>CM055868.1:32517962-33790462 GCA_029582165.1 Portulaca oleracea | reverse complement strand
GATAATACAATTAGGAGGGAGGTCGGCTGTCAACCAAGACTAGCGTTATCAAGTTCACTAATGGGCTTTCAGAAATCGGACCTCATCCAATTTCTCATTTTGAATTCGCTAACCTTTTTGGACATTTACATAATTCTAAACCACAATTAATGTAAATTTTGGAATATTATTCTTAACGATGAATCAACAAGGTCATAATTCATGTAAATTTGATTTGTTAATATTCTAGAATGTGTTCGATACCTATTGCCCATGAATGACTATCATGCTATAACTACAACTGGGGTTTAGTACATAATACTTGCAATGAACCTCGCACATTTACCATCTCACTAATGACCTTTCATACAGGGAGATATTTCCGGAACTCATGTTTAGATTCATAGTGAGCTTCAGTTCCTTTGCTTGAGTGATGGCTCCTATCAACAAGGCTCCATTTCTCTCGCAAGGCTAGAAACATCACCCAGTTTTAAAACGAACTTCACAATCCTAACAGTTTTTGTCACAACTTCTAAAGTCATGCCATGCTTGTCTTATTTGCATAATTAAACGTATGTCATATTAGGAACATCTTCCAGCTCACCTCAATACCACTCAGACAGTTCATATAATTTCTTTGACCTTTCAGAGAATCATATCTCCTGACATAAGTGTAGCATCAGTACAACTCTCTATACTTAGCTCTTATCAACCGCTCAGAACTGAGGATATATCCTTAGTTTTTTTTACATATATACACAATGTATATGTTACGTTGGGCTTTGAACATCTCGTGGTATACATTAATCTCATGCCTGAAGCGTGAGCTATATGTCTCATCCCTTTTAGATCCTCTTATTGTTTTGAAACAATCAGATTCCCAAGGATATGCCATGATTTATGGAAATTAACCCATTCTCGAAGTGGGTTGAACTTATTCAAAACCTAGTGAACTTTGATTCAAACAATCAAAATCTTTAATCTATCATTATAGATCTTGTCTCCAAGAAAATTCTTAGCCCCACCAATCCTTCACTTTGAAAATTATTCCCGAGTCAACCTCAGTAGAAGCAACATTGGAATCTTCTTCTCAGTAGGCAGTATGTCAATCACATACAATATCAGAAAACGCATTGCTCCCACTGAACTTCTTTTTAACACAATATTATCTTTGGTACTTCCCAGTATATCAAACTTTTTGATATCCTGGTTAAGGAGGTTAATGATTCCAACTCCTAGAAGCTTCCTTAAGACCACATATGGCCTCTTGAAGTTTACAAGTATTCCAACAAAAGACCATTCAGTTGTGTCAAGTACACACCTTTCTTCCAAATCTAATTTTGAAGTCAGTCTTGATGTCTATCTTAATGAACCCATGTTTTGCCTTAAAACCCGCCTATGCCTGATGGCTCACACCTTCAGGCAAATAAACCGAGTTCTAAACTTGGTTGAATACATGGAATCCATCTTAGACCTTATGGAATCTTGACTTGCTAAAGCTTCTTTGTTGTAGGTAGGGTCATTACTTTCTAAAAGTAACATGCTATGCTCATCCATAGAAGATCGATATCTTTGTGGCTGACGGAGTTGTTTACCTGACCTTGCTTGGAGTAATGTTCATGACACCTCCTCCTCAACGTTTTGAGAAACTTCAACTGCCTCAACCTTGTTCTTAAGTTCCCGACCAATAGAAAAATTTGAACTAGGATCAAGTAGCGGAGTTTCAGGTGATGATTATAGTTTTTTGTGTCTCTCGAACTTCGATAAGTTAAAAAACTCTCCCACTCTTTCTTTTAGAGAATAATATATTCTCTAAGAAGAAAGCATTTTGAGACACAAAAACTTTCCTCTACAATAGTTTGTAGAAGTGATACTCCTTTCTTTCAGAAAACGGTTCAAGAACCTCTCTTCTTCATATCATATATGATGTCTTCTCTAATGTTTCAAATAATCTTTATTCAGTAATTAGACCTATGGTTAACTACGTGTATCCCCAAAAGGTAATCGGCAATGTTGAATCAACCATCATTGATCGCACCATATCTAATAAGTTGTGATTTCTCTTTTAGATACGTCATTGAGATGTCGTATTCCTAGAGGAGAGAGTTATGAAACAATTCCACATTCTCTCAAATGGTCAGTGAAATCATGGCTCAAATACTCACCCCCTCAACTTTATTGAAGGGTTTTGATTTTCTTGCCAAGTTGGTTTTGTACTTCACTTTGAAAATCTTCGAACATTTCAAATGATTTGGACTTGTGGCGTATTAAGTAGATATACCCATATTTACTAAAAATCGTCACTAAAAGTGATGAAAAAAATACAGCAAACCTTCTTCTAGCACTAGTGCTCATAGGCCCACATACATCAATATGATTGCATCCTAATAAGTCATTAGCTTCTTCACCGATTCCAATAAGAGGTGATTTTAGTCATCTTACCCATCAGGCATGCTTTACAAACATTGAACCTTTCAAAGTTTATGTTTTCCAAAATCCTGCACTATGCAATTTTCTGAATGCATTTCTGATTAATATGACTTAAGCTTATAGTCCTAGAGTTATGTTTCATTTGAGTCATTTGTTCAAACTCTTGGCTCAACCATTAGCATCCTTTCGATCGTATCTAGGTGCTCTCATTGTTTCGCCAAGACTACTTCATTTTAGAAATCTTCAAACTATTTTAACATTCCAGCTTCAGATGAATCTCATAGACATGAATCACTATGTGTTATTTATTCATCTTTGAAGATTTGAAGTAATTCATCCCTTGTAATTGTGCTCAATTGGACTACATACATCCATATGCATGAGTGTTTGTTGGCACGTTCACCCTTTATTGCAAAAAGGTACAGTCATGCTTTGTAGACATCACATGTTTCAAAGTCTTATCATTCAAAAGTCTATCACTGTGACGCTTTTGAGTGCGCTCTGATTTGCATGACTTAATATATAGTTGCAAGTTTTATGTTAGAACATGAGTTATTCCTTTTAAACCTTTCGGTTTCAATGTGTTGGGTGTGTTTATCCGAGATCCTCTCTCTCTCTCTCTCTCTCTCTCTCTCTCTCTCTCTAATTGAGAGTAAAAAATGAAATTTCTACTTATAATGAGAACATAGAATCACCTATAAATTTCTCTTATAAGTCTTGAGGAAATGGATAAACAACCAACTCTTCATAAGGAACTACAACTAATTGCATGTTCCTATCTGTAGGCTGACTCTCATCCTTCAAAGCACATCTACTTTGTTGTAGATCCTGCACATTTGCATAAATGCGAGTTTCACAGCCGGTATCTTATACTCAAAGTGGGTTTAATAAGGGTAGTGTGTATCATATACGCATTTGCCTAGAATTGAAATCATATCTCGTGTCTTCCTTATAGCTATTCACGGTCCTAGTGTCATACATGATCTGGTTGTTAACCGGTTGCTGTCATTGGTTGGGTATATAGAACTATTTGTCCTTACCTTTCTTTTGACTTCTTTTCTTTAATAGATTTCTTAAATCTTATTTTCCCTTTCACTAAAAGACTATCCTTGGTCGCCAACCTTTTGGTTAAAGGGGAATATGAGGTTTCTTATATTTTAAAAATAGTCAAATTATTTCAGAACATGAGTGCCATCAATTGGTCTTTATCTAGCTTAACCGAGACTATCTAGTTATTGGTTTCATTTTTATCAATTTAACTAGTTCGATGAACTTGGTTTTGAGTTGGTAATATTGAAATCTTTCCTTTAATCTTCAAACATTTTGAATCTAAAGTTGCATGAATACTATGACATTTCGTGTATCCATTTGGCTTGATTGACCTCTTAATATTGAGGCCTAGCTCCATGTTATATCAAAGACATGTTTCTTTAAATCGCCTCCAAAACAATCATGTGATGGCGATGTCAATTAAGGAATTAGTGTAATTGTTTTTCTCTTTCTTAAGGGGAAAATGACATTTGATTAGTTATGTATGTTGGATTGAAAAGACATAAATAATTCTACGAGATAAAATTGGCTCATTTTAGTTATTATTCATCAAAAGAAATTAAACTAATTTTAATTTCAAATCAAAACACTTTATTAACTCTCACTTAGTGTTCTAATTTTAACCAAGACCCACAAGACCCATGGGCTCAAGTGGACTTTGGCCCAACAAAACTCGAGCCCATGTTACCTTTGGTGAATCATCTTATGATCGATCATTGAAAATGACTCTTAGCAAGAAATTTGTATCGAATACAATATTTCTCTTCCTCTACTCTTGGCAAAACTATTTTGATAGCCAATTTGAATTGACATACCCCCCACCCTACTCATTGATGATGAACAAATAATTCGCTTTGGCTTTCTTTATTTATCCATCTAAGTGGTGTTTCGATAGGTTGAGCAATAATTCAATTTTGAGAGTAGGTTTTATTATCCTAAGCATGCAATTCTAGGTGAACTCTTTCGAAAAACATAAAAGGCATAATAAAACATGCAATAACAAATTTAAAGCATAAATAAAACCTTTAGTATGGCCACCTAAACTTAATCAAACTAATTTAACTAAACCTTGACAGTCTTCAAGAAACTCTTCTTGGATTTTGCAACTTCCTTGGATAGGCTCCCACTCGAATCGACACCTCCATTGCTGTTGGGCTCCCGTTCAACTTGATGTCTCCAATCACAACAAATTTTACAAAGTGGACCTCTTTAAAGAGACCTTACAAGAATTTAAAAAAAAAACTTCACTGAAATTTAAATTTAAAATTAATTCAATGGCGGCACGCAGGTCGTATTTCACCTAACCCAGTACGCAGACCGCTAAAACCAACTATCTATGGCCATACTAGAAGCACATGCAAACAGGTAATATTGCAATAATTATATCAAATATAAGACATGCTTAAATAACAAATTATAAAGGCATATTTAATTGCAACACAACACATATAAGGAAACAAAGACTAAATAAGGTTTCCTAAAAAGTTTTGCATGATTACTAAAATAAATAAAATTTCAAATTTTATCTTAGTTACTTAAACAGATTTAGGATTTTATACCTATACACACAAAATAGTCGATTTTCCTGATATCAAGAAGTCTAAAAGATACTATATCTTTTAAAGATATTGTAAGTTTCCTAAACTTTACAAAATTAATAGATTTTATGCTCATCAACTGAGTTAGTAGTGATAGGATTCAATAATGAATTTCTAAAATTAATTTTAAACCCTAAAATACACAAATTCACCAAAACTGTTGGCAACACGGTCCGTGTTGCTTCCCAGTATTGGTTAATTTCGTGAATGAAAAACTTAAATAAAATTGTCATAACTTATCAAATTTAAGAGTTTCATATCATAGTGTTATCTAATAACCCAATATGAAAAGTTTCCAAAATTTTAACAATTTTCAAAAGATTGTAAAATTTTTTAGGGAATTAAACCTTTTAATTCTCCGTTTAAGAGGAAAATAAATAAGAATAGTCCGATAAGTTTAAAAATAAAATTTTATAATTTTTCCATACAGTAGGTTCATCCAATATGGTACTGTAAAAATTTCAGATTTTTATCAAATTTCGAAAATTAGAATAAAACTCAGAAAAGTAAACAATTATACTTCGCTGTCAATCTGAAAATTAAAGAAAAATTAGTTAACAATTTCGAAAATTCACGAACATTTTATCCATATCAGAATGGTTACCCAAAAACCTACTGTAAAAGTTTCAGAAAATTTACAAATTTCTATAAATTTACAAAATTCAGAGAACAACAAATTTATTTCTCTCAGATTTGAAAATCTAAATTAAAAAAAAATTAATTGGATAAATTAACGAAATTTTTTTCCTTAAAAGTATGGTTATCCAGTAACCTACTGTAAAAATTTCAGAAGTTTTACAAATTTCTACAAATTTATAAAATTCAGAGAATTAAACGAATTTTATTTCTCTTCAGATCTGAAATCTCAATTAAAAATCCATTTTAATAGGTAAAAATTTACAAAAATTAGAGAAAGTCCAGAACACTTTCAGACACTTCCAGTAAAAAGTTCGGGAATTTTCGAGTTCGTTTGACATTTTATTTCGATTTTTCATTAAATTTACTGTAAATAAACTACATAAGATAATTCTACAAAATCCTATTTTGCGAATTTAGACCTATTTCATGTATTGCCTACTGTTTAACAATATTAAACATGATTGTTTCTAAAACATTAAAAAATAAATCAAGTTCACGCTATATTTAACAATTAAACAAACATAAAATTGATCAATTAAAGGCAATAAGAAATAAATAATAACAAAGCATGAAACTTTACAATAAAATTCTAGATTTACTATCATGAATGATAAAGACTAAAACTTTCATAAAGTTTCAAATTTTAGCATTAAAACTATTCTAGCAGATTCATGAAATAATTCAACAATTGACAAAATTATTTATGAATTCAAGTACAATACTTTAGCATACAATTGGTGGCTCTGATACCACTGTTAGGTTTTAGGGTTATCCATTTCCTAAACAGATAGAGATTAATTGGCAGAATATTCATAACAATTATAAACAATTAATCACAAAAATTGTAGAGGCTTTAGTAATTATATGTGATCGCTAATACCGGTTGAAGATGAGGTTGACCTTTGAGGTTCCAATGCCGAATTCCTCTACTGAAAAGTCCACGCAGCACTCCGGGAACCCGATTGCTAAATCGACCCGATCGAGACGAATCTCAATCTAAGATGTATGTATTTGGTATATGAGAATGTTTCAGGAAACAAGAACTGCAAAATAAAAGAGAGAGGAACTCAGGAAATCACCCTGGTATTTCTCTAAGAGTCTCAGGCAGTTGGTGTGGAATAATCTCTCACAGAGACCCATTTATATAGTGTTTAGATAATATAGGGAGAGGGCAAAAACCTAATGGCCGACTTAACGCAACGACGCATTTCTCAGGCCCAACACGGTCCGTGTTGGCCTCCAGAAAGTCCATTAGATCGGCCCATGGACACCACGGTCCGTCGTGTCCCAACACGGTCCGTGTTGAACCCAATTCGGTCCGTGTTGAGATACATTTCTAAACTCAATACAAGATTACTTAGGTTACATACATTGTTCCAGGACACTGACTTGTGTGACCAAGTAGGACCAAATAATATAGTTGCAATTAAACATATTCAATTACTAATTATAGAGGTCTCTAGCAAGACATATAATCACTATATTATATTGGTTTAAACTCCATGTACATCGAACATTGTCGGGACATTATATATATATATATATAAATATATATATATATATATATATCTATATATATATTTGTATATATATATATATATATATATATTATAGTAATCTCAACTTTACTATTTGGATAGCAATAATCCCTACTATCAGTTTGTATTCTGGTGGTCCAAAAAAAAATTGTATAGTAGTAGTACCAAATCCACCTCCAAATTCTTTTTATTTTTTTCATGCCTACCCGATATTGTTTTTGTTTTTTGGTTTCTGCCGCCAGAAAGGTAATAAAATGTAGTTGCTAAAACATGTTATAAATTATTTTGTTGAGACTCCGAGTAATTATTATGATTTTTTAAAAAGAAATAAAAGTGAAAAAATCGTAAAAAAATTGAAAAAAATCGAAAAAAATGGGAGAAATATTGTAAATTCATAAAAATCGTGGTAAAGAGTTATACTAAGTTTTGAATCAAACGCAACACAAAATGTATGATATTTAGGGTATACTCTTGATGATGTCCCACTACAATACAATTTTTTTTTTTGGACCACCGGAATACAAACTAAAAGTAGGGACTATCGCTGTCTAATTTGTAAAAATTGCGATTATTATAATCCTATTTTCTTATATATATATATATATATTTGGAAAAATGGATAGTAATTCGAATAACAAAACTGGGAAAGCCAAATACAAAACTGAGGCAGATGCAACCGTCCAAAAAACATCAGCATTTAGAAAACTAATCAAAACATACTATGCGACCCTAAGCTTTACATCATTACAAATAATTTGAATCAAAACAGGAATATCCCTAGACTGATTGTTATGAATTATGTTGTTCCTCTCGTGCCAAACATGATAAACTATACTAGCTGTAACACCCCATATTTTTAAACAGTATTTATTATACTAATTAAAAATTCTAATCTCAATTATGATTGATTATTTATTTAAGTATGCTAAAACTTCCTTACTTTTCAATTAATTATATTTACTCTAATATGACTAAATTTAATAGTTACATTTTAGCTCTTATTAATTTTAAATATTATAAATTATTATATTTCCCACATTTTTCATATTTTATAAAATAATTATAGTAAATATGTTGCTTTAACTTGATAAGAGTAATTTAATTTGTAAGATTATATTATATATACATATATTAATTATTTATACACATTTTTCATATTATTTAAAATAATATTATTTTTACTAAAATTAAAATATTGCTTGCCACCCATCTCCACCATTCTTCTTCTCTTCCTTCTTCTTTTCTTCTTCATTGCTCCTTCTTGCTTTGCTCCTTCTTGCTCAAGGAAATGGGTCTCTAGAAGCCCATCAAAAATTCATAGCCACGTTGCAACAAGAATCACAGGACAAATGTATATTGCATCCATAAATTAATCACACTCAATCTCTATAAATATTCATGTAAAATGGGTTGAGCCATCACCATCTTCCTCTCTACATACCAGTATACCACCATAACCAGTGCCTTCGTTCACCATCATCACTACCACCTGTCGCCACCAACACCACCCCATCACCACCTCTGTCATCACCACTCACCTTCATCTACCATCACCACCCAAACCACCACCTTCGACCACCACTGCCACCATTTCCGCCGCCAATCAATACCCAGAAAACCCAAACTCATCCATGCCCATCTTTCTCATCCACCTTAAAACCATCCAAGAATCAAACTAAAACACTCAACTCATAACCTACGATCATCAATTAGTGTTCCCACTTACCATCTCAGTCGATATCTCGCCGGAAACCATCATCATGGCCGCCCAAAAAACCATCCCGAACCACCGCCAGAAAACGCCCAAACACCCCCTGTTTTCCCCTGTCTCTCGACTTCGACCCCCGCAACCACAGCCGCGGTGGTCTTACTCATCAGAGGCGTATGCTCCGGTTGCCTCTGACTTTTCCGACGACTGATCACCGCTCTCCGCCGCCGCTCCTTTCCGCCAGAACCCCAACGCCCAGCTTCCCCCTTTTTCCTCTCTGTTTTTAGATGCTGCGAATTGAAGCAGTATTAACTCCTCCGATTTGGTTCAAGAAGGGCACTAAAAACCTTTTCTAAGTGGGCCAACTAAGCCCTCCCAATCAGCCCATTAACTAAAATTGGTAATTCTCATTACCACTCTTTGTTTAAAGAATTAATTCTTATTATTTCAACTACTAACTATATATTACCTTTTATTTCACATGTATTTTCTGTATAAAGTTGGATTAATATCCAAGTCAATTATTTTATCAACCATTTTCAAGAACGATAAGCGAACTGTATAATTCGTTGACTATATCTTTCAAAGTGGCGTTTAATTTTCATTAATTATTTTATATTACATACAAATTATTTACGTGATTTTAGTATATTTATCATTAATAGTGGACCCTTATCATTAGACCTGTCAATTCGGTCGGGCGGGCGGGTTTCGGGTTGGTCGTATATCGGGTTCAGGTAAATACGGGTCGGGTGTATTTCGGATTCAGGTAAATACCGGCCGTGTATTTCGGTTTCGGGCCAATCCAACGGGTTATGATTGCCACCTTTTTCCGTTGTTTCTTTTTATAAAATGGTCTTTAAATATTACTTTTTGTACAATACACATAATAAAATATGATTATCTTCTAGTAATGATAGATTATTGTAATTATTTTGACTTAAATTAGAGAAGTAACAAATAAATAAGTTGCGCTTATAATTACAAAGAAAAATCACAAATTCTAATAAAGTTGTACTTAAAAAATTAATTTTTCGGGTCAAACAGGCGGGTTGGATTTGACCCGCTAATTTTCAGGTTCGGTATACTTCGGGTTTAGTTCAAAAAATCGTGTTCAAAACCAAGAAATTTCGGGCGGGTTCGGGTCGGGTTATCGGGTCGGTCAAAAACTGCCAGGTCTACTTATCATCATTCCCAGTACCGGAGCCTAGGTTAGTAACCGACCCACCTATGCGCATGGACAAGGACAGGATCCTAGGGTTACCTAGCAGTCATATCATATCATTAAGATTGGTTAAAACCAATCTAGGGTTCCACTCAGATAATAAATAAATAACTAGTTTTAAACCTCTCTCCCCTTCTCTCTATTCGCAAATAAAATGAATTTAAATGAGCTCACGTAAAATGTTTTATTGTTTTAAAATGTTTTTACGCTACATTGTCGATTATATTGAGCTCCGTCTCATTTTACGTTATGTTTTCCTTGTTTTCTTATTTTGGTTTTAGGTATAAGGAGAAACGGGAAAGTGTTGACCCAAACAGGACAGTTGTCACATAGACACTTTGTTAATATCCACCTAACTGGCTCGGACTGTAAATATTAGATTTTATGGTTTTATGTTTGGTTCCAAATTAGTTACTATACTTTTCGTGTTTTATTTACTTACTTTACTAATTTATGTTAAAGACTTTTACGGTTGACCTATTTACTTTAGTAAATGAATATGTTTCATTTTTAATATTAATAGCATGTTTTATCTAACTATAGCAGCATTTTATTTTTCTTCATGTTCTGGAGATTTCCAAAATTATTTCGTAATGTTTAATAATACGGAATGATTTATATTGCGATTGTTTACTTGTTAAATTATTATATTTTATTTTCTTTTAACAACCAACAACGAGCTTTATTTAATTATTACAGTATTTTATGTTTTTAAGATTCTTAAGATCATTTTTGTTATTTTCTTTAATAATAACAGGTTATTTATACTTTGATATTTTCACTGCATATTTTAGTTATTACCTTTTAAAAATTAAATTCGATATGTACCCCTATTTATGGTTTCTTTTTGAATGCATGCATTTGAAATTCATATAGATAAGCCTTGCTTTTTCCCTTTGGAAGAAGCGGCGGTAACGCACTCGGCTTTTAGGCTTCCGTTAAATCAAGATTAATTAAGATAAAATATGGGTAATACCCTGATTATGAGTCGGGGTGATACACTAGCAAATTTTGATAGAGTAGAATGAAGAAAATACAACAATAGTAACCTGCGTTGATAACGAACAGGTGAAGAACAGATGATCATTCGATTCAGCTTCTTTGCAGCACAAATAGCATCGATTAACCCAAGGAATACCAAAAATCTGAAAACGATCTTTGAGTTAATAATCATCGGTGCATTAGCATCCAGAATGTGAAGGTATGCTTAGGAATACACAGTTTATGCCACACCAAAGAATACCATGGAACTGTCTCACCGTGGTTTTTCAAGTACTGGTATCCTTTTGATATATATATATATATATATATATATATATATATATATATATATATATATAAACTAACCGTCATGAATGCCCTTCATCACTTTCAACAAACAGCTGGTTTGGCGGCAAATCAAGGAAAATCTGTCGCAATGATTAATGATGTCTCCCCGGAGCAGAAGCAAAATATCCTGGAAATCACAAACTTCCAGGAAGGGGTTTTCCCTATTACTTACCTTGGCATGCCGATCACTGATGGGAACCTCAACAATGTTGATTGTGTGAAACTTGTTGATAAGCTTACAAAGTGCATCTGCTCATGGACATCAAGTAATATTTCTTACGCTGGGAGGGTCACTCTCATAAACAATGTTCTTATGAGTATTTATACCTTCTGGGCTTCAATCTTCATAATCCCCCAGGAGGTAATTGACAAGGTGACTAAAATTTGCCGAAACTTCCTTTTGTCTGGTACTGCTGAGTATAAACGCATCCCACTCGTCTCCTGGGACACAATTTGCAAACCAAAAAGTAAGGGAGGTCTTGGTATCAAAAATCTGAACACATGGAACACAACTTTGGTGGGTAAACAAATTTGGGCAATCGCAAACAAAAAAGACCGTCTTTGGGTCAAATGGATACACTAGAGATACATCAAAAATCGAGATTGGTGGTCCTTCCTCCCAAGGGGTGACACCTGCTGGTATTTCAAAAAAATTTGCAGAGTAAAGGACCGCCTAAAAGGGCTATCCATAAGCCCTTACACTGTTAAACAAGCTCATACTGCCTTAGGTGGTGAGCAAGACAACTGGCCTTGGGCACGATTAGTCTGGAACAGGCTCAACACCCCTTGCCACTCCTTCATCATATGGCTGACAATGCATGGCAGGCTACCAACTCGAGACCATCTGGCAAAGCATACCCCCCAAATTTCAAACAACTGTGGGATTTGTGGAAGAGAAGCTGAAACAATCGATCACCTCTTCTATAGGTGTGTTGAGTCCTCTGAAATTAGACAAAACATTCACCAATGGCTGCGAATCCCCAACAGAAGCTCTTATTTTAATCACTGCCGCACACAAATTATTCAATGGAAAAACACAAAGCATAGGCGTCGCCTGGCATACGCAGCAACGACAAGTATCATTTACAACATCTGGAGGATCATAAACCTCAGGGTTTTCAACCAAAAGACACAAGGTCCGAGCCAAACCATATACCATATTAAAGACGCAATTAGAAATAGAACTCTTTTCATTGTTCATCACACAGCGTGTAATAGTCAATACATAGACATACTCTGCTGAACTCTTAAGTCTGTAATCTTCTTTGTTTGGAATATAGTTTTTGACCTTTCTCCAAAAGAAAAATATATAAACTAACCGATATAATTCTGTGACGATGGGAATAGGCAAAGTGGTATATTGTTTTCACGTCAGAAATTATTCAACCATATATATGAATCTATATTAATTGTAAATAACATTATTTTTCCCAAAAATATATTGATATTCCTTAAATTCATAACCGTTTTATTATACACGAAAATACAACATTTTTCAAATTCACAAACGAGTGTTTGTATGTTACATGATTTGTTACAAGAATCCTTACGCCATGCTTCTATGGCATCCAAAGATAAACTATACGACTAAGTTTTAACCTGTTTGCATCATAGTTTCAATGTGTATCATAAACCATTAGTCATTAAATAATAACGCTATTTATTTTAAACTTGTATTTATATGAAATATTTTAGAAAAGGATTATTAGATGATAATACACTGAATTTTAGGGATATTGGACAATAATGCACTGAACTTTTTTCTTGGACTCTAATACACTGAACTTTGAGGGTATTGGACAATAACGCACTCAAACCAATACAGCTGGTGGTTGACGTTGTGGCTGCCCTACTTTGAGGTGTCGTTTTTCTATTGTTTTTTTTTTTGCAGAAAAACTTTTGGTGTGTAAGAAAGTACACATAAGCAGGATGACTAATACATTTTTTTTGGAAAAAAAAATTAGAAAAACGATACCTCAAAGTAGGACAGCCACCGCATCAACCACCAGCTGAATTGGTCTGAGTGCATTATTGTCCAATATCCTTAAAGTTCAGTGTATTAGAGTCCAAGAAAAACGTTCAGTGCACTATTGTCCAATACCCCTAAAGTTCAGTGTATTATTATCCAATAATCCTTTAGAAAAAGTCTAAACTAAAAAGTTATTTCACACTAGTTAATTAAATTGATTATATTTAATTAGTTTTGATGCTTGTATTAATTTATGTACCATCTACCATCCTTATAAAAGGAGGTAAGGGAAAGGAATGTCACATTTGTTGATTGTCATTTATACCCTTGTTGTTATTGACGGTTAGTTTCTTCTCTCTTTATTTCGTACCTGAAAATAACCCATAAGCTTTCTTTCTTTGTTTCTTTCATTCCAGACATACTCCTTAAAGTTCTGCTACTCTTATTCTTCTATCTTATGTTTGGTTGGCAATTGGCATCACAAACGACATGCGAGATGAGCAATAAAAAGCATAGAAATTATGTTTGGATGGCTTTGGCTTTTGGCTCTACTTCCAACATTCTTCCAACTTCCCTACATTTTCATGGTATCCGACAACAAATCCTGTGCGCGATGGATTTAAACGGCTTCGGATCCTAGCAGTTTATCCATTTATGAGGTAAGAAAGATTTCACTTTGTACAAATGAAATAAAAGGTTTTTCACATTACAATTATTGATGTCAATTTGGTATTATTGGTGTGAATTTGTTATTTAGTTTCCTTTAGAACTCTTGCATGTATGATCAAATAGGTCTTACTACTCTGACTTACCTGTCGAACTTCTTGCTACTCAATCCTAAGTCTAAGTCTAACTATCAGTCTTCATGGGTTATATTGGTCTATTTACAAATTAAGATTTTAGTTGATACAGTAGTCAACAACTTCTTGTAAATGTTGGGTGCAAAGAACTGCATGTGTTATAAAGTTAATCAATAAAAAATAATTACCCTAATGTGAATCTCCCAACTCTAGCTATATATGCTAGAAGTAGAAAATATGTCCCTGGTGAATTAACCCAAGAAAAGCTACATATTTTCTTTTTTATCATATCCTTGGCTCCAAACATGTTGTTTGAGTCACTTTGTCCCCCTCCCCCCCCCCCCCCCCCAATTTAGACATGCTAGCTGCCGCATTTCTCATGTTTTTTTTTGCATCATCAGGATGACACTGTAATTGTAGATATTTTGATGATTTCTTTCCAGAATGGTGGGATTTCAATTATTGGTTGATGTCATATAACACTTTACATGTATTGTTTGAATTGGTTAATTAGGAATTTGGAAACTTACATCTAGTGAGGCATGGTATAGTTTATCAGCATTCTTGTCCAATAACTCTTTTGTCATATGTTTGAAGCAATGAGAGATACTAGTTATGCTCTGCTGCTGCTAACTACAAACCCTGTAAGCCTCTTCTTAGTATCTAGCTGGAATGGATATTATGTTTTTCGCCTATTATTGATTATACTATTTTTTTTATGTGTATGGATATAGTTGACAACATGGTCTATATTGTCCAACATATAAACATTTTATTTGGACCAAATTGTTTGCCAGTTGAATATCTTCTTTTTTGGTTCTCTTTAACAGTGAGGATCGAAGTGCCATGCTGTGGACATTTTTCCTCGCTGTTCGGGCTTCCGAACGTCCACGCGAATTGGAGTGTGATTCGGTGATTTGTGCTTGGGTTTGGACTTTTGAAAACACTTTAAGGAATTAATCATATATTTCAGAAATTATATTTTGTAAAATCACTTTCCCTTTACTTATGCATTTCATGAGTCCTTGAATTAAACCTTTAAGAGTGAACATCCACTTGTTCCAAACTCTTCCAAATTTAACCAAATTTGCTCATTTAAATGTTAGGCTCGGAAGAAGGTGATTTATGCAAATATTATTTAGAAATATACAAAGAATGTCCTAAAGTTGCATCGACACATTGTAAAATCACATTTTACCGTAGTTTATGCAACCTGATGTGTTTTGGTTTGAAATTGGAGTCGCCACCAGACTTTTTATAGAGAAAAGCCAAGAAAACTAGGAAAATAAAGAAAGACTCCGCCTGCGAAATCCAATAATGGATTTGGGTGTAAAGTTACGAACTTGAAAAGTAAAGACCATAAGAGTCCCCCTCTCACAAAAGGAAAGACTACTAAAAGTTTAAAAATGTGTTTTTGATAGAGTTTGGGAGGAAGATAAATAACAACTTTATAGAATTATTTCATTGAACATGCAAAACAGTGAATGAAAGAAAGATACAACATATACTTTTGCATGTTCAATGAAATAAGAACTTTATAGAATTAGGATGTTAAGAATATGATGGAAAGATGATAGAAAAGGAGTGGTAGAATGATGATATTAGAATAGCGATTAGTAAGAAGTGATGAGAGGAATGGATGAATGAGAGTGTAGGGGGAAGAATGAGTGATTGATTGAGTGAGTGAGTTTGGCTTTGGCAAGAGTTGGTATTTATAGGCTTTAGGAGGCTTTGGAGATACATGCAAATACGTGCACATACATGCTCTCGGTTCACGCAGTCAACATGGCACATATTACAAGGATGCAAGGGGGAGTGTCTTGGAGTGGACGGTAGTGTGAAGAGATGACTTTGGGTGTGAATGCCTTAAAGGCCAATCGACCATAAGGAAGGGGGAGGATGAATCCAACTTCTTTCATGCATCTTTGTATGGTGGAGGTGTGAATAATGCACATGCTAAATTACCTATTCACACTTGGACGATAGGTTCTTTATTTGATGCATATAAGATGTTTTCAGACATTTTTGCTAGGCTTTGATCGTGAGACCTCTTGGCACGTGACTTGCATGGCTTGGCTTCCCTAATTTTCTAATTTCCTAATTTTCTAACTAAAAATACATAAAAAAGAAATAATAAAAATTACATTTAAAAGTATATAAAATCTATGCTAAAATCCGGTGTCTGAATTAGCTTATCGACCGACTTCTTCTTCTTTATTTATGCTTCGTTTATATAGGAATGCTATATATTTATGTGCCAAAATTCGGTGTCTACAGAGAGCCCCCACTTTGATCTAGTCCGAGGATAGGACAAAAATCAAAGTAGACTTGATTTGATGGACACTGGTTAGGATATGACTTCGTGGCGTAAAGCCTGGGTATGACATTGGATTGCAAAGCCTGGGGATATGACTTTGGAGTGCAAAGCCTGGGGTGATACTTGGAAGCTGAGCCCTGCATCGTAGTTGTGGGCGGCATGCGCCTCTGTCGGAGATGATCTCGAGCAAGTATGATGCTCTAGTTGACTGTTGATGGGCTTTTGCGTATCGTGCGCTGATCTCAGGTGAGAATGACACCCTACTTGAAGTGATCTTGGGCGTCTGATGACGTCCTACTCCAAATGATTTCAGGCGTTGAAGGCGTCCTACTTGAAGGTGTGGGCTGACATTTGATGCTGAAACCCGTGTCGCGGTTGGCGAACTTACGCCGATAGGTGATCTCAGGCGAGAATAACACCTTACATGTTGGAGAGACTTCATCGGACACGATACCGATGGCTCTTCGAGTTTGATGTTGATTTTTTAGTCTTTCTTAGTGTCGTTTCTAGTCTTTCTCGGAGTCGGTTCCAGTCTTTCCCGGTGTCGTTTTCAATCTTCCCTGGTGTCGTTTCCAGTCTTTCATGGAATCGATGTTGCTAATTGTTGGCATGTTCGATACAGAGGGACTTCACCGATCACGATGTCAATGGCCCTAGGGGACGAGACTTCATAGAGCACAGTGCCGATGGCTCGGAGGGTTGAGACTTCATCGGGCATGTTGCCGATGGCTCAGATGATGGGGACTTACGCCGATTGGTGACCCTGTTTTTGGTATTTTCTGATGATGATGATGATGATGACAAATAGGTCGCGAGGCCGGATGCCACAGTAACTAGACGCGATGCTGGAAGTCGATCAACCAGACGCAACGCTTGAGGCCAAAGGGACTGCACCGAAACTCTGCCGATGGCCTTGATGTTGAGACTTCACCGATCTCGATGCCGGTGGCTCTATTGCCAATGGGGACTTACGCCGATTGGCTACCCTGTGTTTGCATTTTCTGATGATGGGGGCATTTTTTTATGCCTATGAGACTTCACTGGACGCGATGCTGGTGAATCTTATTCCTGAGATTTCGTCGAACCTGATCTTGACGACTCTTCTTGCTGAGACTACACCGGACTCTGCCGGTGGCTTTGATTTTGATTGTCGGCAATTCAATGTCTAGAGAGTTCATTGATTGTGATTTCGATGGCTCTTATTTGGGAACTTGATGCTCCATTCTTGAGAAGACCACCCCTTCTTATTGGGCACACTTAGCCGTGCTCTTCCTTGAAAATGTACAAGCTCGAGCCTTTAGAAACAAGCATGGAGAAAAGATAAAGACTCCTTCTTTCCCTAGGCCGGCCGGACACTAGGGAAAAGAGAGGGATCTTTGCATCCACTCCAGCTTTTGCATGTCATGCAGGAGACAAATCTGATAACAATTATTATAGATAGCCCCAAGGCCGATCAGACTTGAGCCTGGGCCAATGAGGGCCTGACACGTAGCTGTGTGAACCGAGCTCTTGTGATTATAAATTGAAGCTTCTAGCTACGACGTTCTTCACCTCTTCTCATTCAAACTTCACTTGCTACCCTTTCTTATTCTCTCTCTTGAAGGTCTTTTGGGTATTTTTCATTTTCATCGTAAAAAGATGAATTTTCTGAGAAGAGGATGCAGACGTGCTACTCTGCCAGCAGTTCAGGAAGGCGATACAAAGGGAAGATCCCAATAGGGAATTTACGCCGGTAGAATTGGTTTTCCGACAAGATGAGCATGCGTCGTCTTTTTGTTCTTGCACCTCGGTATGCTTTATTTCTCCTACAAGCTTATTTTTATAGCATGTTGTTGTTGAGACGACTTGCATGCTACTGCTTGTTTCAGCACTTTAAGTTGAATTTCAAGTAAATGATACTTCAAATTTTTCTTTAAGCGCATATATGCTGAAATTTCACTAGCGGAAGCGATTCTTGCATTTCACTTGGTCGTTGATCCGTATCAGTCATTTGATGAAGATTCTCTCCTTTGTGCCGGACAGGTGCCATTCGTGCTTAGCTGATGATGATCCTGTCATTCGTGTCTGGCCATTCATTTCTGGCAGAAAAAGATTCATGACTTGACCTGCTAGAGTTGGATAAGAGGTTGCTCTAATCTTGCTCTTAGTGATTAAAAACCATGTCGACCGGTCTGAATGAGGTGCAATACGGGCTTAACCAGCCCCCAGTGTTGCGTTCTGGCGCTTCTTTGTTGTTTCTTTTTTTCTTTTCAATATGCAAGTATACATGCAAATGATCTACTAGACTCTTGCACAAACAATGCATTTTTATTTTTTGTGTTAAATATTCATGCAATTATGCATTTATGCATGACTATGGACTTTATGCATGATAAACTGACTCAATGAATGACAAACTTAACTCAATATAACTCTGACACAGCTGATGGATGCAATGCAAATATATTATTCTTAGACGCGACACACACATGATGCTTCATGCTCCTATACATGCAACTTTATATACAGGTAACCCCCTCGACTCTTTATTAGACAATGATTTTCTAGGACAATGCTTTCCTAAACAATGTTTTTCTAGGACAACGATTTCCTAAGGGTCAAGGCCACTTGTTGGGAATTTTAGGAAAATTCAAGATGAGGAACATTCGATCCATGGGACAGGGAATGATGATGGAGGCGCTAGGCTTGAAGGTTGTGCTTCTTGAATGGCCATGTGGACGCCCTTGGACTGATTGCTTCCAAAATCCATGTTGATGTATGAAAAGCCCCCGGTTTGGCGTAGACCCTTGATGACATTGGAGGTCACCTTGGAGGTTTGCAAGCCCCCAGCTTCGTGAGGACTGATGATGTGTTGTCCGAATACCATAGAACATAAGGAGGCATTGTTTCCTTTGTCGCATTGATGGAGGTCCAGTATGTCCTTAGCGGTGAGTCTCACTCTCTCCTTTTGCTTAACTTCCCCAAAGTGTTTTCAAGTTAGCCTCTCTTTTCTTTTCTTTTTTCTTCTCTTTTTTTTTCTATTTTCTTTTTCTTTTTCCTTTTTTCCTTTTTTCTTTTTTTCTTTCCTTTTTTTTTGAGACCACTATTAGGACGTCAATGAAGATGCAAGACCATGTAGGATAGGGAGTAGGCATCCCTTTTAGAAGTTATCTTCGATGAATGTTTTGATGTAGTTACCGGCTAGCCCCCTAGTTCAAAGTAGCTTGTCTCTGAGTCTATTCATGATCATGTAGTTACCGGCTAGCCGCTTGATTTGATGTGGACGAATTTTGCTCTTATTGAGAAGTGAGGCGCACTCAAGTGTGCTGAGAGTGGGCATTAAAAACCTCATACTTGCACTAATAACCGAGCTGAAAAGATCCTCAAAGGGTAAGATATGATGAAAAGGCTTGAAAAGGTTGGTTAGAAGATGTTTGGTGAAAGAGACGGAAGATGAGGATTTATCAATGAATGGGATAAAAAGACACTTAAGAATGCCTATGTCATGAAAGAAATGGTTTATGAGGGTTTATTTATGAATGTGTTAAAGAGACACTTAAGGATGATCGTGTTTTAAAAAGGGAGGAGAGATGGTCAAAAGGGATAGACATCATCTCTTGGGAAAAGGTTGGAACATGGTTTATAGAATGATGTGTAAGTCTGACGAAAGAAAATGGAAGCTTGATGGTAGTGATAGAATCCAAGGTTTTCCTCTCCCTTTGCCTAGCCAGCCCAACCATGGATGAAGGCGTATGAAGGTTATTGAAGGATGAAAGGTATGATGATGTGTATGGATGATAAGGTGAAGGTTTAGGATGGGATTATTTCTTTGGTGTGCATTACCCTTATTTTCACCTTCTAATTTCTTATTCTCCCCTCTTTTCTTTCTTTCTTTCCTTTTTTTTTTGTTTCCTCTATTTCCTTCTCTTTTTTTTTTTGTTTTGCTTTCCTCACTTTTCTTCTTTTTTCTTTTTTTTGCTCTCTCTCAACATCTCTTTTTTTTCTTTTCTCTCACTTTTTTTTTCTCTTTTTTTTCGAACTTCTTAATGGGAGGTATTATCCTTTGGTCATACACACCTTTTGGATTTAGTTAAATGAATGAAAGGGTTTTGAAAATGTTGAGGTTTGATGGAAAAGGCTAGAAATGTAAATGACAGGTAGTATGTGGTAGGTCGAGGTTGGATAAAAAGACGAGGGTAATGTGGTGAAATGAAGGCTGGGTGGAAGCCCCCCTGTCCTCGACACATTTGGTTATGCAACATTTCTAATAAGGAGTGTTCACTTTAGAGAGGTTATTACCAAGATCAGACACATTAAAACATGAAGGCATTGTCGAGCGAGAAGGGTAAAAAATCTCATTAAGAGGTTTTTGGTTCCCTTGTGCTTCAACCATTTTATGAGGTTCAAGTTCAGGTTCAACCCTATTGAGTCTTCTTCTTTTAGGATCTCTAACCCAAACACTCATGCAACATCCAACAGCTATAGTCAATTTTTTGGATTTTTTTGATAAACTAGAAAGCAAATAAAAGTGGTCTAATCTAACTAATGAATAAAATAAAATAAAGAAGACAAACAAAATAAAAAAAATTAAAGAAACAGACACAGGATAATAAGTTCTTGGCGTCGTTGCCGGGGACGGTTAGTCTTCGATTTACCCACTTTTATTTAGCAAACATATTATCATGTGTCTGTTTCTTTTGTTTTTTATTCTGTTTGTCTTCTTTATTTTATTTTATTTTATTCATTAGTTAGATTAAACCACTTTTATTTACTTCTAGCTAGTTTATTAAAAAAAAATCCAAAAATTTGACTATAGTTGTT
Source organism: Portulaca oleracea (assembly GCA_029582165.1). NCBI lineage: Eukaryota > Viridiplantae > Streptophyta > Magnoliopsida > Caryophyllales > Portulacaceae > Portulaca > Portulaca oleracea. The sequence goes on along the minus strand of CM055868.1, from coordinate 33,769,080 downwards.
GGACCTTGCATGACTGTTTGGTTTAGAGATCCTAAAAGAAGAAGACTTTCTAGGGTTAAACCTGAACTTGAACCCGTTAAAATGACTGAAGCACAAGGGAACCAAAAAGCTCTTAATGAGATTTTTTACCCTTCTCGCTCGACAATACCTTTATGTTTTAATGTGCCTGATCTTGGTAATAATGTTAGCCTTGAACTGAAACCACATTATACTCAGATGCTTTCTAAATTCACTGGAATTGAATATGCTTATTTATTTTTGAGTGAATTTGAAGAAGTATGTGCTATGATGCATTTTCATAATGTTTCTATTGATGTGGTTAGACTGAGATTTATTCCTTTTGCTTTGAAAGATAATGGTAAGAAATGGATGTATAGTTTGACTGCTAAGTCTATTACTACATGGGATGATTTTGTTAAAGTCCTCTTGCGTAAATATTTTTCTAACGACAAAACTGTAAAATTAAAGAATGAAATGAATCAGTTTGTTTAGTTAGATAGGGAACCATTTTGGCGCTGCATGGATAGATTCAAAAACTTGTTAGCCCATTGTCCCCACCATGGTCTCGAACAATGGCGTCTTTGCCAAATTATCTATGAAAGTCTAGACCAACAGACTAGAATCATGCTAGAATCTATGTGCCAAGGTTGGTTTTTATCTAAGGATTCTACCGCGGGATGAGAATTTCTAGAAGACCTAGCTGAAAAACAATGCAATGGGAGACCACTAGGGATCACAATTTAAGCTCTAGAATCGCCAGTTCCAAGGGGGTGGGGTTAGAGTGTCTGCCAAGTAGCCATTAGGTGGTACTATGGTAGGTTGTATCTTTCATTTTATTATATTCTCTTTTTTTTCATTTCCTTTCATTTTAGTTTAATCTATTGTTAACTAATTTAGTAGGATTAAGTTGAATACCTTTTTCAAAAGGGTCTATTTTATGCATTTATGTATTTAATTTTTTATTTTAGTCATTGTTTTATTTTAGTTCATAATTAAATTCGTTTAAGTGTCATTTAGTTATTATTATCTTGCTAATTATTTTTGGTTAAAGTTGAGACTACCCTCTTCGTGGGAATGACCCGTATTTGCCGGACTACACTATAGGTGAACCCTGTATGCTTGCGGTCAACATAATTCAGAATCAACAAGTTCTTGAAACACCATATACTTAAATTTTGCTCGTCCTCAAGTACAATGTTAGGAAAAAAAATAATAAAAAAAAAATAAAATCCTAACTCACTTTTGTAGGAATCACGATTGCATTTAGCGTATGCAACAAGCACTTTAAACCCCTGGGTTCCCCCAATGGACGAGTAGGTCTCATGAGAGTTTGCAAAAGATATACCCACAAAATTTATAATATTTTTTTCTTTTTGAAATGGAAAAAATAAAAGAAATAAAATAAAATAAAATAAAGGACTAAGAAAAAAATGGAAAAACAGTGGAAGGAAAATATACACAGTTTAATCAACAATATTATTCAAGAAACCCAATTGTTAGCGTGCATATAGAGAAAATGTACAAGTCAAGACATCTACCATAAGCTTGGTCATACTCTCAATTCTCCACCATTAGTCGGCTAAAATGCAATTATAATCAAGAGGACTTTTAAGGGTTATAATGGAGGCTTTGGTTAAAGGTGAGGGGCGGAAATCATTTAGGGTATATGGAGCTAAACGCCAAGATGATGTATAATGGGATCAAAGATTAGAGCTTGATCAATTACACATCAAGGGAGACGTGCAACCAATCTCAATATGGGAGGCTTCATGTGAACTATAGGGCAAAGGTAGGGATGCTTCAAGTGAGAAAGAGGTGATATTTGTGGAGTTTGGATGGTTTGAGAGGGAATTTGGATTAGGGTTTATGAAAGGAGTATCTTTGTGAGTTGGATGAGAGGGAGGGGCGATTTGTATGAGAGGGCTTTAGGGAGTATTTGACGTGAGGTCATGAGAGAGAGGGATATTTCAGGGATGAATGTTTGTGGGAAATTTTGAGAGAAGGATGAGAGATTGACGTTGAAGAGGGATTTGTGAGGGAGAGAGGTTGACGTGAGATTTGGGAAAGAGGGAGAGCTTTGAGAGATGGTTTGAATAGCCTTAGGGTTTATCTAACTACAAGATAGAAAGATAAAAGTAACCAGATAGTTCAAGGGATCTATCTTGATACAGAAACACCACAAGAAGAAACCCTAGGGCTACTTCACCTTCAACTTAGTTACAGAAACACCTTCTAGGTTTAGGGTTCAAGCTCTTCCTCACCACTTGGTTGCCAAACCAAGATACAATAGAAGAGATCAACGAGGTTCTCACGAAATACTCAAGGGGTAAGCTAAAAGCTTGATTGTATTCATAATTCAAAACGGGGTGCCTTTGAAAGGCTACAAGCCTAGCTATTTATACTAACTAAGTCCATACATATCAGGACTCTAAGACTTGGCGTGCAAGCCATCTATTACTACTCCTAGACGCCATCTCCTCCATCTCCTCCATGGATTAGGATTCCTTATCCTAAGGGGAGTTGGTTACAAGAGATAATAATCCTTTTAGGACTTGGCTGTCCTAATCCAACATGGATTAGTTACAAAATAAGCCAACCTTATCTAGGACTACATAGCTTGGCGCCTAATCTAGCACACTACACGTCACACACACACACACACACACACACCACCTTCTAGATCATTCTAGAACATTCTAGATTATTCTAGACTAATCTAGACTGCTAAGACTTGGTGTCCAAGTTTATATATATTACTTGGCACCTCACACAACTAGAAATGTAAAGAAAACCCTAGAAATGTAAAGAAATACATCAAAAGGCCAAAACCGTGAAATTTAAACTGAAATGGTCAAAACTATGAACTTCATCTTAAAATGGTCAAAAGTTTGAAATTCACTTTGGGCTTGAATCTTGGGCCTTGACGTGAGATAGGCATGCCTTGGACTCCTTTAGAATGTTTGGTCATTCTCTTGCCATAAAGAGCACACAATATGGATGGGCCTTTGGGCCTATATACTCATTCTTTCCTCTGTGGCCCGTTCTACCTTCTTGTAGATAAGTTGGGTCTCCTTTGATGGGTTAGTGATATATTCTTCTCCTAAGGCATTCTCCCTTTTCTTGTAATCATATTGGGCCTTCGTTGTTATTGGACTTGGTGTGAAGGCCAAGGATGGATTTCCATCATTTTCTATGAATCTTGGGTCTCCAAAGCTGAGCCCAAGGCTTGGTGAACCTCCATTTCCTTCCTTGAACGCAGGGTCCCCAAAAGTAAGACCTAGGCTAGTCAGATTTATTTCAGGCGTGGGTTGAAATACATCATTCCCCCTTTGTTGGGAAAAGTTTGTCCTCAAACTTGATTGGAGGAATGAGATCTTCTTATTGGTTGAGCGGGGCTGGCCTCCATTATCTTCCAGGAATCTAGGATCCGTAAAAGTAGAACTGGGGCTAGGTGAATTTCCATCAGCTAAGGGATGGCCCTCTTGAGATAGAACTACTCCAATACCAACTCTAGAAGCATCATACTCACCCTTAAACTTCTTGTTAAAGCTTGGTAGGGCTAGGACAGGTGCGGTGCAGAGTTTATCTTTGATGATGCCGAGCGCTTGTTGGATAGCTAAAGTCCATGAGAACTCCTTGGATTTCAATATCTTGGTCATAGGAGATAGAATGGTACTGAAATTCTTCACAAACCTCCTACAAAAAGAGGCTAAGCCGGGGTAGCTTCGAACATCAATAATACTAGTTGGAGTAGGCCTCTCCTTGATAGCTTTGACCATTTCTTCATCAACCTTGATCACTTCAGTCGAAATTGTATTGCCAGGGGAGACTATGTCGTTGATGATCTGAAGAGATGGCTCTTGGGCAGATTCCTATATAACTTTTAGTGAGCTAAGATCTCCAAAACAATCTAGAGGTGAAAAATATGATCTTTCTCACTCTTATTATGCTCAAGTATGTCACCAAAGTAGAAAACACACTTGTCAATAAGGGGCTTCAAAACCTGAATCATCAATCTCATAAAAATTGAGGGAGCATTAGTTAGACCAAAAAACTTGACTAACCATTCATAGAGATCTCTTTTAGTTTTGATAGCAGTATCCCCTTCTTGAATTCGAACTGGATCAAGGTACCCACTCATTGGACCAGTCTCTGAAACGACTTGTGTACCACCTAGTTCATCCATTAGATCTTCAATTCTAGGAAACCTGTACTTGATAGGACTCTTGTCGATGCACAGACGTTGGTTCCCAACTTCCTTTGTATCCACAAGGGTAGGGACGTCACATGGACTGCAGCTTTCCCTAATCACACCCTTGGTTTGAAGATCGTCAACCTGCCTTTGAACCCCTTGAATGGAACTAGGGTTTACGTGACTTGCTGCCTGGTCATGCTGAATAGATCCAAGAATAAGATCATGCTGGAGGGGCAATCTTGGTAATATCTCTTCCTGGCACACAGGAGAAGGTTGTCCCAACTGACAGGTGACGAGAGGGTGAGGTTTTTTGTAGCTATGGTTTTCGTGGCTAGACCTTTTGTGGCTAGGGTTTGTGTTTACGTATGAGGGAATGATCTCCTTATGCTCACTAAACTCAGGGCGTTCAATGGTCATAGAGGTGACGAGATTGGGATCATCCTTCTTGGGTAAGGACGGATGGGCTATTTTAAGTGAAGCTAGGGTTATCTTTGTGTTGTTCCTCACAAGAGTGTAGGTATTGTCTCTTCAGTTGTGCATCACGCTCCTGTCAAATAACCACGGTCTACCAAGCAGAATATGACAAGCATCCATAAGCAAGACATCACACCATAAAGAATCTTGATAAGATTTTCCAATGGAAAAGCTTACCAAACATCGTTGAGTCACTTGTAATCCTTCACCCTGATTGAGCCATTGGATGGTGTAGGGTTTGGGATGAGGTCTCGTTTCCAGTTGAAGTTTGTCCACCATAGTAGTTGAAACTACGTTGGTGCAACTTCCTCCATCAACGATAAAAAAACAGACCTTTCCCTTGATTGTGCAACGAGACTAAAAGATGGCTTCTCGTTGTTGTTGATTTTCAGGAACAATCGAGCTACTGAGAACTCTCCTCATGATGAATAATTCGTGAGCCATAGAGGTGGATGAATGAGAAAATGTGTTTGGGGCGTTTGGAATGAGTTTTGGACGTTTGGGACTGTTGTTTGGGAACATGGGGTTGCTAGGGATGTGTTTGCGGTTGCACAAGACAACCTAAGCTCTGATACCAAAATTATGATGTATAATGGGATCAAAGATTAGATCTTGATCAATTACACATCAAGAGAGACGTGCAACAAATCTCAAAATGGGAGGCTTCACGTGAACTAGGGCAAAGGTAGGGATGCTTTATGTGAGAAAGAGGTGATCTTTGTGGAGTTTGAATGGTTTGAGAGGAAATTTGGATTAGGGTTTATGAAAGGAGTATCTTTGTGAGCTGGATGAGAGGGAGGGATGATTTGTATAAGAGGGCTTTAGCAAGTATTTGACGTGAGGTCATGAGAGAGAGGGAGATTTGAGGTATGAATGTTTGTTGGAGATTTTGAGAGAGGGATGAGAGATTGACGTTGCAGAGGGATTTGTGAGGGAGAGAGGTTGACGTGAGATTTGGGAAAGAGGGAGAGCTTTGAGAGATGGTTTGAATAGCCTTAGGGTTTATCTAACTACAAGATAAAAAGATAAAAGTAACCGGATAGTTCAAGGGATCTATCTTGATACAGAAACACCAGAAGAAGAAACCCTAGGGCTACTTGACCTTCAACCTTGTTACAGAAACTCCTTCTAGGTTTAGGGTTCAAGCTCTTCCTCACCACTTGGTTGCCAAACCAAGATACAATAGAAAAGATCAACGAGGTTCTCACGAAACACTTAAGGGGTAAGCTAAAAGCTTGATTTTATTCATAATTCAAAACGGGGTGCCTTTGAAAGGCTACAAGCCTAGCTATTTATACTAACTAAGTCCCATACATATCAGGAATCTAAGGCTTGGCGTGCAAGCCATCTATTACTACTCCCAGACGCCATCTACTCCATCTCCTCCTTGGATTAGGACTCCTTATCCTAAGGGGAGTTAGAAGAGATAATTATCCTTTTAGGACTTGGCTTTCCTAATCCAAGATGGATTGGTTACAAAGTGAGCCAACCGTATCTAGGACTACATGGCTTGGTGCCTAATCTAGTACACCACACCACACGTCACACACACACCACCACCTTCTAGATCATTCTAGAACATTCTAGAATATTCTAGACTAATCTAGACTCCTAAGACTTGGTGTCCAAGTTTATATGTATTACTTGGCACCTCACACAACTAGAAATATAAAGAAAACCCTAGAAATGTAAAGAATACATCAAAAGGCCAATATCGTGAAATTCAAACTAAAATGGTCAAAAATGTGAACTTCATCTTGAAATGGTCAGAAATGTGAAATTTACTTTGGGCTTGAATCTTGGGCCTTGACGTGAGATAGGCGTGCCTTGGACTCCTTTAGGATGTTTGGACATCCTCTTGTCATAAAGTGCACACAATATGGATGGGCCTTTGGGCCTCTATACTCATTCTTTCCTCTATGGCCCATTCTACCTCCTTGTAGATGAGTTGGGCATCCTTTGATGGGCTAGTGATGTATTCTTCTCCTAAGGCCTTCTCCACTTCCTTATAATCATATTGGGCCTTCTTTGTTATTGGACTTGGTGTGAAGGCAGAGGATGGATTTTCATCATTCTCCATGAATCTTGGGTCTCCAAAGCTGAGCCCAAGGCTTGGTGAACCTCTATTTCCTTCCATGAACCTAGGGTCCCCAAAAGTGAGACCTAGGCTAGTCAGATTTATTTTAGGCGTGGGCTGAAATACATCACAAGATGTTAATGGGGCACAATTTATTTCTCCAACCATAGCTCAAACTTCCATAAACACCGTGTATCAATAAATTTCAACGCCTTTGGATGAGCTTAAAAATAAATTGAAGTCCCTTCATGCCACTCTTTTATTCTCACTTTTTTCTTTTTTTCTTTTTTTTTAAAATCTGAGAATGGCATGGGGAAAAAGATATCACAACTCAAACCAGAGTATTTTCACCAACACTCTAAATTAAACAACGAGAGAAAAAGATCACCGCTTATATTTTCCTATATTATCATCATACTTTTCCAACAAAGTTGCTCCAATAAACTTGGCTTAGGGATATGGACTGTGTTTTGGCCAAGGGCTTAGTAATAGGTGTAACAAATATGAGGTAAAGGCTCATTAGGGTCATAAAAAGGATTACATAAGTCCCAAGGTGGCTTTTTAGTTCATGTAGTTTAGAAACAAAAAATGCCTCTATCATGTTATAAATGCAAATGCCATATATGGTCTCGAAGAGAGACTGACCAAGTTCTAGAGATATGTCACCATGGAAGAGTCACGCTCAAAAATATGAACAAAGAGACTAACATGTATGTATTAGTCTTATAGGCTCGAAGTCTCACGGGTTCATCTACCAAAGTCAAACACTAGCTCTAATATGAGGGGTTCAAAATTAAACATGAGATTTCACAATTTAACCAAATTCTATCATATACATTCTATTTATATACATGCTAACAAATTAGACACAAAGGGTCAAAAGTCAATCAAATACATATATACCCTCCAAAAACATTTTTTTTGACAAAAAAAAAGGGAAAAACGCACAAAGGAAAAGGAAAAAGAAAAGGAAAAAGGGAAGAAAAGAGAAAAGAAAAAAGGAAAAAAAAGAGAAAGAGAGAGGGAAAAGGAAGGGAAAAGGAAGGGAAAAAAAATCAAGATGAAAAACACCTGCACCCTACACTTAAATGATGCAATGACCTCATTGCATAAAAACCATAAGAATGGTGCACACGGAAATAAAATAAAATAAAATAAAAATAAACTAAGGAGAAAATGAAGAGAAAAACAAATAAAAATAAAAATAAGGTTATGTACAAAGGAACAATAGTACCGGGTTGAATGCTGGATGCATCTGTAGGACCCGAAAATCACCCCCGTTTAGGGGTGTCGGTTTTCGGATGCGCTACTTAAGTGATCGGGAGCCGAATAAGGTTGCTTAATCCTTAAATAAGGATATTTTTAGTTTTGAAATTCATTTTCGGGGTGATGAAACTTTATTTATTTTACAAATTTTTTTATATTATTAAAATTCTCAAAATTACACCAAAATAGTATATTAATAATTTAATACCGACCCACTACCATATCTAGGCCCAATAAGGAGCAAAGGGACCGCCATGTGACTCTAAAACCCGCATGGGTTTTATGGGCCATGGGTCGGGCCTCAGTATCTCGGCCCAGAAAGGGTGAAAATTAATAAAACCCGTGGGGGTTTTATTAATATTCTGACCCGTTTTCTCTCAGGTGGCCTTAGATTAATAAAGAAAAGTTGTATTAAATCATTTATAATTATTTTTGTGCAATATCGTATATTTTAAATAATCAAAAGGATTTGTAAAAAGAATGATAAAGAGTCGCCAGCCGATTTAAGGAAATCGACAAATCATAAAAAAATAAAAAGTAACTCCGGTCTACGAAACCCGATTCTAAATTCAGGGGTAAGGTTACGAATCCGAGAATTATAAGAACTCTCGAATTCACCTGTTAGAAAACATACTCTACTAAAATTGACATCAAAATGAAAAAGAGCGGGGAGAAGTTTAATTAATTTCGTGAAATTATATTCCGAATCATGCAAATATGAAAGAAATGTTTTACATAATAATGTACATGTAAAGCGATAAACAAATGTAGTTACATGACAGAAATGGAAGATGCTCAAACCTCACTTAAAGTATTGGTATGGCGATGGATAGATCGAACTTCTCTTGACGGACCCTTGGAGAGGCGCTTGGTTGAAATGGAGACTTGAGTATGATAGTATAGGACTTGGATTATGGATGGATAATAATGGTGTATGAGTGATTAGAGAAATGGGTTTAAGAGAGTATGGACATAGGTGGGGGAGGATTTTGAGAGAGTTTTGGTAGTATGATGATGATAGTTGATGAGAATTTAGAAGAGTAAGGGTGATAGAGGATGATTGTTAATTCAAATGAATGGAATGGAGGGGGGGTATTTATAGGTGAGTGAGGTGATGATTTAGGAGGGAAAATGAGGGAACATCCCCCTAAGATCATGCCCTTATCCCATACAAATCAAACCCCATGCGGGTTTTAAAAGTCAATGGCAGAATGTCAAAACATGTGGGCTAAAATCAGGGGAGGATGATCAAGATTTTGGCGCCAGCATTTGAGGAGAAAACCCACGCGGGTTTTAAATGATCTCGCACGGATCACTGACGTGGACGGAGCAAAAGGACGCGCTGCAGGTAATAGAAAACCCACCGGGTTTTGAAGTCGCTTGGGCCGGCAATGCTTATGGGCCGCTTCAGAAAGGCAATCCATTCAGTTACCGATCGGAGCTCGGTATATCTGCGCCTCCTTTGACAATAATTTGCAAGCGCCGAGGGGTTACGAGGATCTTCGATAAGGCCCAAATGCTCCATCAGCCAGATCTGCCCAGAAAGTTAGCATGGGTTACAATTGCATGCCAATTATTCCCAAACTAATACTAAAAAAAACAAAAACAAAAAAAAAATCTTAAAACCCCCTAGGTTATACAAACAGTAGGTGGTTTTTGATAAAACTGAGGGAGGAAATGTACCTGAAGAAGTAGGGGGCTCCCACAAAGCTCATATTCTGGATCTGGATTATCCAAGCCCATCATAGTTTCCGCTAACATCAACGGTATGGGATTAAAGCCTTGCGCCATGTCTTCAACAATCTGAATTAGGCCCGTTGGCCTGGTTCTTCCCCCCGCCATGATAGAAGCAGACTTCTCCAAGAAGACATAATACGAGCGCTCGCACTCGTATCACAGGACCATATTCCAACGTGTCAGGCGATTGAAAGTATTCGACAATGGTTTGGAAATGTACCTTATCGCCGAATAATGCGCTTCCTATGACTTGGTTCGGAAGGCATAACAATTCCTTGTACTGTTTGGTCTTGTCGGCAACAGTTGGAGGTGATGTCGGCCGTGCGAAATGATTCGTCCCAAGAATAGATGACCACTCTTCGGGTAGTGGGCATAGCTCTTTCAAGGAAAAGCGGAAAACATGCATCTTCGAATCCCAAAAGGCACTCGCCGCTCGAATAAAGTCATGGTTGACTCTCGCTTGTCGGAGACTTAGAAATTTCGTTAGGCTATATCTCCCGAGCTCTTTCTTATCGTCTCTGGATAAAGTGCTCATCCAAGTAGGGAGCTTCTTCTTGAATGCCATGATAAGAGGATTTTTTGTGACTTTAGGAGGCCTTTTAGATGGAAGATGCAATTGAAGATGATGGGTGATATCCATGGCAAAAGATGGGGTATTTATACACCTTTATCCATGATCAAAATGGAGCGAATCGGCCAACAAGCAGTCACATAGCCGTTGCAATCATATCCCATGATTCAAGTCTTTCTTCAACGGCTAGCAAAAAAAAGAAAAAAAGAAAAAAAAAATATAACCTGCCTAGGTTATAATTTCAGTAGGCCAGCACGCGCGCGCGCGCGTTTGCCCAAGCCCAGCCCTCCAGCAGCTTAAAACTCGCCTAGGGTTTAAGCGGTCCAGGCCCAATTTTCAGCTCCCGGGACCCATCTACGTGAAGATCTCTCTTGGGCCTCTCTGTTTGGGTTTAAATTGGCCCATTCGTGTATTTTTGATGTTCCGGTTTTTGTTATCGACCCAATGATGTTCGGTTCTGAAATTTTTGCTTGAGCTATCTCCGACACTTAAGTTTTTGTTCTTTTTATTTTATTTTCTTTTTGGGGAAGCGGGATTAATTGGAATTAATCCCATCATATAGAAAATCATTCGAAATTGCATTAAATAAAAGCGTCAAAGTGGTGCATACACCAAGTTCGAGTCTTGCATAAAAAAATTAAAAAAAAAGAGTCTTGCATTGCATAAAGGTGATCACCACAGGGAACCAGAATCATCGCTGTCCTCCGCCAAGTTGCCCCCTGCATTTGAAGTTCCTGCGTTGGAAGTACCGGCCGTGCCAAAGTAGGTATCCCAGGAGTAATAGTCAGGTCCAGGAGCAGTCTGCACAAGAGGCGATGGCCCGGTCAAGGGCATTTCCGAAGGATGCACACTCGACGGTGAAGACACAGAATGCTCATGCGAAGCAGCCAGCCACGAATGATCAGGAACCTACCATTCAGCAGATGGAGTAGGCCATACCGGACCAGTTCCATAACCGGGGACGGGCCAACTGGAAGAAGCAGATCCACCTAGCCAAGAGTGTTGAGGGACAGACCACTCTTGGGAACCCATGGGCCATGACGAACCCATCTCAGGAGCAGGGATAGGCCATCCTGCAGAACCAGAACCGAAAAATGAAGCATCATAAGGTGCCGGACGCGAAGTAGCGTCATCTGCGAGGGCCTGACCGCCAGGATACCCTACGGATGCACCTGAGTCGCGGTCCCTCACTACCATTTCCCGACCACGACGAGAAGAGCGTACGGAAGCTGGGGTATGACGAGAAGGAGGAGGCCGGTGAGTGGCGCTTGATTCGGAGGCATCCTCCACCCAGTAAGAATGGATCTGAGCGTCACCTCCATATCCAGCGGTGTGATATGACCCTCTATGACCCAATGACTCCTCCAAGGACATCTGAGCCATATCCTCTGCCATGCTCGGAGGACGGCGACCTCTGCTACCGGACGTGCTACAATGGGATCCAGTGGAATGTTCACCCTCGATCAGAATGCCTTTGCCCCGACCCTCTGGTACAGCTGCTAGAGGAGGACGAGAAGACCCCCCAATTTCCTCCCGCGTTCGACCTCGAGTGGAATATTCCCCAACTGAAGAGCGACCTGGGGGCTCTATACGAGGAGCGCCTGCAGTGGAGCGTCGAGGTGGTTCTCTAGGAACAAACTCTGCGTCGGCCTCCATATCGGCCCTTCTGGCAGCACCACCTTGATATCTCCCCGAACCAGTGAAGCCCCGATCAGTGAACTTCCTCATGGTGCTCCACTCCTTAGTCAGTTGCTAGAGAAAAGCCCATCTCGACTGGAAAATAACAAAACAAAGGGTCATTCACAAGTGGTATACGGGATAAAAAAGGAGGCAACATAAAGCAAAGGCTTACCGGTTTGTGGTCGAATTCTTGAAGCGTAGAGCACTCACTACTGTTCTCCACATCCAGAAAGCCACCGATCTTTCGTCTCTCTTGTGGAACCTCCACTTCGGCAGCTTTAGCGTAAGGTCCCAGCTGCAGACTTTTCGGTTAGAAAGTGGCTAAAACATGACAAGGACGAAGAAGGAAGATACATACCACTCGAGGAGCCAAACGACTAAGATAACGCTGGAACTCTTCATCGAATTGATCTTGGGGAACGTTGTGCATAAAGTCGTCAAATGCTTGACCTCGAATTAGATCCCTCAAAATGGTCGGGTCAACCCGCCATGGCTCAAACATATGTGCTGGAGGATCCAAGGGAATGAGACCAGGGTAACCTCCCAAAATTTTCCTCGAGGCTCTCCCCCCTAAATACCAGTACATAACCATAAGCCCTTCAACCAAGAGACGATGACGGGTGTCGTGTTCCACTCGATCGAGAGGTTGTGGTAACCCTCTGATATCGAAGTCGGCCCAAGGACACCAATTTATTTGGTCCTGTAAGAAGAGGGATGCATTTAAGGATGGCGTGCAAAAAAAAAAAATGGAAAAGGTGTAAGGAATAAGGAGATACCGGCCGCAAGTTATCCAAGATGCTGCGAATGAGGTCAAGACATCCCAACTTGTACTTTTTATCATGTATGCCCTTGATGGTCCAGCGTTCAGCAGCCGGCACCGTCTTGTTCTTCTTTAAGCGAATTCCCAGGGCCAAGATATACTCATATGCCCATGACTGCATGCACAACATGTCAAACAAGGAACGAAAGATGAATAAGTATATTAAAAGAGAAGGATCGAGCACATACCTCGAGCACCTTCCACAAGGAAAGACCATACTGGTAGCGAGCCTGGGCCGCATGGAGGTAAACCGGATCCGCATCCAATGAAAGACGGACGCCACGATGGAGCCAATGGATGAAGTTGGCATAAGCCGCCTTACCCCAGTTCAGGTTTCGGATATTATCAAAATTGAGGAGGTTCCGAAACCATGTCAGGGAAATATTATCCCCATGGTTGGCAAAGAGGGTAGCAGAGATGATATAAGCCAAGAAAATAAAGTGGCGTTGCTCTAGAGGCAGGTTTTGGAAATTCGCATCGCGAACGGTCATCTCAAAGTGCTTATAGGCAAGGTTAGGGAGACCTTGACGACGCCCCAAACGCGCAGAAACTGGAGCCAGCAAATCCAGAACTACAGGAGGAACATCTGCGTCGAAGACCACGTCCTGCCCGCCCCAAGGAAGAGCGGTGATCATGACAAAATCTTTAGGCGTGACTGTCATCTCACCCACGGGGAAGTGGAATGAGTTAGTGGAATCCCACAACCTCTCCGCCATCACTCGACCAATAATGCGGAACGTCCTTTTCTTCCAAGCCTCCAAGCATTTCCAGAAAGGCATGAAGCCCGCCGCGGTTAAATTCTCTTGGACAAAATTCCCCGGGATTGATTTCGCTGCCTTAAGTGGCTCTTTTAAGGTACCGGGAGTTTTCAGGTTATCCTCCTAAGGGTAGAATTTCAAGGTGTCATTTTAAAATGGGGGCTCTAAGCATAATTTCATGGACCCAAGCTGGACCCAGCACGGACACTGGGCTCACAGCCACGACCCATGAAGCAAACAAACAAAGCTCAAGTGACACGGCCCAAGCCGGTTCAGCAATAAAATTGGGGAAATCTGAGTCCAAAACCCGCCTAGGGTTTAACTCAAACAGGCCAACAGTCGCGGCCCACGAAGCGGCCCAGCTGAAAACAATAGAAAAAAAAAGAGAGAAAGGCGCGGGTCAAAACCCGCCTAGGTTCGACTCCGCCTAGCTCGCTTAGCGGCCCAGTGGGTCTGGAATTAAAACCCGCCTAGGTTTTATTCCGCCTAGTGGGCTGCTAGTCGGATATTTGGCCAGAGCGCATGCAATTTTTTTTGATCCATTTTGGCAAAAAAATCGATTTTCAGATTTCTTTTTGGTCAAAATGCAAAAAAGTGGGTCACTCTACAACCTAAACATGCATACTTAAAATAGCTAAAAATCTACAAAGTATGAAAAATAAATTCATGCTTGCTCATTTTTACGCTAAACTAAGTACAAGAAGAAGGTTTAAAGGATTACCTTGCCATGGGAACGGTAAAACCAAGCATGGTTCCAAGATTCAACAAGGAGATCAGAGGGAGCCACTCCATGCCGGGAGCAAAGTTGCGTCGCGAAGACCGCTCATGAGGCCAAGCCGCCGCATGTGGAAGAGGAAGATTTCGGTGACTTCGGGGTTGCATCATTTCAAACTCGAAAATTGCTTCAAAAGGACAAAAATTCTTTCTAGAGAGAGGTAGTAAGCTAGAGATGAAGGAAATGAAGATGTGAAGAAGATGAAAGAAACCCTTTGAATTTATAGAAAGGGTGGGTGAGTGTGAGCCACTCGTTTTAGTAACCGCCTCAAGATGCCAAACGCGTTTCATTGGTCGGAAATCCGAAAGGTTATCCCTTTGTCACCCAAAAGAGAGGCAAGGTGACGTTGCCTCTTTATGACCACAAGTGGGACGGACCAACTTTGATTCCTTCATGAGGCAGAAAAAGAAAAACAAAAAGAAAAAATTTGCACAAAACCCGCCTAGGCTTTGTGCAGCCCAGAAGAAGCGGACTAAAGGGCGTGGTCCAGGCGCGAACACGGCCCAATGAAAAAAAAAGCCAAAACCCGCCTAGGTTTTGGAGCGCCTACAGCCCAAACTTTTTGGCCCATAGTCGGAGCCCACACTCAGGCTTTGCGGCCCGTAGGTAAAAATCGAATCTCCTTCATCTTATTTCAATGAAACTAATGCTCGATTTTATCATGATTTTCAGGTCGCCGACAATCGGACCGCCATCACTCAGCTACCGCACAAGAGGTCGATGTCATTATCATTATTCCGGACCATCGGCAGAGCTTCGATGTAGTCCCGAGCCACGGGCATCGCGCCCGGTGAAGTCTCAATCTCCGAGCCATCGACATCGCGACCGATGAAGTCTCGACCCCCAAGGCCATCAACAATGCGTCTGATGAAGTCCTTCGGCATAAAAAATGCCAACCATCATCAAACATCGACACCGGGAAAGACTGGAACCGACACCAGGAAAGACTTGAATCGACACCGGGAAAGACTGGAATCGACACCGGGAAAGACTGGAACCGACACCGGGAAAGACTGGAACCGACACCGGGAAAGACTGGAACCGACACCGGGAAAGACTGGAACCGACACCGGGAAAGACTTGAACCGACACCGAGAAAGACTGGAACCAACATGAACCGACATCGGGAAATACTGGAACCGACACCGGGAAAGACTGGAAGCGACACCGGGAAAGACTGTAATCGACACGGGGAAAGACTGGAACCAACATGAACCGACACCGAGAAAGACTGGAGCCGACACCAGGAAAGACTGGAATCAACACCGGGAAAGACTGGAACCAACATGAACCGACACCGGGAAAGACTGGAACCAACACCGGAAAAGACTGGAACCGATACCGGCAAAGACTGGAACCGACACCGGGAAAGATTGGAACTGACACCGGGAAAGACTGGAATTGACACTAGGAAAGACTAGATAAGTTCCATCAACCATCGACATCGTGTCCGATAACAAGTAAGGCGTCATTCTCGCCCGAGATCAACATTAACAACCAAGTAGAGCATCATTTTGCTCAAGATCATCTCAAAAGAGGCGCATACCGCCGGTAACCGCGATGCAGGACTCAATTGCCAAGCATCAAATCAGGCTTTGCAAACCAAAGTCATATCCTCAGACTAATTTGACCTTTGTCGTATTCGGACTCGATCAAAGTGGGGGCTCTCTGTAGACACCGGAATTTGTACCGGTATAAACCCGACTCATCAAAAATATACAAGACAGATGGGCCAAGTGAAATGGGTCATTGGGCCCAAAAGATCAATAAACCGAGCCTAAATAAAATATATCAAGCCGCGAATAATTATCAAAACCCACAGGGGTTTTAATTTTATTTATAAGCCCACACAGAAGCAGGCCAGTCGCGCGCCCCCGGCCTAGAGAGAATAAAACCCGCCTAGGATTTGATCCGGCCCAGAAAGATCAAAACCCGCCTAGGCTTTGGGCGAAGTAGCAGACAACGCCGTTTAGCGCCACGTCACTGATCCGTGCGCTAATATTATCAAAGCCCGCCTAGGCTTTGATGATTCTGGCGCCAAAAGAAAAATTTTGCACGCATGCAATCCCCTGATTTTTGCCCACGTGATTTGACCTCCCTTGACCACCCCAAAACCCGCCTAGGCTTTGGCCTCTGATGGCATGATTTTTGGGGTATGTCCCCCACCTTTTCCCTCTAAAACCCATACTCCTTCACCTATAAATACGCCCTCCATTCCACCTTCCTTGAACCAACAATCATCATCTACTATCACTTACTCTACTCTGATTTTCACCATATCATACTTCCACTCTCTCAAATTCTCCTCATAATTCTATTCTCCTATTACCACCATAATCATAATTTTCACAACCATACAACCATCCATACACCACTTTTCCTAAACCATCCACATTTTCTCATCCGGGTTTCAAGTCAAGGGGCAACTCAAGGGATCAATTTCATCGTCACTACACCCTAAGCAAGGTTCGCTTCTTTGATTCAAATTATTGTATTTAATCATGTAATCCTTTATTTAATTCCGTGCTTGTACATATTTTGTAAAATAAAACCACATTTGTTTTATATTGCTTGTTTCGAATAATAATTCCGCGAAATTAATCAAACTTCTCCCCGCTCTCTTTCTTTTCAATGTTGATTTTGGTAGAGTCTGTTTTATAACGGGCGGATTCGAGAGTTCTTATAACTCTCGAATTCGTAACCTTACCCCCGAATCTAGAAATCGGGTTTGTAGACCGGAGTCTTTCTTTTTCTTATTTTATGGTTTGTCGATTTCCTTAAATCGGCTGGCGACTCTTTTACAATTTTATAAATTCGTTTAATTATTTAAAGTATTCAATTTCTTACACAAAATTAATTTAAGAAAATAATTTAATTCATGTCCAATATTTATCCAAGGAGGGTCCCGAGAGAAATGGCCAGAAAATGATAAAACCTAGGCAGGTTTTATCATTTTCAACCCAATTTCTTTTTGGGCCGAAGAGATCAGTGGCCCAACGTGGGATCTGCTAAAACCTAGGCGGGTTTTAGCTGATTCCAGTGGCCCACTGGTTCTCTTTTGGGCCTGGATTTACTAATTGGGTCGGGATTAAATTATTGTTAAATTAATTTGTGTAATTATGGATAATTTAAATAATAAAAACTGGATTTGTAAATAAATAAAGTTTCATCACCCCGAAAACGAATTTTGAAAATTAAAAATATCCTTATTTAAGGATTAAGAAACCTTAGTTAGCACCCGATCACAAATGTAGCGCACCACGCGGAAAAAGGTTCCATCCCTTTTTTCCGGGGTCCTACAAATATCATCAAAGGTTAGTCAATTTTTATTTATTAATTAAAATAACCAACCTTCAAGCATAAATGGGCCCTTCCACTTGGGATAACCATGATGTATTTTGGGTTAATTATGCTAATTAATAAATAATCATTTTCTCAACCCAATGAATTTTATATGGACTAGTACAAAACCTCTAAACTAGAGTCAAATCTAAAAAAAACAAAAGAAGAAAAGGGAAAGGGATACACATAGCACATAGCATACAACATGAAGGGATACCCTAAACCAAGGCTCCATATTCATGGACTATTATGGTTGGATTACATGACCTACTGCATGTTCTCATACTCTTAGGTAAGGAGTGTGAGGTATTGCTCAAAGAAATTCAAGGAAACCCTTTGAGTGTAACATGGGGAGAGGAGAGAACAAAAAAATCTCCTAGGTATACTCTAAACCGTCGCCTTTGTGCTAACGTGTCAAAAGACGCGATTAGTGGCCCACTATGCAAAGGATGCATAAAAAGAATAATAAAAACGCAAAATAAATCAACTTCTCCCTTTTACAATTTCAAATTAATTTGATTTGTTCAAGTTTTACACTCTTTTTAAGTTTAAGTCCCCAGTGGAGTCGCCAATCTGTAGGACCCGAAAATTGCCCCTGTTTAGAGGTGTCGGTTTTCGGATGCGCTACTTAAATGATCAGGAGCCGACTAAGGTTGCTTAATCCTTAAATAAGGATATTTTTAGTTTTGAAATTCATTTTCGAGGTGATGAAACTTTATTTATTTTACAAATTTTATTATATTATTAAAATACCCAAAATTACACCAAAATAGTGTATTAGTAATTTAATACCGACCCACTACCATATCTAGGCCCAATAAAGAGCAAAGGGACCGCCATGGGACTCTAAAACCCGCATGGGTTTTGCGATGCCATGGGCTGGGCCCTGTGCATCCTCGACCTAGAGAAAAGGGGGTGAAAATTAATAAAACCCGTGGGGGTTTTATTAATATTCTGGCCCGTTTTCTCTCAGGTGGCCTTAGATTAATAAAGAAAAGTGGTATTAAATCATTTATAATTATTTTTGTGCAATATCGTATATTTTAAATAATCAAAAGGATTTGTAAAAAGAGTGATAAAGAGTCGCCAGCCGATTTAAGGAAATCGACAATCCATAAAAAAATAAAAAGTAACTCCGGTCTACAAAACCCGATTCTAAATTCGGGGTTAAGGTTAAGAATCCGAGAATTATAAGAACTCTCGAATTCGCCTGTTAGAAAACATACTATACTAAAATCGACATTAAAATGAAAAAGAGCGGGGAGAAGTTTAATTAGTTTCTTGAAATTATATTCCGAATCATGCAAATATGAAAGAAATGTTTTACATAATAATGTACATGTAAACCGATAAACAAATGTAATTACATTACTGAAATGAAAGATGCTCAAACCTCACTTAAAGTATTGGTATGGCGATGGATAGACTGAACTTCTCTTAACGGACCCTTGGAGTGGCGCTTGGATGAAATGGAGACTTGAGTATGATAGGATACGACTTGGATTATGGATGAAATGGATCGATAATAATGGTGTGTGAGTGATTAGAGAAGTGGGTTTAAGACAGTATGGACATAGGTGGGAGAGGATTTTGAGAGAGTTTTGGTAGTATGATGATGATAGTTGATGAGAATTTAGAAGAGTAAGGGTGATAGAGGATGATTGTTGATTCAAATGAATGGAGTGGAGGGGGGTATTTATAGGTGAGTGAGGTGATGATTTAGGAGGGAAAATGGGGGAACATGCCCCTAAGATCATACCCTTATCCCATGCAAAATCAAACCCCATGTGGGTTTTAAAAGTCAATGGCAGAAGGTCAAAACATGTGGGCTAAAATCAAGGGAGGATGATCAAGATTTTGGCGCCAGCATTTGAAGAGAAAACCCACGTGGGTTTTAAATGATCTCGCACGGATCGCTGACGTGGACGAAGCAAAACGACGCGCTTCAGGTAATAGAAAACCCACGCGGGTTTTGAAGTCGCCTGGGCCGGGAATGCTTCTGGGCCACTTTTGTTCTGAGCCGCTTCTGAAATCTAAAACGCCCGCGGGTTTTGGCAGTCTTTTAGGCCAGATTTGTTTACTAGGCCAGATTTCTGGGCCTGGGAATTGTTAAAACCCGCATGGGTTTTGAAACTGGATAAGTGTAACTTCAAACGACCATAACTCTTTCATCCGGACTCCGATTGAGGCAATTCAAAAGGCGTTGGAAAGTTTATGATGTGTACTTTACTCTCAACAAAAGAAATAAGGCCAACGAGACTTGTGGAAAAAATGGGATTCGAAATGGTGGGCATATGTATGTGGAAATAATGAAAAATGAAGGCTTTTTGTGGTGGGTTGGCCCAGTAACTCTTGATTGAGGAAGGCCCACTAGATTTTCTTTCATGGTAGCCTCTTTTCTTGTTATGCTTGATTTGTACATTTGTCCCGGTACAAAATTTGGTGTCTACAGCATCCAAGCAATCATCTCCATGTTATTAGTCTCCATACTGTGGTTTGTAGAGCATCCACTCTACTTCTCTTTCCTCGACAGGTAACTCCAAAAATTGCTTCAAACTTTGACCATTGACTTTAAACTGCGAATTTGTTGTCAGATCCTGTATTTCTGTAGCACCATGGGGAAAAACATGAGAAACAATATAAGGACCTGTCCAACGAGATATGAACTTACTTGGAAAAAGGTGTAGCTTGGAGTCATACAGTAACACCCTCTGGCCTGGAAAAAAAGTCTTTTCTTCGAATGTGCCTATTATGAAGCAATTTGGCTCTCTCTTTGTAAATTCTAGAGTTCTCATAGGCCTCCATCCTTATTTCTTCCAACTCACTTAACTGCAATTTCCTCACTACCCCAGCTACCTCTAAATCAAGGTTCAAAGTCTTCAATGCCCACATAGCCTAATGCTCAAGCTCTACAAGAAGATGACATGACTTACCAAACACAACTCTGAAAGAAGACATGCCTAAAGGAATCTTAAGGCGGTCCTATAAGCCCAAAGAGCATCAACAAGCTTGTCTGACCAATCTTTTCGGTTCCTATTCACAGTTTTCTCCAAAATCTGTTTGATATGTCTGTTAGAAACCTCTACCTAGCCATTGGTCTGAGGGTGATAAGGGGTGGCTAAGTGATGTACGATCGAGTACCTTTTCAACTACGCATCAAAAGAGCGATTGTCAAAACTACTCTAGTCTCCGTCGACCTGGTTGGAACTGCCTCTATCCACTTAGACACGTAGTCCACAGCCAAAAGAATGTACTCCTTTCCAAAAGAAGAAGGAAATGGCCCCATAAAATCAATACCCCAAACATCAAATATCTCAACCCTAATAATAGGATTAAGTAGCATCATTTCTCTCCTACTAACTTTCCCAGTCTGTTGACATCTAGGACAACTCTTACAGTATAAATGGGCATCCTTAAACAAAGTAGGCCAGTACAAACCACATTGAAGGACTTTGGCAGCTGTTTTCTTCCCACTAAAATGTCCCCCACAAGCTTGGTCATGACAAAATGATAAGACACTTCTAATCTCATTATTAGGGATACATCTCCCAAAGATCTGGTCAGAACAATACTTAAACAAGTAAGGGTCATCCCAATAGAAAAACTTCACCAAAGAAAAGAACTTATCCTTGTCATGCTTACTCCAACCCAAGGGCACCTCACCAGTTACTAAGTAATTGACAATATCTGCATACCATGGTTCAAATTGAACCATAAGTAGCTGCTCATCAGGGAAGCACTCGGAAATAGGGGGTTCACTCTTACTTTCAACGACGATTCGGGATAAGTTGTCCGCAACCAGGTTGTCAAAACCTTTTCTATCCCGAATCTCACAATCGAATTCCAACAAAAGCAAAATCCACCTAAGCAGTCTAGGCTTTGCATCCCTCTTGGAGAGAAGGTGCTTAAGCGCAGCATGGTCAGTATAAACAATCACACGAGAGCCAATCAAGTAGGGACGAAATTTTTCAAAAGCAAACACTTCTGTCAAAAATTCTTTCTCAGTCACAGTCTAGTTTAACTGGGCAACATTTAAGGTATGGCTGGCATAATATATGATATGAAGTTTCCTATCCATACGTTGTCCTAGGACTATCCCTACAGCAAAGTCAGAAGCATCACACATCAGCTCAAAGGGCTCTCACTAGATGGGAGGGTGTAACATAGACGAAGAAGTCAGGGCCTCTTTCTGCCGAGTGAATGCCTTAAAACACTCTTCCGAGAAAGTAAAAGGCACATCCTTAGCTAAAAGATTGGTCAAGGGCCTAGCAATTTTACTAAAGTCCTGGATGAACCTTCTATAAAATCCAGCATGCCCTAAAAATGATCTCACGTCTTTCATACAAGTGGGAGGGGGAACATTGGAAATTAAATCAACTTTAGCTTTATCAACACCAATCCCTTCTTGTGAAATCACATGCCCTAGAACTATTCCCTTTTTAACCATAAAATGGCAATTTTCCCAGTTTAGAGTCAAATTTTTCTCCCTACATCTTTCTAACACCCTAGTCAGATTAGCCAAACAATCATCAAATGAGGAACCAAACATAGAAAAGTCATCCATGAACACTTCAATGCATGGCTCAATCATATCAGTAAATATAGAAATCATGCAATGTTGAAAAGTGGCAGGAGCATTACAAAGACCAAATGGCATTCTCCTAAAGGCAAAAGTACCAAAGGGACAGGTGAACGTGGTCTTATCTTGGTCCTCAGGTGCTATAGAAACTTGGGTGTAGCCAGAGTATCCATCCAGAAAGCAATAGTAACTATGTCCACCTAACCTCTCAAGCATTTGGTCCATAAAAGGTAGAGGGAAGTGGTCTTTCCTACTGGCGGCATTTAACTTCCTATAATAAATGCAAACTTGCCACCCAGATTGAACTCTAGTGGGAACTAACTCATTCTTGTCATTCCTAATCACGGTAAAACCGGTCTTTATAGGTACGACTTGAATGGGATTGACCCACTCACTATCAGAGATGGAATAAATGATGCCATAATCTAACCACTTAATGACCTCTTTCATAACAACTTCTTGCATGGTTGGGTTCAAACGTCTTTGGTGGTCTCAATAAGGTTTAGCATCGTCCTCAAGATGAATTCTATGTTGGACAATAGAGGGGCTAATACATTTGATGTCACCTAAGGTCCACCCTATCACCTCTTTATTCTCCTTAAGTATTTTCATCACCTTATCCACTAGGTCTTCGCTCAGGTCAGATGTAATAATCACAGGGAAAGTCTCATTAGGACACAGAAAGGCATACTTAAGGGAATAGGGCAAAAGTTTGAGCTTTAACAAGGGAGAATCTTGTGTCACAGAAGAAGGGGAGTTAGAAGACTCGGGAGAGAGGGAATGAACCTCATCATAACAATCATTTTCAGACTCATCATGATCATACACATCCAGTCAAGTAGCAGTATCAGTCACATCATCAAACAGAACATGTTGTCTTTGTAAATTAAAAATGTTCAGATTAATAGTCATGTTTCCAAAAAGACAACTTCATCATACTGTAACGTGGTTTGTGAGACCTCGGTTTTTATCGTTCTTCTTAGGGAACGAGGGGCCTTGGTCATAGAATCTAGGCAAAGGTCGGGATGAGATCACTAAGGTAAGGAATTCGGTTGAAAGGGGTCACAACGCAAGAAACAAAGCTAAGATCAGCCAAGGAAAGGAAATGGGCTTCGGAGGCTTTTCGGGAAGAAAACGGGGATGAGGAAATGGGTTTTGTAACAAGAGAATAATAAGGAGGGAGAATCAAGTGGCAATTCCGCTAGAAAATACCCACTGAGCGTCCTCTTTCGAGAATAGTCCGAATTAACTTCCCCAAAGTCCACCACGGACCCGGAGGGTTAATGAAAAAACGTAATTCCCTAGTTAACCTCCTTCCACTTTCGTAGGTGAGCATTAACTATCCCCGACTCCAACCTTCCACACAAGTGTTGGATGTATTCGGGAGTTTTCGGACCCAAATACATCCCAGTTAAGGGAAGGAAAGGAGTGGGAACTTGATTTCCCAACTAATTACTCACTAATATTGCTAACCCAAACCTAATCGCCCATTCACACCCTTAATTACCCTTAACCCATAGGGTTTCTAGCCATTAATTATGATACTAACTAACCTAACAACATCCAAACCAACCCTAAGCATAATTTCTAACATCAAACAATCATAAACAAGCAAGATAATCAAAGTAGCAAGCAAAGCAATTAAAGAACAAGCAAAGTAATTAGCAAAGCAATTAATAAAGGAGTTAAGGGAAGAGAATGCTTATCAAAATGCTGTAGATGAACAAAGAAAGGCAATGGGAATGATAATCCAACAATCTCTCAATTGTTTGAATCTTCAATCCTTGAATCACACCAAAAATCCACCAAAACCCTAGAATAATTAAGGCTAATCTCTCACTAAAACTCACTAATACAAAGCTGGAAAATGAAGTCTAAAACCTAGAATGGCGTCACTAGCTTACTCCCCAAGATAATCGTCAATAGGAGTATTTGTACAAGGCAAAACAGTTGGGCAAAACACCGCGTTTCAAGCCGAAATTACGCGCAGAAAAAAGGGGAGACCGTAGGTACGGTCCCTGCCGTTCCAAGGGAGGTAGCGGGTGCCACCTGTAGGGTGGCGGGTGCTACCCTACGAAAACTGCCTGGCGATTTTGAGCTTCGTGAGACAGCAGGTGCGGTCTATGGGACAAAGATGTGTCGCTTTGTCCTGGCAAAGTGGTGGGTGCCATGCCCAAGGTGGCGGGGGCCACCCTGCTGTTATCTTCCCTTTTTTCCTTCCTTCTTTCCAAGGCATGTAATGCCCACTACGAGAGTCGTAGCGGGTGTTACCCCATTGATTTGCACCAAATGAAGGGAAAGTGGTCTCGGGTTAACTCCGCCTTGGCTCTCGGTCCGACTCGGCTCGGGAAATCACCAAAAATGTTCTAAAATAGCCCGTTTTACCTTGTTTTGAGTAAAAACACCAAAACCTACAAAATAACCAAAAACGTAGTAAAAGACATGAAATTAAACACGAAACGAGTCAAAAGTTTAAGAATTAAGGCGCTATTCAGACACCAAAATGGGTCTAAACACCCCCTCCCCCCCCCCCCCCCACACACACACACTTAAACTTTTGCTCGTCCCGAGCAAAACAAATAAGAAAAACTAAACACCAACTTCTCTGTCGTGGAAGGAAATGAGTGCATTTAGCGTATGCACCAAGCCCTTTGAACTCCCCTGCAGCCCAGGTGGATGAGATGGACTCGTGAGGGTTTGTAGCGGCTATACCCACAAAAGCCAAAGAAAAAGGAGAGAGGGAAAGTGAAAAACAAAACCAAAGAAAGAAAAGGAAAAGGAAAACAACTTCGCTTCAAAGAATTATGCAATCTCAATCAAGAAAACGATATTAATCCTCCAAAAGGAACCGTTATGAGCATCTCACATACACCTAACTCAAGCAAATGTCAATCATAGGGGTTTTCGATCCCCTACACCTCATGTCAAGCAAAACTCCATGTGCGTAAGTGCTAGTGGGTTCTAACTGATTCAGGTTGACTCCAAAGACTCACACCCAAGCTCATTTAGAAATGAACAAAATTTGGAAAAGAGTTGCCCTTCCCCGCAGTTGGTCGCCCATGGCTTGGTGAGGACCGCAGGTGATGTAAGGAATGGCCCCTCATTTTATTAACACTTAACTTCCTTTCTTTTTCGGTTGGCTTTGCCAACAAATTCAACTTAGTTTATTAGGTCAGCGCTAGTTTTGCGGGAATTGCAATGGCCCATAATGCGGGGTTTACCCTCCCAACACAGGCTTTTTCATTCACCTCTTCGTCGCAAAGCGATATAAAAGGAGACTTCAGGGGTATCAGCATCGTACCGCTAATACCGGTCCCGTGTAGATGGACTAGCTTTCTGCTGGTTAATGTCGTTCGACCGACACGAACAAATTTAATTCATTTATTTAACTTTACTTTCTTTTTCTTTCTTTTTGCTTTTGCTTTTGCTTTTGCTTTTTCCTTTTTTTTTTCTTTTCTTTACTTCTTTTTAGAAAACAAGCTCGGAAATGAATCCCTAAAGTCTCCCAGTTTCAACCAGAACGTGAAAAGAATCGGGGATCTCGCTTGAGACTCAATGAAGGGAACCTAATTAGGTGAGTCATGACAATCGCCCAAGGTAGGGTCGAAAAAGCTCAAACCGGTTTCTTTTAAGGAAGATTAAGAACGGCTTCCCAATTTTGACAACAAAATCCAAGAAAACGAAGCAAAAACAAAAACAAAGCGAAAACGAAAAACTTTTAAGGTTTTTCACTCCCTTTTTTCTCCTTTTTCACACAAAGATTTTCAAATTTTAGGAAGAAAAAAAAGACTAAGAAAAACAAGAACAAAAAGCTAGGTGATATACCCTTGAAACAGAATATCCCCCCCCCCCCACACTTAAAACACCACAATGTCCTCATTGTGGGAATGTGTCACAAGTAAAGGGTAGAGAACCTATAAAAACAAACAAATAAGAACAACTAGCACATAAAAGTGGTGGCGACCCGAGCCCACACGGCTCCAACAACAAAATAATCCCAACACAGACACTCAAAGGGGTTCGCCACCCAAAAGAAAATCAAGTATGCAGCATGGATCAATATATACACAACAAGGAGTGCGGAAAGAGGTTACCTCGAGGTCTTCAAATAGATAAAACTCAATCCTTGATCCAAAGAACATCATACTTTGGGTTAGAGATAATCAAGAAAAACAATCGAAGTATGAGTGTTCACGTACATGATCAAAAGAGGGACGTACAAAAACGAAAATATATACAAGACACTAACTAAAGAACTAACTATAGACAACCCATTAACACATAAGCTCACAGTGATGCCCTAATCTTCAAAGAAATTGAAAAAGCCAACACAAGATCACACCAAATGAGCTTGTGAAATCAAAATAGGCTAGCAAATGGCAGAGAATTACCTCAATGGTGGACTGTGGAGATAGATTTCATCAGCAAAATAAATCAATTGAAGAACATAAAGGATAGAAACCAGACCATATTCGCGTGCACATTAGCTCAGACAGGTTATCCGTGTGCGTATACTCTGACAAAAACAACATGGCTACGCAACACACAAGTATAATGCAAAAACACAGCATAGAAACAAGATGCACAATGTGGAAGTGCTCTGAATTTGAATAGAAACTGTGAAGCAAGTGTGTGTGTATCTACAAGAACTCTTGGTAAAATCAGTGTGTGTGTTTCAATAGATGAAAAACAACAATCAATCGCACAAACACTTCACAAGAACTCAACATTCGATTTCAACAACACAGCAAGGCAAGATTATGTGTAGAAAAATTGAGAAAACCAATCCCTAACTCAACCATGAATGAACAACGAACCAAATGTAGATGAGAAAGAAAGGATTTCGCACAAATTACATTAGAAATACCTCACTTAGCTGTGTAGAATGTGCACTCAAACAATGTCGCACACTTGGACGAATCTGAGCAGAATTTTGAATCCTCAGCAGCAGATTTTCACAACACCAAAGAAGAATTAGGGTTTGGAATCGAAAAATGGAGGGAAAGAGAGGGATGAAATAATGATTGAGAGGGATGGAAGGGGTGTAAGTGAGGGTTCTTTGCAGTCGCTTAGGGTTTAGAGAGGGAGAGAGGGTCGAGTGAGTGAGAGAAATTGGAAAAGTTAGAACAAAATCGGGATTTTAGGGCAAAAATTACCATTGCCGATGTATGCGCGTCGGGCTGATCGACACATGTCGAAGGCGTTGGGAGCTGCTGAGCGTTGGGCGTACATCGCAGGCGCTGTCACCTTGCATCGCAGCTGCGGTCTGCGTCTCGAGCATGCTGCTGCTGCTTACTGTAGTGCTGTGTAGCGGGTGCTACACGTTGGGTAGCGCCTGCTACCCTACTGTCAACTCTTCAAAATTGTTTCCAACACTCCAAAAAATACTAACTCCCAAAAACTTTCACACTTCAACACTCAATTTTGAACACTTCCCCACATTCAATCCAACAATTTTCCAACTTTCAAACTCTCTCAACACTCAGATATTTTTCAAAAACCAATCACTCACACTACTTTTTTCACTCCAACTTCAAATTTTTTATTTTTTCAACTCCAATTCTTTTTTCTTTTCTATTTTTCACCTCATTTTTCCTCTCTTTTTTTCAATTTTTTATTTTGAACCTAGAACTAATACCTCAAATATACAAAGGACAGAAATAAATAAAAAATAAAAAGGCAAGAAAAATAGAAAAACGTAAAGAAATCTAAAAAGAAAAATTAAAAAGAAGAAAAAGGAACAAAATTAGAAAAATGCAAAAAATTAGAAATTTGAAAGAAGAACCTCAAAAATTATGGGGTGCCTCCCATAGAGCGCTTGTTTTAGGTCCCGAGCTTGACCTAATTACTTACTTGATTCTCAAGAGGAGTGGTGTGCATAAGAGAAGCACGGTAAGCTTTTTCCACCAAATCTTCTTCCTTCTCCTCCCGCGCACTCTAATAGAACTCATGAATAAACCGGAATGATCCTTCGGTGGTCTAGTCAACTCCAAGGGGATCAAAGGTAATGGCCTTCTGGCTTTTCTCCACCAATATTTCTTCCTCCTTTTCCATCGCTTCCTCTTCTTACGCAAGAATTGAGCATGCCTCCTCGAAGACTTGATAGGCCGGATAGAAAGAGAAGATAACCCCGGCTTGATATTTGGTGATGCGCCGGGTCTCGGGCCTTGGAAAGCCATCTCTCTCGATTTCATATTCTCAATATATGTTTCACCTCAGGCAATCTCCCTCCTCAAAGGAACAATTTGGAGAGAATCATCACAAGATGCATCTTCCATAACCTCGGGTTCGGAACATAAGGCCTTGGGATGATTGTTGTCTTTCCCATTATCGGGTTCCACTTCAAGAATATAAACTTCCTCTTTGTGTTCATGAGCAACTGTTTCTATCATATTGACTTCAACACAAGGTGGCATGAAGAAGGGTATCTCAATAGGAACATCAAACTTTGATTTAATATATCCTTCATCAATCAAGTATTGAATCAACCAATTTGGGAGAGGAATTGGCATTTTGTGAGAATCAAATTGCTCTTCAGGGCAGTCATTAACATTTTCATTCAAAACTATATCTTGATCTTCCTCTACCTTCTCTTCTACGAAATTGAGCTTCCTCATCAATCAATTCCTCCTTCTCGTTATCAACCACTTGCTCAACCTCCATACCCTCTTCTTAAATTTTACCCTCAACATCTCCCTCATTTTCTTCAAAAACTCTCTCCTCCACCAACTTAGTTTCCTAACTTCTCCTCCACCACACATAGTAATAGCATTCACCTCCACTTCTTGGATAGGAGTAGGTTGGATGGATGCAAGTTGAAATTGGTTGGCTTGAGCCAATTCGAGCTCGAGACTTTGGATATAAGCTTGATCCTCTTCTCGGTCTTCCATGATTTGCTCAAACATCAACCCAAATAAAGATTCTTGGGGTGGTTGAGAAATTTGGGGTTGTGGAATGTTTTGTTGGGTTAGATGGAAGGTTTCTTCTTGAATGAATGAGTGATGGTCAAAAGGTTGAAAAATAGAAGGGTATTTGTAAAAGCCCGAAAAATGCCTTTGCGTTTACCGTTAAATTTGCTAACGAGCGTTTAATCCCGTTATTTATTTATCTGTTATCACACGGAGCTTTTAGGACCGCGAGTTTTTTCGTAATAATTTTTAGAGTCTTAAAAATATCAGTTAGGAATTTTTGGGACTTCGGGTGTAAAATCTTTTTATCAGTTGAGAGGGTTTTTACCTGTTTTTCTTAGGTTTTCTCTTATGGGATTTATGAGGTAATATAATTTTATTTGGAAAATTTTTGGGTAGATTTATGATGTCACCTAAGTGACATCATTCCTAGAATTTTATCAGTTTGTGAATATAATTGGTTACTTTCCCCAACGGTTTCTTCCCCATTTTTGCATACACCCACTACCTGGGTATACATTTCTGCTACACAATCCCTATGCGACACGTGGCTCTCTCTCTCTCTCTCTTTCTCTCTCTTTCTCTCTCCCGGTTTCCCCTTTCTCTCTCTCCTTCTTCTTTTTCTCTCTCTTCCTTTTTCTCTCTCCTCCCCCCTTATTTTCTTCTTCTCTTTCCGTTGCACCCAGCCAACCCCGACGCATCACCGCGCCACCCTCCTCCCTCCTCTTCCTCCATTCTACTTCCCTCCTTCCACCTCCTCTCACCTCCCCTTCATTTTCCGACCACCGCACCTACCGCCGTCCACCATCTCGCCGCCCAACGCACCGCAACCAACCTCCCCAAAAACTCCCTGCTTGATTCCACTTCTACACAACCAGTCGCGCCACCACAACACCACCCACTGCACCCCGATGACCACCACCGCAACCTCCGACCACCGCCCGACCCGAACACAGCCACCCCGAGCCCTCTCTCTCCTCCTTCTCTTTTTCCTCCTTGCCCTAGTTGCACCAAGCCATCACCGAGCCTCACTGCCACCTTGCCGAACCCTCTGCCGCCGCTTGCTGTCACCACCGCTGATCACCGGAGCCTACACTGACGCCCAGTCGCCGCCCCGAGCCACCGGTCCCACCTCTTCTAGCTTGGACCCATTGTTTGTGCCCTCTCTCTCTTTCTCTCTCTACAAGTTAATATGGGTTTAAGGTTAGTTTAATCAAATTTTATATTACTAATGTTGTTATTAGTTGATAATATGAAAAAAAAACATATTTAAGATGTCACTATATTAAGTTTAGTATTAGAGTTTTGATTAATGAAGTTTTTATGTGATGATCATGTGATTATAAGATCATGTGTGATTTTGGTTGAAATAATGTTATTATGTTTATCCATGTTAGTAGTAATATTATTAAGTAAGGTTAATATTAAATTTTATGTTGTTACTAAATATTGTTCTATTGTTATAAAGTTAGTTATGATTATGTTCTCATATTTATTATATTACTAAGTTATTAATATTTCCATATTACATGTAACATTATTTTCGTAAACTAAAGTTCATGTTATTATAATTATAATTATAAAGTTTGGAGTTATCATTGTTATAAGTTTTTGTGTTGTTGTTATTATTATTATTATTATTATTATTATTATTATTATTATTATTATTATTATTATGTTCATATTACTAAAATAAGGTTTTCATACTAATATTATGTTTCCATACTAATATTACTAAGTTTCATGTTATTAGTATTATACGGTTCCATGCGATTGGTTTCATAATATTATCATAAAGTTAATGTTATTAGTTTTATGTTACTATTATTATAAAGTTTCGCGCTACTATTATTATTTTATAAGATTTCGTGTTGTTATTATTATTATAATGTTTCGTGCTATTATTATTATTACTATTATTAAGTTTCGTATTATTATGATTATTATAAAGTTTCCGAAATTTTCATATTAATGGTATTAAAAGTTTCACATTATTAGTATCGAAGTTTCATATATCTTAGTATTAAGTTTCACATACTTTGGTATTAAAGTTTTATAAAGTTTTCATGTTGATTATGTGGTAATACAAGTATTATGTCCCAAAAATCCTACGCAATTTTATTATTAAAGTACTAGTATCGGGTTATGGTTTTAAACGTGTTGTTTCGATTTTATTATTTTACCTTTGGGAAATGTATGTTGTAATGTTCATGTGTTAGTTACACTTTCATATGGTTAACTAACTTATAAGAAAAGGCTAAGGTTGGGGTATGGTAGGATTTGTGCGTAACTATTATATCGTAGAGTTGTAATTTTAGAAATATTATTCGAATTCTAGGTCTGAGCGAGACGACGAAATAGTAGCTCCCGTGTGTAAGTGTGAAGTAAAGAGAAGTTGTGCAGGTAATGTCTATGTCCTAATCCCCTTTGGGATGCTCTTTTATCTGTTTTGTGATTTTAATCTGTTTTATGAAGCTTGCATCCCGCATGGGAACTTTCTGTAAAGTTAGACTGTCTGATTTGGATGTCTGTGAGTTGTTTTTCTGAGTTGAGTAAAACGTTGCAGTCTTTTAAACTCTGAGTTTTATTCTGTCAGTTTTGGAAACTGGGTTGGGTTTTATTTGAAATCTGACATCTGATAATTCATAAGATACTAATAATCAAAGTGAAACCATAAGCGGGTAACGCACCCTTAGACCGTGATCTGCTCTCGCAGGGAGTTATCAAGAGATCGGGAGTCCCGATATATTTCGAGATTGTGCACACATCCGATTCTCGCTTCGACCGCCATCCATTCGATTACGAGGATCCGAGATCCGCTCGATTCTCGAGTTACGATATTCGGGATAGGCAAATCCCGCCCGCTTAATAAAATTTTGATATGTTTTCTGAGGAAAAGTTTACTCTGTTTCTGATTACTCTGTTTCTGATTTCCGATTTTTGATGTCTGATTCTGAGATTGAAAAGTTAGTTGAGTTTTCTGGAACGTTGTGTTTTTCTGATTTGAAAGTTGGTACTGTTGATTTATAAGTTTTGTTATTTCTGAACTCTGGGTTGGGATTCAAATGAGTTGCGAAAAGGTTTCACTGGTCCTCCTAAATGGTTTGAAATGATCTTTGAACTGCTTTTGTGATTAGGGGTAGACATTATTGAGGTTTCCCCTCATGTTGTGAATGTTTTGTTTTCGGTGAAGATCAATTATGTGATGGGACGGCAATAGAAGTGAGGACGTTGGAGTTAGTCCGAGAATAAAGTTTAGTTTATGTTTAGACTTGAAGTTTAGTAAATGTTGAGTTTATGTTGTTCTAGAATTCAAGTTTGTTTCGGTTGTTAAAACTTGAAGTTCTTAGTTTGTTCATTAGTGTCATTTCTTGCCTTGTATCTCTTCGAGGAATGCAAGAACGCCCAAGTTAAAGAAAAAAAAAAACGAGTCATCCGCTGTTAATGTTAGTCAACGTTTGATTTTGACCGTTAAGTTTAGAATTGAAATTCTGGGGCGTTACAGTATTGGTTGGTGGTAAAATCATAAGAAATGGGATCTTATTCAACATGGGAAGAATGAATGGAACTCACTTGCTCTAATTGTTGAAAATTGAAAACTTGCTCTTCTTGAGCCATTCTCAATTGCTAGAAATCTCCTCACTCGCCTTCTCTTTTTGCATTTCATAGATAGAGGCTAAAAGAAGTGCAATAATAGAATCCAGCTCCAAAGATGAATCTCCTCCACTAGATTTGCAACCTCCAAAATCAGGAGCATACTGAACGAGCTCATGAAGGAAATTGTCGGTCTCCTCCGCAATCTTCTTCAAAAATGTCCCTCCAGATGCTATATCGATCGATTCTTTGAGAGAATTAAAGAGTCCACAATAGAAGTGCTGAAGAAGCATCCATTTGGGTAAGTTATGGTGCGGACACTGACGTTGGAGACTTTTGAATCTCCCCCATGCTTCGAAAAGAGACTCTCCGGCTTTTTGCTTAAAACTCATAATATCTTCCCGGAGTCTACAAGTTTTGTCGATCGGGAAAAATCTTTGAAGGAAATCTTTCTTTAGGGCCTCCCATGAAGAATAAAATCCAGGTGGACATATATCAAGCCACATTTCAGCTTTTCTCCTCAAAGTAAGAGGAAAGAACTTCAACTTCAAATATTCGGAAGATATTCCGGGCATATGTATGAAACTGATACGCTTTTCGAATCTCTCCATATGAGCAATAGGACTCTCGGAAATATCTCCATAGAACGGGTTGCTTTCAAAAACTTCAAGAAGGCACGACTTGAACTCAAATACCGCGTCGGGTGGTAATGGTGGTAAAATGATTGGGTTGCCTCCCGTACCCGAAGATGGAACGGCATATGATAGAAGAGTACGGGGTGAATCAGCTTGGACTTCACCCATTAGGACTTGAAGCCTCCTACAATGCTCGATAGGACATTAGGGCGTACCTACATGCACCAACAAGAACCAATAGAAGCATCAAATTCATTGGGATTAGCACAAACTAATTTCTAGCGTGAAAGCAATCTAAAATAACCAAAAACCAAGAAACTAAAACTAGGGGTGCTGGCTCCCGGGCAACGGCGCCATTTTGTGTAACGTGGTTTGTGAGACCTCGGTTTTTATCGTTTTTCTCAGGGAGCGAGGGGCTTTGGTCATAGAATCTAGGTCAAAGGTCGGGATGAGATCGCTAAGGTAAGGAATTCAGTTGAAAGGGGTCACAACGCAAGAAACAAAGCTAAGGTAGGTCAAGGAAAGGAAATGGGTTTCGGAGGCTTTTCGGGATGCAAACAGGGATGAGGAAATGAGTTTTGCAACAAGAGAATAATAAGGAGGGAGAATCAAGTGGCAATTCTTCTAGAAAATACCCAACGAGCTTCCTCTTTCGAGGATAGTCCGGATTAACTTCCCCAAAGTCCACCACGGACCCGGAGGGTTAATGAAACGGAATTCCCTAGTTAACCTCCTTCCACTTTCGTGGGTGAGCATTAACTATCCCCGACTCCAACCTTCCACACAAGTGTTGGATTATTCGGGAGCTTTCGGACCCAAATACATCCCACTTGAGGGAAGGAAAGGAGTGGGAAATTGATTTCCCAACTAATTACTCTACTAATATTGCTAACCAAAACCTAATCATCCATTCACACCCTTAATTACCCCCTAACGCATAGGATTTCTAGCCACTAATCATGATACTAACTAAGCTAACAACATCAAACCAAGCTTAAGCATAATTTTTAACATCAAACAATCATAAACAAGCAAGATAATCAAAGTAGAAAGCAAAGCAATTAAAGGACAAGCAAAGTAATTAGCAAAGCAATTATAAAAGAGTAAAGGGAAGAGAATGCTTATCAAAATGTTGTAGATGAACAAAGAAAGGCAATGGGAAAGACAATCCAACAATCTCTCAATTGTTTGAATCTTCAATCCTTGAATCACACCAAAAATCCACCTAAACCCTAGAATATTTAAGGCTAATCTCTCACTAAAACTCACTAATACAAAGCTGGAAAATGAAGTCTAAAACCTAGAATGGGATCCCTAGCTTACTCCCCAAGATAATCGTCAATTGGAGTATTTGTACAAGGAAAAACAATTGGGCAAAACACCGCGTTTCAAGCCGAAATTACGCGCAGAAAAAAGGGTAGACCGTAGGTACGATCTCTGCCAGACCAGGGGAGGTAGCGGGCGCTACCCTGCGAAAACTACCTTGCGATTTTGAGCTTCGTGAGACAGTAGGTGTAGTCTATGGGACGGCAGGTGCTGTCTTTGTTTGGCAGCCAGGGGTAGCGGGTGCCATGCCCAAGGTGGCGGGGGCTACCCTGTTGTTTTCTTCCCTTTGTTCCTTCATTCTTTCCAAGGCATGTAACGCCCACTACGAGAGTCGTAGCAGGTGTTACCCCACTGATTTGCACCAAATGAAGGGAAAGTAGTCTCGGGTCAACTCTGCCTCGGATCTCGGTCCGGCTCGGCTCGGGAAATAACCAAAAATGCTCTAAAATAGCCCGTTTTACCTCGTTTTGAGTAAAAACACCAAAACCTACAAAATAACCAAAAACGTAGTAAAAGACATGAAATTAAACACGAAACGAGTCAAAAGCCTGAGAATTAAGGCGCTATTTAGACACAAAAATGAGTCTAAACACATACCATTCCTACATTGAATCACAGCATCAGATGTAGCTAGGAACGACCGATCCAAGATGACAGGAATATGGGTCTCAGGGTTCACAACAGGCTCAGTCTCAAGAACAACGAAGTCCACAGGAAATATGAACTCACCCACTTTAATTAAGACATCCTCTATAATACCCCTAGTGGTTCTTGTAGAATGATCAACCAACTGGAGAATGGTCTTGGTTGATTTCAACTGTCCCAACCCCAACCTCTCTTACATGGTGTATGGAAGTAGGTTAACACTTGCTCCCAAATCCAATAGGGCTCTATGGATGGTCTGGTCACCTGTGATTATAAAAATAGTAGCGCAACTTGGGTCTTTAAACTTGGGTGGAATTTGGTGCGAGATGATGGAACTCACATTAGAGGCTAAGAAAGCCTTCTTTGGGACTTGGGTGGTGCACATTAGAGGCTAAAAAATGGGTCTTTCAAGAACTTAGGATAAGGAGGCATCTGTAGGATCGCATCAAGAAGGGGAATATTGATTTTGAATTGAGAGAAAGTCTCTCTAATCTTATCAACATGGGTTTGGTCCTTCCTATTCTTTAGCCTACTTGGGAAAGGAATAGCAGGTTATTGAACCCGCTCAGCATTTGTAGGCACATCATTCCCTTTTTAGTTGCGTTTTGCTTATCCCACTTAGGGTCATCTAAGTTAAGTTGTGGGGAAAGGGGAACATCAACTAGGGTGCCATCAGTAACACCCTTACTAACAGAGTCAGTGATAGGAGAAAGTGGAGGAAGGGATAGAGAAAGTTCAATGGGCACATCCACAAGGTCTTGAAAATCATGGTCAACTAAACGACCTGGCCTAAGTGGGATGATTGCATTGACTTTGTTCACATTATTATCATGAACCAGTGGGCGTGTGGATGATGAAACTACATTCGGGTTGGTCTCGGGTTGAATAGGGAAGGTCCCTTTTTCCCTACTGACAACGACTAGCTGAGATAGTTGTTCGGCTATAGTCCTCATTACCTTCTCTAGGCTATTTTGTGATCTTTCTAGACTGTTAAATCTTTCATCAATGTTATTATAACCAGGAGGTTGTTGCGTATGAGCAACTAGGATAAGAGGTGGTCTATGTTGCCCTTGGTGAAGTGGGGTGGTTGGGCTGAGGCGTGTCCATGAAACCCTCCAGTATGTGTGCTCGGTCCTCTTACGTTTTGACCCTGACTCCAAGAGAAGTTAGGGTGATTACGCCACACTGGGTTGTAGGTCGGGGCAAAAGGGTCATTTCTTTGTCTTTGGTAGGCCATGTATTGCTTTTTTGTCAAGGAGTGGTCAACTCCCTAAATTGGTTCTCTAAGGCTGGAAACCTAGACTCTCTATATGGCTCAAGTAAGACACCACATGCATACCCCCGCTTGGAACTGGCGATTCTAGAGCTTAAACTGCCATCCCTAGTGGTCTCCCATTACATTGTTTTTTTTTAGCTATATCTTCTAGAATTCCCATGTTGCTGTAGAATCCTTAGATAAAAACCCACCTTGGCACATAGATTCTAGCATGGTTCTAGTTTGTTGGTGTAACGCCCCGGAAATTCAATTATAGAAAGTCAAAGTCAAACTAACGTTAACAGACAAAACTTAGCGGAAGACTTCAAATTTAATTTGGGCGTTACGGCCGTATCCCCGAAGGAATACAAGGCGAGAAAGGAAAACACAACTGTCTGCTAACGGTAACTACTAACAACTCAAAACAAACTTTAAGAATTCATAACGAAAACAATATGAAAGATTCAAGGACTTCTAAACTCGTCGTCCTCACTTCTAATTCCCGTCCCCAGCATTTAGATCTTCACCTGAAATCAAAACATTTCAGAAAATGAGGGGGAAATCTCAATAATGTCTACCCCTAACGTTTAAAACAGTTTAAGTTCATTTTAATTCGTTTTGGGGAGAGGGATCAAATCAAACTTTTTACAAACCTTTAACCCTTAACTGTTTTCCTCAACCCATCCAATTCATATTTTAATTTGCGGCGGGAATACCAAATCCCTTAAAGTAACATTTGCCCACCAAAGGCATCAAACAATCGCCCACCAAAGGCATTATAACATTCGCCCACCAAAGGCATATCGAAACATTCGCCCACCAAAGGCATTATAACATTCGCCCACCAAAGGCATATCGAAACATTCGCCCACCAAAGGCATTAAAATACTATTCTATATCAGGGAAGGAAGCCCCGATCTCCTGGTCCATAACCTGCAGTTGTTACGCACAACAAAGTTATCCCCGAAACCCGCTTAACGTTTCCACTTGAATTATTTACACAATATTCAAACTCAACTCACGACTCTCAAGTCAAACCATCCCAAGTTATCAAAACCATTAACAAAACTTGAATAAAAGACCATCCAATTTCTCAACTCAAATAAACCAAGATCACAATCGAATCAAAGAGATTATTAAAACAGATGGTCGTATTTCCACAAAAGTCCCCTTCGGGATGCAATTCTCAAAATAGATTATAAAACAACAAAACACATTTAAAGAGCATCCCGGTGGGGATTAGAGCATAGACAATTACCTGAATACTTCACAAGATAGTAGTAACGAAGGCACACTTGAGCTCACTAACGCCTCGCACTAACTCGGGCCTAAAATAAAAGTAATTATCTAATCAAAACGCGTTTCTAACGAAGTTAGTATCAACTACCAACTATCTAACCCATCCCTAGGAACACTTAGGTTCCTATCAATTAAAAGATTACACTTAGCATCTCTAAGATAACACATAACATGATCACATATTATTTTCACTCAACAATCATTATAAAAAGAAGCAAGCAGAGGACAGATTATAACATTCACATAAAACGGGTCACAACTCGACTTCCCGACATCCTACGGGTCTGATTCTGGACTTTTCGGAAACCTCAGAATGTCTACTAAAACTTTCATGTTGATGGCTAAGCCCAACTCAGTCCCGAAGGACTTCAAAAACTCCCATCTTTCTAATTGGTCCAGAACTGACAGGTTTTAGTAAAACGGCTATAACTCGGGTTATACAAGTCAAACGTTCGATCCGTAAAATTCCTATGGTCCCTAACACCTAAAGGAACTTCCAGTAAAAAGGGCTTGTTCAAAAGACATCTATACTAGTCGTGGCAACCCGATCTTTAGACACTATCAAAACTGTCCCGTTAACGGAATTCAATTAATTAGTTATTTCGGTTCTAACTTTTACCAAACGGTCTCGGGGTTCTAATTAGGACTCAAAACAATACTTAGGGTCTTATATCTAAGGTCCAACTTATCTTAGGTCCAACATTTAAAACTTGTAGGGCTACACTTAATTTAAAAAGCATGAAACACCTTAACAACTTTAATTAAAAACCTTTAAGTCACAAAAGAAAATAACTTTCTTAAAACATAAAACACTTAATAAGATTTCAAGAATTTAACTACACAAAATTGGTTATAAGTTTGTAACCATAAACCAAGATTTTCAAGAAAATAACAAAAGCGGTTAACACGTAAAATTTCTTTAATAAAAGATTTAAAAGAACTTTAGGACACAACTAGTTACAAGTAATTAACTAATCAAGAAACGAATAACTAATTCTTTTATAATTTAACAAGAAATCAAGAATTTAACTAATGGTAGGTTACTAATTAAACAACCTAGCGATTTAATTTACGAATCAAGAACAAGAAAATTTAGTACTAATTGTATTCAAGAGATTAACCTAGATAATTTAATTATCGAATTGCATACAATAACATCGTGGTTTAACGATTCATGTAAAGAAAATAAAGAACATTAAAGAACTACTTTTAAACCTAATAATCAACTATTACAACCTAATCTAATTACAATTTTCATCATAAAATTACAAATAACAATTTAAACAAATTACATATAACAATTAGGAACTTACACATAATTACACAAGAAAAATTATTACAATTAATTACCCTAATTACAATACTAATAATACAATAATTATAAAATCAGAAAATTAATAACAATAATATTTACAAATAATAAATCAGATTAATAAAAATAAAAACAAGAAAATAAAAAGGAAAAAGAAAAGAAAATCAAGAATAACAGTTAGGGTTAGGGTTAGGTTTTAGGGTTTACGTAGGTTAGGTTCTGGGCTGTTCCGGCGGCGGTGGCGGCGGACGTTGGTCGGAGAGGGGTGCGTCG
The DNA here is from genome assembly GCA_029582165.1 of Portulaca oleracea. Classification (NCBI taxonomy): domain Eukaryota; kingdom Viridiplantae; phylum Streptophyta; class Magnoliopsida; order Caryophyllales; family Portulacaceae; genus Portulaca; species Portulaca oleracea. The sequence goes on along the minus strand of CM055868.1, from coordinate 33,729,559 downwards.
GGGTCGCGGGTGGCAGGCGTCGGCCGTGGGCTCGTCGGAGGAGGTGGTCGACGTCGGCAACGATGACAGCAGCAGGCGGCAGTTTCGAGGGCTTCTCCTTCGACTGGGACTGCTCCGGCGACGTTAGGGCGGCGGTGTGACGGTCGTCTGGTGGTCGGGCAGCGACGGCGACGACGATGGACGTGGCCGGCGACAGAGACGGCGACGGTCGGACGTCCAAGAAAGAGAAAAACAGTGAGGGAAAGAGGGAGATCGGGAGAGAGAAAAAGAGAGAAAAAGAAGGGCGACACGGCCATGACGGCGGCGACGGTGGGGGGTAGCGACGTCCGGGGGCCTCGGTGGGGGGGCGGTGCAGCGAGAGATTCGGGGGGATAGAGAGGAAGAAAGGAGGAAGAAGAAAGAGTAAGGAAGATAGGGAGGGTGGTCATGCAGGTGGTTCGATCTCCGCGACTGGTGGCGGCCTACTGATCAAGGACTACAGAGAAGGGAGAGAGAGAGGAGAGAGCTAGGGTTTGAGGGAGGGATTATTAGGGTTTTAGGGTTTGAGAGGAGGGTTTAGGGGTTTATATACTAACACCCATAATTAGGCCCAAAACTAATCCTAATCCAACCCATTTAACAAATAAAAACTGATTTTTCTAAAAACCTAATAATTTTAATAATAGTAGTAATAATATTAATTTTAATAATCATATAATCACATAACAAATAATATTCACGTAATTAACCACATAATAATATTAACCTACGAAAATTACTATTCTACCCTTGTTAGTCCCTCGACGGTCCTACGAGCTCAAGCGTTAGCATAAATAAACACATTACGAACAACAGTAAATAACAAAGTCAAACCTATTCTATTAACGACGTCACGGTCAACATCGTTGGATTTTTCGGGGTTTTACATCATTACCTTCTTAAAAGAAGTTTCGTCCTCGAAACTTAAACTTAGGCCTAACGGTTCGGTAAAGACTAACGGTTTCCGTTCTACCCAAAACTCGAGGTTTTACATCATTACCTTCTTAAAAGAAGTTTCGTCCCCGAAACTTGACGCGCCTTATGTGTTGGAAAAGGTGCGGATACCTCGATCCTTTACTCTCCACAGCTAATGGTATCTCCTGAGATAGGCTACCGTCATAGGCTTACTATTTTCTCGAGGGTCTCATCTTAGCCCTCTCATCGTAGTCCTCCAACGAAAGATTGGCTAGCACTGGGATCAAATATAACCGAGGCGTGGTAGGGAGAGAAGGTACCGCCACGACGTCCGCTTCGCTTCGCCTCATCCTTCCTCATCACATATACTGCCCTCTGCGCTGCGACGGTTGTTGCCGCTGACGAGGCGGGTTTGCTGGCCTCCCTTGGTTGTTCTGATTCCCACTGGGACCACTCCGGTTTTGTTGTTGTGGCCTTTGGTTTCCATTGTAGCCTCCCCTATTTTGATATGTTGACTGCGAGGCTCTCAAATTTTCGTCATTTCCATTATTATGGTTCCCGAGGGCCGCTTCAGATGGCGGACTGATGTTGGAAGCTCCCACAATTAAAACATCCTCCTCGCGCCTTTGATCTACAATCTTGGGAGTAATGACCAGTTCGACCACAAAAGTGGCATATTGGAATATTCGATGGTCTACGCTCTGAAGACTGGTTTTCCTGCCAGTTGTTAGGGCGGAACCTCTTCTCTTGATAGGGTTGAGGTGGGTTGAAGCGGGGTGGTTCTTTCCTCTTTTGCCCTTGTATGCCTAACTGTCGTTCCATGTCATGCATCACCCTTTCTACAGTGAGGGCAACGTTCAGCATGCTCTGGTAAGACGTGAACTCCCGTGATGACATGCGATCCTGAATCTTGCAATTCAATCCATCCCAGAAGCGGTCCATCCTTAGCTGTTCAGTGGCTACCAAGGCAGATGCAAAACGAGATAGTTCAGTGAACTTTGCAGAGTAGGCAAGCACACTAGTTTCCCCTTGACGCAGATTCATGAACTCCTTTTCTTTTGCCTTCTGGAGAGAAATTGGGTAAAAGCGGTCCTTTAGCACAACCTTGAAGCGGTTCCAGTCGAAACCCGGTTCAGTCCTTATTTCCTTCACACTGGCCCACCACAAGTCGGCCTCTTCCTTCAGGTGGTAAGCAGCAAAGTCCACCCTTAACTCCTCAGGACAGTGTGTGGTGTCGAAAATCTTCTCAATTTCTCTAACCCAATCTTCAAAGACTTTGGGGTCAGCTACCCTCGTAAGTGGGCGGTCAAGCCGTTGAACCTTTGGAGAAGAGCGAGGGTCATCTTCCCTCCCTCCTCCTTGTCGATCTACCACTTTCCTCGCAGGTCCTCGTGCTTGCCGAGCATCTCAATCATTAGCATGCTAGCAAGGTCGCTCCGGTGTTCTGTCACGACACCGGTATCAAATGAGCCAGCGCGGCCAGATGCCAGCTTGAGGGCGCGATTCGCCACCGCCAACCGGCGCTCCTGCCCGTTGTTGGCGTGAGACCCATTCATGTCCGACATCCTGGTTCCAAGAGGTCGATTTAGAATACTTAAGGTTCTTACTCTCATAACGCAGATACGACTCGGGTTAACTACTCTTATTAGACTAAAACGTAAAAGAACTCGACAAGTAACCGAACCATAAACATAACTTTAACTCTAATCGCATGTAATAGCATCACATTTCATCACTTTGGTACTTGCGACAAATTCAAGGGTCCCATCTTTGTTATTAACTCCACATTTCACTTGATAACTTGTCCATAACTCAAGAGAAGAAATTCATTATTTTATATCACTTGCACCTGAGCATAACATAAAGTTTCATTCTCTCCTAATCAAGCTAACAAAAGCAACAAGCCTCACAGTTATAATTTTAACAATCAAAAACTATTTACATGCAAACAGTACTCCTGGGGACTACTCCTCCTACTCTTTTACTAACTCCACTAAGAGTATTCTCATACGAAAAAGGGTTCTGCGAACCACGATTGGGGTCCAATCAGATCGCCAAGCTCATTCCCAAAGTTCTTCTGAGTCCGCTCCATCTTGAACTCTACTAGAACCTCATCTTAAGGCTCGGTCTTTCATTGAGGCTACCTCCTCTACAACCCAAAATCTCCAAATGACTACTCGTATGTCACGCCTTCTTTCGCCTCGAATTCTCATCGAGGTCTTCTTCGGTTCTAGGCCCTCCTGGGCTATATTTCACAACCTCCTCGGGTTTTAGGTCTTCAAGAGAAGCTAGAGCCTCGTGCTCATAGCAAATGCCGCAGTATGTCAGTCAACAAGGTTAGAACATTTTAGTAACATAAAATATTAATAACGAAATCATGTAATATCAGGGAAAGCAATAAAACCCTATTTCCCCATCCTACACTCATCACTCCGAACGTAGCATCCTAAGGTCTAACTAAACCTAAGGGACACTTAGGAGCTACCAGGTCGTAACCCAGAGCTCTGATACCATTCTGTAACGCCCCGGAAATTCAATTATAGAAAGTCAAAGTCAAACTAACGTTAATGACAAAACTTAGCGGAAGACTTCAAATTTAATTTAAGGCATTACCGTATCCCCAAGGAAGACAAGGCGAGAAATGAAAACACAACTGTCTGCTAACGGTAACTACTAACAACTCAAACCAAACTTTAAGAATTCATAACGAAAACAATATGAAAGATTCAAGGACTTCTAAACTCGTCGTCCTCACTTCTAATTCCCGTCCTCAAAGATTTAGATCTTCACCAAATCAAAACATTTCAGAAAATGAGGGGAAATCTCAATAATGTCTACCCCTAACGTTTAAAACAGTTTAAGTTCATTTTAATTCGTTTTGGGGAGAGGGATCAAATCAAACTTTTTACAAACCTTTAACCCTTAACTGTTTTCCTCAACCCATCCAATTCATATTTTAATTTGCGGGCGGGATACCAAATCCCTTAAAGTAACATTTGCCCACCAAAGGCATCAAACAATCGCCCACCAAAGGCATTATAACATTCGCCCACCAAAGGCATATCGAAACATTCGCCCACCAAAGGCATTATAACATTCGCCCACCAAAGGCATATCGAAACATTCGCCCACCAAAGGCATTAAAATACTATTCTATATCAGGGAAGGAAGCCCCGATCTCCTGGTCCATAACCCTGCAGGTTGTTACGCTCGACAACAAAGTTATCCCCCGAAACCCGCTTAACGTTTCCACTTGAATTATTTACACAATATTCAAACTCAACTCACGACTCTCAAGTCAAACCATCCCAAGTTATCAAAACCATTAACAAAACTTCGAATAAAAGACCATCCAATTTCTCAACTCAAATAAACCAAGATCACAATCGAATCAAAGAGATTATTAAAACAGATGGTCGTATTTCCACAAAAGTCCCCTTTCGGGATGCAATTCTCAAAATAGATTATAAAACAACAAAACACATTTAAAGAGCATCCCGGTGGGGATTAGAGCATAGACAATTACCTGAATACTTCACAAGATAGTAGTAACGAAGGGCACACTTGAGCTCACTAACGTCTCGCACTAACTCGGGCCTAAAATAAAAGTAATTATCTAATCAAAACGCTGCTCTAACGAAGTTAGTATCAACTACCAACTATCTAACCCATCCCCTAGGAACACTTAGGTTCCTATCAATTAAAAGATTACACTTAGCATCTCTAAGATAACACATAACATGATCACATATTATTTTCACTCAACAATCATTATAAAAAGAAGCAAGCAGAGGACAGATTATAACATTCACATAAAACGGGTCACAACTCGACTTCCCGACATCCTACGGGTCTGATTCTGGACTTTTCGGAAACCTCAGAATGTCTACTAAAACTTTCATGTTGATGGCTAAGCCCAACTCAGTCCCGAAGGACTTCAAAAACTCCCATCTTTCTAATTGGTCCAGAACTGACAGGTTTTAGTAAAACGGCTATAACTCGGGTTATACAAGTCAAACGTTCGATCCGTAAAATTCCTATGGTCCCTAACACCTAAAGGAACTTCCAGTAAAAAGGGCTTGTTCAAAAGACATCTATACTAGTCGTGGCAACCCGATCTTTAGACACTATCAAAACTGTCCCGTTAACGGAATTCAATTAATTAGTTATTTCGGTTCTAACTTTTACCAAACGGTCTCGGGTTCTAATTAGGACTCAAAACAATACTTAGGGTCTTATATCTAAGGTCCAACTTATCTTAGGTCCAACATTTAAAACTTGTAGGGCTACACTTAATTTAAAAAGCATGAAACACCTTAACAACTTTAATTAAAAACCTTTAAGTCACAAAAGAAAATAACTTTCTTAAAACATAAAACACTTAATAAGATTTCAAGAATTTAACTACACAAAATTGGTTATAAGTTTGTAACCATAAACCAAGATTTTCAAGAAAATAACAAAAGCGTTAACACGTAAAATTTCTTTAATAAAAGATTTAAAAGAACTTTAGGACACAACTAGTTACAAGTAATTAACTAATCAAGAAACGAATAACTAATTCTTTTATAATTTAACAAGAAATCAAGAATTTAACTAATGGTAGGTTACTAATTAAACAACCTAGCGATTTAATTTATAATCAAGAACAAGAAAATTTAGTACTAATTGTATTCAAGAGATTAACCTAGATAATTTAATTATCGAATTGCGGCATACAATAACATCGTGGTTTAACGATTCATGTAAAGAAAATAAAGAACATTAAAGAACTACTTTTAAACCTAATAATCAACTATTACAACCTAATCTAATTACAATTTTCATCATAAAATTACAAATAACAATTTAAACAAATTACATATAACAATTAGGAACTTACACATAATTACACAAGAAAAATTATTACAATTAATTACCCTAATTACAATACTAATAATACAATAATTATAAAATCAGAAAATTAATAACAATAATATTTACAAATAATAAATCAGATTAATAAAAATAAAACAAGAAAATAAAAAGGAAAAGAAAAGAAAATCAAGAATAACGCTTAGGTTAGGGTTAGGTTTTAGGGTTTACGAGGTTAGGTTCTCGGTCGTTCCGGCGCGTGGCGCGACGTTGGTCGGAGAGGGGTGCGTCGGGGTCGCGGGTGGCAGGCGTCGGCCGTGGGCTCGTCGGAGGAGGTGGTCGACGTCGGCAACGATGACAGCAGCAGGCGCTCGAGGGCTTCTCCTTCGATCGACCGCCCGGCGACGTTAGGGCGGCGGTGTGACGGTCGTCTGGTGGTCGGGCAGCGACGGCGACGACGATGGACGTGGCCGGCGACAGAGACGGCGACGGTCGGACGTCCAAGAAAGAGAAAAACAGTGAGGGAAAGAGGGAGATCGGGAGAGAGAAAAAGAGAGAAAAAGAAGGGCGACACGGCCGTTGGGCGGCGGCGGCGACGGTGGGGGGTAGCGACGTCCGGTGGCCTCGGTTGGGGTGCGGTGCAGCGAGAGAGACGGGGGGATCGAGAGGAAGAAAGGAGGAAGAAGAAAGAGAAAGGAAGAGAGGGAGGGTGGTTGCGGTGGTCTGGGTGGTTCGATCTCCGGCGACCTGGTGGCGCGTGGTGATGGCTGGACAGAGAGAAGGAGAGAGAGAGGAGAGAGCTAGGGTTTGAGGGAGGGATTATTAGGGTTTTAGGGTTTGAGAGGAGGGTTTAGGGGTTTATATACTAACACCCATAATTAGGCCCAAAACTAATCCTAATCCAACCCATTTAACAAATAAAAACTGATTTTTCTAAAAACCTAATAATTTTAATAATAGTAGTAATAATATTAATTTTAATAATCATATAATCACATAACAAATAATATTCACGTAATTAACCACATAATAATATTAACCTACGAAAATTACTATTCTACCCTTGTTAGTCCCTCGACGGTCCTACGAGCTCAAGCGTTAGCATAAATAAACACATTACGAACAACAGTAAATAACAAAGTCAAACCTATTCTATTAACGACGTCACGGTCAACATCGTTGGATTTTTCGGGGTTTTACATCATTACCTTCTTAAAAGAAGTTTCGTCCTCGAAACTTAAACTTAGGCCTAACGGTTCGGTAAAGACTAACGGTTTCCGTTCTACCCAAAACTCGAGGTTTTACAGTTGGTCTAGAGTTTCATAGATAATTTGGCAAAGACGCCGTTGTTCGAGACCATGGTGGGGACACGAGGCTAACAAGTTTTTGAATCTATCAATGCAACGCCAAAATGGTTCCCTATCTAACTGAACAAACTGATTTGTTTTACTCCTTAATTTTACAGTTTTGCCATTAGGAAAATATTTACGGAAGAAGACTTTAACAAAATCATCCCATGTTGTAATAGAGTTAGCAGGCAAACTGTACATCCATTTCTCACCAATATCTTTCAAAGCAAAAGGAATAAATGTCAGTCTAACCAGATCAATAGAAACATTATGAAAATGCATCATGGCACATACTTCTTCAAATTCACTCAAAATTAAATAAGCATCTTCAGTTCCAGTGCATTTAGGAAGCATTTGAGTATAATGTGGTTTCAGTTCAAGGCTAACATTATTACCAAGATCAGACACATTAAAACATGAAGGTATTCTCGAGCAAGGAGGGTATAAAATCTCATTAAGAGCTGTTTGGTTCCCTTGTGCTTCAGCTATTTTATCAGGTTCAAGTTCAGGTTCAACCCTAGTGAGTCTTCTTCTTTAGGATCTCTAACCCAAACACTCATGCAACATCCAACACCTACAATCAATTTTTTGGATTTTTTTTAATAAACTAGAAAGCAAATAAAAGTGGTCTAATCTAACTAATGAATAAAATAAAATAAAGAAGATAAATAGAATAAAAAACTAAAGAAACAGACACATGATAATAAGTTTGCTAAATAAAAGTGGGTAAATCAAAGACTAACCGTCCCCGACAAGGGCGCCAAGAACTTGTTGATTCTGCTGAAAAGATGATATGGAGAACTAGAGTATTAACAAGGAAAAAGAAATCTGATAATTGAAAGCTACAGAATTCGATGATCACAAAATTCATATCCCTACTCATCTATTTATACATGAATTCAACCCCTCATCCAACTACCAATACTCAACAAAACCTGGGTAGTTTCCTATTTCTTCGTTGTTCAACAGCTGCTAAACTTGCGGCACAAGATTAACTTATCCAATTGTTGTTCTTGACATGGTGTGGAGAATATGAGAATCACATAAGGTTGCTGGAGTTGGGGAAAAAATTCGAATAAATCAAATTTGGAGACTCTTGACCGAAATGGAGGTGATGAAGGTTGGGTGGTGATGATGGAGTTTGATGATGATCGATGATGATGATTGATGATATGTAGATAGGGGGTAATTGATGTGATGATGATAATAGAGAAAGGGAATGAAGGATGGCACGTGATTGGTAGCAGGCATGGATGGGCTAGGGTTCGGCTTGGCCCTTTTGTCTTCTTCATGTACTGTTTTCCTTTTCAGCCCAATTTTGCATTGTTATTGGGCCCAAATTTTTTCAAATCAGCCCAACTTAAACTCACAGCATTTTCTCTTCAATTTTCCATCATGTATTGTCAACTTGCAAAATTTAAATAAACTACATAAAAATTCTAACTTAATAATTATTTTGAGCTAAATTAATTATAAAGGTGAAGACAAAAATACCATAATTTTTGCCTGAACATGCGGCTGGCAGGTTGCAGTGCCATACCGCACCGCAACTTTTCATATTCCACCACAACCCACCACAATCTACCACAAGCCACCATAATGTACCTTTTCTAATTTAATTTATCTTTTTACTAAAAGTTAAACTTTCTATATTTTATCACAATCTACTACAACTTTTCCCAATCAACCACAATTCACCACATTTCCTCCACACCGTACCGTTCCGTACCGCATCGCAACCAACCATATAAATGAACGGAAATGCAAGATAGTTGGAAGGTGAAAAAGGTGGGATGGAGTAGATAGATAGGATAATGATTGAGAATCTAAGTCACATCAATTACATCATTTAAGTATATAAAATTTTAAATTATATACTCTCTTCATCCCAAATAAATTGTCCAAGTTTGACTAATTAGGTCAAAATTTTTAAATTTTGATCTTTAAATTATCAAATTATATGTTGAGTTAATGTACAAGACTATCACTATTAGAATTGTGATGAAAAATGTTTTTACCTGAATAAAATATTGTTAGTCTTACTAAGGTAAAACGTTAAAAAATTGGCGGTCAAAGTGTTACATCGGAGACTGTGAAAAAGTAAATTGGACAAATTAATCGGGATACCGGAAGTCATTTATAATTTTTACCGAGTTATTATGAATACGGCAAGTCGTATCAGTCACATTATTTATTAAATATACAAATTTTTAAATATATATTATGTAAAGTAGGTAAAAAATCTATATACTTATAATGACAATCTATGTGGGACCCAGCAAATACTGCAACGAGAGCGTTTCAAGGAGTCTCAACAAATCAGAATTAAGAAAAAAAGGACCCAATTTTTAATAATTTTTTATTTTATTTTCAACCGGATTTTATTATAAACCTAAGCTGTTTGGGACTCTGACACCAATTACAGTTTTTCCATATCTAATTTACTATTTTTTACTATTTTCAGTTTTTTTTTAATTTCAATCCAAATTTTATTTCAAAATTAAAAAAACAGAAAGTATCACTGATCCTTGACTGCTTTGGACTCTGAATTAAATTATTTTGGTGTTGCCTATAATAATAATAAAAAAAATAAATAATAATAATAATAATAATAATAATAATAATCAATATAGTCTAATAGAAATCATTGTGAGTCCCACGAAATAGAGCCACGGGAGTGACTGTAGGGGAATTGGCCAATCATAACCTAGAAAATTATATTTTTTTTCTATTTCAATTTTTTTATTTTGAATCCAGGTTTTATTTTAAAATTAAAAAACCAGAAAGTATCAGTAATGCTTGACTGCTTTGGACTTTGAATTAAATTATTTTGGTGCAGCTAACAGTAATTATTTTGGTGTTTTCTATAACAATAATAATAATAATAATAATAATATTAATATTAATATCTATGTATTATAACAGAAATCATTGTAGGTCACACGAAATAAAGTCACGGGAGCGTTTCTCGGAGTCTAGACTAATCACAACGCAGTAAATTGTATTTTATTTTTCAATTTCTTTCCAAATTTTATTTACAATTAAAGAAATTAAAAAATATATCCTTAATACTTAGCACGTTTGCTTGACAACAGTTACATTAGAATTTTATTTATAATTAAAGAAATTAAAAAATATATCCTTAATAGTTAGTACACGTCTGCTTGACAACAACTACATTCAAAATGAGTCCTATTAAGTCTCAAACTGTAATGTTCAATTTTAATTTTAATTTTAATTGTATTTTATTTTCAATTTCTTTCCAGATTTTTTTTACAATTAAAGAAAATTAAAAAAGATATCGTTAATCCACATCTGTTTGACAACAGTTAAATTCAAAACAAATCCTACTAAGTCTCAAACAATAGTGTTCAATTTTAATTTAATTTAAGTTGTATTTTATTTTCAATTTCTTTCCATATTTTATTTACAATTAAAGAAATTAAAAAATATATCCTTAATGAGTCCTACGAAATCTCAAACAGTAGTACACAATTTTAATTTAATTATACCACTAAAACAAACCGTCCATAACTAACGACCTTAATATCCGAAATAATAGATATCTATATAAATATAACTTATCTGTTAAAGGTTATATCTATTTCCCAGATATTAACCTATTATTATGCATCTACTTTCACAAACAAATACTAAATATTCCGAAATTAAACCTCTCTTAATCTACAGTCAAGAGCAAGCAAGATCAATCATATCGCACTTCAGAATCATATAGACATAATCCTTTACCTTCCCCATCAATAAGTTTCACATTCATAAACGTTTTCCTCAATATTAATCAGTAGGTTTCACATCCATGACTTTTATAAAATTTCAAAAGTAACTAATTGAGTTCACTTCATGCATCGCATGGGTTGATGCCTAATATTAATAATGTGAAAGAAAAATAGGATAAAGTAACTAAGAATGAGATAAATAATATAAATTTATCATATATTACAAAAAACCACGATCTAAACTCGTCCGTAGGACGAGCATCTAAACTAGTATGTAATAGAAAATTACTAGATTCTTTTTTTTTTCTATTTCTATAATTTCTTTCTCATATAGTGCGAGTAACATAAAATAGTAGAGATCTTTTTTTTTTTTTGATTCTTTTCTTTGTATATTTTATATGACTAATTTTTGTCAGGATTTCCATTTTTTTCATATATTCGTGAATATTTTCAAAATGGAATTGCATAGTATTATATTTAATTGTTCCCTTGATAATTTTTTGTTGTTACAGTGTTAGACTATATGAATAATACAATATTAATAAAAAAAGAGAAAGAAAAAGAAATATCTCCAGAATAATATTAAAATGGATATAATTCGAATTATTATTGATTTTGATGATATCTTTCTTAACATGCATAATTTTAAGTGTTTCTCTAATATTTGATATATGTTTTTATTGATTTTTTGCTGATGGTTTATTGCTCTAAAATTGTATTGATTTTTTATTGATATGTTAATAAAATCCATTGGTAATATTATATTTATTTTTTTTATCAAAATATTATTCACTAAAGTTCTACCAACCTACCATATTAATTCATGAGTTAGAAAATTTAGTACTTATTTATTAATATTCAAACTTTGAGAGCACAAGTATGGCAACTAGGGAGTTTACAATAGTACAGAAATATATTTTACCTTTAAAAAATCAAAACTAATATATAATGATCGAATTACTTATTGTAATATGTAATGACATTCATTAAGATACTATTTTTTTTATATAAAATTTAATATGGTAGTTAAAAAGATATAACATATCATTAATTCTACTCTAAAAGATTGAAATTAATATATTTTGATTTAAATAAATTGTTGCAATCTTCTTCTTTTTTTTTTTTTTTTTCAAACCAAACCAGAGCAGACCAATCTTGTTACTCAAATCAGTTTAAGTACAGTACATCTTTGAGTAGAACATCAGCAAGGAGATGAGGAGGGGAGTTCCAAAAAGAATCAGACTGAAGAGTAATGTAAACCTTTGCTAATCTGTGTGCTACTTGATATCCAGCCCGACTCACCCATCCTACCTCCTGAATATTACACATCCTCGGCATCTGCAGGACCTCCTCATAGATCAGCAGCCTGAATTTCGACCTAACATACCTTACGAAACTAACATACCTTACGGGTCGCGCTTACCATCACGTCATGTTGTGAATTATACTCGCAATTACTAGAAGATGAGACGCTTCCATGAATTATTTCCATGTTAGTAGAGAGGCTATTTGATTGAGAATATCCCAAAGTCATAATAGATTGAGATATATTATGCTGTCATAAAAGGGAAACCAACTATGGTATCCCAAAGCAATTTTTCAATTACAGTTGCTCAAAGAAGATGGGAATTTGATTTCTTTTTTTTTTTTAGGTGGGGGATCTTTTTTCTTGATATTTCCCATCAAAACATAAAATTCAAAACGCTGAATTATGCTCCTTTTTCCTGTGGAGAACTAGATGCTTTGCGTTACCACTAGAATCAGCCCTTTAACCCAAAGCAAGTACCACAAAACGAATCTAACTCTTCACTTTTTGGCTAGATTTTATAAGAGACAAATTTTCTCTAAGAAAAACAAGAGGCTCTTATGTTATCAATGTTGAGGATGTCCCGATAATATTCGATATACTTAGAGTTTAAGTCAAAATAATATGGTGATTAAATGTCTTATTAAATACCTCCATATTCGGTAATTAAATATGTTTAATTGCAACTATATCATTTGCTCTTGCTAGGTCACAAGTCAGTGTCCTAAAACAATGTATATAATCCAAAATAATATCGTATTATGATTGGAAGTGTCGATAGTTGATTTCTTGGAGAAATCAACACAACACGAACCGTGTTGGAGACAAGACGTGATTTTTTTGTAAGTTGGTTAAAAGGGATTGTGATCCCCTTCTCCAGGAAACCTAAACACTATAAATATGAGTCTTGCATATGAGATTCATTAATTAACTATTTCAGATTTATAGAGAGATACTTGCGTGATTTCCAAGTTCCTCACTCTCTCCTAATTTAACAGTTAGCATTATTGTTTCCTGAAACAATCTACAAAATACCCTAAATATATTCATCTTAGATTGAGATCAGTATTAATCCGGTCGGTCTAGCAATCAAGTTCTCTGGGTGCTGCGTGGACCTATGTTAGATGATTTATGCATTAGAATCTCAAAGGTCAACCTCTTCTTCAGTCGGATTAGCGATTAGATATAATAGTAAGTCGTCCCTGCAATTGTAGTCTTTCCTGGTGATTAATTGTTTCGTGAATATTCTGCCAATTAATCAGTATTTGTTCAGGAAATATATCACTAAAACCCAACAGTCAGAACTAGACCGGTCACTGAATCAATTGACTCAGTGGGTCAATGGTTCAATTGGTCGGACCCGTTTGACAGGATTAGACCAGTTCATCAAGGTAACGGTTGAACTGTCAAAACCGACATGAATTGGCCATGAGTTAAAACAATATTCATATACTTCAAGAATAATTAAACTACCAAAATAATTAAATTGGCATAAACCAATCAAAAACCGGAATGAACTGGTTAAAATAAGAGTTTTTTAAATGAAATGACCAAAATCCTTGTCCAAGCGTGCGTGAACCACCCGGGTGAGCCGGTTCACATGGTTCAACCGGTTTTAACATTGTCTTCCCGGTTCAACTAGTTATCGAAGCAAAATCTGGAACCCGACCGGTTAACTTGCTGATTCATGATTGAATACGTCGAACAGGTTGGTCCAATCCGGTTGCATAGGCTCTTATCTTACTGGTTATGAAACTCTTCTTGAGGTTGGCCTCCTGGATTTAAAGGGCACGAGGTAGGGAATATACCATCGTTTAATAAACATCGTTGTATAAATTATACCGTCCACCTTGATATAAGTTTCCGTGTTCACCAGTGATGTATAACTGATGCAAAGCTAGGGTTTATGATCAATTATACATGAAGGGAGACGTGCAACCAATCTAAGGTTAGGGTAAGGTTCACGCAAAACCTAGGGTTGTTGTAGGGATAGTTCAATAAAGATAGATACTTTGAATAGTTCAAGGAGAATGGAACGTGATACAGAGACACCACAAGTTGAATCCCTAGGGCTTTTTGCTCTTCTACAAAGTTACAGAAACAACTTCTTAGTATAGGAACAAGCTCTACCTCACCACCTCAATAGCCAATTCAAGATACAATAGTAGAAAAAGGAAAGAGGATTTTCGAAAACTCTCAGGGTAAGCAAAAGCTTATTTGTATTCATTACATAAACTGTGTGTGTAGACGTTACAAGCTTCCCCAGTTTATACTAGAATAAAATCTAATCCTTCTGGGGCTACTAAGATTGGCGCCTTATAAGCAGCCTAAGGATAAATCCTTCTAGGATTCCCTTTGGCTTTCCTAATCCTGATGGGATTAGACAAAACTGACATCCAATACAGAGGTTGAATCCTATTAGCATTCTCCTCCCTAGACTCTTCTAGACTCCTCTAACTTGACGCCTAAGCTAGATATTACTTGGCATTGTGCCTTCTAACAAACTTAGCTACTAATAAGGAAAATACAAATACTATTATAACAAACTTAGCTACTAATAAAGAAAACACAAATATTACTAAAACTTCTCTTGTAGGACGTCTCCTTGCATGTGAATTGACTCCTCCCTTTAGCTTGCTTGGACTTGGACGTCATCTTGGGTTATAGAACTCAATATATGGGCTGTGCTGATCTCCATTATTCTCCATGAACCTTGGATCTACAAATGTGAGACCAAGGTAAGGCGAATCTCCATCAACCAATTCCCTATGGACTAGCCCAAAATGTTTTATGTCATGTGATTATGTAACCATTCATTTTATGACTTTTCATTTTATTTAATATTTTTTATGTACTTATATAGGTACACTAATTATAATATATTTATTGAAAACAATTGATATTACAGTTACGAGCACAAGTAAAAGTAGTCAAGAATCAAGATACAACAAAAACCAAATATCATCAGGTGGATTCTTACAAAAAAAAGGGACGACAAAATTTTCCGATAAGGATTGGGAATAAAAATAGGGCATTGATATTCGTCGCCTCCCTGCTAACGTCGCTCCCCGGTTAATTTTTACCTTCCACTAGGTTCTCCACTCACTCTTTCCACTCTCTCATTCTCTCATAATTCCCCAAATTGGTTACGGTTTATGAAATTCAACCTAAAGACATAATGCAAGGTGGTAGATCATCGGACGAAAAAGAGGTTAGTTTGTAAAATTTATTTTTGAAAATTTCGTAAAAAAAGTTAGAAAAATGCCAGCCAAAAATCACGCCACGCGCCATTTGCGGTGGAGCCGCAGCTAGCGCCGCGCTCCAGTTGCGACCCAACCATAAATAGTGCGCGACGCGGCGCGACTTTTGGCTGGAAATTTTTTTTCAATTATTATTGTAATTCCTATTATTATATTTTATAATTATTTTTTTATAATTATAAGTTTATTATTTTTATTAATTCTTAATTAAATTGTTAATATCAAGAATAATTAATAGTAATGTAGTTATTATTATTGTTATTAAAATTGTTAAAAATTGTAATTGTTTTGGTTGTATTTAGTGTTATTATTATAATAATTATTATTATTATTATTATTATTATTAATGTTAATATGATTATTGTTTTAGGTAGTATTATTTCTAGTGAATCTATTATTATTAATAATAATGTTAAATTTAAAATGTGTTATTATAGTTGTTATTGTTATTATTTGTATTATTTGGTAATGTTTTCAATGTTAGAAAGTAGCATTATATAAAGTGTTTGAAAAATCTTGAATTTGGTTTTGCAAGTACAGTTAGAGGAATTTGGTGACGACGATGTTGATTATCCATCGTTGTTTGCGACCGACCAAGTGTTTGAATCTCTTGACGCAATACATGAGTGGGAGGATAAAATAGCGCAGGTTATCGGGTTCACGTTTGTACGAGCTATCCACAAGAGAAAATATGTGGATAGTCCGCTTAAGGTTTATCTGAAATGTTGGAGGTACAGTGCATAACGGGGTACATTGGATGATTTGGATGCAGCTGCTCGTCGAAATACGTCGCCAAAGGCATGCCACTGCAAATTTGTGATTGTAACGTGGACTCAGACGGGAGGTTCATGGCACGTCCGTGTTTGCGAGGGAGACCAGAGGAAGCACAATCATCACTTCATCATGTACGAGAAGGGTCAACGTCATGGACACCCTTTGACATCTGATATGAAAGACCATGTCCGGGAAATGACAAACACCGGGTGTACTCCAGCTACGATACACATATCACTAAAGCAAAAGTTCTCGGGTTGTAATGCCAACATCAGGCAAATTTAGAGCGAGTGGTTAAAGTTGCGGAGTGATGACATCGACAGGAGGACACACTCCCAACACTGTCTCGGTTTGGCGAAACATAACGGCTACATGTCGTTTACAGATTTTGACGAAAAAGGCAATCTACGACAGCTGTTTTTATGCCACCCATACTTATTGAAGTTGCTTCATACATACCTGCATGTTATTCTCATTGACAGTACGTACAAGACGAGCAAGGCGAAGTGGCCCTTACGTGAGCTAGTCAGAGCGACTCCGACAAACAACAACTTCCTCGTCGCATACTCGTTTATGAGGAACGAGAAGGCGGATTCATATGAATGGGCGTTGGGATGATTGCACGAATTTTTGGGTCCCAGTGTGAGTCCAGGTGTGTTAGTCACGGATAGAGAGGAATGTTTGTCGGATGCAATTGGGAAGAAGACCTTCTATGTGTATGGCATATTGGAATGATGTGGAGAACAAAGTGAACTCCCTTACTAGAGGGAAGAAGACCGGGTGTGGACTACATTTCAAACAACATTATTGGAACAACATCGTATACGCCAAGACAGTTGTTGAACTCTAACCTGTGTGGATTGGCAGAAACGGTTGTGTTGTGGAATATCTGAATGGTACATGGATGAAGTATAAGGAAAAATTTGTTTGTGCTTTCACCGATGAGGTCCCTCACATGGGGAACACCGCGACTTCTAGAGTCAAGAGCCAAAATTCGTCGCTCAAATATTATATCGGTAGCGGTAGAGACACCTTCGATCGTGTGTTCTCGAGGGTTCATAAACACTTGGAGAACTAGCATGCTGAGATTCAAAAGGCGCACAAACAGTCTAGAAGCACGCACAAAATTTTGAGGAGCTCATGACAGCTCAAACATCTGCACGGGCATGTGTCTCACAACGCCATGAGCCTCATGACAAAGGAATACACTCGCATGGTGTCGACCAGGTGCGTTGGTTGCGAGGACATATGCGATCACAAGTTATGGAAAACTCACCTCCTCTCTTGTGTGTGTTCTATGTTCAACATAGTTAAGAAGGGAGACAAATTGTATGTGACCACCATTTGCAAATTCTGGTGGCAACTCACAGTCATTGGTGTTGATGACATTTTGGATAAAGATGTTGACTATTCATCTCGAGACTTGACATAATTTGAGTCGCTTGTGTAGAAGGTTCAGGAGAGCGATCTGGGCCTGATATGCCACATAACTTAAGTGATCCACGAGGAGATGCATCCCAAGAGTACCGATATACGTACTTGATCCTTAAACAAGCCCCCCACGCACAAGTAGACCCAGATACCGAGAAATCCACTTGACGTAACCCTAATGCGTTTGAGTATGGTCGCACAAAGACTCGGGGCAACAGGACAACGACGAAGTTCAATGAAAAGGGATTGAGTTCTTCATCCGTCGCGATGTAACCAAAAAGTTTGATTTGCATTAACTATCTTAGCTATTCCTAATACGCATTTTATAATAAACTGACGCTATTTTGTGCGCAAGGGTTACACAGATGTATACAAACCCATTCCCATACACTAACGATGTGCCACATTTTGTTCTACCTTATATCGTTGGTTCAACAGATGTTATTGCTGATAGTAACTGCGGGTACCGAGTCATCGCTGAGGCAGGTTATGGTGGTGAGGATCAATGGCGAGTAGTTAGAACTTCTTGATGAGCGAAATTCTGGCGCATCAAGATCGATATTTGTATACGTATTGAGGAGATAAGAAATGGATATATGAAGCAGACACACGAATAAGTGGTCACATGGATGGACCTTGCAAACGCGATAAATGGCTAGAGACTCCATACGATTTGTTTGCAGCGACTACGTTGTCGAACGTCATGTGGATCAACCTTTAATTGTTCCTCGTGTAGCAGAACAGACGACTAAGTCGAGCATTTTAGTATTACTTATATGGGCAGGCCCTGAAATGACGAGACCCTAGTGTATATTTAGGATAGTGCATGCATATAAGGCCTATTACATTCTCATTCATTTACGAGATCAGTGCCCTCTACCTATGATTGATGTTAGATGGTATCGCACAAGGGAGCCTATTGTTATTGGTTGGGAAAAGCCGTTCAAGACCCGTCTTGAACAATGGCGAGGTCTTAGGGCTGCTCATGGACGTTGATTGTATTTTTATGGTTTGTATTAGTTACTTATGTATTTATTTGTCATCGTAATGTTATAATTAAATGTTATGTTTTGGATACATGAATCACATGCAAAAAACTATAAAATAAATTAAAATAAATTTCCATAATAACGATAAGTTAATTTTGATGAGAATGTAACTAACGAGATTAAAATAATGATAAAAGTTTAATACATATACAAAGTTAATTTTTATGATATGAATCTTCAAACAAGACGTACATATATGATTAGTGACTTCTCTTAGTGTACTATTCAAATTATTACATATTAAATTTTAAAAAAATTCATATAATGAAATTAAGTATCATAATATCACACACACACGCTTGAGCCCTTTAATTTATTGAGTTAATTACATCAGTTGATTGGGAAGAAGTTTCTATGTCGAGATGTTAGAATTAATGGTTATTTGTGCTATATGTAAATTCAATAACCACATCATTGTTCAATTTAGTTTTGCATGTTGACATTTAATTAACTTATTATAATTTTCATGTATTTTTATGACAGATGGCCGATAAATGATTATCTACTACTATCATTTTTGGCGTGCCATTTATAATATTCATTTTTATCATGAATGTCGTTTTTTTGGGAAGAGGGGAGTTGGAGGGGGGGGGGGATTTTACTGTTGTGGACTTATATTTTTTGGTTGATTTGCTTCATTTGATAAAAAAATTGTTTCTCTCTAATTTAATTGCTTTACTTCAACATGATGTATGATCATATCCATACCATTTAAAGTCTGGGTATTTCCCTTTTAAGGCGCAACAACATATGGGTGTTAGCTACTACGATATAAAAAGTGAATAGAGGGTAGGCATGATAGAATGAGTGCATTTGTATGCATGAAAGTATGAAACGCACGGTCCACCAAACACCTTATAGCCATCAGTAAACAGTACAAATAAAAAGGGTGATGTATGATCTCATATGCTAGTTAAAAGTTCAGTACTCAAGAGTGTTGCAATATATATATATATATATATATATATATATATATATATATAGATATATATATATATATATATATATATATATATATATATATATATATATGGAAGCAGATTCAGTAGGAAGAAAGATATTATAGTATGGTAGGAAGAAGAAGCAATTTGGGGCGTACAAATTTAATCCGATGGTTGATAATAAAACCACATTCTTTCCCAAAAATCAACTAGTGGTTTTCGGAAAAAATATAATATAATAATTTAGGTAGATATGATTAGCTAGAATTATGCATGGGATCAGAAAGAGAAAGATTTACTTCCCTAAATTGTAGGGATTGAGTTATCCAAATTAAACTCATGAAACTAAAAATAAAAAACAGAAGTCAACATTTTATAAGAATTTTATCGTGAGTATGTTTCGTCCAACATCATCGTTGTTTCTCACATTTCATGACCACACTCTGTAATATCCATGACCACACTATCATAAAAATCAAAATTTAAAATTATATCAAGGACCACACTCCCTTATATACATGACCACACCTCCCTAAATCAAATTATATCTTTATTGTCGCATTATATCGACGACCACAGTCCCTAATATCCATGACCACACATTGCATAAATTTGTCCCATAAATTTGTCCACACTTTGAACACAAGTGTGGTCATATTCAATAGATATACTCAACACACTGCATAAATTTGTCCATACTCAATATATATTTCTCCACACTCTGAACAACTGTGGTCCAATTCTATGGATAGTGTGGTCATGTTACGTGTATAGTTATGGATATTAGGAAATTCATATTTTTCTAAGGTTTACAAAAGTTAACTAACTGTACACAAATACACTATCATATTCATACAATGGAGTATGGTCATAGATATTAGGGAGTTTCATCACATATATATGTTGATAACATTGATATAATTTTGACTTAAAGGGAGTGTGGTCATACATATTAGAGAGTGTAGTCAAGGAGTGTGAGAAACAACGATTATGTTGGACTAAATATAATAACTACAATTTGGTAACTTTTATTTTTTCTTTGGTTCTTTTTTTTTATAATCAAGGAGTTAAATTTGGACAAATTAATCCTTACAAGTTAGGGAAGGAAATCTCTCTCTCTCTAACTAATTGATTTTATTTATTTTTTTCTAAAACCACTAGTTGATTTATCAGGAAGGAAAGTGGTTTTATTATCAACCATTAGATTAGATTTGTACGCCCCAGATTGCTTCTTCCTACCTTCCTACCGTATCTTTCTTCCTACCGGATCCATTCCATGTGTATATATATATATATATATATATATATATATATATATATATATAAATATATATATATATATATATATATATATATATATATATATATATATAGGTCGATCTCCATTGACACCAAGGGTGTCCACGGACACCCAAGCTCCGAAAACATTTAAGTAACCTATTATATTTTATGAGGTTGTATATTTTTGTTCAGTGGACACTCAAGAAAAGATTTAAAAATATTAATAAAGGGTGTCCAATTCAATACAAAAGTCCAACTATCCAAAATATTATTAAGTGTGCGCTGCTAATTTCGTAGTATATATATATTCCAGGGTAAATATCATAGTGGAAGTGAGAAACATAACAATTATACTCAAAAGTGGAGGGGATGGTATGGCCGGGTCAGGTTGAAGAAAGCATAAGGTAGTTTGACACTTGAGTTAGGATTAGAATCTTGACTAGTGTAACTAGCTAAAAATGTGGCTATGTTGATGATTGACGACAACACACTTTAATTATACCCTCCATCTTTCAATTCATGGGATTCGCTACCGTAGTTTGCCTTAGTCTTCTAAAGGACAGATTCCCCCCACCAGCTAATAGTGATCGTTCAACTCGATCATTCCCATTAAAACCCTGGCCACTTGCCCCCTTCACTTTGCATCACCTTAACTCCTGTGGCAGCAGCATGACATCCACCACTATTGCCGGCTCCACAAGCACTACTACTACTACTACAGCTGACTACCACCACCACCACCAGGAGGATCACCATGACGGCCTTCGCTTCTGGCAGTTCATGTTGGCTGGCTCCTTGGCTGGCTGCGTCGAACACACTGCTATGTTTCCTGTGGACACCCTCAAGACCCGAATACAGGCACAAACCCAAGCCCAAGCCCGAGTCGCCCCCACCCTCCGCCACTCTCTATCCTCCATCCTCCGGCTAGAGGGTCCAGCGGGCCTGTACCGAGGCATCTGGGCCATGGGTCTAGGCGCAGGCCCAGCCCATGCAGTCTACTTCTCCATGTACGAGGCGTGCAAGAAGGCTCTGACTCCGAACAGCTCGGCCTCACATGCCACCGCCGGGGTGGTGGCCACGGTGGCAAGCGATGCTGTCCTGACACCAATGGATGTGGTGAAGCAGCGACTGCAGCTTAACGGGAGCCCCTACAAGGGGGTTTGTGACTGTGTAAGGCGTGTCGCCAAGGACGAGGGTATTGGTGCCTTTTATGCAAGTTATAGGACCACAGTCGTGATGAATGCACCGTTTACGGCCGTGCATTTTGCGGCTTATGAGGCAGCAAAGCGAGCTATGGTGGTGGAGGAAGACGACGAGAGCTTGCTGGTCCATGCCACCGCTGGGGCCGTCGCTGGTGCACTCGCAGCTGCTGTTACCACGCCACTTGATGTCGTCAAGACGCAGCTTCAGTGTCAGGTGCGTACATTCACTCCGACATCTTTCACCACCAATGACCTCAAAAGTTCAGTCAATCAAACATATATCAAAAGTTACTAAAATTTACATATTTATTCATTCTTTTTTTTCCAAAAAAATCATATTTTATGAAAAAAGAAATACTGTTTTGGTTTCTTTGGAAAGTTACCAAACTATTTTTATTTTACTATCTATTTACCGATAAATTTTATGTCCTAACAAATTTTACATGTCCTAACAAAGAAAAGATAACAAAAATGAAGGATAATAAAATAAATATATCCTTTTATAAGTGCAAAATAAAATGGATTTTGAATCAAATTATACAAATTTAGTATCATTTTGCTCCCTGTTTTTTTATTTAAAAAAAAAATTTGTGGCAAGTTTAGTTAAAAATAAAACAATTGAATGTTGAAAATATACAAACAATTTGTAAATTTAAGTTGGATGGAACAAAGAAGGTACTCAGAGGATAATTTGCATATAACATCCTTTAACTTTACGACATTATAAATTCAACCGTAACCTTTTAAAGTTAATATTGATCTCCTCTAACTTTTTGAACCAATTTAATTTAACAACCTTTCCAATGAATTTAGCAAATTTTTCGGTGAAGATGTGACTAGTGAATTTAAAGGTCAGGAGGTAAATATTAACTCAAAAATATCAAATTGAAAATTCTTAATGTCATAAATGTAAATGGAGCCGGTATGTGCAAGAAATGATCGGAATCATAATTATTGGGAACATTTTATGCCTTGGTAACTTGGTATAAAATCTATTTAAAATATTCCGCTCCAAAAAGTGCAACAAGTATTTGATTTTAAAATATTTTAAGGTATTTGTGGCACTGTGCTGGTATTATTAATCATTTGATTGTCACGGTGTTGAATATCATTTGTTAATTGATAATTTCTTATATATTATTCTATCAATAATTACAATCTTTTAATTCTATGATAATATTTTTATGGCGAATCTAATGATAATAATTTTATTTAACAATTCATTGCATATACATTGAGAAATTTGTGGTCAATTTTTTAAAACACGTTTGCAACGTAATTTCGAAAAGGAAGACATAATATGGGAATGGAGGGAGTAATTATTAAGATGACAAATCAAAGTATGATATTTTAGTTTTTGCTTACTCTAGTAAAAATCTAGCTAATAATGAGTTTGGGTAATACAGGGGGTGTGTGGGTGTGACAGATTCTCGAGTAGTTCAATAGGGCACGTTACCAAAGTAATAGTGAGAAAGGAAGGTTATGGAGGGCTGATGAGGGGTTGGATCCCCAGGATGCTCTTCCACGCTCCTGCTGCTGCCATCTGCTGGTCTACTTATGAAGCCTCCAAGTCTTTCTTTCTAAGGTTAAATGCCGCTTCCTAATTACATTCTCAAGGTAACAGTAATTCATTTCAACTTCTTTTCTCTCTATATTAATATTGCTTGCTATTATGGCCTCTTCTTTGTGGATGTAAGTTGAGATTTCCAGCTATAACTTGATAACGTACTCGAGTGTTGAAAATAAGAATAGAATGGATAATATAGAGTTTGATTAGCAAAAATGGATCATATTCAGTTCAATTGGGAAGAATGGATATAATTGACCCTTAAAAATATTGGCCTCGATGGGCAAAAATGAGGAATCAGGCTCAATTTCGCCTTGTATCTATGACAAAAATTGGAATAGTGATTAGTAATAGCCTGCATTTCTCTGTGCGTATTTGCTACTGTTAGAAAAATTGATTTCGAAATTCTCTCAAGACTTGTATCATAATTCATAGCCAATCCAATGTTATCTCCTCACTTGTTCCGATTTTTCATTGAAGCAGCAGACTCCATGCACCAACGTTTGTTCAGCAGATTGACAACTGAAGCCAAAAAATGTAAGTGCGAATGAGGAGTTGTAGTCAATATTCGGTCATGAGTTTAAACATTCCAACAGGCAGGCTAAGATACGCCAACTAAGAACCAGGGCTATCATGTTTTCTTTTGTATAATTAATAATTTTGTAATAAAATTTGCCCTATATCCAGTTAGAGATACGCTTGTTTTAGTTTCTAAGAGTACAGAGAAACCACAATCACAACATGTTATTCTATCTGCAGTAGAGAGTATAATAAATCTCAATCACTCTCTCGTACTTTTCAATGGTTTTCGGATTACAATGATGGAACCGCTTTTTTTTTTTCTTCTGTAGAAAGAATATGATATATGGCAGCACATTAACCGAAAACAATGAAATTACGTTCAAATAAATAACACATGCATATACGTTGGACCCTAGGTTGATCCAATGAGTCATAAAAACCAACCATTAGCTTGAATTTGTTTTAGGGTGCGTTTAGTTGGTTATTAATCCCAGGGAAATGATCAATTTTCTTGAGTTGACTTATTTTCCCCATGTTTGAATACGGGATTACTTCGGGAAAGTTTTCATGATTAGCCCACCATTTTCTCCATTTTCCTAGGGAAAATTTCCCATGGAGGGACAAGGGAAATTTTTCTTAGGGAAATCTATCCCATGGAAAACTTCCCATTGGAAATTTTCCACGGGAAAAATTTCAGTAAGGTTTCTACCAAACATTTCCTTAGTTTAAACTCATAATCAGCATAGATTTTGAACCATTGGGGGGAGGTTGGGGGGAAGGGGGGGCTCAAAACTATGTATTAGGAATAGTTAGTCAATGACATCCAATTTTAAGAGTAACTTGCATTTGCCCGCCTGAGAAATTTTATACTAATGTTAAGACATGAAACTTTTTTGAAATAATTTTCGTCACTCTACCTCGCTAGAATTGCAAGTTTACTTTATCCCCCAAGATTTCTTGTATTAGTTTTTCTTCGATTTTCTGGCAAAAATGCGATTTCGATAATGAATAGATGGTTTTGTCATCCTAACACACCTAAGTTTTAATGCCCCAAATGCTTTAAATCTTCACCAACGCAATAAAAGATATCTTCGCCAACTGGTGATTCTTAACTTTCTTAAATGCGCACAAATTCACAAAACATTCTCAACATTCTTGAGTGAACCCTGAGTTTTGATTATGGTTTATTTTTTTATTAATTATTTTTTTTTACAACGGCTAATAGTCCAACACGTCGGGCCTCTTATCTCAAGAGTATACTAACCCAGCGGCCTCGTAACGGATGGGGGCAGGGGATGCCAATGCCTTGTATGTACAAGGGTCACACCTTCCATGCAACATACTCTCGCATCCTGATAAACATGAATGTTCCCCCATGAATCGAGCCATGGAGGAAGGGTAGGAAGCTTGCCACTAAGACAAGCCCCAATCAACTTTGATTAAGTTTTATGACAAGGGAAGAGTCCTTCACCACAATAGAACAGGCCTGCGGCGACCGTTACTATCGGTCGCAATCGACCTTTATCGGTCGCGGGAGAGGGCGGACGACCGATACGTATCGACCGCTGCATATCCATCGTTTGTCAAACCGTCGGTCGCCAAACTTGCATCCGATACACCAACCAGCGACCGATATTGTATCGGTCGCTGTATATCGGTCGCAAGTTTAGCGACCGATACAGTATCAGTCGCAATATGTCGGTCGCAAATTAGCGACCAATACAGTATCGGTCGTCGGGTAACAATCACTAATAGTGACCATTAATCAGTGACTGATACGTATTGGTCGCAAAATTTAATTTATTTTTAAAAAAAAAAATCAGGATTGTGATCGACTAGGTTATAATCACGTTGTGTTTTTCGATATGTTTATGAATTATCGGTCGCTGTTATTATTAAATTACCCAATATATATATATATATATATATATATATATATATATATATATATATATATATATCCCACATGTCAGTTTCCAAAAAATTACTTGGAGGTACTCTAACTTTTGGTGAAATGTTTTTCAGGTACCCTAACTTGTCAAAACTCATTTTGGGGTAACCTTACTTTTTGGGTTAGAAATTATTAGGTGCTTTTTTCGGTCGTTAATTTGGTTAAGTGACCAAAATACCATTGTTATTCCATTTTTTAATAAATACCCTTAAAGAAGAAGAATAAGGGTATTTCGGTCACTTAATAAAATTGATGGCCGAAAAAGCACCAAATAATTACTAAATCAAAAAGTAAGGGTACCTCAAAATTAGTTTTTAAAAGTTGGGGTACCGAAAAATAGTTTCTCCAAATATTGGGTACCTCCGAGTAATCTTTTGGTCAGTTTCATACATAGCATAATTAAACATATATAATATTGAACATTCATGCATAAGTTTCATACATGATCTAAGTTTCATACGTACATACGTTAAATATTCATACATATACTAACTTAATAACCGTACATATATATAATAACTAAAAATTCATAAGTTCAAGGTTGGGGAGGGAATTGCGGGGATCCTGATAAGTTTAGATATTGAGACGAGGAAGAAGAACTACCGGCTTGTTGTTGATGTTGGAAAACTTGTGTCAGTTGGCTTTGAATCTGGGAGAGGGCGAATGAGTGGGCAGCAAGTTGATCCCGCATAATAGCATCGGTGGACGGGGTTGCGTCGGCATGCCTTGAAGAAGAACTACCCTGGGCAGGGGGTGGAGTATCATAGAACATTGAGGTCGCACTCTCAAGACCATAGACAGCTTGGTCTTTGGATTTGTACCCCCATGCCATTTGGAGGTACAACTCCCTAGCTTCCGGGGAGTTCTCCATTATGCCACGCTCCTCACATTTTTGGCGAAAAGTTTCCTGTAAGCATTCAAACAAAAGTAGCAAACACAATTCAAAACAGGCATAAAACATGCACGGCCACACGTCGGAGTTCAAATACAATCCAAAACACACATAAAAGTTGTACGGCCACACGCCGGAGTTCAAATTCAATCCAAACACAACTTTAAGGTTCAACGGCCACACGCTGGAGTTTAAATACAATCCAAACACACATAAAAAATGCACGGCCACACGCCGGAGTTCAAATACAATCCAAAACACACATTTAACATACACGGCCACACGCCGGAGTTCAAATTCAATCCAAACACAACTTTAACATTCAACGGCCACACGTCGGAGTTCAAATACAATCCAAATACACATAAAACATGGACGACCACACGCCGGAGTTCAAATACAATCCAAAACACACATCGCCGTATCTCATATCAGAAGCTCGGTCGCACAATTTCGTGTGCCACCCACTAAACACCTCTCTTGTTAATTCTTCATCCCACACATAATGCCGTTGTCGTAATTTATTAGTGATTAATTAAACGATTAATATGTAAAAGAAAATCATAACCCAATTTGCATAATTATTTACACAAAAATCTCCCCACAAATTTGTTTTCTCATCTTTGGACCATTTTGAAGCAGGCTTCGGATTCGGGTGGGAACGAATTTGCCCTCCAACAAACCGTGCTAAACGGGTGTCGGCAAACCTATGCATTCGTTACGAAAAAAACAAATATAGTTAATAAAACCAATTCTAAATAAATGTACATAGGAATTTATGTGATCATCTTACCAATCCTCCCCCCGTTCAAGTCGTATACAGTTGGGGTATAGAGCAGGGTCGATCGGAGCTACATTTTGCCAAATACTATGTGGCTGTCTCCCCCTAATATAATAGTTAATATAAGGTAAAATCAAAACACAAGTTAGTTCCAATATTACATATATATATATAGATATGTATATATATATATATATATGTATATATATATATATATATATATATATATATATATATATATATAGGATAATTGGATTCTAATAATCCCTACTTTCACCAATTGGACAATGGTAGACCATACTTTCATTTTGTATTCTGGTGGTCCAAAAAAAAAAAAAAATTTGATTGTAGTGGTACCAAATCCACCTCCACATTCTTCTTATTTTTTTCATTCCTACACTATATTGTTTTTGTTTTTTTCGTTCCTGCCCCAAGAAAGTTAATGAATTGTAGTTTCTAAAACATTTTTAAAATTATTTTTTTGAGACTCTGAATAATTTTTATGATTTTTTAAAAATAATAAAAGTAAAAAAAACATAAAAATAGTAAAAAAATGAAAAAAAATTGGAAGAAACACTGTAAATTCATTAAAAATCATTGTAAAGTGTTATACTAAGTTTTGAATCAAATGCAACACAAAATCTATGATTCCCTTGAAAATATCCCACTACAATCCAATTTTTATTTTTGGACCACCAGAATACAAAGTGAAAGTACAGTCCATCATTGTCTAATTGGTGAAAGTAGGGATTATTAGAATCCAAGTATCCTATATATATATATATATATATATATATATATATATATATATATATATATATATATATATATATATATACATATATATATATATATATATGTATATATATACATATATATATATATATATATGTATATATATACATATATATATATATATATGACAAAAATAGCATGCGTAAGAGTAGAATGCATTGGCTTCAACTAAGTACATGAAAAATATGAACCAAATTGTGAATATAATAAATGATAATGACTAGTAATGTATATTAACATGATAATAGAATTCACTACTCATTTTCCTCTTCATCATCACTACTAATAAACTCGGTACAAATAGAGTCTAATATATTATCCTCCTCTATTCCGACTCCCTCTTCCCCCATAATGGATTCATTAGCATCATCGTTCATGGGTTCCTCATCACTTAAGTCATCTCGATCTTCGATTTGGTCCTCATCAATGCCAGATAGTGTTAGAGGATTTTCAGTGTTATCCTCTTGATATGCGGCATCATCAATGCCGTCAATCGTTGACCTCGACTTTATGATGAGTGTCGCCCACCACTAGTTTCTATCTCGCCTTGTACTAGGATAACAAGTATAAAACACTTGCATTGCTTGGGATGCCAGCACGAATGGTTCATATACTCAATACAGTTTTGTGTCGTTCATATACACGAGATTGTAATGCTCATGTTTGTTCAAACCATGGACGGAGTCAAACCAATCAACTTTGAACAAAACAACTTTGTATTTGCCAAATCTTCCTAAGTATTCCAACTGAATCACTTCTTGGAGCGTCCCGTAGAAGTCTACTCCGTGCATTCCTTTGACATATACCCCAGAGTTGGCGTTCGACTTTCCTTGCCGTTGAACTTGGAAATTGTAGTTGTTAATGTAGTAATGGTTCCACCAACGCACATTTTTCTTGGGACCGTAGGCTAACTCTCGAATAAAGTCATCTGTTTCATTTGAATTGATACCCTACACAATATAATTTTAGCAAAGTCGTTAACATCAAGTAGACATCATTATGATAATTGAACTAGATTCTTATTAATTCAATGAAACTTGATCGTTCACCTTTCGTTTAAACCATTCAGGAAATTGTTAGCCAAATTTGCTCCACAAATCCCCTATTTGTGTGCGTGGATGTGATAGGCACATGTCTTGCCTTTCAACAAATAATTTAAGGTGTTAACTAGGTAATTAATTACATAGAGCATGTACATACACATAGCGGCGTGCAATCGTACATACCTTTCATACTTTTCCAACAACTCGCTATTTGAAAGAATGTATGTATGCACCGCAACATACTTTTGTTGGTTGAGGAACCTCTTTTGATCCTCACTAGAAGCATATCCAATGTTTGAGGAAAACACATCAGGGAAGGGTTCGTTAACATCATCAACGTGCTTCACATCAGGGCATGCGTTTCTTTTAAGTACCCTAGACTTTGTTTGAACTTCGGGGGCAAATTATGCATCACATAAGTTTGTTATCTCCTCTGTTAAGTATGCATTGCAGATAGACGAGTCTACTCGTGCCTTGTTCCCCACTTTTTTCATTAAGTGGTGCAAAAATCTACAACATTTTACAAGTAATAAACATTGATGTTTCCTTAAGATACATAATTCATCTCATAGTAACTATGAAAGATATGTAAGTATAGTTGTACCTTTCAAAAGGATACATCCACCTATACTGCATAGGTCCTCCCATTGCTGCTTCGTAAGGAAGATGTACTAGAAGGTGTTCCATGACATTGAAGAAGGTAGGGGCAAATATCATTTCCAACTTGCATAGAATTTCCGGTATGTTTCTCTCTAACCGGATCATGTCACTCACCTTTACATTAGAAGCACATAAATCTCTAAAGAACTGGCTGAGTTCAGTCAATGGTTTCTAAACATTTTGAGGAAGTAGCTCCCTGGTTGCAATTGGTAACAACCTCTCCATGAAAACATGACAACCATGGCTCTTCAACCCCTACAACTTTAAATTTTTGCGATCGACACATCTGCTCAGATTGCTCGCATAGCCATCAGGGAGTTTGAGGCCTTTCAACCACTCACACAAGGTCTTAACTTCTTCTTTACCCATTTGATAGGGAGCGTTCGACATAGTTTCAGTGCTAGTCCCATTATAGTGATGCGTTTCTTGAATGTTTAGCCGACGACGCTTGCAATGGGTGGCTTGGTCCCTACGCGAGTTCTTATCGTCCTTCGTCTAGCCTTTAACACTCATGATGGTATTCAACACTTGATCAAATACATTCTACTCAACATACATGACATCCAAGTTGTGTCGGATTTTAAGATCTTTCAAATACGGCAACTCCCAAAATATGCTTCTCTTGTTCCAATAGTGAGACTCTAAATACCCATCAACACGATTATGCTGTTCCGTGGAGCTCGGGAAATTACATACACGATTCCAAATTTGTTCTCCGTTCAATCGAGGGGGTGGAGGTGAATTTTCTTCCTTATTCTTTGACAAAGCGCTCTTATTTTTTCGAAATGGATGGTTCTCTAGGAGAAATTGTCAATGACAATCGAACCAAAAATGTTTCCTACCATGTTGTAACCATCTAGCCTTTGTGTTCTCCATACAGTAGGGACAAGACATTTTCCCCTCTGTGGTCAAACCAGAAAGCATTCCGTATCCACAACACGGATGCCTTCATTTTAAAATTTTGCTTCTTGGAGACATCATACGTGTCAATTCCACTCTCCCATAAATGTTTCAACTCATCAATTAACGGTTGCAAGTAGACATCAAGATTTCCCTTTGGACTTTTTGGCCCAGGAATTAATAGAGTCAAAAACAAGTACTGCTTCTTCATGCACAACCAAGTGGGAAATTATATGGAGTTGCAATCACCGGCCAACATGAATACGTCTGACCGAAACTACCGAAAGGTGCAAAACCATCTGTGCATAGCCCTAACCGTACGTTTCGGGGTTCAGACGCAAATTCCTGATGGAGGGCATCGCACAGATGAACCATAGTTCCATCTTCACGTACATTCAATGAGTGCCGCCTCATATGCTCTGCGGATGTCTTAGTTGCATACAATCTTTGCAACCTCGGCACGATTGGGAAGTAAATCAATTGCTTGTGTGCAATGCGTTTCCCATGCAACGTCGTTTTAGCATACCTATCAGCTTCGCAATGGTCACACTTATCTAAGTGAACTTTCTCCTTCCAAAACAACAAGCACCTATTGGGATACGTGTTGATTCTCTCATGTAGAAGTTCTAACGCACCAAGCAATTTCTTCGCTTGATAGTAGGTGTCTGTCATCTCATTGCCAGGGGGCATACGTCTTTCATTAAGGCTAACAGATTGTCCACGGCTTTATTTGGGAGATTGTACTCACATTTAATGTTAATCATCCGTGAGACAACCGACAACAAAGACATGTCGCAACCTTCAAACATAGGCTTTTTGGAAGCATCGAGCATTTCTAAGAACTTCTTAGTCCCTTCCTCTGGCTCATTTTCCCTCGTATCATCACCGCAGCTCAAAGGCATATGGCCCATGGCATCGGTGATCATTTCTTGCATACTGTTGACACCTCCATTACTAGAAGACCCATCAACAATAGTGTTAACAGTTTGACCACTACCCCCGAGAGTGGCAAAAAACTCCCCGTGACTTATCCAAACATAATAGATTGGACGAAAGCCGTGTTTGTACAAGTGTACGTAGCTTCACAGTATCCTCGTCAAGGTACTTCAAGTTTCTGCATTTGTTACAAGGATATCTAAGTTTCCCGGAACAACTCCATTGTTTTGCAACAGGTATAAATTCTTCATTCACCCTACGTACGAATTCCACACTAAGATATTCACCATCATGTCTTTCATACATCCATTTTCTACTACTCTCCATTATGTATTTAGCTGCATACAATGTATATATCATTGTAAGGGATTAAGTCACAATTAATTAAAGCAAATAATGAATATAATGTATGTTATTATTTAATGTTAATAACTATGTGATGTTTCATTGAATTTCAACTAAACTTTTATGACCATTAATTAAAACTTCAAGTTAACTTTTTTATGACATATACAACTAAGCTATGTCACCAGTCAAGAGGATCCTGCTATTGTCCAAGGAGAGTGTGTTTGTTTCTGTTAATCTATGGTTGAAAAAGACTTTCATGAGTTGTAGACTCTCCTTTATATTGGCTGGTTCCCCAGAAAGTAGCGCAATCTCAGCAGTGAAATTGCGCGAGGTATATAGTGCTTTGGGAGTTAAAAGCATCTCAGATCCGGTTCAATACATTGTTTCTATTGTGTAGCCTGGTGGGCATCAAGACAAAGTGAGAATGAAAGAGAAGCTTATAGTAAAGGGTCTAATAGAAATCGTGTTGGGCTTTCTTGCATGTAAGATTCATAGGTCCATCAAAGCATTGAATTTGCAACATCGTGTCTTACTTTGATGGACCTATGAATCTTACATGCAAGAAAGCCCAACACGATTTCTATTAGACCATTTACTATAAGCTTCTCTTTCAGACCCACCTTGTCTTGATGCCCACCAGGCTGCACAATAGAAACACTACATTGTACCGAATCTGATACGCTTCTAACTCCCATAGCACTATAGACCTCGCGTAATTTCACTGCTGAGATTGGGCTACTTTTTGGGAACCAGACAAATAAAGGAGAGTCGATACGACTCGTGAAAGTCATTTTCAACCATAGATTTTCAGGTCACAAACACACTCTCCTTGTACGCTAACAAGATCCAAACTCAACCTCTTTTCATGACATCTACAACTGAGATACTAGAACTATAAATTAACCTACTTACTACTCTAAACTACCATGACTAATAACCTATATTATTATGTAGCAACTAATTGTTGAGTACTTAAGTTAGTAAATGGATGTGACATAATTAATAATAATTAATGTCTTCATTTGGAGTTATGAGTAATTAAGTTAGAATTAGGTTGGATTAGCAACAAGTTTACGCTACCAATTTCGTTGGATAACTTAATTAAAGGCTAGTCTCTAAATGCCAATTCAGCCTTGTTGTGATGAACAAGTTGTCGGAATTGTATGTACGGGTGATCAACCGGTTGTGACGTAGCAAATGTCGATCGTTCTGCATTTAGCATCCCAACCACCTTTAAAACGAAAACCCAAGAAATCAAGATTGGGTTCTTGGGTGTTCATTTTAAAAGTGGTTAGGATGCTAAATACAACGATCGACATTTGTATGTCACAAGCGGTTGATCACCCATACATATAACTCCGACAACTTGTTCATCACAACAAGGCTGAATTGACATTTAGAGACTAGCCTTTAATTAAGTTATCCAACGAAATTGGCAGTCGCGTAAATTCATTCCTAATCAAACATAATAACTAACTCACGTACTAATAACTACCAAAATCATCCAAACTCGACACTTTTTCATGACATCTACAACTTGTTGTTGCCCAATATCGCACAAGTGGGAGAAACAAAGGAGGGGTATGCAGTAGCGGCACAGCTTGCTTGCCGTCGCTAGCAGTCTACGCGCAAGGAAGAGAGGGGGGTCGGACAGCCTCATTTCACCCCTTCGAGCGACACATGTAGAGAGAAAGGAGAGGGTGCTCGATGATTGGGCATCGGTTACCGTCCGCGCAAGAAAGAGAGAGAGATGGTGGTCTGACTTCGTGCGTGAGGGGTGTGGAGAGATGAACACAGTGTTGGTGGTGGTTGCTGAACATGATGGAGATTGTGGCTGCAACCTGGTTTCTTGGGTCCGGGTTAGCACACGGTCGGGGCGGTTAGAGAGTTGTAATTAATACCTAATTCAGAAACCCTAAGCTGCAAACCGGGATTCAAAGTGGGTAACCTATGTCCCTTCTTATGACTGTTAAGTTTCAGGTTTAATTAGCAGATTTTGAATACTGAAAATTATACCTGAATTGTTCATCGTATTGGAATAGTTGAGTTGATATATGTAACTAAGCTGGAAGTTAGATGGTATTTGGATTGAACATTGAGTGTCGAGGTCTGTGTGTGATTTTATGTGAGGAGGGAGCTCAGGCTGAATTGTGGAAACAGAATACTTTGGGATTGATTGATTGTAATAACCCACCCTAAACCATAGCTATTACAGTAATTTAAACCTGTTTAATTAGTTTTAATTCGTTATTTAATTTATTTGTACCTTGCGGTTAGCCAACGGTGACAGGTTTCGGCGGAATGGCAAAGCGGTCAGTTTACCGGTCAAACTTTTTACCGAGCTTGTTATACTCTATTTAGGACCCTATATTATAATTATTTGGGTTCTACAATTTTATTTTTAAGTCGATTTATTTATAGATTAATTTTCCGCAACGAAACGAATTTATTTTCGGGTTACCGATTTACCGTCTTTTAACCCGATTAAATTTACTACAACTTAAAGAGGTAATGTATTACCAATTTTATTTTTATTATTCAGAATATTAGTATTATTATTTTTATTAGAGTATTAGAATGATAATTAGATTGATTGGTATTTGATTAATTTGAATTATTAAAAGGGGGGTATATATATAGCTAAGTGGGGAGTTAAGGGGTCTTTTTCATTCAAAATATTACAACTCCTTCACAGCTCTTTCTCTTTCTCCCTCGGCACCGAGCACGCCAGCCACCCCCTGCCACCATTTTTTTCGGCGCCGGTCACTTTTCCGGCGACAATCCGGCCATTTTCCGGCACCTTTTTGAAGCTCTCACTCTCCTCTACATCCTTGTCCCTTTTATTCATCCTTCCAAGTGGTATTCCTCTTGTTTTCTTCTCCTCCATTGTTATGAAATTTGAAAGCTTTGATGTTATTGTTTTACTATGATGTTTTTATGCTAGATTATCACTTTCTTTCATGAAATTAGAGTAAAGATTGTTATTTTTTTATTCTAGTAAAGAAACTAAGTGTTTTGGTTCAAGTTTGTGTGAATTATGTTGAGGTTTTTGTGAATTGATGAAGATGATGATAATCTATGGCTATGCATGTGGTATTAGATGGGATTTTGATGTGTTATTTTCTGTTTTGGTAAAAATAATAGAGTGTTATTATGTTTGTGGATGATATACATGAAGTGGTGAAGAGAAAGTGTGTTAATTGGGGTGTAGATTAAGTGCAAGTATATGGGTGTTGTTGCATGTGAATTTTGGCAAGCATGGATGCTAATTTTAGGAGCTTAAATTCTGGAAATTGATGAGGAAATAAGTAAAGAGCAATGGGTATACTATTGGTGTAAAGATTGAATGAAAATAAGGCATGCTTGAGGGCAAAATTTCACCCAAAACCTACTGCCCAAAATGTGGTTTTTATGGGGGATGCTAAAATTAATTTCGAGCCCAGAAATTGGTGTAAAATGGTAGCCTAAGTTGTTAGTAAACACCGGGCTTTGGAATTTCGAGTTTTCGTTTTGTATAACTCAAGTTAGAGCCAAAACCGTAAAGCGTGATTACATACGAATTTTCAAGTCAGTGTATTATTGCGTATTTTTCGTCCAAATGGAATCTGATTCTGGAAAAGTGTTTAACATAAGAGTTTTAGAGGACTCGACGAGCTTTCCGAAAATATATGGTATGCCTTTAACCGATGTCGGGAGAGTAAGTTATAGGACCCGGAAACAGAGCTGCAAAACTGGGAATTTTCTGGGTAACAATATAATTATTCTAAAGGATTAAATGTGATTATATTGGATTTATAATAGGTTTTATGAGTGTATAACTTAAGACATATGACCTTTGAGAGATAGTACTTGAGTAAGAACCATAAAGCTTGTTTTTGAAGGACTCGAGACCCTCAAAGCTATTTTACCGTTATCGATTTAATTCACCGAATCCTCTTAAATTATTTAGAAGTTTTATCGTACTTGGAAGTTTTTGAAGCCTCTTTGGTAAATTTTAAATTATATCTTACAAGTGTTCCTTGATTCATAAAGCCCTCATAAGTTTAAAGCAATTCCCAAAGCCTCTTGATTTTACTTCAAACACCCGAAAATCTCGTTACTAGTTTTCGGTAATTTACTACTACTGTCCGGAACCCTTTTCGAGCCTTTCTCATTCTTTTTAGTCTCTGGCCCGGCCATCAAACTTGTAGAGCATATTTTTCCCTTTCCGAAAAGTACTCGCATAGCGAAATCCGAGTTCTATAGCCCGAGTTACGATCAAAATACCATTGTCTTTAAAACCTGAAATTTTTATACGTTTATTTCCGAAACTTTACTATAAGTGGTATCATAAGGCTCTACGCCCTCATCTATCCATAGCTCCTATTTTAATACCGAACTCTATTATTATAGCTCAAAGTCCTGCTTCGACCCAAGCCATTCCCCAGCCGAGATCGCGACCGGACGGCTCACTCGCTTCAGGTACGCAAATTGTCCAACAAATACTCTTACTTAACTTACGATGCTTTTTATTGCATAAGTTCATTCTAATGGTTTTTAATGTTTTGTTAAGTGGCCCTGATCCCTCATTTACAGTAGCTAGAATTTAGTCTAGCATTCTACAGGCTCCTTCCGGAGTAACCAAGTAAGACTGTCATCGCCTAGCAGTCACCATCCAAACTTAGGATCAGTTTGGGCGTGCGTGCGCGAGATGTTCTACATCGATCCATCAGGGAGCCCACATCTTTTATTTAGTAAAGTCTTTAAAGGTTACATAGCATATGCATAGAACTGTCTATCGTTAAAGCTTGCATTGATTTTAGCATGTTTTAGCTCCCTTCCCCGTTTTCGAAACGTTTTAAAGGCCGGCATGAAAAACCGTTTTCGAAACGGTTTTACATGTTGGATGTTTGTGTACTGAGTGTTTCCCCCACTCACCTTTGCGTTGTTTTTACTGTTTTGTTTTAGGCGGTCCGAACTCACGAGACAAAGAAAAGGGACTTCACTCAGCGTCCGATTCTGCAAAGTGAAAGGTAGAGGTTATGCATAAGCGCAGGAGTTATGTTATTCCTAGGATCAGTGTCGACTAGTAAAGTGGGAGAATTGTTGAAGCTTAAAACCTCGTTCAGTTTTAGTGGTTGTTATATTGGTTGCATGTATGACTTGTAACTTTGAGTTTTGAGATGTGATGGTATGGGGGTTCTCTGGTTATATATCGTTGAAATTTTTATGGGGTCGTACTGTGTATGGTTAAAGAATGGATGTCGTAGGTAGGTTGCCTTGTCCTTTAGGGGACGGCGGTAACGCTTCCGGCCGTTATCCGCTGCGCTAGTCAGGTGATTACTGCTGTATTTGGGTAATGACATGATTAAGGTTTGGGGGCGTTACATTGATGAAAAGAATGGATTATGAATTGGTTCTGTTAAGTATTGTCCTTGATATGCGATTTGGGTGGGAATTGAGCTATTTATGATTTGAAGAGCTTATTATATATGTAAACATGTGGTGAATATACTCGAAGGTTTGATTTAAGTTAGAATGATAATGACTTGGTTGGTTATAAGTATAATGTGCATAGATAAGTGTCCTATGAGTTATGTGTTTAATTTAGTCATTTATAAGTGTAATATGCATATGTGAATCATGGATGAGTTATATATACTTAAAGAATGGAATTTGGAGCGTATGGCTCGATGGTTGGGTATCTAATGTGTTGTATTTATGCTCTATCTAGTGCGAATGGAAATTAAATTGCTTGTTAATCATTATATGTGAATTTAAGTCATTATGTACATACTTATATCCCTTTTATTATGGTTTTGTGTGATTGAAAGGTGTTTGTATAATCTTGGGTTCAAAAGTGTAGATACCCAAAAAGTGTCATTGTAATTTTATTTTTTAGTATCTCTTTTATTATTATTTTTAGTTTAGATAAAATGCCAAATATGTTTGAAATGCAAAAATGAGAGAAAAACAACCCACAAATGTAGCCCATAAAACAAGCCCAAAATAAGCCCTGACACGCAGCCCAAGGCGCTGCCCAGGACCCGAGCAGAGTCCGGGCGCCAGCGGTCTGCGACCCAATTGCCCGATTCCGGGTCATGCGGGTCCGCCGCCCCGTTACCGGATCCAGCTGTCCTCGGGTCACGTGCTGTTAAAGCTGGCTTGGAGAGCAAGCCAGGCAGACCCGCCCGTTTACTAACTTTAGCGGATTGGCTATTTTTACCCCCGCTATTTTTAGCTCATTCCTAAACTCTAAACCTGAATGTCTCCTCACTCACTTACCCTATAAATATCCCACCTCTCATTTCATTTCTCACACCGAAACCACCTGGGAGTATTGACACTAGATGGATTTCTCTTCTTCTCTCCCTCTCTCATTTGCATACATGCATTATGACATTTTTTTAGTTTCACATTTCCATTCTCGTTATTATTTTTTTGTAATCACCCATGATATCGTAATCTTGATATTAATATCAATTATGACTAATCTAAATCGGATTACTTGAGAAGATAACTTTATTTTGTCTTTATCGCTTTTATTTCTTTATCGCTTTCATTTATTTATCGCATTCTTTTTATTATCGCATTTAATTTCCGCATGCATTTAAATAACATCAATTAATCTAATTAATTCTCCTCTCCTACTCTTTTCTTTAATAAACTGATCTAGTAGAGTCTGTTCTTTGAACGGGCGGATTCGAGGGTTTTTACTTTCGAATTCGTAATCTTACCCCCAGATCCGAATCTCATGGTTCGCGGTTACGCGGAGTCAAGAAAATTCGAGTTTATTAATTTTCTTAAAAATTAATTGGCGGCTCCTAAAAAAAATAAATTTGATTAAAATTTGATTCGCTAAATGTTAAATTTTATTCGAATTTTAAAATTTATTTCCCGAAATAATTTGAATACCGAAAATCGGAAATTGGTGACCTCGGTCCAACATCCGGCACCCTGTGCGGGTTTGCACGGCTGTTGGCCCAAGCCCACTGCGAGCACCCAGGCGTCTGGGAAAGGCCAGTGGTCACGACCAGTAGCTAGGCATCAAACATGGCGCTGGATCGATGACCGGGTAATTCTCTGACTGCCTCGGTTTCCGTGCTAATTATTTTTTATTTTTCTGGTTTCATTATTTATTTCAGGCAGATTGTAAATTTTAATGTTCATAGTAAAATTCAAACATTTCATATGAACATTTTTAATGTACAAAAATTCAATTAAATCCCTTAAAGACTAGACACCTCTTTCGACTCGCCTAACACCGCGTAGGGCACGGTTGGAATTTTCCTCGGGTCCTACAAATGGCGACTCCACTGGGGACTTACTTTCAAAGGGTAAAACTTGAAAAATCGGTTTCTTAAATATTTGAGTAGAAGGGAGAAATTAATTATTTTAATTTTTATTATTTAATTAGGCATCAAGCATACGGGCCTACATCACGATTTCTTTGATAAATCGCGATGAACTCAAGGGCATCGTTTAGGATCAATCCAATTTTCCC
Source organism: Portulaca oleracea (assembly GCA_029582165.1). Classification (NCBI taxonomy): domain Eukaryota; kingdom Viridiplantae; phylum Streptophyta; class Magnoliopsida; order Caryophyllales; family Portulacaceae; genus Portulaca; species Portulaca oleracea. The sequence continues at coordinate 33,689,564 of CM055868.1, read as the reverse complement.
TTTCGGGCAAAGTTTACTTCCGACTTCATAAAGAAATGAACCCCACATTTCAAGAAGATTGCAAGTTACTTTCCCACTCATGAAGCACTCCGAAATTTTTGGGAATATGAATTTACATTTCCCTTTAATTTAGCGAGAAATACACGAGTCACATTACTATGAACTCCATAGAATTTGTGGCACGTGAGAGACATGAGTATGCTTGTCCTTTACAAACCTGACCTTAAACCATTGAATGTAGAACCATGGCTCAAAGCGCATCCCTCATTTGTATGCTATGTGCATTTCCTTCTTCTTCTTTTCTTTTTTCAAAAAAAAAAATAACGTGCCAATTATGTGCTAATTGTGCATTTCATCGTAGAATGAGTCGGTCCATACTTGCATCTGCCTCAAATATTACTTTAGTTTGAGTAATATTCAAACAAGATTAAAGTAGGCCCAAAAGGTCTCTCTTAGGCCCAAGTCAGAGAGGTTTGACTAGGTCCGAGATTAAAGTTTGACTTTACTCAACCCTAAGTAATCTTTGACCCCTAAGGCATCTATCCGGTCATTAACTAAATCCAAGTCCATTAAAATTTTAATGTTGATTCAATTTTATGATAACGTGATGGATACCTCCCCTATTCATGTTCATAACATCATTCTAGGTTAGGAGTCTTCATGCAAGCCCAATAGTGGGCGAGTCTATACAAAAAAAAAAAAAAAAAAAAAAAAACATCATTCATCATAGGCATTGTTTGCATTAGGTAGTTCATATAAGTCGCTAGGTCTTTGGGTAGGTCAATGTCAGGGTTTTTGAGGTTTATGGTTTCCATACAGGCAGAATAGGGACCCGACGACCGACCTTGAACTTGGAGTAAACAAGTCTCGAAGTTACTTTTTTCACACTGTTGTCTCTAATGGCCTCCAACGGGATACCTAGCAACAACGAGCTTATTCCCTTCATTACCCAACATTTGGCTGAAATTTCACATCAAATGCAAGGCATAACTACTGAAAATGATAGGAAGATAGATGAAATTGTCCGTACATTGGCAAGAATGAATGATGAATTGAACCTTCCTGATGAAGATGAAAGCAACAATCATCATAGTGAAATAGCAAGTATGCATGAAACAGAAAGAGAGATCCCTATGTCTGCGAATCACTATATGGGCTTGGGACTCACTTCTGTTCATAGAGACGAAGAACCACGTCAGTTAAACTTACCAAGGAAGAAGTTTAGAACTGCTCCAAGTGTTTCCCAGCCTCCTTCAACTGAGAAGGAAGACCAAATCCTGCCCTTAGCCACAAGAGGAGATCAAGAAAGAAGATGTGGTGAACGAGAAAGTTCTTTTATGGAACGACTCTTTACCACAATAATTCAAATGCAATCACGCATGGAAGGTCTGGATCGAAAAATGGATATGATCCTTTGGATGCTACAAAACGATAGAAAGATGGTTAATATTGAACATCGCATTAGAGAAAATATAGGGGAAGGATCTTCATCAGTGGAGTATATGACACTGACGTTCATCAAAGGGCTCCTAACTCCTCTGCTAAAGATGTTGAAATGCGGCAAGTCATGTCTCCAATCTACACTACCTATACTGAGGCTCTCGATTATCTCCTTAAGGAAGGAAAGATCAAACTCCCCCCTGTCCGATGCGAACCTGAAATTAAAGGAAAATTTTGGAACCCAAATGAGTTTTGCAGATATCATAGACTTCGAGGTCATGATACTGAAAACTGTTTCACCCTCAAGAAAAAACTTGAAGAAGTGTTCCAATTAGGAGAACTGCCGCCACCGAAAATAATGCAGAAACCCTATTAGAAGTTCAGGCTATAAGAGATCTTCCGATGCAAGCTCTGCGACTCCGGTTTACATCAGAGTAGAAGATACCAAGGCTCCATTAGAACATCTTATATGATCATGTTATTCCTTTTCTTTTCATGAAAGTTGGCATTTATTGTCTGAGTCAAACAGAATTTATCTATAGCTGATTTTTTCAATGCATTCGTCTGCTTTACATTTAATAAGATGAACTCATTTTCATTATGACTCTTGTCTTCCTCGACTCTTCATTTGCTTCTAAATTGTTAAGGAAAGAATCTTGTGCTTGCATTCCTGATTTGAATTGAAGAGTTCACTCACCCATATGACCATCCAAGTCTGACACATTCATCTGCTCACATCTTTCATTCCATCTCATATCTCGATCACACCTTCACTCTATGTTTTTTTTTTCTTTTGTGTCATACCCCGAGTCCAAGGTTAATGGAGAGAAGAGAGGCTAACTTCACCGCCAAAGCGAAGTTAGGCAAAAGGAGAGACAAATTTCATTTTATTAAAAAAAAAAAATACGAGGCCAACTTGAACACCTACATGTTGGGCAAAAGGAGAGGTACATGAGTAAAAATCAAGAGGAGAGAAGCTAACCTGAACACTCACCCAACAGGTTAGGCAAAAGAAGAGAGCTCAAATGAACAAGATCAATCATCTCTAAAAGTGAATCTCACTATCAAATAAATCATGCAGTTCTAATAGGTATGCCTATGATAGAAGGCTTCCACCCTTTACCGCCTACATCATCCCCACTTTCAATTTCACCTAACCATTTTTTCCTACATTATTACCTTCTCACACCATCTTCTTAACCACCACCACAAACCTGGTCATTCATTTTATAACCATCTCCTCCTTAAACCCACCTAAACCAAATAATGTGTTGCGGGTAACATTCATTGATAGAAGAAGTATAAGCTGAAGGTCCGTAGTTTAAAAAAAATCCAAAAAAAAAAAGAAAAAAGAGAAGTAGAAAAAAATCCAAAAAAATGGAAAAAGCAAAAAAAAAAGAAAAAGAAAAAGAAAGAAGCAAGAATAAGAGGCAGTTGTTAGTCACCCGCACACATCCCAAAACCTTCCCCTCAAACCTTCACACCTATCTTTCCCATTAAACTTTCGACCTATCTCAAAGTCCTTCTTGAGGCATCAATCGTTGAAAGCTGCACCTGTTGAACTACGACTGGCCTGATTCCACACTGGATATGTAGGAGAACCTCTTTGAGGCTCGGCCGCTGCAATTCACTTTATAGAAAAGCTGTCAATAAATCATTTGGTCTTTGAGAGAGAGAATAAAGAGTGGCTAGCCCGAAAACCTCACCCGACGGGCTAGGCAAAAGGAGAGGGAACCTTGGTCTCTAAGGATAGTGAAAAACTCTTAAATTTCCTTTCACCATGCACACCCACTTTTCCCATCAGACTTGGATCACCCTTCCATCTAACCATAGCCATTTGACCATCTCTTCCCTTATGAGATAAACCCATGAGACATGGTCCTTCATCTATAGATCATCTCGTCCACCTCCATCAATTCGAACCTCTATCCATCGAATTACTCATCCATTCATCACATCGTCCATTACATCTGATCACTACTCTCACCTAACCATCCCTAGCCTCGTCTTGTCCACCATTGGGGCCTAACCACTCACTAACATCCTTTCTATACCACCATTCCTACCTTTTCCATAATCCATCATCCATTGTTCCTCACCCTGTGAGCTCTTCTGATTTGGTCATTAATGTATGTATGAGATATGTTAGTTAATACTCGCTTTCAGAACACCCGAGCGAGGGATAGCTCCTTTAGCAGAACAAGAAGCCACCTGCATCAAAATAAGGGTTACTTAAAGACAACACCCACCTAGGTCCATCATGCTTACTCATCTGAAGCCTTGTTCACTATCACTGGGGGCTTGGTGTGCTCCTACCCAAATAAAAGAACCAAGAAAGATAGAGTAAAGTCAAGGGAAATCAAGACGGCTTGCCGCTTGATCCTCGTTAGCGTTTGGGGTTCCTAACCACGACATCAAAGTTGAGCATCCTAACTAGCCCATCATTCCAACTGGGGGCTCCCTCATCACTCAATATCTGCATTATGGGACCTTAAGCGGGTCAAGCTTTCCCTTGATATCATCTTTTGCGGCATTCCAACTGGGGGCTCATTCATCACTCAATGTCCGCATCATGGCAACCTACTAGACATTGCGACAAGAAAACTCATCATTTTCACTTTTTTCGCCTTGTCCTGAAACCACCTTCAAAATTACCCTTGACATTCCAAGTCTTTATTTACTTTTCATTATTCTTTTTTTTCTCTCGGGAAAGTGGGGGTTTTATATTGCATGCATGCATCAAATCAAGGGCCATTTTTTTAGGTCATGTGCATTTTTTAAAGGTCATGTGAGCTTCTACATTTTTCATTTTAAGTCATATTAGTTTGCATTTCGAGTCACATTTTTTTTTAAGTTATGGGTCATATTATTATTATTATTTTTATTCTTGAGTAACAAAAAAGAGTCACATGCATCGCAAAAAAAAAAAAAAAAGAGTCACATCATGCATTAGAATTAGGTTGCATAAAAATCATGCATAATAGAGTCTTGTACTGTACATAGTGGAGTCTTGTATATATTCATTCAACTAGCATATCATGCATGAGACCTCATTTGCATTCCTTTGTCCCTCGTCTGAGTCTCAAAAGATATAAAAGGAACCTCGAGAATTGTGACTCAGGTTCGCTCACCAAGGATCTTGATCACCTCTGGATAGATATCCGCCAAGATCGCCAGAACATTCAAATTCACTGTCAACAGAAGGATTTACGATTCAAGGAGTTGATGTTTTACGAGAATTAATTCGGAGAATAACTCATTTTCTGAATTATACTCTAAAATCGGAATCGTTAAATTTTACGAGAACTAATTCGGAGAATAATACATTTTCAGAATTAAAACTCTAAAATTTAATTCACAAAGACTTTACGAGAATCAATTCGAGAAATTGTTCAGAACTCGAATTTTACTCCAAGAGTCCCAGTTAGAATCAATTAAATTTCATGAGAAAAATCCGTGAATAATTTACATTATTCAGGATTAAACTCTAAAAATTTAATTAATCCACACATATGCATACGAGACAAAGAAAATGAAGGCAGAGCTTGAACTCGAAATTGAACCCAAGAACCTACTGGACAAGTCTGAATGGTAGCCCGGGAACCCATTAGGCGAGTTTGAACGGTGACCCAGGAAGCAGGAGGGTCCGCACAACAGCCAAACCAGAACGACTCCAGGCAGATCAGCACAGTACAGTCCAGCCCAGTCCAGCGCTAAGCGGGACTGCACGCCACTGTCAGCCCAATTCCAGTTCAGACTCTAGTGTTGTGTGGGCCAGCACGCCCTTGTCAGCCCAATTCCAGTTCAGACTCCAGTGTTGTGTGGGCCAGCACACCTCTATCAGCCCGATTCTAGTTTTGTTCGGATCCACCTACCGTGCCAGTCTGCTCAACAATCAGATCAGAACCGCGCCAGGCAGACCAGCACAGTGCAGTCTAGTCCAGTCCAGCACTGTGCAGGTCTGCACGCCATCACTATCCGTATCCTCGAAAACCGTGTCATGTTACTGGAAGCTGAACCAAGTCCTGGGAACGACAAATGGCAGGTTCGAACAAGTGAATCAACACAGTCAGATGGGTCTGCACGTTTTACTAGGTCTCCACGGAAGAAAAGTTGAAGACCCGACACCTGAACTCAAAGTTAGACGGGTCTGGACAGAAGAAAAATTTAAGACCCAAGACCCAAACTCAAAGTTAGGCGGGTTTGCACGGAAGAAAAACCCGGGACCCGAACTCATTGTCAGGCAGGTCTGCCTGATAGAAATCAGACCCAAGGAAACCCAAGCTAACATCGGCGTCCGCATGCATCGAACATATGAACACTATCCCGACCCAAGACTCGGGAGCGAAGTGGTCCGCGATTGACTTAAATGCACTCCAGAACCGAACTCGGCCAAAGTGGGTATGGATTAAGCAAGGTCAAAGTGTCCGCATGCAGTAAGAAATCAAAATCCCGGACCACGACTCACCCGGCGAAGTTCGGCACGGCACAAGAAATTAAAAACCCGAGACCCGAACTCGGTCAGGCGGGTCTGCACGGCGGAAAAACCCGAGACCCGAACATCATCAGGCGGGTTCGCACAGTTCGAGAAACCGAAAAAAAAACAAAGATCGGAACTCACATATGCAGGTCTTCCTAGAGTAGAAAAATCGAAACTCGGACCTAAAACTGCCTCCGGCCGGTCGCTAATCGACAAGCTGAGCGAGAACTCGGGCACATATCTGGGAAAGGCGCACTAGTCTGAATTATAACTCGGACCGTAGTTAGGCGGGTCTACACAACCTCGGAAACCCAAACTCACCTTCGAGCGCTCGCATGCAGATCCGCTCGAGTGAAAACACGAACACGAACCCGAAACCTTTGAGCAATAGGCGGGTCGGCCTGATGCAGTGCTAGTTTGGTCGATAGTAGGCGCAAGTCGATTCGAGTGTTTGTGCGATGCGCATGGTATGGAGATTTGAAGTTTGAGATGAAGGAATGAAGATGGAACTTTGTAGAAAGAGAAGAAGGAGCTTTGTGAAGAGGAAAGGACAAGTGTTGGTCTGCACACTTAACAAGGTTGACTATCAATTTAACTGATTAATCAATCAGTTGACCAATATTTTCAACCGGGAAGATTAATGTTGCACATTCAGGTTTTTTATTTATATTTTCAAGAGAAGTACAAAATACTTTTGTATACTCAGAAAATAATTTAATTAAATCAAGAGAAGTGCGACGCAGTGGGAGGCGTTAAATTAAAAAATTTCAAAAGAAATATGGAGATTAAATATCCATATACTTAGAAAATTTATTAATTTTCAAAGAAGAAGCGACAAAATTACGACATATTTTGAAGAGAAATATGAATTTTCATATACTCAGAAAATAATCTAAAGATAAGTACGAATTTTGATCACCACACCCAATTCGCACACTGGGGGCTAACGTTGTTTTTTTATTCATCCGGACGCCGGGCGTTAACAGTACGATTGTCAATTCAGCTTGTCATTGTGCGTTAACAATACAATGTCAATTCAGCCGGACGTTGGGCGTTAACAGTACAATGTCAATTCAATCGGACGTCGGGCGTTAACACTACGATGTCAATTCAGCCGGACATTGGGCGTTAACAGTACGATGTCAATTCAGCCGGTCGTCGGGCATTTAAAATACGACGACAGAATTTTGAAGTACAGTTAGGCGCAGGACAGTTGCTTCCAAGCGTCGACAATCAACAAAGACGGATATTGTTTCCGAATGTCAATTCAGCCGGACATTGGGCATTAACAGTACGATGTCAATTCAGCCGGTCGTCGGGCATTTAAAATACGATGATAGAAGTTTGAAGTACAGTTAGGCGCAGGACAGTTGCTTCCAAGCGTCGACAATCAACAAAGACATAGGATATTGTTTCTGAATGTCAATTCTGCCGGACGTCGGGCATTAACAATACGATGTCAGTTCAGCCGGTCGTCGGGCGTTTAAAATACGATGACAGAAGTTTGAAATACTGTTAGGCGCAGGACATTTGCTTCCAAGCGTTGACAATCAACAAAGACATAGGATATTGTTTCCGAATGTCAGTTCAGTCGGTCGTAGGGTGTTTATAATACGATGACAATTCAGCCGGTCGTCGGGCGTTTACAATACGATGACAGTTCAGCCGGTCGTCGGGCGTTTACAATACGATGATAGATGTTTGAAAGTACAGTTAGGCGCAAGACATCTGCTTCCAAGCGTCGACAATTAACAAAGATATGAGATATCGTTTTCGAATGTCGAACAGTTACCAATCAAGAAACATCCGACACTGGACCTTTGCTTCCAAGTGTCACCTAGCATCAAGACATCATTACTGCAGCATCTCACCCTGTTTGGTTTTTGTGAATACTTTGATCTTCGTCCTACCAGACTCGATCAAAGTGGGGGCTAACTGTAGATACCAAAAAAGTGTCATTGTAATTTTATTTTTTAGTATCTCTTTTATTATTTTTAGTTTAGATAAAATGCCAAATATGTTTGAAATGCAAAAATGAGAGAAAAACAACCCACAAATATAGCCCATAAAACAAGCCCAAAATAAGCCCTGGCACGCAGCCCAAGGCGCTGCCCAGGACCCGAGCAGAGTCCGGGCGCCAGGCGGGTCTGCACGCGACCCAATTGCCCAGTTCCGGGGCGCTGTGCGGGTCTGCCCGCCGCCCGTTTACCCGGATCCAGCTGTCCTCGGGTCGCGTGCTGTGAAAGCTGGCTTGGAGAGCAAGCCAGGCAGACCCGCCCGTTTACTAACTTTAGTGGATTGGCTATTTTTACCCCCGCTATTTTTAGCTCATTCCTAAACTCTAAACCTGATTGTCTCCTCACTCACTTACCCTATAAATACCCCCATCTCTCATTTCATTTCTCACACCAAAACCACCTGGGAGTATTGACACTAGGTGGATTTCTCTTCTTCTCTCCCTCTCTCATTTGCATACATGCATTATGGTATTTTTTTAGTTTCGCATTTCCATTCTCGTTATTATTTTCTTGTAATCACCCATGATATCGTAATCTTGATATTAATATCAATTATGACTAATCTAAATCGGATTACTTGAGAAGATAACTTTATTTTGTCTTTATCGCTTTTATTTCTTTATCGCTTTCATTTATTTATCGCATTCTTTTTATTATCGCATTTAATTTCCGCATGCATTTAAATAACATCAATTAATCTAATTAATTCTCCTCTCCTACTCTTTTCTTTAATAAACTGATCTACTAGAGTCCGTTCTTTGAACAGGCGGATTCGAGGGTTTTTACTTTCGAATTCGTAACCTTACCCCCGGATTCGAATCTCATGGTTCGCGGTTACGCGGAGTCAAGAAAATTCGAGTTTATTAATTCTCTTAAAAATTAATTGGCGGCTCCTAAAAAAATAAATTTGATTAAAATTTGATTCGCTAAATGTTAAGTTTTATTCGAATTTTAAAATTTATTTCCCGAAATAATTTGAATACCGAAAATCGGAAATTGGTGGCCTCGGTCCAACATCCGACACTCCATGCGGTTTGCACATTGCTGGCCCGAGCCCATCGCGAGCACCAGCGTTCGGGAAAGGCCTGTGTCACGATCAGGCGCTAGGCACTGAAGATGGCGCTGGATCGATGACCTGTAATTTCAGAATCGCTCGGTTTCCGAGCTAATTATTTTTGATTTTTCTGGTTTCATTATTTATTTCAGGCAGATTGTAAATTTTAATTTTCATAATAAAATTCAAACATTTCATGTGAACATTTTTAATGTACAAAAATTCAATTAAATCCCTTAAAGACTAGACACCTCTTTCGACTCGCCTAACACCGCGTAGGGCACGGTTGGAATTTTCCTCGGGTCCTACAAAAAGGAAGGTTTTTCAAGTGAATATTTTAGGGTGTGTTGAAAAGCATTTACATTTCCAAGTCGTTAATACTTGTTAAATTGATTTATCGTATTTGGATTCAATTATATGTATTTGCTTGTATAATCAAGTTTAAATAATATTTTGAGACATATACGTTTATTTCTTTGAAATAGTCTTGATAATTATGCATGTGTTAAGAGGGAGATGCAATTTCTATGTATCAAATGGTTATTATGAAGTTTCATGAACTCATTTATGGACATTTGGATTTCTTTAATGGAAAAAGGTTGGAAATTAGCCAGTTGAGCTATTTTGATTTGAATGAAAGGTATATTCTTACTTTATAAACATTGATATACAATTTGGAAAGCACACATCTTATTAGCTCATGCCTACTTTCGAGGCATTCGCAACAAGGCATGCATCTTATCAACGTACGTCTAGTTGCCAAGCAATTAGAACGAGTCAGATACTTAACACCATACATATATTTGTCGGGCCTTCATAACGAGGGAAACACTCTTTCAGTATACGTCTAGTTGCCAAGCGCTCACAACGTAGTAGACATTTTATCAGCGTACATCGAGTTATCGAGCGTTCACAATGATGCAGACATCATATCAGCACATGTCTAGTTGCCAGGCGCTCACAACGAGGCAGACATTTTACCAGCATACGTATAGTTTCCAGACAAACCACAAGGCAAACATCTTATCAACATACCCTGATCATTGGGTGTCTATTGTACGATGATATGTCGAGTCGTCAGTCATTCACAATTAGGCCATCAAAATACAATGATATATCGAGTCGTTATGCATTTTCATCGAGACGAACACATCTTATCAGCATGCATCGATCATTGGGCATTCATAATATATACAATGATACGTCGAGTTACCAACCGTTCATAATGGGACGGACATGTCTTATCGGCATGCAAAGATCATTGGGCGTTCATAGTACAATGGCATGCTGAGTCGTCAAGCATTCACGACGACACGCACACATCTTATCACCATGCGACGATCACTGGGTGTTCACGTAATAATTATACGTTGAGTAGCCAAGCATTCACAACAAGACAAACATATCTTATCAACATGCACCATTTTTTGGGCGTCCGCAGTACATTGATACATCGAGACGCCTAGCGTTCACAACGAGATTGACACATTCTAGCAGCATGAGCCAATCATTGGGTATTCACAGTAAAATTATTTTGTCGAATCATCAAGCATTCACAAGGAGATAGACATATCTTATCAACATGAGTCGATCATTGGGCTATGTAGGACCCCAGCAAAAGAGGAGACATAGTCCTCTTTCCCGTTGTGCTATTTAGGTTGTGATTGGGAGTCGACTAAGGTTGTTTGATCCTTAAATAAGGATATTTTGACCTTTCAAAAAAAAAAACCTTTTATTAATCCTATACGTATCCTATGCATGCGAACTCACTTAAAGCCCCAACCATTCCAGTTTGAAGAGGCCAACTCATATCAGTCCCAGATCCATATCATGGCAAAAAACGAACACCGGGGTCCTGGACTGATCCTTAGGCCACGCGGGCTTGGTAAGGACCAGGCCAATGACCCATTGGTTCCTAGCCCAAGAGAGAGGGGTTAGATTTAAGCGGCCTTTGCTGGGTTCTACTCTCGTTCCTCCTCGATTGGCTCCTTAACGTGGATTATGGGAGAGAGATTGGCCCATATGGTTAAACTAAAATGAGAAACGCAAGAAGTGAGTTACACAAGTTAAGATGCAAAAGGAGTCACCAATTGATTTAAGGAAGTCAACGAACCAATAAAACAATAAAATCCTAGTCTACGAACCCAAATTTTAAGCTCGGGGGTAAGGTTATGAGTCCAAGGGTAAAAGAACCCTCAGACTCGCCTATTTTAAAAAACAGACTCTACTATAATCGAAATTAAAATGAAATAGTGCGGGGAGAAGTTTAAAAAGTATCACGATGTTTTACTAATGTCATGCAAGTATGATCTTTATTTACAAAATAATGTACAAGGATGATCACAATGTGATTACAAAATGATGAATTATGACCAAACATTTCTTAATCATAATGCAATGCAAGTGAAGATGCAGAAGAATCGAAGATGATGCGTTGGGTTTCTTCTGGAGTTGATACTGCGATAACTCCGAGACCTTTTTTATGCGAGGATGTTGCGGGATGAGAGAGGATTTTTGAGAGAGAATTTGAGAGGAGTTGTTAATGATTTAGGTAGTAAAATGAGGGGGTATTTATAGGTGAAGGGGTGACATAAACATGGAAGGATGCGGTAGGCATGATCCCCTTTTCATGCCAATAATCAACCTCAAGGTCGCATGGCCTATGACTCTACATGAGTCAAAAGCGCTTTTGCTGTAATCATGGGATTGGTTAACCGAGGCGAGGCGTGAATTTGATTTGAAATCGCACAAGCCACGCAACCTATGGGAGCTCTAAACAGAGATCGATGATGTGGTTGGGCGCGGACCGCTTCTTGTGTCTCCGTAGGCCATGCGGCCTACAAAACATTCTTGGGCCCTTGCTCAGTGTAGACCACACGACCTACACTCTTGTTTATGGGCCTGATTTATGCATTGGGCCTACTCTATGGGTCAGCCAAGGCCAAGCGGCCTTGGAAGCCTGTTGTGGGCTTGATTTCTTTATACTTTTGTCCTCGGTTTCTGTCGATGGATTTTCCCGGTATGAAATCCAGTGTCTACAGGCGTTCACAGTATAATGATACATTGATTTATCAGACGTTCACAACAAGATGGACACATCTTACCAGCATGTGCTGATGTCGAGCGTTTAGAGTTCAAAGATACGTCCAGACATCAGGCGTTCATAACGAGATGGACACATATTTTTAGCATGCAGCAGTCATCGAGCATTCATTGTATGATGTCATTCTTCCACAATCATAAGCAAGACCAAGCTTCCAAGCATCGCCCAGATTTGGGGTATTATCCTGAACAACATTAACAAGACTGATAGGACAACTTTACTCGTTGTCTTGTTCAAACTGAACCAAAGTGAGGGCTCTCTGTAGAGACCAGATTTTATGCAGGTTATTTTAGATAAAATTGTTCAAATTTAGTTCACCCAATGTAACTAGTTGGCATACAAAAGTCAAGCACAAGACAAACAACCTAGAAATGTATTCAATGCTATTTAGCCTTGGTATGGTTTTTTTATTAGGCCAAGTAGTGCCCAACCAACAATCCATGGCAAGAAGCACATCTAAAGTTGTTTGGCCTAGGTGACTGCCACGTCATTAACCGTTGCTATCCAACACCACCCCCATAATCATGTACTCCCCTACCCTCCTCCCATGCATATTTAAATAACTTGAATCCACATATTTTGAGATCAAATGGCATGATTTTTTTATCACGTTCATCCCCTTCCATTTCATCCTCACCATCACTATAGATACCCCATCATTTCTACCATAAAACACACCAAGGAATCCCCCAACATGTTGACATCAGAATTTCTCTGTTCTCCTTGCTCCAAGCTCCTTTTGCATTCTACTTATTTAAACAGGGTTAGAGTTATCATGTTTGTTCATTTAATTTTAATCATGTTATCTATCTTTCGTTGCATTTGTACAATTTGTAAAAGGTTCATTTCAAATGCATGACATGAATATATTCTCGTGAAATTCTTCTAAAACTCACCCCGCTCTCTTTCATTTCAACTAGATTCTAATAAAGTTTGTTTTCGAAACAGGCGACTCCGAGATTTTTCTGATTCTTGGACTCGTAACCTTACCCCTGAACTTGGATTTTCGGTTCGTAGGCCGAAGTTTTCTTTTAAGGTTCGTTGGTATCCACAAAACTAACTAGAATCTTTTTTAGTTATAATTTGCCTAGTTTAATTCATTTTATTTCACCAATTCATATTTACAATCAATTATTAATTTTAAGCTTGATACGCAACACAAAAAATCACAATTCGACATAAAAACAGTTGCTAAGGCCACTTGGCCTTGGGCACTGTTTTAGCCAAAATAGTAATCAAAATCGTTTAACCATGGGCATCGTTTGAGCCAAAACAATAGCCATGGGCACTTGGTTTTGGGTTATGTTTTAGCCAAAATAGCAACCAAGGCCACTTAGCCTTGGGCACTATTTCAGCTCTCTCTCTGGTTCATTTGACCAGTGACCATTGACCCAGTATAGGTCATCTGGCCTCCCAAGTCAGTCTAGTGGCCGACTTCGATTCGAACTATCTGTCTTTCATATCGGTCTTCAATTGATTATTTGAATCATTCCTTCAAATTAATGAAATTCTAAATTAAATTTACACATTTATAATTCTTAAGGATAGTATTATAATTAAATGAACTTATTTAAGGATTAAGTCCCTTCATTCGACTCCCAATCCCTAAGTAGCACCGACAAAAGTTTGTAATTTTTGGAGATCTACACTTAAATTGAGTAAAAATTTAGCCTTTTTACCTAAAACCCTAACAATTTTCGAAATTTTGTTGTAATTATTGGGGATGAAGTCATGTTGTGCATGCAAAATTAATTTGGGGATTTTTCTCTATGCATGTTGAATTATGTTTATGGAGAGAGATTTTTGAATAAATGTCAAAAGTTAGTTTGTATGCTTGTTACGTTGAATCAACTACCCATGAAATTTTCCAAAAATATTTTCAAATTTCGGATGACATTTCGACGCTTCATGGTCCAAAAAATTCATACATCAATAAATTAAACAACCTACAAATCATTACTAGAAGTATTGGTATCAAAACACTATTTTCACAAAGCACAAGATACCTCAATTTATCAGAGTGCATCAACCAATTTTGGCGATTATATGTCTTGTTAGAAATCTCCATCATCAATGACTAACTAGTTCGACCACAACTGTATTATTTGGTCCCACACGGTCATACAGGTCAATATCTTGGGGAAAATGTGTCTATAGCAAACGTATAATAATAAGATATCATTATACACATTTAAATTTATGAAAATCAAATTCTACACCTCATTGTAAGGGGGTCACAGGCGTGACATAGGATATCATGCATGTGACCCTCCTCGAAATTTTGAGGTGGATAATTGAGGGTGTCACCTCCATGACACTTACGTTTCACACCTTTAACATATCAATATTCGGGAAACGGAAGAAAGGGTTAGCCTCTTCACCGGGAATAGTTTCTTATTTAAGGCGAGGGCAAACCCCATAATCCCCCAGCCTTTCTTAGTGAATCATTAGAGGATTTGTTGTAAATCGGAAACCTCTTTCCTATTTATTCTGGCCCCCTCCTCTCATTCATGACTAATCAGTTTAGAACTGATCACATACATCGCAATTACATTCTCGATCGTGATACGATCATGATCAGTCAGATTAGCACTTGAGCCCCTAGTTCACTGCATGGACTACTGTGGAGGTTCTCCATGTTGGAGATGTGATCAATCTCGATGTATTGTTCGAGTTTGGAAGGTAATATTCTTCGCTTTTGCAATCTGTGTTTCTTGGGATTGAAGGCTAAGACAATAGTTGGGTAGAGAGATGATGATGGGTTGAGAGATATGGAGTAGTCGCTTGATGGGTTAAGGGAGAAGTTATGGGAGAAGAGAGAAAGGAAGAGGAAGGGGAGGGGGAGGGGTTAAACCTGCAATAACAGGTTAAATGGGTTTAATGAACTAAATCACTAAGTTAAATGGAAACGATTTGATTCAAAAAACTTTGGTAGCACTTTTTTAAAATTTATGTGACAAATTCACAAGCATTCCAAACGCAAGTACTAAACTAAGGTGGGCCAGTTTTTGCGATAAAAGTTGATAAAAGCGGAATGGACGATATCCCTATTACCGGCTGGTTTTATTTCCTTTTCCCTTGACCAAAGATATATTACTCTGTAGCCAGGTTCAACTTGTGATTACAAGGATTAAGATGTTACTTCTAGTATGAATAACTTATCATTGTCTCTAATCACGTCAATTGAATCAATTTCTGCCCCTTCCTCATTTAGTATTGCTACGTTGGTTGCATTGATCTTGAGCTTCCCACCTGTCATAGGTTAATTCTAAAATGCATTAATTGCAATGCTTGGTCATTCTACAAATATATCAAGCATACAAAATTACTCATATTGAATAACGTATCTTATAGAGGTTTAAAGACTTATTTGGTAAACAGTACTACCTCCGTCCCAAATTATATTTTACATCAATTCCCAATATCCGTTGGTCTTCTCAAGTTAGGTAAATGGACAAATATAATGGAACGGAGGTAATATATAATATTTGAATGTTTAGTAAAAGCAATTGGGGGCTTGCATACTTTCTATGACCCGTGTGTATTCTGACTACTATCATATAAAGACACTGCTTAGTTACATTACCCTTAAAAAATTTGAAAGTAAATATTTATGAAATTTCTATGTAAAATTTATGTTTTCAATGCATCTAAACCATCTGATTTTTCGATCAACTATTAATTGGTAACTTACTACTCCCTCCGTTTTCTTTTATCTGTGATTCACACTTTTCGAGTTCCATCTTTAATCAACAATTTTATACATAATATTTTCACAAAAAACAATATTATACTTTTTCAATAGTATTTTTTTATTACGAATCTAATGATATCAATTTTGTTTGATGAATCATTATACAAATTAAGATATTAACGGTCAAAATTTTTGACACAATTACCTATGTGACACTTAAAAAAAATCGAGGTAGTATTATCTGGCTCCTTTTTCTCTTTCTCTTTTCTTGGGAGCGGGATAAGATTTCGGGACAATTTAGATGAGGCGTGTATTCATTAATGAGACTTGATATTTTATGTTATGTCTTCATCAATCCAATATTTTCATATTTGAAAGATTTTGTGACTGTGTGTTACACTAAGAGCAAAAAGCTGTGGGATGAGTTAGCTGTGGCATTTCTGGGATGCTTGAATCCACTTGTGATGTTTCCTGTCCTCAATTAAACACACCATTGAAATGTACCAACGAAAGAAAGTGATACAATTTCTGTTACACGTAAATGATGAGTATGATACTGTTCGTGGTCAAGTTTTTTTATTTGACCCTTTTCCTACTGTTAATAAAGTATACGATATAACTCAAAGAGTTGAATATCAGAAGAAAATTACCGTTGGCCATGGTAAATCTAAAGAGTTTGTTGCATGTGTATGTAAGCCAAGCTTTCATACTAACGGTGATGGCAACACTTAAGCATTTCTGGCTAGAATGCAAACAAAAGTAGTAATGACACCAAGAATAAGTCAAAAAGGTATTGCAATGACTGTAAAAGGACTAGTCATTCTGTGGATTAGGGTTTTCTTTTGATGGGATACGTTGAATGGTATAATAGTCCTGGTGACTCCAAGAAAAGAAATCCTACAACTAAACTGGCTGCCAAATTTCAAAAATGTGCTAATGATATGGAAACACCCTTAAACATGGTTGTTTCTTCTACTCGAAAACCTACTAAAAGGCTTCACAACAAATTTATCCAAGAAATAACTCAAGAGCTAGCAAATCTTGTTAATGGAAAAGCTCGTGTTATTTGAGCTTTTGCTCAATTTGCTAGTAGTACTCAATTTGCAGGTAATACCTCTCACAATTCTTTCGATATTCAAAGAACAAATCATACTCGGGTTATAGATATTGGAGACACAAACAACACAACTTTTGACTAATCTATTGTTAGGCTCTAATCACCACTTGTGAGGGATTTCAGAGAAAAATAACTGCAAGGTTATAACGGAAGCAAACGAGATAACAAAGATTTTAACAAAATTAAGGAATGACAATTATTGATGCACACGCAAATAACCCTGGTTTGGCTAATTTCAAATTTAGTTATGTTCATGATGTAGTATGATTTGTGGATCTATGCTCTTTTAAGGGTTTTATTAAGGTTAAGGATTTGATTTACCTATATTGCAATGGGATGACTAGAAACAGAATTCAGCTGTTATTCTATGTCTTGTATGTTGTTGTACTCTTATAAAATGGTCTGTTTTTGCCAGAATTTTGTCATTCTGTTTTGTGGCATTTTAGCTAGTGTTTGGATGTGGGGATGATCATTTTAGACTCTATAAATATGATAGATTTTGGAGAAACAATGTAAAAGGAATTATTTAGGGTTCAGTTGGTTTTGGATGCAAAGAATACAAAAAGATGCCCAATTTTGCTAGCTAGTTTTTCCGTGTAATTTTGTTGTGGTATTGATGGTTTTTGTTCATGACATGGTACTAAAATCTTGTTAAAGGTTGGGAAAATCTTTCATGATAAGATTATGTCACATTCTTATCAAAGATGACATTCAACAGCCAAGCCTAGCTCTTACATACAAGGAACAAAATACCCCGAGTACATTATAACTATGGACAAAGGATTGCTAGTTCTTGAAACCAATGACACTTGGATTATTATTGATCTTCTTCCAAGCAAGAAAGCCTTCACATCTAAGTGGGTTTACGAGGTCAAATTCAGACCTCATAGCAACATTGAAAGATATAAAGCACATTCGGTCATTAGAGGATTTCATCAAGTCAAGGACAAAGACTACAAACACATGTTTTCTCCTGTTCCCAAGCTAGGAACTGTGGGGAACTTTATTGCTTTAGCTACTGCCAAGCTATGGGATCTTCATCAACTAAAGATCAACAATTCTTTTCTCTATAATTCCATTGATGACAAAGTCTATGTTTATTACCACTTCAAGGATATAACAAGCCATCTCTACGTCAAGTGTGTAAGTTGGTCAAAAGTCTTTATGGTTTGAAATGATCATGGAGACAATGGACCATGAAATTAACCAAATTCCTTCACAAGCAATGTTTCATAAATCAAAGAGTGATTTTCTATCTCTTTACAAATGTCACTAATGCTAGTTGCATCTATGTGTTAGTTTATGTGGAGGATCTACTCATTACTGGTGATGATGTTATTGAAATCAAATCCCTTAAAGAGTCTTTAAACACAATCTTCACCATCAAATACCCCAGGTATGCTCAATAATTTCTCGGAATTGAAATAGCAACAGCAAGTGAAGGTACATTTTTAAATCAAAGGAATTATATATCATTGGATACTAGCACCATGCTCTTCGATCCGTCTTCCTATAAAAGAATCATTGGTCGGTTGTTATATCTTACAGTTACTAGACCAGGTATCAACTACATAGTACGACATTAGAGTCAATTCATTCAATCTCCTAGTGACCAGCAGTACAATGCAACAACCCATGTTCTAAGGTATCTCAAGGAAATCATCAACAAAGGTCTATTTCCACAAAACAACTCTCTTCAAGTCACAACATATATTGATGATGGGGGTAATTGATGTTTCTTTTCTCAATCTCTAACTTGATATAGTATTTGTCTTGGATTATTTCTATTCTCATGGAAAACAAAAAAAAAAAAACAAAAGACATTTTCAAAATCACCAGTTAAGGTTGATTATATAGGGCAATGCCAGCAACTACATTTGACTTAGAGTGAGTTGCACAAATCCTTCAAGGCTTACATATTCCTTCGAATTCTTCAATTACCTTCTAAACTAATAATAAGGCCGCTCAACATATTGCAGTCAATTCGGTTTTTCATGAAAGAATGAAACATATAAGGATTGATTGTGATCACATTAGACACAAGATATCGGAAACATATAAAGATTATTAGATCTCATGACCAACAGGCTCATTGAACATCAACATAATTTATTATCTTCAAGGATGGGATTGCTCGATGTCCCTCCCAATCAACCTTCAGAAGGGGAGGTCTCAAGGATAGTAATTACTAGTTAGTTTCTCATGTTAGTTTCTGTCAGCTATTTTTCGAGATAGGTTGTTAGAACCTTTTCGCCTCTTTTTTGCATGTATTTATATTTCCCCTGCCCATATTGTATTCAACACTTTTGCGAACATGTTCTATCTTTGAATAATAATTCTCTCTAGTTTTCTTCATATTAATCTGTTGTCAACTTTTTAATATATAGATAATCAATAATTCATTGTGAGATTTTTGTTATTAAAGATATTTTTACTGAACCATTAATTACACTTATATCAATAGACAACATAAAAGTGACTCTCTTATAAATAAAATTATGCAAGGAGGTGATGCGTTACCTGCGATCCGTTTGAGTTGCTCAAATGAAGTTGGCAACCGAATAAGCCTTCCAGCTTCTAGCCCTTGATAGTTTTCCATCCTTTTAACAGGATGACCTTTAAATATATTAACCCTAGCAAAATATGGTTCCATTGTGTTGATTTTCAATCCAATCACTTCACTTTCCTCAAACCCACACCTCGAATCATGTGTGTCCTTTTTCTTTAAACCATGTTCATCATCGCCATCCCAATAACGAGTATGTGCACCGCATGACAATAGTAGTTTGGCTATTTCGACATGGTTGTTGGCTAAAGCGATTTCAATAGGTCTTACCCCTTGCCTATTTGGGGAATTGGGGTTCAATCCGTATTTGAGGAGCTCTTTCATCACTACGACCTCATTTCTCTCGGCAGCCGTGCAAAGGAGATCACCTCCTAAATGTGGCTCTGAAATTGTGGCATAGTTGTATAACAATCGGAATACGTTTTGCTGCTTTGCTGATATTGCATCCCATAATGGACTGTTTCCATTCAAATCTGGATTCATAACAGTAAACATTACTTTTAACTCTAGTAATATATGCAAATAAACAACCTTATGATAGATTAGAAAATACATGCAATAATTGATTTTTCATCTATCCTCTAATCATACTCTTAGAAATTAGCCCACGTTTAATAAGGTGAATGGAGTTATTTTACATTTTAAGATAACACAACAGTGGAATAAATATCAAAATACGTACACAACAAAAGGATGAGGATGATTTTACCTTGTAAATGGACATTACACCCATGATTTAGAAGCAATAGTACACATTCTTCATGCCCTTTGGAAGCAGCTTCATGCTAATTTAATTAGCATAGTAAATATGTAAGATTACTAACAAAAAAAATAAGAATAAGAAAATGAAAATTAATTATTATGTATACGTAAAGTAATCAACAAGAAAATGGTTTGTTAAGCAACAAAAAAGGTAGAGTAATTAATTAAGTAGGTAGTTAGATTGAGATGATACCAAAGGAGTTCTGCCTCTAGAGTCGCGAATATTTGGATTAAACTTGGACTTCAGAAGCATGTCAAGAAATGTTGCATTACCAGTAGCAGCAACATTGATCAAGTTCAATGCAATAGGCAACTTATCGCCAGTTTGGTAATGTTCCCCGTTTTCGACCAACCATTCTCCAAGATTCGGGATCTTAAGCTTTCTATGATGCTGTCAATCCAGTACACAAAAACATAAATTATGGCTACTGTTACATACAAAATCATATAATGTGAATCTGGCATAATTTTTGGTACATATATAAATTTATAGATGTACTAACCTGCAGAAAATTTTTGACCATGACAAGGTTATCTTCCGGTCTGATCTTTATTGCATCACTAAGAGCAGTGGTGTTGAGCCTCAAGAGTTGCGCCAATGTCTTGGTCCTAAAAGTGAAGCTTTGAGAAGTAGAACATATCGCAGCTACTTCACCAAACATGTCACCACTTTGGAGAGTTCCAAGGACATATTCTTTATCACCTTGGGAGTCAATCATCTCAACCAGTCCTGATACTATAATGTATATGTCATCAGGTGCTTCATTCTGCATTATTATGTCCTCTCTTGGTGGTAAGTACTCAGCCTTCATGCTTGCCACGAGGGCAAGGAGAGTTTCCCTTGAGACACCATCAAACAAGTAGACCTTCTCAACAGTTGGCAGGAACAAATGCTGGCAAATGCTTTTATAGATGGAGTTGGGGAGTTGCTCAATCAGTTGGAATTGGTTCAAATTCTCAGCCTTGAACCTCAAGCACATATAGCCTAAGATTTGCTCCTTTAACCTAGGTGGTAGCCTGTTTCTGGTCACAAAGCTTGAAGCAGATTCTATGCTACTTCTCTGCATGCGTAAAAAATTAATATATATATAGTATTCATTACGTTTAGTATTTATTAATAATCCAAATTAATTAATTTATTTAAGTAAGATGAGGAGCACATGCATACAAATTCCATGGTACGACGAGTGCCTTCGACAACCAAATTAGTCATGTTGCCAATCAAGTAGGCAGTGAGGCTGAGGTTAAAGAGCATGTAGAAAATAATGAAGATCATCTCAATGGTGTTGACTGCATGAAGGTCACCATAGCCAACAGTGGTCATCGTAGTGATAGACCAGTAAATGGCAGAAATGTAACGAACCCAAAGGCTGGTTTCTCGAAAGTTTGGGTTCATAGCTCCTATCCACGTCTTTCCTTCATGTGGGTATCTGTCTGCTAGCAAGTAGTAAAGGCATCCGGCACAATGCACCAGAAATAATGTCACCTGCATTCGTCCATTCCAATATCATTACTACCTATATTGCCAAAGCATTATATCAATGTATAAATAAAGCCAAAAGTAGCACTTACGAAAAGCAACCTCGCACATCGGACCCAAAAGTAGCTAAATCTGATATCTTTCTCAAGCCTACATGTTCAATTCTGTCAGTGTTCAAATGCTTATATTTTATGAAAGATAATAATTTAGTGTATTCGATCATAATGTCTTTTGTAACCACCAGAAATGTTGAGTCGTCTTAAATATAACAACTTTTTTATTCAACAATCATCGATTCAAAACATGATCTAAAATTAAGCTTCCACTAACCATAAATTTTTGCAATGAACTATATAAACTGAACATGCTGGACATATTATACTCCCTTGGGTTCTATTTCCATATATATGCTTAAATCAAGAGTAGAGTAGTTATATATCCATTTATCCAAGAAGCATTAATATAATTAGCAGAAAAATTAAGGTAAGGGGTGAACCTGGTGAAAAATTGCTTGACACGTCTAAGCCGCCAGAAACGGAACAACCCAAGAAGAGAGTAAGAAAGGCTCACTTTGTATTTCCCCGTAAATAGTAAGCCCAATGCCTCGTATGGTATGGTTGATGCAACATCCATTAAGAACCACGTTGATAAATATCTACGCCCATCCATACATTACATAAGTTCGTTTGTAAATAAAAATATTATGATAATAATCAATAGTACCCAGATTAATCTAATAATAGTTAATAGAGTACCAGGATGTAATGCAATCATTTTTTTTTTTTTTTGTAAATATCCTTTTTAAAAATATACAATTGTCACAATTGCATTGGGGTACTTCCCCTCGTTCCCACCATACGATGCATATTGGTTGGATCATCCTGATCTTGGGTGGGTTAAACACAACTGTGAGGGTTCATCTAATCAACATGGGGCAACTGTTGGGTTCATCATATGTGATTATCTGGGTAAACTCCTTCCAGCTGGATCCTTCAAACTCCACTCGAAGCTTATCCTCCTTCCATAAGCCATGACACTCAGAGGCGGGGTTCTGTTGGCTCTTCAAGTAGGTTTCAAAAAGGTCTTGGTTGAAAGTGATAACCTGATTCTTATTCTAGCAATTCAAGGTGTGTTTAAAGTGTCGTCGCGGATTTATATGACTATTAGAGACATTAAGATGTATTTACAAATGTTTGAGGTTAATTGCATCGATTAAACATATTCTTAGAGAAGCCAACATGGAAGTAGACGAATTAGCTTATAGGGGCACTCGACTCAAAATCTACATGTTTGGAGTCTTAGCCTTGCATCTGAGTTTTGTTTTATTTTGTTTCATGATAACTTTGGAAGACGCCTTGCGACAAACGTCTCCTAAGTTCCACTATATTCTTCCTTTATCCCTTTATATATATATATATATATATATATATATATATATATATATATATATATATATATATATATATATATATATATTTCTGGGTACAAAGGGCGAGGATCGAAATATGTAGATTTTAATGAGCTCATTTTGGGAAATTTATAATTGATTCTATTTAATTTTTTAAAAAAAAATCATGTAATATTAATATGTACATTAATGTGTATATTTGCATTAATGACTCTTATTTCTTTTCCTTTTTTTTCTTATGCACTATTCTTTTTTTTATTCTTTTAATTAAGAAAACCATTCTTTTTTATTTTGCATTATTGTCTTTTTCTTTATTTATTTAAATATTACCTCGATAATATTTTCAATAATATATACGATTTACTTACGCCCCGTGCAGCGCACGGGTCCAAGTACTACTCCCTCCGTCCCAAATTAATTGACACTTTGACTAAATTTTCATCGTTAATTACTCATAAGACTTCAATAGACCCAGACTCAAGGACCTTGGCTACTGGATCGGTTTTAATGAAAGTCAAAATTCGTATATTATTGGCATATAATCTGGATATCTTAGAAGTGATACTTTCCTAATTGCTTAGACATATCTGCTGCATATAATCTGCATATAAGAAGGAAAGAAGATTGTGATTGCTACAAAAAAAAAAAAAAAAAAAAAAAAACTTCAAGAGAAGGTAGGAAAATCCTTAGCAAGAAAGGAACGGAGATCATCAAGATTTATTTCAAACAGTCAACAAAGTTGCAAGTATAAATACATTGGATTGAAGAATGAAGAAGCATCGACTCCAAGGAAGAAATCGAAGAGTAGGAAATCTGTGAGGATTTTTGAGTGTAGTCTTTGAGAGACGAGCTTTTGAGTATGTTGTAGCCTAAGGAAGTTGGCGAGTTATTGGTAGCAGAACCTTCAGGGAATTAGGTTCTGTGAATGAAAGCACCTTGCTGTGTTGGTGGGTTTTTTAGTCAAATAACCTTGAAAGTGCCCTTTAGTAAGAAACTCTTCTAGCAGTTGCAAAAAGGACCTTTTCTCCTTGAGCAACTTGGTTATTCTTATTCTGTACTACATTCAGTGTTGATTAAATAAAGGAAGTTCATCATATATATCTTACTACTTATATCTGTGAAGGTAACTTCTTAATCTGAGAAAGATTAAGAAACCCAACGTCCTTTATCTTAAGTGTAT
Source organism: Portulaca oleracea (assembly GCA_029582165.1). Taxonomy (NCBI): domain Eukaryota; kingdom Viridiplantae; phylum Streptophyta; class Magnoliopsida; order Caryophyllales; family Portulacaceae; genus Portulaca; species Portulaca oleracea. The sequence continues at coordinate 33,665,262 of CM055868.1, read as the reverse complement.
AGAAGTTTTATGCCCTTATTCACCCCCTAGGGTTCTCACAATTGGTATTAGAGCAAGTCCACTCAAGAAGAGACTAACCTCTCTGTGGAAAAGATCATGGCTGGGATCGAAGATGGTGACATAGGACAAGGACGTTGCTGGAGTAGTCCACCATTATTCAGAGGATCAAACATGATGGAGACCATCATGAAGGACAACCAACAGCAGCAGCTTCATCAGCAAAGGAGGCATCTACAGGAGCTTCACTAGCACTTTCAGCAGCAGCAAGAGAAGGAGATCTTATTGATTTACATAACTCAGCATCAAGGAAAGCAATTCCAGCATAAATGGCAAGCTCTCAAAACCCAATAGATGCACCCTGTCATTCAGCAGTTCAGACACCCAACAGGAGGTTTACAGCCTCACCAGCAACCACCAACCCATCCACAGCATCCATCCAGGCTTGCTACACACTTGTAAAGCAAGTACTGGCCCCCACAACCATTCAGCCCACCAACATTGGTCATCCAGACCAACCCCAGTTCCCAACAGCAATAGTCCAAGCAGGAGTCTTTCTCAATAGCATATCTCTTGATTGAGGAAGATCTAGCCAAAGTTCCCTAGGAGTTTATTGTTCTATGTGATGCCATTTTAAGTCCAAGCCAAGTCCCAACATGTTCGAGCATGGCATCAGCAAGTTTCACAAGCTAGAACAAGCAATCCCAGCAGGGTTGTTTGTTATCAGTTTTTCCAGAACCTCAGCTCTGAGGTTAAGTGTTTTGTTATCTATCCATAGGGGTTGTTTTGGTCCTTTCCAGCATAATATTAACCTATTGAGATTAAATCCAGGTTAGTATTGGCGCGGGAATTACCTCAGTAACATTATTTTTACCCCCTTAGGAGGAAAGCATCCCATTGGTCCATTCTGCCACCCTTTTGGCATATGGTCCAATCAGAGCTTAGCTAAGTATTTTGCTTTTATTTTCTTATTAAATGTACTCGAGATAGTTAGTATGTAATCATTTGTATTAGTTTAAAGCTTTGTAGCTTAGATTAGGTCAGGGAGATTAGACAGAAGCTTATGCTTAAGAACTGCTAATTAAACTGTTAGTTTTCTTTATATTCTGAAGTTTTCCATCAATGAAGGGCATCTCAGTGTTCATTGAATAGTATTCTCGAGTGTCTTAGTACCTCTGAAAGTTTGTGAGTGTCCTATAACTCTCAGTCTTGGTTAAAACAGCTCCTGTCACTGAATATTGGCAAGAATCCAGCAAGTGTCAGCTCCTGTCACAAGCCAGAACATCCATGGTTTGGTGTGTCTAAAGAGGCATGAATGTGAGAGTCCTTTGGCCTTGATTGCAACTGAAGGTGTGTTTGTAACAGTTGTAAGCAAGCCTATCTTTTATATTATGTCTTGGGTTGTCTTCTATTCCATCTAATTGCTTTCAAACAATTATTGTGTTTCAAGCATCCAGCTGTGTATGTGTGATTGTATGGTGCATTCTAGTTCAATACTCTGATCATTGTGAGCTAGCATACATCATCTTGGTATAATAGCATTGTGTTCTATCTTGGAGTGTGTTTATTTGTTTTAGTTAAGATGTCTAGGACTAGTAAAACACCACAGGAAGTCCTAGAACAGACTTTGAAAGAAAAGGAAGAAGTAGAGCAGAAAATAAAATTCTTAAGTGAGCAGTTGCAGTGTATTATATGAGATTGCATAGAAATGAGTTGCATAGGGAGACTGATGAAGAAATGGAGGAAGGAGAAGGTGAGAATCCTTTTAGTAGGAAAGGGAGAGGAGGTCGAGGTCCTATGCCTACACACAGAAGGAGAAGAAGGGTTAGAAGATCACCTAGGATTAGTGAACCTTAGGAAAACAGTGAGAGTGAAAGAGAAGTAAGGAGGGAAGATAAGAGGGTAGAGAAGTTAGATTTCAAGATTGACATACCTGAGTATGCAGGGGACTTCGATCCTGATGTTTTCCTAGATTGGTTGCAGACAGTAGAAAGAGTTTTTGATTTAAAGGAGGTTTCAGAAGAAAATAAGGTGAAATTAGTAGCCTTGAAACTAAAGAAATATGCTTCTACTTGGTGGATTAACCTGCAGAGAAGGAGAATGGAGATTGGGGAAGCTAGGGTGAGCACCTGGATTGAGATGAGACAGAAGCTGAAGGAGAAGTTCCTTCTAGAAAACTACATGAAGGAGAACTACTTCAAGTTGCAGCATTTTGTGCAGGGAAACAAGTCAGTGGAAGAGTATACAAAAGAGTTTAAGCACTTACATTGGAAGTGTAATATGCAAGAGAACGAGGTACAAACTTATATCAGGTACCTTGCAGGCTTGAATGAAGGGATCAAGAATGTTGTGGAACTACAGGTCTATGATTCACTTGATGAGTTAAGCTCTTTAGCTCACAAAGTGGAACAGCAGAAGAAGGCTAGAGTGAAGGAGTACGGCAGGTACCCATCCAAGCCTTATGCACCAACCAGGCCAAACCCTTACAAACCTTACAATCCCCCACAAAGAGCCTATCCACCCCCAACCCCACCTCAAGCCAGAAATCCAACCCCAAGACCCCCACAAAATCAGCCACAAAATCCCCCAAAAGAACCCCAGCCCCTATCAGCAGAACCTATTCAGAAAGAAGATGTTTCAGGTGTCAAGGACTAGGGCACATTGCCTCATAATGCCCCAACAAGAGAATGGTTACTCTTGCTGAGTACCAGGCAGCTTTATTTATTGATCCTGAACATTTGCAGGGAGAAGAACAGGATTGTGAAGATCCTGAACATGATCCTATCTATGATGATGATGTTATAGAAGAAGGTCCAGATGAGGGAGAAATGCTTGTGATCAGGAGAGTCTTGAGCAGCTCAGCAGTAGAGGAAGCATAAGAGCAGAGGGAGAATATCTTTCATACAAGGTGTACCATTGAAGGGAAGATATGCTCTATGATTGTAGACAGTGGAAACTATACCAATACAGCCTCCAGCACCCTGGTGAAGAAGCTAAGCTTGGCAACCAAGCCCCACCCAGCTCCATACACCATTCAGTGGCTCAGCTCAGAGAAAGGTATCCAAATTTCTACTAGATGCCTTGTTGCCTTTTCAATTGGCCAATCATACAAAGATGAGGTATGGTGTGATGTTTTACCTATGAATGCATGTCATTTACTTTTGGGTCGACCTTGGTTGTATGATAGATCAGTAAGCCATTGTGGTAGAGCTAATACTTATACCCTGACCCTAAACCACAGAAAGATCAATCTTACTCCCATGAAACCCTCACAGTTAGCCAAAAAATCCAAGATCCTATTTCTTGAACCTAGTCTTGATGTGTTACTTTTATCTAATCATCATGAGTTTAGCACACAGAAGGACTTGATCCTCTTAGACCTTGAAGAACCCTCAGCCCTACAAAATGACCACCCTTTATTTTTACCTTTACTCCAGCTGTTTCAGCATGTATTTCCTGAGGAAATGCCACCTGGTTTACCACCTAAAAGAGATATCCAGCACAAAATCGACTTAGTGCCTGGATTAGTGTTGCCTAATAAGCCAGCTTATAGGATGACACCAACAGACACTAATGAAATACAGAGGCAGGTGGATGAGTTATTGGAGAAGGGAATGATTAGGGAGAGTTTGAGTCCATGTGCAGTCCCAGCCTTGTTAATGCCTAAGAAAGATGGAAGTCAGAGAATGTGTATTGATTGTAAGGCCATTAACAAGATCACAATCAAGTATAGGTACCCTATATCTAGGCTTGAAGACATGTTGGATGAGTTATACGGGTCGTGATCTTTTTCTAAGATAGATTTGAGGAGTGGATACTACCAGATAAGGATCTATGAGGGAGATGAGTGGAAAACAGCATTCAAGACTAAGGGAGGTTTGTTTAAATGGTTGGTCATGCCCTTTGGTTTGACTAATGCCCCATCTACATTCATGAGGCTCATGAACCAGGTCCTTAAGCCACTCATAGGCAAGAGTGTTGTGGTATACTTTGATGATATTCTTGTCTATAGCAGGTCTAAGCAAGAGCATGTCAAGCATTTGCAACAGGTTTTAACCATTCTAAGCAGGGAGGAGTTATTTGGCAACCTCAAGAAGTGTCACTTCTTTACAGCCCAAGTGAACTTCTTGGGATACATTGTCACAGCAGCTGGTATCCAAGTTGATGAGGAGAAGATCAAGGCAATTAGGGAGTGGCATGTGCCCACTTCTATTCAGCAAGTCAGGAGCTTTCATGGCCTGGCTTCATTTTATAGAAGATTTGTCAAGAATTTCAGCATTATTTTGGTCCCAATGACTGAAGTAGTGAAAGGAAAGTCCTTTATTTGGAGCACAACAGCCCAAAGAGCCTTTGAAGAAGTCAAGGAGAGGCTTACTTCAGCACTAGTTCTAGCACCACTGACAAGAAGGTTTTGAGGTGGAATGTGATGCGGGAGTTGCATAGAGCGATTGACCTAGGAGGGCAAGCCAGTTGCCTATTTCAGGGAGAAGTTGAATGATGCAAAGAGGAAGTACAACACCTATGCCAAAGAGTTCTATGCCATCATTATAGCTCTTCAACACTGGAGGCACTACCTTATTGGAGCAGAATTCATCCTACACAGTGATCATGAGGCCTTGAAGCTCATTCAAGGGCAGCACGAGCTCAACACCAGGCATGCTGCTTGGGTCGAGTACATGCAACAATTCCACTTCATGATTCACCACAAATCAGGAGTGTTAAACAAAGGAGCAGATGCATTGAGTAGGAGGTATATGTTGCTTCATATACTTGATTCTAGAATTGTTGGTTTTGAGCATTTGAAAGCTTTGTATCAGGAGGATGGAGATTTTAAGCAGGTGTACCAGAAGTGCCAACAAAGAACCCTGTGGTCTATATCACATGTACCAAGGTTATTTGTTCAAAGGAGCGGTGTGTCCACAAGATCGGTTTGAGAGCTACTGATCTCAGAAGTCCATGGAGGGAGTTTAGCAGGTCATTTTGGAGTAGAAAAAACATTGTTGATGTTGAAAGAGCACTACAGTTGGCCAAAGATGAGGAAAGATGTGGAGCATCTGTTGAAGAGGTGCAGTATTTGTCAATTGGCAAACTCACACAGCCTATCCCAAGGCTTGTACACACCATTACCGGTTCCCAGCAACCCTTGGGAAGATGTTAGTCTTGATTTTATTGTGGGTCTGCCAAGAACTCAGAGAGGGAAGGATTCCATCATGGTGGTGGTTGATAGATTCTCAAAGATGGCACATTTCATACCATGCCACACCACTTTTGATGCCATAAGAGTTGCTGAATTATTCTTCCAGGAGATTGCCAGGTTGCATGGAGTGCCAAAGACAATGGTGTCTGACAGAGATACCAAGTTCTTGAGCCATTTCTTGGTTACATTGTGGAAGAAACTAGGCATAGAGCTCAAATACAGCACCACTTGCCATCCACAGACTGATGGACAAACAGAGGTTACAAATAGAACACTTGGAGTCCTATTGAGAGCACTGATCCACAAAAATAAAGCAGGATGGGACACTCTCGCCTCTACGCGAGTTGCTTACAATAAAGCACCATCCAAGGCCACAGGCTACTCTCCATTCCAAGTAGTCTATGGTAAAAATCCAATTTCCCCTTTGGATTTAGTTCCACTAACTATTTCTGTCAAATTTAGTTTTGAAGCAGGTAAAAGAGCAGATCAAATCAAGGAGCTTCATCAGCAAGTGAAGGAGAAAATTGCCAAGTATATAGAACAAGTGTCTACTTCAGCAAACAGACATAGGAAGAAGGTAACTTTCCAGCCAGGAGACCTAGTTTGGATCCACCTAAGGAAGGACAGGTTCCCTAGCGAAAGAAAAGGCAAGCTACTACCAAGAGCAGATGGCCCCTTTAAAGTGCTTGAGAAAATTGGAGATAATGCCTATAGGTTGGACCTATCTAAAGAGTATGGAGGCTCAGCAACATTCAATGTAGCAGATCTTTGACCATACTATCTAGTAGATGAAGACCTACCAAGTTTGAGGACAAACTTTCCTCACCCTGGGGGGGGATGATGGAGACCATCATGAAGGACAACCAGCAACAGCAGCTTCATCAACAAAGGAGGCATCTACAGGAGCTTCACCAGCACTTTCAGCAGCAGCACAAGAAGGGGATCCTATTAATTTACATAACTCAGCAGCAAGGAAAGCAATTCCAACAGAAATGGCAAGCTCTCAAAACCCAGCTGAGGCACCCTGTCATTCAGTAGTTCAAATACCCAGCAGGAGGTTTACAGCCTCACCAGCAACCACCAACCCATCCACAGTATCCATCCAGGCTTGCTAACACTTGTTAAGCAAGTACTAGCACCCATAACCATTCAGCCCAGCAGCATTGGTCATCCAGACCAGCCCCAGTTCCCATCAGCAACAGTCCAAGCAGTAGTCTTTCTTAATAGCATATCTATTGATTGAGGAAGATCTAGCCAAAGTTCCCTAGGAGTTTATTGTTCTATGTCATGCCATTTTCATGTCCAAGCCAAGTCCCAACATGTTCGAGCATGGCATCAGCAAGTTCACAAGTCAGAACAAGCAATCCCATTAGGGTTGTTTGTTATCAGTTTTTCCAGAACCTCAGATCTGAGGTTAAGTGTTTTGTTATCTATCCATAGGGCTTGTTTTGGTGCTTTCCAGCATAATATTAACCTGTTGAGATTACTTCCAGGTTAGCATTGGTGCGGGAATTACCTTAGTAACATTATTTTTACCCCCCTTAGGAGGAAAGCATCCCATTGGTCCATTTTGCCACGCTTTTGGCATATGGTCCCATCAGAGCTTAGCTAAGTATTTTGATTTTATTTTCTTATCAAATGTACTCGAGATAGTTAGTATGTAATCAGTTGTTTAGTTTAAAGCTTTGTAGCTTAGACTAGACCAGGGAGATTAGACAGAAGCTTATGCTTAAGCAACTGCTAATCAAACTGTTAGTTTTCTTTATATTCTGAAGTTTTTCATCAATGAAGGGCATCTCAGTGTTCATTCAATAGTATTCTCGAGTGTCTTAGTACCTCTGAAAGTTTGTGAGTGTCCTATAACTCTCAGTCTTGGTTAAAGCGACTCACATCCTTTGGATATTGGCAAGAATCGAAGTGTCGGTTGATCATGCATGCTTCAGTGTGTCTGTAGAGGCATGAATGTGAGAGTCCTTTTCCCTTGATTGCAACTGAAGGTGTGTCTGTAATAGTTGTAAGCAAGCCTATCTTTTATATTATGTCTTGGGTTGTCCTCTATTCCAGCTAATTGCTTTCAAACAATTATTGTGTTTCAAGCATCCAGTTGTGTATGTGTGATTGTATGGTGCATTCTAGTTCAATACTCTGATCATTGTGAGCTAGCATACATCAAAACATTTCCCACTGGAAGAAGCGTATCAAAGCATTTATCATGGATCAAGACTATGACCTTTGGTACAGAATTGAGAATGGAGACTTTGTCCCCATGATCAAAGAGGGAGAAATCGCTAAAGCCAAAACTACCGAATATACTGCCAAGGAAGTCGAAAAGGCAAACAAAAATGTTAAAGCCTTACATACTCTTTATTGTGGACTTGATTCTAATGAGTTTGAATATGTCTCTACATATGATACAGCCATGCAAGTGTAGGATACCTTAGTGACCACATATAAAGGAACGAGCCTAGTTCGAGAAATAAGGATTGACAATTATGTCAAGCATTATGAATCCTTCAAATGGAAGATTGGAGAATCCATCAAGGACATGTGCAAACGATTTGCTATCATAGTCAACAATCTCAAGTCCTTGGGGAAAACCTACTCCAATGAAGAAAAGGCTCGCAAGGTCGTCAGATGTCTTCCAAGAAAGAAATGGGAACCGAAAGTCACTACGATTGAGAAAGCCTAAGATTTGAAAACTCTCCAATTAGATGATCTCATTGGAATGCTTCTTGCTCACAAAATACATCTTTAAGAAGAGCAAGATGAAAAGGAACAAGTAGCCTGTAAGGACATTAATGGTCCTAATGACAAGTCGACAAATGAGGATGACAAGAACCGTATCTTGGATTTGATGGCCAAGGAACTCAAGAAGTCATGCAAGAAAAGTCATACCTCCAAAGGATCCTCATCCAAACGGGTCAACCAAAGAGGTAAGGACTCTTCAAATAATGAAACTAACTCATTCTCTTGTTTTGTGTGTGGTGATCCATATCACTTGATCAAGGATTGTCCCTACAAAAGAAAGAACAGAGAAAAGAGACGCTAGTAGCAATGGAAGTAAAAATGTAGCAATGGAAGTAAAAATGTAGAAATGGCCAATAGTTGTCATATGGGAAAAGAAACCACTGATACCGAGGAAGTTGGTACAACCAATGATGACTACCAAGACAATGATGAAAATGAATCAGCAGAGATAACACTTGATGATCTTCTTACCTGGCCTAAAGAGTACTTGGCAAATTGCTTTCTAAAGCTTATTAAACAGAAGACTAAGCACTTGAATAAAATTAAATCTCTAAAAGAGGCCATCAAGGGGTTAAAAGAGTCCAAAGTTGAATTGGAAAAGTCTTGCGATAACCTTACCTCTAGGATTAACATTCTCAAGGCCGAAAGTTACTCGCAACAAGAAAACCTTGATGAATCTTATAGATCTCGATGTCCTCTTTAAAAAATGGTTTGGATATAGGAAAAATGCTTACAAAGCCAATGCTCAAGAAAAGAGGCATGATAAATCAGTCCTTACCGAGGAACGAAATCATTGTCAAGGACATTCAGTCCCTCAAACGCAACCTACCAGAACCAGGCATCAAAGACGTCATAGTAACCTCGATAGAAAGAACTGAGGCCAGAGATTCTACCCATGGCACCAAGAACGACATAACTACCTTGGGATAAGATACCAAGGTCATTCATCTCATCCCAAAAGCAAGAGCCAATTTGGTAAATCTCACTACTCCAACCATTATCGTTCTAAAATTGTACAAGTTTGAGTTCCAAAAGGAAACAAGACCTCCGAACATGGTTGTTATAAGTAGTTAACAACCTAAAATTGATGTCAACTATGGCTTGAGGAAGGGTGTGTGAAATTTTTGCAGGTATACTCAGCACCAAGGAGCTTAGATGCTTAAGGGAACTTGAAGCAATCAAGGACATTACTTATATCAGCAATAAGAACAACTCGAGGGCCTTGGCAGACGAGACTCAAGGACCTTGGTAGACCTAGGATCAAGGACCTTGACCACTAGATCTATTCAAATGGTAGTGTTATTGATTTTTTTTTTTGGGTACGAATTTAGGGTTAGCACCCTCTCTTAGGACTAACAAGTTCATTGAGTTCTTGCATATTATTGGAGATGGTTATTATATTAAGGGGGAGTTCGCTATATATAGATTTTTTTATAAAAGTCAAAAAGGGGGAGAAGTGCTGCAAATGAATTTTATCTTTCATCAAAAAGGGAGAAATTGTTAGAACCCCTCGAGGACCTCAACAGACCCAGGCTCAAGGACCTTGGCAACTGGATCGATTTTGAATGAAAGTCAAAATTCGTATATTATTGGCATATAATCTGAATATCTTAGAAGTGATACTTTCTTGATTGCTTTGACAGATCTGTTGCATATAAGAAGGAAAGAAGATTGTGATTGCTACAAAGCATTGACTAGAGCGGGGCACGGAATAAGGGAAAGATCGTTGGAGGAGGAATTTGGTGGAGGCGGCCCAGTGTCAGGGGTGGTAGTAGGTTTGCTGGAACGAAGTCGTTTGGCCACGCTGGAGGGAGCAGCAGGACAGTTTCGTTGGCGCTTGGTCATGATGGGGACGGAGAGTGAGAGGGATAAAGGAGAGAAGATTGATAGAGAAGGAAAGAATGAGATAAGAGATGTGGGAGAAGGTGGAGTGCGTGGTAAACATGATGGTGGGGTTAACGTTAAATAGAAGAAAAGGAGAGGGAGAGTAATGATGAAGAAGACGGGGATGGAATGTTTGACAGAGGGTAGTTGGGGTGAGAAGAGAGGAGAGAGAGAGAGAGAGAGAGAGAGAGGAAGACGTGATAGAGGGAGTGGATATGATGGGACGGTTAAATGGGGAAGGTTTCGGAGTGAATAAAGAGGGAGAGAGAAGAGGACTGAGGGAAAGTTTGAAAATGATTTCAAAAAGATTTGAACCTGATTTGGAAAAATTTGGTTTTAAAAAAAATGACAAGAATCTGAACTACCTATGAGAGAGGCGGTCAGAAGTACGTCTTCATAAGGGCGAGTTTATTTGTGAGGCACCTGATAGGGCAGACTGTTGAGGGCACCAGATGTCCATACAGGCGATGTGTGGATGTACTTTGGAGGTGGCGGAGGGCCTCACTAATAGAGGGGTAGGGCTCCTGCTCAACTGGTGTGGCCTGTTAAGAGGCCGAGGGCCTCACAAATGGAGGGGGAAGGGTGCCCTTCAACAAGAGTAAAAATTTATGATAACAACCTGCAACCTAGTAATCAATACCGACCACTGTCAACCTCTTAAACCTCGGTGCACCCTCTTCGGTGGTCCTACCATTTTTTGACAATATTCCTCTTTTGTGTCGTCCCCCTCACTTGTGTTTTCAGAGGTTCCTAACCATATGCTCTTTGTCAGTTTTTTAGGTTCTCTCTGCTAACCACTGATAGTTAATTTATGGTTCTCCCTATCATGGCTTTTATCTTCCCCTCCGAGTCCTCGGCTGCTCCATCTACGCCCCTAACTAGTTCTCCCTTTGCCTTGGACTCAACCACCCATCCATCTTATGTCACGATGACTTTCCCGGCTTCTAGTGGCTCATCGTCTACCTCACCCAGTATAGTGGTTCTCACAATGTCGGCGCTTAGCACAGAGTCGACTTGTTCCCCACCTCCTCACTCTATCCTGCATATGATGCTATTTTATCATATTCTGGTGTCGCTGGCTTGACATTTCCACACAATTCCTTTCTTAGTTGCCACATCTCTCACTTTGGCCAATCTCACTTGGTCTAGTAAAACTGTTGTTCATGATCTTTTTGGTGTGCGAACAGTCCATGATGTTCCCACTATCCATGATGTTCTTCCTACATTGTCTTCTTATATTGGACAATTAATATCACCATATACATCATAAATTTTCTCCGTGGTGTTGATGACTATCTATCTTAGCGCACCAAATTTTCTTCGTTTGTTGTTATGCATCAAATACATGGCATGCTTAATGGGTCTATTGTCCATCCGTCTACAAATATTATTGTCTCACCGAGTGTTAGAACGATTAAATGCTAATTATACTTATTGGTTGCGAGTTGATCAATTGATTATGACTTAGAGTTATTGCTCCTATTTTCTTCGTTTGTTGTTATGCATCAAATACATGGCATGCTTAATGGGTCTATTGTCCATCCGTCTACAAATATTATTGTCTCACCGAGTGTTAGAACGATTAAATGCTAATTATACTTATTGGTTGCGAGTTGATCAATTGATTATGACTTAGAGTTGTTGCTCCTATTTCTTAATAAACAATGAGCAAGGTGCGTCACTTATCCCATTCTATGCATATTTGGCAAAGTCTTGAGTCTAGGTTCAACATTACTAGGTTGGCATGGGCTCTACACCTTAAACACATGCTTGCTTTAGTCTCAAAAGGTGACAGTTAGACGATGGATAATTTTTTGCAGCAAAACAAGAATATTGCTGACTCTCTTGGTGTTCAGTCACTAATTTATGATCTTAGGCTTAAACAGTACACTAACAATAGCCATGGAAGTTTATCTTCTATGAGAAACAAGAGAAGTTCTTCTTTAAACTCGTGAATCATCAACTCATGCTTCTTTCGTACATCACTCAATAGTCATGGAAGTTTCTCGTCTCAAGGGTACGATAATGAGGTTAGCAACAGTAATCTCAGTAACTTTAATAAATGGAAAGGTGGCCACCACAGTAAAGGAGACCCTACGAGTCGAGGCAAAAACAACAATCCTCGCACCAACAATACTCTTGCATCTAATTCTTATGTTTCATCATCAGCTAGGAGTATGTATACAAGAACTAACTACTTTAAAAGGATTTTAGGTTCCTATCTTTGTGTTGTTTGTCGAATTTGTCATGCTCCAAGGCATTCCGCCGATGCATGCCCTCTTCGTTATCAACCTCGTCGACAACCAATGCTTCCAACCTTTGCTTCACTCAATTCTGTGGATGCTAGTGAACAACTTTGGTACCATAACTTAGTTGCAGCATCTCACATGACACCTGATGAGGTTATGTTATCTTCTCTGTCTCCTTACTCTGGCCATGATAAATTTAAGGTTGGAAATAGAATCTCGTAACCCAAATCTACTGTTGGCAATATTGTTCTACAGACTCGTTCTTGATAACTGCGTTTCATGACTATGTTTTTGGGGGTTTTTAATAGTGAATTAGGGATAGTTTTGAGTGTGAACCTTGATTTTTATTCCAATTTCCCTACTACACTTGGTGTTGTTGTTTTTGATGTGAATTTGTAGGTTTTGAGGCCAAAACACAAACTTTCTCTTAACTTCAGGCAAGAGTGAATATACCACGGACCTCTACATGTCAAACCTAAACTGTGATACAAATTTGGGACGGAAAGGAGCGAGGAATGACCGGACAGCAGCAACCTCGGGCAGCCCGAGGTGGTGGCCACGGTCCGTGGAGGTTCAGCTCCTTAGGCCCAACTCATTTTTTTTACGAAGGAAAGAAGAAAGAAACGAATGCAACCACGGCGGCCGTGGTGATCACCACGTCCGGTGTACGGACCAGACGGATCGGCGGATGCCTATCAGACGTCAGTTGTTTCGCGAAAAGGGGCAAGCGCGCTTTTTCGAGATTCAGTCATTTTCTATCAGTTTTCCTTCATTCTTTGGCCGTCAATGAGAGAAAAGAGAGCCCTAATACTTCCATTCTACTCCTCTTCCCCACCATCAAGATTCAAGACCGAATCGATTCAAGAGAAACCAAGATCAAGATTCGCAAAGGAAAGGAGCGACGTTCGCGGAGAAGGTTCTACCCGGGATCAAAAGGCTCGACGGGTTGTATTCTTCACAATTCTATTCTTTCTTTTCGGTTTCCTTCTTAGTTTTGAGATTCGATTATGATGTTTGGAACTTGTGTCGTGTTTTCATTGAATATGAGTGAGTAGTTTCTTTGAATTCTAGGGTTTTGCAACCCGAAACAATGTGGTTTGATTGATTGTTATTAGTTTGTGCATGAATTCTTGACTAGAATCAATAGAAGGTTGTGTTTACCATGTTTATGAGTATTCTTAAGGCCTTGGATATTTGTAAGTTTGAGATTAACGTGAGAAATCTTGAAGGTGAATTAGGTAATCGACTACCAACTGTCTACCTAGAATTGCGAAAGTTGAAAAGGAGTAGTGAACTAGGAATCATTAGATAACGACCTTTTGAGACCTTCAATTACATTTAACCTAAAAGGCACACGAAAGTTGTTGATTAGGTTGTTTATAATAGTTCTATTTAGCATCGAAAGGGCGAAAGAATTCAGAGGTTGTCGATTCTTGATTCGTTCTTGAATGTATGATTGTGCAGGCTAGGTTTTAGTAATCGAACTTGTTGTTAGGTTAGTATCTCCCTAGAAGTCTTTCTCTCTTGATTAGAACATTAGATTAATTTTTCTTGCTTTATTAGTTTTATTAGTTTGTTAAACCTTTTCGAAAACCCAAAACCTGATTAGTTTAGCAATCGATATAGAGATTAGTTTATTGTGCTGCTAAGTGAGTCCCTGTGGGATCGACCTTGACGTGCTACTACGTACACCGTGCGCTTGCGGCCCTGTCAGTTCTCAGCCTTTTACACTTGAAATTGTTCATCATATTCCTCAGTTTCAACGCAATCTTTTATATATGTATCCACCAGTTGTGTCCTTACAATGATTGTCATGTTATTTTCAATGTTGACATTGTTTTTGTAAAAGACAACACCGCGGATGATGTCCTTTTGTAGGCTCCTCATGTTAATAATGCTTATCCTTTACGTTTGTCCCATGTACCTCAAGACATTCCTGCTAACCTGGCTTCGAGTGAAACTAAAGATGTTTGGCACAAACGGTGAGGCCATTTTGGAGCTCAAGTTTTGGACTTCCTTAGAAAAAATTATTTTGTTAAGTTAATCGATTCTTGATAATTGTACGTCTTATCGTTTGGCAAACTCATACACTCTTCCTTTTCAATTAGATGAACATCATCCTACTTCTCCTCTTGAACTTATTCATTTGGATGTCTGGGAATAGCCGACTCTTTCTTATAGTTGTTTTAAATGCATGTCACGCATCAATTGTTGATGATTGTTTTCTATTTTTGGCAATTTTCAAACTTTGGTTGAAAACTTCTTTGATTGCAAGGCCAAAATTTTCTAGAGTGATGGTGGAAAAGAGCGTGACAATAGCTCCTTTATTGATCATTTCATAATTAAATATGGCATTCCTCTTGATACACAAGACCAAAAGTGTTTCTGAACGAAATCATATACGCCTTTTGGAAATGACTCATGCATTTTTAATCACTGTTTATATAATTGTCAGATTAGTTATTGGTTTCAACTCCTTCGTTAGGAAACAGAGTCCCTATGAGATTTTCTTTTATTAATTGTCTAACTATGGTCTTCTCAAACTTTTTTGTTGTTCTTGGTTTTGTAACTTTGGGGCACAACCGGCAAACAAACTCTGTCCCTGCTTAGTCCATTGTGTCTTTTTATGGTATGTCCCAAATTATAGGGGATACCATTGTCTTGACCTGATTTCTGGTTGTAGTTTTATAAGTCGAAGCATCAAGTTTGATGAAAATGTATTTCCTTCTCCAAAACTGAGCTACCGCTCTCTAGGTGTATCTCGCACTCCATTTTCTGTTTAGGACATTCTTCAACTCATTTCAACCAAATTCTCCAATCTTCCGTGTAGACCTCTTCATCTATTAGGTGTCTATGTCCTCTTCGTTCACTTCCCTAGTGTCCTCTTACGTGCTTAGGTCACCTATTTCTCGTGCATCTCCACAGCCCTCCACATGTGGCCTTCCCCTCGGGTCTACCTCTCCTAACGCAACCTCTCTATCATCGAATATTTGTGACGCCTCAACTATCTCCACGAAGTCCTATTTTCCTCATGTGCCTTCCACTCAAAATGTTCATCTTATGCAAACTTAGCCTAAGTTTGGTGTGTTTAAACAAAAATATTTCTTGTTCCTACATACTGATCTTGAAGAAGTTACGTGTACATGTTTTTCTCAAGCATCTAAAAATCCTAAGTGGTGGGAGGGCTATGGTTGAGGAGTACAAAGCCTTAATTTCAAATGACACATGGGACTTGGTTCTTTTCTATCCTACTCATAACGTGGTTGGGAGTAAGTGGAGATAAAATATCGTTATGATGGTTCTATAAAGGGATATAAAGCTCATGTTATGGCCCAAGGCGTTTGCCACCAACCTAGAATTGATTTCCATTAAACTTCATGCCCTTTTGTCAAGCCCACTATTATTAGTCTTGTTTTAACTAGGTTGCTTCTTTCAATTGGCCTATTCGCCAACTTGATGTGATAAAAACCTTTTGACTTAGTAATCTTAATGAAATTGTTTACATGAAACAACCTCATGAATTTGTACACCCTAATTTCTCATCATATGTATGTCACCTTAAGAAAGCAATGAATAGCTTGAAATAAGCTCCCCATGGTTAGGCTCATCGCTTTACTTGTTTTCTCTTGTCTCATGTGTTGGGACTAGGGTCCAGGTCATTTACCTACGCATCCACGAAGGACCTTATATGAAGCGCTGATAAGGTTCTCATACGAAGTTTTGAATGAAAGCCGAAATCACGAAAAATAGGGATATTTTCTGGAAAAGTAAATATCTAATTTTCCTCTCCATATTTCTTACCAGATTAATCAATTGTACTATGTATTTTGTAGGAAACAATCAGTGAAGAAAATGGAAGGAAAAGAAGATTGTGATTCCCAGAGAATTTCTCAAAAAGAAGGAAAGAAAATCATGAAGCAAACAAGAAAAGAGAAGCAGAGAACAAAGAAGGAAAGGATCAATTCCAACGGTCTGCCAAGCTACTATTATAAATAGAAGAATTGAGGATTGAAGAACTAGGCGATTCCATGGAAGTAATCGCAGAGTGGGGAATCAGTGAGATTTTTGAGTGTGTAGCCAATGAGTCCTTGGTGAGTGATGTAGCCAGTAAGGTACTTCTGGTGAGGTGTAGCCAAGGACCTTGGTGAGTGTTCCTTGTAGCCAAATTTGCTGGTGAGATATTGTGTAGCAAAGTCTTGAAGGACTAAGGCTTTGTGAGTTTGATCTTCATTGTAATCCATCATGGTTCAAATCGCCGATAGGATTTTCCATACGACAATCCTTATCTGTAGCTGACTCAAGGTCCTTCTGTCTTGGTCAGTGAATCTCTCAGTAACTGTCTAATGGTTATTACTTCTTGTTTTGATTCTTAAGTGTAACTTGTTCTTTAATTGATATAACTAAAAAGAGGTATTTCAGTTACACTTTGTCTTTATCCTTGGTTTGAAACCAAAGAAGTTCGTTCTAACGTCCTCACCAAGTGTGTAGATCTTATTTGCCAAATTCAACCCCTCCCCCTCTAGGGTTCCTACATCATGGTTTCACTTACCACATAGCAGATCTCTCTATGATTTTTCTACACACTAGTCATCATATTCTTATTCCTTAACTCTATGTTGATGATATCGTACTCACGGGTAGTTCCTCTTTCTTGATCCATACTTTGATCTCTTCTCTTGCTCATTAGTTTGCCATGAAAGTTCTTGAGGACCTATATTATTTCCCGTGCATTTAGGTAGTTCGATCTTCTTCTTGGATGCTCCTTTATGAATGGGTATATATGTTAGCTCTCTTACGTAAATTTCACATAAACACTTGTACTCTTGTCAAAACACTTTTTGTTGCCCGAACCACCTTATCCCTTACGTATGGTTACCTTCTTGTTGATCTTAGTATCAAAGTATGGTAGGTTCCTTACAGTACTTGAGTATGAAACGTCTTGATATTACTTTGGGAGTGCACGTAATTTCCCAATTTAGGCATGCTCCCCCTACTAGCTATCGACATGTTGTGAAGCGTATTTTCATGTATCTTTAAGGCACTCTTGAACACGGGCTCTTTCTTCGAGCTATGTCCTCTATCTCCATTGTTCTGGCCTATACGGACGCTGAATGGGTTGGTTGTCGTGATACTTCTCGCTCCAGCATATGCTATGTGGTTTACTTGGGTTCCAGTTTTATCTCTTGGCATACTAAGAAGCAACCAACAATTTCCAAATCGTCCACTAAAGTTAAATATCAAGCTTTGGGTTGTGCAGTGGCCGAACTATTTGGATTCAGAATGTACCATATGGGCTCTGGTACGACTATATTGTGACAATATTAGCGCCACCTATATGACCACCAACCTTATACTACATGATTGGTGTGAACATATTGCAGTGGATTATCATTTTGCTAGAGAGTGGATTGCTCAACATATCCCTACTACTTCTTAGATAATAGATATCTTCACCACATGGTTGTCCACATAGCCATTTCAGTTTCTCAAGTCCAAGTTATGCATGCGTTCCCCTAATTAACTTGAAGAGGCATTATAGAGTATTAAGGCGTCTCTAATGTGATTATATTACTTTTGGTAAATATCCTTTGTATATAATTGTCTCGATTATATATAATATATGTCGACCACCACATTATGGGCGTCATTCAACCATATTCTTGTACAATGATAGACATGCTTATATGTAATGTTGGAGTATTTCTTGAAGTATGATGAAACCAAGGTTTATTAAGATGGATATAGATAAGTTTAACAATTTATTTACAGAGATCATACTATTGAAAGTCAAATCTTCTACCTATGAAAGTTTCATGATAACGAAATACATGCCCTCAAATAGCTTCTTAACTTTGGAAATACAAATTTGCCATTAATTAATTAAAAATAATTCTAAATGAAATATTAGTCATTACACTAGATAGTCTAATATAGTAACAACGTATGTACCTACTATTGATAGAAAGAAAACTGAAAGTCATATTAGAGACCATGATGATTAGTAATTTCATGTGAATATGATGATGATGATGCATATTTAAAGTTCATATGCGAAAACATTAGTCGGTATAAAAATTACACAACTGAGTTATGTATCCTTTAAATATTTATACGTTATTGGTTGAAAATGCCAAATATTATTCTTCTCCTACTTGAAAATATATTTAACACAATATATTCTAGATGGTACAACAATGTTAAATAGGCCAATGACAAAGTAAGAATGATTAGATAATTAAGTAGAAAACGTTTAGGCTTACGTTTGGGCTAAATTAACGAAAGAAATTTAAAATGCACAAAGAAAATAAAAAGGTAAAAGGAAGAAGCGAAAATGGAGTAAAGGGATGGGAAGGAAGAAACCTGATGGCGATCTTTTTAGAGTCATAAACGAGGAGTTGAGTTCTGGAATCGATGTAGGCAACAAAGAATGTCAAGACAATATCAATGGCAAAGAAGACATCGACAATGTTGTCTGCGACAAAGAGTTCTGTTTTTGGACATGATTTCATGAATGCAACCTCAAATGGATAAGCCCACGCTGAGTATGCCACTAATCCCACCATCAACGTCTCCCAACACCTACCATATAGTAATTAACCACCAATTTTATTATTAATTAACACTGGACAAACGCAACACATAATATGCATATTCATTAGTCCGATCAAAATCCATAACATTTTGGGTTTTGAACATAATTTCTTGACTTGAATCCCAAATTTAACTGGACATTAAAAAAAACTCAAAAATTAGGTACTCAAACCCAACCAAACTCATAACTATCAACTTGTCCCTCAAATCATTACAAATTAATGATTTTGTATATTTATCATACTTTTCTATTATTACGACTTTATATTTTTGTATGTTTTCATTGATAGTAATAGTTTTTATCCAACAAAATATATCACACTAGAGACATTACACATTCATTTGTCTTTATTTAATTTTTACAATAGTGACAAATAACAAGGTAAAAATAGTTTGAGCAACAAAAAGGGGCAGAGAGAAGCGAAAACTATTGAAATATCGACTTAAGCCCTACAAGTTTAAGTAGCAAGGGGTCGGAATAAACATATCTACTCATAAAATTATGATTTCTAGGAGATATAATAAATGAGGCATTTATGAGATAGATGAAAATCATTCAATGAAACTAACCATTTCTAAAGCGGTGGTTTGTCTTGTAGGCTCCTTAACATTACCAGTATTTATATATCTTGCTGATCACTTTGAAATTAATAAATAAGTAATGTTCTGTATAGGAATTTGGAGTTAGGCAAGAATTTGATGTTTCAATGTGAACTAAAAAGTCGATATCTACATCCTAAAATTGAAATACACCCAACTTGTATTTATGTGAGACCTACATAATAGTGCACAAAGCGTACACACAAGCGGGAGCTCGGGTGATGGTCAAACCAGGAAGGTGTAATGTAGGCAAACCTTAGCATGCATTTCTGGAAGAGGCTTCTTCTAATACTCGAACCAGTGACCCCACAATCACGCAAAAACCACTAACCATTGAGCCCCCTTCATTTATATATATGTATATATTTGTGTATATACATATGTATCTACACACACACATGTATACATATATATACACGTACATCTAAATATATATAGATTTTATTTTTATTATTTTGCGAACGCGCGCGCGCGCGTGCGTGTGTGTGTGTTTGTGTGTTTGTATACATATATAAATACAAATAATCGTACATAATCACACACACACACATATATATATATATATATATATATATATATATATATATATATATATATATATATATATATATATATATATATATATATATATATCAACCCTCACCTCCTTTAGCCTGACTCATCTCTGACCTCTCACTTTTCTCTCTCAAACTCCACCCCACCATTACCTGTTCTCCACCATGACCACCGCCGCCATCACCTGTACCACCACAACCACCACTTCACATCCCTTACATCCTTCTCAAACCCCAATTTCAACCTCCACTCTCTCCCTCTCTTCGCCTCAACCTCGAGCCCAGATACCCAGAAACAAAAGCATCAAAGGGCAACGATAACACTGAAAAATTTGAAGCCTCCATCTCATCTTCAGTCTTTACCATAGACTATGGTTGTTAAAATCGCGATCCGGATCGTAGGATCGTAAGATCCTATGATCCAAAAATGACCAAACGATCCAACTCATTCCTGGATCGCTACCTTTCCAGGACCAGTCAGGATCGGACCAGGATCGGTCAGGATCGGTAGGATCGATCAGGATCGTTAGGATCGGCTCGATCCTAATAATAGCCTATTTTAGTTAGAATGGTCACAATCTCCCTAGAATTGGTTAGGATCGTACCAGACTCGTTTAGGATCGTTTAGGATCGTATTAGGATCGGTGAAAATCATGACTTTTTGTACAATTTTTGAAAAACAATGTTTTTCCTAGGGAAACTTCAAGTTACTTATAACAATTTTACTTTATTTGTAGAATCTTACGATCCTCGATCCGATCCTTCGATCCCGATTCTAAGGACCCCTATCGATCCTAACTAGAATCCTGATCCTAACAACCTTGCCATAGACAGTAAATACTGAATCGTGGTCCTCCAAATCTCGACACAGAGAATCCATGGCGGCAGCAGCAACATCACTGCTTCACTTGAAATGGTCATCTCCGCCATTAATGGTCACCTCCGTAAGAGAAACCGAGGTCTCCAAGCCGAACACCGAAGTCGCTATTCCTTCTGATAAGCTCAAGGATTCTAGGGTTTTGATTTTGGGCGGCACCGGCAGAGTCGGTAGTTCCACCGCCGTCGCCCTCTCCAAGCTCTCTTCCGACCTCCGAATCGTCGTCTCCGGCCACCAACGGTCGTCTATCTTTCTCCTAATTAAGTGAATTTGCTGGTTTTTAGTTTATCGATTTTGAGCGCTTGTTGATATTTGTTTGATTGTGGCAGAGAAAAACGTGCGAAAATGGTGAAGAAGCAGGTGGATAAATCCAGGTTTGTTGAGCTCGATTCATGTGGTGGTGGTTGTGCTTTGGAATTGGGGTTTAAGAAGGATGTAAGGGAGATGGTGGTGGTTGTGCAGTGGTGGTTATGTTGGGTGTTGAGACCAAATAAGGAGAAGAGGGAAGACGACGAAGAAGGGACGAAGTGAAGAAGTTGGCGCTACCAGCGCCTGAAGTGGCGCTCCCAGCGCCTCACCAGCGCACTTGTCTCACGCGTTGTCAAGCTGGCGCTACCAGCGCCTGAAGCAGCGCTCCCAGCGCCTTGGCCAGAGAGTTTGAGAAGCTTCGCGCTGCCAGCGCCTATTGGAGCGCTACTAGCGCCTGGAAGCTACTGGACGATTGGGCCATAAATAAAAGCCCACATATGTGTTCTACTTGTGCGGCAAGTTGCTCGGTAGTTTTTGGTTATTATTAACCTAGCTCCCCCTTGTTCCTCTAGTATATATAGGGGTTCAGGTTCTCCCTATTATGTATCCCCTGAGAATCCCAAAAAGAATATCCCAAAGTGGTGAGACAGAGAGAAACACAATCAGTGTCATTGTAATCCTTATATTACTAGTGCATCGATTCCGTGGTTTTTTTTCCCGCTTTGGGTTTTTTCCACGTTAAACCTCTGGTGTCAAATTTCTTATTTCTTTTCCACTATTATTTCCTATTGTGTGTGGTTTGCTTGAGTACTCTTCGATCCTAACAACTGGTATTAGAGCTTTCAGGGTTGGTGAAAGAGAACTTACTTTCAAACAATGGCAGGAGACAAGTATGAAATAGAGAAATTTGATAGATCTGACTTCACCTACTAGAAGTTGCAAATTGAGGATCTGCTGTATGCAAAGTCGTTGCATATTTCGTTCTTTGGAGAAGCGGATGAGATGAAGCGGTGAATCGATCTATTTGGATCGTGAGGCGATGTCCTTGATCAGGATGTCATTGGCTCGGAACGTCAGGTTTAACGTCATAGAGAAAAAGACAACGAAGGAATTGTTGAAGGCCCTAGAGAATATGTATGAGAAGATCAGTGCAGCAAATCAGGTATATTTGTTCACTAAATTAACCAACTGTAAGATGGCTGAGGGTGGGGATGTGGCTGATCATATTAATGAGATTACGAAAATTTTATCACAACTTGCTTCAGTAAAGATGGTTTTTGCTGAGAATGTTAGAGCTTGTATATTATTGTCTTCTATGCCAGAGTCTTGGAGAACCGTTGTTACTGTTGTTAGTAGTGCTAAGGATACTGACGAGATGAAGTTTTATGAGGTCAATTATGTACTGCTTAATGAGGGTCTTCGCAAGAAGAATTCTAGTGAGGAATCTTTGGGAATTGCGTTAAGTGTCAAGGGTAGGAAGAACAATAGGAATTCAAATAATTCCAGGGGAGGCAAGCCTAGGGACATGAGCAATGTTGTGTGTTATGGTTGTGGGGATAAGGGTCACTTTAAGAGGGACTGCCCTAGACCTGGGAAAGGGAAGGGTAATGATGACCGAGACTCTGTCAACTCAGCGGAAGATCTTTGTGAAGCCTTGGTCTTGAGTGTGTCTAGCCCTAAAAAGTCTTGGATAGTTGATACTGGCGCATCTTTTCATGTTTCTTCAAACAAGGAGTTATTTCATAGTTTCAGGAGTCGCAATTTTGGCAAGGTGTATCTTGCCAATGACAAGTATTATGAGATAACAGGTACAGGAGACGTGACGATTAAGACTACTAATGGTAGTCTTTGGAAGTTGGAGGACTCTAGGTATATTCCTGGAATTAGGAGGAATTTAATTTCAGTGAATCAACTCGATGAGATGGGCTACACTGCAGGCTTCAGGAAAGGGATGTGGAAGATCATGAAGGGTGCTATGGTAGTGGCAAAGAGATTGAGATCCGGTACGTTGTACTCTACCAGGGAAGGCACTAACGTGATTTCTTATGCTTCTTGTTCTAGTTTATGGCTTTGCAGGAATGAGAAGAGGGTTAGTTTCGCCAAAACTGACAGGGAACGTGAGGCGGTATGGAATGACTCAGGTGACAAGAAGCCAGTGGGAGCTTGAGAGAGAAAGAGGGTGATGGTGGTACAACCGTACTGGTGGTGGCGGCGGCGGTGGTCATGGCGGAGAAGAGGGTGATGGTGGGGTGGAGTTTGAGAGAGAAAGTGAGAGGTTGGGGGGATGGGTCGGGCTGGGGGGTGGGGGGTTGAGAAAGGGGCGAGGGGTTTGAGGTGAATTTTAAAAAAATGAAAAATGTTAGATTATTTAATACAATTCAGCAAAAAATATGTCTTTTTTGTTTTTTCTTTTGCTTAAACAACCGCCACATAAGTCACCGCCACTGCCACGTCACATTTCCGACGAGTTGGACTCGGTGGCGGTTCGTTAAAAAAAAATAAGGTGTTAAGGTCAGTTCGTCTAATATTAATGTTCAAGGTTGGTTCGTCAAATCAAAGCACCCCCAAAGGTTGGTTTATTTAATTCTAATTTCCCTAAAAAAATGTGAAGTTCATTTTTGTATTTTGCTGCTCTGTCTTTCTGCATGCATGTTTGTGTTCGTATACAAATTTACTATTTCGCCCATTGGATATAATAACTAATCAGCAATTTGTATTTAGCTTGTGTTCACACACGAATTTACTATTTTACCCTCGACTACAATAACTAGCCAATGTACGTCGACTGTATATCTGGTTATAAGGGTAAATAAGGGTCGAGCGTATTTCCATTTCGGGTAAATTTCACTCTCAAAAGATGACTCGGGTGTCTTTCAAATTCAGATAAATACGGATCAAAAGTTCTTTGATAGTAAAAAAATTCTTTTAAGGGTAAATACTGGTCATGTGTATTTTGGTTTCATGTAAATTTCATTCTAAAAATATGACTCGAGTGTATTTCAGGTTTAAGTGAATACGATCGGGTGTATTTCAAATTCAAGTACGGGTCAGATGTTCTTTGAGAGTAAAAATTTCTTAACATACAACAATCTTTAAAGAATTTTATATTTGCATAGAAACTAAATTGTTATACATTGTATTTGACTCTTTGAGAAATAAATGTAATATTATGTATAATTACATAATATTGTATTAATATTTGAAATTTTTTATATTTATTATAATCTAAGACAATACCTACTTAATATGATAAATTTAACATACATTATTACACCGAACTTATATTGTAAATCTATAACTTTTAGACCGTCCCTTGCATGGACATTCTTTACTAGTTTCTCCATTGAAAATGGGTGATGCTTTTTATTTTAACAATCTATTGACAATTGCTATAGATCGTACCTCAATAATTATAGTGTTGAGATGCTGGTGTTTTTTTCAATTGATTTCCGTATTGGCATTCAGCGCCAACTTTGTTTGTCTACGTGTGGAGGTTGGCTCATGCATGAATAACATTTGTGGTGCTCTCTTTATAATCCACTTGGATTATTTTTCTTTTTCTGTCTTGCTTATGTGCATATTTTGTGGACCTTTAATTTACTTGTTTTTGTTGTGCCTTTTTATTTTTGATGTTGCCTTGTTATACTTGTGCCCCTTTAAATTTTTAGCCTATCATAATAATTGTCAGAGAAGGGAAAAACAAGCCATTATAAATACATAAATTGACAGCAGTGTAAGGTAATCAATTGTTCGGGTAGGGTTAATTGCAGTGTAACTAAATTTAATTTACTGCAGTTACCTACGGGTTAATACATGTGGGTGCTTTTAAATATAAGTTAGCATAGTTAAATACAAGTATCTGTAAGTGTAGGTCTCCAAAACACTGTAAAGAACAAGTTGAAAATATAGATGTTCTTATACTTTTGAGAACAAATTTATAGCAATAGTCGATCATCATAATAATCACTGTAATTAAAATGAATCTTCTTTATATATACGTTAAATTTTAATTTATAATTAAAAACGGTCGGATTACGAATCGTTGTCTCAATTAAGTTTGAGAAATTGGAATTATTGGTAGGAAAAAATCCCCACCGGCCATTTTAGTAAAATTGATTGAAATCTCTCACCATTTTTCCCACTTAAAAGTAGAAAAAATAGTTGGAATATTAAAAAAATATGAAATGGTTGTTAAAATGGTTGGTTTTTTTCCAACTATTTTAAATTGCTTGGAAAAAGTAGTTGATAATACAGATATTCGACCATTTACTTTTTCTTTAGTACAAAACTATAAAGTATATTTTCTTAAATATAGTTTCATTAAAGGAAATTAAATATTTAAATATTATTCCTCTAAGTTTTTGTCTAATAAACAAATATATTTTGAAAATAATTAATTTGTAGACTTTTATAAAAAAAACTTATAATTAGTGACTCATATTTTATAATTTTGTATTAAATAAAAAAATGAACCCAATGATGTTAGCAAATAATTAACGTAGGCTCTGTTTTTTGAATTGATATCTCTAACCAATTCAATCCAATCTAATTCAAACCTTACATAATCCCTAAAAAAAATATCCTCTCTAAAATACACAATTTTCCAAAAAAAAATATAACTTATCTAAATCAATTCAATCCAATCCTTCCAAACCTAATTTTAACAAATCCAAAGTACAGGCGTTATTGTGTTCCAATGGACAATGATTGAAACTTATATGGGCCCAGTGGTCCTATCAATCAGAACTTGAAAATGTTTGAGATTGTGTGGTTTCACATTAAAAGAAATAAAAGAATTCTTCACAAAGCTAACCATTAATTTGTCTGATACATCAGGCAAAGAATGACACAAATTTCTAGTTGGTAATTTACTCTTAATTCTCACCACATACTGATAATCAGAGACGATGATGATAATACATACTGGTGTATGGGCAATATCATTTCTAGTTGACCTTTTTCCAAAAATAAATACTGGTGTATGGGCAATATCATTTGACCTTTTTCCAAAAATAAATCATTAATAATTTTAAAAATTAAATGTAGGAACTCAAGAAAAAATAATGACCTGTAGGATGCTGTAAGGATTGGACGACTCGTGGAATGGACTGGCATCATATGACTTCACCGACTAGGGTTCTGATCTTCCTAAATAAATTTTTTTTAACCTTTTCTTCTTTGTGTGTTGGTGCGTTGGGTAACGTGGTTGGGTTTTCGCTATAAACATCAAGGGAGTTTATGTTGCAAATGACACTGTTGGAGCAAGGAAGTCGTCAGTAGTGATTCGGGAACTCATACATCTTTAATGATCATCTTACATCAGTTTTAAACTTTGGTGGCGGAAATTATTTTACTCAATATTATTTTATACTATCACATTATCACCCGAGTACAACGGTCTCACACACACACATATATATATAGATATATATATATATATATATCAACATTTCATTCTAATAACTTCTACTTTTAGCTTGTGGGAAACCATTGAAACTATACCCTAAATACCATAGATTTTGAGTTACATTTGATTCAAAATTTATATAACAATTTATCATCATTTTTAATATATATATATATATATATATATATATATATGAAATTGCTCATATAATTAAATATGGACATTGTATGAGCATGTAAATATGATAAATCATGACCATTAATAAACCAATTAAGGGATGGCGTTTTTCCCTTAATTATCTCCACATCTCACGTGATTTTCTCATAAAATAAAAGGTAAGTAAATAAATCCTTACAAATATAAAAAAAAAAAAAAATAGCTCCAGTGTGAACGATATCCCAAATTAATGGGGAAAGAGCGTAATAAAGGCATTTATATATCAAAATAATTATCCACACTCTTCTTATTTTGTGATATTATGCGCACCACACCACAAAACTATCTCTAAACTACTACATCCGTCCCATATTGTTTATCCATCCAATTATATTTAAAAGTCCAATGGTCATAGAAAATGGGGTGAAAAATGTGTAATATACCAGAATTGCCCTTACTTTTCTCATGTGAAGAAAAATCGAAAAGAAACAAAAGAGTATTTATTAGGGGTATAATAAGAATTACAATTATTGAAATTATAAAATAGACAAACATTTTGGGACAAGGGAGTTAGATAGATGGACAAACAATTTGGGACGGAGATAGTATCTCTTAGTATTAATAACTTTATCTAGAAACGCATAGATCGTACAAGATTTAATTCAATATCTTTTAAATTAATGGCAAATTATTGTTAGGAATTGAATGTTTATTTTGTTGTAGATCATTACGTTTTATAGCGGTGTAGTTTACTTAATTGTTGGTATAAGATTTTGTTGGTGGAAATCAAGTGTTATTTTCTAGGACATTTGCTCTTTGTGGATTATGTTGAGAGATATCAAGTATTATATGTGAGGACATCAAAATATGTAGTTCAAACTTTAGGACTTATGATGATCTAAAGACTGTGGCTAAAGCTTTCAGAGATAATATGCTGGAAAAAAGAAGGATCTTATTAGATAACTGTTTTTCTCTTGCTTTGTTGTAGGCTAGTTTTGCGGTTTTGTGTTTTGCTCTTTGGTTGCTGAATTCTAGATGGTTATGCTGTTTTTGCGGTCCTATAGCATCTTTGATGCATCCTTAGCCTTTTTGGCTTACTAATTATCGAAAAAAAAACTCTAGGACTTTAAGTATATCTTTAATGGACATCAAGTATTATTTGTTGGGATATTAGGTTGTCATGTATTATATTAGGGGAGATAAAAGTATACAACAACAACAACAACAACAACAACAACAACCTCCCATATGATACGCTTGAGCGCGGTATGGGTGATCCTAATGTAATGTTCATGGAGCGGATCAAACGGATCCAAAGCAAAGACATCAAGTCTTGTCTGTTGGGGCATTAGGTCATCGTGAATTATGTTAGGGGAGATCAAAGTATGTAGGAGGGACTTTTTTTTAAATTACCTCTAAATATATCTAAAACATTCTATAATATTTTTTCACATAATATATAGATTTCCTTGTAAATATTTTTAGTCATTCCTTTCATGATTTTTCTAGATTAATATTTCCAACAGGTGCTGACTCATAACTAGGCCCCCATAGCTAGGCCCCCATATTTGAATATGGCCAAGCGAGCTGCAATAAATTTGTTCCGGTTTGTACGTGCTCTTCAGCAACTCCGTCCATTTTGAATTGTTTATCCACTAAATGTATTTGGAGACGTGATTTAAAGGATTTGAAATGATAATTTATATTATTAAGGTGTTCCTTCTTTTAAGGCAATTCATCTATTAGGAACTTCTGAATAAAATGGGCCTTGACCCACCTTTTCTACCAAAAAAATCTATTAGGAACTTCTTAATTAAACATATTTGATTGGAAATAATCTCATGATGGATGACTTTCTAGTAAATGACAATTTATATTACTTTATTTACTGACAAAAATATAGATCTAATTTATTGGTCCTTGAAAGGTACATTAATTTACTTGATTGAACTCAAGGACAATATAGAAATGTTTAGTAACCTCTTATAAGGTTCATATATCACTTTCCAGCACAAATTTATATTCGTGTGGATCCTAAAACTATAGCGGAATCACTTAATGAGAAATGATAAAAAAAATGTTAATATTAAGAATTTTTTGTTACGTATCTTTAGTTAATTAGTTGTGATGTTTCTACGTTGTTAGCTTTCTTAATACTGCTGCCTTTTATATTTATTTCCCGAGGCTGTTGCCGTCCTTTTATATTGTGGTGAGGTGTGGTGGAATTGTGGTGGGTTATTGGTATGTAGGGTAAGTGGGGAGAGAGAATTTAAAAAGTAGAGGAGAAAAGTGAGGAGAGGGAAAAGTAATAATTTGAAGTAAAGTGTGATGAGTTGTGACAAACTGCGGTATGCTGTGGTACCGCAGTTTGCCAACCGCAGAAAAGAACAGGGCTTAAAAACAAAACAAAAAAGCCAACTTTGCAGTTTTTTTTCCCAAATGCTTCTAGGTATGGCAACGGGGCAAATCGGAGATGGGGGAGTATACTCCCGTCCCCATCCCCACTCTCAAAACTCATCCCCATCCCCGCAGAATGATTCTGCCATCCCCATCCTCATGATTCTCCATCCCAACGAGATCCTACGGGGATTTTTAAAAACTATCCTAAATTTAACTAAATTTTAATCGGATCTGGTTTTTAATCGAACCCGGTTTTAAAATGTTCAAATACAACGTATTTACTTGCTCAAGTAATAATACATCAAAATCAAACAATAATACATCAACAAGTGAGAATAAATTGGAAAATTACTACTTTGTCCTTCCCATTAATATATATATTAAATTAGAATAAAGATTATTTGGTAATTTTAACATATACGGGGATAGGGACGGGGAATTCACCCCAGGGGGGAAAATGGGAACGGGGATGGGGAAAATTTATTCCCTATCCCCGCCCCGTCCCCGAGTGGATTTTGAAAAATCGTCCCCATCCCCAATGTGGGTGGAGATTTTCCACAGAGCGGGGCAGGGCACCGATGGGTTCGGGGATTTCCCGCCACATTGCCATCCCTAAATGCTTCAACTAATTTATCACTCTTTTTCTCTCTCTTCCCTTAGATCGATTGGAAACTTTTTTGTCAATCCTTCTCACTAACTTAATTTTGCCCCTCATTATATATTTCACAAATTAAAACCAATATCAAGCAGTTTATGTGTAGTTTGAGTGAGGTAAATCACCCTGAACATGATTCCAAAAGACTGATAATTGCATATGTGAGTGGTTTGAAGTCAAACCTAGATTTGTTGTTGTCTCTATGAAACATGTAATATAATAATTTTGATAATACCAAACGGTAAAATTAATTTTATTTATGAGCTTGAAAATTGAAATGATTTAATTGTTATGTTACTCATATATAATATTTATGGTGGTCCAATATATTAATTTTAGAATATTTGTTTGGACCTTGTTATGTGAATCATATCACACCACAATATTTAAGTGGGTTACTTTATGTAATGTCATAATATTTGATTGAAAAAATTTAGGAAGTATAATTTAATTGATATAATGAGAATATTGGATAAAGTAATCGAATTGATATATGCAAAATCAATAAATATGTCCAAATACATTGAACTAAATACTTTAGCATTTTGGCAACAATTAGTGTTATTTAGCTTGATAAATATTGAGCTTGATTATTTGTCACATATTATAAAATATGTCATGATATGATATTATTCACTTGCTTCTTCCTTGAATATCATATCTAATTGATAAGATGAAAGAATTCAAAAGCAACATTGTGCGAGAATCATATCATTTGAATATCAAAATCAAGAGTTAATACATTCATTGAACTTCGTGATATTTCCACTTTTTGAACTACTCCCTCCGTTCCATATTAAGTGTCATAATTTTGACTTTCACGGTCTTAAATATCATTATTTGATTGATAATTTTTTGCATAATATGTTATTAACAATTGCAATATTATACTTTTATGATTGTATTTTTTCATTAGGAATCTAATGGTGGTAATTTTATATAGTAACTCATTGTATATGTTGAGAAATTTACGGTCAAATTTTTTGAATTTTTACTGCACAATTTCCAAAGACGACAGTTAATATGGAACGGAGGGAGTAAATATGAGTACTTGGTCATTTGAGAAGAAAAGAATACACAAACAAACATCTCACTTAAGCATTATTTTTTTCTTTTGCTTAATTTTTCTTATTATTGTTGAGTGTGAAATAAAAAAAATTGTATCAACTTATTATTTATTAAGTTGAGTTGTTGAAATTATTATTGTTAGGGTGAGAATTTTAAGAGTTGAGAGGTCAACTCCCAACACTTAATTGAGAGATGATATTAAGTGGTGGAATTTTGAGAGTAGATGATACCCAACAATTTGAGAAATTTATTATAATAATAATTTGAGGTTAAATCTTAGAGTTGAAAAACTCTAAACAATGTCGTACTCCAAAATTTGAGCTCGGAGGAATATGGTAAACAACTATCTTGTCTTATCTCCTTTTAATTTCCACATTTATTTAACTGATTTGCGAATGAATGAGCGATTTTTGGGATGGTGGACAAGTATCATAAGATGGGTAATGTTTCCTGCTACTGACATGGCCTAGCTATGTGTTTCTCGCTGCTAACTGTGACTACAAAAAAGATTATATTGGAGCCGAATTTCAACATCAGCGGTCGCGTGTTTTGCCAGCTAAAGAAGCAGCGGCTGTTGGGGCCATTGCTATCGTTTTCAGAGGAAGCTCCCTTTTTGAGAGGAAACATGTGGTTTTTATTGAGAGGAATTGAAGCTCCCTAATTTTATTCAGAGGGAGCTCCCTTCATTTGAAGTTATCATTTTGATTTTTAGGTACATAACAGAGGTGGGGTATGATAAGCTTATTGTCCAACACACCTTTTTTTTTTTTCTTTTTCTGCCCAGATTAACGGTGCGGATTCTGGAGGGTTGGAGGAGCATTAAAAGGTGTATCACTAATCTAACTAGACCTGCCAATTTCTGATCCGACCCAAGCCCACCAAAAAATTCTGGGTTTAAAAAACGCGATTTTTTTCAACTAAACTCGAAGTACACCGAACTTGAAAATTAGGGGGTCAAACCCGACCCGTCCGTTTAACCCGAAAATTTAACTTTTTAAGTTGAACTTTATTAAAATTTGTGACTTTGCATTGAAACTTTTAACTATTAAACTATAAGCGCAACTTATTTATTTATTATTTGTCTTATTTAAGTTAAAATAGTAACAATAATCTATCATTACTAGAAGATAATCACATTTTATTATGTATATTGTACAAAAAGTAGTATTTAGAGACCATTTTTGAAAAAGAAAAAACGGAAAAAGGTCGCAATCATAACCCGTTGGGTTGACGTGAAGCTGAAATACACCGCCCGTATTTACCCGAACCCGAAATACACCTGACCCGTATTTACTCGAACCCGATATACGACCGACCCAAAACCTCCCGACCGACCGAATTGACAGATCTAAATCTAACCATATGTTTATATCCACTTTAGAAAAAACAACGGAATGTTTATATAATAAATGTACTTGATTATCTACATTAGTTTGGCAAACATGACATGAAAATTCATTAATTCCATGTGGCAGGCTTCAACTTTTGTTTATTTTAAGTTGTCAATCACTTTTTAAACTATGTCAAGTGATAGTTTTAGTTTGAAAATTATTCCATCTCGTGAGTTTCTTCTTGTACCATTGTTAAAATATAGCTTGGAAAACTTTTGTTCTCTCTCAATTTCATTTAACTCCCCCTATCAATATCACAATCGACTAACTTAGAATAATATCTAAAGCGTTTGACATCTATGAATAACTTTAGGGCCCGTTTGGAGAGTAAAAAAAGAATGGAATAATAAACCTCAGGTTTCTAATTCCTCTCTTTCATGTTTGGTGAGGAATTTTAGGAATGGAATTAGAAACCCTTAGGATTTCCAATCCCTCCCAAACAAGAGGAATTAGAACCTTCCCAATTTTGGGGGGTTTCAAATTGATTCAGAGGGATTGTGATTCAGTATTGGAGAAACAAAAATGAAAAATACTGTAAATTCCCAGGCACCCTCATCTCAGAACTCAACCGTAAACAAATCTCCGTCGATAGTATACACCGGATTCAACAGACCACCATCATCGTCGACAGTATATGCCGAATCCCACAGACCATCAACTTTCTTTGGCGCCGGCGGTGAGGCTCTCGGTGGTGTTATTATTATTATTATTTTATTATTATATTATATAATTAAATTTGATTCCATTCCATAATTGCTAGCCGAACAAACTTCTTTCTTGATTGGAGTTTTGGTTCCATTCCAATTTCTCACCAAACAACTTCAATTTTGGGTTCTAATTTCATACCCATCCCCCTAGATTTCTAATTCCATACCCATCTCATTCCTAAATTCTCACCAAACATGCCCTTAAAGTGTTTGGAAATTTGAAATAATTTTTAAAGTTTTCAAACTAAGCCTAACGTTTGAAATAACTTTTAAAATAAATTTAACATTTGAAATAATTTAAAAAATAGTTGACAATTTGAAATAGACAAAAGTTAAAGTCTATCAAATGAAATTTCCCTTCATTTTAATTTCTGTCTTAAGATAATTGCCCCTTTCTTATATATTAGTATAATTTTAAAAGACTGTTTGTTATAAATCTAACAAATGTATATTTATATATATATATATATATATATTAAGTTAATATGGGTTTAGATCAATTATTGACCAAATTTGCCAAACTTTAACCTAGAATCACCACAGGCATGACAGTAATTTTAGGGAGTTAGTATGTGGCGGATTTGCATTGAAGTTTATGGGGGCTTCATTAAGAAAATCAAAACTCTTAATCACTCCTAGAAAATTGTTAGGAAGAAGAAGACACTATTCTTTTCTGCGGTATTTTGCGGTATGATGTGGTGAGGTGCGATAGAATTATGGTAGATTATTGGTATGTGGGGTAGGTGAGGAAAGAGAATGTAAAAAATAGAGAAGAAAAGTGACGAGAGAAAAAAAGTAATGATTTATAATAAAGTGTGGTGAGCTGTGGTACCGAGTTTACCAACCACATAAAAGAATAGGGCCGAAATCTAGAGATAGGAACCCATTTAATTTTTTAAGAGGAAAAAAGGCTGTCACATATAAGATGCATGCAAATAATGGGACATGGGAGTGCGGAATTTTAAAGCTATTGTATAATCCAATCATAGAAGTAATTGGTTTTCACAGATTCAACAAAATGAATTTGAGTATTTGTGATTTCTTTTACGTTTCAAGTTAAAATATGTAGATTTTTACGAATTTATTAAAATTTCAAAATCTTGCAATTTAGGTTTTAGAATTCGGACTATGTCTATTATAAATTTGATTAATTTGGCTAAGCATTAATAACTCAAGCATTATGTGTTGTTAATGTTATTGTCAATAAGTTCAAACTTAAAATTTCCCATGGACTTTACAAATTTTCTTTTTCTTTATGTTAGAGTCAATAAATTTGATTTTAAAGATGGGGTAGTTTTGGATTTGAAATATAAAGTTCATTAGTACACGGACCCATAAAAAGGTTCTTCAATCTGTTGTAATGACCATTGTTTCATTATCAAGCGTTCTACTTTGAATTACAAATTGAATTAAACATTCGGTATGTTAGGAAGGCTTGGGTCCTTGGGAAGTAAATCAAGACGTATACTCATAGTAGGTTTTTTGCTTTCTGGATCCTAAATTTTGGGGTATTTATTTTCTGAACCCCATATTTCAAAGTTTATATTTTGGACCCTAAAAAACAATAAATACCCCCTACTCATAGTTGTTTCCTAGTATATACTTTTGATGGATTGGTAGTCTTTTTTTTTTCTTTTTTAAGTTGGGCATTCTTAAAATTGTATTACACACAACTTTATCAATGTGATGTTAAACTCAATGATATTATTTTCGGCCACTACAAAATCTATAATTGAGGACTAAATCTCACTATAATGAAGTCTCCTCATGAAAGAATGGGTAAAATGCTAGTGAATCTAATATATTATTTTTAGTCCTCATGAGGAGAATTATAATGAGATCAATCGACATAATTATATTATATTTTTTTTTTACATTTACTTTACATAAATCGATATCCATTTGAAAGAATGGGTAAAATGCTAGTGAATCTAATATAATAAGCTAGGGCTCTAAGGAGTGAAAGTAAAACGGAAGAAAAAGGAAAAAGACGATTTGTGCACCATGAAATTTCACAAAACATCCTTTTTTTTTTTCCGAGTTTACTCAGCATTTATGTGTTGATTTATTGTGTTGACATTTAAGTCGCAAGACTGGTGGTTAACAGTCATATACCCAATAACTATCCCTTATTATACTCCTTTAAGATATAAATATGATTATTATTAATTATATGATGCTCCTTGTAATTTTTATTCCTTGAAATTCTTCTTTGGAGTAGATACTTGGAAGAGTAAAGCACAATTTTCACGTACCCATCCTCATCAGTCATCACTCTCACCTAAATGTAGCTAATTTTAGTAAGTACTGCGTAAAACAGCAGTAGCTCATATATGATGGTCTTCATTTTGTAAATTAAACTCCTTTGTTAATCTTTTTTCTTTTCCATTAGTTAAATTAGTTCATATAGCTTAGTTTTATATAGACCTGACTGATAATTGAAAGCTGGCATTCACCTCAGTACTTAAAAATGCATGTATGTAACTGTAAAAATAAAGCAATTGCTACATGATCATATATTTTGGCAATGAATCCTAATGAGTCAAAATGGAAAATTTTGTGACAAGAAGGGAGAGAGTCCAAATAGAATAAAAGCTTGGAAATTAAAACATATATACTACTTAGGCCCCGTTGTTTTACGGCAGGATGCGGTGACTGCAACTTTTCATATTCCACCACAATTTACTTTTTCTAGTTTAATTTATCTTTTTATTAAAAGTTAAACCTTCCATATTACACTACAATCCAACCACAACTTCCCCGAATCCACCATAATCCACCACAACTTTTCCCAATCCAACACATTATAATCCACCACACCGCACCACAGTTAGCCGTACAAAAGAACGGGGCCTAAAATGTGATGGATGGAAGCTTATGCAGGGAGAATCATGATATTAGGGGATAAAGGAAAAAGGGGTACCTGTATTTTGAGGTCATGGGGGAGATGATGGAGTAGCCTGTGGAGTTGGCACCCTTGTGGTCAAATCCTGAGACACCAAGAGGTGGGAGAATAATCTTTGACATGTTGCTCAAGTTGACAGAGGATGTGCCTTCATCTTTTGTAGAAATATCACTGCTTTTCTGGGATGATCTTGATGATCTTCTCAAGCTACCAGCTTCTGCTGGGTATAACCCACAAGGACATGGACATCCCACTGTGTCCATTGCAGATACACACTGCAGAGAGACAGACAGAAAGACAGAGCTTGGAGTAATGGAGTTGGTTCAAGTTATGGAGAAAACAGAAATAATGGCTTATTGATCTGGTGGGGTTATAACATCTTTACACATACAAAACACCTGCCATACACTCATGCACTTACATCTAGCAATTATACTTTAATTTGAACATTCCACCACCACGTATATTGGTCCCGTTAGCTTTTCTTTTTTCTGGGTCTTTTTTTTTTTTGTGTTTTTCCTTCCTTATTATAATGGTAATAAATGTTCTAGTGTTCTATCAATTGATCATCTTCAATCGTGTACTAACCGGCTCCTATTGAATTCAATTGGTCATTGGTTACTCGCAAATCGTACTAACTTACCATATGGAAGTTATTGCCATTAAAAAGACATCTTACTTAGATATTATGATGATATTAATATTAAGATTTTTGGACGCTAATATATTGAACTTTTAAGGTATTGAATGATAATAACGATCGAACTTTGACATCGGATGATAATGCATCGAACTTTGAGGGTGTTGGACCATGCATTTGAGACAATTTGAAGGTGATTTAACTAATGACAATCTTACGTAGCGGTCGAAAAGATGAATAAAATTTAAATAATATTTGAATTTGTGACACATAGGATTCTTACCAAATTATTCTTATCACAAAATCATACTAAGTGTTATTATTGGCGACCCAAAGTATAGTGTATTATTGTCCAAAGTCAAAGTTCAGTGCATTATTGTCCAACACCCCAAAAGTTCAGTATATTAGCATCCAAAAACCCTTAATATTATATTGTAACTCATTATAATTTGTGAATAATATAAAGTAACTAATACTCAGACCCACGGGACGCAAATAAACATACGTATTGTTGAAAATATTACCGATATTATATTTAAAAGAATAAAGAAAAACAATAATGCAAAATAAAAAGAACAGTTTTCTTATTTAAAAGAATAAAGAAAAAAGAATAGTGCATAAAAAAAAGAGTCATCAATGCAAATATACAAATTAATGCACACATTAATATTGCATGATTTTTTTAAACAAATTAAATAGAATCAATTATAAGTTTTCCAAAATGCCTTCATTAAAGTCCATATATTTTGATCCTCGTCCTTCGTACCCAAAAATATACATATATATATATATATATATGATTAATTAATTTAATTGACAAATATTTTGAGATGAAGACAGTACAAATTTAATGGGCTACTAGGTGACACAAAGTAGCACACTAGGATAACTCAAAGAAGATTATATATAGTTACTAAGATTCAAGATTTAAACTATAGTACGGAGGATAAACCTCAATAGTCAACACATATATCAATACAATAAAAGATTCTCGATTCGCTCTTACATTTATTATTTATTGTTAGTTCCGGATCATCCATATGATATAATGTATAAGCAATTTCATAATACTTTTTTTCAAGGAAAATATATACAATGGAATTCGTGATACACATTTTAATATTTTTATGTTGTTATAACTTATCAAAAAATAATGAATTTTGGATGTTAATTGTAGAAACCCTCCCACTGCATGA
Source organism: Portulaca oleracea (assembly GCA_029582165.1). NCBI lineage: Eukaryota > Viridiplantae > Streptophyta > Magnoliopsida > Caryophyllales > Portulacaceae > Portulaca > Portulaca oleracea. The sequence goes on along the minus strand of CM055868.1, from coordinate 33,627,791 downwards.
TAAAGGACATTGATTCTATCTACAACAAGGACGTTCACCCGAGGAGAAGAATTTTGAAGTGAAAGACATAAGAAGCAGTCGAAAAGGGAAGTTAACTTGATTAACAGAATCAGTGATTATTATCTTCCAGTCTCACCATAAATAAACTGATTATGTCGTTTGTATTGCAGGATCAAAATCTCCAATGAAAGAAACTCCAAGAAAGGAGAGAAGATTACAAATAAACGAAAAGTGCAAAATAAGGAAGGAAGATCACAAGGCAAGGAAGGAAAGAAGATTTCAAACGGATCTCAAAGCTGCTTATAAATTAGAAGACTCAAGATTAAGAGAACCAACGATTCCAAGGAAGAAATTGGGTTTAAAAATAGTTGTGATATTTTTTTTAAAGTGTTGTTTGTGTGACGTGTGTGTTCTTGTTATATGCCAAGGAAGTTGGTTGTCCGAGTGTTTAAATCCTTAAAGCATCTAAGATATGAATTGTGTAAGCACCGAATCTGTGTTGGTGTGTGTTTAACCAAACAATCTTTGAAAGTGCCTTTCAGTAAGGCACTCCCCTAGCAGTTGCAGTAAGGACCTTACTCCTTATGCAACCAGGTTACTTCATTTCTGTACTCTGTTCTGAATGAATAAAGGAAGTTTATTACACATTCTATATCGTCTTTTATATACATATTTGTGAAGTAAAAGTCTTAACCTAAAAAGTGTTGAGAATCCTAACGTCCTTTATGTCAAGTGTGCAGAAAGTTTCATAACACTATTCACCCCTCCCCCCCCCCCCCTCCATGTAGGGTTCTTTCAATTGGTATCAGAGCAAGTCCACTCAAGAAGAGACTAACCGATCTGTGGTAAAGATCATGGGTGATAACATCATGGGTGAAATAGGTGAAAGGCGTTCTTGGACCAGATCTCCTCTACTGACCGGAGACAACTACAGGAACTGGAAACGACAAATGGAGATCTTCCTTAAAGATCTTGATGAAGACCTATGGGATGTTGTCACAAACGGGAACAATCTGATCCCTACAAGACCAATGAAGATGGAACTCACTAATAAGGACATATCTAAATATACAAATGATGAGAAAGAGAAAGTCAAGAAAAACAATCGAGCCCTGAATTTACTCTTTTGTAGTCTTAATTCTAACGAATTTGAAGAGTTTCTACTTGTGAAACAACAAAATAGGTACGGGACTACTTGGTGACAACCTATGAAGGAACAGATCAAGTCAAAGATACCAAGATAGACATACTTGTGCAAAAGTATGAAGCATTCGAGATGGATGATACTAAATTAATAGAAGCAATGTTCAAAAGATTCAGCAGCATAATCAATCACTTGAAATCATTGGGAAAAACATACTCCAATGAGGAGAAAGTGAGAAAGGTCCTCAAGTGTCTACCCAAACGCAAGTGGGGCTCAAAGGTGACGGCTATTGAGGAACCCTAGAACCTCAAAACCCTACAGCTTGAAGAACTGGTTGGGAAACTCCTTGCACATGAAATCCAACTATTTGATGAAGGTGACAAAAAGGAGATTTCCCTAAAGACTAGCAAGGACCTTAATGATGAATCTGAAGAAGATGATGAAGAGACCATGGCAATGCTAGCTAGAGGATTCAAGCGACTATACAGAAGGAATCCTAACTTCAAAGGATACTTAAGAGAATCCCCATCCAAGAAAGCTTCCCCCAAAGGTAAATCTCATGCCAAAGATGATTATGAGATTATTAGATGCTTTGGTTGTGGTGAAACAGCTCAATTGGTAAGAGAATGTCCTCATATCAAGAAAAACAAGGAACGACGAGATCCCAAAGGGAACAGACCAAGCAGAAAAGCTATGATTGCTACCTGGAGTGACAGTGCTTACAGTGAAAGTGAAAGTGAATTAGAAGAAATGGCCAATCAGAAGCCTAATGGCAAAGGACGATGACTCACACACTTGTTAACAAAATTGTCTTCCTTACTAGAATCATTGAGACTATAGAAAACCAAAAGGAAATTATCAACAGATTGACCAAGGAAAATTATAGTAAAAAAAACGAAATGCTTCAAAATAAAAAAGAACTGAATGAAGCTCGTCTAGGCTTGCTTTTTAGACCTAAACAAACCTCCCCTCAGACAAAAACTCGTAAAGGACCTTCATCCTCACGAAGTCCTATAGTAAACGAAGGGAAGGCCACCTTTAGAATCATGTGGGTACCCAAAAGACCAACCAACACCACCACAAAGCCTAAATCTCCCAATATGAAACCTGGCACAAAAAAGGCCAGTCCCAAGAAAGGAATAATGTCCTCTGGTGCAGGTGTGCTTCAGGGCTCACAACGACATGTGGTATTTGGATAGTGGATGCTCAAGACATATGACTAGAGATCCCACCAAATTCAGCAGCCTGAAGGACAATAAGAACAAAAAGGACACATTTCGAGACAAAAGTCAAGGGAAGATCCTTGGAGTCGGGAAGGTTGGTAAGAATTCAAACAACTGTATAAACAATGTATATCTTGTATAAGGTTTAGAATACAATCTTTTGAGTATTTCACAATTTTTTTATAGAGGGTACAAAGTTTGGTTTGATAAAGAGTCATGTGTGGTAGAAAAGGAGTCGCATGAAGTTATCTTGAAAGGTCATAGGATGACCAATGTGTATGTTATTGACCTTAGTGATTCCCTGACCAATGGCCTTACCTATCTTAAAGTAGCCTTAGATCACTCATGGTTGTTGCATCGTAGACTAGGACGTGTGAACATGAGAACCCTTCAAAAGCTAAGCTCTTAGGTCTAGATAGAGGTCTTCCCTCCCATAACTTCATTCTAGACAAAATCTGTGAAGCAAGTACCAAAGGAAAACAGACTAGAACCTCCTTCAAACCAATGTCCCAGGTCACCACCTCTAGATGTCTAGAATTATTGCGTATTGTTAGAATCTGAATTCTGATATGAGGCATCTTGTTAGGGATTAAATCCAGATTGAACCGGATCTAATCTTGTAGCGGAAGCAAACAAGATAATTAATTTAGGGATGTAGGTAATGAGAAAAAAATAAACAAGATGAATGTAATGGTGATGAAGACAAGATTTTACGTGGAAATCCAAAACGGGAAAATAACCACGTGAGGCAAGAGAAAATCCATTATAATGAAGATATTACAAAGGGTATCCCAAACGACCGTATAACACAACGAGATCAATAAGAAAATATCTCAAACGGTTATAACACAATGGGAGTAGATTACAAAGGGTATCCCAAACAGCTGTATAACACAACGAGATCAAGAAGGAAAGATCTCAAATGGTTATAGCACAACGGGAATAGATATATCTCAAAGGAATGGTAACGAGATATAAAGAGATTACAATCTCATAATAAAAACTCTCAAAGCGGAATAGAAAAAGAGATCTCATAAGGGTGCCTAAGAGGCACATAATTTGGCCACACCAAACTAGGTTGAACAACCCAGTATTTATAGTAAACCCAAGTAGACGTAGAATAGTCTTCTAGTCAAACTCAACTGCTTGGAGCCCAAGCAGTATCAATTAGGAAAATAATTAGGGAAATTGGATTCTAATAATACGAACTTTTGGCCATATAAGACTTAATAATACGAACTTTCGATTCAGTGATGAATAACACGAACTTTGACCCCCTGTTGCCCCCAATAACACGCCACCGAGTTAAGATTAACTTGACTCGGCGGAGGCACGTGCCTGGTTGTTTTGACTTTGCCACGTCATCCACGTTGACTTAAAAAATAATACAAACTTTAATTACCTTATGTTGCTCTGAATAATACGAATGTTTTTCTCTCTCTAAAAATCTCAAATCCCATTTTTACTTCTTCATCTTCTTCAATCCTCCCCTCCCCGTTCCCAGAAAACCCTAGACAACCAGAACCCTAATTTCTTCTGGTTTTCTTCTATCACAGCAACATCACATTCTACGTGAATGAGGATCTTTGGACGATCAATTTTCAAGCCAAAGAGGTCCTCAGCGAACTCTTTCCCTTCGAACTGTCTCCAAGACCATATGTAGCAAGAGTGCCTCTTGATATTATTCCCCAAGTTGGACGAACTCATCTGTAAGGTTAAAAATGGCGTTTTCACCATGTACATTCCTTTTGCAAGAGTGTTGTAGAAGTTTCTGGGTTTGCAATTTGAAATCTCAACTCCATACTATAATTAACTAAAAAGATGATTAATCTCCAGTTGAAATCCCAAATCGAAGTTCAGTCGTATTAAATGGGAGACTTGATATGTTAAACTGATTATGGAATCTAGAAGCCATTTAGGCCCGTTCGACTCAATTGAATCCGAAGCACCACAGTTGATGCAAAAAATCTGCTCCCTAAACCAGAAAAGTTGAATTAGAGAAGGTGAACAAGAACAACCCAGATGAAATCCCGCATTCAGGGTTCGGTGTCTGTCAAAACGTATGAGATTTTCACCCAAAAGGAAAAAACCATTTGCCCAACAACAAGAAGAAAATCAAAGCTGAAGAATTATGTAATTTGAAGGCTGGGAGAGGGAATAGGGGAGGAAGAGAAAGCAAGATGAAGAAGAAGGAGAATATGGGACAGATAGAGGCAGAAGACTTGAACAATTAGGGTTTGAATCGACACTTGACTCACCGGTAGTTTGACATTGAAGTCTCAACAACTTCCTTGAGGGGTTTAATTTTTCTGTAAATTATCATTCACTATTTTTGGGAACATATTGAAGCTCGTCAATTGCATTCTTCAAGAAAAAAAAAGTCTCCAATCTGCAGAAGAACGATTGAAATAGGAAGAAAGAAAGACGGGGAAGGCTATCTTCTTTGATCGATTGTTTCTGTGATTAACAAATCTGTAGTTGTTGTTTCTCTCTCTAACTTTAATTTCATTTTGATGGTTCTGGGTTCATTTTCCTCTTGGAATCTGGGTTGGGTTAATGGTGATGAGAGGAAGAAGAAGAAGAAGAAGAAGAAGAAGAAGAAGAAGAAGAAGAAGAAGAAGTGAGAAAGGGATATTTGGGAATGACGAAGAGGAACAGAGAGAAAGAGAGGAGAGAGAGAAGAGAGGAGAGAGAAAGAGGCTGACGTGGCAAAATAAAGCTAACTGAGACTTGCTTCCGCCGCCACGTTAGACCGCCGCCGAGTCAAGTTAATCTTAACTCGGTGGCGTGTGTTGGGGGCAACAGGGGGTCAAAATTCATATTATTCATCACTGAATCGCAAGTTCGTATTATTAAGTCTTATATGGCCAAAAGTTCGTATTATTAGAATCCAATTTCCCAAATAATTATTTATTTCCGAACTTGAGTCTGAATGGAATTGGGACACTGCCCAACAAACTCCACCTTGGACCAAATTCCATGAGGATACGACATCACCAGTTTTTCCTTAAAGGGAAATCAAAGCGTCAAGTGTAGGAACATCCTTAAAAGATTGATCTTGTAGAAAATAGGCTCTTGATTAAACCTAACTTTACAGGAATCTGAATCCGAATATGATTGAACCTAGTTGTGTCCAAATTTGATAAACTTGGTTAAACCTAGCTCTGATAAATTTGGTTGAACCCGGCTCTAATACCACTTGTTAGGATCGACATTCAGGTATGAGACATCTTGTTAGGGATTAGATCCAAATCGAACTGGATCTATTGTTGTAGCAAAAGCGAACAAGATAATTAATTTAGGTGAAATAACCCTGGGGGGGGGGGGGTGAATAGGGTTACTGAATTTTCTGCACAATTCACAACTTAATAAAAGACGTTAGGTTCTTAGTCTCAATAGACTGAGAATTTCCTTAACAGAAAGCAGAAACAGAATAAATAAAGGACAGAATATATGAACTGAATAACCTCCTTTATTGTGAAAAGAACGTGATGAACCTAGGATGAATGTCCTTAGGTTTTACAATGAACCAAGCGCCTTACAAGGACGCTTCTTATTTTCTGGAAACTAACACACACCAAATTCAATCTTTGGTGTCTAACCTCAGTCGATCCTAATTCCATCTAGGATGCGACTACACAAGCAACAATCAATCCTAGATCCGTTAAGGATTGATTTCACTCAAACTTCTCGCAACACCAATTCTCTCAAGAACACCAAAACAAAAAACTCTATTTCTATTTTGAACACCCGATTTCTTCCGTGGAATCGTTGCCTTTCTTTGTCTTGAATGCGTCTATTTAAAACGCTATGCTGGGTCTTGTATTCGTCGGGGAAAAGCTTCTGTTTTTTTGCTCCGATTTCTCTTCACAGTGGATTCGAAATTTGCTTCCTTTTTCAGCGAGATCTTCTGAGAGTTCCTTCCATTTTCTTCCTTGATTTTGTCTGCAAGATAGCGTATAAAATCAATTAGTCTGTTTTAGATGATAACAGAGGGAAAGTAAGATTCTTTCTTAAAAGGACAACTTCCCTGATTAAGTGTCGTCATTTGTCTTTCACTTCAAAACCCATTGAGCAGTGCCAATGTCCTTCAGGTTGTTTGTCATAGACGTCCTTGCTGTGCAGTGAGTGAACGTCCTTTGCTCTGTTCTCAAAAGGGGTTCTTCAATCTCCCCCTTTTTGAGTGAAAGACAAAAACTAGATACAAGCATAGTATGTGCAGCATATATAACGCAAGTAGATCATACATACAGGGATATAGCAAAAGACAGTTTAGTTTGGTTGTACAGTCCCTGATGCAAAGCCACAAGAAAGACTATCATACTATGCATAGTTCATCTCCCCCCTTTTTTACTTTCAAGCAAAAAGGAAACAGGAGGAATGTTTGGCAAAAAAAAAAATTGTTCAAATAGAGATAGAGAAAAACAGATTTAGGACTGGGGATTTGCGGGGGTAGTGTCGGGAGCAATGTTGGGAGAGCTTGGAGTGGGGATGCTTGGGGGAGCTTGCATGCCTGCTGGAGCAACATCCTTCAGAAGAGAGACTGCCTCGATCAGTTCAGAGCGTGCCTTACGAAGGAGCTTTGCCTCTTGTTGTAGGTAACGAACCTCCTGGTGAAGGGCCTCAACAGCAGAGTTGATGTTGGAGAGGTGAGTTTGAAGGGCGTCGGAGGCATCTTTTGCGGCAGCAGCAGAGCTAGAGGCTTCTGCAGCTTTGACCTCATTAAGATGAAGCCATGAGCCGTTTGGTTGCTGCTGGTATCCAAGGGAAATGAGGAGAGAAGGACCAATCGTGGGTAAATTGAAGGAGGACATTTCAACATTGTCAAGGGGAACATTACAATAGCGAAAAATCTTGGTGAGCAAGTTCCCATTGGGGAGGGGGCCAGAAGGAGAGGCAGCAACTTTAAGAAAATGTTGAATGATAGTTCTCCAATGTCAGGATGACGATTGTTGAGGACGTTCAGGATAAAAATGGCACAGGCTTCATTTATGGTTTCCTTGTTTGTACCCCGGGGAAGGATGGTACGAACTAGGGTGTAATAAAGGAAACGGGCTTCAGGCGTAAGGCTGGTGTATTGAGTGTTTTTCTGTTTAGTGGGGCGGGCGAATTGCCGACGGAGCTCTTGTTTGGGGTCAGAAGGGATGGATAAAGGTGGTTTGGTTGGACTGGGTTGAAGGTGAAGGATACGCTCAACTAGGGTGGGGGTCAGCAAAATTTCAACGCCAGAAACAAGAGATTTCACAGAAAGACGTTTTGTGTCTGGAATGAGATTTGCAAAGAACTCAAAAATGAGAGAGGGATAAATTACCGGGTCACAGTCGAAGAAGGTGTAGCAGCCGAGTTCCTTCAGTGTGGAGAATGATGGGAAGATGGTGAGAAGGGAATCGGCGTCGACATTCTCACAGCATAATATTTGACGGTTAGCAAGGGTTTGCAGACGTTGCTCGTGGGTGATTGCATGAAGGGCTTGTGGTTGAGTTTGGAGTGCAAGGGCGGTGGATGAGGATGAGCGAGATTGAGTTGATTCTGGAGGGTTAGGGGACGACTTGCGAGAGCGAAGTCGTTTGGCAACCCCTGCAGGAGGAGATGGGGTAGTGTTTTTAAGGGCTGGACGTTTTTTCATGGTGGGTTTGACAGAGAGGAGAGAGAGATGGAAGGAGGGAGATGGTGGGGTAGAGGATGATGGAGACTGGGAGGATGGAGATATGAGTGAAGGGTAAAAAGATGAGGGTTAAATAGAAGAGGGGGGTGGTTGAGTTTTCGGATAAGGAAGGAAAAGGGCAGTAAATGGGGAAGGAGATAAATTTGGAGGGATAGCTGGGGAAGGTGAATGTGACGGTTGGAGGGTGATTGATGATGATGGGATGTGTTTTGGAAAGTGGGAAAAGAGAAATGATTTGAAGAGATTTGAGGAGTTATTTTATTGGAAATGAGGTTAGTAACCGTGTGGTTTAATTTTGGAAACTGACAAGAGAGAGGGGGGAAAAGGAGAGGAGGAATATTTAAATTTTGAAAAACAAATTTGAGTTAAGCAACGCAGTTATGGAAGAGCTGTTTGCCTAACTTCATTGCCAGGTTTTTTTATGCGATAAGAGGGAGGCTCAATGGGGTTCTGTGACAATGATGTCAAGGACTTTGATGAGCCTGTAGAGATGAGAACGTACCTGGTGGTAGAGGGCCTTAGCTCCCCCTGGATAGAGGAATGCTAGCTCCCCCTCAACTGGTCATCAGGTTGCAGCATGCCAAGTTCCCTTCGATTGATGATGAATTGCTCAGTGGGAAGGGCCTTGGTGAAGATATCTTCCAGTTGTTGATGAGTGGGGACAAAGTCCAGTGTAATGTGGCCTTTGTCAACGTGATCTCTGATAAAGTGATGTCGTACTTCAATGTGTTTGGTACGGGAGTGCTGAACTGGATTTTTGGTGATTTGAATAGCACTCTTGTTATCACACTTGATGGGAATATTTGAGAATTCTATTCCAAGGTCCTTCATGTGTTGTTTGATCCATAAGGTTTGAGCACAACATGCACCGGTTGCTATGTATTCTGCTTCTGCGGTGGAAAGGGCAACGACATTCTGTTTCTTGGATTGCCAAGAGATTAAGGAGAAACCGAGCATTTGGCAGCCTCCAGATGTGCTTTTTCGATCTGTCCTGGAACCAGCAAAGTCAGCATCTGTGTATCCAATGAGGTTCAGCGTATTGTTCCTGGGATACCATAGACCAAGGTCCTTGGTGCCTGCGAGATATCTCAAAATTCTTTTGACAGCAATCAAGTGAGATTCTTTGGGTGCACTTTGAAATCGAGCACATAAGCAAACACCAAACATTATGTCTGGACGACTTGCATTTAAGTAAAGTAGAGACCCTATCATACCTCGATACTGCTTATCAGGAACGTCCTTACCATGTAGATCCTGATCAAGTACCCCAATGTGGAGGACATTGGGGTACTGCAGTGTTTAGCTTTCTCCAACCCATATTTCTTCAAAAGCTCTTTGACATACTTACTTTGGTTGAGAAAGATGCCATCATTGTTTTGTTTGATTTGTAAGCCAAGGAAGAAACTTAGTTCCCCCACAAGACTCATCTCAAACTCCTTGCTCATTAGATCAGAGAATTCCTTCACTAGATATTCATTAGTAGCACCAAATATAATGTCATCTACATAAACTTGAATTATAGTAGAGTCTTGACCTAAGGTTTTAATGAAGAGAGTTTTGTCTTTGAGACCTCTTGTGAATCGGTTTCTTAAGAGAAATGAGCTTAGTCTCTCATACCAAGCCCTAGGAGCTTGTTTCAGCCTGTAAAGGGCCTTCTGAAGTCTGTAAACATGAGTGTCTAGATTTTGTTGTTCAAATCCTGGAGGTTGTTCCACATAGACTTCTTCCTTTAGGTATCCATTTAGGAAGACACTTTTTACATCCATTTGATACAGCTTCATGTGAGTTGATGCAGCATAAGCAAGGAGTATCCGAATGGCCTCTAGTCTTGCAACTGGTGCGAATGTTTCCTCATAGTCAATGCCTTCTTCTTGGTTGTACCCTTTGGCAACTAGCCTTGCCTTGTTTCTTGTGATAGTTCTATGTTCATCTAATTTGTTGCGGTAGACCCATTTTACACCAATGACTGGGTGGTGTTCTGGTCTTAGGACAAGCTTCCATACTTTGTTGTGCTTAAATTGATTTAATTCCTCTTGCATAGCTAGGATCCAGTTGCTGTCCTTTACAGCTTCTTGAGGTCCTTTAGGTTCAATCTGAGAAACAAATGCGTGAAAGGCACAAAAGTTTCTAAGAGAGGATCGAGTTCTAATACCTGTTTCCAAACCTGAAAGGAGATTATCGGCTGGATGAGCAGGTTTGAACCTGAAGGTCCTTGATGGCTCCTCAGCGTTTTGCTGTGTAATATCAGCCACTTGAGGAGTTTCTGTTGGTGAAGGTCCTTGTCCTTCACTTGAGGAAGGTCCTTGTTCTGCATCATGCGAAGGTCCTTGAGCTTCATTTTCCTCATGTTCTGAAGTTGATTGCATGGTGTCATCTGGAGGAGGTTCTTCATTTTGTTGAAGAGGACCTTGCTGAAATATACGACGTGTGTTCTCGTCATCATCATCTTGATGAATCTGGAATTTGATGGAGGACCTTTCTGATGGAGTGGTGTAAGTTTCATCGAAGACAACATGAATTGATTCTTCCACCTTTTTAGATGCTTTAACGTAGACTCTGTAGGCCTTGCTGGATAAGGAATATCCTACCAGAATTCCTTCTTCACTTCTTGGCTCAAATTTTCTTAAGGACTTCTTGCCATTGTTATGAACGAAGCATTTGCATCCAATGGCCTTGAGATGAGCTACATTTGGTGTCTTACCTTTGAACAACTCATAGGGTGTCTTCTTCATGAAGGACCTTATGGTACATCTGTTGAGAATATAATTTGAAGCATTTATAATTTCAGCCCAAAGAAAGAGGGGTAGATTGTTCTCACAGATGATTGTTCTGGCCATGTTTTCCAGTGTGTGGTTCTTTCGTTCAACCACACCATTTTGTTGTGGTGTCCTTGGGGAAGAGAAGTTGTGTGTAACACCTTCTTGATCACAGAATTTTCCAAATTGATCTTGATTATCAAACTCTCTTCCATGATCTGTTCTTATAGACACCAGACTAAGTCCTGTAAGGACCTTGAGTTGTCTGTATAGTTTCTCAAATTCTGGGTAAGCCTCTGTCTTATCCTTCAAAAACAAAACCCAGGTAAATCTAGAATAATCATCAACAACGACTAGTGTGTATGAGCGTCCTACTAGACTTTTATATGGAATTGGTCCACAGAGGCCCATATGCAATAGTTCTAAACATCTAGAGGTGGTTACTTGAGACACAGGTTTAAAGGAAGTTCTGGTCTATTTCCCTCTAGTGCATGCATCACATACTTTGTCACAAATGAAATTTTGAGATGGTAGTCCTCTAACCAAGTCTAGGCGTTTTAGCTTTTGAAGGGTTTTCATGCTTACATGTCCCAATCTACGATGCCAAAACCAGGTTTCATCTGATGCAACTCTAAGACAGGTGAGGTCCTTTGTCATATGATCACTGAGGTCAATAACATACACATTGTTCATCCGATGACCTCTAAGGACTATTTCATGAGATTATTTTTCCACGACACATGAATTCTTATTGAACCAAACTTTATAACCTCTATCACAAAACTGAGAAATACTTAAAAGATTATACTCTAAACCTTCTACATAATATACATCATTTATACAATTGGCTGAGTCCTTACCGACCTTGCCGACTCCAAGGATCTTCCCTTGACTTTTGTCTCCAAACGTTACCTTCCCACTTTTGATGTCCTTGAGTTCTCTGAATTTGGTTGGATCTCCAGTCATGTGTCTCAAGCATCCGCTGTCCAAATACGGGAGGTCGTTGTGAGCCTTGAGACATACCTGCACTGAAGGACATTATACCTTTCTTTGGACCAGGAGTTTTAAGATATGTTTCTTTGTTGCGATGGATAGGTTTGCTGTTTGGCTTCTTTGGAACCCACTTGGTTTTAGTTCTTGGTTTTGGTATATTTGTGGGTCTATGAAGGGGTAAGGTTTCTGGTTTGATTTTGGGTGAACCATGTTTATCTGTAGAGGTTTTCGTCTCAGGGTATATATTGTAGAATGAACTTGGTTTATTTCTTGATTGAGAATGGAATTCAGCTCTTTTCGGTTCTGTATCATTTCATTTCTCATGCTGACATTATCAAAGGTAAGGTTTCTGATTATCTCATATTGAGTTTCTATGGTTTTGGAGTTTGTTTCAGCAATTCTAGTGAGATAGTGTACTTTATCGGTGAGGGTTGCAATGTAATCAAGCAGATTGAGCATTCTTGGTTTCATATTATGTTGAGGACATTTCAGAAAGAGATTTGTAAATACCTCATCATTGTCATCTTCCTGTGTTTCATCTGCTTGTGTTTCTGTAAGGTCCTTTGCCATGAGACAAAGATTTGCAATTTCCTCGGACTCACTTTCACTTTCACTGCCTTCGCTTTCACTCCATGTGGCAACCATAGCTTTGCTGCTCAATCTTTTTCCTCTGAAGTCACTTTGTTCCTTGACTTTCTTTACGTGAGGACATTCCCTGACCAAATGATCTGTTGCACCACAAGCAAAGCATTTATATTCATTATCATCCTTGGTTTGAATCTTACCTTTGGGTGAAGGTCGTTTGGAGGATGATTCTCTTAGATAGTCGCGAAATCTGGGATTCCTTCTGTATAGTCGTCTGAAACCTTTAGCTAGGATGGCCATGGTTTCTTCATCATCATCCTCTGATTCTTCTTCCGGTTCCTTGGTGCTTTTGAGGGCAATGTCCTTGTCCATTGCCTTGAGATGATCGTATCTCATGTACAAGAAGTTTGCCAATCAACTCTTCAATTTTCAAGGTCTCTAGATCTTGAGCTTCTTCTATTGCCGTTACTTTTGGTCCCCATTTATGCCTGGGAAGACACTGAAGGACCTTGTTCACTTGTTCTTCATTGGAATAGGATTTTCTGAGGGACTTGAGATGGTTGATGATTGCACTGAATCGTTTGAACATTGACTCAATGGACTCATTTTCTTCAATCTTGAAGCCTTCATACTTTTGAACTAGTATGTTGATCTTGGTCTTCTTTACTTGATTTGTTCCTTCATAGGTTGTGACCAAGTAGTTCCATATCTCATTGGAAAGAGCAAAATTAGACACCCTTTCAAATTCATTAGAGTTAAGACTGCAAATTAAAAGATAATGTGCATGAGTATTTTTCTTCGCTCGTTCTTTTTCCTCAGGTGTATACTCAGATCTTGGTTTGTCACTTATTGTTCCATCTTCAGCAGTCTTCTGGGGAGTAGGATAATTTCGTTTGAGGACTATGTCCCAAATGTCCTCATCTTGATTTCTCAAGAAGATCTCCATTTGGCGCTTCCAAATTCTGTAGTTGTCACCTGTCAGCAAAGGTGATATGTTCTATGAACGTCCTTGACTCAAGTCTCCCATGTTGTGATCTCCCATGATCTTTTCCACACTGCGATTAGTCTCTGAATTTTCAGTGGACCAGGCTTTGATACCAATTGAAATAACCCTAGAGGTGGGGGGTGAATATGGTTACTGAATTTTCTGCACAATTCACAATTTAATAAAGGACATTAGGTTCTCAGTCTCAATAGACTGAGAATTTCCTTAACAGAAAGCAGAAACAGAATAAATAAAGGACAGAATATATGAACTGAATAACCTCCTTTATTATGAAAAGAACGTGATGAACCTAGGATGAATGTCCTTAGGTTTTACAATGAACCAAGCGCCTTACAAGGACGCTTCTTATTTTCTGGAAACTAACACACACCAAATTCAATCTTTGGTGTCTAACCTCAATCGATCCTAATTCCGTCTAGGATGCGACTACACAAGCAACAATCAATCCTAGATCCGTTAAGGATTGATTTCACTCAAACTTCTCGCAACACCAATTCTCTCAAGAACACCAAAACAAAAAAACTCTACTTCTATTTTGAACACCCGATTTCTTCCGTGGAATCGTTACCTTTCTTTGTCTTGAATGCGTCTATTTAAAACGCTATGCTGGTCTTGTATTCGTTGGAGAAAAGCTTCTGTTTTTTTGCTCCGATTTCTCTTCACAATGGATTCGAAATTTGCTTCCTTTGTCAGCGAGATCTTCTGAGAGTTCCTTCCATTTTCTTCCTTGATTTTGTCTGCAAGATAGCGTATAAAATCAATTAGTCTGTTTCAGATGATAACAGAGGGAAAGTAAGATTCTTGCTTAAAAGGACAACTTCCCTGATTAAGTGTCGTCATTTGTCTTTCACTTCAAAATCCATTGAGTAGTGCCAATGTCCTTCAGGTTGTTTGTCATAGACGTCCTTGTTGTGCAGTGAGTGAACGTCCTTTGCTCTGTTCTCAAAAGGGGTTCTTCATTAGGGATGTAGATAATGAGAAAAAATAAACAAGATCAATGTAATGGTGATGAAGACAAGATTTTACATGGAAACCCAAAACGGGAAAAAAACCACACAAGGCAAGAGAAAATCCACTATAATGAAGATATTACAAAGGGTATCCCAAATGGTCGTATAACACAACGAGATCAATAAGGAGATATCTTAAACGGTTATAACACAACAGGAGTAGATTACAAAGGGTATCCCAAACGGTTGTATAACACAACGAGATCAAGAAGGAAAGATCTCAAACGGTTATAGCACAACGGGAATAGATATATCTCAAAGGAATGGTAATGGCGGTTATAGCACAACGAGAGTAGATTACAAAGGGTATCCCAAACGGTTGTATAACACAACAAGATCAAGAAGGAAAGATCTCAAACGGTTATAACCCAACGGGGATAAATATATCTCAAAGGAATGGTAACGAGATATAAAGAGATTACAATCTCATAATAAAAACTCTCAAAGTGGAATAGAAAAAGAAATCTCATGGCTCCATGAATGTAATGCTATAGCATCTACCTTACACCAGAAGGTAAAGATGGTGGTCCAAGGACAAGTTATCACCATCTCGGGAGAATCTATCAATGTTGTCTTCCCTCCCAAGCAAGCAACCCTTGAGGTGGAACACAGTTCCATGGACGAAGAACTTCACAATTTTGAACTTGTGGCAACTTTGAGCCAGGATGAATCTTCCTTTGACTTCGATCCCTACTCAAATCCCAAAGTGCACGCTATACTCAAGAGACAATGACACTTTCCTGGAATGTCGTTAGGAAAGAACCCGAAAAACAAGATTCCTCCTGTGTTCAAAACATTTAAGCAGAAAGGAAGGTTCGGCTTAGGGTACAAACCAACTGAGAAGAAAGTTAGGCTCGCCAAGATAGCCATAGCTGAGCAGAAGAGGATGGACAATCCTCCTACCTTGTTCTAAATAAAGCCCTATCCACTCACTCTGAATGGACAGTTCATTAAAGAAGGTGATGACTTCCCTTACTATGGGTTCCCTGAACCATACTACCTGAAGAACAAGGGAGTTCAAGTTGTTGGATTAGAAGTTTTCAATGAGTGCACCATTAATATGGCTACTGTTTTTGTCCCCGCTCGGGACAAAACAGCCACCATTGGAATGGACTCATCTAGCTGGGAGCAACATATTCGGCATGCTGTTCGGACAAGAAGCTATTAAGGAAGAATTTGAAGCTGACGCTGTTATTGCTGCATTATCCAACCTAAGCTTTGACCCAAGTCTCATGATCACTGAAGAAGAAGAAGTCAAGGCGGTCTCGTGGGTCGATGCTGAGAAGAATAGATTTGTTTTATCTGTAGGAGAGTCTGTTCCTATGGACATAGAGTTCGGTCCTAAGAGTCTGTAGTCAAGTGAGTCTGGTCTTGAGTCTGTTGGCGATGTACTCATTTCCGCATTCAATAAGATGAACCTTTCTACTTACTTTGATTCTTCTCTCCCCTCTTCCCTGAATTGTTGCGCTAATAATAATCTGGAATTTAATGAACCCTTAAAAGAATTTTCTAATGAACATGAGCATAAAATGGCGGTGTTGGAAGACACCATCATCATAAATATGGGCACAAAAGAACAACCTCGGGAGTTGAAGTTAGGTAGTTCACTCACAGCAAAAGAACAAGTATTATTTACAAAGCTTCTCAAGGAGTTTGTGGATGTATTCACATGGTCTTATGAGGATATGCCGGGGATTGACAAAGAAATTGCAGAGCACACCATACCTTTGATCCCCGATGCAAAACCGGTTCGACAAAAGGCCAGGAGGATCAAGCCTTAATGGGCTAAGAAAATTGAAGAAGAGGTTATAAAGCAGCTTAACGCTAAGTTCATCAAAGCAGTCCAATACCCTGAATGGATTGCTAATATCGTCCCAGTACCCAAGAAAGACGGGAAAGTGCGCATGTGTGTGGACTTCCGAGACCTTAACAAAGCCAGTTCCAAGGATAATTTCCCTCTACCCCACACCGATGTATTAGTGGATAACACTTGCGGACATGAGCTCTTATCCTTTATGGACGGATATGCTGGTTACAATCAAATAAAAATGGCAGAAGAAGATATGGAGAAGACTTCTTTCACCACACCATGGGGAACGTACTGTTATGTCGTCATGCCTTTCAGTCTTAAAAATGCCGGAGCAACGTACCAGAGAACTACGAACACCCTACTTCATGACATGATGCACGTCGAAGTAGAAGTTTATGTGGATGACATGATTGTTAAGTCCAAGACAAGGCAGGAGCATATTCTTAACCTCCGCAAGTTCTTCTTGAGGCTTCGCAAATACAAGATGCGGCTCAATCCAGCAAAGTGCACCTTCGGTTTACCTCTGGGAAGCTACTAAGCTATGTGGTCAGCCAACGGGGCATTGAAGTTGATCCTTCAAAGATAAAGGCTATCCAAGAGTTCAACCACCCAAGACAGAAAAAGGAGATAAGAGGCTTCTTGGGACGAGTCCAGTCAAGGTTGTTAAAATCGGGATCCTAACTCGAAACTAAGGGGAAGTTAGGATCGGAAATTAGCCCATATAGGATCGTGGATCGTGTGTAAATAGTAGAATCGTAGCGAGGATTTTGGACCATAAAATCGTAGGATCGTAAATCAGGATCGGGATTTTAATAACTATGAGTCCAGTACATCAGTAGGTTCATCTCAAAGCTCACCATGACTTGTGAACCTTTGTTCAAGAAACTAAAGAAAGGAAGCAAAGTAGAATGGGAGGATCAATGTCAAGCTGCTTTTGATAAAATCAAGGAATATTTGCAACATCCTTCAGTTCTCACGCCGCCAATATCAGCTGAGCCTCTACTCCTTTACCTTATAGTGACCAGCTCAACGATGAGGGCTATGTTGGCTCAGAAGGTAAAAGGTCAAGAGAGCGCCATCTACTACTTGAGCAAGAAATTCCTAGACTACAAAAGTCGATACGCAGACGTAGAGAAAATGGCTCTCGCATTAGTTTGGGCCACCAAGAAGTTAAGGCATTACATGCTTTCGCATACTGTATATGTCATAGTTGAGAACAATCCCATCAAATTCATCATGGAGCAACCGACCATCAACAACCGCATCGATCGATGGGTAGTCATGCTTTCTGAGTTCAATCTTCAATACTTACCCCAAAAATCTATCAAAGGGCGAGTTGTTTCAGATTTTCTGGCTGCTTCACCATCACAAGAACCTCCAAGCACCCACTTGGAATTCCCAAACGAAGATGTATTCTTTACCGATGAAATTACATGGGAAATGTATTTTGACGGAGCTTCTAACCAAATGGGTTGTGGAGTAGGAGTCCTATTAATATCTCCGGAAGGGCACACGTCCTTGTATCTGTAAAATTGGATTTTGATGCTACTAACAACGCTGCGGAGTATGAAGCATGCATCAAGGGTCTACAAGCTGCCTTAGCTTTAGCCATACGCCACATAAAGGTCTTTGGAGACTCTAGCCTCATCATCAATCAGGCTAAGAGCGCATGGAAGGTTCGAAGTGAGTGCCTCTTGGCTTATCAGCAAAAGCTTTTGGGACTTGCTGACCATTTTGAGCAAATTAGCTTCCAATACCTTTCTAGGGATCACAATGAATTGGTCGATGCCCTAGCCAAGTTATCTTCAATGATATCAATCCCATCAGGCACGCTTCAGCTGCCAACAATTGTAGAGCGACAGTCTGAACCCGCATATATCTGCGCCATAGAAGCACAAGAAGATGAGACGGAGGAATGGTTTCTTGACATATACAATTTCCTTCGGAAAGGAGAATATCCAGCTGAGTTAGATGCTCGAGGACAGTGAGCGATCAGGTCTCTAGCAGCACAATACTGCTTGATCCAAGATCGTTTGTACAAGAAGTCACCTACAGGCATCAATTTGTTGTGTATCGATGCCAAAAGTGCAAAGGAAGTTATGACTATGATACACGGAGGAGAGTGTGGGCCTCACATGAACGGGCGCATGCTAGCAAAGAAGATTCAAAGGGCTGGTTATTATTGGACTACTATGGAGAAAGACTGCTTAAATTTTGTTCGACGATGCCACAAATGTCAGGAGTATGCCAATCTGCAGCATTAACCTCCCTCATATCTAACTACCCTGACCTCTCCATGGCCATTCTCGGTATGGGGTATCGACATCATTGGCAAGGTACACCCAATCGGAACACGAGGACACGAATACATCTTGGTCGCCATTGATTACTTCACCAAGTGGGTAGAGGCAGCCTCTTTTGCCAAGCTCACATCCAAACAAGTGGCCAAATTCATCCTTCAGAACATCACATGCCGATATGGAGTACCTCATGAGATCATCAGTGATAACAGGAGTCACTTTCGAAAGGAAGTTGAGGTTTTGCTCACCAATTACAAAATATAGCATCATCGGTCTTCACCTTACCGACCTCAAGCCAACGGAGCTGTAGAGGCGGCCAATAAAACGGTGGCGGGAATCATTAAGAAGATGGTTGTCACTTACAAAGATTGGCCTGACAAGTTAGCATTTGCCTTATGGGGATACCGAACCTCTATACGAACTGCTACAGGAGCAACACCATATTCATTAGTCTATGGGATGGAAGCAGTCATGCCGATTGAGTTAGCAATCCCTTCATTACGAATAGTGGCAGAAAGCCAATTGCCAGAAGCAGAATGGGCTAGGGCAAGGTTCGAGGAGTTAATGTTGATGGATGAAAGGTGATTAAGGGCGTTACATAATGTGCAAGTGTGCCAAAGCAGGATCACTCGTGCTTTTAATAAGAAGGTGAAAAGTCGTTCACTTCAAGAGGGTGATTTAGTGCTCAAGTAAATGAGGGCACCAATACAAGACCCAAGGGGAAAGTTTGCACCTAATTGGAAAAGTCCTTATATGATTAAGGAAATTTTACCCGGAGGAGCAGCTCGGCTTGCCACTATGGATGGAGAAGATATGATTCAACCCACGAATTTGGATCAGCTCAAGCGATATTATGCTTAATATGGACAAGCAACTGGAAAACCAATTTTCAGACACTTGGTTAATATTTGATATATGCTCATAAAAAGAAGGAAAGATAAAGTTTGCATGAACACAATGATTGTAAACAATACTTCTTTTATTAATGATTAAAATGCAAGTACACTGCTTGTAAATAAGAAAATTCAAAAGGCTTAATTAAATAAAAGTTTATTCTGGCAAAGCAAATCAGTTCCTTCACTTCCATCCATCTTCTAGTCTTGTTTCACCTTCTCTACTTCGCCAGTGGTCTCATGATCAATCTCCATGTCTTTAGGCTCATTTGGGTCCGTCTCTTTGTTTTTAGGCTTATAGGCTCGCTTATGTGATTTCCGTGTCTCCACCCTCGGACCAAGCCGATCTTTTGCCGTCACCTTCACACCGAGACGATCCTTTATCGTTGAACGAGGACCCAGTCTCTCCCTCATGGATGTTTGACTTCTTAACGCCTCTCTAGCACGACAAGACTCGATGGCCGCAATTAGCCATCCATGATATCCAGCGTCAGCAATCTCTGATACATATGCCTTTGACGGAGCCTTAAGTGTCGGCCTTCTCGCCCAGTACTTCAGCCAAGACTCTATCACCGAGCCACGAAGCTTCAATTGCTCGGGGGCTTCACATAGCCGCTTGGGGATGGTCTGTTTGCGGCCCATTTGTCGCAACACCCGCTCCGGAAAGTAGAAAGTCATGTGTGTCAAGTCGGCAATACACACATAGGCGTTGCGATAGTCACTGGTCACATATTCAGGAACATGCCACCACTCGATCCACCATGTGATGTCACGAGGTTCCTTCAGAAAGGTGGTCCATTCAGTTACCGATTGACGCTCAGTATACTTGCGCCTCCTTTGACAATAATTTGCAAGTGCCGAAGAATTAGGAGGATCCTCAATAAGGCCCAAATGCTCCATCATCCATATCAGCCCATAAAGTTAGCACGGGTTACAATTGCATGCCAATTATTCCCAAACTAACAAAAAAAATGTCTAAAACCCGCCTAGGTTATACAGACAGTAGGTGGATTTGACAAATTGAGAATAAAGGAATGAGGGAGGAAATGTACCTGAAGAAGTAGGGGCTCCCACAAAGCTCGTATTCTGGATCCGGATTATCCAAGCCCATCATAGTTTCCGTTAGCATCAACGGCACTGGGTTAAAGCCTCGAGCCATGTCTTCGACAATCTAGATTAGGCCCGCCGGCCCGATTCTTCGCCCACCATGGTAGAAGCAGGATTCTCCAAGAAGAAATAATATGAGTGCTCGTACTCGTATCACATGACCATATTCCAATGTGTCAGGAGATTGAAAGTATTCGACAATGGTTTGGAAATGTACCTTATCACCGAATAGTGCGCTTCCTATGACTCGGTTCGGAAGGCATAGCAACTCCTTGTACTGTTTGGCGTTGTCGGTAGAAGTTGGAGGTGATGTCGGCCGTGCGAAATGATTCGTCCCGAGAGTAGACGACCATTCTTCAGGAAGTGGACATAGCTCCTTCAAGGAAAAGTGGAAAACATGCATCTTCGGATCCGAAAAGGCTCCTGCCGCTCGGATGAAGTCATGGTTGACTCTCGCTTGCCAGAGACTTAGCAATATCGTCAGGCTATATCTCCCGAGCTCTTTCTTCTTGTCTCTGGACAAGGTGCTCATCCAAGTAGCGAGCTTCTTCTCGAAAGCCATGAGAGTTAGGAGGATTTCTTGTGATTTTGGAGACTTTTAAATGGAAGATGCAATTGAAGATGATAAGTGAGAATCATAAGCATAGGGACAAGATAATTATACACCTTCACCCATGATCAAAATGGAGCACAAATCGATCAGCAAGCAATCATGTAGCCGTTGCCATCACATCCCTTAATTCAAGCCATTCTTCAACGGCTAGCGAAAAAAAGGGAAAAAATAGTTAAAACCCGCCTAGGTTTTAACTTTGGCAGGCTACACGCGCGCGCCCCCGCCAACCTAGGCCCAGCTCTCTCAGCCGCTTTAAAACCCGCCTAGGTTTTAAGGTCCAGGCCCAGCGTCCCAGTTTCCGTGGCCCATTTGCGTGAAGTCCACTCTTGGGCCTTTCTGTTTTGGTTTCAATTGGCCCATTCGTGTATTTTTGATGTTCCGGTTTCTGCTATCGACCCAATGATGTCCGGTTATGAAATTTTCACTCGAGTTATCTCCGACACTTAAGTTTTTGTTCTTTTTTTATTTTCTTTTCTTTTTGGGGAAGCGGGATTAAAAGGGATTAATCCCATCATGTAGAAAATCATTCGAAATTGCATCAATAAAAGCGTCAAAGTTGTGCATACATCAAGTTTTGAGTCTTGCATAAAATAAAAAAAAGGGAAATTCCAAATGGTAGGCATGAAGTATTGTCTATTCCAAGTGGTAAACACCTTTTTTGTAAATTCCAAATGGTAGGCATACTTAGAAAAAAAATTTCATCCCGTAGTTATTATACAACTTGCCGTTAGAAACAGGTTAAAAAAAAAAGAAAACGAAAATGAAAATGAAAAGTTTGAATTGAGAAGAAAACCACTGCCCAGATGTTCG
Organism: Portulaca oleracea; assembly: GCA_029582165.1. Lineage (NCBI taxonomy): Eukaryota > Viridiplantae > Streptophyta > Magnoliopsida > Caryophyllales > Portulacaceae > Portulaca > Portulaca oleracea. Next base: position 33,605,876 of record CM055868.1, on the reverse strand, counting down.
ACATTATTGACACCGGCCTCTCATTACTCCTCCCATCGCCCAGCCAACTCCTCCCCTAAACGTCTACCCACTATGTAGAATGGTCGACCGCGACATCCATCTCCGGTGCCGGTGAAGGAGGCATATTCGTCGGCGGCTTCCTTGTCCGACTGCCCAGTGCTTGTTGCCTGAAACTGGAACGTATACGCAGTGTTTTGTGTCAACTGAAACTAGAAGTTGCCCGTGTACGTTGACGGAAACTCCAACTCGAACGTCTGCCAACTCTACCCAGTTTGTCGCCTGAAAGTCGAACTGTTGCCCAGTGTTTGAAACAGGTATGATTCTGAAAGTTTTTGGTTTTTCAGGGCATAAATTAGGGTTTGGTTCAGAAATTGGTGGCAGAATTGTCAAAATTAGGGTTTAGGGTTTGTTCAAAAATCAAAAATTTTGTGGGCATAAATCGAAAATTAATGGTTCTTCAATTGACAAAATTTTTGAGGGCGTAAAATAAGGTTTTGTTCTGCTATATGTTTGTATTATTTGTTCAATAATATTACCTTTGGATTATTTATTCAATAATATATGTTTTGAATTGTCGTCTCTGACAATAATAATGTTGCTTGCAATTCAATGTTAATGTTGGGCTGTTTTGAACTGTTGGGTTGTTGCCGCCTTCTGTTTATTTCAAGTGTATGGGAGTGGATTAGACTAGTGTTGGGTTGTTTAATTTTTGTCGGTAACTTTGTGTGATATTGTTGACTACTAATCTTATAGCAGTAGGTTTATGTGATTTATCAGTGATTAATGTAGTCCTTCACTGTGGTGCTTTATTAGTGGTTAAGTAATAGGATTTTTTGGTATCTTTGTGTGTCAATATTGATTGCTAATCTTGTTGCTTAATTTTTTTTTTCCACTCATGGGAAAGTGTACATTAATCATGAACTTTAAGGGTAAAAGGCTAAGGTTAGAAGTGCCTGACACAGATAGGTCCAGTTTACTTGATGTGTTTACTGAGTTAGAAGAGAAGGCTGCAATTGAGAAGTTTTGGTTACCTAAATATTCGTCTCTCTCTTATTTCAAGAACACGGAGAGTGTTTATATCATTGAAGAGGTTGACTTAGGAAATTTGTATTTATGGTTGGAACAAGAGGGAGGAGTGAGATTGATATATGGGTTAGTTCTAGTGAAGAAGCCGGGACAGTGTTGGAGTTGTCTAGAGGTTTAAGAAAATATGATTTGAGGCTGCCAGAGGAAAATGTACCTTACATTCCTACATTGCATACACCAGTTGAACAACAGCTAATACCTCACACATTGGATGGTAGAACCAAACTTCCTGTGAGAAGGAGTACTTCTGATATTGCTGATTGTGTTCCTGCTTCTCCTAGTAACGATGGAGAGATTGCACCCTCTCTTGCACTTAACCCATCACCAGGGAGTTCAAGAATGTCCCTTGATGCCGTTATAAGGAATGAAACTGAGGCAATAGTGGTGGTTTCCAATGTCTTTCACAACACATCAAAAGATCACGAGCCTTCTAAATCATGTGCTAGATCTTTAGGTGAGTTGAGAATGCCTAAAAGCACGGCCATTAGAAAGGGAATGTACAAGAGTAAATCAGGGGCCGAGTCTATGGGGTCTCTTAATGTTGGTCAATCAGGATCTTATCATCAAAGTAACTCCATTCCAACCTCAGCGGGTACAAAGAGTAAGAGCACCAGCAGAGTATCTACAAATGACAGTGTCATTGCAGGTGACAGTGTCATTGCAGGTGACAATGTCAACGCAGGTGACTATTTTTTCCCCAAAACAACTTTAGACATTTAATATTTAAACACATTGACACTCAATATATCACTTGTTTTGTAGGTAATAATATTTTGGAGGTTGTGTTTCCTGATGATGGGGTCAATATATCACTTGTTTTGTAGGTAATAATATTGCACAAATCAAGGGCGCAATAGGTTGTTGTAGGAGGCTAATAGGGGTTGATGGAACTCATTTAAAGGGCCATTATGGAGGTGTCCTGCTATCAATTGTAGTCCTTGATGGGAATAATGAAATATTCCCACTTGCACATGCTGTTGTTGAGTCTGAGACCACTGATAGCTGGTGTTATTTCTTCTACCATTTGAAACAAGCTCTACAATCTGCCCTGAGTGATGAAATGTGGACTGTAATTTAAGACAGACAAAAGGCAAGTAATTTACCCTTTATTATTTTCATGGATTATCTTCTATATTACCATATATGTGGAAAACTACATTTATTAGTTCATACATTGACAGGGTTTGGATCCGGCATTGGATGATCAGTTGCCAACGGTTAATAGGAGATATTGTTGTCGACATTTGTGTGCAAATTTCAAAAAAGACTTTCCTGGAGTGTTATGCCACAAATTATTTTGGAACGTTTGTAAGGCATACTCAGAATGTACTTTTAAAAAGGCAATGGACCAGTTGCATCGACAGGTAGGGAGGGGGGCTGTTCAGTGGCTACTTGATATTGGACCTCATGAAAGGTGGGCTAGATATAAGTTTGATCCTCGCTTGTGCGCTGCTGACAATACAAGCAACTTTGTGGAGTCCTTCAATTCAACCCTTGGAGCTGATAGATGCTTACCTGTCCTTAGCATGCTTGAAGGTAATGTCACTTGTACTGTTTTATAATATTGTTGAAAATGTGACACTACATTTGAATTCTGCCATATTCTCCATGGGGCTTTTGTTAGTGTTTTATCAGTGCATGTTACAAATAGTGTATTATGGCAGTGCTGGCCAATAGTGTTTCTTCATTTGGGTAAAATGGTCATGCTTAAGTCCAACTCAAGTTTCATCAATAATATTTTATCAGTGCATGTTATAAAGTCCAACTCAAGTTTTCTCGTAGTGTGAGTCTGTTTAGAAGGTAACATATTAAAAAGTGTGAGTCAAGGAAAAACCTGTAAATTTTACATGTCAAGCCAACAACAATTATATGTCAAGCACGCAACAATTATCATGCAGCTTGTTTGAATGATTTTGTAAAGTTTTGAATGAGTTGAGGTTTTATAGTTTTAAAAACATTGCTCACTAGTTTGTAAAGTTTTGTATTCAATATGTTCATCTGATCCGTTTCTAGAAATCTACATTCGTAATTTGACAAGTTGATAATTACTAATTAATTGCAGGTGTGAGGAGGTTAACAATGGTGAGGCTAACTACGAGACAAGAAATTGCAAGCACGTGGACTGACAATGGTATTTGTCCTAATATTGTCAAGCGTTTGAAGGTAATATATACTGAATCTAGATCGTGTCGAGCATATGTGGCTAGTAAAATGGAGTTTGAGATACACGATAACAAAAGTCAGTTACCAGTATCTTTGAACAATAGAACATGTATATGTGGAGCTTGGCAGATTAGTGGCATACCTTATAAGCACGCTATTAGGGCTATTCTTCACAACAGAGAATCACCTGAGTCGTATGTCAGTATATGGTTTTCAGTGAGCATGTACAAGAAAGCCTATGAATACAACATTAACTCCATTCTTGACAATGAGCAATGGCCCGACTTCACTTACCCCAACCTTGAGCCTCCACCTATGACGAGAAAAGTTGGAAGACCATCTAGGAATAGAAGAAGAGAACTAGGGGAGCAAAGCAAAGGGAAAAGGTCTACTAGGAATACGTGCAGCAAGTGTGGTTATTCTGGCCACAACAGGAAAACTTGCAAAGGTGACCCAACTAGGAAGGAGATGATTGCACAAACTGAGAAGAGGTAGAGTAAGAAACAACAGCAAGTGGATACATTCGTGGGTGGTCCTTCGGGTTCTCAACCATCTCAGGCATCACAACCCCAGTTTTCCCAGCCAACACAATCACAACATACTCAAAGGAAAAGGAAGACAACTGATTTGACTCAAGCATTTACTAGAACAGTTACTAGGAGTTCAAAAAGGAGAATTATATGATTTGCCTGTAGTTTATATCATATGATGTACTTTGACTTTTTCTTAACTTATGTTGTAGTTTGAGCTATGAATCAATATTTATATGGGTATATTGTTCTAGATTATGTAAACCTTTGGAATCATAAGGTAGATGATGGAAACCTTTGGAATCAGAAGCTATATTTATATGGCCATATTGGTCCAAGTTTGATGTTTACCTTTGCAATCAGAACCTATATTTATATGGATATATTGGTCCAAGTTTGATGTTTACCTTTGCAATATTTACTTTTTACTTTGCTTATAGACATGGAACATGTTGAATTTTATACGGTTGTCATAATTGAATGTCACGTTTGATGTTTACGCAATGAATTTTATACGATTGTCACAATTGAATGTCACGTTTGATGTTTACGTTGTGTATTATAATGATGGAACGCCAATCATCTTGAGGACAAGTTGCAAACCTAATAAAACAACAATCTGTAACTCAAATCTCCAAGCTTTCAATACAATATTAAAACTATATTAAAACCCAAGATACATTAAGCCAAGATAGAACAAGTACTTCTTAACTTTGAGTTTTAACAAGACAAAGTACATCACTTTTCTACATAAACTCAACATATCAAATGACTAATTTAGCTACACAAGGTGCATCATCTTATTAGGGCCTCATCCCGATAATCACAAGTACCAACACAAAGTACATCACAACTGCATTTTTCACTATTGATTTCACATACTTGGCCTGCTTTACAATCATCTTCTTCAAAATACCAATGTCCCCATTGGCGGGGCCTTGCACACTTGAAGCCTCCCCATACCATTCAAATCTTCCTTCATCTTTTCCATTAGAAATTACGTGTTCCTGACCAGCCCATTTGAAGAAGTCACATGGAGAACATCGAAAATATACTCTGTTCGGGTTTGCCGCTGATTCAGATATCTTTAATTCAGCCTTCTTTCCACATTTGATGCAATGTTGCGGTCTCAACCACAACTTTGCACCCCCACCGGAATTCGAATACATAGAAGTCATTGCACCTAAGATTGTATAATCAATGAACTCAATGCCAAAAACAGAGTAAGTTAGCATGAACAACTCAACCCAGCTCGAGTCAATTAGCCAAAAAAACATAATAAGAAAAGCCACAGTAACAATCTCCTAACCAACTGCACTATAACAAAATTGTATAAGAAAAACCAAATTGATAGCAGCATAACAAAATTTCGTAAGAACCTCCTAACCAACTGCATTTTATAGAATTTAGCAGCACTATAACATAAGCTAAACTACAGAACATGGCAATGGAGAACGAAAGGCTAGACAGACAACTGCAGGCGTCCATCAGAGAACATCAGTTGATGGAGTCCAAATTAAGTGAATTAGAAGAGGATCTTGGCAAGGCTATTGACAAAATTAGAAGAGGATCTTGACAAGGCTATTGACAAAATAGACTTTGTGGAGGAAGAGGCAAGCTTTTCTATATTCTCCATGGGACTTCTGTTTTCATCAACACTGATGCGCAAATGTTTTCAGACCAATTTGATATGGCAAAATCAAAACACAATTCCTAGCAATTTCATCATATGATATAGCATATTCAACAGCACCACAACATTGACAATTACAAGATCCGAGTGTGAACCCAAATTTCATACCATTAAACCCTAAAAATTCTAACTGCGATCGAATTGAGAGGACACCTGAGCAATTTAGTATCAATTTTCTTACCAATTTAGTATCCATTTTCAACTATAAAAACCCTAAAAATTCAAACCCCAAAAGTTTCAACTAAACATACCTTAGATCGAATTGAACGGACGCCTGAGCAATAGAACCTGGGCCTCGATGAAGACGACCACCGACGAACATCCACGGCGATCGACAATGGGGAGCGACGACGCCGAGTGGGGCAAACGTTTAGGGGAGTAGTTGGTTGGGCGATGGGAGGAGCAATGAGAGGTTGGTGTCAATAATGTCGAACGTCTGGGCAATGGTTTTCTTCTCAATTCAAACTTTTCATTTTCATTTTCTTTTTCTTTTTTTTTAACCTGTTTCTAACGGCAAGTTGTATAATAACTACGGGATGGAATTTTTTTTCTAAGTATGCCTACCATTTGGAATTTACAAAAAAGGTGTCTACCACTTAGAATAGACAATACTTCATGCCTACCATTTGGAATTTCCCTAAACAAAATATATATATTACAAAGAGTCTTGCATAAAAAATAAATAAAAGAAAAAAGGGTCTTGCATTGCATTGTGTGTTTGTTATCACCACAGGGAACCGGAATCGCCGCTGTCCTCCGCCAAGTTGCCCCTGCATTTGAAGCTCCCGCATTGGAAGTACCGATCGTGCCAAAATAGGTATCCCAGGAGTAATAATCAGGTCTAGGAGCAGCCTGCAGGGGAGGCGATGGCCCAGTCAAGGGCATTTCCGAAGGATGTACGCTCGACGGTGAAGACACAGAATGCTCCTGCGAAGCAGCCAGCCAAGAATGATCAGGAACCTGTCATTCAACAGATGGAGTAGGCCATACAGGACCAGTTCCATAATTGGGGGCTGGCCACCCAGAAGAAGCAGATCCTCCCAGCTAAGAGTGTTAAGGCACAGACCACTCTTGAGAACCCATGGGCCATGTCGGACCCATTTCAGGAGCAGGAACAGGCCATCCTGCAGAACCGGAACCAAAAGAGGAAACATCATAGGGTGCAGGATGTGAAGTAGCGTCATCCGCTAGGGCTTGACTGCCAGTATACCCTACGGATGCACCTGAGTCACGGCCCCTTACCACTATCTCTCAACCGCGACGAGCAGAGCGCACTGAAGCTGGGGTATGACGAGAATGAGGAGGCCGGTAAGTGGCGCTTGATTCGGAAGCATCCTCCACTCAGTAAGAATGGGGCTGGGTATCACCACCATATCCAGTACTGTGATATGACCCTCCATGACCCAGTGGCTCCTCCAAGGACATCTGAGCCATGTCCTCTTCCATACTCGGAGGGCGACGACCTCTACTACCGGACCTGCTACGATGGGATCCCGTGGAGTGTTGACCCTCGATCAGAATGCCTTTGCCCCGACCCTCTGGTACAACTGCTAGAGGAGGACGAGAAGAACCACCAATTTCCTCCCGAGATTGACCTCGAGAAGAATATTCCCCTACTGAAGAACGGCGTGGGGGCCCTGTACGAGGAACGCCTGCAGTAGAACGTTAAGGTGGTTCTCTGGGAACAGATTCTGCATCGGCCTCCATATCGGCCCTTCCGGCAGCTTCACCTTGATATCTCCTTGAACCGATGAATCCCCGATCAATGAACTTCTTCATGGTGCTCCACTCCTTAGTCAGTTGCTGGAGAAAAGCCCATCTCGGTTGGGAAATAACAAGACAAGGGTCATTCATAAGTGGTATATGTGATAAAAGGAAGCAACATAAAATAAAGACTTACCGGTTTGTGATCAAATGCTTGAAGCGCAGAGCACTCACTACTGTTCTCCACATCCAAGAAGCCACCGATCTTTCGCCTCTCTTGTGGAATCTCCACTTCGGCAGCTTTAGCACAGGCCCCAACTGTAGATTTTCTGGTTAGAAGGTAGCCAAAACATGATAAGGACAAAGAAGGAAGATACATACCACTCGAGGAGCCAAACGGCTAAGATAGCGCTGGAACTCTTCATCGAATTGCTCCTACGGAACGTTGTGCACAAAGTTGTCAAATTCTTGACCTCGACCTAGATCTCCCAAAATGCCCGGGTTGACCCGCCATGGCTCAAATATGTATGCGGGAGGATCCAGGGGAATGAGACCAGGGTAACCTCCCAAAATTTGCCTCGAGGCTCTCTCCCCCAAGTACCACACATAACCGTAAGGCCCCTCAACCAGGAAGCGAAGACGGGTGTCGTGCTCCACCAGATCCAGAGGTTGTGGTAACCCTCTGAGGTCAAAGTCGGCCCAAGGACGCCAATTTACTTGATCTTGCAAGAGGAAGGATGCTTTTAAGTATGGCATGTAAAGGAAAATAGGAGAAAGATGTTAGGAATAGGGAGATACCGGCTGCAAGTTGTCCAGGATGCTGCGAATGAGGTCAAGGCACCCCGACTTATATTTCTTATCATGGATTCCCTCGGTGGTCCAGCGTTCAGCAGCTGGCACCGTCTTCTCCTTTTTTCGAACGAATTCCCGTGGCCAAGATGTACTCATATGCCCACGACTGCATGAACAAGATGTCAAACAAGGAACGAAGGATGAACAGCACATTGAAAAGAGAGGGTTTGAGCACATACCTCGAGCACCTTCCACAAGGAAGGACCATACTGGTAGCGAGTCTGGGCCGCATGAAGGTAAACTGGATCCGCATCCAGCGAAAGACGGACGCCACGACGGAGCCAATGGATGAAGTTGGCATAGGACGCCTTGCCCCAGTTCAGGTTTCGAATATTATCAAAATTGAGGAGATTCCGAAACCATGTCAGGGAAATATTGTCCCCATGGTTGGCAAAGAGGGTGGCAGAAATGATATATGCCAAGAAAATAAAGCGGCGTTGCTCTAAAGGCAAGTTTTGAAAACTCGCATCGCGAATGGTCATCTCGAAGTGCTTATAGTCAAGGTTGGGGAGACCTTGCCGTTGTCCCAAACGCGCGGACACTGGAGCCAACAAGTCCAGAACTACTGGAGGGATGTCTGCATCAAAGACCACGTCTTGCCCACCCCAAGGAAGGCCTGTAATCATGACGAAATCTTTGGGCGTAATCGTCATTTCACCCACGGGGAAGTGAAACGTGTTAGTGGAATCCCACAACCTCTCGGCCATCGCCCGACCAATGATGCGAAACGTCCTTTTCTGCCAAGCCTCCAAGCATTTCCAAAAGGCATGAAGCCCGCCGCGGTCAAAGTCTCCCGGACAAAATTTCCCGGAATTGATTTCGCTGCCTTAAGTGGCTTTTTTAGGGCGCCGGGAGTTTTCAAGTTATCCTCCTAAGGGCAGAATTCCAACACATCATTCAAAATGGGGGCTCAAAGCATAATTTAATGAATCCAAGCTGGACCCAGCACAAACACTGGGCTCACATCCACGGTCCATGAAGCAAACAAACAAGCATAAATGACGCGGCCCGAGCCGGATTAGCAACAAAAATGGGGGAAAATTTAAGTCAAAACCCGCCTAGGTTTTGACTTCGCCAAGCCCACGGTCACGGCCCATGAAGCAGGCCCAGCAGAAATCGAAAAAAAAAGGAGAATGCGCGAGTCAAAACCCGCTTAGGTTTTGACTCCGCCAAGCCCAGGTGACCGGCCCAGAGCACGCGATGGCCCAGTAGGCCGGACATAAAACCCGCCTAGGTTTTATTCCGCCTGGTGGGCCGCTACTCGGATAAATTGGCCCAGAACGCGTGTAAAAGGTTCTTGGTCCATTTTGCAAGGCGATTTGCAAATGAATTTTTTCGGTCAAAATGCAAAAATAAATGGGTCACTCTATATCCTGACATGCATACTTAAAATAGCTAAAAATCGACAAGGCATGAAAAATAAATTCATGCTTGCTCATTTTTACGCTAAACTAAGTACAAGAGGCAAGTTTAAGGGTTACCTTGCCATGAGAACGGTAAAACCAAGCATGGTTCCAAGATTCGACAATGAGATTGGAGGGAGCCGCTTCCATGCCGGGAACAAAGTTGCGTCGCGAAGACCGCTCATGGGGCCAAGCTCCCGCATGAGGAAGAGGTGGATTTCTATGACTTCGGGGTTGCATCTTTTCAAACCCGAGATTACTTCAAAGAATAAGACTTCTTTTCTAGAGAGAGAAGGAGTGAGCTAGAGAGATGAAGGAGATGAGGATGTGAAGAAGATGAAGGAAAAGCTTTGAATTTATAGAAAGGTCGGGTGAACGTGAGCCGTTCGTTTTTAGGACCCACCTCGAGATGCCAAATGCGTTTCATTGGCCGGAAGTCCAAAGGTTATCCTTTTGCACCCCAAAGAGAGGCAAAATGACGTGGTTCAATTCAATCCACACACGAAGTGGGTCCCACCTTGATATCCTTCATGAGGTAGAAAAAAACAGAAAAAAAATATACAAAACCCGCCTAGGTTTTGTTTGGCCCAGAAGAAGCGGCCCAATAGACACGGTCCAGGCGCGGACACAGCCCAAGGAAGGTCACCAAAACCCACCTAGGTTTTGTGACACCTGCAGCCCAAATACACGGCCCAACTCCCTACAGCCTGGGCCAACACTCTGGCTTTACGGCCCGCAAGTCGCCGACAATGGGACCACCATCACTCAACTACCGCACAAGAGGTCGCTACCATTATCATCATTCAGGACCATCGGCAGAGTTTCGATGCAGTCCCGAGCCATCGGCATCGCGCCCGATAAAGTCTCAATCCCCGAGCCATCGGCATCGCGCCCGATGAAGTCTCGACCCCAAGGCCATCAACAACGCGCCTGGTGAAGTCCTTTGGCATCAAAAATGCCAACCATCATCATCATTCAAGACCATCGGCAGAGTTTCGATGCAGTCCCGAGCCATCGGCATCGCGCCCGATAAAGTCTCGACCCCAAGGCCATCAGCAACGCGCCTGGTGAAGTCCTTCGGCATCAAAAATGCCAACCGTCATCATCATTCAAGACCATCGGCAGAGTTTCGATGCAGTCCCGAGCCATCGGCATTGCGCCCGGTGAAGTCTCAATCCTCGAGCCATCGGCATCGCGCCCGATGAAGTCTCGACCCACAAGGCCATCAGCAACGCGCCTGATGAAGTCCTTCGACATCAAAAATGCCAACCATCATTAACATCGACACCGGGAAAGACTGGAAGCGACACTAGGAAAGACTAGAAAACTCCATCAACGATCGGCATCGTGTCCGATAACAAGTAAGGCGTCAATCTCGCCCGAGATCAACATCGACTCATCAACGGTCAGGTAGAGCATCATTCTTGCTTGAGATCATCCCCAAAGGGGCGCCTGCCACTCGCAACTGCGACACAGGACGAAGCTTCCAAGTGTCAATCCACACCTTCAAGTAAGGCGTCATTCTCGCCCGAGATCAACATCGACTCATCAACGGTCAGGTAGAGCATCATTCTTGCTCGAGATCATCCCCAAAGGGGCGCATGTCGCCCGCAAATGCGACACAGGACGGAGCTTCCAAGTGTCAACCCACACCTTCAAGTAAGGCGTCAATCTCGCCCGAGATCAACATCGACTCATCAACGGTCAGGTAGAGCATCATTCTTGCTCGAGATCACGATCAAAGAGGCGCATGTCGCCCGCAACCGCGATGTAGGACTCCGCTTCCAAGCATCAACCCAGGCTTTGCAAACCAAAGTCATATCCTCAGGCTAATTTGACCTTCGTTCTATTCAGACTCGATCAAAGTGGGGGCTCTCTGTAGACACCTAATCCCGATTCATCAAAACATGCAAGTCAGATGGGCCAAGTAATAAACGGGTCATTGGGCCCAAAGGATCAATAAATCGAGCCCAAGAAAAATAAAACAGGCCGCATATAATTGTTAAAACCCCTCTGGGTTTTAACTTTTTAATGAGCAAGCCCACACAGAAGATGACCCAAACGCGCGCTCCGGCCCAGATAATTGTTATAACCCGCCTAGGTTATAAGCGAAGCTCGACACGACACCGTTTCACTCCACGTCATTGATCCGTGTGCTGATAATTGTTATAACCCGCCTAGGTTTTAAGGATTCTGGGCCAAAAAATACAATTTGCATGCATGCATGATCCCTTGATCTTTGCCCTACGTGCTTGACTTCCCCTTGACCACCCAAAACCCGCCTAGGTTTTGGACTCTGATGGCTTGATTTGTGGGATATGATCCCACCATTTCCCTCCAAAACTCACACTCCTTCACCTATAAATACCCCCCTCCATTCCACCTTTATCCCATCAACTTTCACTATCAACCACTCTCATTTTCTACTACCATTACTATACTCAAATACTCTCAAAATTTCATTATCTACACCCTCTCTAATCTTCCCATAATCATTCTCATCTTTGTCAACCATCATTCTCCACCACCATTATTCTACTAAACCTCCATCAAACAATTCTTTCATCAAAGCTTCCATATCCATTTCTAATCCCTTCATAATCACCCTCATCCATTTCTAATCCCTTCATAATCACCCTCATCACAACCATATAACCTTCCATACACCATTTTCTCCTAGCGACTCACATTACTTCATCAAAGCTTTAAGTCAAGAGGGGGCAACTAAAGGGATCAAAGTCATCATCACTACATCTTAAGCAAGGTTTGATTTCTTTATTTTCATTATTGTAATTAATCATGTAATTCCTTCTTTAATTCCGTGCTTGTTGGAGAGGATCGGAACCCAGGGTCTATAGAAAATCATGTGGATGATGGAAATCCACCCATAGAACTCATAAACACACCCAACTATTTTATTTTATTTTTTTGGTTTTTGGATTAATGGAGATGAACAACAAATACAACAAGAATCAAAGGGATATGGATAATTGTAAAGAGTAAACACTCATCCAATTGAATTAAGATGTTCAATCTCTAGTACAAGGACCTTCCACAAGCAAGGAGTCTTGAAACACCCAAGAAATCTCACAAAGAGTGGAGGTAAAACACTCACTCACAAAGAAGAGAATTCACCAAGCAATTTCCACCAAAGGATTGGCTTCATTGATTAAGGTTTGAAAACCCACAATTACAACTCTCCAATTGAGAGCAGTTTTCTTGAGTCTAACTCCCAAATATTCATCAACATAATCTCCTGAAAAAGAGGCTAAAACAAAGTATTTATACTAAAAGAAAAACACCAAAACTCAACGCTTCAAGCTGAGAAAACACGCGCAGAAAAAGAGAGACCATAGGTACGGTCTAGGAGACCGCAGGTGCGGTATAGAATACCACAGGTGCTGTCCCGAATACCGTAGGTGCAGTCTCAGTCTGTCCAGGGGAGATAGCGGGTGCGACTGTCTACGGGCAGTTTTTCCCCGCCGACTTCAAACGCGCATAACTTCTTCATCCAAACTCCGTTTTAGGCCCGTAAGATATCGTTAGAAAGCACTCAGTGTGTAATTTACGCTCCCAAAATTTGAGACCTGTCAGAGTTAAATTAAACGAGTTATGACCCAAAGTGTGAAGGCGCGTAGATTCCGATAACCTACGTTGACCCTTTTCCGCTTATTCTTTCCGAATGACTCCGAACCCTTTTAAAGACCCGAAGTAGGTCCCGATAAGGACCCGTACCTCCACTCTTATGGTCCGAGGTCCCATTTGAAGTGGATGCCACACCCGGGGATGACCTGAATACGCATCCAAGGTATCGGGTTCACCTTGAAATGCACTCCTCACCCGATTTTAGAGTTGTTTCTCTCGAGCTCTCGGGAGGGATTGCGAATAGACTTGAAGGCCACGGATTTGGGGGTCGGGCCCCAGCCCGATACGCTCCACTTGTACATATTTTGTAAAATAAAAACCACATTGTTTTATATTGCATGTTTCGAATAATAATTCCGCAAAATTAATCAAACTTCTCCCCTCTCTCTTTCTTTTCAAGGTTGATTTTAGTAGAGTCTGTTTTTTTTACAGGCGGATTCGAGGGTTCTTATAACTCTCGAATTCGTAACCTTACCCCCGAATCTAGAAATCGGGTTCGTAGACTGGAGTCTTTCTTTTCTTATTTTACGATTTGTCGATTTCCTTAAATCGGCTGGCGACTCTTTAAACATTTTTACAAATTCGTTTAAATTATTTGAAGTATTCGATTTCTTGCACAAAATTAATTTAAGAAAATAATTTAATTCATGTCCAATATTTATCCAAGGAGGGTCCCGAGAGAAATGGACCAGAAAATGATAAAACATAGGCGGGTTTTATCATTTTCAACCCAATTTCTCTTTGGGCCGAGGAGACCAGTTGCCCAACCTGAAATCTGCTAAAACCTAGGCGGGTTTTAGCTGATTCCAGTGGCCCGCTGGTTTTCTCTTGGGCCTGAATTTATTAATTGAGCCGGGATTAAATTATTGTTAAATTAGTTTGTGTAATTACGGATAATTTAAATAATAAAAAACGGCTTTGTAAATAAATAAAGTTTCATCACCCCGAAAATGAATTTCGAAAAATAAAAATATCCTTATTTAAGGATTAAGAAACCTTAGTCGGCTCCCGATCACAAATGTAGCGCATCACGGGAAAAAGGGTCACCTTTTCCCGGGGTTTTACAATTGCAAACTACTTGAAAGGATGATCCGATAGGCCTAGGAGGAGGAAGTGTGATGGCTGAAGGGGACATGAGGGGTAGGAACACTGTGATGGATGGAAGGCTTCCTGGCGTGTATATGTTCATTTGGGGAGGGGGAGAGATCACGGGAGCTAATGGACTTGTGTGTTTTAGTGGATGGTGCAAAGGATAAAAATGGAGGGCGGGCTGCTGCAGCATGGGTGCTGAAGGAGGGTGCTACCGTGAGTGCTTAACCTGCGGAGAGTATCTGTGTGGAATCGGTTGTGCAGGGCGAGGTTTATGCCGTCTATCTAGCCCTTAGGGAGGCGTAGAGGAGAGAATTTTCAGTGGTGGCTATCTACTCTGACTCCAAGTTGGTGGTTGACTTTCTGCGACGACCATAGTCAGCCCTGGTTGAATGTAAAGGATTAGCATTATGTTGTTCTTTTTTATACGCATGTTTCTCGACTGGGATGGTGCAGAAAGTGGATCGGCAAGTTATTGAATTGGCACATAGCTTAGAGAAACAAGCCAAGCGGAGCTACGGATCGAGACTCAAGGAGCGTGTGTTTTCTCGTTTTCCTAGTGATTTCTATATTGCTTATTGTGTTGTCTGATCTGACAAAATAAAAGAAAAAAGAAAAAGGTTTTCTCCACAATTTCCCCTAATATAATATCTCATCGGCCATAAAAGAAAGGAGAGGGGAAAAAAACCCGAAGACAAAAGAGTTGGGGTGATCTCTCTTCCTTCTCCTACCTATCTATAATCCTATTTCCGAGTTAGGGTTTGCTGAACATCTCTGGGCGGAGTGGCCTCTCCTCTCATAATTGTGGGGGGTTCATCGGCTATCTTTCCTGGACGAGTTGCCATGCACAGTGCTATATATATTTCTCATCAAAGGTGAATTTGGCATTCCAGATTCCCGTGAAGAATCCAACAACAAATATCTAGTTAATCTGGCTAGCTGACTGTTGATGCTGCCCCTTTTTGTTCATTTGTTTCGCAGAAAACCCTGCTGTTGGTTTGCGCTTTGATCATCTTCATTATCTGATAAGAGAAAGTGGGAAAATTAATTCGTGATGGCTAGGGATTTATCGCGATCGAGATCCCCGTCTCACAGGCGTAGTAGGCGAAGCCATAGAGATCGAAGTCGATCACCTTATAGCAGCAGGTGACCCCGTTCATCTCTCTCTCTCTCTCTCTCTCTCTCTCTCTCTCTCTCTCTCTCCCCCCTTCCCCTCCCCCAGTTATGTATCATTTATTTATTAAGGGCTAAATTGCAGATGGCTATTATATTTTTTGTAGGGTTTGGCAAGATCAGTTGTTGTGTGAAATATGTGAATGACTTTGTACAATGCTGGGTCTGTCCTTGGTCTTCATTCTTATGTCTTGGTGTATACGAATGGATAATTCACATGTTTGGTTGTAAAGCCATCATCTTAGTCGTTTCAAAGAGAGCACCATTAATCGATTGGATAACTTAAATGTGTTTGCACTCAGTTTAAAAGGCAGAGGGTAGGGAGGAAGGGAACGGATGTCATAGAAAGGGAAGCAAAAGTGGTCGAGGTTAACGTGATTTTTGGATATATTGAGTGAGGGGAGTGAAGGGCAGGAATATTGTTCCCCGTCCATTCATCCATCCCTCATTTTGGGGATCAATATACTAAGGTGGGTAGGATGAGTTTCATAACCATGGAATGGAATACTTTCAGTGCGGTGGAAGAATTGACTTTTTACCTTTTCCATCTTACACTCAGTGTCGGTTTCAT
Organism: Portulaca oleracea; assembly: GCA_029582165.1. Lineage (NCBI taxonomy): Eukaryota > Viridiplantae > Streptophyta > Magnoliopsida > Caryophyllales > Portulacaceae > Portulaca > Portulaca oleracea. Next base: position 33,589,967 of record CM055868.1, on the reverse strand, counting down.
TTTTGCCTAATTGTTTCTGCCATTGGTGTTATACAATGATGGGCACCGATGAAGAAACTGAACATACCCCAATGTTCACTCAGATTTATTTGGTTGCTACTGATGAGAGTTGGTGGAAATTGTGCGGAGGAAATTTCTTAGCTGTCCAAAGAGTCGATACATAAATAACATTAAACTGAACTTGTTATGCTATTACCCTACTGGTCACACTGTTTATGTGGAGCTCTGTTATGGTGCAATTTTAGGTTGCATATGTCTTGAAAATATATCCACTACTTGTCTGCCTTTGTGGCCGTAAATAAAGGAAATAAATGAAGGATTGGTTTTTATTTTATTTTTATTATTTATTCATATTTTTTTCGCTTCAATCTGGGTTTCTTTGTGGTTTTTTTTGGGGGGGGGGGGGTGATGGAGGGACGATTGTGTGTTGGGGAGATTTGAGGCAATCATTATTATGCTTTTCTTTTCCTAGTGAATTTAAAGACACATTTCTGTTTAATTTAGACGATGTATGAAATGTTATAAGATTTTAGATACGGTGCTTTTTCCTGTGAGAACCTGGAGAGAAGCTGCTTCCTCGTTTATGGGAGGTGGGCAGGTAATGAATGCTGCTGGCTTTGGCATTACTTTATCTGTCCATTGTCATTAGCGACATCATGTGATTAAAGATGGAGCACTCAAAGTTTTTTCTTTACAATTTAATGAGGTAACTGTAAATGATCTAGCGCTTATTGCACCCGGTGGTGGCCAGTTTCGTCTTCATAATGTTCTCTTCTAGTGTTATTGGTTTTTACTAAAGCTTTGCTTCCTCCCACAGACGGAAAAGTCGTTCTATATCCCCTCGCTATCGTAAAAATCGTTCTCGAACTCCAAGGCGTCATAGGAGCCCTTCACCTTCACCTAGGCGCTATAGGCGACGAAGAAGTAGCAGTACTTCATTGTCTCCTGCACGTAAATTACGCAGTCCAAGCCTAGGCTCAGCAGAGCGCAAAAGCTCCAGTGAGAAATTGAAACAAGAAGAGGAGAAACAAAGGTATTTCCGTAGATTTTGCATTGTCATCATCAGTCCTACTTTTCCGTGTACATGTTTCTTTATCCGATTCAAGTTTATGATATTCGCTGTCATTCTTCTGGTCTTTCCCATAGATGGTGCATTTAGATTGTATCCATTGAACATGGCCGAAATGCCTTCAGAGCTTTTCTATATCAAACTTCACAATAATAAGTGATTAATATATTTTTTTGCTCTACTTATGCCAATGATAATAATCTCGACGTTATAATCAAGTGTTTTTTTTTTCTTATTACTATTGAACAAGTAAACTTTTGTTTAACTTAATTTTAGGATGTTTTCGTTTCTAATGTATTACTCCCTCTGTCCCAAATTAATTGACGGAATTGGAATTTTCACACATACCAATATATAACTATAATAACTACAAAACCTCAATTGTATTTGGCTTTTCTCTCTCTAATAAATAATATAAAACAATTGAATTAGGTATTGGGAATAGGAAATTGACAATTATTTTGGGACAAAATAAGTTAGTTAAAGTGTCAATTAATATGAGACGGAGGGAGTAATTGGTTTATTCACATATTGATTGGTGATTTCATAGTTTTATCCATTAAAAAAAAATAATCTTGTAGTAGGCAGTATTATAATTTATAATTGCTTGTAAAGGTTGGGCCGTAGCATGTCCATTTGGAAAGCCTTTATAAGTTGTAATACTCAGAGCATGATACTAAAGCCTTAACAACTTGAGACTTATCAGTTATAATTTCTCTACCTTTTAAGTTTTAGTATAAGAGAAGTGGTTCCAACTGGTACTTCCTTGCCTTCACCTTTGGGGAAGGCTTGCAAGGAGGGATCTTTAGGCAATACCGTAATACCTGTGTGAAGTGGTAAGATTTGTTTAGTAATTGTCATTAGTTTCTGATTTCTTATATAATCTTCACTGGAGAGAGGAGCCTATGATCATATCCCATAAATCCTCCTTCAGAGAGTGTTTAGCAAACTATCTTCGCTAGTGACGGACTGGCTAGATGTTTGGTTAAATGTATGCAGTTGTCTCTGAGTGAGACACTGAGAGTAGAACTTGTTTTATGTATTAAGAAGAATAACTGCATCATAAAACAAATTGATAGCTTTTACTGCTCCAGTTTAACCACAGATTCAGCCAGTCTTGACACAGAGCACTTAGACGAATAAAACAATGAGTACCAGTGTCTCCTCACAGGGACAGATGAATGATTGAATGACCAATCTTCATGGCTTCATTGACATAAGTCAATGAGCTCTACTTGTCTTATTCTTTGTCATAGTTGAGAGCAGTATTATCTACATTTATATCTTCTCAGTGATGGTGGACTCCCGTAGAAAAGTTTAAAAAAAGAATGAAATTAAAATCAGGAACAATATAGCTGAAACATGTTGAAATGCATGGCTTGTCTGTGAGTGCTATACTGATAATTGTGTTCAGGTACCAAAGTCAAATCCAGATCTGTAGCTCAAGGTCCTATGTTTGCATTCACTTCTAACTTAGAAGTGGCCAAGCTACAATCCACATCAGGAAGATCTTTGCATGAATTCACATGGTCATTAGTATTTTGCTTTGTTACCTGGACTTGGGACACGGGTGTCCGACACGGACACGGATCCAAGAGTCCGACATGGCATCTTTAAAAATTATGGACACGGGGACATAGTATCCAAGGGTCCGACACAGCGGGGGAAACACGACCCCTAAATTGCATAACATATTTAATTATAATAAAAGTGAAATATTATTTTTTTAAGGCATCCTTAAAAATTTGTAAGCCTAGGGATACTTTAATTTAAATTGATTTGGCCTATATAGGGAATATATTCAGCCCAACTTTTAAAAGGCCCAAAAAATTGATGCCACTTTTATTTTAAAATGATCAAAATAAAGCAGTGGAAATTATCCAAAAGAAAACCCTAGGCTCAACCCTAATTGCGGCTGTTCACGCCCCTGCCACCCCCTCCCCCCTCCTTTGTTTCTGGAGTTCAATTAAAAAGGCAAAAAGATGCACTTCCAGTGAGAGAAATCTCGAGAAATCTGTAAGGAAAATCACAATGATGCACTTCTGGCGACTTCCAGCCCGGGGAAAACCCACCGGTGGGGTCGCACAGTCCATTCGACCAAAAACCCTCAACTACCACCCGGAATACCCATCAATTGGTTGTCCAATTGTTCGATCTAGGGTTTGCTGTGACTAGGGTTCGTTCCTGGCCAAGTCCTGCGATTCTGCGCAGGTTCGCCAGGGGTCCTATGTCCGGATCTATGTCGGGTCGTGTCTACCCTGGTACGGCAAGTACAATTGCCGAGTCCGGGTAACGTCGGTATTTTGTAATAGTTTACTTTCCAAAATTCAATCCGCACAAGAAAGGGCTTGTCATGGATTCATATTGGTATTTTCTACCACATTTCTTTTGTGACTTTTGAAGGTGGTGGGAGGAAACCAACACCATGAAATGTTAGTGGAAAAATTAATTAAATATCGTTAACTAAAATCAACATTCGGAGTTCAGTCAATGAATTCTCTGGGTAAAATAAGTAGTAATTAATATGTTGTTGAAATTGTAAAGTGACAGATAATGTGAAATGAGCGAAGTTAGTTAAAAGGTCAGATAAAAAAGAACGGAGGGAGAAGTACTCTCATCCAATTGATGGGTTCCACGACATACTATCTCAAAAATGATGTACTCAATTATAATTATCATTATATCTATTTTTTCAGTATACCTATGTGGGGTTGTAGAGGGGGTTGGGGCACAGAAACACAGTTTGTTTTGTGTGTGTGGGGGTGGGGTGGGTTTTTTTTTTTTTTTTTTTTGGGGGGGGCGGGGGGGGGGGGGGTTCTTAACCCCATTTACAAGGGGAAAACCATTGTATGAAGAACTTGGTCTGCTTAGCTGTTGCTTGAGTACTATTCAAACTGCAGACTTTGCATCTAAGAATGGCTGTAGTATAATGATGTTGGCCATGAAATGGATGAAGTTAGATTGTCAAGTTGCAGTTCATTTGGCCACGAGGATTAACTTCCAATATAACTGTTAAAGCTTAAAACTAGTTCTGAGAATGGCTGAATGAGGTAACACATTTTGTTTGTAAGCTATGATGGCCTCAAGGTTCTTGACAGGAGTGTCAAAGTGAAGGGCTTGGGTTTTTCTTCTCGTTTCTTTTTTCTTTTTTTTTGGGGGGGGGGGGGGGGGGGGGGGGGGGGGGAGGTGAAGGGGGTATGGAGATTATTTAAAATTGTGTGTGCCGATTAAGTCCATTGTGGCTACCCGAAGAAAGTTGGCAACAATGTCTTGTATCCACCACTCTATTCTTGTATTCATGATCACACCACTCCAATTCTTGTACTCATGATCACACCACTCCATTGTGCCCGATGTGATGGACTGTGATAATTACAGTGGCTTTGAAGTTCACAGCTGAAAGTTGAGATCTGGCTGTATTCATTCTGTATCTAGACTAATCTCAAAGTTCTTCACATCATAGACAGATTTTCTGTGTTGAACTTATTAGCTGATTAGTGAATGACACTTAAGCGTGCACAGAAATCTATCCTATATCTTGATGAATGTGGAATTCTGTTGTTTAATGTGTGTGTGCGTGCGTGTGTTTCTGAGTATTTTCATGATTAGCTTTTAAGTGCAGCAGGTCGCTTGACATTCTTCTCCACAGGCTTTTCTGAAGGAAGATACTGCTATAGTTCAACTTGTTATATTTGATGATCCATTGGCTGCCTCCTTTATCTACTGTACACCAGTTTTGTCATTGTTTGGATCTGGATTCGGTTAGAGGTATGCCTTAAAAACATAAATATAATAAATTTTTAAGCATGAAGGTCAGTTTGCCATTCATTGGTTTCAGATAAGAAAGGGTAAAAGAAAAGAAAAACCCCTTGTTCTTTTAGTTTCCTGATAAAAGCTGAGTTTGTGAGAGCCCTGCTACAATGTAATGTTGTTTGATTGTCACGGCGAGCAAGGTTGTGAGGGCTGTCAGTGTAACTTTGGCACAATGGTTCTGATATTTGTGACTAACATCCTTTATTTTTCCAACAGGCGTCAGCAGGAAGCAGAATTGAAATTGATTACGGAGGAAACTGCTAGGAGAGTAGAGGAAGCAATTCAGAAGAAAGTCGCTGAGAGCCTTGAGTCTGAGGAGATTAAACGGGAAATACAGAAGCTGTTGGAGGAAGGCCGACAGAAATTGCACCAAGAGGTAGCAGTTGAACTGGCAAAAGAAAAGCAAGCAGCCCAGCTTGAGGCACTGCGAAAAGAGGCAAGTAGTTGGTTGAAGCTGGCTTTTACTTGTGTACCATGTAATTATAGATTTCATTCGCAATTCCCTTGCTGGAGAATAATAATTTAAAGGGAATGAGAGAAAAACAGGACGCATTGAAAGCACATATGCTCACTAGTTTCAGAATCTTGATTTCAGGAACAAGCTCGTAGGGAGAAAGAAGAACTGGAAAAGATGCTGGAAGAGAATCGAAGGAAGCTTGAGGAAGCTCAGAGACAGGAGGCTCTTGAGCAGCAGAGGAGGGAAGAGGAGCGATATCGAGAACTGGAGGAGTTGCAAAGGCAGAAGGAAGAGGCAATGCGTAGGAAGAAACAGCAAGAAGAGGAAGAACGTGCAAAACAGATGGTTTTGCTTGGGAAGAACAAGTCTAGGCCTAAATTGTCCTTCGCACTTAATTCAAAATAACCACTTGATATATTAGGTTAGAAGCACATCTAATGTATTGTATGCTTGTGAAATCATTCTAGACCTCTGGAAATTGTTGTTTGAAATCATGAAATGGCTTATGAAGCAGTTTTGGAGGTACAACTAGTTGCCTGTTGGTTCTCTCTTTGTTTCTTCTCTTTCTGGTTCAATTTAGTGTTTTCACTTAGAGCTCATGAACAAAAACTAGGATGATATTGTGTGGGCAAGGTGGCAAATCCCTGTGCCCGCTTGGACTCCATTGTGCTAGCTATGTTGCTAAAACGGACCAGACTGGTTGGTTTGAACATAAACCCATCTGACTGGCTCAACCGTACGAAACTGTCCAAAACCAGTTGACCCAGTTTACCCGAAATCAGGAGTGGTTTTGTTTGCTTTTGTTTTGTTTGATTTTTTTTTTGTTTTTTATTTTTTTTTGTGATGATTAGTTTTGGGTTTTTATTATAATGCCTCAGACCCAAGAAAAGTCAAGATCTACAGTAGTTCTTTGTAGTTGAATATAGGCCTTGTTCTTTTTTGCGGTTGGCAAACTGCGGTGTCACACCCTACTGCAGTTTGCCACAACCCACCACAAAATACCATTCTACCACAATTCAACACAATCCACCACAAATTAGTTTTTCAAATTTATTATATATCTTTAATATAAATTTTCAATCAATACATTTTCAACTCACTTTTTCCAATACAATAATATTTCAACCATTTTTTTAATCATTCAAAAACAATACAATATTTCAACTCACTTTTTCCAATTACTTTTTCACAACTACCAATACAATATTTATGTATATATAAATGGAGTTTTGGATGCTAATATAATGAACTTTTGGGGTATTGGACAATAATGCACTGGACTTTGACCTTGGACAATAATGCACTGAACTTTGGGGGGTGTTGGACAATAATGCACTCGAGACAATTTCGACGGTGACGAACTTGGTGACAATCTTACGTGACAAACCGAGAAGACAAATATTTTTGGACCATTCATCTCCTCCACCCGCTACATAGGATTGCCACCTTGTTAGCCATTGCCAAAATCATACTGAGTGCATTATTGTTCAACACCTCCCAAAGTACAGTGTATTATTGTCCAATGTAAAAGTTCTCTGCATTATTGTCCAATACACCAAAAATTCAGTATATTAGCATCCAAAAGCCCTATATAAAAAAAACCCACTACAACATACCAATAACCCGCCACAATTACACCACACTATACCGCGCCATACCGCAGAATACCACATAAAAGAATAGGGCCATATTCTTTCAGGGATTCAGTAATTTGGAGAGAGAATCACTGAACAGGCAAACATGAAGATGGGCATGAATTGAAGTGCAATGGAAATGAACTATCAAGATGAAGAAGGTGACTAATGGTTAGCTTTTACCGGACACTTGTAGCACTGAAGTAGTATGTAGTATGAACCAATTAGATCTGTCAATTCGGCCGGGTGGACGGATTTTTGGTCGGTCATATATCGGGTTGGGATAATACGGGTTGGGTGTGTTTCGGGTTCGGGTAGATACCGGCGGTGTATTTTGAGTTCGGGTAAATCCAACGGATTATGATTACGGCATTTTTCCGTTTTTTCTTTAAAAAAATATTCTCTAAATACTATTTTTTGTACAATATACATATAAAATATGATTATGTTCTAGTAACGATATATTATTGTTATTATTTTAACTTAAATTAGAGAAATAACAAATAAATGAGTTGCGGTTATAGTTTAATAATTAAAAATTTCAATGAAAACTTACGAATTCTTATAAAGTTGAACTTAAAAAATTAATTTTTCGGGTCAGCAGGCGGGTCAAATCCGACCCGTTAATTTTCGGGTTGGTGTATTTCGGGTTTAGTTGAAAAAATCATGTTTAAAACCCAAAAATTTTGAACGGGTTCAGGTCGGATTATCGGGTAGGTCAGAAATCGTCAGGTCTAAAACCAATTATATTAGAGACTAGCATTTAGGGCATGTTAAATTTATGGGTAACTTAAGTTTTTAAAAATTTATCAGTTTTTGCTTGAATTTATAAAAATCAAAATTCACCAAATTTTATCAAAGTTAAAAAACAGAAGAGAAATTTAATTTTAATATATTAGCATAAATTGGCCAAAAGTTATTGAAATTTACCAAAGTTACCAAAAATTATCAAAAGTTAGCAAAATTTAACTTTTACCCAATTTACCCAACTCCTTTTTACTCATGAATTTGATAGGTTAATGCCTAAAAAAATGAGTTGAAAGGCCCGTAAGATAGAGATATTTACAAAGGGTGAGGATAGAATATGTGAGTTTTGTTGAGGGTATTTTTGAAAGTTATAATTATTAATATTTACTTTTTTTATTAGGTTAAAATTTATACATAACTTAATTATAATAATATTCAAATAATGTATAACAGAAGAACTAGTTTTTAACAACAAATGGATAATCTTTTCCTATAAAAAATAAATTAATAAATTAATTTTCAATAAAATATGTAATTTAATTGTATCCTGTGCAACGCACGGGTTTGAAGATTGAGTAAATTACATTTATCCTAGCTCACATTTGTGGTAACAATTTTTACATATCCGACATTTGTGAAATAATTTTTACTTTATCTGACATTAAATGTTCATGTATTTAAACCTCCTAAGATATTCTTTAATTGATTTTTGTTGGATCTTCCAGTGAACATTAAAAAGATAAATATAAATTGACTTTTTTTTACCTTTGATATTAATTCATATGATTTTCAATTAATTACCCTCAATATTAATTCATATGACATTTAAACATCAACTTTTTCTCTACTTTATTTTTTCGAAAACTCCATCTCTCCTTATTCTGAAAATGAAAAGGTCATTTAAGTAATTTCTTTTTAATGTTAGAGGCAACATGGTTCATTCATATAGTCATATAGAGACATTTTGATTTTTTTACGTTTCCGATAAGAAGTAACCAGATTTTGCTACTAAAAGTTATTTTCACTTATTGTCAGGTAAGATAAAAATTATTTTATAAATATCGGGTATGTAAAAATTATTATCACAAATGTCAAGTAGGGTAAATGTAATTTACTCATGGAAAATCCAGATCGGCGAGGCACAGGACGATCACGTGTGTCGTGCCCAGGCTCCAAACCACTGAGCCCCGGATAAAGGCCTTTCTTTGTCCAACGTTGTTTGGCTCGTTATGTTTCTGCTTAGGCTTCCTTCCTGCTCTCGTTATCTTCCCGCAGTTGCAGACTCCCTCCCTCTCAAGGATTTGAGGTCTTTTTATTCCTTCCTTTATCTGCCTGCTCATATTTTCTATTCATAATTCCCATTAGTTCTATTCACAATTCCTTCCAACTATATGGCTTCTTTCTCACTTGTTTGTGTTTGAAATAACTAACCATCATCTTTAACAGTCGAATTATCCACTTGATTATTGAATTGAGATTGCATTCTATGATATTACTTCGGCTTGAATAGCGTTCTTAGTCTGTTATCTTTCACCCATCTTCAGTTTGTTACTCTTGGCATCCTATTTTCGATTTTCCTTACTTTCAAGTCCTTGGATAGCCAACTGAATTGGGATAGTGGGCTGATGAACAAAAAAGATGCCAATTCTTTTAAATTCTTTGTCGCCCTTTAGCATATCCTTGTCCTTTGATTTCAGTGTGCCCTCCAAGGTGTTTTCATCTCTGGCTAGCTCACCTTTGTACAAGCTTCAGCTATGTACACTCCCTAATAAAGTTTTACTTGGTAGTCGTTCATTAGAGCAAAGCCCTTCGTTTTTGAGAAATTACCCACTTCTGAGGTCAGCAAACACTGTGTTTTGCCATACAAAGGATGTCTCAGAAGATGTGACAAATACCCAGATGCCCAAATTGCCTAAGAGTGAAGAGTATCCTAACAATGAAGAGTTAGAGTTGCTGAACAAGCCCTCACCAATACCCATTAATGGCGACTCGGATTTAGAACTTGAGAGCAAGCCTTTGAAACCGAGTAAAGATGCAGCATTGGAGCCTTTTCTGAAGTTCTTCAAACCTAAAGATTTAGCAGAAGAACAAGCAGAAGAAGGTGAGGTTGGAGTTGCAAAGGAAACTGAAAAGGTGGTTGTTGATTATTATGAGCCAAATCCTGGTGATTGTGTTGTTGGTGTTGTGGTTTCTGGTAATGAGAACAAGCTAGATCTCAATATAGGGGCAGACTTATTGGGCACAATGTTAACGAAGGAGGTTCTTCCATTGTATGACAAAGAGATGGATTACTTGTTATGTGATTTAGACAAAAATGCTGAGGAATTTATGGCAAATGGAAAGATGGGAATCGTCCAAAATCAGGATGCTATCAGTGGGCAACCTGTTGCTGGCAGGCCTGTAGTGGATCCTGGAACTGTTTTGTTTGCTGAAGTTCTTGGTAGGACACTTAGTGGCAGGCCATTACTTTCAACCCGACGATTCTTCAGACGGATTGCTTGGCGTCGTGTGAGGCAGGTTCTTTTCTCACTTTTAAAATTTGGATAGAACTTGTTAATTGTGGTGCCTGGATTCTGTTTTATTTTATGTTTTATTTGTTGGATTGATCTGGGTGGGGTTGCTCTTTGCTTACAATGATATTAGATGATTCCTGTGTATTGCTCAACAGTTTGCTTTGATATTTGTATATCATCAGGAGAGGGGCTTCTAGTCTCTGAAATCTTTGTTGATACATGCTAATTGTATGTGTATGGATACTTGCCAACTACTCTAGAAGGGGCTGGTGTAGATTGTGTATGACTGAGATATCTTAATTAAATTTAATTTTGCTGTTTCCTTTCCTTCTTTTATTTTTCTTGTGTGCAGATAAAACACTTAGATGAGCCCATTGAAGTTAAGATCACAGAATGGAATACAGGGGGCTTGCTTACGAGAATTGAGGTTGGTGCTAGGTTTGGCGTTATTTGATATGTTTTTGGAGCAGAGACCTTGTATTTATTTTTTCCATTGCAGGGTCTCCGAGCTTTCCTTCCCAAGGCTGAGTTAGTTGACAGAATAAAAAGCTTTGCAGACTTGAAAGAGAAGGTAAAATAAAGTTTGCTGCATTTTTAGATGTATACATTGAATGCTTTTATCAGTTTGGTAGAAGAGTTTGGAATTGAATATGACATAGTTGAAACATTTGATGGTGTTAAGGCAATACCGTAAACTTACTAGGAAATTTCTCTTTGTGTGAGCGTGAACAATTGCATACAAGCTAGATAGAATTCTTAGCTTCTTGTTCATTGCGTAAAGCAAGGTTTTTAAATTGTAGTATTTATAGGGGGTTTGGTGTTGAATGTTGGACTTCTCATTCTATCCAATCCTAACTAAAGCAAGATTTTGGTTAATTTGATAGTGAAAAAGCAAATTAAAGCAACTCAACTATGCTCCCTTCGCCCTGACCTCGCCTGAGTGCTCTGTTGCCCTAGGTCTTGGGGTATCCTTCTCAACAGTCTCAAGCTGGCCTAGGCCCCTACCCCTATTCTCATGGAGTGTGGTTGGCTAAGTCTATTCTAGACAACGACCCAATGACATAATGCACTTAGAAGCTATTCTCGTGCCTGGTGCGCACTATTTCGATACTAAGCCGCTTACAATTCTCAAACTATTGCGTGATGGGCCTAAGTACCCGAAATATTGATGAAGTGTTGATTGAGGCATTTCTCGAACGTTTGGTGTACAAAGAAAAAACCTAATGGAATCATCTAGAATCAATGAACTGAAACCCCAAATACAAGTTATAATGTCTCCTCACATAATCCCTCCTCAAAGTGGGTTTCTAGTCTATATTTAGTCCAAACACCGCAGCAAAACTATCAACACACAACATGAATATAGAAGTGCAATATTAAAGCAATAAAAAGAGAGTGAGTTAGAGCAAGTTATTGGATTAAGGAGAATGAAGTGCAAATCAAAAGGTTTGTAGTATAAATCTATCAGAAATGGGTTCTTATCATTTAAAGGTAAAGTTGTTATTTTGACTTCCCTGCATGGACAACACTGTGGGGTATAGATTTGGATTTGTAACATTGAATATGCTCCTTTAAAGGGATATGGTGGGCAAAGTTGTGGGCAATGTTGTATGAAATTCTATTGAATTGTAAGGGTGGTGGGTAAAGTAGTGACTGGTGCTAATGACATCAAGAACCTTCGACCCATAAGTTTGGTGGGTAGTATGTATAAAATTCTTGATAAAGTTCTTACATGTAGGTTAACTGGTTAAGGAAAATGGTGGGTAATGTAGTAGGGTGTAATCAACATACTTTCATTCCAGGTGGTCAAATTTTGGATGTTGCCTTAATTGCAAATGAGTGTGTTGATTATTATATAAAATCTAGGCAATTGGCTGATCTCTACAAGCTTGATATTGGGAAGGCACGCCATCAGGTCTTTTAGAGTGTCCTCTTGACCCTGCTAGATTGTTGATTAATGGTGATGCTTTTTGGGTGTTTCATAAGCTGTAGAGGCTTAAGGCAAGGTGAAACCTTGTCACCTTTAGTGTTCATTTTGGCTATGGACGGTTTGAGTAGTTTTGTGGATCAAGCCGAAGTGATAGGTTTTGTAGAGGGTTGTCTTATTAGCAATCCAACTTTTAAGGGTTTATTGCTTCCCATCTTTTCTTGCTGATGACACTCTCACTTTTTGCAATCCTGATGTGAGTAATTTGGGTTACTTGAGATGTATCCTTGCACTTTCTAAAACTATGCGTACCCTAAGAGTTAACTTTCCAAAAGTTCTACTCCTTTTTGGTGAGTTTCTACATAATCATGTGCTAGCCCAACTCTTTGGTTGTTGGGTTGATCTCCTCCCTTCTTACTTAGGTCTTCCTCTTGGAGTTCCTTATAAGAGCAAATTGTTTAGGACCATGTTCAATGAAAAATTTGTGGGTTGGAAATTCGTGCTTTTTGTCAAGAGGAGGCCATTCACATTGTTATTGTAGAGCTTAACAGTGTACTACATGTGTCTTTTCGCCTTCCTGCTAGTATTGCCAATTGTCTAAAGAAGATAATGATATACTTCCTTTGGAGTAACTATGCTGGTACCGCCTTCCATTGGGTTAACCCCGCCCCAAGGGGGGGGGGGGGGGTGTTGTCGTTCTAAAGAGGAAGGTGGTCTTGGTGTTAGACACTTAGACCTCTATGTGTCATGAACGAAGCTTTAAACTCCTAGTGACTTTGTAGGTTTGCAATGGACAATGTGTTATGGAAGAAGATGATAAGGGCATAATATGGCATGCATGATTTGAGTGGTTGTAGTAAGAAGAGCTCCTATGCTCATGGAGTTGGGTGCTAGAAATTTATATTAACTAACATTGATCACTTTAAATCCTTTATGCATATTTGGTAAAGGATGGTGGTAGGATGTTGTTTGGTGTGGTGATCTACCCCTTAAGGATCAATTTTCGGATGTTTTTAGGATGTTCCATTTTAAGGATGCAATGATTCATGATTTGGCTGTATGGGTAGGTGAGAATATTTATTGGGATTTGACTTTTGTAAGTGGTCCAAATGATTGGGAAGTGAATTATATTTACAGTGTGTTGGCACTATCCAAAAGTTTATCTATATTATTATTAACTCAAAGGCTCATCCAAAAGTTTATCTTTGCTTGGGCCCTTATGAAGGGTAAGATTAAATGGAAGATATGCTTAAGAAAGAGGTTTAACTCTCGTAGTAAGTGTTCTATATGTCATGAGAAGGAAGAATCAATGGATCAACTTCTTTTGCACTATCGGCATGTCTTCACTTTGGTCTTAGGTCTCTCTTTGATGAGGATTAGTTGGGTCGAACCATCTATTGTGAATGATGTGTTGATGGTTGGAGGAGAAGGATTACGAAAGGTTGTGTTTGTGGTGTTTGGAATTTGGTATCTTGAGCTATTTGATGGGCCATCTGGAAGGAGAGATATCATATACTCCCTCTATTCCATATTAGTTGTCATATATATGACTGTCACAGTCCCCAATGTCATTCTTTGATTGATAATTTCTTGTATAATATTATACTAACAATTGCAATATTATGCTTCTATGATAGTGTTGGTTGTTACAAACTAATGGTAGTAATCTTATGTAACAAGACATTGTATATATTGAGAAATTTATGGTCATATTTTTTAATGTTTGACTGCACAACTTCCAAAGACGGCAACTAATATGGAAAGGAGGGAGTAGTTTTTAGGGCAAAGTTTTGTCCCTTGACGATTTGAAACTCTACCTTCTGATGGATGTTGTATAGTTGGGATTAGTGCTTAAGGGTGATAGTAGTTTGAAGTTTGTGGATTTTGTTGATAGTATTATAGATGAGAGCTTGAGGCCATTGTGTTTTTGTATCTGTGCCCTTCTGTAAATGGGCGACGTCCCATTGGTATCCTTGCAAATCTTTTGGTTACCTATAAAAAAGAAAATGGATTCTTTTAAAAAAGTAGTAGTTTTGGTAGTAATTGTTGGCTTACTCCAACACTGAAGAGTGTATTAAGCTGCCACCTGCTTTCTGTTGCTTAATACTGTAATAGTATAGTATCATTTCTTTTCTAGCTTTTAGGAGCATAAGTAAGTTCATCATGTGTTGGAGTCCTTGTATTTACACTAGTTTCCCATACCCTTGTCAGAGGCCTTAGTTGTATCATGGTCAGATACTCGGATATCCTGGGGGGCTAGAGCGAACAACAAAAATAGTCTGTTTCTGGCATTAACTTATGTTTTCCTCTTTTCTTGTTTGAGTTGGTCTTTTTTTTTTTTTTTTTTAATGGTGTCTTTTGGGGGAATATGTTCCTGTTCGCTTGTTTGATGACCTTAGTGAGCAAGAGTATCACACTTTTACATGTTTTAATTGCCTTTCATGTATTTGAATTTTCTAATGCTCATCTTAAGGATGCTGCAGGTAGGTTCTCGGATGTATGTGCAGATAAGTCGAATAAATGAAGCAAATAATGACTTGATACTGAGTGAACGAGAAGCTTGGGTGAGCCTCCATTTTCTATTCTAGTCTCTGCTCACAATTACTGAGTGTATGATGCACCGTTTTCCATAATCGTCAGATAAAGAAAGGCGTCTGAAATTGCTGTTTTTTGTTCTAGGAAAATATGTACCTCCGAGAAGGAACACTGATAGAAGGTACTGTCAGGAAAATTTTTCCTTATGGAGCCCAGGTGAAGATAGGTCAAACAAATAGGAGGTACGTATGTAATGTTTGAGTTGTAGTTGTAGTTGAAATTGATTTTCCTTAAGGCAAATACTATAATGGTAGCTAGTTATGTTTCTGTTCGTACTTGTAATTGAACAGAAGCATCATCATTTCCTGACATTTCTTGGGCATCATTGAGAAGTATCCATGTTTTCCATACTTCTTAGCTAGTAAAGTAGCTAGGAAACTGTAAAAATCATTGCTTATTTGTCCTTATCCAATAAAAACATAAATAACAATATATTTTCAGAGAGAATGCCAGGTGGTAGCTAATAAACTTGTAAATACACTAAAGTGATCCCCTTCTAACCTGTGCCACCCTTCGAGACATGTGTTGATAGGATGATGTAACCAAGATGGTGTGTTTGGGGGGAAGACACCCCTTGTGAAGGTGGGGTTGGGTGGAAGGCCCCTCGGAAGAGGAGAGCGAGAAAGAAGTGTTTTTTTTTTTTTTTTGGGGGGGGGGGGGGTGTTGGTTCTTCCTAAATGCTCCTTGTGTGATTTAAAATAAAACCCAAAATGGTGATAGAAAAGCTGCATATCTTGCACCATCAGCAATATGTTGCTGTATATTTATGGCAATGTGACATGGGATTTGTATGATTGTTTTCCATTTGATTCAAAATTCTAATATGCATGCGTGGTAAGTGGTAACTTTAGAGGATGTGTAATTTAAGGAGCTTCTATATGTCATTTGTGAGACTTCATGGTGATGTTTTTGCGTGTTGCTACACAACTTTGGTTGATATTTTCTTTGATTAATGATGTTACTGAATGGCCTTACTCATGATCCATGTTTGCTAATAAAGATTGAACTTTATGGATTTACACTGTCCCAGGGATCAATAGAAGGCCAAATAATCATAAACTCATGAAGAAACTAGCAATAGAACTCAAATGGGCAGCATGCATCAATATGAATAAAATGCATAAACGTAGATCAAATCAATCCCAAACTTGTTCCTAAGCTCTTCGATTATCACCCACATGATTACCCATCATTTAAGCGCACTTGACTAAGATAAAAAAAAAAACAACAACTGAAATATGCTAAAAAATCCCGGGAAGACAACCTCACACAGAGAATATGCTAATTTCAATCAAACATGAAAGTAGAAAAAGGATCTGACCATTCTAAAGATTAGAACTCATCAAATGATCTAAGAATCATTCAAGGTAGATGCACAAAGACAAATCCCACCAACACCTACGTTGATCATCCAAGAATCCCCCATCATTGTTGATATAAAAAAGCGCCAATCAAGAAATATAGAGAGAATAATAAAGTAACACCATAAATGGATAAAGCTTTAGAGTGTTCGAGTTGGGGTCTCAAAAATGCCCCTTGTATTCATTATAAACTTGGCTGGTTCCTTTTCTCCTTTATGCCTTGGGAAATATAGAGAAAAACTAGGCAAAGGTTGGAAGTACCCTAGAAAAGGATGCTAAAATCAAAGATCACAAAGAGCCCATTACAAACTTGATCTAATGGCTAAGATTTACCCAATAGAAGCAAGTAAAAAATCAGCCCAAGGGGGAGGGATTTCATCCATCATACAGGGGAAATGGGGTCACAAGTTAGTGGGATACCTCCACAAAAGGACAAAAACAAGTACAAACGCTAGTGCGACTTACATTCTCGTCATTTTTTTTTATCATTCTCTCCCACATACATGGTGAATTTCATCTATTGTGCTACTCCTTGCTGCCCAAGGCTTCTAGAAATAGGGTCAAACTTGGTCAATATCAGCGCGGGGTGACATGATCGAAATGCCCCTCTCTTGAAAAATCACCAGAGTGGCCTTAAATTTGTAACTAAGCTTGGATATGGAAAATCAAGCTTGGTATTCATCCCTCTTATTCATTCCGAGGTTACATAGATTCCAAAATACCCATCTAGGCCTTGCGAGTAACCCTTGCTAAGCCAAAGACCGAGAATTGAACCTTTGATCAAGCTTTAAAAGGAGAGCTTATGAAACAAGTAGGGCAATTGGATTAGTACTTGATCAAGGTTGGCTTGGATGAAATGGATCATCCTCACCTGGTTGAAGAGGATTTGTTTTCAAATCCCAGAGGCTTAAGCCATTACAACGTACGTCCATGAAATTGCTTCCCGAGAGAGAAGTCATCAAATAGCCAAGGCAAGGCTATGCTTAACACTACACCCTTCTTGAAATTATAACAAATTTTGAACAAGAGGGTGAAGGGATTCCATGGTGGTATCTTCGTACAACTCTAAGGTTCATGATTCGATTGAATTCTTTGATGTATGCATCACAAGAAAGATCAACTTGACCTTTTGAGTTTTGATCTCCTGTGGACCGTGAATCCCCTCAAAATAGGCCCAATAAGCCTCAAAACCCACAATATATCCATCATCCATGTAATAAAGCTTGACTGGAGGCTTGTTTTGTGGAGGCAAGGATAAGGGAGGGAAATAAGAAAATTTTGTAGAGTTAGGGAACACACATTCGCTTAAGGCTGGTCTTCAAGCATAAGTAAAGCCATGGGTTGCTTCTCTTTGCTGAAGATTCTTTCATCTTGTGTTTCGCTCTAGAGGTGGTCTCTCTTCTCACTTCCCACCTCAGTTTGATTGTTGGAGGCTAGGTAGGGAGTAAATTACATTTACCGTACCTGACATTTGTGGTAATAATTTTTACATGGCCGACATTTGTGAAATAATTTTTACCTTACCCGACATTAAGTGTTCATATATTTAAACCTCCTAAGATATTTTACAATTGATTTTTGTTGGATTTTCAGGCGAGCATTAAAAAGGTAAATATGAATTGACTTTTTTACCCTTAATATTAATTCATCTGAATTTCAATAAAACATGAATTGACCCTTTTACCCTTAAGATTAATTCATATGGCATTTAAACACCAACCTTTTCTCTACTTTATTTCTTTGAAAACTCAATCCTTCGCCATTCTGAAAATGGAAACTCAATTATAAAAATCAAGTGTAAAAAATCAATTATAATGGAAGAAATATTTTATAATGAAAATGAAAAATGAAAAATAATTAATATCAAGGGTAAAAACATTCAATTCATATTTTTCTATTTAATGTTCGCCGGAAAATCATATATAAAATATCTTAGGAGGTTAAAATATATGAACACTTAATGTCAGGTAAGGTAAAAATTATTTCATAAATCTCGGGTGTGTAAAAATTATTACCACAAATGTCAGGTAGGGTAAATGTAATTTACTCCTAGGTAGGAGGTAAAGCGTTAAGAATGATCTTCTCACTTGATTTGCCTCAAATTTGTAATCCAGCTTGGATATGGAAAATTAAGCTCGATGTTCAGCCGTCTTATTCTTTCCAAGGTTACTTAGATCCCAAAAGACCTATCTAGGCCTTTGGAGTAACCCATGCTAAGCCAAAAACCGAGAGTTGAACCTTTGATTAAGTTTCAAAAGAAGAGGTCATGGAACAAATAGAGCTATTGGACTAGTACTTCATCAAGGTTCGCTTGGGTGACATGAATCAACTCATGAGGTGCTATCGTGAGTGTTTAGGAGTTCACTATTATAGAGGGTATAATTCTATTTGGGAAGTAACTTCAAAATAGAAAAGGCTAGTTACAAATGTTTTGTGTTTAGATGCCTTATCATTGAAATACCAAATTTGATGGGGTGTAAAGGAGCCGAGGATAGGCTGTGTGCGGGCTGTCTTAGGGGAAAAAAAAAACCGGCTCAAGGCTCGCCCAACTTGCAAAATTTATGCTTGGCTTGAGCTTGAATTGGAGGGATATTGCTCAGGCCGACTTGGCGGTGTTCTATTTTTATTTGTTTTTTCCGTGCTCCTTAAAAAGTTCTCAACATTCAAACTAAATATGAGCTAAAACATTTCTACGTCATTTGTTAGTAGGGGTTGGAATAACGTCTACGACCATAATGGTAATTTCATATCCTCGTATAAGCATATTAAGGAAACATTAAACTAGTTATTCGAACGAGCCCGATAGAGTGAGTTAAGGCTTGTTGGGCTTTGGCTCAAGCTCGATTTAACGCGAGCCATAGCCGATTGAGCTTTAATCAATCCCAACCCGAGCAGGTTCCTTTACAATCCTAGATGCAACTATAACATATTGTATGGTTAGATGTTATGTAATGGGGGGTATAAATAATGCAATCAACTTTGTAATAATCAATTATGCAGTGCAATGGAAAAATGATTGCATTATTATGTTTGGTTACTTCAAATAGATAATGTGTATGTAATCACAAATCTAACTTTTGGTCATATTTACTTTTGCAAGTTTGTGTAAGTGTGAGTGTGAGTAGGAATGTGAATATGTGCGTGATAGAGAAGAAAGGGTGTATTTAGGGGGGGGGGTTGAATGGGTGTGATTTGTGTGAGAGAGAAATGGGTGCAATTGTGAAAGAGAAAGAGAAATGAGTGCAATTGTGATAGAGAAAAAGAAATGAGTGCAATTGTGAAAGAGAGAAAAGAATCGGTGCATTTTTGAGAGAGTAAAAATGTGTGTGGGAAATGAAAAAAATTATTTGACTAGTGAAACATTATATCAAGATATAAGTTATGTATGATGATATGAGAGGCTATTTTGACATTGTAAACAAAATAACATAGTTAAGTGAGTTATCACAATCATTACAAGAGTTTGTTATCTTTACAAATGTAATTTTGATTACAATGCTCAAAATGCAATGAAACATTGTAATGGAAATAACAAATGTTATTATGATTACATTATATGGTGGATTACACCTAACCAAAAACTCTTTAATTTTGTTTCTATTGTTGCATATAGTAATGAAGTGAGTATTTGAAGTATCATCTGGTACTTGGCCATGTTCATCTGTAGTGGTATTTAGGGCTTCATTGGTTATTTGACTTCTTAACACACTGCTGCTGAAATGGTTAAAGTTTAGCACATTTGTGATAATTAGCTGAAAGTCTGTTTTGCGTTTCGCTATATCTATACAACTTGTTTTTGTTTCTTGTTTGATTTGCGGAGAAAGTCCTTCAAAGTCTTCTAAGTTGTGTTTGTGTTGTCTCAGTGGGTTGCTGCATGTGTCAAATATTACTCGCGGTAAATTCAATTCAGTCGGCGATTTATTGACAGTGGGTGAGAAGGTCAAAGTTTTAGTTGTCAAATCCTTTTTCCCAGAGAAGATTTCTCTCAGGTGAGGAAGCAAATATATTCTTTTTCTTCAATTTCAACTTTTATTGTGTCTATATCGTCAGCTTTGCAGCAGAATCGGGGGACTTAACCCTTTTTTTCCTTGGTCGCTCTGGTAAATAAATTTTGTGTTTGTTTGCAGTATTGCAGACCTGGAAAGTGAGCCTGGCCTCCTTATATTAGACAAAAAGGTGCTTACACATCCATCTCTCTTCATTGCGGCCATCTATCCAATTTGAGTTTTTGATTTGATCTGTTGTACATTTTGCCACTCTAGAGAGTCTTTGCTGAGGCCGAACAGATGGCTAGGAAATATCGACAAAAACTTCCACATATTTCTGCCGCTCGTAAATCGGAGCCACCCCCACCTAGTGATGTGTTGTTTGATGATGAAGCGAGACTTTATGCGAACTGGAAGTGGTTCAAGTTCCTGAGAGGTGAAGGTGAACTGGATAGTTGGTAAGGTTATCTGACTCCTTACATTGCCTTTGGCATGAGATTGGATTCTAGGGTTCTCATCATGATGGTTTTATGACCTGATCAAGCCAGTATCTAACAAGGTCAAGGTTTTCGCCGAAAAATATCATACGGTGAAGGTTGCCTTTAGATTGTTGGGCACAAAAGATTACCTGTAAAAGTTGAAGAAATACAAAGGGTTCGAGTAGGGGCAGCAAAATATTTGCAGTTTTAATTGGTGTTCCATCATCGGTGATTGGCGTATGTTTTTTCTTCTGGAGGTGGAGGTATATCATTGTTGTAATGAAATTTTGATTATTTACATAAGATGCAAAATTTTGATTTGATTTCTGGTTCTTACTCATAATTGAAATGCCCGCATGTTTTTATTGGGGATTTTACGATAGCATACATATAGGTAATTTGTCAGTCTATTGAGTTGTGGGATTTGGTTGGTTGTTATTTGTGGCATTTCTTCTTCCTTATGATTTGTTTGATTGGATGTAATCCACCATGTAATGTTAGCCATAATAACATGCATTACAATGTTTAGTAGCATTTTTGGGCATTGTAGAATTGTAAACAAAATAACTTCAAATAATGTAATTGTGATAATACTTATCAATGTTATTTTGAGTTCAGTATGTTAAAAATATAATCACATATCATGTATAACATTTATATTTTGATATAATACTTCACTATTCAAAAATTATTTTGTTTTCTCATAAGCTTTTTCTCTCTTTTGTACACTCATTTCTCTCTCTTATTCATTTATTTATTTATTCTCTCTATCATGCCCATTTCCCATTTTCTCTTGTGCACCAATTTGAATTTTTCTTGCTCTCTCTTTGTTGGGGCATTAGTATTAATCTTTTTGTTTTTTTTCTCTCTTCGTTTATTTTTTCTTTCTTACACACACTTCTTGATTTGATGATTGTACTCGTTTCTTTATCTTCCTCTCTCTCAAATATATCCATTCTTTTTTTCTCTTTCATGTGCATTCATTTCTCTCTTTATCTCTACCAAATTTGTATCATTTCTCTCTTTATCTCTACCAAATTTGTATCATTTCTCTCTCTTAAATACGCTCATTATTTTCTCACACAAACATTTTCAAGATAAAACGCGACCCGTAAAGGGTTTACTCTCCCAGCGTGGTTTTCTCCATACATAATCAAGGTACTTAAGGGGCGACGGGCCGCTAACCACCCACGCCAAACCACGTTGGTGAACCAACAGACAAGCTTTTCCTCATTTTTCTTCTTTTTATTTACTTTTTATCACTTTATTTACTGGGCTTTTCGGGATCAATATGGCCCTCCGAAAAAGGGTTATCCTCCCAACTCGAGTTGCTCCATTCGTAAACGAAGTACTTAAGGGGTGTGAGTGTCGTCCACCCACACTAACCCTTGTTGGTTTCGCTGATTTAATTAGAGCGAGAAAAGCATGAAAACCAAAGCTAAAGCTATCTAAACCGAGAACATTCCCAAAAACAGACTTTGAAGTGACAAGATGTGAGGTTACCGCTTTCCAAAGGTCAATCGAGTTATCGTAAAACGAAAACCCGCCTAAAGAATAGGTTTGGCACGCACTTAAAGATTGTTTTCACCTAACCAGCTCATCTATTGAATCAACTAAGGCATAAAAGAAAGCATAAACTACTTCCAAAAGAAGAAAACTTAAAACTTTTTAGAGATTTTCATTGGATTTTTCTCTTTTTTTTTTCCCTAAGCCACAAAAGCAACAAAAACAAACAAAACCTTAAGAGCTAACAAAGACTACCTCGACAAGAATACTCCCCTCCCCCCCCCCCCCAACACTTAAACTTCACAAGGTCCTCATTGTAAGGGTAAAGTCTCGAAAGGGGTCAAAACACGCAAAAGAAAACACACAAAAGCATGAAAAGTGGTGGGGACCGAAGCCCACGCGGCTCCAACATCCAAGGATCTAACATAAACATATAGCGCGCACCACCCAAAAGAAAAACACGTATGCAGCAGGATACATATGTACACATAAAGGAAAAGAAAAGAAATAAAAGAAGAGTGGGACGAGCTTACCAGAAGGTCTTCATAAGCATAAGACTCTAAGTGACGTCCACAAAAAGGGCAAAACAAGTATGCAAGAAGAAACTATACAGTAAAAACAATGAAGAATTTACAAAATGAAGGAAGGTGGAACGAGGTTACCGAAGGGTCTTCACTAAGAGCAAAGAAAAGTGAACCTCGGTTGCGACAGGAGTATCAGTCACTCCTTATTCAAGACTTAGGTCGCCATTAGTCTCAAAGCTGGTCAACGCCCGCAGTAGGAGGTCATGCATCTCAGAATCGTGGGTATAAGAGAACACACAAGACAAGGAGTCAGTATAGGCCAGTGCTCTCTTCATTTTATCGAATGCTTTAGAAAAATCATGAGAGTGATAGGAGTGAACGATCGAGATTTTTCTAGGCAAGCCCTCTAGGTAGACATGATATGGGTCAAGGAGGGGATCATACCTTGTAAGGGAACCTAAGGACTCAAGGCATGCATAGTCAAGTGAGGAAAGGGTGATCATCAGTGAATGAAGGGGGGATGCATAACTGATAGAGGGAGATACATTATCAAAACATTCAATGCACACAAGGGAATTCTCAACTTCCTCCTCAATCTCATCAAAAACATGTCCCAACCCAAAATCATCATCTAACTCATCAAATTCGTCTAATCTGTGCAAAGAAAGAGTACGATTAGACCCTATGACAACACTCTCGACACCACACGAATTAGCATCATCATCAATAATCACAAACTCAAGAGGTGAGGAATCTACACATGGAGAAGGGGACGAGATTGCTAGTGATAGGGATGCATCATCTTGAGTATATAAGGGGAAAGTGCAGCATTCATATTCATATTCCATAGCAAATGATTCAGAATCACACACATATTCATCATGAGAATTAACTTCTAAATCATGAGACGGTGGCACACAAGTTAAAGAAGGAACAGAAAAGTCATCATCATCATTTTCTCAATCATACACAGGGCGATTAACATGAACATCTAGGGGAAAAGGGGAACAAGACTCTATTCTACTCAATTCACATTCCTTGGGAGAATATGGTCCTAACTCATGGCCACTTTCAAGCAAAATAGGTTTCATTTGACGAACTGAAGAAGTTAATTCATGAAGCTTTATTTCCATCTTTTTAATGTGTTCATCATGAGTAGATATTTCAAGTTGAGCACAAGGGAAGGAGACATGCATGGAAGTAGAAGGAGGAGAGGAAAGAGTACTCAAATATGAATCTTCATAAGACACCTCCCTTGGTTGATCCACAAATGGAGATTGAGTATGTAAATCAACAAAGTGGGAAAGGAAACATATGTTCACAGAAGAATTTCCATGTTGAGTTCTAGCATGATGAGCACAAGGATTATCAAAATAATAACCCGAAGCATGACAACTCTCCATACAACTACGAGTACTCTCCGTCAACCAATTAAGCAAATCCTAAGCCTCATAATCATTTTCAACATTAAAACCACAGAAGTTTAACATATTACGAGTTTCGGAATTCACTTCCTCATTAATAACACACAAGACTTCCCAATCAGAAAAATTAGAGCCATGAGGAGCCAAATAAGCAAGATAGTCATCTAATCTATCACGATAACCACAAAACATATCTTGCTCATCTTAAGGGAAGCTAAAACATGCCATTTCTCTTTTTTTTCGATTTTTAATTTTTTCAAATTTTTTTTCTCTTCTTAAAACCTGAAGGAAATGTTTAAGAAAAACCCAAAGACCGAAAGGGGCAGCTCCCCGGCAATGGAACCATTATGTTTAGCGTATTCCTAGGGGTTAGGAACACGACCGTATTGGTCCGAGGAGTCGGGGTTCCAACCTAAGAATCTTTCGAGAGTACTCACCAACTAGGTATGGAGGTCGATGTTTGTAGTGATTGAACTACTATCCTAAGGTCAAGAAGGAAAAACATAAGAGAAAGGTAAGGGCTCGTGGGTAGTACCGGGCCTCTTAACGATGGACTAAGAACATAACTGTTGTTTTAGGGGAGATCAATGCTTGGTGATTAAGTGTGACGATTGTGTGCATACCAAACTAGTATCGGTTTCCCTTGCCTGGGTGGTAAACCAATATTTGCTCCCTATGCCCGAGCTAGTATCGATCCCCCTCGCCAGAGTGATGAATTGATGCAATACTTTCCAAAGTATTTTATCACTCCCGTGTATGATAGACCTTAGTGGTATTGGGATGCAATCCTGAGTAATAAATTCCAATTCCCTCTCACCAGAGTTAGGATTTGGAAACGATTAAACCCCCTAGAGTTCCAAATCGATGTTTGAAAGAATCCATAACCTCCCGGCACGCCTTCAACTATCGGATGGAAATCTAAGGCGAAACACTAATCGTCTCGCTAATCACCCTAATCCCACTAATCTATGTCCAATACCCCATTAAGGGCCCTAACTACCCCCTAACCCTAAAGGAACTACTCGCACATGGTTGCAACTAACACTAATTTAACAATCAAAGTTAAACTTGGCATGGATGTCACAAAGCAACGGAGAAAACCAATGATAACACTAATCAGACTAATTAGAGCATAAATAAGATGAATAAAGACGAGAACTAAAGCAATTAAAAGCATGAAATAAAGGGGGAAGAGGAAGAACTTACTGGGAATTGATAGTGATTCAAAGCTTTGAAGTCGAAAGAACAAGAATCGAAGGTTCAATTACAATAACTAAAAACATAATCGAATTACAAAGAGATTAAACCTAATCTAGGAACTAATCTAAGGGATAAGCCCCAAAGCTAAACCTAAAACTAGAGAATGGAAAGCTCCCTTAGAAGTCCCAAGGTTTTACACTATATAGTGGGGCAAAAGTAGCCCACGCACAAGGGTTTTGGGCTGACAATAACTGTGCAGGTGACGTCACAAGCGTGACCATGGAGAAGTTTGGATTTTTGTTGGGTGAATCCCGCAAACCACACGGGCGTGACCAAGGGTGGTCTCGGCCGTGAGGTACCTCCTGGAAGGGGTCATCTCTGGGAGGTCACGACTGTGACCATGGGTATCACGACCGTGAGGTAGCGTCTCGTGAAATCTAGATCCTGGGGTGTCATGACCGTGAGGATGCTGGTCACGGCCGTGACCCCTCTTCTGTCTTCAAGCCTCTTTCCATCCACTTTTTGGCATCCAAGGAACCTAGGGGTCACGACTGTGACTATGGTTGTCATGGTCGTGACTCCTCTTGTGAGAGTTCCTCCTTGTTTTCTTCTCAAATCTCGAGGTTGAGGCAAGGTTCTTCTTCTTCTTGGTCGGGTTTCCTCAAGATGACCCAACTCTTCTGCATTTAGGCCACAGAATAGGCCTCACTTTATGTGCTTTTGCTCCACAAGCATCTAAAGGTCACAAAATCTGCAAAAGAAAGAAAATGAAGTAAAAATACTAATAAACATATATGAAATCGAGTCAAAACCTAAGGTAAAAGGAACGCATTTAAGCTCAAAATCGAGCCTAAATTGTAAGACTCTAAGCAGCATCCACAAAAGGGAAGAAAAAGAAACAAAAGGTTAAGGAAAATAAAATGCAACCTAGCTACATGCACCTAACTATCATGCAAAAGAAACAAGACGCAATTGTAAAGCTAAAGACAATGAAGTTACGAATGCATGATGTAACTACGAAAAGAAAATGAAAATGCAAAAAGAAACTAAGCTAAAAACACACCAAAAAGAAAAAAAAAATGATACTTCCCCAAAATTTACATCCCCCCAATGTGATAGAAACCAACCCTGAATTAATTATCAACCTACCAAAAGAATCACCCATCATCTAACAGCAGCACGAGCTCAACCAACCCAAGGAAAGAGGAATAGAAAACCAAAACTACCAGCAAAAACCACCCAACATGTGATCTCTCTCTCCCCCCCTAACACTATCATGCAAACAATGCCATAATCAACTAATGAGTACAAGGAGGGGTGAGGAGACTCACAATCACTACTGGCCAGGGCACCAGAGAGGGTAGTGGAGACGGATACACCGGATGGTGCCACCCAGGAGGGGCATATTGACGATCGCCACTATAGTAGTACTGGTTCTGTCATTGAGGAGATGACCCTGGTAAAAAGCATGTTGGTTCTGCCATTTCATGGAACGCTAGAGGTCCAATAGGACCAAACCTTGAGTTTCCAAAGTGGACTAGATCATGGTCCTATTCTGCCCGACCTCTGACGAAAGATAGTCGGAGTGGACCTTGTCGAGCTCCTAGAGGAACTCCTGGAAGTCCCACGAACTTCCTGCGGTTCCTCCCTCTTCTTCATCTCTATCTTCTCCTTCCTCTCCTTCTTCTCACTCTTCTCCTTCTTCTTATTCTTCCCCTTCCTCCTCCCCGGCATCCCTCGTATCACATGACCAGTTTGTGCGGTTGGTCACATTGATGACCTGCTCGGCCCACTGTTCATCGAGTGTCAAGGCGTGGGTCTCCTTCATGCCATGAAAGTACGTTTTTATCGCGACACCTGGCCTGTGCGCCCGAATGATCTGCATGTGCGAAACGGACGCACCGTCGAGCCACGCACAAACAAAGTGGGGCCAGTAATTTTGCAAGTACTCTTGGTAGTTGGTGCGCACAAGGATTGACCAATGATTTGCCTCATCCTGATGGTGGATTTCCAGGTAGGGGTGCTAATAGTTGCAACTGGTGCATAATGCACGACATGGTGTTCACTAGCTCGCCTACTAAGGTGTTGTAAATGAGGAACATGTCATCCTTCTGCACATGGTTGCGGTTTTCATCTCGCCCAAAGACAGAGTTGGAGACTAGGCGGTGGAAGTACCGGATGATAGGGTTGCAAACATCCGTGGCCCTGGAGAGCTAAGGGTAATGGTAATGGGGTTCATTGTGTTTTATAGGGATTAGCTCCCTCCTCCTTTAATAGGTAATTGCCCTCATAGCGTTCTGTTCATCAAAGATGACGGATTGGTCGTACATCTTTCCTTCTGTCGGCAATCCTAACTTATGGTTGAGCTCTATGAGGGTCAGGGTAGCTGACTTGTTGGCGACCTGAAAAGTCATGGTGGCTGAGGAGCGACCATCTCCCTCTACTTTCAAGGAGCTTAGGAACTCCAGGATTAGTTGATCGTAGATGGGGGTGTTGAGATTGACGAAGTTCTGCCACCCCATTCACTCAAAAAGGACCGTGAGGCTATCTTTCAAGAAATGTTGCCCATAGGTGTCAGCGTGGTAGACATAGGGGATGCATATCTTCCTCATTCTAAAGAGCTCATATTTGTCTTTGAAGACATCATTGCCGCGGAAGTTGACTTGCGCATTCGGATCACACCTGAGGCGGCCCATCTCCATCCAATGCTTAGGGGCCGGACTGGAGGACGATGAGAGACTGGCTTGCTCAGTGACATTAACGATACGAGCTCTCTTCGGCCTGGGTGCCATTTGATGGTAATGAAGTTGGGAGATTGGCTTAAGGTAGGGTTGAGGTAGAGGTTGGAGGGTTAGAGTTTGTGGAGTGGCGGATGGTAAGGGTTTGATGGAGGGTTTACGGTAGCTGAGGTTAGGGTATATGGTAGGGTTTAGGGTTTGAAGGTGAGTTTAGGGTTTATGATGGTGGTTGAAGTGGTGGTTGAGGTAGGGGTTAGGGTTGAGGGTTTGATGTGTGGAGATGAGAGGTGGTAGATGAGGTGAGATGGTAGTGGTGAGTGGTGGTCGGAGGTGGTGTTTTCCGGTGAGAATTGAACGGAGATAGTCGTAGTGAAAGGGTTTGCACAAAACAACAATGGGGAAGGGGGTGTTGGAAAGGGGGGGGGGGAGAGAGAGAGAGGTTACCGGCGAGAAGGTGGCGGTGATGGGGTCCGGCGGAGGCAGGACGACGGCAGAAGTGAGGTTGAGAGAGAGAGAGAGAGAGAGAGAGAGAGAGAGAGGGAGGCACGGGCATGATTTGAGAGTTTGGGGGGAATGAGGGTGAAACCCCCGTGAACCCCTCGATATAACCCGTCTTTGAAAGTGTCACGGCGTGACTTCCTCCCTCATGGCCGTGACTGGTCCGAAATCTGAAATTGCCCAGCATGAGCCACGGGCGTAACCCCTATTCGTCACGGCCGTGACATGCCTCTTGTCTTGATCTGAGGGTGAAAGCCGTCTGGGCCTCACGGGCGTTACTGTGATGGTCATGTCCGTGAGGCTTCTCCTGGGCAAGTGTAACGTGGTTTTGTAACCCCAGGTTTTATATCGTTCTTCTCGAGGAGCTAGGGGCCTTGGCTAAGAAACTCGGTCTAAGGTCGGGTCTAAGATTGCTAGGTAAGGCAATGGGTTGAAAGAGGATCACAAAACGCAAGAAACAAAACTAAGGTCGGTCAAGGGAAGGAAATGGGCTTCGAAGGCTTTTCGTGATGCAAACGGGGATGAGGAAATGTGTTTTGCAACAAGGGAATAATAAGGAGGGAGAATCAAGTGGCAATTCCGTTAGAAAATACCCACCGAGCTTCCTCTTTCGAGGATAGTCCGGATTAACTTCCCCAAAGTCCACCACGGACCCGGAGGGTTAATGAAACAGAACTCCCTAGTTAACCTCCTTCCACTTTCGTGGGTGAGCATTAACTATCCCATCTCCAACCTTCCACACAAGTGTTGGATGTATTCGGGAGCTTTCGGACCCAAATACATCCCACTTGAGGGTAGGAAAAGAATGGGAAATTGATTTCCCAACTAATTATTCACTAATATTGCTAACCCAAACCTAATCACCCATTCACACCTTTAATTACCCCCTAACCCATAGGGTTTCTAGCCACTAATCATGATACTAACTAAGCTAACAACATCCAAACCAACCCTAAGCATGATTTCTAACATCAACAATCAAGAACAAGCACAACAATGAAAATAGCAAGCAAAGTAATTAAACAAGCAACAAAGTAATTAGCAAAGCAATTAATAAAGGAGTTAAGGGAAGAGAATACTTATCAAAATGTTGTAGATGAACAAAGAAAGCAATAAAAAGATGATCCAACAATCTCTCAATTGTTTGAATCCCCAAATCTTCAATAACAAACACAAATCACCAAAACCCTAGATTAATCTCTCACTAATCTCTCTCTAAAACTCACTAATACAAAGCTGGAAATAATGTCTAAGTCTCTCTCTAAGATTTGATCCCCCAAGATAATCGTCAAATGAGATATATATACAAGGCAAAACAGTTGGCCAAAACGCAGTGCACAAGCGTAAACAATCGCGCAGAAAAGGGGGAGACCACAGGTGTGGTATAGGAGACCGCAGGTGCGGTCTCTGGCTGTCCAGTGATGGTAGCGGGTGCCACCAGTAGGGTGGCAGGCGCTACCTTGCGAAAACTGTTGGGCGATTCTTCCTTCGTAAGACCGCAGATGCGGTCCATCTGACCGAGGGTACTGTCTTCCTCGATCCAGCCAAGGTAGCGGGTGCCATCAATAGGGTGGCGGGGGCTACCCTCTCGCTTTCTTCCCTTTGTTCCTTCCTTCATTCTAAGGCATGTGACGCCCGCTACGAGGGTCGTAGCGGGTGTTACCTCACTAATTGACACCAAAGGTGGGGAGAGTGGTCCCGGGTCAACTCCGGCTCGGCTCGGAAAATCACCAAAAAGGCTAAAAAATGGCCCGTTTTACCTCGTTTTTGTGTAAAACGTCAAAATCTACAAAATAACCCAAAACGTGCTAAAAAGCTATGAAAATAAACACGAAACGAGTCAAAAGCTTAAGAATTAAGGTGTTATTTAGACACAAAATTGGGTCTAAACAGCAAGATCTAGGTGATGGCATGGGGGGTCACGACCGTGAGGCTGCTCTTGAAGTGCTGTCAGGGCCTCACGGGCGTGACAAGATTGGTCACGGCGCCGAGGCATGTTCTGGCCTCTCTTCTTCCTGTGGCTCTTGCACTCCAGATACTCTAATCCTCTCACTCATTCTCACTCGGGCTCTCATTATTTTTCTCATAATACTCTTATTGCTCACTTCTCACCTCCTACTTCTCACTCCTCCATTACTCTCCCTTTTTTTTGTTTCCTTTTTTTTTCAAAAATCTTAAAACTAATTCATCTAATAGAAATTTATTGCAAACATGTGTTGACTTCCATGAAGCACTTGTTTTAGGTCCTGAGCCTAACCAAACTCACCATTATCGATCTGCATCAAGGTCGACGCGGTGGACGCCTCCCTCGCTCTTGCTTTCTTTGCATCTACTTTTCCTCCTCACATTAGCAAAGCTCATCTTGACATCCTACATTATCTCTTTGGCTTCGCTCTTGCGTCTTGAATAGTTCCTACGTTCAGAAACACGTGGTTGAACTCTCTTACACTTAGAAACACACGTTAGTAACTTCAAGACCATAATAAGATAGTCAAACACACCACTACACATGGTCTCATCACTCTCATTATCGATAAATGTATCAAAGGAATCATTGAGAATATGAGAACCAAGAGTACTTAGCTCGATAGGCTGTAGGTGTTGTTGGTTTACCTCGATCTGCTCAGCTCGCTCCTCCTCCATGACATCGATACGGTTGCAAGGAAGATCTCTGCTCGGTGCGGCCATAGACCTTCCCAAGCTGAAATCGAGCTAGTCATCATCGATGTTGAAGGTCAGCGTCCCATCCCTCACGTTGATTACGACTCAAGCAGTAGCGACGAACGACCTTCCCAAGATAATTGGGATCCGTGCTTCCTCCTCTATATCAAGCACACCGAAATCGCAGGGTATGTAGAATTTCTTGACTTGTACAGGGACATCCTCCATGATTCCGATGGGGCAGTGAATGGATCTATCTACCAGTTGCAAAGTAATAGAAGTGGGGGTGAGGTCATCCAAGTTGAGCCTCCTGCACACCGAGTATGGCATGACGTTCACAGTCGCTCCCAAGTCGCACAAGGTATGACTAATCTCTAGATCGCCTATGGAGCACGGGATAGAGAAGCTTCCCGGTTCACCAATCTTCCTCAGCGGCTTGTTCTTGATCATAGCACTGCACTTCGCGGTCATAGGAATGGTGGCATGATCGTTGACCTTCCTCTTGCTGGTGAGGAGGTCCTTGAGGAACTTCTTGTATGTAGGCATATCGTTGATAGCATCTATGAATGGAATGTTGATATGCAGCTTCCTCAACACTTCTAGAAATCTGGCGAAGTTGGTGTCCTCCTTCGCCGTACCCTGACTCGCGGGAAATGGAAGAGGTGACCAATAAGTGCAAGCTTGTTGCATCACTGGCTCGCTAGATTCAGTCTCAGTCAATCTCTTCTTCCCTCGGTCTTTCTCCGTGCCTATAATAACCCGAAGAAAATCTCTCCCTTAATACGTATTAATTAGTTTAATTAATCAAGGTCAACGATAAACCATGAATAATTAAAGCGCGTGTTCCAAAATTTTATTTTCCTAACCAAGTGTGTGTTTTGCAGGACTTGAACAGTGCAACGATCATCCATGAATCAATTTAATATTTCTTTTCTTGATGAATCACTATCGATAATTTTTACAGTGATTTTGATCGTACATGAATTCTTTTACTGAGACCAATGTATTGGGTCCTTCTTTATTCGAATTAATTTAAGGTTATAAATATGAGGAATTTTATGGAGGTGTTGGATTTATTTATTTGGGTTTCTGATAGTAATTTTTATGGTTTAATAAGTTTAGGTAAATTAGGAATTTGGGAGATATGTGTAAATGAGGAGGAAATAAAATTGATAGAATTTTTGGGTTGTTGGGCCAAGTGGCCGGCTCCCCCTAGGAAGGAGAGGAGCGGGTCTTTTGTTTTGGGCCTTAATGTTATGGTGTATATGTAAGTATATATTTTAATAAGGAGGGGGTTTATTCATCAATTCAAACACTCAAACACAAACACTTGCTCTGATCTCCCTTGTGCTCCCTCACCTCCCCGTGCCCCTGCTGCTGCCCACTGCTGCCACCAGCTAGCCGTCGCTGGCTATTTTCTGGCCACTTTTCCGGCCACCATCGCACACCACACCACACCACCATAATCTCATCTCTTCTTCTTCCTCCCATTCTCAAGTGGTAATCCTTCCATCTCTCTCCCTTCTTTTAAAGGATCATTCAAGTGATATTCTAAGTTTTTCGTCTTATTATTATGATGTCTTTCCAGACATAAATCAAGAATCTTAAGGTCATCAAGTGGAGATTTCTAGGAGCTAGGAAAATCAAGTGGAGTTTGGGTAAGTTTGTGATAACCTTGTGTTTTTATGATTAAATGAGTATGGATGGTGATGGATTGTAGCATGCATGTGGTTTAGGATGTTTAATCCTTTATGAAAGAGTGAGTTTATGGATTAAATACAAATACATGTGTTTAAAATGAGAAAAAAGATGATCTTTGTAACTTTTAATGTTGAAATTGCCAAGTATAATGTCTAGGAGCATGATATGTATGGAATTGGGCTTTGCATGTGTAAGATGTGACCAAGGATGAAGGTTTTCTTCATGTCATTAGTTCTGGAAGTTGTTATTTGTGATGGAAGGATATGATTTTTTTTTTTGAGAGAAGGAAGGATAGGATTTTAGAAGTGCTTGAGTTAAATCATGAGATTAATCAAGCATGCAAGTGGTTTTTATTGAGTATTTTGCAATCTGGTTGGTAAATGGATTTTCCAAAAAATGAGGAATATGATTTGGGCTATTTTATGGCATGAATAGATAGAGTAAAGTGTTAGCTAACACCCAGTTTTAGAATCTCGGGATTTCGATGTCTATAACTTGAGTTATGACCAAAACCGTAAAGTGTTGCAATTATATACGTGTTCTGAGGTCAATACCTAAATGCATGTTGTTCGTCTATTTAGAGACCGTTTTGATCCAAATGTTCAACATGAAAGTTTTAGATCATTTTTTAATCTTTCCATAATGGTAAAGTTTGTAACTATCGAATGTCGGGAATGAAAGTTATGAGTCTTCCAATATTGGGCAATAATCTGAGTTACCCAGACAATCGGTTTCATGATATGATGTTCATGGCTAAATTCCGACCCTTTTTCATGTCCAAATCAATTGATGGTCTAAATGAAAGTTGTAGGGGACACTCACGGCTTTCCAGAAAGGTATGGTATACATTCATAGGATACCGGGAAAGAGAGTTATGGGCTTTTATGTGAGAGACAAAAGTCTAAGTTTTCCAGGAAATGCTTGTGGCTGCTTTTGTTCTGTGCTGAAATTAGACCCTTTCGCATGCTCAAATCAACTTGGGGTTAAAATGAAATTTGCAGTATGTATTACGAGCGTTTCATAGACAACTTACCCGTTCCGAACCGATAAGTAGAGCTCGAGTTACGATTTTTCGAATAATTGAAGTTTAAATGGTTATTATTCTGGGCAGCAAGATGTTAGTTTTACCCTCCTTAGCCATGTTTCTAGCCTTCATGGTCAACTACAAAGTTGGAGTGTATGTTCTAAGCTTTCCAAAAGTTCCTCTTATGAAATGATCCGATATTTGGGGAATAGGTCATGATCTTACGAATACGCCTTAGAAATCGAGTTCATTATTGTTATTCTTAGAAAATCCACTGAGTTATTCTCCCATGCTACCACCTAAGTTAAGTCCTAATTTATGATTTTCGTTTCTTGTAAAGTCCCTCTAAGAGATTGTTGCACCACTGTTCAAGTCCCTGCTCGTTCCGTACGTGTTCTTAAGTCTCCAGGTACCTTTTATGAATTATATCATGAATTAATCATTTATGTTAAGTTCTAAATTTATTTTATATTATCCATGTTTATATGTAAAGTATCATGATTTATGTTCAAAATATACGCAAGTTCTCATGGATTTTTAAGTAATTCAAGTCGATTTATCAGGATAATTTCACGGTTATTTCTAAGTATTTATGTGGCGTACCCTTTATGTTAGAAACTTTTACGATAATTCTATACTTTGGTTGGTTGAGTTGTTTCATGAATAAATTCCCTTTTATAAGTATTTATTCAAGGAGAATACAAGATTATATCTTTAAGTTATGATTGGAGAAGGGTAGTTTAAGGAACTAGTTTTATTAAGAATCCAAAGTCAAGGTATCAAGATTTAAGTTTTCAAATTTTAGAAATTAATAAAGGCCCCGCCCATGTTTATGGTGCCTTAGTGCACACCAAGGAAAAACATGCTTATGTGCCTTTGTGCACCCCAAGTTAACTATATATGTGCCTTAGTGCACCCAAGGAAAATATAACTGAAATGCCTTAGTTGCATACCATAGAAACCTGGCCAGTATATGATAATTATCCACCATCTAGATCTCCCGATCGGTCCGGATATGCGCATACGGAGGCTTAGCCAATGATCGCAAGTAGGGGACCTTTAGGATAATAATACGGCAACTAAGTTTTAAGTAACTAAGTACTTCAAAGATTTAAGTTAAGGGTTTGAGTCTTATAGGACTTGTTTATGGTTTTTAAGTATATTTTACAACATGTTATAAGTCACACTTTATGATTGGTTTGAAGTAACAGTTTATGCTATGTGTTGGGTATACATTTTAACTCATGTTTTATGATGTAATTTACTTTTCACTTTCTAAGTCATGTGTTCCAAGTACGGTTTGCGTCACGCATTAAGCGATATGATATACCAAGTGTTATGTATCTTAAGTTTCAGTTCATCGATCAAAGTAAAGTGGTTCGATTTACCAAGGATTTTAAGTTTTGTTTTATGGAAATTTAAAGTCATGTTTTTGGAAAGGTTTCATGTGTGTGTCTATGTCAGTTCAGGCATGATCTAAGTTGATTTTAACCAAGTTTACGGTTATTCAGTTGCCTTTAAAAGGAAGAAATCATAAGTATTTTCGTTTAAGTTGTGATTAAAGTACAGGTTTAGTTATATTTCTTCATGTTCAGGTTAAGCTATGGTCAAGCTATGTAAGTTATGCTACTCTTATTGTTAAACTGTTATTTCGTTGTTTTTAATGATTTTGGAACCGCGCTAAAGAACTATAACGAATTACAAAAAGATTCTTACATGTTAGTGGTATACGTACTGAGTTTAACTCACATTTCAAAGTTTTTATGTTTTCGTTTTAGGAATCTCGACAAAGGAGAATGGAAAAGCCCCAAGAGGACGAAACCCCAGAGCACCCTAACGGATCTAAAGGTGGTTAGAGGCTATCCATGAAGGATTTAAAAGAAATTGTGATTTAATGGCTTGTATAATTTCTATTAGGCTGATTTATGTTGTTTTGAGGTGGTTTAAGTCAAGTTAGGCTGGTGATGCATGATTGGAGTTGGTCTATGGTTGATTGCTTTTGTTGGGTTTAGTCTTAGCCTTGTCCACCTCCGTGGACGGCGGTAATTCTCTCAGGTGTTTATCCGTTGCTAATCATTGGGTTAGGTGAATCATTAGCTTAATCTAGTGGTTAGTAACCCGGGGGTGTTACAGTGCCCGATCTCTCAACAGCTCTTCTCCCGAAGGCTCTCTCCTCGACCATCTCTTCAGTTGTTGTCTCCTCCACTCTAGCCTCATCCCTCGTAACTTGCTTCATAGGATGACCCGTCCCAGTTAGCTCGGTGCCACTCCGTAGTGTAATGACGTTGAGCTCTCCCCTCGAATTGGGTTGAGGTTGGCTCGGCAACCCCTTTGAAAAGGTAGCCTGAAGTCGGGCAAACTGTTAGGCTAGCTGCACAACCTGAGTTTCTAGAAGCTTCGAGTTGGTTTGAGTTGCTCGTTCTGACGTAAGAGTTGCTCGTTCCGTTGAGCCTGTTGCTCGTTGTATTTGAGTTGAGAGGCGTTGAAAGCCTCTTGGTTCTTGAGGTACGCCTGAATGAAGTTTGGATTGTACATGATCTGCTGAGACGATGGTTGCGGAATCGATTGCATGAACGATGGTTGATGGGCGATAGGAGCTTGGTGAGGCGGGGCTTGCTGACTTGGGCCACGATTTTGATTTTACGGCCTCCTCTTATTCTGGTATTGAAAACAAGGGGGATTGTACGTCGGATTGCCCTGAGGGCGGAGAAGTGTCTGGGTGGTTTACGACAGGTTGTTGTGGTACATGGCGTTGGCCTGTTCGTACGCCACCACTTCTTGCTGGCACATGAATGACGCGTGAGCGTCACCGCATATTTCACACCCTAGGGTTGTAGTAGCTGCTGGTATAGATGAGGTTTTCACCTTCATGACGGACTTCAGCTGCTGAGACGTATTAAACTCAGCCATGTCTTGAGATAGACGGTCGATGGCCCTGAGGATATAGTTGACGTTCTTTCCTCCTAACGACTCCTGCGCATCCCTTGAGTCACTTCCCTAGTAGCATGCATTTTCGGCCATCTGTGCTAGCAGTGCATCACCTTCCTCGGTAGCTTTGTTGAGGAATTGGCCGCTTGAGGCGTTATCGATCATTTGCCTCGTAGCCCAGTTGACCCCATTGTACAAAGTGTGGGTGAACAAATGAAGCGGTAGCTCGTGGTGGGGACATGCTTTCTGGAAGCTCTTGTTGCGCTCCCAAGCCTCATATAGCAACTCCCCAGGCTATTGAGTGAAGTTCATCAGCAATGTACGAAGCCTGGCTGTCTCCTGAGGCAAGAAGAAACTCTTCAGGAAGGCAGAGCTGAGGGACTCCTAGGTAGTGAAGGAGTTCCTCGGACAGTTGTCCAACCACACCTTGGCCTTCCCAACCAAAGAAAAGGGAAAGAATCGCATATGCATGTATTCATCGGTGATGCCATTCATCTTGATCATACCGCGCCGCTCTAAGAAGTTGCAGATGTGCTCCAACGACTTCTCTGTCTTCAAGCTGTGGAACTGCAATTGCTCGATGTGATTCAAGTACGCCGGCTTGAAGTTGAAGGTGACGTTATCAGCAAGCGTCGATAGTACAATAATAGAGCTGCTCGCGATGTATGTTGGTGATGCATACGAAACCAAGGTTCAGGGTGGTGGTTCGTCAGCCATTTGTTGACGTAGGAGTCTCCTACTGGCGTTGGCGAGGTTTTCCTAAGTGGTGCGTTCAATTTTAGGGTCAAGCGGCGAAAGTGGTTGATCCCTCCTTTGCATCCACACAAACAACCAAAGATCAAACTGCCCTAGGGTCTACAATACTACTACGACGAAGGTCGCACTTACTCGAAACTATAAAAAAAACCTAACATGAAAGCTAGGGGGCGAAGTTCCCCGGCAATGACGCCAAAAATTTGTTTAACTTTTCCTTAAGGCTATAATTCAAGTTCATTCTTTTGGGTCTCGAGAGGTTCTAAGGGTTCAGTTTAAAAAATGTGTCACTAAAGATTTCTACTCAATAAAGGAAAATAAGGGCTCGGGGATAATACCGGGCCAACCCAACGAAAGACTAAGCACGTAAATTGTGGTTTTAGACAAGATGGATGCTCGGTAATTAAGTGTAAGGATTGCATCCTCATCCATCTCCAATATTACGAAGTCACACGGGATGAGAAAGTTGCCAACTTGAATGGGAACATCCTCAAGAATACCCAAAGCCCTCTTTATCGATCGCTCGACGAGTTGCAAGTTGATAGTGGTCGGGGTTAGGTCATCCAAATTTAACTTCTTACAAATCGAATAGGCGTCACACTAACGCTCGCTCCAAGATCACAAAGTTCCCTCCCGATCTTCTGATGCATAATGAGACCAAGGGATGGTCTCATTACACAATATCTAAGGATCTTTAAAAACGAAGATAGGAATCTCCTTTCTCAAAGTTCCAAAGAACCAAAAATGGAATAGAAATGGACGAAAAGGATGGAAAGAACTATGAAAGATGATTACCAATTGGATGGAAATAATGAACAAATGGACAAACGAATGATAATTGATGATGAACGAATGAAGCTTGGACGTGTTTGATGAAGGACAAATGCTTCTTGTTGAATGCTTGATGAATTCTTGTTGAATTCTTGATGAATGGCACGAAATGGATGATAAATGGATGAATGAACGTTGGATAGTTGATGGCTTTTGAAGACTCTTGGAAGGATATAGCCACACCACCTTCAAGAGACCTTCAATTCCTTCCTTTCACCTTCAAGGATGCCACCCTTGAATAGAAGAAGGGGATAACTTCGAAACTCCCTCAAGAGAAACGAAAACTAGCACAAAAGCTAGAGAGAAAACAACACCATGTGTTTACTTTGTATTTGATATATTGAATGAATGAGATTACAAGAGGCCTAAGGGGGGTATTTATAGTAATCCTAGCCCTCCCTAAACGTGCACAAATCAAGAAATAGGCCCCTTGAGGCTTACATCATCTATTCTAATGATTACATCATAAAGAAAACAATGAACTAAACTAGATTTCAAATGATGATAACTCCTTGGATTCTCATCCAAACTTAAAGATTCTTGAACCATATGAAAGCTCTTGGAATGTAGAATAATCCTCTCTAGGATGACTTCTATGATAGCTTCATGGTCCTTGAATTAAGGAGCAAAAGTATACGACCACATGAGTTGATCCCTTCCAAGTAGAGAGATATATGAGAGACTTGAGCTCTTCTTCCTTCTAGGTGAGTATTAGATGTCTCCATGGTTGACCTTGATGCATAAGGCCATCAATTATGCATCATCTTCCTATCTCCTATAGCGCAAGGGATTGAAAAACTGTCGGCGTCAGCAAGTTTCTTGGGGGTCTTACTCCCTATTATGGCGCTATATTCCACTGTGAGAGTTATGGTCAACTCTTCTTTGATTCTCCTTTTATTAGTGAGGAAGTGTTTGAGATGTTTCTTAAAGCTGGGAACCTCTAAAATAACATCGAGAAAAGGAATATTCACTTGGAGCTTCTTTAGCATCTCAATAAACCTCGAGAACTTCGCATCTATCTTGTGTTGAATCAACCTCCCGGGAAAAGGAACCGGTTGTCAATATGGTTTGAGTTGCTCCGTGAGATGCTCATGATCATCTTCCTTCAAAACTTCCTTTCCTTTCACAACTCTCTCGTTAGCTTTCACCTTCTCACACAACTCCTCCTTACTTCTGTCACTAGCTCTCTTAGACACCACATCATCCTACGTAATTGATGAGGCTAATATTGGCATATGCCATCATTACGCCCTCTGACAAATCTAGTCCAAATTAATCACCCCTCATCCGATAAAAAGTCACCAAAAGGTCAACTTTATCCATTTTTTCAATTCAAGAATAATTTTTTAGCCAAAAGTTTTTTAAAAATATTTGAAACATTATTGATAAGGTTAAAGGCAATTTAATCCAAAATTTTTTACTTCCTTATCAATATAATAATAATCAAATTATTTATATTATTCAGTAAGGTTCAAACACTTACGGATCAAATTCACGAGGACAGTTGGAGACAAAAGTAATAAATACTAGTCTTTGTACCCGTGCGTTGCACGGGACAAAGATAAATCACACATATATTGAAAATATTATTTAAACTATATTTTAAATAATAGCAGTAAGAATATTAGAACGAATAATTGTGTAACTAATAATCATGAAAAATATGAGCAATAGTACCTAAAATAAATATAAAAAAGACAACAATGATGGAAAAAAAAGAAAGTTATTTTTGTACATTTTTTTAAAAAAATGGAAACTTTTGTATGTCTTGCTAAGTTATATTTGAATTGGGATTATATTTATGTTCGTTTATATAGGTCGATGAAAGGATAGTGAAATATCTTTTTTTCTTAAGAGAAATATTTGATGTTTTTTACTCACAAATGAAAAGTTCACAATTTACAATATAGACAAATACAAAAATAGGGGAACTTATTTTTTAAAAATTAAAGAATATGGATGGACATCTTGGTGAACTTGTTTCTACCATAAAATATAATTATGCCGGTTACTTATGATGTAAAGTACAAAATATAAATTAAGCACTACTATATGTGCTTTTTGTTCTGTATGTACCTTTGAAAGTACATTTAACTACTAATAATAAATATCAATAATTTTTAAATAAAATAGATATTATTTTTATAATTTATTTAATTTGTGGCATAATAGCATTTTATGTACAATCAACTAATAATAGTTTTAGAAAACAATATTATTACTCTATATATGGTAATTATAAGGGAATGGAATTTTTAAACTAACATTTAAATAAATTTAAAACTACTAAAGCTGAACTTACAAAGAATTTTTCTTAATAAGTATATAGCTATTTTCAGAATAAAAATAATCGCGTAACAATCAAGTTAACATGTATTGATGTATTCTATCAGAAAAAAAAAATGTATTGATGTAAATTGTAAAAAAGATATTCAAAGTTGGAACTTAATCATTTCTTATAAAATATAACGCTTTGACTACTTTTATTGCATCTTTAAAGTTTAACCTTTATCCAGTAATTTTCTATATCCATTTCATAGTTTTATTCCACAATTAATATACAAACTAAATATATATCTCATTTAACTACAATGATCACTCAACACATCTAACAATATATGTCTTTTGGTCAACTTATTTCTATCAAAAATATAATTACGGCACTTATATATGATGTAAAGTACAAATATAAATTTTCTTTTAAAATGATAAGATAATTATTTTTCTGGTGCCATAGTACCAAAGTCATAATTTTGTGTGATAAAAAATTTACAAATTTTATAAAATTTGGCAATGACTTTTTCAATACGTACAATGATTTTTCATACAAAATTATTTCTCATATAAAGTTATTTTTCATACAAAACTATTACCGTTAGATATAACTATAAAGAAATTTATGTAGGGAATTGAATGTTGTGTCTTGGCCTTCCCTTCTGACCAAGCTGTATATTTATATCAAAAACCAACCTACAAGATATGGAAGTCATCCATATACTAGGAGAGTGTCATCCTAGATAAGGAAGCAAATAAATACAAGGTAGGAAAGTTCTATGTATACAAGGAGAGTATTATCTTAGTCAAGGAGGCAAGTAAATACAAGATAAGATACAAGAGATAGTTTCCTAAACCTATTCCAATACTCCCCCTCAAGTTGGAGCGTGAAGATTGATGACGCCCAACTTGCCAAGTAGATGATGAAATTGCCGATGGCCAAGTGCATTAGTAAGGATGTCAGCAAGTTGCTCGTGAGTGGACACATAGTGAGGCTTGATGATACCGGATATAATGCGCTCACGAGTGAAGTGACAATCAACTTCAATATGCTTAGTACGATCATGAAAGACAGGGTTGTTGGCAATATGGAGAGCGGCTTGGTTATCGCAGAATAAATGGGCAACAGTGGGTGTTACATCCAAATATTGAAGTAGATTGCGGATCCAAACAGCTTCACTAGTAGCATTGGCCATAGCACGATACTCCGCTTCGGCTGAGCAACGAGAGACGGTGGCTTGTTTCTTAGTTTTCCAAGCAATTGGGGCAGCACCTAGTTTGACAAGATATCCCATGAATGATCGTCGAGTTGTAGGGAAACCTGCCCAATCCGAATCACAATACACACTTAGGGTGAGTGGATTGTTGAAAGGCAACAAGATACCTTGCCCAGGAGATGACTTAAGGTATCGTAAGACTCGGAGAAGAGCATCCCAATGACCTTGACATGGAGTTTGCATAAACTGACTAAGAATATGCACCGAGTACATGATGTCTGGCCGAGTGATAGTGAGGTACAAAAGGCGGCCAATAAGACGACGATATTTGGAAGGGTCAGTTAAGAGATCTCCGTAATCGGGAGACAACTTGTGGTTTTGCTCCATTGGAGAGGGGCTTGGTTTCGTACCGATCATCCCAGTTTCAACAAGAATATCAAGTGCATACTTACGTTGGCACAAAAATAGGCCTTCGGGTGACCGAGCAACTTCGATACCAAGAAAGTACTTCAAGGAGCCAAGATCCTTGAGCTTGAAACATGTATGGAGATAGGACTTGAATTTTTTACAAAATGTTGGATTATTACCTGTGAGCACAAGATCATCAAGATATATAAGGAGAGCAAGATACATACCATCCTTTTGATAAATAAAAAGAGAATGATCAAGTGGACACTGTTTAAATCCATACTCAAGTAATGCCGATGAGGGTTTGAAATACCATTGTCTCGGTGCTTGACGTAGGCCGTAAAGAGATTTCTTAAAGCTTGCACACTAGACGAGGATTACGTGGATGAAAACCGGGAGGCAACCGCATATAGATTTCTTCATGGAGATCGCCATGTAAGAAGGCGTTGTGGACATCCATTTGATGAAGGTCCCATCCTCGAGAGGCAGCAACTATTAGTAGACACCAAACGGTATCCATTTTTGCA
This sequence comes from Portulaca oleracea, assembly GCA_029582165.1. Classification (NCBI taxonomy): domain Eukaryota; kingdom Viridiplantae; phylum Streptophyta; class Magnoliopsida; order Caryophyllales; family Portulacaceae; genus Portulaca; species Portulaca oleracea. Next base: position 33,547,172 of record CM055868.1, on the reverse strand, counting down.
ACCGGAGCAAAGGTATCGATAAATTGAACCCCTTCGACCTGATGATTTCCCAACACAACTAAGCGAGCTTTGTGGCGTTCAATAGATCCATCGGCTCGGTATTTCACTCGATAGACCCACTGGCAGCCAAGTGGTTTTTCACCATTATGAAGTTCAACCAAGTCCCATGTGTTGTTATCTTCAAGGGCTGAAATTTCAGCTTTCATGGCGTCACGCCATTCTGTCATGTTCAAGGCCTCCAAAAAATTCTTAGGAGCATCATTAGAAGTAATAGAGGCTAAAAAGGCTCGATACTTGGGCGAAAATTTCTCATGTGAGATAAATTGAGCAAGAGGATGGAAGGTACCTGAAGATGCAGGAGTGGGCGATGAGGAGGCGGGGAGTCCGAGAGCATGACATATATAGTCTTGGAGATAAGAGGGTGGGCGGCGCTTATCCCGTTGGGGTCGCAATGGTTCTGCTGATGGAGGCTCTACCCCAGATGAACTACAAGAGATAGGTTCTGGAGATCGGGCTTCTCCGCGTACTTCAAGAGCAAGCGTATCATCTTGATTATTTTGGACGATGGAATCTGATGTTGAGGGTGCAATTGATTCAACGTCCTTTTCCGAGTCAGAGTAATACATAGTAGATGGGTTAAGTATGCCCGAGCCAAGTAATTCATTTGAAGAGCTTGGAATTTGGGTCATACACTGAGATGCATAAGGAGATATATGCTCATAGAACTTTACATCTCGAGATATGAGAAGTTTGTGAGTCTCCAGATTGTATAATAACCAACCTTTTGTTCCTGACGGATATCCCAAAAAGACACATTTTTCGGCTCTAGCATCAAACTTATCCCGAGGTTTGTGATGGTTATGAGCATAACATAGGCACCCAATGATTTTAAGATGCTTATATTCTGGTCTGACTCCAAAAAGTACCTCAAAGGGGGTTCGACGTTCGAGAACTCTAGAGGGGTTCTGTTGATAAGGTGCGCCACGGCTAAGACACATTCTCCCCAAAACTTGATAGGAAGAGAGGCTTGGAATCTTAAAGCCCTGGCGACATTTAGGATGTGTCTATTTTTATGCTCGACTCTACCATTTTGTTGGCGCGTGTCGACGTATGATGTTTCATGAATGACACCATGATGGGCGAGGAACTTAGGTAAGGGCCCTTTGGTAAACTCGGTTCCATTGTCACTACGGAGTCTTTGGATAGTGGTATGAAACTAGGTTCGAACCATGGCAAAGAAATTCACAAGTTTGTCATAGGTCTCAATCTTATCTTTCAATAAGTAAACTCAAATTGCACGACTATAATCATCCACTATGCATAAGAAATAATAGCATCCACTTCGCGAACGAGTATTATATGGTCCCCATAAATCACAATGAATCAAAGCAAAAGGTTTCAAAGCAATTGACTCACTAACAGGAAAGGGACTTCTTGTTTGTTTGGCACGATGACAAACATCGCAACAGTCATCAAAGTTCTTATTCAACTGAAAACCAAAATGCTCCGATAAAGATAACATACTACTCATTGAGGGATGTCCAAGACGTTGATGCCAAAGATTGTCGTCCGATTGTTGCAAGGCTACAAGACTCGCGATCTCCGGTCTTTGAAGATAGTACACCCCATTCCTCTCTCCACCCATTCCAATCGGCATCTTCGAGGTGAGGCCCTGAATAAGACAAGACTGAACTCCATAAATAACAACATGGTTCTCATCTTTAATCAAACGATGAATAGAGATAAGGTTACACTTGAAGTGTGGAGAATAAAGAACATGTTTCAAACAAAATCCCATAGTTTAACATCTCCTGCTTGCTTAAATTCCAAAATGTCACCAGTTGGAACAATGATTCTGAGTGGATGTAGCAAGTCATATAATTTACTGATGGAGCCAAAATCTGATGTCATGTGATATGAGGCTCCGGTGTCTAGAATCCAACCAAGAGAAGTAAATGGACGTTTCTTACAATCTAATTTAGGTTGAGTGTCTTTCTATTTGAGAGTAGAAATTAGTTGCTCAACCAGTTCTGGAGTGATGGCTGGAATTTGTGGATATGTCACACCTATACGCGCCTCCCCCTGTTCTGCTGCATGGGCTGCCAGGCCGACGGAGCCCCGTCCAATGGAGGTTTGTCCTGCTGAATGGCGTTGCTGTGGATTCCGTCCCGAAGCGCCGGTTCGCGGTCACGGATATCCAATGAGTTCAAAGCACTGGCTGCGGTCATGCCCGAGTTTGTTACAGTGACTGCACTTAGGGCGATTTCCTATGCGAGACTTCTCAGCGATGGTGGCTTTGAACGCCGCAGCTTCGACCATCTCGATACCACTTACTTGTTGCTGCCTTTCTTCTCTAAGAACCACAACATAAATTCTGTTGAGATTAGGCAAAGGTTCAACAGTAAGTAAATGTGATCTTACCGTCCCAAATTTTTCACGTTTGAGTCCCACGAGAAATTTTTGGATTTTTTGTGACTCTTGGAATTTTAAGAGATCAAACTCTTTCACACACTGACAACTTGGAATCTGTTGATAGGCTCCCAATTCATCCCACAAAGCTTTGAGTTTTGTGAAGTATTCGGTTACCGTCAAATTGCCTTGACTTGTACCATTGATGTCTTCTTGAAGTTGATGTACTCTGAGGGCATTGCCTTGTGAGTAACGTTCCTTCAGGTCAGTCCATATATTGATGGTTGTTTCAGCATACACTACCGAGCCATGAAGGGTCTTCTCGATGACATTGGACAGCCAGGCGGTTACCATCGAATTGCACTTCTCCCAGGCGTGATCTTCTGGGGACGTTGTTGGTTTTGCCAAGGTTCCATCAACAAAACAAAATTTGTTCTTTGATTTTAGAGCATTGATAACAATTCGGCTCTAATGTTCATAGTTGTCCCCATCGAGGACAACGGGGGAAATTATATTTCCCGGATGATCGGCACTGGTTAAATAGTATGGAGATTGAGGGTTGTTGATGTCAATCTTTATTGGAGTTTCTTGGACATTGTCATTCATGGTGAACAGAAAGAAAAAGGAGGTTATGGATGGTAGTAAAGATGTGCCGCAAAAGGCTCTGATACCATAAAGAAATTTATGTAGGGAATTGAATGTTGTGCCTTGGCCTTAAGTTCTGACCAAGCTGTATATTTATATCAAAAACCAACCTACAAGATATGGAAGTCATCCATATACAAGGAAAGTGTCATCGTAAATAAGGAAGCAAATAAATACAAGGTAGGGAAGTTCTATGTATACAAGGAGAGTACTATCTTAGTCAAGGAGGCAAGTAAATACAAGATAGGATACAAGAGATAGTTTCCTAAACCTATTCCAATAAACTATAATCATCTCGCTAACGAATCTACATTGCTTATAATGAATGAATCTTGGGAAATAATATGTAAACACTAAACACTCTATTAGGCCATTTCTTTTGGAATTTCGAAGTATACAAAAAATATTTAATTAACATTCTCGAAGACAAAAAAAAAAAGTCAAATTTGATGAGTCCAATAAAAACTTATGATATTGAAATCAACGTTTCACTATATAATAAAAATGTTGGATATTCAAATCATTCATTTATATTTTTTTTGAAAATTTTTAAATTACGATAAGTATTATGAGGACTACACTTAAATAAAGAATAAAATAAATTAAACTTACTTATATACTATTGTCTAAACTTTGAAAATACGTATCCTCAAACAATTAAATGGAAAATACAGTGACAACAACAAAAACATTTATAGGAGAAGAAATGAGAGAAAAATAGTATATCACTAATAATAAGAAGATGGCAAAAAGAATATGATCAAATTATTTAAACAAAAAAGTTTTGGAATTGTTCTATTGGTAAAAATATTTGCTAATTACTTGATTACAATGTTTTTTCTCCAATTAGGATTCAACAAAAAAAACCAAAATAATATTTCAAAATAATTTGGTTAAAATATAAGGACAAAAATATATTACGGAAAAGCAAATTACACTTACCTCAATAGCAAAATATTTAGTGACCATTATCAACAACACCAAGGATTTATAGCATATCACCCTCAATCTTGAGGTGCTTAAATCAACACATCAACCCAATGTTTTCGAAAATCTAATTACTAACCTTAATGTACAAAAAAAATGTTGATCAATATTTCTCTTACATAGCAATATAATATGCATACGACATTTTACTATTACAAAAAAATATGGTAAACTCTATTATTACTAAATACTACCTGGTCTCTCTATTTTTCCTAATGTAATATAATTTCTCTAGTTCTCATTTCCAATATTTGACATCAAGAGATGCTTTTATATATAGAATGACAAAAGTGATTTCATTTAACAACAAAACAAATAAATAAATAAATAAATAAGATGTACGTTACAGAATTGATTACGTACAAAATCTAATTACTACGAGTTACAATATTGTTAATTGTTATTGACTTGCTAATTACTCCTATTAATATTTTTTACCATTTATTACTTGTGCATGTTACTCTTGGGTATGGCCTAACATTGATATAACCCTAACCTTTTTTCTTGACTTGGCCCTAAAAATAAACAGAAAAATAGAATCTATTGATTAAATTTGTAAAGTATTTTAGAAAAAAATATATAATCACTTATAATTTTTTAAAAACGTCCTCATTAAACTATTCATATTTCAATCTCCATTCTTTGTATTATGATATTATATATATATATATATATATATTATTTTAAATGGAATCCCATTTTCATTTTAGTTATATTATTATATTTTTTATAATTATTTAATATTATTTAGTTAAATGTTGTTAGTAGTAACTCACATTAACAATTAATATCTTTTAAAAAAAGGCAATCATTATGAATTACAATATTCCTAAAATGCCCTTCATAAAACACACATATTACAATCCTCACCCTTTGTACCCAGAAATATATATACTATATATATGAGAATAGATATAATGAGAAAAAGAGTTTTGTGAGAAGAGAAGCATGGGAAATCCTAGCCCTTGGTTCCAAGATCAAGGGTGGGTGTAATTATTTGTTTTATCTTTATTTCAAATATCTTATTCTAAAAGATGATTGGCTGGTTTTTTAATTCTATTTTCTTTTTTTTGGTCACGTGAGAGGGGAGGGGAAAGGCCACTGTTTTCTTTTTTGTTGGTCGCGCTGGGGAAGGGCAATTACTGATGTCGGTTCCCCAAACACAACAATCATTTCACCATTTTTTTGAAAGACATTCACTGCTGCAATCCCTGGGACGCCATAATCTAGTGCCAAAGGTGAAGTCTTGAAGGCCATAACTCGAGTTCCAGTTGAATTGTAAGAGCATCGAAGTGCGATTTTTCCTGCACACATCTTGGTTCCGGCGGCGAGTTTCCGGTGAGGATTGGTTGTAGTGAACCCCAGTTCAGGCGGTTATCCGGTAAGGGAGTTTTCCAGAATTCTAGGGTTTGTGTTCCCGTTTTTCTTTTTTTTTTTTGTATTCGATGTTTTTTTCCAGAATTCCGGTGAGTTTTTTTCCAAAATTCGTTGTTTATTATAACAGTTAAGGGTGATTTTTGTCAGTTCAAGGAGGGAATTGTGCAATTGATCATGGCGTCAAAAGGTGTGGCCGAATCAGAGGTTGAAGAAACGAAGAAGGAGATGTGAGTCACCGTTTTTATGGTGGTTTGTGGTTCATGTCAGTGTGTGATTTTCATTTTTTGACATTGTTGATGTTCATTGTGGGATGTTTATTAACAAGGTGTGTAACGAAAATGAACATGGAGGTGTTGTGCAATGAACATCAGCGTGTTGTACAATGAATATCAAGTGACAATGATATTAGTATACCGTTCATAGAACTTCTTCCCCTCTTCAATGTCATTGAATGTCATCCCTTCTGTTGGAACTCATGACTTGTTCATAAGATATGACATGAAGTTCATTGTTAATGGTTTTGTTGATCATTTTGCATAGTGTAGATGTTCCTTATCACTAATTGATTATGTAGTATGAAAGGCCACTTGACATGACTTGTTCATTTCAGTCGATCTTGATGATCATTTCACATTATCTTAATGTTCACAATATAACTCATGACGTTCATTACTGCTAATGGTGTGGTATGGATTGTAGGGGAAATGAGACGGTTGTACAAGAGGAAAGGGCACATGCTCCGGCCGGTGATGCTGTGGTGAACGAAGAAGGCACCGTAGAGTAAGTTAATTTATGTTCATAAGTTAGGTCATGATGTTCATTTTTTTTATGTTCACTAAAAAGTTTGTTATTTGAGTTACTTGTTGTTCATTTCAATTCTGCCTAATGTTCATTTAATGGATACTAGATGTTCATTTCACAATCTAGATGTTCATTTCATGTGACTATCTTGATGCATTTATTATTTGGGTGCACCTTGAGGCTCATTTCAAGTTGACTTGATGTTCATTTTTGGATATATTGATGTTCTTTTTTGGGTGCACCCTGAAACTCATTTCAGTTTGACTTCGTGGTGGTTGTTTAATTGGATGTGTAGGGGAGGGGAAACAGATGTTCATTTTAGTTTGCTCATTTCATTACCACTAAGTGATTATGTAGTACTGAAAGGCCACTTGACATCACTTGTTGTTCATTTCAGTCAAACTTGATGATTATTTCACATTAACTTAATATTCACAATATAACTCATAATGTTCATTAGCGCTAACGGTGTAGTATGGACTGTAGGGGAAATGAGACGGTTGTACAGGAGGAAAGGGCACCTGCTCCGGGCGGTGATGCTGTGGTGAACGAAGAAGGCACCGTAGAGTAACTTACCAGATGAAAATCATTATTTTTCTAGCAAGAGCTATTGGATGTGTTGAGGAGCACATATTGCAACACCCTGATCATGCATGATGCGAACCAGTTGAAGGACGTCGTCCAGACAAAAGCATGTCATTGGACACAGGACAGGCACCGTTCCACCATTTTGACTTAAAGTTACCTCACTTTGGTCAATCATGTTGTGTTTGTGTTGACATTCAGAATTTTACTTTTATTGTATTTTGTTTGGAAAAATTTTGGATATTGTGTTAAATGTTGATTGTCAGTTTGTAGATGAATATCAGCATGTGCATTGGACATCCGACGATGCATGAATGAGCATCAGCCTGTATGGTTTGAATGTCTTGAAATGGAAAAATGCACCAAGGCATTAACATGAAATCTAATTGAAATGAACATCAAGGTTTGTTTAAATGAGCATCAATCTGTATTGAGTTAACGCTGAAGTGAAATGAAACATCAAGGTGTGTTCGAATGAAAAATACACCAATTCATTGTCCTTAAGTTATTTTGACCATATAATTGTGTTATTCCCTATTATTAAGTTGAATTATATAATTCACACCAGGTTATTGTGAAAATGAATATCAAGTTTTTATGAAATGAACACCTATGATTACTAAGATGACCATCTACCTATAATGGAACATTGCTCTTAATGGAGGCCATTTGCACCAATTGATTATCGTTAAGTCATTTGAGCATATAATGTTCTTTGCCACATGAATGTTGGCATCATTTAAGTTTAAATGGACATCAAGTTGAATTAAATAATTAGCACCAAGTTATTTTGAGATGAACATCAAGTAATTGTAAAATGAACGTCAAGTTTCGGTGAAATGAACATCAAGTTTGTGTGAAACGAACATAGAGTATTTGTGAAATGAACATCTAGGTATAGTGGAATGAGTATCTACATATAATGATCACTCAGATAAATAAGCACCACGTGATTATCGTTAAGTCGTTTGCAAATATAATGGTCTTTGCCACATGAATGTTGACCATCATTTATGTTTAAATTGACATCAAGTTAAATTATATAATTAGCACCAAGTTATTTTGAGATGAACATCAAGTAATTGTGAAAAGGATCATCAAGTTTTTGTGAAATGAACATCATGTTATTGTGATATGGACATCGAGTGTTTGTGAAATGAACATCAAGTTGAATTATATAGGTATAGTAGAATGAGCATCTACATATAATGGAACCATTTTGAGATGAACATCTAGTGTCGATGAAATGAACATCAAGTGTGTGTGAAATGGACATCAAATATTTGTAACATGAACATCTGGATATAATGGAATGAGCATCTACATATAACGATCACCCCATATAAAAATGCACCAAGTAATTATCGTTAAGTCGTTTGAGCATATAATGGTCTTTGCCACATGACTGTTGACCATCATTTATGTTTAAATGGACATCAAGTTGAACATCATGTAATTGTGAAAGGAACATCAAGTTTTTGTGAAATGAACATCACGTTATTGTGAAATGGACATTGAGTGTTTGTGAAATGAGCAGCTAGGTATAGTAGAATGAGCATCTAAATATAATGAAAACATTTTGGGCAACAAAAAATGGAGACCATACATATATATATTGAAATCAGCTTAGTAGCGCCAAGTTATTTTGAGATGAACATCAAGTAAGTCTAAAATGAACATCAAGTAATTGTGAAATGGACATCGAGTGTTTTGTGAAATGAGCAGCTAGGTATAGTAGAATGAGCATTTAAATATAATGAAAACATTTTGGGCAACGAAAAATGGAGACCATACATATATATATTGAAATCAACTTCACATGTTCATTCATGGAAAATACACCATCCGAATCTAAGAAAAAAACACATCAATTAAACCCAATAGCAAAACATATAGCAAAACGGTCGGCTCCAATCATTAAAATATCTATCCAAAATCATACTAAATTGATATCCTCACAACTTTAGTAGATCATCCATAGCGCTCCGGACAAGTCATAGCGTCGTGCATTGCTATTTGGTCGCAACACCTGCACCTCCTTGCGCTTGCTTTCTTCTCGGTGGCAAACTCCATTGATGTCTTCGTCCTCTTACCTCTTCCCTTCGTGACCGAATCTGGTGGGGGGTGAATGGTAACCTATTTAGGGACAGACGTTCCAAAATACGTTTCAAAGTTCGTAGACACGTTGCTCAATGACTCTTCAACACTTAACGCCTTGACCTTTGAGATAAGGGTGTTTGTTTGTTCAATAATCAAGCTAAGCTTTGCTTCATCCCCATCGGCAGCGCCCATGCACTTATAGAAGGTTCTCCACGCCTCGTTTTTCAGTTGTTTTCCAGGTTACCTTGTCGCAATAAACATAAGCGTATAAGTGATATATAATAAACATCAAGCCGCATAAAATGATTATTAAGGCATATTGAAATGAACATGTGACATAGTATTGACGATCATCAAGGCTACATGAACATCAGAGCTATAGGAAATGATCATTAAGTGATAACAAAATGAGAAATTAGTTTAATTGAGATGAACATCAAGTATAGTTGATATAAACATCAAAATATATGGAGTTGTTGTGCAATGAACATCATAGCTATATGGAGTCAACATTAATCATATATCACATGAAGACATAAAGATGGTTACTATCGCGATAACGAAAATGAACATGGATGTAACACCCCAACCTTAATCACAGGGTTAAACTCTACTTAGAGAAGCTAAGCCCGCGATTAGCGCAGCGGAACACTTTTTAGGTTGAAGTGTCACCGCCGTCTCCCAAAAGAGACAAGGCAACAACACCAAAGAAACTTCCAAAACCACAAGATAACTTACTAACTTAAGAACCTTCACATATAAAACTTATACAACCCTTGGATAAAGTATATAAACTTAAACATAGCTTAAATACTAAAACAACTTCCAAAATCCTGCTCGCCCTTACTAACCGATGATTTCCTTAGAGAACTACCTCAAGAGCCTTGAATTACTTTGGTACCGACTTGTCCTTGCCTTGGGAGCTCGAACCCCTAAAATCAAAACATTGAAAACAGTCGCAAAGTGAGTGGGGAAACACTCAGTACACAAACCTCCAACATGTCAAACCGTTCGAAAACGGTTTTCGGTGCCGGCCTTTAAATTATTTTGAAAACGGGAAAGGGGATAAACATAAATAAACTGAATTGTTGCATATATATATATATATATATATATATATATATATATATATATATATATATATATAAATAACTGGTATATGTATAAGACATGAATATAAATAACTAAAATGGACTTGTGATAATTAGGAATGAGCGGTATCCCTTACGATCGATGCCGAAGCACCTCACACACGCGCATGCCCAAACCGATCTAGATTTGGATTGGGTGACTGCTAGGCAGTCGACACTGGCCAGGTCATTAGGACACTCTGATCAGGAGCATCTAAAAGTATAGGCTAGCACTTCACGTAACTAGCTATAATATGATGGGGCGGAACCGCTTGAAAATAATTTAATATAAGATATTAGTTCATGATGTAGACATAATATCACAATGATAATTGTGTTGAAGGATAAATAAAGAGTTAAAAGTTGGACAATTTGCGTACCTTGGGACGCTAAAGACCTTGGCAGCGCGGCTCGGCTTGGAGATGGCTTTCAAAACTTGTCAACTAAGATAAGAATAAATAAAAATGAAGAACCGAATAAGGTTCTAAATTAGATTCATAAGTTTAGAAACTTAGTAATATAAATGAAATACTTTAGGAATAAAATTTCAGGTTTATATAAAAATAGAGTTTGAAGTATAACTTGAGTTAGAAAAATCGGAATGACATAAAAGAGTACATTTCGGAATAGGGAAAATCATGATCTTAAATTTTGTCAACAGGGCCGAAGGCTAAAAATGGGTGGAAGGGCTTCAAAATGGGCACGTACAGAAGTTGTGCATAACAAAACCTTAGAATTTTCGGGTCAGAGAAACATGAGAATAAAGACGTAGAAGATGATTCAAGTAAATGAGCTTGAATCTAAGAAAATTAGCTTGAATTGATGGTGAATGGGCGATTATAACTTGAAAGCTAGGATGAGAATGATGGATTCAAATATGGTTTGATGAAGTGGTAGCAAGTGAATGATGAAACGGAGTAAAACGTACATGACCGAATATGATGAGAACAAGTTTGGATTGGTGATTTAAGTAACAAAGATTGAATTGATTGAGAACTTGGAGGCTACCAAGCTAGAAGAAATTCTTAGCTAGATTAAAAACATTGGACATTATGCCAGAGAATGATGGGGGAAAAGAATACTTGGCTAAACTCACTAGCTTTTGGAAAATATTCTCAAGACTCACTTAAGTCTCCCAAAATGATATTTTTAGCCTTAAACACACAACTCTAGGATGATAACCTATACCCATAACATATTATGCTTAGAAGCCTTTATTGGGTTGATTTGAGGCCCAAAAGATATAAATTTACATAAGCTAATTTGGGCAGAAACTACACTCTGGACAGCCCTTATTCCCTAGCTCGTAACTCACACTCCCGATATCGGATAAATACTAACCATACCATTCCGGAAAGCTTGCACTAAGACCTAAAACTTTCATGTTTACCCCAAAAACTAAAGAGGTCTCTAAAGGCACGAAAAACAGCCCTCAACCTACTGACTCAGAATTCGTATATAAAAACGCATCGTCACGGTTTTGGCCATAACTCGGTCTATACATGTCGGAAATTCGAAATTCCAAAGCCTATAGTTAGCTAACACCTTGAGCTATCATATGGAGTAAAAATCTGGCCTAAAATCCCACTTTTAGGTCTCGGAAATTTTCCAGAAACTAACCAGAAACTTTATTTACCGAAATTTCAGTTTTTAACTTGATTTTTCACCCTTAATCATACTAAACATAACCAAATCTCACCTAAACTTTAATCCACCATATTTCCAGAATATAAACCTTGAAAATTAACTCATCAAGGACCCTAAAAACCACATGCATCCATGGGTTAAACATAAACTCAACATAAAAGACATATTCTTGAACTCTTGCATCAAAACCTCATTAATTTACCCAAATTAAACATAATAACACTTAATTCATAATCTTAAAACATAAACTCAGCCCTTGAATACTCAGAATCTTTCAAGAAATTCACATGCATTGACATATAATCATCATCCACCATGAATTCAACCATAAAACCTCATAAACACTTAGAAACATACATGCATACACTCAAAACTTAAACCCTAACTCAACCAATACAATTATATATTTGAATTCACGATAAAAGAGAGTAAAAGAGATAGAAATTACAAAAGAAACATATATAAAACATGGATTTTCAGATTAGGGTTTAGAGAAACTGAAATTGGGGGTTTTGAGAGGTTACCTTTGAGGAAAAATTTGATGAAAACACAAGAGGGAGGAGAGGGTGGCCGGATGCCACCACGGCTGGCGGCGGTTTCCGGCGCCGGTGGCCGGAAAGCACCAGGGACAGGGGGCTGTGCACGGCAGAACAAGGGAGAGAGGGAAGAGGGAGAATGACTTGAGTGTTTGTAAAATAAAATGAGGTAAAAATAAACCCCCCTGTCCCCCTTCACTTAATATATACCCAACTAATTAAATTAAGACAACAATTAGGCTAAATTAAATCAGAAATTTTAAACTAATTAAAGTAATTGTAAATGTATTGGGTTAAAATAATTAGTTTGTACTAAATAAAATTAGTTGCTAACAATTTGATTAAAATAAAATAGGACTTGAATTAGAAAAATTAAATAAGTAGGACATAAATATTACTTGTGATTAAATAAAATAAATATAACCCAAATAAATTAAGGTTTGGGTAATAAAATATAAACGTTAAGAAGTAGAATAATTAAACCCTTTCCGGTTAAAGAAATAACATAACGGTAAAATCCGAAATAGTTTAACTTAACGAGGAAATGAATAAATCCAGGATTTTTAAACCGGTAACTTGATACCCTTTTGCCATCTCCTGCACGAGACTTAGCACCGAAGAAATAAATAACTAAAAGTAAAAGCGAAAAATTTATACGTAATTTAGGTAATTACGGTAATTAGTACTTAATTAATCGTGATTTTGGGGCGGGTTGTTACACCCTCCCCCCCTAGAAGAAAGTTTCGTCCCCGAAGCTTGCTGTTGGTGACATTCGTGGTTGATTTACCTCCAAAGAGATGAGGGTACTATTCCTTCATGCTTTCCTCGGTTTCCCATGTGGCTTCCGAGGTGTCTTGGATCATTTCTGGACCTATGACTAGAGGTGCCAATAAGGTGTGGATATAACATTAAGGAGCTAAAATGATTGGTTGATAACGATTACAGGCCCTCCTAAAAATTCTTGAAAATAAACAATGATTAAAATCGACAAAGTTGATTGCCATCTTGTGATGATAAAGGTGAATTTAGGAGGGGAATGTACAATATGAGTGTGAGATAAAGCTTGATTCAAATGATGGACTAGAGGTAAGATAGCCATACGGAGGAGGGTCGAAGCTTACAACGGTTGTTCATTACAAGAGAAGGCTAGGTAGATTACGGTACATGTATACGGGTAAAGGGGATTAGAACTCCTAAAACCTCGCAATCTTGTTGGATGTCTCTAAGGAACCCATATACTTCGCAAGTTTATTCCTCAAATCGGCATTTCCCCCTTAATCTCAATCTTAATCATAAATCTCTTAATCCCGTATGAACCTCCTAATCCCATCATGATTCTATTGCCTCCCTTTTTGTTTCCCCGCTAACATTGTTCCTTATACAGGATTAGAAATGACTATTATTAACTCCATAACCAAGGTCTAAATCCTTGTGTTCGCACTAAAGCCCCCATTACGGGTACTGCGTTCATAAAGCCCTGGTTTATCTTATTGACCACTATTGGACAATTCAGGTAAGTATAAAGTACTTCTTCCCCTTATCACACACTGACATGAATCACAAAACGCCACAAAAACGGTGACTCACATCTCCTTCTTCGTTTCTTCAACCTCTGATTCGGCCACACCTTTCGACGCCATGATCAATTGCACAATTCCCTCCTTGAACTAACAAAAATCACTCTTAACTGTTACAATAAACAACGAATTTTGGAAAAAACTCACCGGAATTCATGAAAAAACATCGAATTCAAAAAAAAAGAAAGAAAAACGGGAACGCAAATCCTAGAAGTCTGGGAAAACTCCCTTACCGGATAACTGCTTGAACTGGGGTTCACTTCAACCAGTCCTCATCGGAAACTCACCGCCAGAACCATGATGTATGCCGGAAAAATCGCACTTCGATGCTTTTATAATTCAGCGAGAATTCGAGTTATGGCCTTCAAGACTTCACCTTTGGCACTCGGTTATGGCGTCCCAGGGATTGCAGTAGTGAATGTGTTTCAAAAAAAATGGTGGAGTGATTGTTGTGTTTGGTGAACCGACATCAGTAATTGCCCTCCCCCAGCGTGACCAACAAAAAAGAAAACAGTGGCCTTTCCCCTCCCCTCTCACGTGACCAGCAAAAGAAAATAGAATTAAAAAAAAACAGCCAATCATCTTTTAGAATAAGATATTTGAAATAAAGATAAAACAAATAATTACATCCACCCTTGATCTTGGAACCAAAGGCTAGGATTTCCCATGCTTCTCTTCTCACAAAACTCCTCTTCTCATTATATCTATTATATATATATATATATATATATATATATATATATATATATATATATATATATATATATATGATACTCTGCAATTTATTACATAATCTCAATTTGGAGGTATTATTATTATTATTATTATTATTATTATTATATTAAAACAAAATCAACATAATCATATATTTGCCACATGTCAATCAAATAGGATGTCCATGAAATGTTATTTATTCATTTTTTTTAATTGAAAAGAAAGCACCATTAATTACATTAAATAAAAGGTAAGTAAATTATTAAAATGGGACACCTAGAAATCTTAAAATGATAAAAAAAACTATTGATATTCTCTAATTAAACGCCCATTTATCTCTCATTGTAAATAGCAAAACTTTTCAAATTTTGGATGAATAACAATTTATTAGCAATTATATATAAACATAAATTCTGGAAATCAATTGCTAACTACAACCATAATTAAACCTTTGAAATATTAGAAATTAATTACAAATGCAAATAGTCAAAGTTCTAAATTTAAATTAAAATAGTTAACAATTATTCATTAACCATCCATTATAGCTGGATAAATAACAATAATCGTATGCTCATATTTCAGGACAAGCTTTAAAAAAAACAATGATACTTTTTTTAAACAAAAAAAGTAATGATACTTACTCTATAAGCTCCTGCTATAACCTATATATAATTGCAGGTTTCATATCACTTATTGAATCGAACATTAAATAAAAAAATATACTTGAAAAAAATAATAAAAACAATTAATACCCGTGCGATGCGAGAACAAAGAGGGCGAAAATGTAGGCAGCTATCGTGGGAGTCATAAGCAAAGACGGTGTGGATCGCCCAACTGCAGACAATTCCTTACGAGAGACCCACTGGAATTGTGTGTCTGTGTGTGAGAGAGAGAGAGAGAGAAGAGAGAGAGAGAGAGAGAGAGAGAGGCAAAAATGAAGATGACATGGAAGAAGAAGAGCGGGAGCAAAAGGGTAGCCGTCTCACAACGCCCTAGTCTTCCCTTCGAAACTGAAACCCAGGAGTCTGAACCTCACCAACTCATTCCCGATTCCAATCAACCTGAAACCAAACCCCTACATGATTCCGGTGCCTCTCTTGCTGATGCTTTCCTTCAACAGGGCAATCAGCTTGCCGAAGTAATTTCTTCTTTTATTTTCCATTAAGCTTATGCTCTTTTCCCCCTTCTGGCTATTCTATAATTTCGGAGTCTTCTTTGTTGATTACTCTTACCTGCCTAGATTTAGTTGGTTTGGAAATTTGTGAGTTGCTGCGATTGGGACAATTTTCGTGGGTTTTGCGTGCTGGGTTTACACAATTTCGTCCTAGTTTCTAGTTTCCTTCATCACATGAAAGTTGTGTTCTATGCTGGTCACTGTAAACGTAGAAATTTGATTTCTTCTGGTTAGTAAGGTTAACAATAACCGAATTTTGGGCTTATCTTTTTTTTTTATTTTTAATTTTTCCTGATTGTACTGGAATGGGTTTAGCGGGTGTTATGTTTTCTTTGAAATTACCCTCGCCCTGCAAAAAAGAAGCTCTCAAGATGTTTTTTTTGTTTCTGCTGTATATTTTGAAGTCTTTTTTGAGCTCTCCTAGATCATTATTATGAAGAAACTAGTAGCAACTTGTTTAATACGTACTGTAATAATAATGTTGCATAGTCAAGTATTGACACCAAAGAAATTCAAGGATCATTTTGTGATTAGATAGCTTATCAAGCATACCCAATGCGAATCCGACAAGATGTGATTAAGTATAGAACTTCATGTTTGAGAAGTATTGTTGATAGAGAACTAGAAAGCTAAAGAAAGGAATTCAACATCCCTGTGCTGGATCTAGGAAAAAAATTAACATCCCCATGCATAATCAATAAGAGTTCATAATATTCAGTTGTCAATATCCAATGTAGAGTGTATCATAAAGGCTAACAAAACCCTTATTTATAGGTAAATAACCTTCCTAATACTAAACCTTATAGAAATAGAAAACTAGAATAGTATTCCTAATCAAACAAGGATGCTATAATATTCCAAATAAGAATGGAAAACGAAATATAATAAAATCATAAAATCTACTAAATTTAATTATTCCTCAATGTAATAATATGTATTTCCATCATTCTCCTCGACATGCCCACTTTCAAGAGTAAATATGAAGAGAGGCAACCAAAATAATCAGGAGCACTGAGCATTGAGCACAATGATGTAGATTATCCGATTACGAAAAACATGGCCTTGAGTTTTTGTTACAGTACAGCGAGGTATGGTATACCCGGTTGTTTTTGTCGTTCTTCCTCGAGGAGCAAGGGGCCTTGGTCAAAGTATCCAGGTCTAGCTATGGTTTAAGATCGCTAAGGGACACAGTTTTGATTGATTGATAGCGAAACAGAACGAAGAGCAAACTATGGTTGGTCAAGATGAGATAATGGGCTTCGGGGGATTTTCGGGACGCGAACGGGATCAAGGAAGTAGGTTTTGCATTAAGGGAGCAATCAAGAGAGGAAAATCAAATGGTAATAACGTTAGAAAATACCTACCGGCCTCCCCCTTTCGAGGGTAGTCCGGATTAACTACCTCAAAGTCCACCACAGACCCGGAGGGTTAATGAAACAAAATTTCCTAGCTAATCTCCTTCCCATTTTCACGGGCGAGTATTAGCATCCCATCTCCAACCTTCCATGACAAGTGATCGATGTATTCGGGAACTTTTGGACCCAAATACATCGCACTTGAGGGAAGGATTGGAGTGGGAAGGTGATTTCCCACCTAATTACTCACTAAAAATGCTAACCCATTCCTAATCTCCTATCCACACCCCTAATTACCCCCTAACCCATGGGGTTTCTAGCCACTAATCATAACTTACACCAAACTAACAACATCCATTCCAACCCTATGCATGAATTCTAACA
Source organism: Portulaca oleracea (assembly GCA_029582165.1). NCBI lineage: Eukaryota > Viridiplantae > Streptophyta > Magnoliopsida > Caryophyllales > Portulacaceae > Portulaca > Portulaca oleracea. The sequence continues at coordinate 33,529,751 of CM055868.1, read as the reverse complement.
ACAATCATCAAGCAATCACAAGTAATTCAAGCCAAAACACCAAGTAACCAAGTAATTAACAAGTAATTAAGCAAATGACAAAGGAAGGTAGAGTAAAGGAAATATGTCACCTATCAAGGGTGCAAGAACCAAGGATGAACTATATGAGAAATACTTCAACAATCTTCCAATCTTGATTACAAATCCAAAGGAAGAATGAAATCTCCCTCAATAATCCACTAACCCTAGATTTAATCTAAGCTAAATGCTCATTAGAGAGCACTAAAACCTAACTAAAAACTAAGGGAATGAAATCCCAACTCTCCCCAGCTCTCATCCCTAACAAAAAAGTCACCTAAGGCTTATATACAAAGCAAGGTAGTTACCTAAAACACTGCCGTTTTAACTGATAAAGACGCGTGAAATCCCAGTCCGTCGCGGGCGCGACGGAGCGAAGTCCTGCAGGCGATTTTGGAATTGCACGGGGTAACGGGCGCGAAGGCATGTGGTCGCAGGCGCGATAACTTGGGAAGGCTGTCTGTCGCGGGTGTCACCGCCCAGTGTAGCAAGCAACCGCCTCTCTTTCTTCAATTGTTGGTTCAAGAAACCCTAGTTCCTCACAAAAAACAATGGTTGCATCATTCTCCTCTGTTGGCGACATCCCAGCCGAACAGAGGAGAGAGAATGTGAGTTTTTGGGCGGTTTTTAGCGGCAAGATTGATGTTTTCCAGGGCGGGTTGGGTTAAAGTCAGTATATATAATTTCCAATTGATGATTTTTTAAGAGTAGAGTATGTGGGTGTATGTGATTTGGTTTGATTTGGATGGTTTGGATGGGTGGGTTTGATTCGTTTTTCTTGGGTGTTGGTGGTTGTTTTAGCAACGGTGGTGGTGTTAATGTTAGTGATGGTGATGCCGGGTGAGGGTGGCTGCGTCAATGTGTTTGGTGGTGGCCAGCAGTGGTGGTGGTGTAATGGAGGCAGTGACTGACTGAGTGGTCATTGGTGGTGGTTAGAGGTGAGGAGGTGGTGGGAGTTGGAGGGAATGGAGTTAGAGGGGGGAGGCGGGTTGTTACATTTTAGGGTTTTTTTTAGTTGATTAGGTAATTAATGAATGTAATTAGTGAGTTCGAAGGGATTTACATCCTATATTAGGTCACTCAACAATTCCAACAGGTTAAGTGACATTTTCATACTAATTAACAGATTTTAATGGCGTATCATAACTTGTTTTTTTCAGGTAGCAAATTTGCCATTTTTACATAGTTTAGTAGCATTTTTATCCGAGAACTCGCATTGCGACAGAGAGAGAAGGCAGAAGAGCGTCTGGTGTGGTGTGGGCTGGTGGGTCCTGGTGTGAAGTGGGTGTTAGAGAGAATTGAGAATGCAGATATCAAAACCTAAGCACCAGTAGTCAGTAGCAGCGTTTGAGGGTTTGTATTTCAATTAAAATGTTTTTTTTTAATTGTTCATACATGGCAACATGGGTACTGGGTTTGGCTGCTGAAGCAAGGGAAAGAGCATTAACATGGCCAGTTTATTTTTCCCAGCCAATCAGCCTGTTTCAAGGCCAAATGTTAGGATCGGTCAGGATTGTACAATCCTACGAGTTTGTACAATCCTGGACCGATCCTGGTCCGAGTCTTAACAGATGGGCGATCCTCATGTGATCCAGATCGTTTGGCTTAACTTGGAGCGTAGGATCGTACAATCCATTGATCTGGATCGCGACTTTTACAATGTTGATAGCTATGAACTGTGGTTCCTCTGAATATTGTGTGCTTTAGTTGTGTTTATTTTAGACTTCTGTTATGTTGCTGCAAGCTCATTGTATTGTATTCGTGCATCTGTCGTTGTAGCCTGTCTTCCTGGAATGGGCTGATTTTGTTTCCCTGTGTCATTAACTCATGGCTCTAGCAGTTGATTTATGTTAATGAATATCCTTTGCAAAGGGGATCTAGTGTAGCTGTTAGAAGTATGTAATGAGCAGAATCTTATGCCAGTTTTTTCAACTTTCAAGGAGGGTAAATACCGTGAAGCGCTTGGGAAGTGGGAGACTGCGATTACTTTGATGCCTGAAAAGGCTACTCTACACGAACAGAAAGCTCAAGTATTACTTGAAGTTGGAGATGCCTGGGGTGCTTTGAAGGCAGCAACCCGTGCGCCACATTCTTCTTTGTCTGTTGCTTTTACACTTGAAGTGCTTGATGTTGTAAACTGTGTTGAAATGTTTTCATATGCTTTTATTGTTCTCAATTTTTTGATGCATAGCTCTATATGTTAGACATTGCACAATCACTTGTGTCTTTTTGTTGATCTTTACTTTGGTTTTCTTGGTTGCGTTTCATTCATTACTCATATGTTATAGATGGCTTCTGCTTGTGTTATCCTTTTATGCCACTGCTATTCACCACAATATTTGTGCACTTGTACTCATAGAGAGGATTTTTGTCGCAGGAGCCACTCAGCTAGATCCGTCATGGGCTGAGGTCAGTTGGTATTTCTCATTTCATATTTTTGGTGTTTCTGTATGTACAATTAGGAAAGGGCTTCTAGATCCATACAACAGACTACAGCAGCGCTGCATTATTGGATGGATCCCTCATTAGTAGTTTTAGAGAGATCTAGAATCTTGATGTTAGTCAGCTTAACCCTACCAGGAGAGGCTGCTTTTCAAATGCCCACAAAATATTATGCATAAGTTAGTGAGGTGATGAAGACATTTATGTCAGAACATATGGATGGATGAGATGCAAAGGATTACAAAATATGTGAAATGCATGTCTACTCATCATAGCGGAGCATTTTAAGGATTTACAGCCAAATAGCAAAGTGGAAGAAGCAAAAGAGATGGTAATTAGTTAATTGCTAATTGGTGCTTATATGTTGTTTGAGATCCTACACTTAGGGACCATAATACTAAATGCCAATCTGTAGTTATTGGCAGGTGGACCAGATGTAGTTTGGCAAACTCCTTCGAAATCCTCTGAAGTCTGCCTCTTTTGTGTATTTGTGTCTGTGTGTTTGTGTTTTGGGTATCACTGAGGTCTCACTTGCTTGCCTAAGGATTGACTGCTCAATGTTGAGTAAAATTTTGTAATTAAAACAGAAAAAACAAAAGAACAATTATGGCTCTCTATTTACAATATCAAAAAGAAAATTTGTCAGGGTTGGTTGATCTGTTTGCCTTTTTGGCACCCAATAATCTCTACTTTGAGTGTTGATTAAACATAATCAAACTTGACTTGGTCACTGCCTGCATTCTGTACTTATTTTGTACAGCTTAACCTACAACACTTTCTGTAACTGGAATGAAGATGTGCCAGCGGTGACATGTGCTATTTATTCAAATTAACTTTTTTTTTTGTTTTTTTATGCTGGGGAGGCATCTTTTCTCACCATAAAGGTGAGTGGAAGCGCCACATCACCTTTCCAGTGGTGGAAAGAGTTGGTTTAGTTATAGAAAATACGTTACGAGTACAAAGAGTTCGATGTCAAAAAGTCAGTTTAAATATTTTCAACGGAGACCTCAAAAGCAGGAGCTTATTGGGCGCCAAAAACCCATTAAATTATAGATATCACTGAAGTGTTTTTCATGGGAGATGCAAAAGTCTTCGTGGTTCTTGTATTTTGCATATCTAAGCATTTAATTTTTGTTTTACATGATAAACAAATGACTTCTTTTTCTTTTTTCTTTTTGGCGAATGGCAAGCTTGCTGAGGTGAGAATGACATAAACCTCAACAAATGCCTGTCGCACCTGACAAATTTGCTATCACAGCAAATCACTCCTTCCTGGTATTGAAACAAGGTGGTGGGAGACCAGCTGCCACCCCTACTCTTGCCACTATCCCCCCGCCCCCTCCTTTGAGAGTGGCTCTTATTCTTTTATGATCTCACCACGCATCTTGGGGCCTATATTGTTCTGGTTCTTCAGGGCTTCATTGGCTGCTCATAACTTCTCCGTCGATATACAAACTTTATTAGTAACCTATACCACCAAAGGTCTGTAGCTAGAAATGTATATTACAAAGCTTTAGTTTGTTTTGGCCAACACAATTGTCAGCTTCAAACTTTGACAATTTCTTGAATTTGCATGGTTCTTTTATGAAATGAAGAGTTAAGCTCTTATGGTTGATACCCTGATTGGGGTGTCTGGTGGTGAGTGGTTGAGATGCAAGGTTGATTCAATTCCCATTAATTGTATTTTACTGCCATGTACGGTGCTGTTCTTTACCGAAGATAGCTTTATTGTCAGTGGTGGTTACAGTCCTGTTTTCTTGTCTCAATTGAAGGGCATTATTAAGAACAAAAGTGTTTGATCTTCAGGCTTGGATCACCCTTGGTAGAGCACAACTGAATTTTGGGGAGCCAGACTGTGCGATTGAAAGCTTCGACAAGGCCTTGGCTATTAAGGTTTGATCTGTTGTACACCCTATGATTGCTTGATATGACATGTTTTCTTCAATCCATTCCACCTTGGTGCCTCATGCTATGGCATGCCAATTCCTTTTCCGCTGTATCTGCAGTCTGACTTGGGTGAGGCTCAGGACGACAGGCAAACTGCTCTGCAACTGGTGAAGAAGAGAAAGCATCTTCATCTGTCAGGTGTAAGCACAGATAGTTCTCGCTATCAGGTCCGGGATGGCTCCCAGACCCAACCTTCGTAAGAGTTCAAGTGGGCTTGGCATGAAACTATATAACATCACCTGCGCATGTATGTAAATGGGTGAAAGACCATGTAAAGAAAAAGTTCCCATTTCCTTTTTTGCTTTCTTTGGAGTTTGGAGATCATGGTCATTATGCTTGCACGTCTTTATGTCATTGAGCCAAATCCTATCCTTCACTGGAAATGATGTTAAACCTTGTCGATTGCAAGTGTTATCTTTCGAGGTCTTTCCATCCATTATTATGATATGAGTAGATATGGTTCTTTCAGGGTCAATCCATTATTATCATACGAGTGGATACGGTATAGGGGACTTTTTGGATGATATCAAGTGTAACTTCACACAACTATACATTGCTTATTGTAGACAAGAAACTTTTAACTAAAGGTGTGTTTCGTAGAGAGGAAAATATTTTCTCAAGAAATTGATTTTTCAAGGAAAATCATTTTGGAAGAAAAAAATGTTCTCATCAAATTCTTTGATGTTTGGTAACATAAAAATGAGTTATTGAAAAATGTTTTTGGGTTGATAGGATGAAAGTAAATTTTCCGCACGATGTTAGCCTTTAGTTTTCTTTTTTGCCTTAAATTTCCTTTTCCTCAATAGTAAGATCTCATTTACAAGAAAAAGAAAAGAAAAAGAGAAAAAACCCCCCAAATTGCGGAAACCCGATCAATGTAAATAAGCACCGCCACCTGATCAGTGTCGACAACCTCATCAGAGCGCCATCATATCCATTGATGGCACTCCCAGCCGACCACCCCAAGATTGTTGCTACTCTACCGGCTGAAAAAAAAAAGACTCCAACTTGCATACAACTAAAACCTTAACCATTTTCTCAGAAAAAAAAAAACAAAACCTTAGCCATGGTAAAGAACCTCCATCGCCTATATTGATGAACTCAGATCAGTTCCCTAATCAGTTGACCTAGTGCGTCATCAATCAACTGATTAGGCCGGTTTGGTCGGGTTAAACCCATTGACCTGTTTTGCTAGTGAAATCGATCAAAATAGTCATGATCCAGCCATGAGTAGAATTTTTTTTCCCAAATAGTGAATGAAAACCTTTTATTGTCAAACCGACTTTTTAAGTGACTCACTCCAAAGAGCGAAGAGACAAGTTAAACTTTTCGTATAGCAAATGAAAACCTTATGTTCACCTATATTATAATAATAATAATAATAATAATAATTATTATTATTATTATTATTATTATTATTATATATATATATATATAACAATACCTCCAAAGAAAAACCCAAATATGAAAGAAAGAATTTGAGAGGTCTGGTTTTCCCAAACTTAACTCCAAGCTTTGTTATCAAACTCGGACTGATCACCAAACCGATTGTCCTAGACTCCTAGTGGATCAATGGGTGAATTGCGTCAGACTGCTTTGATCGGATTAGATCGGTTGACTCGAGTTATCGGTGGAGCAGGTCAAAATCGGCATGTCAAGATCACGAGCAAAACAAAATTCTTATATTTCCCAAAAATAACCAATAAATTTACTTAAAACTATATGTTAATTATCATGTAACAATAAGGTTATTTTGCCGACACACTATAACATTAATATGACATCAACATAATTCTTAAACTTCTAAATTCTATGTACCTAGGATACAGCTCGATAGCTTGTACTTTCAACAAACACTAAGCTGGCTAATCTCTTTCATTGTAGTTTACTCAATAATTGTTATTATAAACTAGTCCCTTCTTTATTAACACTAAAGTTTACTCAATAAATAATCCATACTAAATTTGACCTAGACTTCTAAAAATATTATGTTTGAGATGCAGATCAGACTTAGAAGTAAATTTTTTAACCATTTTTGTAATTCCATTTAATATCATTTAATATTTTTCGGCTCTGTTCGGCAAAAATAGCAGATTGAGTAGCTGATAGCTGTTTATGTAGCGGATAGCGTTTTCGGTAGCGGATAACTGATGTACATTAGCGAATAGCTGATAGCTGTTAAAGTAGTTGTTTGTAAAAAATGTGTACGGTAAAATAAGAGGTTGAAGTAGCTTATCAGTGTGAAATGACCAAAAAGGACATGTACGTTGTTGTTGTTGTTGTTATTATTATTATTATTATTATTATTATTATTATTATTCCATCCATCCCAAAAAATTTGTCCATATTTGACTAATAAAGTTGAAAATTTTAAATTTTGACAATTACTTTATCAAATTATATACAGAACTACCATTATTAAATTTGTAACGCAAAAGATTTTTATTTCAATATATTTTACAAATCTTGCTAAGATAAAACCTAAAAAGTTAATGGCCAAAATGTTATATTGAAGATTGTCAAATAAATTGAGACAATTTTTTTAACAGAACAATTATTATTATTATAGTGGGTTACACTTGTCAAGTTTGCATTGGTTGAAACTAAAAAAATCTCCATTGAAACATACAAATCCCCATTATTATTACTATTAAACGCTCCCTTCAAGTCTTGACGTTACAATTGGTAACGTCAACCAAATTCACTTTTTCGCATCTACGCTTATACGCTAATTCTACATCTGCACTTAACACCTAAAATTTGATAAAATAGTGTTTTGATAAGTCAAAACGCTATAAGCTATTGAAAACGTCGTTGCCGAACAGGGCCTTCATCCCCTTTACCTAATGATTAAAGATTTGTTGACTAGAAAAAAAATCCCAAAACAGAAAAAGAAGAGGATTTCAAAAAAAGGAAAAAGAAAATAAAGAAGATAATGTAAGCGCTAAACACTTTAGAAAAAAATAGGAAATCTACACCCTTTGTAATACGTAGACATCATTTTAGGTGGTAGATAAAAATCTAGAAGCTTTTAGTGGTCTAAAGGAGGTAAGAAAGGCGACTGTTACTAAAAGGGTCAAAATCTGGTTTATAAGCAAGCCCACCCATAATTTTTTTTTTTTTCCGGAGCCCGCTAGTGTCTTCACAAGAGGACGGGCAATTGAAAACTGCGGAGAATTTCACGCGACTGTTGAGACTGAGGGACTTGAACAAATAGAGAATGGAAACCTAAACGATCGAATTGGAAACATGCGAACCCTAATGGTCCACTTAAGCTTCCGTTAATCACTGCTTCTCTCTTCGCACGCCCGCTTGCCCATGTATCATTGCTTCTCTCTCTAGTCAAATGCCTGTCCTTTGTCTTTTCACGCGCGAATGGGAACAACAGTCGACTTCAGCTCCGATGGTCCATCTCAGCAGTGTCGCCATTGTAGGCTACGACTGGTGTCATCTTCTTCAGCTCCAGTGGTCTTGTCGCAGTCTTCTCATATATACATGAATTCGAACCGGTAATGGAGGTATGTTTTCTATCCCACTTTTCACATTCCTTTTTCTGTCGAATGGGTTGGATTAATTTTGTCCGAGAGTTAATAGCAATGGGTAGTTTACAGTTGCTCGGTCAATCTCAATCTCAGATCCAAAGTTGTCCATTGCCTTACCACCGTCCTTCACTGGCTACCAGTCCTTGCTGTTGCAACTATCCTTTGTCGGCTACTCGAACGTTGGTGTCCATAATTGTATGATGTTCTCTTAGCATATGCATATCCCTCATTGGTATTCAGATTCTGCTTAATTGCTTGCGTTGCTTGTAATTTTGCTATAACTAGATTTATCAATTATCAATGCCAAAGTACTCAATTTTTATTTTACATACCATCTCTGAATTGGGGGATTGACGCATATTAACAAGCATGAAATCTTGGATTAAGGATAGAATTAACGTAAAGTTCAACTTTTTTTTTGAACAAGTTAAAGAGTAACTTTATTCAACCGCAAAATGGAGTACAAGAATTAGGCACAGAGCCAATCTATACAAAGGTTTGTATCTATTGGAAACATTAGCTATGAAAAAAATTCTGTCACGCATGATAGTTTTGATAGTATTAAAAGTATTGGCAACTGGTTTCTCAAGACTTTTGAACACCTTGAGGTTTCGGACTGCCCAAATGTTGTAAATGTAGGCACAAATAGTTGCCGCAACGAGGTCTTTTTTCCAATTTGGAACTTTCCAGCGGGTGATATTCTTGCACCAGTGAACGAAGCTTTTTCCGCGTGGAATGTGAAGCCAGTTAGTGAGATGGTGCATAACCTGCTGGGCATACGTGCAATCAAACAGCAGATGATCTTAGGTTTCTTGAGCATGGTCGCACATAGGGCAGACGAGGCATATAGTACTCTGATAGCGGTGGAGTCTTGCCTTTGTTTATAGTTTCCCATGTAGGGTTATCCAGGCTATGATAGAGTGCCTCGGGTTGTTGAGCCTGTTCCAGACCAGTCTGGCCCATTTCCAAGATGGTTGCATGCCTTGAAGCCAATTATAACCAGCTTTTACAGTGTATTGTTGATGGAGATGCGTAGCTGGCTTGAAGATGTCTTTGACATGACAAAGTTTTTTGAGATACCGGCAGGTGTCAGGATTGGGCTGCATTGCCCACCAGTCCCTCCCCCGAATATATCATTCATGTATCCATTTGATCCAAAGGGAGGTCTTATTCTGATGAATCTCCATTACCTGTTTTCCAATTAGCGCAGTGTTCCAAAGTTGTAAATTTTTTATGCCCAGGCCACCTTTGGATTTTGGTTTGCAGACGTTTTCCCACGAAATGGGCGATGCATTCTTGTAGCTTTCATCCGAGCCCCAAAGGAAGTTACGACAGATTTGGGTAATGCGATTAATGACTTCTTGAGGGAGCACGATGATTGACGCCCAGTAGGAGTAAATCCCCATGAGTACTGAATTAATTAGGACAATGCGACCAACATAAGAGATGTTGCTTGTTTTCCATTGTCGGATTTTCATCGTCATTTTTTCAATGAGCCTATCGCAGTCCGTTTTACTGATTCTTCCATCAGTGATGGGGATACCCAGATAGAGGAAAGGCATTTCTCCTTCATTAAAACCAGTAGCCGCTAAGATCGACTCTTTCGCAGAGGTAAAGACTCCATTGATATAGCAGGTAGACTTCAACGGGTTTGCAGCCAATCCCGATGTGGCATGGAAGTGATGAAGAATGTCCATGAGCATGGATACTAGTGTCTTGTCCGCCGCACAAAACACCATGAGGTCATCTGCAAATACAAGATGATTTAAGTTCAATTTTTTGCACCGAGGGTAAAAACGATATTGGTCTTGCAGGGCAGCTTTGGTGAAGCCTCTGGATAGATAGTCCATAGTAAGGACAAACAATACGGGTGAGATGGGGTCTCCTTGGCGGAGTCCACGGCCTCCCTCAAAATATCCATAATTCCCTCCATTGACACAGATAGTGTAGGAAGTGGTGGTGATGCACGCCATTATCCATTGTATAAGACGATGAGGGAAATTATAGTGTAGAAGGAGCTCATGAATGAAATCCTAGTGAACAGTGTCAAAAGCCTTTCTCAGATCTATTGTCAATAAGCATCTGGATTGGGAGGTGGTTCTCCTGAAGCCTCGCGCAAGCTCTTGACAAAGAAGAACGTTATGGAGTAATTCTCTTCCGGGCACAAAAGCTGTTTGGCTATGATTGATGATGTCTGGCCGAATCATCTTTATGCGGCTTGCAATGAGTTTTGAGATGCATTTGTAAACAGTGTTGCAACAAGCTATGGGACGAAAATCAGTGGGCTCGGTAGGATTTTGAACTTTCGGGACCAAAGCAAGAGAGGCAGAGTTCAGGGCTTTCAGCATCTTACCGGACTGAAAAAATTCATGCACTGCATCGCATACATGAGGCCCAATTAAGTCCCAGGAATTATTGAAGAAACCGCTAGTGTAACCATCAGGGCCGGGAGATTTTTGATTGGGTATGGAGAAGATGACATTCTTGATCTCAGTATCCGTGAAGTCAGCACAAAGGGTATCATGAATACTGTTCGGAATTAGAGGACCATGTTGAACAATGTTGGCATCGATGCTATGACGCATGATTTGTTGAGTGCCCAACATGCCTTGGTAGAAGGGGTTTTTTGCATTTTGGACCCCGAATTTTAGGGGTATTTATATTCTAAACCCTTGGTTTTCAACGTTAACGTTTTGGACCCTAAAGTTTGTAGGATGAAAAAAGGACCCTAAAGTTTGTGAGCTGAAAAAAAGCTCGTTTCCCATTTTTCTTTTTCGTTCCATGTATGAATTTCTCTCCCGATTAGCATCAAACTTCAAGACTGAGGTTAAAACTGATATTAAAGTTATAATAAACCTCTCTTATTCATGTTGGAGTTACTTAAAACCATGTACTTAGGGGTCTAAGTAGCCCTGACATGAATAAGAGAGGTGGATTATAGCTTCAACATCAGCTTTAACCATAGTCCTGAAGTTTGACGTCAATCGGGAGATAAATTCAAACATGGGAGGAAAACAAAGAATGAGATAGGGGTCTTTTTCTTCAGCCAACAAACTTTAAGGTCCTTTGTTATTCAGCCTACAAAATTTAGGGTCTAAAAATTTAATGTTGAAAACCAAGGGTTCAGAATATAAATACCCCTAAAGTTTGGGGTCCACAATGCAAAAAACCCTGGTAGAAGTCCACCATTACTTTCCCTACGACATCGTATCCTTCAACGATGCCTTGATCAGGCCCACGAATGGTGAAAATAGTGTTCTCTATTTTCCTTTGCTTCATCATGGCAAAGAAGAATTTAGAACATGTGTAACCATAGATGGCAGCCTCTATCTTACTTTGTTGTGAGATGAGGTCTATAGAGGATCGTAGGACTGCCAAATAATGGTTTTTTGCCTCTTGCTCAGCTACTTGAATTTCTGTGTTCCCAGGATGTTGCATAAGCTGGGTTTGTATCTCTTCAAGATGCTTCATGGCACAGTTTTGCTGTTAATGAATATCTGTGTATTTGTCTTTATTAAGTCTCTTGAGGCCATGCTTCCCGTCAGGCCTATTATCAATGACTTCCTTGACAAGACTAGGAAACTGAGGGTCTTTCGACCACATATCACAATAACGAAAAATACTTCTTGGTATAGGACCATCTTTGAGGAAGATCTGTATAGGATAGTGATCAGAGAGGGAGTTTATCAGATAATCCGCTTGAGTGAGGGCTGCATCCACAAGCCAGTGGTCGTTCACAAAAAATCTGTCAATTTTTGAAAACACATGGCCATTCGAGCAAGAATGATTTGCACCTCTACAATGAATCTCTGTCAGACTGCAGTGTTCAATACAGTTTTTCAGATCGGCTACTTCCGCTGAGGTGACAGCAGTACCATGAATTCTGTCTTCAGGGTGAAGAACTGTATTGCAATCGCCAATAAGACACAAAGGCCCCATTATGGAAGATGATAAATCTTTCACACTATCCCAGAGAGGGGTACGATTAGCAATAGTGTGCAGACCATAGATGAAAGTTATGTGACACTGGAAACCAGAAACATTACATCTCACAGCACAATGGATGTACTGGATGCTAGTAAACAAGGGCGTTATGGTAACCAGAGAAGGCTTCCAGGCTAGGAAAATTCGACCCTGATGGTGGAGATGGAAATTGCTATGAGTTTTCCAAGATCTGAAAATACCCTTCATTAACATTCCTTTTTTGCAGGTTTAATTTTTGTTTCTTGGAGGCAGACAATAGCAGGATTCTACTGGGCAAGGAAGAGCTTGACGTCTAAAGTTCAACTTTTTATTGTATTAGAAGTTTAGATTTTTCTAAAGTTGTTGGAGAAGCAAGGTAAAAAAATCGATCACAGGCCCATGTCACACAAAACCAACTCAACCCTAGTTTATACTTTTCTAAAGTCCATCACAGTCCTTGTTCAGTCTCATCCCATTTGGTCTAATCCAAGATTGATGCTCAACCCTAGTTGTTGAAGCAATTACGTTGTTATTTATTACTTGTTAGAGAATATATTAACAAATGTTCCCCTGAATTATTTGTTACACTCATTAACTTCCTAATCTTATTTTCAATATCCATGTGTGGATTAAAAACTTAGGGGGTGAATGTTTCAATTGTGGAAGAACAACACACAAGACACAAGACATATGATTACCCAAAAAAGTAAGTATTTAATTCTGCATCTTGTACTTGCTAGATATTTGGAGTGCAAGAAAGTTTATTATATCGTCCTTTATCAGCTCACTTCTCCCTTTTTCATATTTAAATGATTATGAATGGAAAGTTGATTGGTTTTACTATTTCATATTCATCTTAGATGGTGTTATACTTTGTAATTGTTACCGGCTACTATATAGTTCATGTTGTTTCCTTATATGGGTTGTTTAGTAATTTGGTTTACTATGCATGTTAAGGTCTAATCTTGACAAGCAATTGGTGGAAGGATGGTTTTTGCCTTCTAGTATGATTGAGATTCTAGAGTGATTGATCTAGTACAAAACTGATTTGTTCGATGTGAAGAATGATCTTTGCAGAATTCTTTGTATCGTTTTTCATTCAAGTACGTGAATTCGTTATCAGTAATACGTATTTTGTTTTAAAGTGAAGCTAACGAATAGATATTATACTAAATCATTTAATAATTGTAGAAATGGATTCAAGTTGGATTGAGTTGCCAAATACTCATCCACTCTATATTGCTGGTCTCATCAAATTCATCGAACTTGCTAGAGAAAATCTCATAAAAGGAAGAATCGGATGTCGATGTAAGAAATGTACAGTGGATAAATGGCTACCTATTGAAGAAGTAAAGCATCATATTTTATTTGGGTTATTTATTATGGTAGAAAAGACAATTGACCATTTATGTAATAGGGAAAGCCTTAGTCAAGAAACAAATCTTGCCTCACATGATTTGGTATGTTGAGATGATATGGAAGGGTGTTGAGAGTTGCATTTGAGGTTGATATACCTTGCTCTAATGACGTTGTTTATGATGGGATTGATGAGCAACTTAATCGAGGGATAACACATACTGACATGTATGACGACCAAGACCAAATTCCACATGAGCAATTTCATGATCACTAACTTCTTACTTAGATGATGAAGGGAAAAAAGGAAGTATAGTAAGCTTTTAGGAGCTACGAATGAAGCACTTTATGATGGTTGTACCAACTTTGCACAATTATCTTTTCTCCTATGCTTCTTTCATATGACATGTATGTTCCATTGGTCAACTGAGTCTTTCACAATGTTGATCAAACTCTTAAGAGAAGTAGTCCTCAATAATGCACTTCCCCTCCTCTTATTATGAACCGAAGAAAGTGATAAATGAATTAGGACTTGGGTACGAAAGGATTTATGCTTGTTCTAATGATTGTATTATATTCGAGGGGGGGGGGGGTATGGAGGAGTTATCACAAAAAGATAGTTGCTATGTTTGTGGTATGTTAAGATGGAAGAAAGTAAAGGGTTAGGAAGGTCAAACATGTGAAGGAAACACGAATACTAAGAGAGGACAAGCAACTAAAGTGATGCATTATTTCCCCCCAATCCATGAATTGAGGAGGAGCTACATGTCGTATAAGTTAGTCGAACAAATGAAGTTGCATAATTAGGATCTTGTGAAATGTGGAAAGTTAAGACATCTAGTTGATGATGAGGTGTTGGAGAAGTTTGATTGTTACATCAAAATTTTGCTTTTTGATCCTCGAAATGTTAGACTTGCTTTAGCTAGTGATAACTTCAATCCATACCGCCTTATGAATGCAACCTATAAGTCATATTCATTTATTCTTTCAATGATTATCCCTGGAAAATCATATCCTAGAATTGACATTGATTTATATTTGGAACCACTAATATGTAAGAAATTATTGTGGGATGGTGTTGTTTGTTTTGATTCTTATGGAAACTAATATTTCAACATGCGGGTAACTTTGAGTTGCACCATCCATGATTTTCCAGCTTATGTGATGTTATCGGGCTGGAATATCAAGTGATATAAAGCATGCCCTTCTTGTGCTGATGACATACATTAATACATGTTTCGTTGTAAAATTTATTACCTAGGACATCGAAGATGGGTTACTTAAAAATAATCCTTATCGGTCTCGAGGACATTCAATTGACGGGACATGAGAATTTTGGGACGCTCCATGTAAGATGAAAGAGAGCATAGTTTTAGAGCAACAAGATGGAGTTGGTTATGTTCATGTTCATGGCAAGGTTAAGAAGTCATCTAAGAAGAAGAGAGGAAGACCACAAGCTAGTGAATCAGCTTGTGAAGTGTGAGTTGGTTGTGATGATAATTACGACGTTAATACAAATGATGTTCTTTGGACTAAGAAAAACATATTTTTTGAGTTACCCTACTGGAAGGATCATTAGTTAATTAAGGCATGCATATTGAGAAGAATGTGAGCGAGAACATGTTGGGGGACCTTTCTGAATATGGATAAGAAAAGTAGCGATGATGTAAATGTTAGAAAAGCTCTTGAAGAGATGGGGATAAAGCCTCATCTTAGACTTCAACCTTGTTATGATCTAGTACCAATCATGCCTCGAACTCCATATTCCTTGTCTATAGGAGAAAATGACAGATTCTAGAAGGTTCTAAAAAAACCTAGAGTTTCGAGTGGTTATGGATCTAATATCTCTAGACCCGTTAATATGAAGCAACAAGCTATTAAAACTTAAGAGTCATAATAATCATGTTTTAATGCAAAATATCCTTCCTGTTGCATCGCGAGCATCACATGCCACCAACGTTGTTGATTTAATTTCAGACTTGTGTTTATTTTTCAACTATGTGTGCTCACTTACCCTTGATGTGGATGAATTGGAGCAAGTTCAACTAAGGCTAGTTTTGACACTTTCCGAGATTGAAAAAGAATTTCCTCCAACCTTCATTACCATTTATGGTTCACCTCTTAACTAATTTGGTGGAAGAAGTTAAGCTAGGCGGTCTTGTTCATTGTCAATCGATGTATACTATAGAAAGTTGACAGTTTAATCACTTTAATTTCACTTCATTCTTTTGTTGGAGATTTAATGTATTATTTATAATAATTTGGAAAAAGGTACCTCAACAATCTAAAAGCTTATGTGAGTAGTAAAGCCCAACCAGAAGAATACATGGATAAAGGCAATCGTTTACAGGAGACTGTTACCTTTTGTTCATCCTTTCGGGAGAGCGTGGAGTATTCTCTAGAAACAAGAGGAATGACGATTATAATGCTAACAAGAGTATGTACTTGTTTAACTTGAGTGGTTGAGTAGTTGGGATCGGGAAAACTTGCCATCTTGATGATAAAAGCGTAAGGCGGGCACACTACTTTGTATTGCTTCATTTTGATGAGATGAAAAAGCTTCTCGAGTAAGTTGTATCAACAATAATAATGATAAGCTAATTAGGTTATCAATTTAAAAGAATTAACGTAATGACAATCACTTTTTCAAATTATTAGGGTTCTTAAACCAAAAGGAAGCAAGGTTATTCATTAGTTGTAAATAAAACTATTCAAAGTGATTGGATTATTTCTAAATTTGATGTATAGCTACAAAATTAGGTTAGGTGTCTCCTTATAATAGTTTCACCATGAACTTGTATATTCTTATGAGTGACTAGCAACATATATTTAACCTATATTTTTGATATAATATAGGTGCCATACATTAATCTAAGCACGTTAGGAGCATTGAGGAAAACATTTGCTATTGTTCAAACCCTGTAGCTAAAAGGCTAAAATGCTTTCTAGTGCATTGCTATAAGCTCTAAACAATTGAACATGAGAGTTTTCAAAAGACCCCAAATTCTAGAGTTATGGTGGAGGCTGATGGACTAACATACTATTGGAAACTCACAGACATCGAATTAGATTATTATGGGTCATATAAAGTACTTGTCTTCCATTGTGATTGGGTAGACATGAATAGGGGTGTGAAATCTTTTAGAAATGGTCATGTTCGTGTAAACTTCTTGAAGCTCATACACACCGGTCATAACTTAAGCGATGACTCATTCATCTTCTCATATGAAGCTCAAAAAGTTTTTTATGTAGAAGATGAGAAACAAAAAGGGTTTTTTCATGTTATTAAGACCAATGCTATATATTTGTTTGATCTAGGAGATGAGCTGTCATAGTTTTTTTATTGTTTGTTTAGTATGTAATGTTGGGAGTGTCCCAACAATGTTCAATTACATGCGTGTAATCAAGCCAAGGTAATACAATGATTAAGTCTTTGCTAGAAGATCTATTAACCAGTGATTCAATAATTTGATCATAACCGTATTAGTTTGTCCTATAGGGTCATACAAGCCAGTACCTCAAGGCAAAGAGTATGTGCAAGAAGTTCCAAGTCGATATAGGATTAATCCCGAGAAGCGCCGAAACCCTTTTTGGGTGAAAAGGGGCCACCACGACCCGTGGTGGCTCTTTGGGCAGCAGAATTTGGATTCTGCTACTTACCACATGGTCTTTCTTATGGACACCAAGGTCCATGGTGAGCCCAGTTCCCGCATCCCATATCGAGAGAATTCCTTTCCGCCACCCTTTCCAATCCTTATATAATTGGGGGCCCATGATGATGCGAAAGATTGGCGTTGCATCCCAAGTGGCCATTTTATAAGGCTAGTATCCTTTGTGATTTAAAAGGGATCCGGGAAAACTTTGTTTGAAAGGATTTCGATTTAAGATTACGAGGTGATTCTTGAGGTCCGCCTTAAAGCTTTGAAAGGCAGACTGCATTATGATACGGTCAAACATACTCTTTTAACCCCCATAGGATTGGGGACAATTGGCTTAGCAATTGAACCAAGAACGTGCTGCGTAGACTACTATGGAGGTTTCCTCTGTTGGAACTTCCCTCTTGGAGTCGTTCAAGAGTACAAGGTCGATCGAGGTGTTTTGTTGTTAGAGTAATCAGGTAATAACTTAGCATATGCTATCTATTGTAAATTCTATCTTTCTTTTGGGTTAGAGTAGATTAGGTGAAGTCCTAAGAGTTAGGACTTCTTCTGCCCCTAGTCTAGGTGGGCCTGATTAGATCGGGCCTGCCACTATTGCGGTCTAGTTAGGACAAGACTCTCCCTTTAACCCAACAATGGTATAAAAAACATGCTATAATTGTCCTGTCTCTAATATGTGATTCGATTGTTGATTCATATTTGATAATGAACCATGTGGGGATCGGTTCACTTTTAGTTCGCCTATGGTCACCGGCTCGCTTCAAGCCGCCTTCTCCTCAAATTAAACCCGGTTTCAATATCCATTTCATGAGGGATTCGGGTCCTTGGAGGGTCGTTATGGCCATCAAGGGGAGTGGTGTTCCCTTCTACGAGGACCCCAGGCCATAGGATGACATATTGGTTCTTTATCAGATCATTCTCGAGCCTTCTAAGGGGTTGCAGGACCATCGACATGAATAACGAGGCATAATCTACCTCAACGGCTAGAAAAGAGCATGCAATTACTCTTTCTATCATAACTCCTTCTATACAACTCATATGAACCTCATATTTTGAGAGCTTAAATTACACATCGAGAGCTTTCCGTCGATATATTATGCATCTAAAACAAAGTCAGGAAGAAGAAGTTATGCGAGTTTGAAGTGCGACAGGGTCGTCGCACCCGCGACGCTTTTGTAGCAGGCGCGATGACACTGGGAGGAGAAAATGGAAAAGTGACCCGAAGGTCGTGCCACCCGTGACGGTAGGTGTGGCACTTGCGACAAAACTAGGCCAGGGTTGTCGCGTCCGCGACGAGGACGTAGCACCCACGAACCCACGTGATTTTGGAATCGCCTCCTTCGCTCCCTAGATTCGTCGCACCCGCGATGACTGCCGCAGTGCCCGTGATGGCAGTCTTTTTATGCGTTTTTCGTCTGAAACGACTACATTTTAAGGGTTTATTTGCCTTGTATAAATAGACCTTTTTTCATATTTTTCAAGTGGTGAATAGAATTGATAGAGTTTATGAAGCTTTTAGGTCTTAGACGTAAAATCCTCTCTATAGGAGAGTTTGTAATTGTGGGTTTTCAAACCCTAATTCAGTGAAGCTAATCCTTTGGGTGGAAATTGCTTTTGGATTCTCTTCCTTGTGAGTGGGTGTTCTTCCTCAACTCTTTGTGAGATTTTTTTGGTGTTTAATGGTGCTTTGCTTGTGGAAGGTCCCTGTGCAAGTAATTCAACATCTTAGTTCAATTAAGTGAGTGTTTACTCTTTAAAATTGTCCATATCTTTTAATTTCATGTTCATCCGCATAAAATACAAAAACCCTAGAAATTAGTTTTTACTGTTTATGAGTTCTACGGGTGGATTTCCATCATCCACATGATTTTTTCTATAGACCCTAGGTCGCATCCCACTCCAGATAGGCTGCAAGAATATTTATTTATGCCCTAATGTTTTCATCTTGGTAGATGTGATCTATTAAGATGTATGCATGTTAGATTAATTGTTGATTTCGCATGTTGTGTTCTTCATCCTGGATTGTTATTTATAATGATCTTATTTATTTTGATAAACCTTGGTTATGGTTGATTGTTGGGATTTTTGCTTTTTGGACCCTGTATTTTGGGGGTATTTACATTATGGACCCCCATGTTTCAAGGTTTGCAATTTGAACCCTAAACTTTAATTCCGGCAACATTTTGGACATAATTAGGGGGTTCCGGCCAAAAGAGGCCCTTATTGTAGTTTGACTCATTTTTTCTTCCAATATTGCCCCTTAATAATTTATGAACTTCCTAATTTACCCTTATTTTATTTATACATTAAATGACTTATTTATTTATCACTATTACAGATCTCACGTTTGTTTTATTTGACAATCTCCCTCATCTCTTTCTTTCCTCTCCTCGCTGCTCGACTCCCCAGTGACACCATCTCCATTATCAAATCAAACCTCACCATCTCAGTTTGCCATCTCCATCTCGTTTCACCCCGTCACTCTCCCCCCTTGAAACATCAACTTGGAACCCAAAGTCGACCCTCGAACTCTCTTCTAACATCAAATCTGCAACCACCTGTTGGGATCTCCATTGTCAGATTAAGGGGAAGCTTTGCATACCATAAAGGGGAACGAGTAGATCGAATACCACCAGAAGAATTTGGTAAGTATGGTTGCATATTTATATTATTTATAATACCTAAAATTGATTTCGTTTTGATTTGGTGAAGAAATTGGTGAATCTGTACAGGCTAATGAATTGAGATTTCGTTTTGATTTGGTGAAGAAGCTAATGAAACTATATTTCTGTTTGAACAAGCTAATACACTAAAAATATGTACTCAGAATCTGAACAAGCTAATGAATTGAAATATTAATGTATAAATTTTTTTTGGTTTGAATTAGGGTTCGTAAACCCCAATTTGGAGGCGTGACAATTTTGTGGTTATGGTGAATGAGATATGAATAATTGTGTCTAGGTGAATGTATTAATTTTTTTCGTTGGATTTAGGGTTCATAATTTTCTTAATTTTTGGTTGGAATTAGGGTTCATAAATTTCTTAATTTTTGGTTGGAATTAGGGTTCATGGTGACAGTTTTGTGACAGTTTTGTGGTTATGGTGAATGAGTGAAATTTTTATTTTGGTTGGAATTAGGGTTGGAATTAGGGTTAATATTGTTTGGTTGTGGTAAATCATAATTGTCAGGGAAAACTTGAAATTTTGATAGATGAATGACAGAGAACAGAGGAAAGAGTAGTTAATTTGAAATTTATACAACATAATAGTCACGAGAAACATAATAGTTAATATAACAAAAAAAAATGTTAAAAAATTGCAAGTTCCATATTTATATTTCCTTAATTATTAAAACTATATTTATCTTTAGATGGAATGTAGCTTGAGTTCAATGGATTCCAGAGGCATATATTATTGTCGGAAATGCAAAAGTGGAACAGATTTGCAACGACGAATTTCCAAGACAAATCTGAATTACTTAAGGCCTTATTGGTGCTGTATAAGGTGTGGTGAGTTCTTGTGTTGGGTAGAAGGTGAACGCAGTCGACAAGAAATGGGTCTGGTTGGAGGGCCAATCGAGCATAACGCAATGGAAGGGATAAGGCATTGGAGGGCCAAATGAAGAAATGACAAGCGAACAAGGACGCAATTCATTGGTATGTAGTCGAGTTGTTGAAGAATTAAGTGCATTTAGAAATTGAAGTTAGGCAATGGTTGATGAAAATATATGATGTAGCTAAAGTTATGTCTTTAGTGTGTTGTGGTATTTTTTTGGTTGTCTTGGTTGCTTTACTCAAGTAAGCTAGATGTGGTTTGGGTGTGTTATGTTTTGGTTGTTTTATATTGTTAATGTAAGACTATTTGATGGGTAATATTATGTGCAAGTTATATTATGATGGGTACTATTATGTACAAGTTATATTATGTTAATGTTTTTAATGTAAGTTATATTATTTGGGCGTGCGTTCACCACTATTTAATTAATACTAATATGTGCAAGTAATGTAATTTGGGTGTCCTTGTTGAGTTCAATGGGTTAGTTTATGTATGGATGGTAATATGTTTTGATATCAAGTGATACTAACATGTGCAACTATTATTATGTTTGGATATTAATTGGTATTAATATCTGCAACTATTAATGATTAATGGTTTGGATAGTCTCAAAATATATAGCATGAACAAAATGGAAAAGGAACATATTAACAATTGATCTTAAACATCCCAAAATATATAGCATGAAATTGAAACTTGCCCGAATAAAACCATAAAGGCAAACATTGTATCTGATAGTGGGGAGAGGGTTATACAATTACTAGAGCCCCCAACAAAATATCTACGTATCACCTGTCCATATCTATCTGACAGATGTCCAAAAGAGTGTTCCATGACTAATGGACACGTATAAAAACCTGTCAATATCTACGACAGTGTTCCACCACTAGTGGACACGTACAAAAACCTGTCAATATTTACGACAGTGTTCCATGACTAATGGACACGTACAAAAACCTGTCAATATCTACGATAGTGTTCCACAACTAACGGACACATACAAAATATGTCAATAGATAACAAAGTGTTCCCAAATAAATGGACACACAAAATATGAATCACCAACAAACACTAGTTATATTTGTCAAATTTGTTGTCCAACATCTCTATCCTCTTTCTGACTTTGGCCGCAATGGATTAAAGCTTGTCGCGCTTGGCTTTCTTGGACGGAATGGAAATCTGGCAATGGAGAATCCAAAAGGTTACTAAGCAAATAGAAGTCACCAAAGCTGTACACAACCATCAAATTCTATTAAGCAAATTGAAGTTATATTTAGCAATCAAACCATCCAATTCAAATGACAGCCCAAACCATCCAATATGAAACTCAACTCAAACTATCCAATTCAAATCACAATCAAACCATCCAATTCAAATGACAGCCCAATATTCCATTTCAGCAAGTTATATTTAGCAATGTTAACTTGGTAGAAAACTCCATTTTTGGACTTTTTTAAGGCAACTAGTTACCTGAGATGTGCTTCCGGAACCATGAGCTTCATAACTCCTCTTGTTTACTGACAAGAGTAGCCCTTCTTGGTGCTAGCTTTGTAACCTTTGAAAGCATACATCATTCAACTTAGTCATGAATAATAAATATGGTGACCTGTCCTAGTGTGATACGGATAATATTACCTGACTTGTTATTCCATACGGGAGGCTAGAACTGAATTGAACGCCAGTCCTCAAGGTGGATTGCTTCCTAGGACTTCTTCTAGGATTCTATAAAACCAATAAGAAAAACTCTATTATTCATTCTAATTTCATTATAGATGTCTGTTGTTGTCCATTTCATTGGTGATGAAATGTTGAATAGTTTAATTGATTTGTGTTTAATTGTGTTGAAATACAATTCTATAATAAAATTGTGTTGAATAATTTCATTAACAGTCTGCTAGGTTTTTAACTTCATTCTCCCAGAGGTGATTGTTGCACCACTCTATTTTTTTCAAAAAGTTAACAAGGCCACATCCCAATATTATTCATCCAGAATAGAAGAACAAAAGGCAACATCCAGGCTGCACTCAGTAGTCCATCAAAAAGCATCCAAGACAGAACCAAAGAAAAAAAATAAACAAAAAGTCCATCATTCCCCAATTCAATCCTGACTTTCAGCATAACAAGTTGAGCACTATTTGTCTAATCCCAGGTCATATTTCAACTCACAAGTCCACAAGAGCTAATTATATATACTACAGTAAAGACACAATGAATTATATATACTACAAGTCCAAAAACAAGTGTGTAACTCAGTTGGGGTTGGTTTAAAACTTTTGCAAAATAAAACAAGTGTATAACAAGCCAAACCTGATTAGTTTCCTGAGAAGAAGCTATGCCATTGCCATTCGTGGTTCCAGAGGGGAGACTACAACTGATTGGAGCAATATTCCTCAGGTTGGATTGCTTCCTAGGACTCCTTCTAGGTATCTTACGAAACCAAAAACAAGTGTGTAACTCAGTTGGGGTTAGTTTAAAACTCTTGCAAAATAAAACAAGTGTATAACAACCCAAAACTCTTGCAAAATAAAACAAGCCAAACCTGATTAGTTTCCTGAGAAGAAGCTATGCCACTGCCATGTTTTCTGGGGCTTCTTCTGATGGGAGTACTTTGTTGACCAGAAGATGCAGCCTTGTTCAATTAATAAAACAAGTGTATAACTTAGTTTGGGGTGGTGAAAAATTTTGCAAAATAAAAAAAAAATTGACACTTCAGTAGACATACCTGATTAGTAGCTGAGTCATGTTGTTTTTTTGGGCCTTCCCATTCTCTTCATCTTAACAGATTTGGCTGGGCCATGTTCAATATTTGGACATCTTCTCTTGTTATGCCCTTCGTTCTTGCAAAATGAGCACTTCACTGTGGAACTCCTAAATCTGGACCTCTCCTTCCTTGGCTCATCACTTGCCCTGATCCTGTCCTTATTCACTGGGCCTCTTTTCTTAACAACCTTCGGTGGACATAATTCAGGCACATTAGGCATAGCAGGCCAAAAGAACTTGTCTTTGATTGCTTGCATTGGAAAACTGTAAGCAGCCCTGAACCTTTCAACCGTATACCAGTCACTAACATACTCTTCAAGGTCTACCTTCATGAATGTCAAAACCTTCACAGCATGTTTACATGGAATGCCTGTGATTTGATATTCCCCACAGTCACAAGTTCTATCATTCACATTCACAATGTATTTAATTCGTTCATCATGCACTTCCCATGACCCGCCACCTATGAATCTCAAACAAAACTTCCAACATTCTTTTTGATATTTCTCCAATGTTTGTCTCACTTTTGGGACAACCCTACCTGTCCAACTAGCACCCCAATCTGCCCTCTCTACCCACCATTCCACAGTCTTTTCATAAATCTTCTCACACAGGGTGAATATAGGCATGTCTCTATACCTATTAAGCACTTTGTTGAAAGATTCAACAAAGTTGGTTGAGTTATCTGGCATAGAAATATTAGGGGGAAATGTATGCCTACACCACAACTCTATAGGTTCTTGCATTGACCATTCATATGCCTCTCTGTCCTGTTGACATAAAAGGTTCACGAACTTCTGAAATTCAGCAGGTGAATATGCATGGGCAGCCCTGGATAAAAGAGAGTTCAATTTTGGGGCCGGAAAGTATTTCCTAAAATTCCTTTTGTAGTGCACAAAACAAATTCTTCTACCAGAGTGAGGAAACAGATCCTCAAGTGCAGATATCACACCCTACAGTGTAACAACCAAAAGAGTTAAATAATGACTCAATTATTAATAACAATAAATTTAAATAATCAAGACATAGTTAACTGAACTTATGAAGGCATCACCTGACATCTATCAGCAATGAAAGTGTACTTGCCTTCCTGATCTTCACCTATTATTAATCAAGTATGAATTTAATTGATCAAGATCAAATTATTTAAGCTAATTGAAAAGTAAAAAGGTTAGAGTTTGTTTTGTATACCTATGATTCCCATCAAGCAGTGTAGAAAATACATCCAGTTTTCTTTGTTCTCCACGCTCACAATAGCATATCCAAGTGGAAAACAATGGTTTTCAGCATCAAACCCTAAGGCAGTCAACAACACACCCTTGTACACGCCTTTCAAGTGTCTGCATCCAGCCTTAAACCCATCTATCCAAGGTTTGAATGATACAAACATTTTCTTGAACACATGCTTCCCTTCTTCATCATCTTCCCAATTGATGCGACAAATGCTCCCTGGATGAGTTGTTTTTATCATCTCAAGGTACTTGGGAAGCAACTTAAAACCCTCCTCATGTTTCCCCCTAATCTCCTCCAGAATTTTGATTTTGGCTCTCCAAACCGTGTTCTTGGACTTTACAAGATGGTACTCATCATGCAACTTCTTCATCACTGCAGCTACTGACATGTTTGGTTCAGACCTAACATCTTCAAACAACTTCCTCACTATCCACGAAGCGTTCGCAGCAGGGTTGTCCATTAACCTTTTACAAGTGCAAATACCAGTAAAGTTCTTGATTTGGAAGGTCACACCATCATGCATCAATGAGGCATGAATCCTTAAATCACATCGTTTCCCCGAACATTTACCAGTATATCTATAAGCCTCATTCTTGATGTGCCTAATCCAAATCCCCTGTTGAACCATGTAATCCCTAAGCACCTCAAGAAACTTGGATTTATCTATGAACATGTCCCCCGGCCTAAGTACAATTGAGCCCTCTTGTTCTGGTTCCCACAGTCTATCATCATCTCCCACATAACCATCTGAGTCACTATCTGAATTAAAAATCTCATCCTCTGGAACCAATGATGCCTCGGACCCATCACTGTCACTGCGAGACTCTCCCACATCACCCTCAAACTCAGCATCACCCTCATCCTCATCAGCATCACCCTCATCCTCATCAGCATCACCCTCATCCTCATCACCATCACTGTAGTCAGGGTCACTCTCATCAGCATCTGTCTCAACACCCTCACTCTCATCACCCTCGTTCACATGAACATTCTCAATCAATATATCCTTCCCATGAGGTCTTCTGTTGGGTTGTGTGTTTGGAGTGTTCAATTGGGAGAAAGTAATTTCACTCAAAGAAGGTTGTTGGGACAAACTAATGTCAGTAGGGTTCTCTGAGGTGAAATTGTCTTGACACGGTTCAGAAACAGGATTACCAATAGGTATGTCAACTGACAATTTAGCACCAATGCTCCCTTGTAGGTTGTCCCAAAACTCAGGACTTATTGTACTCACCTCCATTGTACCTCCATCTCCTAAATTTTTAATCTGATCAATAGGTACAGGATCCTTCCCTAAACTACCCTCCAAATCCATAATCATCTTGTCAACAAAAGAAGGCTGCTTCCGCTCCTGAATCATGAACTCTATTTTGTTCCTATTTTTCCACCTCTCAAACACACTAAGCAAGTCAGTCTCATTGCTCACAGGCTACTTAATGTGATGCTTTCCAGGTGTGTGGGATAATATAGCAAGAAATTTTGGCTTGTGTGGTTTAAGAGGTTCTGAATGCAGAAAGTTGTATGCATCCTCAGTTAAATCAGCTATGCCATACTTATCTTTATCCCTCATATACTCTGTTGACCACTTCTTATACTTAAACACTATCACCACATCTGTGTTGTATTGATCTATACAAACCAAACAGATACATTAAACAAAGTTTAAAACATTTAAACAAATGTAATAATATACACACTAATAATATACACATTTATAATATGCACATTAAAACTTTGACTGTAGAGTCTTCTACCCTCTGTTTCACAAACATGAACACTATAAAACCGTAAACATATAATGAACAACCAGAAATATATGAACTTTTTGTGTCTCTGTAGAAGACTTCACAGTGCCACATTAGCAAACAACCAACTTTGACTAACTTAACTGACATAACCAAACAACCAACCTTCAATAGTATATATTTTAACCCCCTGTTTACGAACCCCTGTTGGTATCATTATGATTTTTGTCCCATGAAATCCATTTGAAAACAACAAACATTCCACTTTAAATCTGAAACAGACAGAAGCCACGAACATGGAAAAGAATAAACACAACAAAGACGTCAAAATCCCTATGAGTAATTAAAACCAATTTCACTTTTTGTACCCTCTGTTTTGGTAAACCCCATGAAAAACGATCAGGCAGACAAGCAACATGACTAATCACAACAAATACATCAAAACCCTAAACAGAAAGGGCCGATTTAAACAGAATTACTTCAAAGTAGGAGGAATCACATATGAAACCAAAAATTACAACAAAGTACTGCTGAAAAACCCTAGAAATAGCAACTTTCGAAACACGAATTCTAGATTGCACAAAACTTACAACTAAACCCTAAAAATTCAGAATTTCTGGACGAAATTTGACATTAATCAACACAGACTTCAACTTTAAATTCTTACCTGCCATTCTTCACTGTAGCATGCAATCTATCTTTTCCCTACTGAAAATTTTCCCGCCTCGACGTCTCCTTCCTCTTCTTGCACAACTTCAAAGTGTCCGATCTATGGTTGAACTCGAGTTACTTGTTGTAGTCTCCTAACCAAACGCCATTGATATGGTCACGATGAGGAAGAGAATGGCGATTCTGAGAAGGGTTTCGAAGGGTGGAGTTTTTCTGAGAGTTTGGAGGTGAAAGGTCACAGTTGATGGGATATGCGTTTAATGGGTTGTCAAATAGAAGTCTGCAGTAGTCAATTTCAAAAGGAAAGAAAAATAAATGAATAAATGGTTTAGGGGCAAAACGGTCAGTTCATGTAATGTTTTGGTGTTCACCGGAGCCCAACTTAAGTTTGGGCTAAATTTTTTTGGCCCATATTATACAGGGTTCAAATTGCAAACCTTGAAACATGGGGGTCCATAATGTAAATACCCCCAAAATACAGGGTCCAAAAAGCAAAAATCCCGTTGATTGTTGGGTTTGGGTGCTTATTTAATTATTCGTTTGGGACCACTTGTTGGTTATCGATATAAGCTGAGGAAGGTCATGGCCACGACAATTGTTGTCATGTCCATTGATTTGCAGCTTAAGCATTCACCTCTTAATTTGACAAGGGGTCTCGAGCATGACACTAGGTGTCCCGCACGAGACTTTGGTGAAACTCATTGTCCTTCCTCACTGATTTTGAGCATTGCGAGTAATTTTGCGTTAGACGTCATATTCGTGATGGCTTTTGTGATCGTTTTAGAAGCGATGAGGTTGGATATAGTTTAATGTGTGTGACATGTGATGTCATACTCATGACTAATGCCACCTCATGATCTCTTCAAAAATCAAACCTAAGGAATTCAAAATTTAATTATGAAGTGTTTAGGCTTGAAGTTTCGATTTCCATAACTTCTCATTTAAATTGGATTTATCATGCGGTTAAGAGCTGATTGATTCCAGTTAAGTACTACATAAGGGGAAGAGTTAATTTTGGAAATCAAGTATCAATCAATCAATTGGTCATAAATAGATCATTTGTAGAGTGGATCACTGGGTGATTCCAGTTGAAACTTTGCGAAATGATCCTCAACATGCATTTGGAATCAGTTGTGTACATTTGCTTAATTTTAGAAATTAAGCAAGATGAGTATGTGTAGCCTTGAAATTTGATTTTCAAGAAGGAAATGCAATCAAATTTCGACAAAAATTGTTTTAGGTTGGGGATATAAACTTAATTAAATTTGGATTTGATTGGGATCTCGTTTGATGCTGAATCTATTTTTGGCTAATCCCTTGATTTTGGTTGACATGTTGCAAGTGGAGTTCCTTCACTAATTGTTATTAAAGCAGATTTGACCTATGTTTGATATGTCGTATTCCAATGCTACCAAAATATTTGTTTGACCGCATGTGTTCTTAGTATGGTCATAGCTAGTCGGGTTAATCGATTTGCATACCAAGTTGTTTGAAATGCGGCCTGCGTGCCATCGATTTTAAATGTAATTAATTTGAGGGAAATTCCATTTGGTAGGCTTCATTTTTTTCCTATTCCAAGTAGTCAACCACTTTTTAAACTATTCCAATTGGTAGGCTTATTTTGAAAATTGTTCTATCTCGTGAGCTTCTTCTTGTACTGTTATTAAAATATTACTCGCAAAACCTTCCTCTTCTCTCAATTTCATTGAGTTCTCCCTATCAATCTCACAATCGACTCACTTGGAATAATATCTAAAGTGTTTGACAATTGAGACTAATTTTTGAAGTGCTTGAAAACTTAGGATAATTGTTAAAGTTTTCAAAATAAGTCTACCATTTGGAATAACTTTTAAAATAAGCCTACCATTTGGAATAATTTCAAAAGTGGTTGACAATTTGGAATAGGCAAAAGTTGAATCCTACCAAATGGAATTTCCCTTAATTTAATTTGAATAAAGTTGTAGTCTTTATTTGAAATGGGTGTAATTTCATTTGATGAGATCCACCTATGATTCTTGCTGTTGGGAGACAAAAAATTGAGTGAGAGCCCAATGCAACAAAGATGTCCGAGTGGGAGCTTTCGTCATATACGTTGCAATGTTTTGAGAAGGAGTTCTTGAAAGATTTCAAGCATGAGTTCTTGAAGAGCTTGTAAAGAGAATCCTTGAATCTTTCAAGTTGGAGTTCTTGAAGTTTCAAGAAAGAGTTCTTGAAGACTAGTTTGACTTAGTTAAATTGTTTAATTAAGTGTAGGTGGCCATAGTAAGAGTTACATTTTTATGTTTTGAATAGTTCTTAGCATGCTTTATCATTTTATTATATCTATCATGCTGGATTCAAAAGTTTCACCTAGAACCGCATGCTTAGGATAAAAAATTTGTACACTCTAAAATTTGAACTTACGATTGCTTACCCTAATGAACACCACTTGGATTATGGACGGCCATTGCGGCATTGCCAAAGCAAGTCATCCATGGATCGGTAACAAGTTGGGTGAGAGTCAGGTTTGTTCATAATGGCAAGTTAGAGAGTATAGAGTCATGAGCAATAGAGAGAGGTGTTGTATGAGATACACACTCTCTCGCCAGGAGTCGTTTGGAATGATTGATCATGAGATTATCTACCTTAGCCAAAAGGGCATGAGTTTTGTTGAACCAAAGTCCACTTGATGTCACATGCGCTTGTTGGAACTTGGTTACGTTAAAACACTAATGAGAGTTGAATATGTTTTAATATGAAGTTAAATGAGTTTAATTTAAGTCAATCTTTAATGAATAATTCTAAAATTAACCTGTGCTTGGTTTATAGATTCAACAAGCCTGACTCCACCTCTTCGTCTACAATCAATCTTCGTTCAATCCTTAAAAAAGGATAAGCTGAACGGTTCCAATTTTCTCGATTGGCACTGAAATTTGATGATTGTCCTCAAAGCCGAGAAGAAAGAATATGTTCTAGAGAAGGAAAAGGGCATATCACCGACATCTACAGCAACCCAAGCTGTTAAAGACAAGTGGAAATTAAACGTCATGCTGTTGACGATCTCCAGGCTGCTTGTCTTATGCTGGCTTTTATGATCGCGAATCTTCAAAAGCAGTTTGAAGATAAGGCGACATATGATATCATTACTCAATTGAAGAGTTTGTTCTAGCAACATGATGCAGTTGAGCGTTATGAGACCAAGCGCCAGGTGATTCAATCACGATGGGAGGTTGGGAAACTAGTAGATCTCATGCCTTGAAAATAATTGGTCTTTTCAACAATGTGAGGAAGCTTGGGATTCCCTACAACCAAGAGTTGCCTATAGACCTCGCTTCATGATGGGTTCGGTTAGTTTCGGATGAACTTCAACATGCCACCTCAGAGGAACATGAAGAGCCTTATGAACTTACATGAGATGCTTGTTCAGGACAAGAGGGACGGTAAGGTGGCAGTTAAGCCAACGTTAAATGTCTTATTGGTGAGAAAGGGAAAGCGGTTTAAGACAAAGGCTAAGGGCAAGAAGTTTCCTCTTAGTCGAAATGACAAAGGCAAAGTAGTTCCTGAAGTTAAGGAAAAAGGAGGACCTTATCATGATAATGACTACATTTACTATAAAGGCAAGGATCATTGGAAAAGGAACCGCCCAAAGTACTTGGAGGATCTAAAGAACGGGAAAATGGTTCCCAAATTATGTAACAATGTGGTTGAGATTCATCTTACTAACCCTTCTTTATGGTTATTAGATACTATTTGTTGCTCAAAAAATTATGGAAATGTATAGAGGTTAAGCAGAAGTAGGAGGGTTAGAAAGGGAGATGTAAGCCTACGTCAAGGAAACGAGAAAAGGATTGCGACCGTCAACGTTGGAACTTACAGTTTATATTTACCTTCCGGGCTTGTCCAATAACTCAATAAGTGTTACTTTATTCTTGCAATAAACAGAAATTTGATCTATATTTCCATGTTGGAAGAGGAGGGTTATTCCTTCAAACTTGGCGATGGTCGCTTTAGTATTTTCAAAGATGGAATCTACTATTGTATAGGCATTCGTTTCAATGACTTGTTTGTTGTAGATTTAGATAAATATATTTACCACAGTGAATCGAAGAAGGCTAGAACGTCTAAATTGAATCCCACTTACTTGTGGCACTGTCGCCTAGGTTATATCAAAGAGAAACACAGTTTGAAGCTGCAAAGTGTAGGTCTTTTGAGTGGTTTCGATTTTAAAGCATATGATGCTTGCGAAGTATACCTTACGAGTAAAATGACCATGCTAACATTTACCCGAACTAGTGAGCAGGCCACTGAGCTTTTAGGACTCGTATGTACTGATGCATGTGGCCTTATGAGTACAAGTGCCAAAGGTGGGTTCAAGTACTTCATCACTTTTACTGATGATCTAAGTAGATATGGTTTTGTCTACTTGATGCATCACAAGTCTGAATCCTTTAAAAAGTTAAGGAATTCCAAAATGAAGTACAAAATCAGCTTGGCAAGACAAATAAGTTACTTCGATCTATTAAAGGTTGTGAATATTTGAGCCAAGAGTTTCTTAATCCTTTGAGGGAGTGTGGAATTATTTCACAACTCTCACCTCCTAGAACACTACAACATATTGGTTTATCTGAAAGAAGAAATCGTACTTTATTGAATAAGGTACGATCAATGATAAACGAGTCAAAATTGCATGCTAGCTTTTGGGGATATGCTCTTGAAGCTGCCTGTCTCATTTAGAACAGAACTCCCACCAAATCAGCTGAAAAGATACTATATGAGATATGAAGAGGAAGGTTTCCAGTTTGTCTTTTTTGAGTGTTTGAGGTTGCGAAGCATATGTCAAGGCTGATAAGTTTAATGACAAACTTGCACCCAGATCTTAAAAGTGTTTCTTTGTGGTTTATCTAAAAGATACCAAAGGGTACTTCTTCTACAACCATCTAGAGAACAAAGTTTTTGTGCCTCTAGATGCTTTCTTCTTAAAGATAGAGTTTATCTCTAAGAGAAAAAGTGGGAGAGATTTTATTGAAATTGATGAAGTTCAAGAACCACAAACCACTTTACCTATTTATAATATCCCTTCTATCACCCAAACACTTCCTGAAAGTCAGCAAGTGTGGGATGAGGCTCAAGGAGCAAGGCATCAACTGAATGAGGCTGAAGAGGTTAAAGACCAGACTCAAGATGTTGAGGGCTAGTCAAATGAGGAACTTGATGACCAAACTCAAATAGTTGAGGGTCAGTCAAATATGGAACTTGTGGCAAAGGCCCTTCGTAGGACATGTAGAGAGATTCGTCAGCCTAAGAGATATGGTATCCCATTATTGACAAATATGTTTTGCTTTTGGAAAGTGATGAGCCTCCCATGTACAAGAAAGCTTTGGAAAGTCCATATTCCAAGAAATGGCTTGAGGTCATGAAATTTGAAATGGACTCCATGCACCAAAAGCAAGTTTGGAACTTACTGGACTTACCTAAAGGCGCAAGAGCCATCATGAACAAGCGGATCTTTAAAGTCAAGACCGACATGAATGGTAAACCGAATGTTTACAAAGCTCGACTATTAGCTAAAGGTTTCATTCAAATTCATGGCGTTGACTATGAAAAGACCTTTTCTCCAGTTACGACGTTTAAGACCATCAGGATACTTTTAGCCATTGTTGCGTGGTATTATTATGAGATATGGCAAATGGACGTAAAAAACGCATTCCTTAATGGTTTTCTGGAAGAAGAAGTGTATATCATGCAACTAGATGGTTTGAGGATCCCAATCATGTTGGGAAGGTCTATGAGCTGCGAAGGGCCATTTATAGACTCAAGCAAGCTTCTAGGAGTTAGAATCAAAGGTTCGACAAGGTATCAAAAGTGTTGGTTTTCTTCAAAACAAGGAAAGTTGTGTGTTTACAAGAAACTCATTGGGAGAAAAATTGTCTTTCTTGTATTGTATGTGGATGACGTACTCCTTATTAGAAACGACATTCCTTTGTTGGAGTGTTCCAATATTTGTCTTAGGAATAATTTCAAGATAAAGGATCTCGGTGAGGCCTTGCATATTCTTGGAGACAAGATCTATATAGATGGGAGGTCACACGACCGTTTATAAACGGTCACACGAGGCAGACGACCGTTCATGAACGATCGTCCGCTTCGTGCGACCGTTTATGAACGGTCGTTAATTAGCGACCGTTTAAATGAACGGTTGCCCGCTTCCACAAACGACCATTGAGAGGCGACCGTCCCCAACGGTCGCAAATGAATGGTCGCCCGCCCCCAGAACGAACGTTCAAGCTGAGTTGTGACCGTTCAGAACGGTCTTATTTTTGTTACCCTGTTGTAGTGTATAGAGATAGATCGAGGCATTTGATTTCGTTGAATCAAACGACTTATATTGGTAAGGTGTTGAATAGGTTCAATATGGAGAACTCCAACAAGGGTTTTATTCCTATGGTTCATAGCATGTCGCTTAGTAAAGTAAATTGTCGTTCAACATCTGAAGACTTAAAGTGAGTTTAAAATTTACATATGCTTTGGCAGTAGGTTCCATTATGTATACCATGAAATGTACTAGGCCGGATATAACTTATGATTTGATAATGTATAGTAGGTTTCAATCCAATATAGAAGAGAAACACTGGACCGTAGTGAAAAACATACTTAAGTATTTGAATAGGACTAAGGAGCTCTTTTTACTATAGGGAGGTGATGAGCGACTTTGTGTAAAGGGCTACACTGACACCGATTTTATGACGGACGAGGATGACTATAAGAGCTAGTCTGGATATATCTTATTGTTGAATAGAGGGGCAGCGAGCTGTAAGAGTTTTGAGCAAGACACTATTGCAGATTCTACTACAGAGGTCGAGTATATTGCTGCTTCGGGAGCCGCAAAAGAGGTCATGTGGATGAAGAAGTTTATCATGTTACTTGGAGTAGTGCCTAGCATAGCGGAAGGCGTGGTCCTTGGAGCGTGGCACGATGGGAGAAATATAAAGAATGGCTAGAGAACATAAATATGGATAATAATAACCATGATGAAAATCATAATCCAACTGTGTCTTGAAGAAACCTAACAGGATACCTTAAGCAATACGGTCTAGGATAAAGAAGAATCCCCACTTAGACTTTAAACATCCAACCATAACTTGATAAAGGTTGAACCACCGTAAACCATTGAAGGAATAGCTTAGTCCACCACCAAATTGTTAATTT
Organism: Portulaca oleracea; assembly: GCA_029582165.1. NCBI lineage: Eukaryota > Viridiplantae > Streptophyta > Magnoliopsida > Caryophyllales > Portulacaceae > Portulaca > Portulaca oleracea. The sequence goes on along the minus strand of CM055868.1, from coordinate 33,495,638 downwards.
GGATAAAGAAAAATGACCTGGAGAGAGTTTTTGAGTTGTTCTAAAAATAACATTCATTCATCAAGTAAGTAATTCCCTCTATTTTCAAATTACCCATTCATAGGTAAGGAAGGGATTGAAACCCCAAGAGAGATTAACTTTTAAAAGGAAAAATTAACCCAAGTTAATTACACCTTAGAGCCAAAAATAACTCAGACATATGGTGAGTAGAATTAGCTTAAACATAATTACAAACATTACATAGGCAAACACAAACTACCCCTAATTAAAACAACAGAAAATCGGATCACACAGGTGGGTTGCGAGCGTGACCATGGACGTAGCAGGCGTGACCGGGTGTCTTGGGAAAGGGACCATATTCCTTCAAGGTACGTCGCGGGTGTGACATGGGGATAGGCGATCCGCGACCATCGTGTCTTTGCTACGTCACAATTGTGACTTGAGGTGTCGCGGTCGCAATTCTTATTCCTCGGATTTCGGTTGTAGGTGTGGAGGGGCAGTTACGGTCGTGATGATTGATGGTCCCAAAATGTGTCATGATTGTGACAGATATGTCACGCCTGTGATGAGCGTTTGGCCAAAACCCTTACAAAAAAATGGCTAAGGCATGGAGGGAGGAGAGAAGGGGTCACGGTCATGACAGGGGAGGTCACGCCCGTGACACCCTGATCTACAGCCAAACATACCCAGGAAAGGGAGTCACGATCGTGACCAGGTAGGTCACGCCTATGACAAGGCTGTTGACCTTCAATCCTTTAGCCTCGATCCTCACCCCTAACACCTCCACCCCGGTCCCCCTTCTCCATTATTCGTGTTGAGATGAAGGGATACTCATCTAGAGGGCATCTCGGCCCAGGTGAAAGCAAAACTGGATCTCCAAATACCTCTGTAGGTTGATCATCTTTTCCTGAGCCAGAAGGGTGGAGTAAGGACCCTTGGGATACTTCATCCTTCGCTTCTTGAAAAGGATTTACCGTCAAATCCACTTCGGGTTCGTCGTCCTCAAGGTAAGGAGACATATCTCTAATGTTGAAAGTTAAGGAGACGCCCATTTCGCCTGGTATATCCAACATGTAGGCATTGTCATTTATCTTCTCAAGAATTTTGAAGGGCCCATCACTCCTTGGCATGAGTTTACTCTTCTGACTTGTAGGGAAGCTCTCTATCGTTGAAGGTAATATGACGCCTATGGTTGTTTGCCCTCGCCTTGTATACCTTATTGACCCTCTCAATCCTAACCCGGGTTTGCTTATGTAACTTCTTCACCTTATTAGCCTTCTCGCTGGCCTCAATACTAGCCTTCGGCTCAAGAGGTAAAGGAATCAACTCAAGGTGTGAGAGGGTGTTCACTACATAGCACGTCTCAAAGGAGAGTGACATGTAGTGAAAGGAGCCCGATTGTAAGCAAACTCAATATGGCTTAATTTCAAATCCAAATCCCTCAAACTTCAACTAACTAGCCATGAAGTAAATTGGTAAGGGTCTTGTTAGTTACCTCCATTTGGTTGTCGGTTTGTGGATGACAAGAAGTGCTAAAAAGCAACTTCTTCCCCAATAGCTTCCTGAGCGACCTCCAAAAATGGCTAACATACTTTGTGTCCCCGTCCGACACGATGCTTCGAGGAATCCCATGGAGCCTAACGATGCCCTTGAGAAGAGAGAGGCTATTTACGTAGTGTCTTCTCACATGCAATGAAGTGATCTATTTTTGAAAATCGGTCCACCACAACCATAACCTTGTTCATCCCCCTTTGAGTTCGAGGTAGTGCCACTATAAAATCCATACTCAAGTCCTCCCAAGGACTTTGAGGTACCGGAAGAGGTGTACAGATACCTTGATGAAACTGGCTCTTGGATTGTATACAAGTGACACACCTCGGGACAACATCGTGCACATATCCTCCCATCTTGGGCTAATATAAGTGTTCTTTGAGCATATCTATGGTTTTCTTGATGCCGAAATGCTCGGCAAGATCTCTACCATGAACCTCCTTCACTAATAACCTCCTAAAAGCACACCGTGGTATGCACAATTTATTTCCTTTGAATAGATATCCACCTTGAAGCACATACGGACCTCCATCTCCATTCAAATGAGGTTAAAATCCTTCATCCTCCTTGTAAAATTCTTGGATGACTTGCAAGCCTAAAACCCGAGGTTCCATCAAAGACAAAAGAGCATGCCTCCTTGACAAAGCGTCCACCACTACATTCACACTCCCCTTCTTATGTTTGGCTATAAAATTAAAATTTTGAGAAAACTCAACTCACTTGGCATGAAGGGAGTCGAGTTTGTGTTGTCCGTTCAAACATTTGAGCGCCTTGTGATTGGAATGTAGCACGAATTGACTCGGTTGTAGATAATGAGACCAGTAATACAAAGCTCAAACAAGGGCACATAACTCCTTGTCATAGGTCGAGTAGTTCCTTTGGGAGCCGTTCAACTTCTCACTAATGTAAGAAATGGGGCATTAGTTTTGCATTAAGATGGCCCCAATGCCAACTGCACTTGCATCACAATCCACCTAGAACACTTGAGTGAAGTTGGGCACGACTAGGACGAGTGCCTCATAAAGCTTAACTTTCACCTTCTCAAACGCAGCTTCCGCCGACATAGTCCACTCAAAAGTGCCCTTCTTCATACGCTAGGTAATATGAGCGGTGATTGTACTAAACCCTAGAAAACCCTCTAGTAAAAAGATTTTAGGCAATGAAAACTTTGGATTTCGGTGATGGAAGTAAGGGTCGACGAAGAGCGAATGGCCTCCACCTAAGATCGATCCGTGGAGATCCAATCCCATCGAGACAATGTAACCCAAGAAGATGACTTGGGTTGTAAAAAAAGTCATACTTTTCGATCTTGCCATATAGTTTTTGCTTCCTCAAACACCTTCTCAAGAAGGCTTAGATTGTCACTCTCGCTCCGGGAATACACTAAGATGTCATCAATATATACCACAACAAACGTTTCGATGTAGGGCCTCAAGACCTCATTCTTGAGCCTCATAAAGGTAGTTGGGGCGTTAGACAACCCAAATGGCATGTTCATATAATCCCCCCTTCATCTTGAATGTGGTCTTCCGCTCATCACCTTCACGCATTCGAATTCGATGGTAGCCACTACGAAGGTGTCACACCCTCAGATTCAATCATCTTCAAATTAAAGTTAAACACCACTTAACCCAAATATTAGCGCAGAGGATTGAAGAGATCCAAGAGTATTACCGGCATCCAAATAGAGGACTATGCTAACCAACCAAAACAAGACACCACCAACAACATTTGTAACGCATTAACGCGTCAACAACACTCCAAAGAAAGAGTTTAAGCACACTACATAACCACAATTACACCATACTTGAACCTTAGACCATCATTTCACATAACCATCATGAGAAATAACATGGGCTTTTATGATTTATAGATACACCAACACAAAATAAGGAAAACCACATCAAAGTAGCAACTAACTTTAAATAAAACCAAAGGAACTTCACGATCTACTGCCTAACCTAACCCCACATCAAAATTGGGCTTAGCGGCCTTAGGAGCACCACCTAAAACAAAACACAACATATATTTTCGCAAATGAGACGAAAGTCAATATGCATACCCCGATACTGTAAATCGAGTTTATCAATTCATTTTGTTTCACATATTTCAATTGATTTTGCAAACAGATAGAAGTGAAATATAATGAATAAATCTTGCTTGCATGATTATCATTATTATTATTTGAGTGGTTAGCCACTTGTTCTCATTAGACTAAGCCTTCATATGTGCATGCATAGATCGATCGGGAGGTCCAGTTGACACTGGTCAGATTATGACTTGGTTAGTGCACTATTCACACAAGTAACTTGGGTCGAAACCACATTTGTGTGGGAATATCATATAAAACTATAATTAACCATATTAAATTAATATACATGCTTACTTAAATTCAAATAAGTGAGTTTGGAAGGGTACATGCAATTTGTTTACCTTTACTTTGTAAATGTAGGCAGAATCTGAATACTAAAGCGGACTCGAACAGGGAGTATCAATGACCTCTTGCACCTCTCTTGAGATGGAAACGAAGAATAAGATACATTAATTTGGAATCTTGCAAAAAGGAGAGTAATTTGTACTCTAAAGTTGAAGGGGAAAACCTCCTTAAAAAAGACTTCGAAAGCTTGGGTTGAAATATTATAACTCCTACAAATACCGAAAGTGTATAAGTTAACTTTTTGGAAAGCTAAAATTATACACTAACTTTCTAGTTAAAAGACGAGATTAAAAATAAGTATTAAGGCTTGACAATTATCAAATAAGAGCGCTAACCTGCAATAAATTAAGTTCAGGAGTGAAAATTTGAAAATTCATAACTTTAAAACTAGAAATCGTATGAATGTGTGCTGTCAATCTATGAAAAGCCTGAATTATAAACTACAACTCTTATGTTGGCTATAACCTCATAAAAGTATTAGAAAAACCCTCAAAGAGTGGCTTGGACATGACACAAAAACATTACAATTCTGGTTTAAACAAGGTCACAAGGCTGATTTTGATGGATCATAACTCATTACTCTAGTATTCAATGGATGCAAGACCCCATCCGGGTAAGCTTTCGGCGCGTACTATAACTTTCACTTTGAACATTTAAGCTAATAAGATATCTTTGATACCTTAGAATGCTCATGAATTTACTAACTCAACATGAACAACTTCAGAGCTAAAATACGACATAAGTATCGGGTCCACTTCAAGAATTCTTATCTCTTAACCCAGATCTCCAATGGATACCCAAAAGCCCATTTCAGAAAGCTTGTAACATGATTTAAAACTTTCATTTAGACCAAGCAAGCCATTAATGTACATTCGAGTTCGTAAATTGCTCCTGAACTTACTACCACATTTTCGTATATATGCAGCACCCCTTTCGTAAAACGACCATAACTTGACTTATGCGACTCCAAATCCAAAAATCCAAAAATCACATGAAATATAATGCCCAAAGCTTATATTCTACCACATATTTTGGTCATGGGACTCCTCAATTTTCCTGGATAGCACATGTAAAAACCTTAAACCACAAAAATAAGTGAACACGAAGCTTGATCGTTCCTTCCAAAACCCTAATTTCTTAGCTTTGCTCACATTCAACACCAATTATTCAATATAGACCATTGGGACAACAACAAAAGACTTTCATTTATGAGGAATTTAACCCAAGATACAACATGCATGTATAATCAAATGTCATCCAACAAAATTCTCACTTCATTCTTCATATATTCAACAACTTCATAACCAATTCAACCCAAACAATAACCAAGTTGGTCACTCAAAATAAAATTAAAAATGATAACTAAAATAAGTAACGATAACATCAAAATTTGTTATTTATACAATGAAATTCAGCCAAGGAAAAGGAAGAGAGGTTATGATTTTTACCTTCAGTGGAGGCGAAGAAGAAGAGGAATCAAAGTGGTGGCAGAGCCTAGTGTTTAGCGGCACCGACGGGACTTGGTGATGGCCTTGCCACAACGTCACCCGGCTGTTGTCGGTGGTGCAATAAAAAAGCAGAGGAGGCCGAGAGTGAGGTAGAGAGAAATGAAAGAGTAAGAAAGGGAGTTCTACGTCTTTTTTCTTTTATGTTTTGTGAAGTGTTGTTTAAATAATTGAATGAAGAGGGAGGATTTATCAACTACATACTTGCAAAGTAGATATCTTAACTACCCAAAAAGATGGCTAAAAGATAGTACCAAGAAAAGAGTTTAGAAAAACAATATCTTAAGAGTAAGGTCACCTAAATAGAAGAGAGAAACTCCAGCCGTTGTAGAGTAGAACCAGCGTCGAGCAAGGGAAGGGTTGCATTGGTGATGGTGTGGGGGTGGTGACAGAGCGTCGTGGCAGTGGCTCTGGGGTAAAAAAAAAGGAGAGGTGTAAGGTTAGGGTGTTAGCCATGATGGGTTAATGTGGGTTATCAAAGAGGTGTGAGGTGATGCGCGGTTATTCAACACAGTAAGAGGATAAACACTATGGTCTGAGACACTTGGTGGTGTTGAGGCGCTAACAAGGTTGTGGTTGTGGGTGAGTTTGCGCACGCATAGAGAGAGAGAAAGAGATGAAGATAAGGGTTTTGGGATTGTAAATTTCACTGGTTAAGAAGGGAATCAAGATCCTAATGAAATAACATTCCTCCCATAACCAAAAATAAGAAAATTTAGGTGAATTTTAATTTTCCTCCCTCACCATGTTTGTTGTTACAACTCCCTTTATTTAGCTAATTATAAATGGAGACTAACGGTGAATATTAGAATACAACTTAACGTTCATTTGGCGTTCACTTGATTGTAACATGATATACATGTCATGGTTAATTGATGTTGTTTTTCATGTCACTTGATGTTCATTACATGTTTACATGATGTTCATTTAATGTTCACTTGATGTTCATTTCGTCAAGTTATAACAAGTTTCAGTGTTAAGAGCGATCTCACTTGGTGTTCATCCCATTACAACAAGATATTCATTATTTTTTTATTTCTAGTTCATAACTTCATTTAATTCTCATTATGAGGTCGCAAGATGTCCATCAGATTATTACATGATGTTTAGTTGCGTTCTTGCCCATTTAGTTGTCCCTGATTGACTATTGTGACAGGTGTATCTTAGCCTACTCTTGCGGTGGCCATGACCACTGATAAAAAGTTTTTTTAGTGATTTGGTATAATTTGGGATAAAAATTACAAATTTTATGTGTATCAGATAATATATTAGTATATTGGACACCCCTAATCAGAAGACCTAGATCCGCCACTGACTTTTGCATTTGATGTTCATCATGAATTCACTGGACGTCCATGTGATTATAGTTTGATCTTCATTTCAAATTGATTCACCCTTCTTTTCCAAATGTTACTACTGAGTATGTTGATTATAACTTGATGTTCATTTGATGTTCACTTAATGTTCATTCCAAACGATTCATTTTATTGTTCCTCGTTGAGTATCGCATTTGATGTTCATCCCATTATGACTTGATGTTCAGTTCATGTTCGCTTAATGTTTATTTCATTATCCATAGATGTTCAATGGGGGATGTTCCAGTTATATTATCAACAACTTGATGTTCATTATCACTTCACTTAATGTTCATTTTGATATTCTTAGACATGCCTGTTACATTAGAATCCCTATTGATCATTTAAAAGTGAATGATCATTAAAACACAACTAAAAAATAATTTACTACCCAAAACGAATACTTGCATATCACACCGGGGGATGTTGTTCATGTTATGTTGACTATAACTTGATGTTATTTTTATGTTCATTCCAAATGTTCATTTTATTATGCCTCATTGAATATTGCATTTTATGTTTATCCCATTATAACTTGATGTTCATTTCATGTGGGCTTGATGTTATTTCATTATCCATAGATGTTCAATAGGGGTGTCTAGTTACATTAGGGTCCCTATTGATCATTTAAGATTGAATGATCATTAACACACAATTGAATGATAATTTACTACCCAAACGAATAGTTGTTCGCTAGACACAAAAGCAAGCGCAAATCGGGGTAGCTCGTAAACTTGGTAGAGTAAGCGAGCACACTAAGCTCCCCTTGGCATAGGTCCATAAATTCCCTTTCTTTATCCTTTTGAAGGGACATGGGATAGAACTGGTCCTTCAACTCTCCCTTAAAACGGCCCCAATCAAATCCTGGTTCGTTCTGCCTCTCCTTCACACTGGCCCACCATAGATTGGCCTCCCGCTTCAAGTGGTATGCAGCAAAGTCCACCTCAGATCCTTAAGGTAACAGGTTGCATAAAAAATCTTTTCAGTTTCTCTGACCTAATCTCCAAAGATAGAGCGTATCGGGATGGGGCCCGAACCGCAAAATTCATGATCACTAAACCGTCCCGCACCCCCTCCACGAAACACAATGAAAATAGCTCCGAGGACGGGTGTGGAGTCCATTTCAAGGTGGACCCGGGACTTTAGAGGCGTATTCGGGTCATCATCGGGTGTGGTATCCACTTCAAATGGGACTCCGGACCATGCGAGTGGAGCTACAGGTCCTCATCGAGACCTACTTCGGGCCTTTAAAAGGGTTCGGAGTCATTCGGAAAGAATAAGCGGAAAAGGGTCTACGTGGGTTGTCGGAATCGACGTGCCTTCATGCTTTGGGTCATAACTCCTTTAATTTAACTCCGATGGGTCTCAAATTTTGGGATCCTAAAGTACACACCGAGAGCTTTCCATCGATATCTTAGAGGCCTAAAACGGAGTACGGATGAAGAAGTTATGGGCGTTTGAAGTCGGCAGGGAAAAGCTGACCAGAAGATTGACTCGCCTGAGTCATCCTGTGACTCGCCCGAGTCACCCTACTGCCCAGGGACGTCGCGTCCGCGACTCTTAGGGTCACGCCCGTGACCTCCTTCTGCCCAGACCTGCTGCTGCTGCTGCGTGTTGTTTTTTTCCCCCCATTCCTATATATACCCCCTCCCTTGGCATTGTTTAGAAGTTTTTGAGATTTGAATGTAATGCTTGGCATTATAGGGTTTATCCCAACTTCCCCAAAAATCTTGTTAACTTTATCCAATCAATTTTGGTGGTGTTTCAAGTCATTCTTTTAGTGATTATTTAGTGGGTTACCTTTGATAATCATGGTGGGGTGTTAGGCCTAGAGTTGTGGTTCTCCTTGCTCAAGGTCATATCCAACCTTTGGGTGTTCAAGGCCCTTGTTCGTGTTGAATATTGATCATCCATCATCACTCAAGCTAATCTTCACCCTCCACGCATACGGTAACGCTCCATTTGGTATCAGAGCTACAGTTTGTTCTAGCTTGAGTTTTGTTCATTGTTCTTGCTAGTAGTGAATTCTATTGTGGATTGTATGCAAATTTTGGTGACCCCCATCGCTTGTGCTATCAAAGTGTGTTGGAATATATTGTATTGTGTTTCTATTTGTTGGATTTGAAGTCATTTGAAGCTATGAGGAGAAGTTGGAAAATAGTGCACTCAAGGTGTTTGATGAAATGTCTGAGTGAAAAAAACACAAAGAACCCTTAGCCAAACACTTGCCAACCACAAAAGAACCCTCAAACTCAAAAAAATACCCCAAACACAATCCGTCCTTTACCCATGCTCTTGTTATGGCCCCTAAGCCGAGTCTCGAGAGTCGATTCATGAACATTCAAAATACTCTTGAGGCCATTGCGGCGTAGATGGACAATCTCACCCAAGAGTATCAAAGACAACCCCGAGGTGAACGAATGAGGTCCACTCGTAGCCCTATCCGTCCTCCTCCCTCCAACGATTCGAGTGACGATGATAGAGGCTCGTTTCGACGTCATAGTCGACGGGAAGCGGTTGAAATAAAGCCCCCACGGAATGAATTCTATGATGTCGAGGCCAAACTTCCAGAATTCAGTGGCAACACAGACCCGGAAGACTATCTTGAATGGGTCCAAATCTTGGAGAGGAATTTTGGAACTAAGGGGTATAGCGATGAACATGCCTTCAAGATTGCTAGATCGAAACTCACCAAGGTTGCATCCCTTTGGTTTGAGAATATCAAGGCATAACGAGCTAAAGAGGGTCGAGCAAAGATCACTTCATGGGCACGACTTAAGAGATTGATGAATCGACGATTCTTGCCTAGTGCTTACAAGCGAGAGGTTAACCATGAACCTATCTCGTCACTTGATGGGCGTGGAAGAATTAAGCAAGCAAAGGTCGATCTCATGCCCAACGAGGGAGCTTCCGTTGACCCACGTAAGCCCCTTGGCGATATTGTTAAAGTTCCATGCTAAGAGGACGATGAGAATATCGATCATGCCCTTCCTCTCGTTCTTATTGAAGGAACCCAACAAGAAGCCCCGATGATCATCTCAACATCACTTTTTGAGGAACCAAGCAACAACGAAATTGCCACCGACACCTCTCATGGCTTGGTCAATTATGATCTTCCCAAGGAAAACGATGAGGTAACCCAAGACTCTTTGATTGAAATCGATGATGGGTGTACTTCAGAGTCTTTGATTAAATCGCATATGATATTTGGGAGGCATTGGATGTTTGATGATGTTTGTTGGCGTGATAATTTGTATGATGATTATGTGATGTCGAAGTTTGATGATTCTCTATGCTTGAAGTGGATTGCTAAGAATCTTGGTGTTCCTTTGGTGTCTAGTGACAAGTTTGGGTTTGATGGAGCCATTATTCTAGATCCTTCCATGTTAATGAGATCGTCGTTTGTGTCGTCCACCAACGAATATTGCTTGCATGTTGGTCGTTGTGATATGAAGTACTTGAATGTGTCATACATGTTATTTGATCGACATTGGTGTTCGAGGATTTGTCGTTGATTGAGTGTTGTTGGAAATTTGGTATGCAATGGTTGAATCGTATGTTGAGTGAAGAGCTTTTACTTGGCTTTGATTGCGTGAACCCCTTAAACCCACATCAAAACAAAACCTGGGTGGGAAGTGAGTTGAGGAACCTCCTTTTGAGCGAAACACAGGATGAGTGTGTTCTTGGTGAGGACAAGAGATCCATAACTTTGTCTTTATCGAGTAGCAAGCTTAGTGAGGGTGAGTGTTCCCTAGCTCCACAAAAATTTCCTCCTTCCATCCTTCGCCCTTCGCCCCCAAGCCTATTCAAGAATTCCTATTTCTTCAAGCAAGGTGGAGTTCACAGCGTGATCATGATCGGTTTGTTGGAGGGTTCAAGCAATGGGTGGGCGAGCTCTGGGATGTGCCTTCCTTTTAACTCCCAGGAGTTGAGGGCAACTCTTTTTCAAGAAGGGGAGAATGGAGCGTGTCAGGATGGGGCCCGAACCTCGAAATTCATGATCGCTAAACCGTCCCGCACCCCCTCCACGAAACACAATGAAAATAGCTCCGAGGACGGGTGTAGAGTCCATTTCAAGGTGGACCCGAGACTTTGGAGGCGTATTCAGGTCATCACCGGGTGTGGTATCCACTTCAAATGGGACCTAGGACCATGGGAGTGGAGCTACGGGTCCTCATCGAGACCTACTTCGGGCCTTTAAAAGGCTTCGGAGTCATTCGGAAAGAATAAGCGGAAATGGGTCAACATGGGTTGTCGGAATCGACGTGCCTTCACGCTTTGGATCATAACTCCTTCAGTTTAACTCCAATGGGTCTCAAATTTTGGGAGCTTAAATTACACACCGAGAGCTTTCCATCGATATCTTACGGGCCTAAAACAAAATTTGGATGAAGAAGTTATGGACGTTTGAAGCTGGCAGGGAAAAGCTGCCCAGAAGACTGACTCGCCCGAGTCACCCTGCTGCCCAGGGACGTCGCGCCCATGACTCCTAGGGTCGCGCCCGCGACCTCCTTCTGCTCAGACCTGCTGATGCAGCTGCGTGTTGTTTTTTCCCCCTATTCCTATATATACCCCTTCCCTTGGCATTGTTTAGAAATTTTTGAGATTTGAATGTAATGCTTGGCATTATAGGGTTTATCCCAACATCCCCAAAAATCTTGTTAACTTTATCCAATCAATTTTGGTGGTGTTTCAAGTCATTCCTTTAGTGATTGTTTAGTGGGTTACCTTTGATAATCATGGTGGGGTGTTAGACGTAGAGTTGTGGTTCTCCTTGCTCAAGGTCATATCCAACCTTTGGGTGTTCAAGGCCCTTGTTCGTGTTGAATATTGATCATCCATCATCACTCAAGCTAATCTTCACCCTCCACGCGTACGGTAACGCTCCAAAAGACCTTGGGGTCAGCTACCCCTGTGTAAGTAGGCGGGTTAATGTTGTCGAACATGTGGAGAGGGGCGGAGGGGTCATCTTCCTTTCTTTCCCCCCGTTTGCCTGTCATTTCCCGCAGCTGGTCATCGTGTCTGGCTAATATCTTTATCATTAGCATGCTCGCGAGGTCGTTCCCTGGTGGGGCTGTTGTGGACATTTTTCCTCGTCGTTCGGGCTTCCGAACGTCCACGTTTGGATTGGGGTATGATTCGGTGATTTGTGCGGGGGTTTAAACCTTTGAAAAAGACTCTTTAAGGAATTTTAATTATATATCTCAAGAATAATATTTGTAAAATTACTTTCCCTTCACTTATGCATTTTATGAGTGGTTTGGAATTAAATCTTTAAGAGTGAACATCCATTTGCTCCAAACTCTTTCAAATTTAACTCAATTTGCTCATTTTAATGTTGGGTTGGGAAGAAAGCAATTTATGCAAGCATTATTTAGGAATACATAACTAAAAGGCCTTAAAGTTGCATCGGTAAATTGTAAAACCATGTTTTACCATAGTTTATGCAACCCGATGTGCTTTTAGTTCGAAATGGGAGTTGCCACCCGACTTTTTAAGGGAAAAGCCAAGACAAACCAAAGACAAAAGAAAGAAAGACTCCGCCTGCGAAAACCAAGAGTGGATTCGGGGGTAAGGCAACGAACTCGAAAAATAGGAACTTTAGGAGTTCGCCTCTCACAAAAGGAAAGACTCTACTAAAAGTTGAAGTGTGCTTTTTGTAAGATTTGAAAAGAGAAGAAATAGGAACCTTATAGAATTATTTCATTGAGCATGCAACATGTATTATAAAAGAAGTACAACATTTACACATTATTTACAAGGAAAATGAAGGAACTTTAGGGCTTACATTGTGCTAATTTGAAGAAGAGGCCTTGCCTTGCCTTGGTGCTTGAAGATACTCCTCTTAATACCCTTGAATAATACTCTTCAAACAAAGTGCTAGAACAAACCAAAAGAAAGTAGGGAAAAATGGTGGAAAAGATGGTAGAAAAGAGGGATTTTTTTGTAGCTTTTGTGTGTTTAGGTTTAGGGTTTTTTGTGGTGTTTTGGATATGGTGTATAGTGAATTATGAGATGGTGAGAATAGGAATTGAAATGATATGAATGTGGTGATAAGGTAAGAAGAAAGATGAATAGAATAGTGATATGAGAATAGGGACAAAGATTAGAGAGAATAAAGAGATGAGTGAGAGATAGAATGGATTAGTTGGTGAATTGGTGAGTGAGTTTGGCATTGTGATGAGTATTATTTATAGGATAATGAGAGAGAGGAGAACACATAACATGCATGCACTCACATAGTAATCTCCGGCTAGGCACAAAACACTAGGGCAGTAGGGGGGATGATCCTCCATGGACGGTAGCTCGTGGGCAATTGACCACGTGTGGGCGGAGAGCTCAAGTCCGACCGGCCACCAGCTGGGGGGATGTATGGATTGTCGTCCACGCATGCATGGACGGTGGTGTGTGGAACCAGTCTGCCTAGGGAAATGGTGGTTCACAGTTGGACGACAACTCCTTTTATTTGTAATCTTAAGATTATTATATTATGTTTTTGTGAGGATTTGAACTTGTGACTTCTTGAGCTTGATTTCGCATGGCTTGCATGGCTTGCATTTTACATAGAAGTTTGCATGTAAGCTTGCATGCAACATTAAAGCACATTTGTACGTGTAAAGTTCACGCATTTTAGCTCTCTTCCGGCCTCTTCTTCTTTATCTTGATCTTTTAATTTCATATATTTATGTCGTATAGCTTGTGACAAAACCCGGTGTCTACAGCTGCTCCTTACGCGAGCACTATGTGAGCATAATATTGGCGAAGCTCGGCCATGTTTTGCGGGCGTTGCTCAGCCGTGGCTTGTGGGCGACCCCGGTTACTGTCATCAGTGCGGAACCATTCGCGTCCGACATCTTGGATTCAAAAAGGTTTGATTTAATCTACTAAGGTTTTATCATAATTTTAACTTAAACATGACCGACAAGGTAAACAGAACTCACACATACTTTAACCCTAACAACATTTAATAACATCACATTCCAACACTTTAGTAATGACAACAAAAATTTCAAGGGTTCCGTCTTTTAGATTAACTCCACATTTCACATGATCAATTGCCACACATCTTCCCACATTTATAAGATTGAAACAATAACTCAAGAAAAAAAAAATCCATCACTTTATATTATTTGCACACCAGCATAACATAGAGTTGAGTTAACCCCTAGTTGGGGATAACAAAAGAAACACACCACACACCTACAAATTTAAAACAAACCAAAAACTAATTACGTGTAAGTATCACTACTTGGGACTGATATCGCTACTCCTCTACTACTCTACTTAGAAAATCCTCATGCACAAAACGTTCTTGCGAGCTGCGATTGGGATCCAATCAGGATCGCCAGATTCATCCCCCGAGTACTCCTCGGGGTCTTCTTCCATTTCCAACTCTCCCATAACCTCATCCTTGGGCTCGGTCTCCTCCTCAAGGATGTCTTCAGGTACAGGTGTACCCCTAGGGTTTTCCTCATACCCCGAATCCTCCTCAGGATCTTCCTTCTCTTACGGATCTTCCTCTGGTTACAGGCCCTCCTCGGGAATGTATTCCGTACCCACCTCGGGTTTTCAAGTCTTTTAGAGGAGCTAGAGTCCCACCCTCATAGCAAAGGCAGCGGTATGCCATCTAACAGATGTCAAAACAAAAGGCATGCACTTGCCACACATAAGGAAACAAAAAGAGAGAAACACATCCCATTCCCCCATCCTACACTCATCATTCCGAACGTAGCATCCTAATCTCTAACTAAAACCTAATAGACACTTAGGAGCTACCAGGTTGTAACCCAAAGCTCTGATACCATTCTGTAACGCCCTAGAAATTCAATTATAGATTTAACGGCTGAAATCTAACGTTGACTAACTTTAACAGCGGAAGTCTCATTTTTTTTTCTTTTCAACTGGTCGTCACTGCCATATCCTCGAAGGAATACAAGGCGAGAAGGAAAAACTGACAACTGTTCTTTGAATTAAAACCAAACTGAACAACTTCAAATCCTGAAATCAAACTACTCAACATAACTTACTCCAAGTCTTTCTGAATTGAAACACAACATAAATAACCATTACTAAACTCGCCATCCTTAGTTTTAATTTTCATTCTCATCAAAGAGATCTTCAAATGAAAACAAAAGATTTACAAACAGGAGGAGAAACTCAATAATGTCTACCCCTAACAGTCAAAACAAGTTAAAGTTCATTTCAATTCATTTACGAGGAGGAGGGTACAAGTCAAAAATTTCACAAACCCTTAACCTCCTTAGAAGTAAAGACAAACCCTTTCTTAACAACCAAAAACTAGTGGACATTCCTCAACCACAATCGATTCCTGTTTCTTTTTTTTTATTTTTTAATGTAGGCGGGATGCTAAATCCCTTAATACAACATATCAAACTATATCAGGGCACTCCCTGATCTCTTGGTCCATAACCCTACAGGATACTAAATCCTAGTCTATGGGTTATCCCCCGCAATTCACTTATCAACCACAAAACTATATCAGAGTACCCCCTGATCTCTTGGCCCATAACCCTGCAGGATGTCAAATCCTGGTCTCTGGGTTATCATCCACAATTCACTAATCAATCACAAAACTATATCAGGGCACCCCCTGATCTCTTGGCCCATAACCCTCCAAGATGCCAAATCCTGGTTTCTAGTTCTCACCCGTAATTCATTTATCATTCTCAAAACTACATCAGGGTACCCTCTGAGCTCTTGGTCCATAATCCTACAGGATACCAAATCCTGGTCTTTGGATTATCCCCCAAAACCCGCTGAATGTTCCACTTTTATTTATTAGTATCTTATACATTCTCATTTCACAACTCTCTACTCAAACCCAACCCAAGTTACCAAACCCAATAACAAAAGCCACTTGCAAAAACTAACTCAATTTCCTCAATTAGAATTAGAAATCAACATCCATAAACAATAATTACAACAGGGAATCAAATTCACCACATAAAATCCCCTTCAGGATGCATGCTTAATAACACAAAGCAACTCACCAAACATGCAATAAGCATCAAATTGGGGAGTTACGGCATAGACATTACCTAGATTTCTTCACTTCACTTCCACGAACACACTTGAGCTCACTAAAACGACACGAACTAGGTCATGCCTAAAATTGAATAATTTCTATAATTAAAATGCACCCTTCGAAGCTAGTATTAACTACCTTCTACCTAACCTTCCCCTAGGAACACCATAGGGTCCTCATCTTTCATGAATTAACATCTTGAACTACTCAACACATCTTTCACACAGACACACATTAATAAACTTGCAACATATTTCACATATTCACATTTCGACATAATTAAAAATAGGACAGATTACATCGCATGCATTGCAAGGGTCATAACTTGACTTCTCAACATCCCACGATCCTGAATTTGGACTTCCTGGATACCTCGAGATGTCTTCTAAAAGTTTCATGTTGATCTTGAGACCTAAAACACACTCTAAGGTCCCCAAACACAACCCATACTCTAATTGGTCGAGTTCTTACCTATGTCTGGTAATTGGGCCACAACTCGACATATACACCTCCAAAGCCCGGTCCGCAAAATTCCTATGAAAAATAACATCTTAGGGGACTTTCAGCCCAACCGGTTTGGTCAAAATACGACTACACAATTTATGGTGACCCCTTCTTTACAACCTATCGAATATGTCCCGTTTCCAATATATTCACTTGTAGTCGGTAATTTCGGTTCAAACCCTAACCACCCGATCCCGAGCTGCTAATTTGGGACCCAAAACAGTGGGCTAAGATCAAGGTCCTTCCCCTAACCCAACCAAGGCCCATACTTCATGGTTACTAGAACTAAAACTTAATTAGTCATAACTCAATTCTTTAATTAACTAATTCTTTCTTTAAACCTTACAATTAAAACCCAAGCTATCTCTATATTTTGGTCATCCAAGACTTCACAACATCATGACATGGCAAGAATTTCAAGATCGCTATCCATAAACGAATTTAATTACATAAAGGAAAACGATAAAGATATTCATAATAACGCCATAACACGTGTTAACAATCTATTAACATGATTAACATAACAAGTTCAATTCTTTACTAACATAATACAATTTAAACTTGTAAAGTCCTAGAATACCTGGATAAAAATGACACTAAACTTTCCGAAATAATAAAAAATACCACTGAATTTGGAAAACTGTCAAAATTACCCTTAATCTTTCTATGATGATCAAATATACCCTTCTAATTTTTTTTTAACCGGCTGTAGCCAGTTTCCAAGTAAAAACACTTTGAAAATTGTTTTATAAAAAAAGTGGAAAAATGTATATGGGATGGGAAATTGTTGGGATCCATGTTCCCAATCTTCCCTCCATTCTCATCTCTCTCCTCTGCACTTCAACCCCTTCTTCTTCTTCTTGAAAGAACAGACCCAACTCAACTTCAAAACCCTAAACCCTAAATCAGAAAAGTGGTGAAGCAAACAGTGGCGGGTCTGACGGACGGTGGCCCAGTGGTCGGAAAGTGGTCTAGTCTTAGCTGATGATGTTGCATTAGTCAATCAAGGGCAGTGATCAAACAGTGCAAGTTGAAATCAGGTAACGTCAAATGTGAAGTTTGTTTGTGGCGGTGTGTAATTTACCAAAATTGAAATATTTTTTTTGTTCTTGTTTGTGGTTTGCTGAAATATGATACTGTAAATGAGTGGTTTGTTGAAATATGATACAGATTAGGTTGGACATGGTAAAAGAGGTCAAGGTCGAGGGATTTCTTCCACATTCACAATGAGTGTCAAGTTTTGAGGTACAGTAGCACCGTACACAACTTTGTGGATTCCCATTGACACCATGAGAGTGACCAAATGAGCTTGACATTCTGGGAAGTTGAAGAAGATGAAAAAGAAATTAAAACAGGGGATGAAGAAATGGAACAGGGGAAGAGAAAGAAAGAAAATGAAGAAGGGGACAAAGAGGAATCTGGGAAGAAGAAATGGGAGATGATGAATGGGTTTTTGGTGTGAAGGGAGTCTTCACCTTGAAAAAAGGGGTTTTAGGCCTTTCTTTTTTTTTTTTTAACTTAATTGAATGGTAACCGGTTCTTGTAGGTAAAAAGGGTATATTTGAACATTATAGAAAGATTAAGGGTAATTTTGACAGTTTTTCAAGTTCAGTGACATTTTTTATTATTTCGGAAAGTTTAATAGCATTTTTATCCAAGCACTCTAAAGTCCTAAGCAGACTTTCAAGATTAAGCTAACAAGAACAAAAAATTATTCTGAGGTACCCTAACTTTTGATGAAATGTTTTTCTGGTACCCTAACTTTTCAAAACTAATTTTGAGGTATCCTTACTGTTTGGGTTAGTAATTATTTGGTGCTTTTCCGGCCATTAATTTTATTAAGTGACTAAAATGCCCTTGTTCTTCCCTTCTAAACTTAATCATAAGAATCCCAACGTAATTACTAATTTATCAACATGAATCCCAACGTAATTTAATCATAAGAATCAAACTTAATATTTTCTTAAATCATATAGTAGCCAGCTTAATAATTAAAATTAATTGATTAATCTTTAAAAAAAGCAGAAAGTAAACTCATAATATTTACAACAAGAATGAGTAAAAGAACATGTGAATGAACATAAAGAAACAAATGAACACTTAAACTAATAATCCTGAATCATACTTTGATAATTAACCAATTTAAATCAGTTTAGCATGATTAAACACAACCATAACCATGATTCGCATATGATATATAATATAAATCACATATTAGCCACATGAATAAAAAAAAAAAACATCTAACCATCTAAACTAACAATCAAGAACTATAACTTGATATTTACACTAATAACATTCTAAATTTTGCACGAATACACATTCTTTATTTATCAACATGTAATTAGTGAGAAATAAAACTCAATCTTAATTACTAACCAACAATATGCATCATAATTCAAACTTAATCACTAAACTAAAATTTGAACAACCTAAACTCTAGTTTATTTTATTAATCACGCATACATACATTTCTTAATGAAAGGTTAAACACATTAAAAACTATACAACTATATATATCAATATATAGCATGCATAATAATCAATTTATAAGCAGTGAACTCATATTTACACATTAAACTAACCCTACTTCATGCATAAAATAATACTAATAAACCCTAAACATGATTTAACACACAATACACCACAGAAATCACATATTAGCAAGAATTAATAATCAAAACTACAACAAGAATAAAATCAATTACAACCAGAATATAAACATAATATATATTTACACATAATTAATCATGTTTACAAGTAAATAATGTAATTAATAATGATGATAATAATAATAATAATAATACTAATAATAAAACAATGAATTAGGGTTTATACTAGAGAATAGGGTGGTTGGTTGGGTTGCAGACAGTTACTGGCGGCAACGGGGCAGACGGTGGTTCCCGGCGCGTCGCGGATGGTCGGAGGTGGCGCTAGTGTCGACGTACGGCAATGGCATCGGGGCCGTGTTGATCGAACAACAACAAAAGTATATTCCTCCTAGTCGATCGCGTGTCTGGTGGCTGGTGTCAAGGTCGACTGGGTGTGCGACGACGGTGCGGTGGTGATCGGAGAGCGAGGCAGTGGCAGGCGATGGTGTGGGTGGTTGCGCGATATAAGGCACAGAGAGAGAGAGAGAGAGAGAGAGAGAGAGAGAGAAAGAGATAGGAAATCAGGCGACGTTGGCTGCGGGTGGTCAGCGGCGGTGACCATGTTGGAATTATATCAAGAGTATAAGATGATTATATAGCATAAGGAATCATAAGTAACAAGTATAACGATCATATATAAGTGAAACATCAAGAATATGATCAACACGGGTGAGTTTGAGACCAACACGAGTCGTGTTGGCCTCCAGAGAGCAAAGAAAACTATCCTGGGCTCAACACGGACAGTGTTGCACACAACACGGACCGTGTTGGAACCGAGAACTTATTTTTAATGCTAACGGCTATATAATCTTATACAATAAGTATTAGATATCAATATTAAGGACGATTATTATGGATTTCTAACAGCTATATTACTTGACTTGGTTAAGGTCATATTAAGGTTATAATTCCTCATTAAGGCTCTTGATTATCCTTTGACTAAAGGATATTTTTAGAGGTTGGAAGTCTCCTTTAAATAGGAGACATTCCAAGTCATTTGAGATACACATTTTTTCCTAGCTAATCACACCTTAATTTTTTGTCTAGACTGCAGCTATACTTGAGTGATTCAAGTGAGAAACCATTTTTTGAGTGTTACAAGTGCTAAGTTTTATCCCTTTGAACATTTACGGTATAGTAAATAGTTCTTAAGGAAAGTGAGTACGAAGCCACGAGTCTTAGCGTAATCCAAAAGAGTTTCCATTGTTTCATATACTGTTTACTCCCTTTCCTCCAACAATCTTATGAACTATTTGCTAATGGCCTCGCTTCGGGATATGTCTAGCAATTTCTAAATGCTAGAACGCTTGGAAGGAGTGGATTTCCAGCAATGGCAAAGCAAGATGCACTTCTTGCTAACGACTCTGAATGTGGCCTATGTACTTAACATTGAGATTTCTCCCAAGGTGAATCAAGACCCTTTGATCGAGAAGGTGACTACTGAGGAGGCTTCCAAGGATGACGCAACCGGCAAGACTTCCACAGGTGAAGATAAAAGCAAGGAGCAAGGAAAAGACAAGACACCCTTGGAAGATGCGGAGGCTACTCGGCAAATGCTCAAGGTGGAGAATGACGAATACATTTGTAGGGGATGCATTCTCAACGGGATGATTGATACTCTCTTTGATGTCTATCAACATGTGGAAACGACAAAGAAGCTTTGGGAGATGCTTGAGGCTAAGTACGTGTCTGAAGATGCGTCAAGTAAGAATTTTCTTGTTAGTCAATTCATGAAGTTTAAGATGGATGATAATAGGAAAATTCTAGATCAATTTCATGAGATTCAACGTATTTTGAGTAACTTCAAGTAACACAATTTGAACATGGATGAATCTATAATCTCATCCTTTATTATTGACAAGTTACCTTCTTCTTGGAATGAGACAAAAAGGACACTCATGCACCGGAAAGAGGCTATGTCTCTTGAAGGTTTGGCTAACCATCTTCAGATTGAAGAAAAGTTACGCCTACAAGATGGTTCCAAAGAGTAATCTAAGGTCCATGTGGTGCAAGAGAATAAGGGAAACAAGAATAAGAACAAGAGCAAGAACAAATCTAGCAAGGGAATTCAAAAGCCTAAGCAAGTTTGTTGGGAATGTCGCAAACCGGGGCACACAAAGAGAGAGTGTTTCCAATGGATAAAGAAGCATGGTCTTTTGAACAAAGGTACATCAAAGGGCAAGAGTAAGGGGAAGGAACCCAATTCCTTTGTAGCCATGATTAAGGATCATATTACCATGATTTTCATTGGTAGTAATGATTGGTACATAGACTCGGGGACGTCAAGGCATGTTTGCATTGACAAGAGTTTATTCAAGACTCTCAAACCGGCGGATGATGGTGTGAAACTCTACATGGGCAACAACCATCCGGTCAAAGTTGAAGGCATTGGGCAAGTGGAACTTGTTTTCACTTCCGGTAAATCTTTGCATTTGAATGACGTGTATCTAGCTCCGGAAGTTTGTAAGAAGTTTGTATCCAGTTATCTTCTTAGCAAATTTGGTTTTATGCAAGTTTATGATGGAGATAACTATGTACTTTCCAAAGGAGGGATTTTTATGAGGAAGGGATATGCTTATGGAGAGATGTTTAAGTTGAATGTTAAAAGTAATAAAGATGGCATGACTTCTGCTTATATGCATGTATCTAGTTTGAATAAGTCTTTTCTATGGCATGCTAGATTGGGACATGTGAACTTTACAAAGTTGAAGGAAATGTCTATTCTTGATTTGATTCCTAAGTTGAATGATAACATAGAAAAGTGTAAGACATGCATGCTTAATAAAATCATTAAAAGTTCATTCTCAAGTGTTAAAAGAACTTCTAAATTACTTGATTTAATTCATAGTGATTTAGGAGATTCTCATAGTACACCTTCTATGGGTGGTAAGAAGTATTATGTGACTTTCATTAATGATTATTCTAGATATTGTCAAGTTTATCTTTTGAGTTCTAAAGATGAAACACTTGAAAAGTTTAAGTTTACAAAACTAGAAGTGATCTTCATTGTGAGACCTTGATTAAGACTTTACGATCCGATAGGGGAGGGGAATTTTATGATCCAAAGTTTTTCCAAGAAACGGGGATTTTCCATGAGACCACCGCCCCGTATACACCACAACAAAATGGGGTTGCGGAAAGGAAAAATAGAACTTTAAAAGAAAAGGTGAATTCTATGTTGTCTAACTCCGGTTTGAGTAATGGGTTTTAGGAAGCCATGTTGACGGCTTGTTACATTTTAAATAGAGTTCCATTCATAGGGAATTCTAGTACCCCATATGAGTTATGGAACAAAAGGAAACCAAATCTAAAGTATATTAAGATTTGGGCTTGTAGGGCCATTGTAAGGGTCCCAGAACCTAAGAAAAGAAAGTTAGGTGAAAGGGGAATTGAGTGCATCTTTATAGGCTATTCTCAAGATAGCAAAGCTTATAGGTTTTTGGGTGTTGAGCCAAATGAGTACATATCGGTGAATACCATTATGGAATCAATAGATGCAATTTTTGATGAGACTAGGTTCTCTTCAATTCCTAGACCTAAAGATGTAACTCAAGATATTGTTCCTCTATTTGAGCCTCAAGATGAAAATCATGAAGATATACCCCTACAAGATGATCTTTTGAGTCATGATGTTATTCATGATGAAGAAGATGAAAGTGTTGAATTAAGAAGGAATAAAAGATCAAGGAAATCAAAGGACTTTGGTTCGGACTTCTATGTTTATTTGGTAGAATGTTCAAGGGACTCAATTGAAAGTGAGATCCTATATATGTACAACATAGACAAAGATCCAAATTTTTTTAAAGAAACTATGCAATCTCATGATGCTTCTTTGTGGAAAGAAGCGGTACAATATGAGATTGATTTTATAATGGAAAATAATGTTTGGATATTGGTATACCTTCCTCCGGGAAGTAAACCGATTACCTCTAAATTAATGGATCTTTAAAAGGAAAAGAAAAGTAGATGATATAGTTGAGAGGTATAACACCCGATTGGTTGTAAGGGGCTTTACTCAAAAGTACGGTATAGACTACTTTGATACATATGCACTGGTAGCTAGGATAGCCTCAATACGAATGTTGTTGGCTTTAATTAGCTATTATCCATAAGCTAGTAATCCATCAAATGGATGTCAAAACGACATTCTTAAATGGAGAACTAGAAGAGGAGGTGTATATGGAACAACCCGAAGGGTTTGTTGTTGAAGGTCAAGAGAAGAAAGTTTGTAAACTTATAAGGTCTTTATATGGACTTAAGCAAGAACCTAAGCAATGGCATCAAAAGTCTGATGAGGTGGTGCTTTTAAGTGGATATAAGATCAATGAATCTGATAAGTGCATATACTATAAGTTTAATAATGGAAAAGGGGTGATTATATGCCTATACATTGATGACATGTTGATCTTTGGGACCGACATGGAACAAGTTAATAAGACCAAAGAATTTCTATTCTCAAAGTTCTCTATGAAGGACATGGGTGAAGTGGATGTCATTCTTGGTATTGAGATCATTAGAAATAATGATGAAATAAGTTTATCTCAAGAGCATTACATTGAGAAAATTTTAAATAAGTTTGGAGGTGAGAATATATATCTAGCAGTAACACCTTACGATTCAAATAAGAAAATAGAGAAAAATTTGGGTTCTCCGGTTGATCAACTTGAATATGCTAAGTTGATAGGAAGTCTCATGTATGCTATGACAAGTACAAGGCCAGATATTGCTTATGCAATTGGCATGTTAAGTAGGTTTACAAGTAATCCAAGTAATATGCACTGGTGCACTATTCGGAGAGTATTGAGATATTTAGCTGGTACTAAAGGTTTCCAACTTACTTATAAAGGAGAATCTTCGGTTTTAGAAGGTTACTCGGATGCGAGTTGGATAAATAAAGGGGATTTTTCTTTTTACCAGTGGATGGGTGTTCCTATTAGGAGGTGGAGCGGTTTCTTGGGATCCAAGAAACAAGCTAATATAGTCGACTCCACTATGTCTTCAGAATTAGTAGCATTATATGCTGCGTGTAAGGAAGCGGAATGGTTAAGGAACTTATTATTGGAAATACCTATTTGGTATAAGCCAATGGTGCCTATCACAATTCATTGTGATAGCAAGTCTACTCTTGATGTTGTATATAGTCATGTTTACAATGGCAAGTCAAGGCACATTAGTTTAAGACATGCTTATGTACATCAACTTATAAGGGATGGAGTAGTGACTTGAAGATATGTCAAATCAAAAGAAAATATAACTGATTCTCTAACCAAAGGGTTGACTAAAGATTTGATAATAGGTCCTTCAAAAGGGACGGGTTGTAGCTCAAAGAACTACTAATCACAACAAAGACTCAACTTTACATATTGGAATACCACCAATTTTTAAAGTTCAAATGAGTACGAAGTTGTCTAAATTAGTAGGAAGCTTCGTTTTTATCCCTCAAGTGATGCTTAGAAATATTTAATGACAAGAGGTTGAGTAGTAATACTCTTAATAAACTTTGTGGAAAGTCTAATTACAGAGGTGGTATATTACAAAGTTTACCTGTGTAAGTGTTATGTGTAGCCGCATAAAGGAGTTATGAGCTAAAGTTCTGAAACACTTATGAAGGATATGGACACAAGGCCGGATAAAAGTGTCAAGGTATCTACACTAAAATTTAAAAATGTATGTGTGTTATGAGTATAGTTAGTCAATATAAATCCAAAGTTCAAAGACATGTCTACTTTGCGATTTGGATTCAATTTTGGCTCATGTACACTAAATGAAAAGTTTAAAGGGTAATCTACATTTCATTAGGCATATGTTTCGTGGGTTTCTCAAGTGATTACAAGTTAAGGTATTGAAAGAACCCTAAAAGGGAGGGGGGTGAATAGGGTTACTGAATTTTCTGCACAATTCACAACTGATAAAGGGTGTTATGTTCTCAATCTTGTTAGATTGAGAATTACCTTAATAGGATGCAGAAATAAACGTAATAAAAGACAATAAATATAAACTCAATAACCTCCTTTATTATGTTTTGAACTTGATCAACCTAGGATGAACGTCCTTACGTTTTATACTGAACTAAGCGCCTTTCAAGGACGCTTCTTATTTTTCTGGAAAACACACTTCACCAAACACAGTTTTGGTAAAAACTCAAATCGATCCTAGCACCTTCAAGGACTCGATTAACAGGAGCAAATCACAAATCTAAGTCCGTCTAGATTTTGATTACACTCGAACACGATATCTCTCTCACACGCTTTTCTCTCTACTCGAAGAAGGAAAATCAAAACAAGAATTCAAATTCTCTGTTTTGCTCACTCGATTTCTTCCGTGGAATCGATGCTTTTCACAAGTTTGGATCTTCGATTTTATAGAGTCTGATGTGCGAGTCGTTTGATACTTGATCTGGGTGGATTCTTGCCTTCTCTGCGAGTTACAACATCCTTCCAAATTTGATTCAATCCTGTTTCCTTTTTGCTTGATTTCCGGAATTGTCTTAAGATTTCCTTTCCAATCTTCCGTTTAATTGCTTCCTGCGATTCACATTGTTAAACTTAATTAACTCAAGAAAATAGGATAAGAAATGAGGATAAACGAGTTTCCAAAAAAAGCTTTCCTATTCTTGCTTCAGTTTGTCTTTCACTTCAAAACACGATTCCTCTGCTGAATGTCCTCGATATCCTGGATGGTGAATGTCCTTTGGATATGTTGCCCTAAGGACCTTCTGTCTGTGGCAGGGAGGGTTCTACAATCTCCCCCTTTTTTAGTGAAAGACAAAAATATATATAGGCAGTATATATGTAATACATAAGAACATTCATGCACCTGTAATAAGATAGCAAGAGGAGTTAATTATTACAGACCAACAAGAGTTATGCTGCATAGGCCTAGAGTTGCATAGCCTCTTCTCCCCCCTTTTTGGCTTTCACCGAAAAGGAAACAGGAGGAATGTTTGGCAAACACAAAAAAAACTAGTTTGTAATCATAGCAACATTAGAGTATTTTTAAAAAACGGGATCTGAGGGATCAGGATTGACAGGGCCAGGGGAGGGGGCTTTAGCGGGAACTGTTGGAGCAGATGGCTGATATGCTTGGATGACGTCCTTCAGGGCTGCTGTAGCATGGAGCATATCTTCCTTTACCGTACGAAGGGCCTTCACTTCTTCTTTGAGGGTCAGCACTTCCTCTTGGAGGGTGGAAATTTGTTCTTGCAGGGCGTTTTGGACATCCTTGGCTGCAGCAGTGGAGCTGGAGGCTTCAGCAGCTTTGACTTCATTAGAATGAAACCAGGATCCATCGAATTGTTGCTGATACCCAAGAGTGGGGAGAAGGGAAGGACCAATAGTGGGCAGGTTCAAGGAAATTTGGTCACACCCTTCTAAAGGAACTCGACAGGCTTTGAAAATCTTAGTGAGCAGGTTTCCGTAGGGTAGAGGCCCAGAGGGTGAACTAGCAGCGCGAATGATGTGGTGAATGACCATTTCACCAAGTTCGGGATGTTTGTTGTTAAGGACGTTCAGAAGGAGAGATGCACAGGCTTCATTGATTGTTTCTTTGTTTGTACCCCGGGGAAGAATGGTACGGACAATGGTGTAGTAAAGAAATCTGGCTTCAGATTTTAGGCATGTGTACTGGGTGGTTTTTTGTTCAGTAGGTCTAGCAAATTGGCGACGAAGTTCCTGTTTGGGATCGGATGGAAGGGACAAAGGTGGTTTAGTAGGGTCAGGGATAACTCCCAGGATGTGTTCAATTTGGTTTGGGGGGAGGAATATGTCAATTCCTGCGCCAGAAGTTTGCAGGGTGGCACGGGGGGAACTGTAAGAGAGATTTGCATAGAACTGAAGAACAAGAGATGGGTAGATTACCGGTTCACATGTGAAGAAGGAGGAGCAACCCAACTCTTTGAACGCAGCAAACGATGGAAAGATTTGGAGCAGAGGCTCTAGTTCAACGTTCTCATAGCAAAGAATCACTCGATTAGAGAGGTTTTCCATTTTTTTTTCGGTGGAGAGAGCCAGAGTGGTTGATGGGTTTTGTGGAACGGCGATAGCTTCAGATGAAGACGAGTGGGTGGATTCGAGTGGGCTGGAGGTGGACTTGCGAGACCGCAGTCTCTTGGCCACACCAGTTGGTGGGGATAGGGCAGGGTTTTTGTGTGCAGGCCTTTTCTTCATGGTGGAGGAGTGAAGATGATAGAGATGGTTGGTGGGGATGAGTGAATGAAAAGTGAGGGTGGTGGGGTCAGTTTAAATAAGGGTTTGAAGGGGAGAGGGAGAAGGTCGGATATGGGGAAGGGAAAGGAAATGATGAGAGAGTATGGGTATCGATAAAAGGAAAGAGGGAGGATTGAGTGTGACGGATGGGGTTTTATTGTGATTTGATGGGATATTTAAAAGATTTTAAAATCTGCAAGAAGGGAAAGGGAGGGCGGATGAAAGGAAGGAGAGTGATAGAGAGAGAAAAAACTTACAAGAATAAACAAAGATTATTTTGAAAAGATTTCGAAAAATCAGTTATCCAGAGCAGTTATAGAGTGAACTGTCCGTATAACTGGTTGCCAGGAGTTTATATGGGAATGCTCAATGTGGTTCCAGGACAAGAGTGTCAAGGTCCTTTATGAGCAAAAAAAAATTTGAGAACATACCTGCTGGGTGAGGTCCTTTGGCTCCCCCTGGAAGGGTGAACCCTAACTCCCCCTCAACTAGGCATTCGGTTGAAGCATGCCAAGTTCCCTTCTGTTAGTGATGAACTGCTCAGTGGGAAGGGGCTTGGTGAAGATATCGGCCAGTTGTTGATGTGTGGGTAAAAAGTCCATAGTGATATGGCCTTTGTCCACATGATCTCTGATAAAATGGTGTCGTACTTCAATGTGTTTGGTGCGGGAGTGCTGAACTGGATTCTTGGTAATTTGGATTGCACTTTGATTATCACATTTAATTGGAGTACTTGAGGTTTCGATGTCGAGGTCCTTTATCTGTTGCTTGATCCACAAGAGTTGTGCACAGCAAGCAACGACAGCAATGTACTCAGCTTCTGCTGTGGAGAGGGCAACGACATTTTGCTTCTTTGATTTCCAGGATATGAGTGATAGGCCTAGCATTTGGCATCCTCCTGAAGTGCTTTTTCGATATGTTCTGGATTTAGCAAAATCAGCGTCTGAGTATCCAACAAGATGAAGGGAGTTGTTGCTAGGATACCATAGCCCAAGGTCCTTTGTGCCTGCAAGATATCTTAGGATCCTTTTGACAGCAATCATGTGAGATTCCTTAGGGGCACTTTGCAAACGTGCACACACACACACGCTAAACATAATGTCTGGACGACTAGCAGTTAGATAGAGGAGAGATCCAATCACACCGCGGTATTGTTTGTCAGAAATGGCCTTACCGTTTTGATCATGATCAAGCTTTAAGGTGGAGGACATTGGGGTGCTACAGTGCTTGACATTTCAAGCCCATATTTCTTTAGGAGCTCTTTGACATACTTACTCTGATTGATAAAGATGTCATCTTCATGCTGCTTGATTTGTAAGCCGAGGAAGAATCTAAGTTCTCCCACAAGGCTAATTTCAATTTCCTTGCTCATAAGATCAGAGAAGTCCTTTACTAGGATTTCATTAGTAGCACCATATATAATGTCATCTACATAAACTTGAATTATAGTGGAGTCCTGACCTGAGGTTTTGATGAATAGTGTTTTGTCTATGAGACCTCGTGTGAATCCATTTCTTAGAAGAAAGGAGCTTAGTCTTTCATACCAAGCCCTGGGAGCTTGTTTTAGCCCGTAAAGGGCCTTTTGAAGTCTGTAAACATGAGAGTCTGGATTTTGTTGTTCAAAACCTGGAGGTTGTTCCATATAGACTTCTTCCTTCAGGTATCCATTGAGGAAGGCACTTTTCACATCCATTTGATACAGCTTCATGTGAGTTGATGCAGCATAGGCAAGAAGTATCTGAATGGCCTCTAGTCTTGCAACTGGGGTGAAGGTTTCCTCATAGTCGATGCCTTCTTCTTGGTTATACCCTTTGGCAACTAGCCTTGCCTTGTTTCTTGTGACAGTGCCATGTTCATCTAATTTGTTGCGGTAGACCCATTTTACACCAATGACTTGGTGGTGTTCAGGTCTTATGACAAGCTTCCATACTTTGTTGTGCTCGAATTGATTTAATTCTTCTTGCAAAGCTAGGATCCAGTTGTTGTCCTTTAGAGCTTCTTCAGGTCCTTTAGGTTCAATCTGAGAAACAAATGCGTGAAAGGCACAAAAGTTTCTAAGAGAGGATCGAGTTCTAATACCTGTTTCCAGACCTGAAAGGAGATTATCAGCTGGATGAGCTGGTTTGAACCTGAAGGCCCTTGATGACTCCTCAGTGTTTTGCTGTGCAGTATCAGCCATTTGAGGAGTTTCTGTCGATGAAGGCCCTTGTCCTTCACTTGAGGAAGGTCCTTGTTCTGCATCATGTGAAGGTCCTTGAGCTTCATTTTCCTCATGTTCTGAAGTTGATTGCATGGTGTCATCTGGAGGAGGTTCTTCATTTTGTTGAAGAGGACCTTGCTGAAATATACGAGGTGTGTCCTCGTCATCATCATCTTGATGAATCTGGAATTTGATGGAGGACTTTTCTGATGGAGTGGTGGAAGTTTCATCGAAAACAACATGAATGGATTCTTCCACCCTTTTTGATGCTCTAATGTAGACTCTGTAGGCCTTGCTGGATAAGGAATATCCCACCAGAATTCCTTCTTCACTTCTTGGCTCAAATTTTCTTAAGGCCTTTTTACCATTGTTATGAACGAAGCATTTGCATCCAATGGCCTTGAGATGAACTACATTTGGCGTCTTGCCCTTGAACAACTCATAGGGTGTCTTCTTCATGAAGGACCTTATGGTACATCTGTTGAGAATATAATTTGAGGCATTTATTATTTCAGCCCAAAGAAAGAGGGGTAGATTGTTCTCACAGATGATTGTTCTGACCATGTTTTCCAGTGTGCGGTTCTTCCGTTCAACCACACCAGTCTGTTGTGGTGTCCTTGGGGCAGAGAAGTTATGTGCAACCCCTTCTTGATCACAGAATTTTCCAAATTGATCTCGATTATCAAACTCTCTTCCATGATCTGTTCTTATAGACACTAGACTGAGTCCTGTAAGGACCTTGAGTTGTCTGTACAGTTTCTCAAATTCTGGGTAAGTTTCTAGGTAAATCTTGAATAATCATCAACAATAACTAGTATGTATGAGCGACCTCCTAGACTTTTGTATGGGATTGGTCCACAGAGGTCCATATGTGACAGTTCTAAACACCTAGAGGTGGTTACTTGAGACACAGGTTTAAAGGAGGTTCTGGTCTGTTTACCTCTTGTGCATGCATCACATACTTTGTCACTAATGTAGTTCTGAGATGGCAGTCCTCTAACTAAACGTAGTTGTTTCAGTTTCTGAAGGGTTTTCATGCTGACATGACCTAATCTACGATGCCACAACCAGGTTTCATCTGATACAACTTTAAAACATGTAAGGTCATTTGACAGAGGATCACTAAGGTCAATTACATACACATTATTCATTCGATGACCTCTAAGGACTGTTTCATGAGATTCATTCTCTACAACACAGGAATTTTCGCTAAACCAAACTTTGTAACCTCTATCACAAAACTGAGAAATGCTTAAAAGATTATACTCTAGCCCTTCTACAAAATATACATCATTTATACAATTGGTTGAGCTCTTACCAACTTTACCGACTCCAAGGATCTTCCCTTGGCTTTTGTCTCCAAATGTTACCTTTCCACCTTTGTTGTCCTTGAGTTCTCTGAATTTGGTTGGATCTCCAGTCATGTGTCTTGTGCATCCGCTGTCCAAATACCAGAGATCGTTGTGAGCCCGGAGGCATACCTGCACTGAAGGACATTATACCTTTCTTTGGTACAGACATTTTAAAAGAAGGTTTTTTGTTTTGGTGGTCAGATTGTTTGTCTGACTTCTTTGGTACCCACTTGGTTTTGGTCTTTGGTTTTTCCTTTTGTGTGCTGGTGGTTTTGTGAGAGGGTAAGGACGTTGACTTGGTTTTTGGTGAACTAGTTTCATCTGTGGAAGTTTTCTCTTCATGGCGAAGGATAGAGTGAACTTGGTTTATTTCTTGATTGAGGATGGAGTTTAGCTCTGTTCGGTTTTGAATCATCTCATCTCTCATGCTGATGCTATCGGTAGTGGGATTCTTTATTATCTCATGCTGAGTGGCTATGGTTTTGGAATTGGTTTCAACAATTCTGGTTAGGTAGTGGACTTTGTCTGTGAGGGTTGCAATATAATGGAGCAGATTGAGTAATCTTGATTTTAAATTATGCTAAGGACATTTAAGAAAAAGATTGGTGAATACCTCGTCATCATCATCTGCTGTTGTTTCTGGAAGGTCCTTTGCCATAAGACAAAGATTTGCGATTTCCTCAGATTCATTCTCACTTTCACTTCCATCACTGTCACTCCACGCAGCAACCATAACTTTACTACTGAATCTTTTTCCTCTAGAGTCACTTTGCTCTTTGACTTTCTTTACGTAAGGACATTCTCTGACCAAGTGATCTGTAGCACCACAAGCAAAGCATTTGTATTCATTATCATCCCTGGTTTGAATTTTACTTCTGGGTGAAGGTCGTTTGGAGGATGATTCTCTTAGGTGTCCACGGAATCTAGAATTTTTTTTGTATAGTCTCTTGAAACCTTTAGCTAGCATGGCCATGGTTTCTTCATCATCTTCCTCTGATTCTTCTTCTGGTTCCTTGGTACTTTTGAGAGCAATGTCCTTGGTCTGATTGCCTTCAGACAGTCGTATCTCGTGTGCAAGGAGCTTTCCTATCAGCTCTTCAAGCTTCAAGGTCTCTAGGTCTTGGGCTTCTTCAATAGCAGTTACCTTTAGTCCCCATTTGTGTCTGGGCAGACACTGAAGGACCTTGTTCACCTGCTCTTCATCTGTATATGTTTTCCCGAGAGACTTGAGATGGTTTGTTATCGCACTGAATCTTTTAAACATTGATTCAATGGATTCATTCTCGTCCATCTTGAAGCCTTCATACTTTTGAACAAGTATGTTGATCTTGGTCTTTTCCGCTTGATTTGTTCCTTCATAGGTCGTGACCAAGTAGTCCCAGATCTGTTTTGTTGTATCAAATTAGACACTCTTTCAAATTCATTAGAATTAAGACTGCAAATTAAAAGATAATGTGCATGAGTATTCTTCTTTGCTTTCTCTTTCTCTTCAGGTGTGTACTCAGATCTTGGCTTGTTACTTTGTGTTCCATCCTCGAAAGTCTTTTGAGGAGTAGGATAGTTTCCTTCTTTGACTATGTCCCAAATGTCCTCATCTTGATTTCTCAAGAAGATTTCCAATTGGTATTTCCAAACTCGGTAGTTGTCACGTGTCAGCAGAGGTGATATGTTCCATGAATGTCCTTGACTCAAGTCACCCATGTTGTGATCTCCGATGATCTTTGCCACAGAGCGATTAGTCTCTGAATTTTCAGTGGACCAGGCTCTAATACCAATTGAAAGAACCCTAGAGGGGGGGGGGGAGGGTGAATAGGGTTACTGAATTTTCTGCACAATTCACAACTGATAAAGGACGTTATGTTCTCAATCTTGTTAGATTGAGAATTACCTTAATAGGATGCAGAAATAAATGTAATAAAGGACAATAAATATAAACTGAATAACCTCCTTTATTATATTTTGAACTTGATCAACCTAGGATGAACGTCCTTAGGTTTTATACTGAACCAAGTGCCTTTCAAGGACGCTTCTTATTTTTCTGGAAAACACACTTCACCAAACACAGTTTTGGTAAAAACTCAAATCGATCCTAGCACCTTCAAGGACTCGATTAACATGAGCAAATCACAAATCTAAGTCCGTCTAGATTTTGATTACACTCGAACACGATATCTCTCTCACATGCTTTTCTCTCTACTCGAAGAAGGAAAATCAAAACAAGAATTCAAATTCTCTGTTTTGCTCACTTGATTTCTTCCGTGGAATCGATGCTTTTCACAAGTTTGGATCTTCGATTTTATAGAGACTGATGTGCGAGTCGTTTGAGACTTGATCTGGGTGGATTCTTGCCTTCTCTGCGAGTTCCAGCATCCTTCCAAATTTGATTCAATCTTGTTTCCTTTTTGCTTGATTTCCGGAATTGTCTTCAGATTTCCTTTCCAATCTTCCGTTTAATTGCTTCCTGCGATTCACATTGTTACACTTAATTAACTCAAGAAAATAGGATAAGAAATGAGGATAAACGAGTTTCCAAAAAATCTTCCCTGTTCTTGCTTCAGTTTGTCTTTCACTTCAAAACACGATTCCTCTGCTGAATGTCCTCGATATGCTGGATGGTGAATGTCCTTTGGATATGTTGCCCTAAGGACCTTCTGTCTGTGGTAGAGAGGGTTCTACAGGTATATCTCAAATAGCGGGGATATAAGCTCCTTAAGTAAAAGTTATTTCAAGGGTTTTACATATTCTTGAAATAGCGGGGGATTGTTGGAATTTTTTCAAGAGTATAAGATGATTATATAGCATAAAGAATCATAAGTAACAAGTATAATGATCATATATAAGTGAACATCAAGAATATGATCAACACGGCTGAGTTTGAGACCAACACGAGTCGTGTTGGTCTCCAGAGAGCAAAGAAAACTGTCATGGGCTCAACACGGGTCGTGTTGAGGCAACAAGGACCGTGTTGGAACCCAGAACTTGTTTTTAATGCTAACGACTATATAATCTTATACAATAAGTATTTGATATCAATATTAAGGACGATTATTATGGATTTCCAACAACTATATGATTTGACTTGGTCAAGGTCATCTTAAGGTTATAATTCCTCATTAAGGCTCTTGATTATCCTTTGAGATACACATTTTTGAGAGAAAGGGAGATACACATTAACAATTATTATATACCAGAACTTAATGAAGGTGTGATAGCAGCAGAGAGGAGGAAGGGAGAGAGTGAGGCTAGGGTTAGGGTTTTAGTGTAGGGTTGAGAGAAACTTTTGTTTATATACCATCTAATAATAATTAATATAATTGTCTAATTTAACTAACACTAATTTTAATATGCTACAACTCGACACTAACAAAATTCTGAATAATAACAATAATATTTAATAATAATATTTATAATAATAATAATAATAATACATAAAATTATCAATATAATCCTACTCCCATAAAATGTCCATGCACGTAGAAATTTATTAAAATACCTTTGTTAGTCTCACAACGATCCTACGTGATCAAGTGTTAGTAATTAAAACATATAATAATTAATAGAAAACTAACCTAACACTTAACGACGTAACGACAATAACATCCAAATTTTCGTGGTTTCACACACACACATATATATAGTACGAGTTAATTACAATGGCCTGGATGAGAGGTTGTGTGTGTGACGAAAATGGAAGTTGCAGCATTGTGAGTTTTTTTTTTTAAAAAAAATTGGCAACAGTTGGCGTGAGTTTAAGCCTAATTCACGCTTAAAACTCACACCATTTTCAATTTATGGGGTTTGGCAACGCAGCAGATCTCAATGATAGAAATTGATAGAAATTGGCGTCTGTTTACTGGCAAATTCACGTCTATTGGAAAGTGGCGTGAGTTTACCTGTTAACTTACACTAATTTCTATGTAAAAGTTTTTTAAAAAAAAACTGTTTTTATTGAAAGTGGCGTGAGTTTATGGTTAACATACGCCACTTTTGACTGATTTCAAATTTCTTTTCGTTGAGCAGTGCTAATTTACAAATAATGACGTGAGACACTAAACTCGCGCCAATGTACATATGCTAAACAATATTTTGGCATGAGTTTTTAAACTCACGCCATTATGCACTCGCTAAACTATATAATTTCCACCCTCGTCTAAATAAAATCTATTACTATATAAAGATTAAATATTCAAATTTTGAAATAGTGAATGGGGAGGGTTTTGTGGGGTTCTTCACCAATCAAATTTTAGATAAATAAAATTCAATAGTTACTCTTCTCATCTATATAAAAATAGAATACAATTATCTATAAATATATAAAAGTAATTGTTTTTGCTTTTTGAAATACTAAATAGATAGTGAATTTAGCTGCCCACATCTATTGAAATTATGTATAAAAATAATAGATTAACTGTTTTTCACACCTATTTCCGTCCAAATAATAATTTGTTAGTTTTTGAATTAAGCAAATTCTTATCGGTTATGATTCTCATCCCTTAATTTAAGTCGAGTCGTCCGCATATTTTAGTAACCCTGAACACCCTGATCCCTATTCACACTTTCCTCCCCCTCCCTCTTTGGCAGGTGAAATAAAGAGTATCTTTTCATATTAATTATAGTGAACTTTATCTAATTAGATTTATACAAATCTAATATCACGCCTACACAAGACCGCTCATTCCAACCAAAACCAAAACCAAAACCAAAACCCAAACTCCAAAATAATATTCAACTACTATACCTACTCCAATTTTGTGTTTGATATGGGTAAAGTTCCCAGGGATAATGTATAAAATTCTAACATTCGATCGATCATGGTACCAAAGAGGCAAGCAAGTCACTGGATCAGTGGATTGCCCACAATATTTACTTCAAGTTTCACAAAGAAATCAAACATTGAGTTGTAGAGACTCAATTGATTGTAGATGTAAGTTATTCACACCATTCTAAGATTTATATTATTAAGTTCTTATGAACATGCTGATCGACTTTTTTGTTTCAAGTAGTGTAACGAATCAAACAAGTTGCTATTGTCAATTTTTTCGATCACTATATATGATACTTATTTCATTTTAAGATTTTAGTATTTACTTTAACCATCCAAGTTAATTAACCTTTATTTAGTTTCTGCAATTGTAACCAACAAATGTAATGCTACACTATGTTATACTCCTTATAATATTTTGTTGTCTATTGTCATGCTAAGAATTTTTCAATTTGAAATTTCTCAGAGCAATCTTGACATATAGTTATATTTAATAGATTGTTATGGCTTTGTCAATATCACCTTATAATAAGGATGCTATTGGAATGACTTAAATAGTTTTATGTTACCAATTTGCTTTATGTTGCATGCCAAGTTTTAAACATCCAATATGCAAAGAGGTGAAAGATTTTATGTTTAGAGTTCAAATTTAATTGTAATATACTACTTAAACAGTGTTAGGTTGCCCTTCATTTCTATTACAATTTGTATTTATATTTTTTTTGTTATCAATGTTGTATGTTCTTATATATGTCAAGTTTTTAAAATCCACTATCGAAATGGGTGCAAGATTTTACGTTTAGAGCAAAAAATTGACTGTAAAATCCTATTTAACTGTTAGGTTACACCGTGTATATAATCAAATTAAACATACCTACAGATTACGTTTGTATATTTATTTTAAATAAGATAGCATCATTTATATTTTTTTCTTAGTAATATATATGTACATTTAGAGTGTTTTTCTTTACAATTTATTTTAAATTTATATAGATTATAATTTCTTTTTCATAATAACATATGCATACTTTTTAAGATATCTGTGCATCGCGCGAGTTTAACGCTAATATATTTAGTGACAGATTTAGGTCTAATGATTAGGAGTGACCACTACAATATTATTGGCATACAATTATATTTTTTTGAACCATTAGAATACAAAAACAAAGTATGGATTATATATATAGACTTAAAAAAAAAAGCGAAAACAAAGAATTCAAACAAAATGAAGGAGCAATACACAATTCACCCACAACATCAATCATTCCCAGATTCACATACTTGTAAACTAGGTGTAGGCTGTAGCCTATATGATGGATGAAAAAGTCCAGCGGTTAACCCAGTGACACCAACAATCAAATACACCCAAACCCCTTTTATACAACGTACTTTTCTTTTTTATTTTTTTGATTATTTTTTTTTTCCGAATAAATAATTTAAAAGAAGCAGCAGCTTCACCCTCCATTTTCAGACAAACCCTTTCGTTCCTCTTCGAAAGTTCCTTTGTTTTCTAACCCTTTCTTTCTATCTCTCTCTGTGTGTCTACCCATCATTAATTAATTCAACTTTCCTCTCCTTCATTAATCCAACTTCTTCTTCTTCTTCTTCTTCTACATTCATCTTCTTCAAGTCCTGGTTCTAGAGAGAGAGATGGGGAGGGGAAAGATAGAGATAAAGAGGATAGAGAACGCAAACAACAGACAGGTAACCTACTCAAAGAGGAGGAATGGAATCATCAAGAAAGCAAAGGAGATCAGTGTCCTTTGCGACGCTAAGGTTTCCCTTGTTATCTTTGGTAACACTGGAAAGATGCATGAGTTTTGTAGCGAATCCAGCTCGTAATTATTATTCTACCCCTATTTCTTACACTATACATATGCTTTCATCCTTACTAACTAGGTTAACACTCCCAAATTATTACTAATTTCCATACATGTTTTTTTGGTTCAGGGTGCCAGCTATACTGGATGTATACCAGAAGACAGCAGGAAAGAAGCTCTGGGATGCAAAACATGAAGTGTGTGACTGCTCTTTCTCTCTCTCTCTCTCTCTCTCTCTCTCTCTCTCTCTCTCTCTCTCTCTCTCTCTCAAAGGGAAACCCCCTTTTATCCACCTGGTTTTGAGATGTGGTTTCTTAAAAATGGGTTTTGTGGTGTTTCTAAAAATATGCAATTTCAGATGAAAAAAATGCCTTCTCTGAACAGATCTATATATGGGATGATCTTGTTCTTCTCTCTTTCTCTCTTTCTCTCTCTGTGGGTTATTCCCTCTGGTTTCATGGTTTATTTGTCAAATAAGGAAACCTAACTTAGCTGCATGTTTCCAGATGTAGATCCATCTCCATGTATGATTTGTTACATCCCTGCAGATCTGCGTTTCGATCATTTCAATTTTCTTCATCTTTCATTCTTATCATTTCACTTTCAAGGTCAACAAAAATTAATTCTACCATAGTTAAAACTTAAAAGCTTTTTCGTTTTTGCAGGTTGAAATTTTCATGTTATTCATTTATCTAAAATAAATCTGATTCGCTAAAAAGATTTATCTTTCAATAAATGTCTTTTTTTTATGAATTTAATAAATGTCTTTTAATAGATGTGTTTAACTGCTCAAATAAGTTACTTTAATTCATCAATAAATAAACTTTAAGGTAAAATCAATGATAGTATTTGTACTTGTTTCTAACTATGACACTTGAAAACAATCAATTATGGTAAAATCTCTTTAAAAATGTTAAATTTTGTAAAAAATTGTATCTCAATAAATGAGATTACTTATTCTAACAAGTCTTTTAATTAATATAAATTAATTTGATTATTTACGTTAAAATTAATAATTGTAATACTTTTTAACTACTATGATAATTAGAAAATTTTCAACTAGAATTACATTTAAATTAATTTGATTTTTAATTTTAATTTTTGGCTTCTTTATTGTTTTAATGGGAGATTTCTTTTTTTAAGTGATGACCTGGTTACTGCCCTACAAGATACTAATTTCATTAGCTTTTACTTTTGTTTTGGTATCGTTTTCTTTCCATTTATTTTTTTATTTCGTGAGATGGCTCATACTGGAGGATATCATACATCAAAAGAATGAAAATAAAATGCAGATTTAACTCAAGTTTTTTTTTTGATAGAATTCACTCAAGTTTATTATTTCTACGATTTTGGGTCCATGTTTTCAGAATTTGTTTTAAAATCCGACAGAAATTATTTATTTATTCCTAGCTAGGCCACCTAATTCTAAGTTAGAGATCAATTTGGATGTCATGGATCATCCTATTCTTTTTTTTTTTTCTTTTACAAGCATTTAGTTAGTTAGTTTCAAGCCTACATTTGTTGTTTGTATATCTCTTTTTTTTTTTTTTATTGCTATGAATTCTGTATTCATATGTTGCAAAAATTGATGATATGAAGTATATATAAGTGCTTGTTAACTTGGGTGCACTATTATTTGACTCAGAACCTGGACAATGAGATTAATAGAATCAAGAAAGAGAATGACAATATGCAGCTAGAGCTCAGGTAAATTCTCTTAGAGCATATACAGCCTAACTCCCCCATTAGGCATTAGCTAGTGGAATCACTCAGTCAGGACTGAGGACTCAGGACTCAGGACTCATCAGGGCATGAATTTTTGATGTTGATTTCAAGACTATGGCCTAATATTATAGTTGCATAAGACAGAGTCGAAAACTAAGTTATGTTTTAAAACAATAGTTAGTAATAGATTTTGTGGGCGTGTGAATGAAAATGAGTAGGCATCTCAAGGGGGAAGACATCACCTCTTTGCCAATTCCAGATCTGATGAGGCTTGAGAATGCCCTTGAAAATGGCCTAGAAAGCATCCGCCAAAGGAAGGCAAGTATCCTATCCTTTCATTTCTCTTGCTTAACTTCAAAATTCTTTAATGAAAAAGAGAATACCTGAAACCTAATCATAAGCTTCTCATTGATTCTTGCTTTTTTTTCTTCTTCAATTCCTACAGATGGAGGCCTACAAGATGCATAAGAAAAATGTATGATTTTAAATCTTGCTTCTTGGGATGTTGTCACTGTTTAAATTTCTTTCTCCTTTTTTCCTGGAAAGTGCATGGAAACCAAGAAAATGAATACATGTACAGACTAAAGAAATATTTTAAGCTGTAATGGAGGTGGCTAGCTTGGGTTACAGAATGACAAAATTGAAGAGGACAGCGGTAATACCATGGCATAATTTAACCTGCTAATAAATTAAGAAAATAGTATTGTTTTTGGTCTTTGTTCATTTTTCTGGTAAGGTTAAATTTATCTCCACTGTACATATTTTACCAACTTTGTCACACTACTTATTTCACCTTACATACAATATATATTAAAAAAACTCATGTTTTTAATAAGTGATGCAAGTGATATGACTTGTTTTAGTCATAGTACCTTATTAAAAGTTATAAATATTTTCCCACCTTTATCCAACCTATCAACACTTTACCAAACTTATCCACGTTTATCCATATTATCCACAGTTTACTAATTTAATTCCATAATCAGTTAGCCAAAACAGGTCATATCATTAATTTGTATAAAATAAATCTCATCTTTTAAAAGTATTTATATCTCGATAAATAGGATTAACTGTTGCAAAATGTTAATTTGATCGATAAAAATTGATTTCGTTTTTTAACTCAAAATAATAAGTAGTTTTACTTTTTAACCATGATACTTGAAAATATTAGATTTTATAAAAAAAAATTATATCTTAATAAATGAAATTATTTGTTTCATCAATCAATTTGATTAATATACATTGATTTTGGTATTTTGAATGTAGAAGCAACCATAATTACATCTTTTAATTATAATAGTCGAAAATGAAAATTTCAGTTATGGTAAACTTTCCAATCATCTATTATTACATGTATTAAAACAAAACTTTCTAATTGGATCTTTTGCCATGTGTCATCATCAAAAATTTTCAAATAACAGGAAAAATAAAAATCATAGTTGATACTATTATTTTTTTGAATAAATTAAGAACCTTATTAGTTATTACACATATGAGCACAAATATTTATTATACAACTAAAATAATATCCATTAGCTTTTACACATGTTAATTTTACAGAGGAGCCAATATTTAGAAGTGTATTTTTTCAAAATGATTTAATCGAGATTTTAGATTATTCAATTTTAATAAGTTTCATATATATAATTTTCAATAGTTTAACAACCAACATTCCCATGCATCTACACGGCATATATAGCACTAGTTTATAAGCATAACTTCTCATTACCAAGTCTAATTGAATGAATGTTCTTTTGAAAAACCGTTCAGACAAGGATGCTTGAGGAGGAGAATAGCCAGCTAAGCTACATGTTGGTAAGTTCCCCTTGTTATTTATGTTGTGGATATAACCGTATATAAGAGCATGTATAATATCATCTCATTGTTTTGTATCTTTGGTGGAAGTCCATTGTAATACATATTTTTATTTGTAAAATTTTCCGAACTCATTTCTTCATTCCCTACAATAAAAGGAATTCCAACGGGAACTTTAGATAAAATTTTACAATTATCCTAATTTATTACACACGATATATATTTTTGAAGTAAAATTACAAAGAAAATTAATTTTTCACCGATAAAGAGTAAGGAAAGATGCAACATGTTCATTCCATTCTTGAATGGTTTACAAGTCCAAAATGAGTTTCACAATTGTGGAACTTACCAAAAATATCATTGTCAAGTGAAATGGAATGTTAGTGAAATCATTGAAATGAGTTTCAAACACGGTACATGCTACCTCGGTTGCTCAATCAAAAAAAAAAAACATAGAAAGAGTAGTTCAACAAAAAAAAAAAAAAAGAAGAATGGTCATTAGGGTTAAAAAAATAATAAATCTTGTTGTGTAAAGCTGTGAAGTAAAATCCATTTAGTGAAAAGCAATTTCATTATATGCATATTTAATTTATTTCATTGAAGCATATTGTACTCGTATTAAAGGTTCAAATTAAGCTATGTTCCTATGTTTTTTTCGGCAACTGGTAAATTAATTGGTAGGTAATGTACGCAAGTTAAGTTAGTGAAAGTACTAGTAAGAGAAGTCGATAAATTCGTAAATAGGTAAAGTTGTTAAAGTTAGTATATAAAAATTTGTTGATTAAACTTAACTTACATCCCAAAAAAATAACATAATGAGGAAAATTTGCACATATCCCCTTCAGGTTTACGACATTTATAATTTCAATTTTGACATTTTTGTGTTAATATTTACCTCCCTCAACCTTTCGAACCAATTTCATATAGCAATATTCCCGATAAATTTGGCAACTTTTTGGTGAATGTGTGATCTTTTATCACATTTATTTTCTAAAATTAATGACAATTTTAGCAAACATATTTTCTCACAAGTACTGCCTCCGTCCCATTTTGTTTGTCTATTTACCTAACTTTAGAAGACCGATGTGTATTGGAAATTGAGGTAAAAAATTTGTAATTTACCCAAACTACCCCTACTTTAATAGAGATAATAGTTGCTGGAATTGCAAAACGTGACAAATGAATCTATTAATTAGGGGTATAATAGAAATTACAATCATTGAAATTGTAAAATGGACAAACATTTTGGGACAAGGGAGTTAGGTAAATGAACAAATAATTTGGGACGGAGGTAGTAACATATTTATGGAAAAGTTGTTCAATTCATGGGAAAGATTGTTAAATTAAATTGGTTCAAAAAGTTAGGGAGGTAAATATTAATTTTATTGCTAAATTTAGAAATATCACAGACCAAAAGGTGTATGCAAATTTTTTCTGATGGATGCTAAAAGAAGGGAACTTGTTAAATTTATAAATGTCAAAAGGTCAGG
This sequence comes from Portulaca oleracea, assembly GCA_029582165.1. Classification (NCBI taxonomy): domain Eukaryota; kingdom Viridiplantae; phylum Streptophyta; class Magnoliopsida; order Caryophyllales; family Portulacaceae; genus Portulaca; species Portulaca oleracea. The sequence goes on along the minus strand of CM055868.1, from coordinate 33,453,221 downwards.
GGATGTTTCAATTTGCAGAACAACTTTTTCATGAGTAAAGTCCTTTGGCCAAAAAAACAAAAAGGGGAACCTATTGAACCAAACTTGCCAACGCAGTCAATTTAAAACAAGTCATATTACAATTATTTCCTATGGATATGGGCTACTAGAAGAATTGCAAGAATTCCCTAATTCCACGAGATTAATTGTACACGTATTATTTAAAAACGAAAATAATATAATTTGTTTTAATAAAAGTATATCTAGTTAGTTTATAATTATTTTAATGAAATGTAAGATACAAATATTAGGTAGTCCATCTCGCAAGGAAGTTACCTAAATATCATCATTAAGAATACATCACAAACCCCTATTAAAATCTTTATTGTACCTAACATAACCAACAACACCAAGCCCAATCTTTGCTAACCAATCCCCCTCTAAATTTGTTTTTTTAAAAATATGCGAGAGATTAACACAATTTACCTCCTCTATAAATTAAGCTCCTAATATCAATCATGAGATTGAAAATTTCCCACGAAATATTGCCTACTCCATTAACTACATCCACCAACATCTTATTATCACCCTTCACAATGATATTTTTTAACCCGCAATCACGTGCCTCCTTTAACAAATTTCGTAAAGTCATCACTTTTGCAACAAGAATAGAAGCTTAACCCATGTTAAAAGAGTGCGATGCCACCATCACACCTCTTTTATCGACAATAATGAAACCACCAGTTGAGCCACCAGAAGATCGTGGACCATCGAAATTAATTTTAATCCCAATCCCACTCCTTGGCAATGACGACATCACTCAGAGTTGTCCCGTGAAAACTTTCAAACACAAAATATGAACAAAAAAGGATTCGTACGGTACAAAATAACATAAAAATAGATTCATTTCCACACAAAATACATTTAACGAACCTTTTGCTGCTACTACTACTTATTAATATCTTTAATATCTTTTTATTTATTCCAATTATTCCAAATACTCAAATTCATCCTTTTTTCAAAAATACATAACAAGAATCAATAAGAAAAAGAAAATTGATGAATCCTATTTGAATTCATATTCACACAAAACAAATGTAGTAGTATAGGAAACCACAAGTTTCATTATTTACTAATAAAAGAGTAGGAATCCATCGTTACAAACTCTTTAATCCAGGAGATCCATGTAGGATGAAAATCAGAAGCCGAAAAGATATATATATATCATATTCACACAAAACAAATGTAGTAGTATTGGATTCTAATAATCCCATGTTTTGTAAATTGGATGATGGTGATCCTTACTTTCACTTTGTATTCTGGTGGTTCAAAAATAAAATAAAATTGGATTGCAGTGGAACATTTTCGAGAGTATACCCTAAATATCATAGATTTTGTGTTGCATTTGATTCAAAACTTAGTATAACACCTTACCACGATTTTTAATGAATTTACAGCGTTTCTTCCAATTTTTTTCATATTTTTTACTATTTTTACGATTTTCACTTTTATTATTTTTAAAAAATCATAATAATTACCCGGAGTTTCAAAAAATAATTTAAAAAATGGTTTAGAAACTACAATTCATTAACTTTCTAGGGGTAGGAACGAAAAAAAACAAAAACAATATAGGGTAGGAATGAAAAAAATAAGAAGAATGCGAAGGTGGATTTGGTACCACTACAATCCAACTTTTTTTTTTTTTTGGGACCACCAGAATATAAAGTGAAAGTAAGGACCACTATCATCCAATTTGTAAAAGTAGGGATTATTAGAATCCAATTTCCCTATATATGCATTTTCCATATATATAGATAAAAGAATGTCTCATTCTACTCTTTATATGCATTTTCCATATCTAATTTGAGAGTTGTCCAACTTTGCTTACCTTTCATACTATGAAATTTATTAATAATTTCATGAGCCGCCAAAGATGCTGTCATTTGTAGACCTTCCTGCAACAAAAGCACTTTGGACTGGTTTAATTATTTTGTCTAAGAGAAGTCTTTAATCGGTATTGGCTTTATCATTAGCTTCCTTCATGACCTATACATAACCAAAATTTATACACATGGTTGGAAAAGAGTACTCTATATGTTTCAATTGTCGTACTTACAAGCAACAAAAATAATAATAATAATAATAATAATAATAATAATAATAATAATAATAATAAAACACAATCTGAACAAAAACATGTTGGAAATACCTTTCCCGCTAGGCAGAAAAGAATACAATCCCTTCTTGAAGAAATACGGTATTGGCTTATCTCCCTTGGGTGCTTTTTTAACTCTCTTTCAACTATCAACTCTACTGCAATACGAGGTAACTACAAAATAATAAAATATGACTATTAGTCTTATTTGAACTAAATTAGTGTCTATTTCCTTATCCAACTCTTACTCGTACCTTTTCAAGTTGGTCCATATTTTGTTTTCGAATTTTATTATTCGGTTCTAAAACACCTCCATTCGTTGACATCTCTTTCCTTTTAAGTTCAACCGGATTTGATCATTCATTTCCATGCTTCAATGAATCACACATACTCTTATCATTGATTGGTTTAATTCGAAGCTGAATATAAATAAGAAATGAAGTGAGAAATTTAAGTAGTGATTATACATGCCAAAATCAATAATATATGAATTAAGCTAGACGTACTGTATCACTTGTTCATTTGCAACTTGTTTCAATTGACCACCAAGATTAACAAAACCACTAGTAATAATCTTACTATGTGGCGGCTTACGAGAAGGCTACAGATAAGAAGTAAAAATACAATAATATAGTAAAGTTATGCTATGAACCTTTGGAAGTTATATTTATGAAAGTAAAATAAATTAAATTATTACCACTTGATTCCCTAGTTGTCTTGGTCGATCACCTTGCATTTGAATGCCTTTCTTAGTTGTACTTCCACCTCTTTGAAAGTGATTCCCTATAAATACATATATATTAAGTGTGATCAACGAAGTAATATGTGTGAGCCAAACACGTACTGCACATCTCTTTTTCACTTACAAAGGGCGTTTGACATTGAGAGAGCGTCACCAGAGTTTGGTGAACCGTGCGTTGTGAAGTGTTCAGGGAGGGGAGTGTCATGCCTATAACCTTGATGAGAACCATCCCCAACATACAACGCATCGAGCTTGCGCTGCTCTATGCCTTCATTATAGTCATTCTCAACTGATATATCTTCTAAGGGTGATTTATGCCTTGAAGCACCCAAACTCTTACCATTGGTGGGTTTAAGTCGAGACTGAACATAAATAAGAAATGATGTACGAAATTTTAATGTGTATATATGCCAAAATCAATATTTATTTTATTGAATAACAGAGGAATTAAGTCAGATATACTATCTCAACTTACTTGTTTATTTGTTGGCTATTTCAATTAATACTACTACTCGATTCAAATTTATTTTCAGAATAATAAAGAATGCTTGTTTATAATCTGATTAAGATCTCATGCTCTTTTTTTTAATAAGTAACGGCCATAAAGCCTTTTTATTCAAACAAATTGAAGTGCAAAAGAGCACCCAAGAGAGCATACATCTCTTCAACGAAACCAAAGGACAACAAGAAGCCAAAACTCCAAGAAAATAGAGATGGCGCCCCCAAACAACACCCAATGACAGACTATGAACAAAATTACCCATTCAGAACATGAACGATAAGGCAAAAAAAAAAAAAAAAAAAAAAAAAAAAACAAACAAACAAACAAACAAACAATAGCCGCACACTGATAATGACCACAGGAAAAGACCTTCAAACCAGAGGACACAAATAGATTTCCTAGTTATTTAGCAGCACCAACAGTTTATTTCATCCCAATAATCATGTAAACTTTCCATGCCTTCACCTCCACTATGAAATAGCAAAAACGGACATGTTGTGAGCCTTAACATACGTCGAAGTGTTCAACTACTCTTTTCTAGCCAGCTTCAAATTCGCCAATAACCCATAAATTGCCTGATTATAGACCAGATGAATCACACTGAAGCTTGATTCAAGAGCTCAGCCCCCAAGAAGATCAATTCATATTCTCAAACCTCACAAACCTTGATAACAAATTGAACTGATTTGACCCAACCAGACAATGCAAATATTGCCATTCCTGAACTGTCAATCCTGAACTGTTTTAGCATGAACTAGGCTCACCTCCATGCAATTACAATGGCTCAAACATCAAACCAAAATTTCATTTTTTCAATGACAGAGGAAACCAACATTTGCAATGCCATGCTTACATCCAAGTTCTTAGTGGATGACAAACCAATTAAAGTATTTAGGAACAATGAAAACATAGGAGTTCCATATGAGTATAGAACAGCTATGAAACCCAAAGGATAATCAGAGCAGCATATGGATGCAACACAAGCGCTGATTCATGAAATTATGAATATCAGAATCAAAAACAATAAAAAAATTGTCCCATATGGATGCATAATTAGAGCAGCAACACAAGCGCTTGTGGAAACGTATAGAGCGACTATGAAACTCAAAGGATCCGGAATTTCCAAACATGTCTGAGTTAGGGTTGAAGGGGGATTCAAAAATCAAGGAAACAAGAGAAATCGAACCCAGACAACATGGAAACAGATAATTACCTTCCCCTCTGTCGTGCGCTCTGGTGACCGCGGCTGTTGCCGACGACGACGAACTCACCGATGATTCACCGTCGCCTCTAGCATGTAGGTGTGCGCAAATTAGTTCAATGAATTGAGGGAAATCAGGGTTGAACTTTCAGTTCAGTGAATTGAGAGGGAATTGGAGGTCATGTACTGTTCCATTGCCTGTTTACCGCCCAAGAGTCCAAGCAATTTTCTCAGAATAATTTCCTTCTATTTTTATCACCAACTTGTTTTTTTTTTTCAAATTATTAATTAATAATTAATTAAGTTAATTTTTAAAAAATAATTAGATATTTGCTGCACTTATATGTGCGAACATTGTTCCACGCACTTGTAAGAGTGGTTGTATTTCTCTACATTTATATGTGCAGCTAATTTGATTGAGGTTTCAAATTTGCACTTATAGTATTTGCACTTAAGTAAGTGCACCTAAATAAATGCGTAATGGAATATGTTTTTTATTTACTATAGAAAACGCACATTTTATGCATAGTTTTATATTTATGAAACAAATATAAATAAATAACTATTTTTAAATTATTTATAAATTGTAATAACCCTCAAAGTAATGAAACATACCTTTATAATGATTTAAATACACTTACATTTAACTTTATTAGTAATTTAGGTGAAATGCAAGTTGTGTCAAGATGTTTATCATTTTGCTTTATGGAATAGTTGGGATTCTTCGGAAGAGATATGATACAATTCAAGTGCCTTCTCGTTCTCAATTAAAACTCTATACGTTTCAATAGGAGAGAGAAATTATGTACTCTAAATAGAACAAAAATGATAAGCATCCTGATTCAAGACGGTTAATAAGCATGTTGAGTTTTACCTAAATCACTTAAAAACTTAAATATAAAGATATCTAAATCATTATAAGTATATATTTCATTAATTTAAGGGTTATTATGACTTATAAGCTATATAAAAGTATTTATTTATTTATATTTTTCATAAATATAAAATTATGCATTAAATGTGCATTATCTAGTATGATTGATAAAATAATGCTATTATTTATATTTGTTGATCTAGTTAGCAAGTAGTATACTCTTATAATTGATAAATACATATAATTACTAGAGAAAATATTAATAAAAGTTACAAAATGTGAATTGTGGGCAATTAAAGATATTTATTAACCATCTTGAAGTAAGATGTATATCATTATACAAAATAGAAATGGGGTATTATGAAAGTGAAACCAATGCAGAGTTCAAGTTTTTCCAAAACCAAGTTGGCCAAGCATTCACATATGAGAGACAGGTTAACCTTTAAATTCAAAATTTTCTCTAAACTTTATTTTCATAGGGAATATTTTTTTTATTTTTTTTATATTCCAGATTTTCATCCACTTTTTCAACTATTTTTTTTCCATTCCAACTAAAGGAAACATTATCATTTTTTCAATATTTTTTTTCTTTCCACCTATTTTTCTGCAGTTCAAACAAATCTAAAATATTTTGAGGTTATTAACAAATTTGAGAATGCTTATACAGAACAAGCTAGAGATGGACGGAAATATAAGGGAAATGGAGCAGCAAGGTACTGGAATTTGCAACAACAATCCTCAGGAGAGGGACTACCATTACCAAATCCCATATGGCTTCCGAGTTCAGCCTATGCAACCAAATTTGCAAGAAAGGATGTAACCAACATCGGATCATGTACTGAAGCACTAGTCTACGATAAATAACAGTCGTAGTGAACTGTAGTAGTTTCTTAATTAACAGTACGTAGACTATTTGTTGTTTTGGACTTTTTAAGTTGGTGTGCAAGCTATTACGTAATGGCTACTATAAGCACTATGCCACTTGCAATATTTTCTTTTTTGTATGTGCACTATTTTACTCAAGTTTAGTATGCAAACTTAAAGTATTTTAATTATGAGTCAGGCGTTATTGGTAAAATTTCCATCAGTCTGGCAGCTAGGAATATGTTTGGGGTTTACTTTTGACGATTGCATCCTCACTGCAGATTAAGCTTTGGCATTTTGTCTATTTCTTTCTCTTTACAGGCAGAGTGAAGGAAGACAATTCTGAATATTTGAATGCAGCGGAAAGACCTCTATAACTATATCATTATCCTGCACACTTTTGAGATTACGAGGTTGATAGTTCACCCAAAGTTTACATTCAACTTATACTTAGTTCCCGCTGTCTCTTTTTCGTAGCTAGGTTATAGGCTCCTACTAGACAGTAGCTGGACTAGCTGTTGTGTACACTACGAGAGAAAAAAGGGGGGTGGTTTGGAGGACAGAGAATTTGGATTGTGCACAATTACCTACCAATAAAAATGCCCAACTGTTGCCATGTTGTATCTACTAGGTATGCCACTTGTATTGAATTTCTAAACTGATTCATCAATATTAATTATAAAATTCATCATTAAGATATCAGTATTATTGAAAGTCATCAAACTTTTATAGAAATTCATCATATAAAAACTTAATGTATTTCCCTTCATATAATATATCTAGGTTAGTATACCATGGTGCACAATATAATTTTTATGAGAATTAATGACATGCAAATGGGTGCAAGCTCCTTTGGCCATTAGCAATGCAATAAGGGTGTGAGTTCCCTATTTATGTTTTCAAACAAAGTATACAACAAGTAATGTTTGTTTTTTATGCTATTCAAATTGCGACCAAGGTTGAGAAATATGATTCAAACATACCTTTGCGAGTTTTTACTAATTCACTTATAAAAAAAAATCATGAAATGAGTTTAACCAATGACACATCTGTTAGAAGTCGGGGAAGTATTTTTTTATGGGGAAAAAATTTAGTTTCTCATTGGGACAAATATAACCAAAATAACCAACCATACATTCAAGATTTCTCATACAATGAATATATATAACTATATTTAGAAAAATTCGTCAGTTTGACAATTATGTGTCACTAATTTGATTTGCTCGGTGAGCCAACGGATGAACTAGTTGGAGAGGTTTGATTGATATATACTAGTTTATCTATATCACCGACTGAATCAGTCATTTAGCTATTACATTTGTTTTTCTTGTTGCTGGTCATATGTATAGAACAAATTTTAGGAGAATTTTTGGTGCAACTGTCCGGGAGTTGAGATAAAACTTTACTAAAATTGTTTCATTAGCTCATGAGGCATTATAAGATGAGAAGTATGATATTTGAATGAAATAGTAGATTGTGTATCACGTGCATAAAAGGTTTCATATACTTCCAAAAAAAATTTGGGTATGAGTTGGAGTGGATTCTGGTGAGTCATTCGGAACAAATCAATTTTGTGAGTCTTCCGCATCCACATTATGACATAGTTGACTCGTTTACTAATTTAACCATGTTAAATCTGTATGGCGTGCTAAAATTTTTATAAAAAAAGTCTCTATACTCTGAAAAATAAATATATTGGGCCCTTTCAATTTTAAATAACTAGAAGGACCTATACACATTTTATTTGAAATATTATAGTTTCACAAGATGTTAACAATCCGAAAATATTCATTAGCCATCGTTAGATTTTATGTTATTATTGGTGGTTTCTTTTTCATTTTGTGACTGTGAATCAGCTTAACTGTAGAATACTTAACCCAATAATTATTAGGAGTATGTTATAGTTAAGTTATTAAGGTTAACCAAATTATATTTATTTTGTTGTTTTTATGTTTATTTTTTAAGAATATATTTTTTTAATTCCTAAATATATTTAAAATATGAAATTTTATTTTCAAATATTCTGTTTGATGTTCTAATTTATAGTTTTTTTGTTTTTTTTTTAAAAAAATTGGATTAAAAAAAAAAGTTTTTCTCATTCTCCTTCCTCTCCAACTCTACCTAAAAACAATCTTCACTGAGAGGAATGGATTAAGCCTAGCCCTATACTCCCTCACACAAACAATCGTACGTTATATCTCATCTTCCACCCGTACGTGCACGTCTCTCAACCCTGTCGGGTTATTTGTAATTTGGACCTCGAATTATAGGGGTATTTATTTTCTTGACCATTAATTTTCATATTTATTTTTGGGATTCTAAAGTTTATGGGTTGAATAAAAAAAAGGATCTTAAAGCTTGTAGGTTGAAAAGAAGACCCGTGTACTTTTTTTCTTTTTCATTCCATGTTTAAATTTATCTCTCGATTAACGCCAAACTTCAGGAGTAAGGTTAAAACTAATATTTAAGTTGTAATACAGTTCTCTTATTCATGTCGGAACTATTTACACGATAGGAACTTCAGGGTCTAATTAGTTCCGACATGAATAAGAGAGGTGTATTATAGCTTCAATATAAGTTTTAACCTTACTCGTGAAGTTTGATGCTAATCGTGAGATAAATTCAAATATGGAATGAAAAAGAAAAATAGTACACGGGGCTTCTTTTCAACCTACAAACTTTAAGGTCATTTGTTTATTCAATCCATAAACTTTAGGGTTTCAAAAATAAATATGAAAATCAAGGGTCCAAAAAATAAATACCCCTATACTTTGGGGTCCAAAATGCAAAAAACCCCATCCCTGTCCCATGTTATAATTTACAGTTTTTAATTAACTATTTTTTATTGAATTATTAAATTTTACTACCATTATTTCAGTTTTGTGTTTCCAATAGTCCTTCTCGCGAGAATTGGAAGCAAGGATCAGACCAATTTGGGTATAGTGTAAAGAAAGGGTAAGTTGTAATCGTCACCTGGGTCACGGACATTATCGATAGCTACTCCAAGGATTGACTAACTGCTCTCACAAATCACCATATGTCCGTCCAACACCCTTTGTCTTTCCCCACACTCTATCTTGGAAAACTTTCCAAGAGGTCACCAATCTTGAGACTACTCATAGCCAAACAAACTTAATTAGGAAGTTCTTAATATATGAGTTCTTGAAAAGACAGTGCAACTTGGTGATATAAGTACTCATTATAATTCTTTTAAACTATACTTTAACCATATTACATATCCTTAAATTAGGCAGGAATTTAGCGCGACTTTTAAATTTGCTAAAAATTAATGGGTAAGCTGCATTGAAAACTTAATTATAGGGTTTGTTGCCTATTGTGTCATATTTACTAGGAATTTTGAACTTTGGGATAAGACATGAATGGACTGAGTTATTTCCTGAATACTGAGATAGTTTCATTCTTGATAGCATCATGTTTTTGTTATACTCGGAGTACTCCTTGATGTTGGATTTCACTCTTGTTTCAAAATAGAAGTTTTAGTACACTTCCTAAGCCTTCTATATTAACCTAGAAGGGAAGGTCTGTGGTAGTCAACTTTTTTTTAATTACTGTATTTAAATTTAATACTCACCATTGATTATAGATAGAATAATCGTAGCCATTGATTTAATTTTCCTTAACTTCCTAAATAAATAATTTGAATAAGAACAAATAACATTTACCCCCAAGTTTTTGAAAAAGAGGATTTTACCCTCAAATTTTGAGAAATCATATATACCCTACCTCACCTTTATAGTTAATGATAAATATACACAAAATCCGGACGAATATATTAAATAGACGAATATGCCCTTGCATTTTATGATGAAAAGACAAAAATGTCCTTACCTCTATCTTCCTCTTTCTCCCTCTCCAGCTGCGTTCCTTTGAATCTGTTACTCCAAATCCTAATTTTCCCACTGTTTTTTCTATTTCCTAATTTATACAATCAATTAAATCACATATTGAATCAAATTTGCAGTAGTAAAATTTGCTTAACTTTAGCTTAGTCTTAGTCAGTCGTCAATCACCATGAACAAACTTCTTCTAGCTAGGCTGCTTCGGGGAGTGATCATTGTCAGCAAACAATGCGATTGCAACACTTTCAACACTCTTTCCGCTAATTCGAGGTCAATTTCTACCCCTTGATTGTTTTGGAGCCTTCTGAGCTTCGAAATTAGCGTCAGAATCCACAGAGTCAATCGAATTTCTAATGAATGCTTAGGTTTTTGATGGCATTGTGTATGCAAAGTGTCATTCCTTGGCGATCAATGTCTGCAGAAATAGAAAATCTGACACAAAGTTCAGCACTCTTAAATTACTATTTAGCAAATTTATGATGAAAAGACATCATCTATCATCTTTTTTGGTGTGTTGGAGGCCATGTTGTGATTTGCCAATTGAAATTCGGAGTAATAGATTCGGAGGAACACAGTTGGAGAGGGATAAAGAGCAAGATAGAGGGGATTGCATTTTTGTCTTTCATCTTAAAATGCAGGGACATTTTCATCTATTTAATACACCGGTCAGTCCGAATTTTGTGTATATCTATCATTAACTTTAAAGGTGAGGTAGGATATATATGATTTCTCAAAAGTTTAGGGTAAAATCCTCTTTTCCAAAAACTTGATGGGGGATAAATATTATTTGTTCATTTGAATAATATATTTAATGTTATTTTTATTATTGTAATATTTATGTATATTTGATTTTCCATAAAGAAAGATTAGAATCTTTCAAAAAAAAAAGATTGTATTCGATTTTTCTATTATTGCACAAACTGTATTTCTATAGTACATTTTAGAAGAGAAACATGTGAATTGGAGTGGGTAACTTGGTTTGTTAATTTCTTATTTTTATTGCTCTTATTTTATTTATTTATTTTTGACATTTTTACCCTAATTCGATTTTAAACTGTAGTTACTTATTCTACGCTCATTCTTTATTCACAAACTTGTTAGTTATATTATTAATTCTTCTGAATTTTATATTTATTTCAAAAACTTTACTTGTTAATTATAAAATTAATTGATGAAAATAATTGACTATAAACATCATCTATTTCACTTATTTATTGTGGAACATAAACATCTATATAATAATTTAATTTTCATTAATTATAATTTATATGAAAAGGTGAGAAATAACATTGTAGACATGAGAATTTCAAAGATGTGGAGAATGTCTCACGTGTCATGTCGATTTATTACACACAATGTCCACATGGGGTCATGTCCACACCTTTAAAATCTCATGTTCACAATATTATTTCTCATTTTCTTACAAAAAGTTATACACCCCCCACAACGCAACAATAACTTAACAAACTCCAAGGCCCAAGGCGTACATGTTTGAGCGTGGTTTAGGGGATCCACAAATAGCATATAGGCGACCTTCCCCTCGTGAACTACATGTTAACGAAGAGATCGATTTTTGCGGATGCATAGAAGCTTTTCAAAAAACAAAAAAAAAAATTACGGCAACAAAATTAGCACAAAGGAAACTCAGAAGAAAAATCTTTGGAAACCAAATTGATAAACCAAGAAGCTTGTAGAAGAACCGAGATGTATACCTTTGCACACTAATCCATACACTTGAGGAAGAGCTAATTAAATGTACATGTGAAATACAATCAAAATAGAACATAGAACAACAAACCGAAGCAATGCACAATAGCCGACCAGCAACCTCACCCTATTACCTTTGTGCTAATCCTCCGGATTCCCCTATTTAGTGTCATATCCTCCACTAAGCCTATGTACTCCAGGTCTGCTATAATCACCTCTCTCATGAACCTTTTCTGTCTCCCACATCCTCAACGCCCAAGGGGTATCTGGGTATCTTAATTCCTTCACACCTCCTAATAGGGGCATCTTACTATATATATCTGTGTGTGTGTGTGTCACTCCCCTAAATTTATTTAATTAAGTTCGATTTAGAATTATATTTGCTAAATTTTAGTCATGTCATTTGCCTCTATTTTAGAATCATAGTTAAATATGGCTATGAATATATTGAGTTGTTTAGTAATCAAAGTATGAGTCTTGTTCAATTAAATCGATAATTTGACCCTAGAACTGAACTTACCTGAATTTGACCCGAATGAGGCTCACCATAATCTAACTCGTATCAAACTTTCTATGAACTTCCCGCTACCTATTAGATAAACCTTGAGTTCACTCGAAGTCTACTCAAAACTAATCTATGGACACCAAAAGTTGTTTACACAACAATCTTTCGTTGGATGCATCATACATGCATATAAGTCATCAATATAGATTATTTTTACTGAAAATAATTTTCATGGCCAATTTATATAGTGTCCCAAATAACATATTATTGTAGTGTTTCTCATACAATTTCAAAGTTTCTAACTTGAGCAAACTAAAAATGAGATAGGATGTTCTATTTTTCACCCTATTTCTATGATTGTTCAAGTAAACTATGGTCTATAAATATTAACTTTCACTCAAGCCAAATTATAAATTATGAATTGTCTATAAATATTTTATATTTCTACGCTAATCAAAATGACACATCTATATGTTTTCATATTGGAAGAAGAGTATGTAATTAATATCACATAACTTCATACAAATATTTGAAGCATCAATAAAACAATCAACAACTTTGTAATTTTACTTTTAGTATAATACTTATAAAATTATTTAGCGGGTGTTTGACCTAGCTTTTGAGAGTGTTTTTGGAGTTAAAAAGCACAAACTAGGCCAAACAGTGCTTTTTGTAGAAGTTAATAACTGTTTTCCAAAAACAGTTTTGGCCAAAAACAACCCCAAAAGCAGAAGCAGTAAATTGTTGCTTCTGCTTCTTATAAACTAATCACTACTCAATCTATGAGATTCTCTTGTGATTAGTTTCCATAATTTCAAATAAATATTCCGATTCTTATAAATATAGTATTTAGATATTTTAATATTATCTTAAAACCTTTAATATTATGCTGGACATTTTTATTATCTAATTCTTTTGCAAATATGATATTAGTAAATTTTTGATATATAAATATTTAAGGGTTATTGGATTCTAATAATACGAACTTTGGGTCATATAAGAATTAATAATACGAACTTTCGATTTGATTCTTAATAATACGAACTTTGACCCCATGTTGGCTACAGTAATACGCCACCGAGTTAGGGTTTTTTGACTCGCCGGTAAAATGACTTGGCAAGCCAGACATGTGTTCCCTCTTGTTTGACCTTGCCACCTCAGCCATTGACAAAAAAAAATGCCATGTCAGCCTTTTATTTTTTAACCCCTCCTCCTTTTTCTCTGCAACTTCACCTTCTTCTTCCTTCTTCTTCCACCCTCATCCATCTCCACCATATCTTCAATTCTTTCTTTTCCTGATTGATTGACGAAGAAAGAAACCCTGAAATCTTGACATTCCCCCCCTTTCAAAATCTTCAACATGTCAATTAGATATTTTTGCAGAACACCATTTTTGATCGATTAGCTAAATCTTGACATTCCTTAGTCCTGGGTTACAGGTGCACGCTCAACTAGCTAAATCTGGGTTGTTGATCGATGCGAAACTTCGGATCAGTTTATACTCGAAGTGTCGAGCTTTTGGTTACGCCCGCCAAGTGCTCGACGAAAGTCCTGAACGAGAAGACTTGGTTTCTTGGTCGGCTCTTTTATCTGGGTACGCGCAGAATGGGATGGGAAAAGAAGCCCTCTTGGCTTTTCAGGAGATGACTCTCTGGCTTTTCATTGTTGTTCTTGGAGAATGCCAATTTTATCTTTTTTGGGTATTTTTACAGAAATTTTACAGAAAACTCAGCTTCGATTTGGGGATTTCGATTAGAGAAGGGATATTGAAGCTGGGGTCTCGAATTTCGACAATCAGAAATGAAGATCGATGGGTTTGTCTGAAAATTGAAAAGGAGGAGAGAATAGAGAGATAGAGGGATGGAGTTTCAAAATCTCCAGCCCAGAATTCTGGAAATATACAATGGAGAGAGAAGAGGAGAGAGAAAGAGGGAGGAAGAAGAAGAGGGTGGCTGACGTGGCAAATAAAAGGCTGACATGGCATTTTTTTTTTGTCAATGGCTGAGGTGGCAAGGTCAAACAAGAGGGAACACATGCCTGGCCTGCCAAGTCATTTTACCGGCGAGTAAAAAAAATCCTAACTCGGTGGCGTGTTACTGTAGCCAACAGGGGGTCAAAGTTCGTATTATTAAGAATCAAATCGAAAGTTCGTATTATTAAGTCTTATATGGCCCAAAGTTCGTATTATTAGAATCCAATTACCCAATATTTAATTTAAAGAATTGTATAGTTAAGTAAGACCATATATATTTATAATAATAATAATAATTATAACTATAATTTTAACTATGCGATTATAATTATTGTTAAAATTAAAATTTGATAATATGTTGAAAAATTAATAAAAAAAGAAAATGTAAATAATCATGATGATAATTTTACTCCAAAAAAACACATGATAATTTTTAAAAGTTAAGCTAACCATTTAAATTTAATAAAAGCACTATATCATAAGTTAGGCCAAACACTTTAATTTAGTAAAATCACTTATGTCATAAGCTAGGCCAAACACTTCACAGTCTCTCCAAAAATAGCTTTTATAAAAACTTTTTATTAGAAGCAAAAACACTCTTTTAGAAATTAGGCCAAACAGACACTTAGTTATCGTTTCAAAATTTTTATATTGTTTCTAAAGATTTCATACATAACTAAAAATTATAAGTTAAATAAATTCTAAAATTTATATAAAAAAGTAGATATCATTTATATATTGTATTTAAAGATAAAACTAAAACAATATTCTTGATAATGCAACAACAAGATTTGAACTTAAAACCTCCCCAATTGCCAAAAACAATACATAGATGCTTAACCAAATGTACCATACTATGTTTTTTGCTTTTACTATCCTTCAAATCAATTTATATCAAACCATAGTTATTTACCCCTTCAAAGTTGCTCGGCAACGACATCTCTTCAACTTCATCTTTCCGAGACATGTCAACACAGGCGCGTTACGGGTCGGTCATATATCGGGTCCGGGTAAATACGGGTCGGGTATATTTCGATTGCGGGTAAATATGAGTCGGTGTATTTCGGTTTCGGGTAAATACGGGTCGGTTTTGGGTCAACCCAACGGGTTATGATTGCGATTTTTTTCCACTTTTTCTTTTAAAAAAGTTGTCTCTAAATATTATTTTTGATACAATATATATAATAAAATACGATTATCTTCTAGTACCGATAAATTATTGTAAATGTTTCAACTTAAATTAAAGAAATAATATATGAATGAGTTGCGGTTGCAGTTTAGTAGTCATGAATTCCTACGAAAAGCCACAAATTTTAATAGATTTGAACGTAAAAAATAAAGTTTTTGGGTCAAACGGCCGGGTCGGGTTTGACCTACTAATTTGCCGGTTTTCCAGGTTTGTATATTTCGGGTTCGGGTCGAGAAAATCATGTTCAAAACCCAAAATTTTTGGGCAGGTTCGGGTCGGGTTTATTATGAGAACCACCATTATTCCTACTTGAATTGAATTAATATCTTTTTTTTTTTTTTTGAAAGCGAACTGAATCAATATCAATCGTATTGCAATAGGCTTTGTCATAAAAAAAAAGATTAGTTACGTTAATGATATATGAAGGTAATTAGTGAGGAGTTATACGATCTTCATCAAGTTTAATTTAAATTGAATTGATGAATTTTTGATGATGGAGGTTAATAAACTCCATAATGAAGCTAGTAGTAGCAACAGCATAGTTTATTACTTTATTATATAATAATTCAACTTATATAATATACCGTATGTTTTTAGTGAAATAATATATTACTTTCGTTTGTGATGAATATAGAAAAAAAGATTTAAAAGATTTTAATATCTATCTATCTATCTATCTATAGTCTAAAAGAAAAATGGGAGTTCACCACCTAACTTTGTTGTGCTACTTAGTTGCTGTTTGCTGCCTGCTAGCTTGGTAGGCCCCAACTAGCATCTATCCTACTATTTCCTCTAACGCCTCCCTCTTCATGCTCATCTATAACCTCTTTTTTTCATTTCATGCTTTTCCCACTATTTTGTTCATTTCATCTACTGCTTTAATACATCTTTCTTTGTTTCATTTCATGCTCATCTACTGCATGTATCCTACTATTTCATTTCATGCTTTTCCACTTTTTTTTTATTTTCTTTGATTATTATATTCTTCTATCTATAATCAGGTACTAAGCCTTCTTTAAAGGAAATTGAGTTCTAACTTTCTCCCACTTCCTAATACGTCTTTTTTTATTTAATTTCGTATCATGCTTTTCCATTTCTTTTTTTAATTTTCTCTAATCATTATTTACTTCCAACTATAATTACTAATTAGGTACTAACTTTCTCACAGGTATTATATCAAGTATTAAATTCTACTTCAACATATAGAAACCCAAATTTATAATTTAACATAAATAAAATCATTTTATTCTTCTAATTATAAGTGGGTCAGATAACTAAGAAAAAATTTACATTTATGTTTAGACAATAAAAATAAGAAAAATATTATATCTATATATTAAAAAAAACTCGGATGAAATTTTTTTTACCTTATCCAACTTTTTGATAAAGATACATCAAATTTGTACAACTAATTTAAATTATCCACTTTATAATAAACTATAATGTGAAACTATTGTTAAATTCGTGAGTAATATATACCTACGATTCAAAAGAAATTCAAATTTTACCAAGTAATTTAATCAACCCGTGCCTTGCACGGGCCTTCCGAACTAGTTTATTTTAAATTTATCATGAGTATAGAAAGAATATTTAAAATATTTCACAAAGATTTTATTATATGAGGCTTCCAAAAATAAATTAATGGTTCAGATTAATTCATAATAGATCAACGGTTCACATTGATCGACTACCGTAATCGAAAAAAATTTTCACTACCTTAGAATTTTTCAACCTAGAATACCTTTATACGATGTTAGGACTATAAACTATTACCTTTGAAAGTTGAGTGTTGAATCCAACCTGATTTGATAAAAGGAAAATTTGATATTTATTTTGGGAAATTATGGAAGATCATTAGATAAATATTCCTTTGGTCATACTAGAAGTTTTTAGGACATACGTTAACCTTGTAGATGAATTTTTGGTTAGAAATACTTCAATTAATTTTTGGTTAGAAATATTTCTTTGGTCATACTAAAAGTTTCTCATATATGCGCACACACACGCACTCATGGATCAGAAAAAAAATAACCAAGGTATTTCACCAAACATAAGCCAAAATTAATTGAAGTATTTCTAAGCGAAATTTCATTTGAAAGGTTAATGGGTGCCCTAAAACTTCTACTATGACTAGAGTAATATTTATCTAATTATCTTCCTAAATTTTCCAAAAAATATCTATTTTTTATTTCACCAAATCAGGACAGATTCAACACTCAACTTTCAAAGGCAATAGTTATACTCCTAATACCATATATCCAAATCCTACTTCACTTTCTCCAATAGGTTCGGTAACACGAAAGGTTTCATTATAACTCTACGTAATTTCATGTGGGTTGAGGCAAAAGGGTGTTGTTTGAAGCTTTCTTTTGTTTAAAACAAGAGAAGTGGCCAAACCAACTTAAGGAGAGCAGATTGTTTACTGGATTGATCCTTGCTTCGATAACTATCATAGCTGGGTGATAGAGGTCTTGTAGAAGAAAGATTAAAGGGGTTAAAACGAGGTTGTTGCTTACTTTTAACAAGTTGACACAGACCTAATTGGCAAGTTCTATTCCCAAGCTTTATTCCAAAAGACTAACCAATGCGGGTGACACTATCTATTTGGTGAATTTTCGACCAGTCCCATCAAAAGAAAATGAAGGAGGTTCTATCTAATACACCATAACTCCTTTGAGAACGAAATTGAAAGTAAATTGCCAAGCCCTTTTTCCTATTAAAGAAAAAAGCATGCGCTCAAAATACCTCATAGACCCCAACTACTTTGTTTGTGTACTGGAACAACTACCATTTCCAAATGATTTAATAAACCAGGGAAGAAAGAACCGAATCGTTATAGCATTTCTTTGCTCATTACAC
This sequence comes from Portulaca oleracea, assembly GCA_029582165.1. Lineage (NCBI taxonomy): Eukaryota > Viridiplantae > Streptophyta > Magnoliopsida > Caryophyllales > Portulacaceae > Portulaca > Portulaca oleracea. The sequence goes on along the minus strand of CM055868.1, from coordinate 33,434,812 downwards.
TCTTTGATAAAGGATGTCAACATTGTTAGTCGAAGAAGACTTCTCCGAGAAAGGGTCAAACCATGGACAACGCTCTTTCTTAGCCACCGTATAATTAATTTAAGGCTCATTTAAGATATGACTAGCATAGTGAATCACATCTGGTTTCTTAGCAATTATTTGTCCAAGCACAACACCAATACCATAGTTCGATTCATCACACATGAGCTCAAAAGGTTCTCCTTAAATGGGAGTTAAAGAATGGGAGGGGAAATTAGGGAATCTTTTAGCAAATTACAGGCCCTTCCACTCTCATGAGAAAAGTGGAACGACACTTCCTCACGATAAATGAGGACAAGGGCTTAACAATGCTAAAATATTTATGAATCGCTGGTAAAAACCGACGTGTCATAGAAATGAATGTACTTCCTTCATGGAAAACGGAGGGGATACATTTTTAACTGGATCAATATTGGCCTTATCAACTTCTATCCCACCCTTAAGAAACATATGCCCCAACACAATACCACTTTCAACCATGAATTGACATTTTTCCTAATTAAGGGTCAGACTCTTTTCCTGACATCATCCCAATACATGATTCAGGTCAGCCAAGCATGCATCAAATGAAGTACCAAATACAGAAAAGTCATCCATGAAAATCTCAAAACATTCCTCCACCATATTAGAAAAAATGGAGATCATGCACCTTCGAAAGGTGACAAGGGACTTACACAAGCCAAATGGAACCCTTCGAAAGCAAAGGTGCCAAAAGGACAAGTGAATGTGGTCTTATCCTACTCACATAGGCCTATCAAGACCTGAGTTGTCCTCAGTAACTATCAAGGAAGTAGTAATACTCATGTCTTTCTTAGTGGCCTTGTTCAGTTTCCTATAGTCTATGCAGACACGCCACCTAGAAGGGACATTGGTGGGAACAAGTTCTGCCTTATCATTCTCAACTACAATCAGATCAGTCTTTTTAGGGACTACATGAATAGGGCTCACGCACTTACTAACAAATGGGATAAAAAAATGTCATGGTCAAGCCACTTCATAATTTCTTTCTTAACCACCTCCTTCCTTTGTGGGTTCAGTCTTGTATAACGTTTTCTAAACGAAGTAAGACAACGGTCGTATATGTCCAATGAATTGGGGCCCTAGTGATCTATGTCAGTCTTTCAAGTCTCGAGAGATTCGAAAGGTCGAACTTTTAAAGGAATTGAATAAAGATTTCTACTCAATTAATGGGAAACAAGGGCTCGGGGGTAATACCGGGCCGACCTAACGAAAGACTAAGCACGAAACTGCGGTCTTAGGGGAGATTTTGTGCGATGATCAAGTGTAAGGTTTGTGTGCATACCAAGCTTGCACTGACTTCCCCTACCAGGGCGTCAAGTCGGTGTTCGCTTCCTATGCACGAGCTAGCATCGATCCCCCTGCTAGGGCGATGAATCAACGTTATACTTTCCGAGGTTGTCATCACTGCCGCGCATGAAAAACCTTGGTTGTATGGGAACCAATCCAAAGTAATCTCTTCTAGTTCCCTCTCTCCAGAGGAAGGAGCTGGAATTGATTAAACCACCCTGGAACTCCACGAGTGAAGGATGAAAAGATCCATAGCCTCCCGGCATCCTTCATCCATCGCATGGAATTCTAGGGCGGAACACTAATCATCTTACTACTCACTCTAATCCCGCTATTTTCCATAATTTAATCCTCCATTAGGGGCCCTAATCAACCCTAACCCTAGGATTACTTAGCCTACCATGTTAATTAGCACTAAAGAATCAATCTGTAAACCTTATGAATGCATTGGAAACAAACTAGAAGAAGAAACTAGCATGAAAAATTAAGAAAGTGATTAAAGTTAATCAAATGCTAATCAAAGTAGTTAAGAGAAAGAAATTTGAAATCAGAAACTTACTAGAATCGAATGACAGTAAAGAGCAAAGCAGATTTCGAAAAACGATTACAAACGAAGAACTTCAATTGAACTCTTCAATGAATTACAATTCGAATCACACTTATCTCCACTTGAGAACATGAATTAAAGAGCTAAACCTAATTAAGATCTAAAACTAAGGCTAAAAAAAAAAGTAAAAACTTGTATAATAATGTTGGAAAGAAAGCTATTTATACAAGTGGAGAAAAGTCGGCCCAAATACGTCGTTTAAAGTCTAGAATCTGCTGTAAATTAGGGGGTCACGGGTGTGACCATGGAGGTCACAGCCGTAACCCTGGAAAAACCAAGAAATCTTCTCATCTTTTCACAGACCTCATGCGCGTGACCATGGGGGTCATGACCGTGAAGTGCCTCCTGGATCTTCTTGTTCGTCGAGGACTCATGGCCACGTGACTCTAAGTCACGGTCGTGAGGTGCTTTCTGGATATTAAGCTCCAAGGGAGGTCACGGCCGTGTACAACCATGTCACGGTCGTGAGGTGTCTTCTGGAAATCATGGGTTTTTGGGAGTCATGGACGTGAGGTAGCTGGTCACGACTGTGACCCCTTTTTTTGTCTTCAGCCTCTTCTTCGATCTTCTTTGGTGCCAAGGAAAAAGTGGGGGTCACGACCGTGAGATTGGAGGTCATGGCCGTGACCAGAGGCGGATTTTTTTTTAGGGGGGCAGCCAGGGCCATGGCCCACCCCATGATTTTTTTAAAAAAAATTCACATACTTTAGCATATATAAGTAAAAAAAAATCAAATATACTTTCCTTATACAATACACACAATAGTTGTAATTATCAGTTTTGGGATGAGAATAAAATTACAATCTCTCTCTCCTCTCTCTCTCTGTGTGTCTCTCTCTTCTCTCTGTGTCTGTGTGGCGTCCAATTGGTGCACAGGCCACAGTAGTGCTACAAGTCTGGAAAGTGCAAAAGACATACTTTTGCATTAAATTGGAATTGTCAATTCCTCTCTCTCTCTCTCTCTCTCTCTCTCTCTCTCTCTCTCTCTCTCTCTCTCTCTTTGTGTGTGTGTGTGTATGTGTGTGTGCGCAAAAGAAGACCACATTACTGGCGTGCAATTGAATCGAATGGATTCTTGTGGCCCATTAAATTAGAATTGTGAATTCCAATTAAATTGGAATTGGAATTGTGAAGTCTCCACAGTGAATACAACTTTTCCAAGTAAGCCTTTAAACTATTATTTTTGTTTATCCGTAAAATAGTAAATTTATGTATAATATTATTATTAATTTTTTGCAGAAAATTTCAATTTAACTTACAAATTTTTGCAATTAGAACAAGACATTCACACAACAAAAGGTATTTATCATTAAATCCTTTAGTATATTTTATTAATTAATCACATTGATACAGTGATGTTTGTTTGTTAATAAAGTGTTAATCCGCCTAAGTGATTATTGGAGTATCCTTTTTATTTAATTTGATTAATGTATATGATAATAGTTAGTTTTCATCGAAAATTTTAGTTATTTGACTATAAAATTTGATTAATGTATATGAGAATTGTTTTAATTATTGACTATATGTTAATTGTTTCAATATTTCTACCTGAAATGGATATTTTTTTTTATTTGGCCCTCCTTAAAAAAAATGTCTGGCTCCGCCCCTGGCCGTGACCCTGCTTCTGATGTTGGTTTCACTTGGTTTCTTTTTCTAACTTCAGGATCGAAGCTTGATTTTCTTTCTCCATGGATGAGCTTCCTTGGGAAGACTCGACTACTATGCTTTTGGGCCCCAATTGGCCCCAATTGGCCTTGTTTGCCGTGCTTTTGTTTCACAAGTATCAAAAAGCTCCAAAAACTGCAAAAGGAAGAAAAAGAAGTAAAAACACCAACAAACAACTAAGGAAACGAGCAAAAACCTAAGGTAAAAGGAATGTATTTAGGCTCAAAATCGAGCCTAAACAGTCTCCTTAGGGGATCTCTATGAGCAACACTCTCATCTTTTAGGAAGATTCGATGTTGTACAATGGAAGGACTAATCCCTTTAATAGCACCCAAAGTCAACCCCAAAGCCCCTTGTTCTTCTTGAGAACCTCAATCAGTTTGGTATCTTTGTCCTTACCTAAGTTAGCAGCAATAATCATGTGATAGGTCTCAAGAGGGCCAAGAAATACATATTTCAGTTCGACAGGGAGGGGTTTCATATCAAGAGTAGAAGGAGAAGGTGTCTCTAGCTATCTATACCTTTTCAAGTGTGCTCCGAGATGTAAATAGTGACTCGTACAACATGTCACCATCAAACATATCAGCATTATAAACAAAATTCACACACTAAGGATCAATCCCCGTTACAGACAACTCATTTGAATAAGACACATTCGCATTCATCATCTCACAATTAATGGTCTCACTCTCCTCACAGAAATCACTTACCCAATTAAGGGTTGTCCTCTTATGCTCATCAAAAGCCCATTGGTGATTTTTGCAGGTTAAAAATATTCAACTCCATGGTCAGGTTCCCAAAGGTTAGTTTCATTCTCCCATCCTTGCAGTTAATCCAAGCATTGGATGTAGCAAGGAACGAGCTGCCAAGGATGACTGGAATCTCATCTCTAGTGCTTTGAATCCTAGTAGTTTCAAGTACTACAAAGTTAATAGAAAAAAAAATAAAATCCTCAACTTTTATCAACATGTCCTCAATTATACCCTTAGGGACCCTAGTAGATCGGTCTGCCAATTGCAAAACCATTCTGGTAGGCTTTAGTTCACCTAATCCTAACATCTCATACACATGCAAAGGTAGCAGATTCACACTAGCACCTAAGTCAAGCAAGACCCTCTCTATTAAACTATCACCTATGGTAATAGAAATAATTGGACATCCAAGGTCCTTATACTTGACGAGCATTTGGTTTGACAGAATAGCTCACATTTGAGGCTAGGAAAGTCTTTATGGGCACTTGGGTTGGCCCTCTTTGTCGTACATAGCTCTTTAAGGAGATGAAATATGGAGGGATCTGTTGGAAAACATCCAACAAGGAAATGTTCACCTTGACCTGAGAAAAGGTCTCTCTAATTTTGTGTAGAAATGTTTTGTCCCTTCTCCCGCATAACCTATGAGGATAGGGTGGAGGGGGATTGAAAACCCCTAGAGATGGTGTACTAGTTAGATGTTTAGTCACATGTATAGTCTTGGAAGAAGTACGCTCAATTATAATAGTTGGCCTTGCCTTATTAGACTCATTCTCAATAGAAACAGTTTCATTAGTAGAGACATCATTTGCAGACAACTTATCAGATACATGAGGAGGGGAAGACTTTTTTCTCACTTTATTGTTAACCTACTTCCCAAAGCGACGGGTGATGATAACATTCATCCCTCTCACATGATCAGGATCAAAGGAGGGTGAACCTGAGGCTTGTCCATAGGATTCGCCTCTAGTTGACTAGGAAAGACTCCCTTGTCTCTGTTAGCTAGCAATGGTTGAGAAAAATTTCCATTCATTTACTTCAAGATCTTTTCCAAGTTATTATTCATTCTTTTCTCACCTTCTTTCAATCCCTTTCTCAACTCCCTAAACTCTCTCCCATGTTTGTCCTCATTGGTATACCCCGACAAGGGTTTGGTTTGGGCCATAAATAGTTGGACAGGCGGTCCCCTAGGAACTTGATAAGTTTCTTCGGCATGTGGTCTAACATTATGGGGGTTGTTTCCTTGGACACCCCCACGTGGATTTGGTGGTCTTAACACATTTTGGTTCTCATTACCATACAAGAGTAGGGGGTTCTTGCGATACCTCTGATGGTATTGTTGGTACTGGTCAGACGTATGTTGTTGATGCAATGCATTCACACTTTCATTATTTATGGCTAGTTGTTGAATATATATATATGGGGCAAGCAAAATAAATGTGGTCAACAACTTGGCACAAAGCACATGAAACACGTGGGGAGGGTGAAGGAAAACCAGTTTGATCCTAAGAATTAACCCGAGCAAAGGTTTGGGATTACGAAGCAAGCAGTTGTTGTTGGGCTACGGTTTTAATCATGTTTTAAAGTGAAGCAAACCTAGCCTCATAAATTGTATTCTCAACAAGAGCATGTACACCCCTCTATCATTGGATAATAGGAACCTCAACACTCATCACTAGTTGTATCCTATTGTATTGTTCTCTCAGCCATGTTTTCTAGAAAATCCCAGGGCTCAACAACAATATTATTCAGAAATCCCCTTGACACATCGATTCTAACATTGTTCTAGCCATTTGGTCGACACCTTCATACACCATTTGACACAATCAAGACATATCAAAACCATGGTGAGGAAATTGAGACAACAAATTCTTAAAACCTCTGAAAGGCTCTCTAGTATGACTCTCCTAACTCTTGTTTAAGTTTTAAAATTGTGTTTCTCAGTTGCACAATAAAAGAGTTAGGAAAGTAATTTTTCATAAAAATCTTTCGAAACTCATCTCAAGAAGTAATGGACCTAGGTTGGATACTATACATCCACTGCTTACAGCTTCCTTAAGAGTAAAGGTCAGGTAGGTATTTTAGAAGACTACAATCAAGTCCCGGAGGAGTCACCATACTTTAGTATTCCTTATACTTTTTAGTCCATAGTAAAGTACCCCGTACAAATAAAGAATGCTACGTTTTGGGCATGATGATGCCTAGGGTTAAAGGTTACTCCACCTGGAGTGCAAGTAACATGAAGCCAGAGGGTAGGGGACCATAGGAAGAGTACAGTTGGTTCGCTAAGAGTCACTCCACGCTCTCCTCCACCCATTTCTAGAGGGGGGTCAACAAGGGTTTCCTCTTTTCTAACCAGTGCATGACTCATGGGACTATGAACCTAAACCTCAAAATGTTTTTGTTTTTTTTTTTGTCTTTTTTGTAGTTTCTCAATTTTTTGTCTTTTTGTTTTTTTTTTTTAAAATTTATATATCTAATCCTAAGAAAGCAATAAAATGATCGCAAAACTAACAACCTAATCAACCAAATAACGCCATCCCCAGCAACGACGCCATTGTTCGCGGTAGAATTAGGGGTTAAGTAGCATTATATTGTATCCACAAGGATGGTATGTTAGGCAACAAAAAGTTGGTTTGGAAGGGTTTAAATGGTCGAAAGCAGCAAACAAAGCTCAAACAACTGATTTAATCTAACTACAAATTAACGATAACATTAAACTTAAGAAATCACAAATAACAAAATTCAACTAAACCAATTGTGATGAAATTATTAAACCTAGCAATTAACCACTAACTGAATCAAAAGTTTAATTTGTGAGAAAGAAATTCATACCTAAGTCTTCACTGCACTCTAACTCCCCTACGCTTGAATCACACAAAATTTTTCAAACAAACAAGAAAATACGTGATTCGAATTACTAAGACTACTCGAATCCTCACTTGATGAGAGAATTCAAAGAACCTTAATCCTCCTCTTTCACTAAAAATTGAGTTGGGGGTAAAAAATAATAACAAAGGAATTGAAATAGCAGTTATTAGAAGTGACTATGAAAGAAAGAGGAATAGGAAAATAGAGATAGAAATAAAACTTTTAACTTGAATTTAACTTGAATCAACGTGATTAACAACTGAAGAAAACTTGGGAGAAAACTATAAAACTAAACCCTAATTACTCAATGCTGGAAAAACAAAATGTAACTTCTTCCCACACATTTACGTGGAGTATATATATATATATATGTGTGTGTGTGTGTGTGGGGGGGGGGGGGATAAACAAAACCAAAACGCGGCATTTGATGGGACATCTCGGTTGCAGAAATTAACTAGGCATGGGTTGCGCCAGATTAGGTGCTGGTGGTTCGTCTGTTTGTCTTGTCTACGCTTTCTCTCTGATCTAGCCTTTGGTAGCATATGAGAGGATGTTGGTCGCGTCTCCCATCAGACGCTAGCTATGTCTGAGAGGGTGTTGGTCGTGTATCTCTTCAGACTCTAGGTGCATCTTATAAGGCGCTGGTAGCGTCTCTCATCAAACACTAGTTGCATCTAAGAACCGCTAGCTGCATCTCTCATCAGGTGCTTGCTACGCCTGAGAGGCGCTAGTGGCGTCTCCCAGCTTCTTCTTTTTATTTTCTTCGATTTTAGACGCAGGTCGTCTTTGAGCAGGCGACAGTAGCACTTGGCTTAACTCTTTCGCTTACTTGGGCATAGCCAGTGTCTGTTGAGGCATGGCCGACTTTGTGTTTCTCATACTTTGGCGAACTTTTTGGCTTCTTTTCCCATTATTCTCTTCTCAACCTATAAAAACACAAAAATCATAATAATTAACAAATAGTTACGTGGTAAAATAAGCAAAATATGTTATTAATTGCATCAATTCAACTCGAAACGAGATCGAACGTGGAGGTTCATTCGAGGATTTAGTACGATCACAGCTCCTATCATCGAGTGTTTTAAGGACACTTTTGAGTGACTAAGTCGGCACAAGCTGCATTTGAGAAGTTGAAAGCCAAGCTTTGCAAGGTACCCATCCTAGCCTTGCCCGAATTCACTCAAGTGTTCGAGGTAGATTGCGATGCAAAAGGTGTTGTCATTAGGGTCGTATTGATGCAAAATCAGCACCCTATTGCTTACTTTAATGAGAAGTTGAACAGCTCCCCGAAGAACTACTCAACTTATTACAAGGAGTTCTATGCCCATATTCGAGCTTAGGATCATTGGTCACATTATCTACGGTCGAGTTTGTTTCTTCTAAATTCCAATCATATAGCACTCAACTACATGAATGGACATCACAAACTCAATTCCCGCCATGCAAAGTGGGTTGAGTTCCTTTCAAAGTTTCAATTTTGTAGCAAAATATAAGAATGGAAGTGTGAAAATGGTGGCGGATGCTTTATTAAGAAGACATGCTCTTTGTATGTGATGGAGCTCGTGTCTTAGGCTTCCAAGTTATTTGAGAATATTACAAGGAAGATGAGGATTTCCAACCTCATTTAAGTGGAGATTGAGGTCCTTATGTGTTTTGTTCGGTCGTAGAAATTGGGTTTAAGAGTAAGGTTGTCGAATCCACAGGGATGGTCTGTCAGGTTTTTTAGGGAATTGGTTTGGTAGGGTTCAAATTGCGAAAAGCAGTAAATAATAATAAAACTAAACTAAATAGGAATTGAAAACAGTAATTACTAAAGCAAACATGAAGCGAGAATTAAAACCTAATCTAATCAAACATGAACTGGGAATTAATTAAGATGAAAACTTAGCAAAATCAATATCATTCAAGAATCAATAAAAAGAGACAATTAAATATTAACCAACTAACCACCTAAATTGCAGGGAAGAAGATTATTCTACTGACAATGCGAAATAACGAATTAACTAACAAAATTAAAAGACTCAATGAAATTAAGGGGGGTAGAGTATATCGACAGTCTTCTCTTCACTCTACCTCCCCTTACTAGCATCACGAACTCTCCCGAACAAACAAAAGTCGTGATTCAGATTACTAAGAATCCCCCAAATCCTCACTTGGAAAGAGAATTTGTGAACCCTTAATCCTCCTCTTTCACTAAAAATTGGAATTTGGTTGTGAACTACTACTAATAACTCGAAGTAACAAGACTAGGAACAAAAAGAGAGAAGAACAAGAATGGAAAACTTGAATTGAATTAAAGATTGAAAGAGTGAATTACAATAGAAGAATAACGGTAGCAAAAGCAAAGCAAAACAATGAAACTAAACCCTAGAACAATAATACTAAAAACGAGAAACCCTAAAACTAACTCTAAAATTCGATCTCTCTCATGCGGCGACTAGGTCTTCTATTTATATGTGCCAGTGGAATGAGGCGCTGCTAGCGTTTTATAAACGTTGCCAGCGTTTTTGTCTTCCGCCTTTTTGGTTTGTGAAGCTAAACGCTGGTAGCGTTTATAAACGCTGGCAGCATTTTGTTACGCTAAGCTTATGCATGAGTCAAACCCTGGTAGCGCTTATAAACAATGGCAGCGTTTTGCTTAAACGCCAATTTGCTTTGTCTCTTATCTAGGCGCTGCCAGCGTTTTTGTCTTCCGCCCAATTCGACCAGTTGCAGGTGCGACACTTCTGTAGCGGGCGCGACGGACACACTGCTCAGTTATAGCGGGCGCGACCCCGGTGTAGCGGGCGCGACTCTGTTCTGCTTCCTTCCTTGGGTTGTTTATTACTCTTTTGGCCCAGTTTTCCTTCTAACTATTATTTTCCTACAAAAACACAAAATCATCATAACTAATATATAATTAAGGGGCTAGAACAAGCAAAATACCCAATAAAATGATATAAATTCGGCTCGAAACGAGACCGAACATGTTTCAAGGTAGATATCTATTAAAGGGAATCAAATTATACATACCTCAGTGTCCTTTGAAAAGATTGTTGGTGAAGGACGTTCATAGTGGAGATCCTGTTAGGCATTTCGGCACCAACAAGACCTTAGACATGCTCAAAGAACACTTTTATTGGCTTAAGATGGGAGGCGATGTCCACGACGTTGTTTCGAGTTGTGTCGCTTGTCAACAATCCAAGAGCCAGCTTCATCAAGGTATTTATACACCTCTTACAGTTCCTCAAGGTCCTTCAGAGGAGTTGTGTATGGATTTCATAGTGGCACTACTCTAGACTCAAAGGAGAAAGGACACGGTCATGGTTGTGGTAGACCAATTTTTGAAAATTACTCACTTCATTGCATGCGGGAAGACAAATGATGCTACTCACATAGTCTCTCTCCTTTTCATGGATAAAGTTAGGCTCCACAGAGTTCTATGAAGCATCATGTCGGATCGGGATACAAAATTTGTTGGCCATTTTTAGAGATCGCTGTGGAAGTTATTGTGAAAGAAGATGCTTTTGGCGGTTCACATCATCCACAAACCGACGGCCAAACTAAGGTAACTAACATAACCCTCACTACTTTACTTTGAGGTCTAGTTAGTCAGAGTTTGAGGGATTTGAATTTGAAATTGAGCCATGTTGGGTTTGCTTACGACCATGCTCCTTCTTTCGCTACGAGTCACTCTCCTTTTGAGACATGCTATTGAGTGAACCCTGTCACACCCCTCGTGTTGATTTCCTTACCTGTTGAGTCGAGGGTGAGTTTTGAGGCCATGAGAAGGCTAAGGAGGTGAAGGAGCTACATGAGCAAATTCAGACTAGGATTGAGAAAGTCAATGAGGTGTATAAGGTGTGGACGAACAAGCATAGGTAACATATCACCTTTAAAGTTGGAGTTTTGGTGTGGTTTCACTTGAGGAAGGAGAGGTACCCATCAAGCAAGAAGAGTAAACTTATGCCAAGGAGTGATGGGCCTTTCAAAATTTTGGAAAAGATCAATAACAATGCTTATAAGTTAGATTTGTCTTGAGACATGGGCATTTCTCTCACTTTCAATGTTGGTGACTTGCCTCCTTACATTGAGGATGATGAGCCTAATGGGAAGGGAAAATCATCTTCAAGCAGGTGAGGATGGAAAGCCCTCGACTCCTTTGCCCACTTTGTGCAGCCATGCAAGGAAAGCTTCGACGATTAAGGACTTGGAGGTGCGATTCTCCTCGGGTTCATGTGCACCAACGTCAAGCTCGGTCCTCCTTTAGCTTGGTAAGGAGGCCCTTAAGTAGCAGGCCTACATCAGGGATAATAAATGGGGGAAACATCAACTTTGTATCCATATCGGTGTAAGGGTGTCGAGTTCAAGCTTGGGTGTGTAGAGAAGTGTCAAAGAAGGAGAAAATGAGGTTCAATAGAGCACACGATCGTACGGTAGACGATGGTCTTAGGTCTTTTGAGTAAACTCAGGTACACAATCGTGTGGGATGATCGCATGATCGTGCCACCGTATCCTAAGGGTTCTACATGATCATGTCGAATGAACGCACGATCGTGTCGTTCATGAGGCCAACCCAGAAGGACCCCAGGGACACAATCATGAACCCCCTCTCGCACAATCGTGTTATCCATACGAAGGAGCTCGGACGATCGTTCCATCCTATTACACGATCGTACAGTTTTTGATGTCATACCATTTTCGGGGACTTTGAGAGGTGGCACGATCGTGCCACATGTATTCTGTAATTTTCGTCTATCTTATGTTCTCTTTTAATTTCTCTTAATCTCCCTTTTAATGATTCGTTTACCCCCCACTAATGTATAGCTGAATACCCTTAAGCTAGTTTATTTGTATTTGGTGCATCTTAGCCCTTGATTGTAATGCCTTGGGTTGTTTTGACCCTTCGATGAAAGTTATGTCTTTCTTGGGGAAGGCTCCAGCCCCTTTGCCATTTAACTCAAGCATTCGGAAGAAAGATATTAACTTTTGATGATTAATACATGGTATTTTGAGACCAACTCAAACTCTCTCCAGAAATTATCCAAATTTTGCATGATTTGGTGATGTTTTAAGTCATTTATTTATTGATCTTATGGTAATTATTCATTATTAAGATCATGGTGTGGTGTTCAGTCCTTGGGTGGTGATCATCTTTATCTCAAGCTTATATCAATGTACTTAAGGTATTTATTTGGTGTATGTTGTTAAGTTTTCAAGTTTTGAAGAGTTATTTTGCGAGTTCGTTCATCTCTCTTCAAGTCTCTTCATATATTTGGGTATTATGTTGATGTATCAATAGTTATCCTCAATATCTACTTCCCACCATCGCCTCACACGCTCTATGGAGTCTACCCCTTCATATACTCTTAACATTCATTTTTTAACACTCCAATTTGAGGTTTGAGGGAGAGTTTAGTAATGTAACATAACTAATTTTGCCCAAACTTTGCCATCTTCTTCTCCTCTAATAACTCTTGTTGCTATATAGTTTGAAGAAGCTAATAATGTTGCCTGGTATCCAAACTCCGGTGCCACCATCCATATGACGTTGTAGGAGGATTAAATTTGTCAGCAAATAATAAAATGACACGTGGAAAATAATTTAATTTTTATTTGGCCAATTACAAGCTACTACGTCTCAAATTGGCTCCGGTGAGTCCACTTGGTAAAAATTAAATGAAATTAAATTATGATCAATCAGAGCCTTACATGTGTCAAGATGATACAAAAAAGTAATTATTCCTTTATTTAAAATAAAGGAATAATGAATTAATTTGTGTTAAGGCCTAAAGCCTAGCACGAACACTAGGCCTCCAGAGCTATAAATAGGGTCTTCCACCTCATTTTACAAACCCCCTGACATTTTGACATTAGAGATTGGGCACTCTGGATTCTGCATTCAGAATTTGGGCATTCCGCACTCCATGAGCTTTAGAAAGATCAAACTACAAGCAACCTCTAGCTATTAACCATCAAGGATCAAGATCTGCAAAGGTTCAAGATTAGAAGCTACAAACCGCCAGCAGGTCTCAAGCTCAATAACTACTACAAGAGTTCTTCAGCTAAACCTACTATAGGGATGGTGATCAAGTGTCTACACCCTCGACTCATCCAAGTTTCAGGAGGTCGAATCAGAAGACTGCTTTATTGTATTTAATACAAAGATTGTACCCACATACATTCGAATATTAATACAAATTAATTTGTTTCTCAATTTCTTGTCTTATTAAATCTTAGACTCGAAATTTGTGTTTACAAATCTGACACGTTCGATGGGACCACTTTGCCTCTCATCTCTTTCTCCAAGAAGTCCAGTTCATCTGCGACTCAAGCGACGTGATGGCACCCAAGAAAGTTGTCTCTCAACCCTCAAAGAGAAGGATGGCTCAAGCTTCAGCTCAAGAGTCAGTAGTTGCAAGTGCTACATCAAGTAGAGAAACAAATAGAAGGAAGGCAAAGGTTATGGTCGTTGCTGCTGCTATTTTTGATGCACTAGAAGACCCAACTGTGGAGTCATGCATCGACTGAGAGGCGGACAAATCAGAGTATCAACACCAACGCACTGGGGGCACCTCAAAGGACTCTTCATTCGTGGAATTCAGCTACTACTACCTTTGGTTCAGTAAGGACTACATCCCACGAGAGGGACAAATTCCAAACTCACAATAACCCAATCTTTGAGTTTGAAGGCTTTGAAGACCACGACTACACAAGCGAGGATTTTCCCTAATCTCTGAAGAGGAATTCGTCTTCTCGGAAGCTGAGATCTAATCTACTCAAACTGTCATCATGCCGATCATGACAGTTGGAGTCTTTAATATGGAAGAAAAGATAGTTGAATTAGAGGTGACGCTGAAAAGTTCTCTAGCTAGGGAAAGCGATGAGAAAGACAAGAAGATCGAAGAGCAAAGCAAACCGATTGAAAATTTGGTGAAGAAAATAGAGAAGCGCCCCTATAAAGAATCTGATGAAGAATTTTGTGGAAATCCTTGATTCACATGAACAGTTTATTCATTGTAAATGTATTCAGCTGAATATAGGTTCTCAATTATATTCTGCTTTTGTTTATGGTGATAATTTTGCTTCTAGAAGAAGAATTTTGTGGGATGCTTCGAGGGATTTAGTGGGTTGTATGGAGAAGCTTGGTAGTTATAGACGATTTCAATTCCATCCTTTATGAAGGGGATAGAATTGGTCTATCGAATGGGGTTTATTATGATATTGAGGATTTCCAGGATTGTATTACGTCCTGTAGCTTAAATGAATTGAGTTTTAATGGGCAATTTTTCACTTGGTTGAATGGTCATACGTGGTCAAGAATAGATAGAGTGGTTGTCAATTTTGATTGGAGTCATATTATGGGATTTACAAATGTTCTTTTTAGAGAATTTGGTATCTCTGACCATTCTCCAATTCATATGGAGTTTATCAATAGTCCTCAACATAAACCTTCTTTCCATTATTACATAATGTGGCAACTGGATGAAGATTATAAGGAAATATGTGAAAAAGGTTTCCAGAAGCAGAGGACTGGGTGTGCTATGTTCAGGCTGTTCCTAATTCTGAAGGAGCTAAAAAGACCTTTAAGATCCCTACATAAACAGAAATATCAGGATCTGTATACACAACTTGAAATTGGAAGAGCTTCTTTAGAAGGAAAACAATTGATTTTCTACAATAATAGAGAAGATTTGGAGCTAAAATATCAAGTTGATGAGGAAAGAAGCTCGTACAGCAGATTGTTAAGGTCTGCTCAGTCTTTGATTGTTCAACAATCAAAAATTGAAGGGATACAGTTAAATGATGTCTGTTCTTCTATATTTTTCTCAAGAATGAAGAAGAGGCAACATCAACCCTATATATATTCCCTTCAGAACAGACTTGGAGAGATTTTTCAAGGGAGGATTACTTTCAAGAGTTGCTTGGGCAAAAGAATATTTCCAGATGTCATATTGATAAGTCTATTTGTGAGAATTTTTCGACTCTAACTGTTACACAACAGTTAAATTTGATCAGAGATTTTTCAAGGGAGGATGTTCATAGAGCCATGTTTGATATCCCGGTTAATAAAGCTCCAGGCCCAGATGCATACATCAGTTCTTTCTTTGAATTCCATTAGAATGAGATTAGAGATCTTATTTGTGATACAATATTGGAAAGCTTTGAAAGAGGTACTATCTTATCTGCTATTAATTCTACTAAAATCACCCTCATCCCTAAGAAGGTAAACCCTTCTAGTCCGGGTGATTTTAGACCGATTTCGTGTTGCAATGTGATATACAAATGCCTGTCAAAGATGATCTGTGATAGACTGAAGGTGGTTCTACCATCTTTAGTTCATTTGAATCAAGGCGCCCTTGTTCATGGTAGAGATATTGTACATAATGTACTGTTACGTCAGGAGGTAGCGCGAGGGTATGGAAGAAAGAATAATTCTCCAAGATGTATGCTTAAAATAGACCTTTCGAAGGCATATGATTCGATCTATTGGGATAGCATTGAGGAGATTATGGTGGCTTTAAAATTTCCCCCTACTTTCATTTCCCCCTACTTTCATTCAATGGATTATGATGTGCATCACACCCACATCTTTCTCTATAAACCTTAATGGGGAATCTTACGGATTCTTTAAGGGAGGAAGAGGGTTGAGACAAGGGGATCCTTTATCTCCCTTAATCTTTGTGATTGTTATGGAGTACTTAACTTAGGGCCTAAACTCTCTAAAGGATGATCCGAATTTCCATTTCCATCTTGGATGTGAGAGTTTAAAAATAAACCACCTGTTGCTTGCTGATGATTTAGTTGTTTTTTGTGCGGCGGATGAATATTCAGTCAATAAGATTATGAATGTGTTTGATCAGTTTGGCTTAGCGACGGGTCTCAGAGCTAACTCGAATAAATCTCATATGGTCATTGAAGGATGTGCTGAAGGAGTGAAAAATAACATCAGAAAAATCACTCAATTCAAAGAAGACCAACTCCCATTTCGTTATTTGGGAGTACCTATTACGGCTAATAGGTTAACTGCTTAGGATTGTGCTGGGCTTGTAGATAAAATGACAGCAAGAATCAAGGGATGTTATTCAAGGAAAATCTCATATGCTGGAAGAGTTACATTAGTAAATTCTGTCCTTGTCGGTATTTTTGGTTATTGGTTGAGAATATTTCTTCTTCCAAAAGTAGTTCAAATTTGTAAAAATTTTATATGGAGTGGGGATAGATACTATAGACGTGTTCCACTGGTGAATTGGGAGACGTTATGTTCTCCTAAAAAGTTTTGAGGGATTGGTCTGAGGAATCCTCATACTTGGAATAAAGGGCGTATGGGTAAGTTAGTATGAGAGATTCAAAATAAGAAAGAGAGTTTATGGATTAAATGGGTTCATTTGAAGCATATAAGAAGGAAATTATGGAGGGATACTAAACCTAAGGGGGATTCATATTGGTATCGAAAGAAAATTTGTAAGATTAAGAATGAGTTAATATTTAATCATGAGGATTTTATTCTACGGTTGGATTACTCTGTATCTTCCATATACAAGAAGTTGTGCAAAAATAATCAAAAGGTCACTTGGGTAAGGACTGTTTTGTGCCCAGCTATTCAGCCGAGACATTCATTTATTTCTTGGTTGGGAATGCATAACAAATTACCAATTGCAACGAGGCTTGCTGAACATGGTTGCTTGATTAATAAGGAGTGCAAGTTCTGTTTTGGGTATGATGAAATAGTGGAGCATGTTCTGCTTAAGTGCAGGTTTGCTACTGATACCAGAAGGAGTTTGGCCCAATGGCTAGGGATTGTAGATAATTTTCACTCTATTAAGCAATGGGTTTATAGATGGGGGCATGTTCATAAGGGGAAAACTATAAATATCTTAGCTGCTACGAGTGTTTCAAACCTCATTTGTTCTGTCTGGGATGCTCGGAATGCATTGCAGTTCAAAGGAGTCCAATACAGGGTTGAAGAAATTGTAAGGAAAGTCAAAACTCAAATGATGTATAGATTGTTATACATAGCTAAAAAGTCCAAAAAGTATGATACTTGTATAGATTTCATTCTAGCATAGTGGTTGCTGTCGAATGTATAGTTCTCGTTTGTATAGGTTGTTTACTAGTTGTTTTGGGGTGAGGTCTCCCATTTTTAGGAACCTTTTAATGAAGTTGCGTTTACATTCTTTCCAAAAAAAATATGATGAAGAGACATACAAGGAGGAATCTAGCAAAGAGTCTTTCAAAGGTGATGATGACGAGGAAGAAAAGAAGAGCTCCTTTTTAGGATCATTAACTATGGAGCATAATCAAAACTTGGTAGCAAGTGCAGTAATGGCTCAAGTTAGATAGGGATCAGACAAGACTTACTTGTACACAAAGCCACACACAAAGAGGATCGATGCCATTCGAATGCCACAAGGATATCAATGCTCAAATTTTAATTAATTTGATGGGAAGGGTAATCCTAAGCAGCACATCGTTCAATTCATTGAATCTTGTAGCAATGTCGGCACCGAAGATCTACTAGTGAAGTAATTCATCCGCTATCTGAAGGGGATTGCATTCGACTAATGCACGAATTTAGAGCCTAAGTCTATCAATAGTTAGGAGCAAATGGAGCGAGAATTCCTCAAAAATTTCTACAGTGCTCAATGGGTTGTTAGCATGCCAGAGTTGACAAACACCAAACAATAGGAGGGGGAGTGAATCCTTGATTATATCCATCGTTGGAGGGCTCTAAGTTCTGAATGCAAGGATCGCCTCATCGAAGCCTTGGCCATCGATATGTGCAGTCAAGGTATGCACTAGTATTTGCTCAACATCCTCAAGATGGACAAGCCAAGGAACTTCCAAGAATCGGGAACCAAGGCACATGATATGGAGAACACCATAGCAGGTCGACGGGGAAGGTTTGCACCTTTGTATGAATCAAGGAACAATGTGAATGAGTAATAGAGGAATAACAAGTGGTCAAATACTTCAAAAGAGGAGTCCATGGCTATTTCAAGAAGTGAACTAGTGCGAATCTCTATTTAACCTTCACCAAGAAGAAAGAGGGTTACTTTCTCAAAAGACACTGAATGGAAGTGCCCTAAATTAAAGGAGCTTTAAGAAAATAAATACTCATTTCCAGACTCTGACTTGTCATGAATCCCCAACGACTTGTTAGAGACACAAGTTATTGAATTCCTACAAACAAAGAGGCCGAAAGAAGCGAGAAGAGCCACATACCCAAAATATTGTCGCTACCATAAGGTTGTCAGTCACCCACTGGAGAAGTATATCACACTCACAGAGCGCATCATGAAGCTAGCTGAGGAAGGGAAAATAATATTGGACTTGGATGATAATGTCGAAGCGAATTATATTACTGCTCAACCAATTATAGCTAGGAGAAATGATTTCTTGATGATTCAGTTCCGATGCCAAAAACTAGTTCCTCTTCTAGTGTTATTGCAGGCCCCTCAAGATGAGCCTGTAGGTATCACAACCATATGTTGAAGATGGATAATGGATCTTCGCCATTTAAAGAAACACTAGAGGCAAAAGGAAGTCCAAACGCCACCACCTAGAAGGCATCAAAGGAGAAGAAACAACCCGCAACCTTAAATGGAGAGGAAGAAGCTCAAACCATCCAAAAGCAACAAGCTCAGCTCACTAAGTTGAGTTGCTAGAACGAGACCCTCATCTTCCTATCACTCTAGAGGAATACTTTCTGAAGGACGTCCTTAGAATAGTCGACAAAGTTGAAGTTATGAATATGGTATCTTGATTCGACATAGAAGAAGATGATAGTGAAGGAAGGGAGTATCAACCTTAGAAAAAGCTCTCCGTGTTTGATAGGTTTGAACTGCCAACTTCCGAAAAACAAGTATCCGTATATGACCAAATAGAGTGTCAAGCAAAGTGCAAAGCCTTAGTCTTTAGGAAGATCAAAGATGGTTCGAGATCAAATCCTTCTATATTGTTAAGGGTCAAGCACGCTAAAGAGTGTCAAGGAGAGCGCAAAGCATGCTAAATACAACCGCCTTGGATTCATCAACAAAGTTCAAAGTACTATGCCATCTCGTATGAGACATTTTTCAACATTGGAGGTAAGGACTAAAGGATCACTTAGAGTGAAGAGACCCACTATGATCTTCACCGGTCATCAAAGTAAAACAACACTAACAAGGAGCTTGAACAAGAGGAAACACTTGCTTCCCACCAAACCACAATCTAGGAAAGTGAAGATTCAGCTCATAAACGAGAACAGAAACTGTTCACTGAAAAAAAAATCCATTTCCTTTCATTTTTAGTTCATTTCATTCATCATTATAATACTCCTAGCCTCCAAGAGTAAAACCTGTGAACGACTAAAAAAAATCATCGTTTCTCTTTCTTTGAACTACGTTTGGCTTGATGCTTATGAATACTTCATATATCCCTTAGGGTACGTAGGCAATTTGGGTCTAGACTCAAGTAAAGCCATAACATTAAGATAAAAAAATCATCATGAGTCGACAAACTTCAAGACTTTCATGTCAACAAACGACAAAGCCTTTCAAGTAAGCCAAATTTAAGACTACCAAGTCAATAAATCATACAACTCTTGCATCAACAAGTCTCATGACTCCTAAGTGAACAAAATGAAAGACTCACAAGTCAAAAAAATCCAAATCAACAACATGAAATGACTCACAAGTCAAGAGGAAAAAAAAAATCATGGTTTCCTAGTCAACAAACTTCAAGATTTGTAAGTTAGCGATGTTCAAGACTTTCAAGTCGATAAAATTCAAGATTAACTATTCTTCAAAATCAAAATTTGATGGTGAAGAAAATCAACTACTCCTTAGTCTCCAAAGAAAACAACTCTCAAGTCGCTTTGGACAGAAAATCCACGAGTTCACGACTCCCAAATCTAAGTCAATGACTAGTATTTCGACAAAACTCAATGACTAGTATTTCGACAAAACTCAATGACTCATAAGTTAACATGTTACAACTCCCAAGTCAAGGAAGCTAAAGACTCACAAGTCAAAAAGATTCAGGGCTCCTAAGTCAAGATGGGTAAAGACTCACAAGTCAATAGAAAAGACTTTTAAGTTAAGAAAGTGGATAACTCACACATGCAAGACTCCAAAGTTGACAAGGTTAAGGACCAATTCTAAGCCATCACGATGAAGACTCTCAAGTCGCACTTTACAAAAAAAAAAAAAAAAAGTGCAAGAAGTAGAATGATTGCCAAGTCATCAAAATTGCGGGCTTTCAAGCCGCACTTTGGCTTACCAAGATCCTAGACCCAAATTATACTGTCGTTTCTAAGAGAGCTGTCTAAGGTAACTCTACGTCATTACCCATGGGAGTAATCAAAGTGAGCTGAGGTAAGGCAATGACTCCGTCGACCTAGATTGTACTCTTGTTTCTGAGAGAGTTGTCTAGGACTACTCTGCTCAGTACTCTGAGGAGTGTTTCACTTACGGCAAGTTCATGACTCAGCCGATCCAGACAGTCTTGAAGAGAATAAGTCTATGACCACTCTATGTCAAGACGTTGAGGAGTGATCTACTTGACGTGAGACGATGATGCTGTCGACCCAAACAGTCCTGAAAAGAGTAATCTAGGATAACTTTATGTCAAAACTCTAAGGATTAAAAGTGCTGACCATGTCCATAAAAAAAAGTGCTGACCATGGTTGAGACTAACTTCAATAAAACGACGTCAATTAGGATGGATTATCCTCGACTCTATGTCAAGACGTTGAGGAGTGATCTACTTGACGTGAGGCGATGATGTTGCCGACCCAGACAGTCCTGAAAAGAGTAATCTAGGATAACTTTATGTCAAAACTCTAAGGATTAAAAGTGCTGACCATAGACCTGGCAATTCTCGACCCGACCCGGAAACCCGACCCAAATCGACCCGCAAAAAGTGGGTTTTGAACACGAAATTCCGACCCGTGACCCGGAAATGACCCAACCCAATGAACCCGGTAAAAAGCGGGTCAGGTTTGGGTCGACCCGTTGGGTTAGACACTTTAATTTTAAGTGTTTTGTCTACTTTGGCCTTATGCAAAAAAATGGGCCCATTTCATGAAAAATTAAGGCCCAAAAGTAAAATATTGAGTGGCTTTAGAAAACTATGCGTAGAGAGAGACATACAAATAAAATAATAAAATAACAAACGACCAAAACAAAACCCTAACACTGTCACTCACTCTCTCTTTCAGTGAACCCTCAAACTCCTGTAGTCCAGCCTCTCTCCTCTCTTTTAATAAAATAGTGTATTATTGTCCAAGGTCAAAGTTCAGTGCATTATTATCTAATACCCCAAAAGTTCAGTTTATTAGCATCCCAGAACCCTATATATTTCATAAGTATTGTTATTCGTGGATTGTTGACGTAAACTGCATAATACTTGTAGACTTGAAGATTGTCAAATTTTGTCCCTTAGGTGTATATCAATATGTCTATGCAACTATGACATATCGTGGTGGTCGAACTTGGAATGAAATGGTACATTATACAGGTGTCTTTGACTAATTATAATCAATTTTATTAGTTGTAAGTGACTGAGAAAAAGGGCAGTCATGACCCGTAAACCCGACCCAAACCGCCGAAACCGGAATACACACGACCCGTATTTACCCGAACCCGAAATACACTCGAACCGTATTTACCCGAACCGTATTGACAGGTCTAGCTGACCATGTCCATAAAAAATAAGTGATGATCATGGTTGAGACTAACTTCAATAAGACGACGTCAATTAGGATGGATTATCCTCGAGTCTATGTCAAGACGTTGAGGAGTGATCTACTTGACGTGAAGCGATGATGCTGTCGACCCAGACAGTCCTGAAAAGAGTAATCTAGGATAACTTTATGTCAAAACTCTAAGGATTAAAAGTGCTGACCATGTCCATAAAAAAAAAAGTGCTGACCATGGTTGAGACTAACTTCAATAAGACGACGTCAATTAGGATGGATTATCCTTGACTCCCTAAGAAAAAACATAGTGACAAAAGAAAAGTGTTAAGAAAAATGAATAAAAAATCAGAATGAAAAAGAGGAGTTTCTACATGAGCACAACTGTAAAAAAAAAAAAAAAAAAAAAAAAAAGTCTACTCTGTCTCGACAACAAGAACAGACCCAGATAAATTTAGGGAGAATTGAAGACTGTAACCAAGATAGCCTAGATAGAAGATTTTTCTACTTGCAAAGCAACATCTAAGACAAATTACAGCCTATGTACAACTCAAGTTTCAGTCAAAACTCAAGTATCAAATTCAAAAAAGAAAGGCAAGGGGGTAGCAAAGATATAGAACAAGAAAAAAAGAGGAGAAGAAGGCCAGTCGAAGAAAATAGAGCTGGAGAGTGAAAAGCTAGAAAATAAAGGTCTCAAGCAGATGAACAAAGGAAGCATGGAAGATTCATTTATATAGCGGTCAATCAGCCAAGTTTCAGAATCCCACTATGATTTCTAGCCAGGTCTAATAATTCTACTACAACTCCAGCATTAATATTTTAATATTATCCAATCAAATCTTGCATAGGTGTTTATCCAAACTATGGAGTTTATGAATGATGTATGCAAGCTCCCAAAGATCAGAGCATAGAGCCTACAATACACCACACAGACACACACACCTTGCTGCTGACTTTAAACTAAGCTAATTGAATGCAATTACCTGGAATAGATGACAACCCAACAAGGAATTTAAAGGATAAACTTGTGTTCACTCTGATACAGGCACACCACAGGATAAACACAAGGGCAAGGACTTAGTTACCTCAACACCTACAGACACACCACCATTGAAGTAATCAAGCTCTACACACACCACCAGGTTTGCCAGCTCCTAGATACTGAAGTAGATTTAACCAAATGAGAGTTTGCTGACACTCACAAACGAGAGGCTCAACTAAGGCACTAAGAATGCTATTGAAATATCACTGATTGTGTCCTTAAGCTGCTGAATACATCACTATATATAGCTAATCCTAAATAGTTTGATTAGAGGCACTTAATTATAGCAACTTGCTAATCTCCCTTCTAATCTAGCTACTGAACTAAATCAAATACATCACATTACATCCTATTCTAGCTAATACAGCCCGGATACAATTGAAAATGAAAGGAAAAACAAAGCTAGCTTCTGATTGGACCAAAATCCCAAAGGTTGGCAATTTCAGCCAATCAGGGCTTTCCTAGCTGGGAGGGTAACTCTAAGTTACCTCAGTAACTTTCCCGAGCTTTTCTTTTGCTAGATATAATCTCAATAGCTTAAAAAAGGCTGGAAAAGACTTAGATAACCCTCATTGTAGCTGAACAAAATAAGTTAGCTAGAAGACTGGAGTTCTGGAAAAACTGATAACAAACCATCCTTTTGGGATTGTCTGTTCTGGTGCCTGTAACTTGATGCTTCCTTACTCGATCATGCTGGGACTTGACTTGTCCTTGGAAAATACATGTCAAGGAACAAAAAACTCTTGGGGAACCTTTGCTGAATCTCACTCAATTCAAAGATACAGAATTGAGAAAGATGCCTGCTTGGACTGTTTGTGCTGGGAACTGATTTTGGCCTGGATGGCCAATGCTGGTGGGATGAGTGGCTGTGCTGGCCAGGACTTGCCTTACCAAGGTGTAGCAAGTCTGGATGGATGAAGTTGGTGGGCTGGTGGCTGCTGTGGACTCCTTGAACTGCTGTTGAGAGTGGAAGCCTGCTGTTTCTGCTGGAAATGCTCCAACAGTTGCTGAGTTTGGTTCAGCAAGGCTTGCTACTGACAATGCTGGTGCTGAAGTTGCTGCTTGAACCTCCTTGGGTGATGAAGATGATCTATGAGTTGCTCGAGCTGTTGCTGGATCATCCTCCTCCTCCTGGTCTGAACTTGATGGTGACATTTGAGCTATTGCTGGACTTATTGGATGGTCTCCATCATCCTCCCCTGGTTGAGGAAAGTTTATCCTCAAACTTGGAAGGTCTTCATGTGCTGGAAAATAGGGCCTTAAGTCTGCTATGTTGAAAGTAGCACTTCCTCCATAGTCTTTTGAAAGATCCAACTTGTAGGCATTATCCCCTATTTTCTCCAAGACTTCAAATGGGCCATCTGCTCTTGGAACTAGCTTCCCTTTTCTCTTTTCTGGGAACCTGTACTTCCTTAGGTGTATCCAAACTAGGTCTCCTGGCTGGAAAACCACTTTCCTCTTGTGCTTGTTGGTTGAAGTAGCTACATGCTCAGAGTACTTGATGATTTTCTCTGTAACCTGCTGATGAAGCTTCTTGATCTTCTCTGCATGTGTACCTGCTTCATAACTGAACTTTACAGAATTGGTTAGTGGAGATAAATCCAAAGGAGTGATAGGATTTCTCCCATATACCACCTAAAATGGGGAAAGGCCAGTTGCCTTTGAAGGGGCTCTATTGAATGCAAACTCAGCATGGGGAAAAAGAGTGTCCCATCCTGTTTTATTTGTGCCTATCAGTGATCTCAATAGAGTTCCTAGTGTCCTATTGGTCACCTTTGTCTTCCCATCAATCTGTGGATGACATGCTGTACTGTACTTAAGCTTTGTCCCTAGCTTCTTCCATAGAGTCACCCAGAAATGACTCTAAAATTTGGCATCCCTATCAGATACCATGCTCACTACAAGAAATGTGGTCAATGCCAACAGAATGTTGTCAACAAAAATAAAAAATGTTGATGATAAATGTCAATGCCAACAATTTCCCAACAGATTTTAAGTTGTTGGCAATTATATTATAAGCCCAACAAATTTCCTTTATTTTGTTGGCACTGTCAATCAAAATTGCCCACAAAAAATTTGCCAACAAAAGATTGTGTGGACACTGTCGTTTAATTTATTTTACCATTTTAAAGATATTTTATTAATTTGTAATATTTTATTGCCAATGTTGTGATTTGTTGGAAATGGAAGCATTGTGGGAAGAGGATCCTATGCGTTGGTAGTGGAGGAGGTCAAAGACAAATTAATGGAAAAGGAGCAATGTGAAGGCAATTAGCAGGATCCCACGGTCAGCAAATGGGATAGCTCATAGGCTTGGTTCTCTCTTTTTTTTTTTATGAAGTCGGCTTGGTTCTCTTTACCTACACAATAATGTGGATGTACTCCCTCCATTTCATATTAATTGGCATATTTTAAAAATTTTCATATATCAAGGTATAACTAAAAAAATTACTCGAATAATTACATAGTACCATTTTACAAGGTGTTTTTTCAGATACAAAGGTGTAGGTAGTGAGAGAATGTGAGTAAAGATAGTTTTTATTGATTAAAAAAGTAAAACGTTAATATAATTATTAAAGTCAAAATAATTAAACTAGGTATTGGGAAATGGAAAGTGACAATTATTTTAGAACAAAAAAGTTAGTTAAAGTGTCAATTAAAATGAAACGGATGAATACTTGTGGAAGATTCCTTAAATTAATACAATTTATTTTTAACCAAAAACAAATGAAGCGGTAATCAAAGTTTTAATTTTACTTTAAGCGCTCATTAATCAAAATTTCAACTTCAAGTGAGCGCTAAACACCGCGCTCTTTTTTTCACTTTCACAATTATATTACACACTTGTCCTTGCCTCATTGCACCGCCTTCCTTATAGTTCTCCATTCAGTACCCCCCTCTTACTTTGTTTTTCCTTCGGTTTTACTTTGCTTTTCTTTCTCCATTCAAGTCCTTCCTTTACTGTATTTCCAATTTCTACTACCTGCAACTGTTACTCATCTTTCCTGCCGCCGGCCGGCTACGCATATAGACGTGTCGACCTTGCCTCCCCAACTACTACCTCCATTCAGTCCTGAAAATCCAACCAGAAGCAAGCAGGAGCAGAGTCAAAGGGTGGCTGACACTGAAAATCCGACCAGTATTTCAGGTGATTGTATTTTAGGGTTTCATTTTTTATTGAAGGTTTGAGTTTAATTTGTTCTATTTAATGAATTATAGATAGGTTACTGCTTTGTTTGTGGACCTTGTGGAGTTTCAAATTCTTGTTGCCGATTAAACAATCGTACGTCTCCCCTACTTAGTTCCTGGGAATTTACATTCGCTAATATGTGGTTTTGTTTTTGGATTGGGTGATGTTGATATATATATATATATATTGATTTTAACGCCTATATATATTGATTTTTCTAATTTACATATGGTCCTTTTTAATTCCAAGGGCTTAATTGTTGTCCGGTTGCAGCTAATTGGAGAATTGTGGTGAAAAGAACTATTAGAAAAATCATCAATCGTGTTCTACGTAGGGACATCTTGTCTTCTTGCTTCCACCTTTGAGTTGGCGGGCTTATCAATTGTCTTTCTTGCATAATTGGTGTTTCAACAAGCTCTTGAATCTGCACAGTAAGTTTTCTTTATTTTGGACTTATTTTTTTGTTTTCCAGCACCTCCCTGTATGTGTATTGCATTAAAAGAGATTTTTTTGGCTTTTAAGGAGAGAACCAAAAGCGATTAATGAGTAAACATTGAAGGGTACTGAAAATTGTCATTTTTCTTGTGGGTTTTTAATTCTTAAATATTGACGTATATTTGTAGAATATATGTCAGTACTTTTGCAATTGATGCATGTTGAATGTATATTCATGTCTTGGTTACTTTTGGTCTGTGTAGCTTTTGGAATTATATCTTTGTCATACTGTATCTGATTATTTATGGATATTCGATCTCATCAACTGAACATGATATAGTTGTAGGTTATATATGGTTGGCATGTTTTGACTTTTAAATTTTTAAGTAAATAGCTATTTGAAAATATAGAGAAGTCAAAGTTTTGGTTATGAGAAGTATTGTACAACTTAAGTTTTTTAAAGGAATTTTGGACGCTAATATACTGAACTTTTGGGGTGTTGGACAATAGTGCACTGAACTTTGACCTTAGATAATAATGCACTGAACTTTGACCTTGGACAATAATGCACTAAACTTTATTACTTTTAATAAGAGTGTATTAACAATAATGAAAATTTGACTTAACAAATTAAATGACTTAAACAACTGATACGTTGCTTAACACTGTCATAAATCTTTGTATGCATTGTTACAATGGCATATATGTATAGTATACACGCATACATACACGTACACTAGGAAATAATTAAATTGTGGTGAGATTGTCCATAAGTGTTCAAGTTAGAATTATTCTATAATATTGCAAACTGCATATCTCATCGTAATGTTCAATGTTAATCCATTTTATTATTATAATTTATTGACAATAGGAAGCTAGTTATGGATATATTTAGCAACAAGAGTTGGACAAAATACCAAAAGACTTTCAGAACATCAGAAGAATTTGAAGTTTGTCTGAATGCATTTCTTGATCATGCATTTTCTACAGTATCCCTAGATGGAACAATTTACTGCCCATGTAAATTGTGTGCAAACCGTTACGTGTACGGTAGAGCTACTGTCTATGAACACCTTAAAATTAATGGCATGGACAAATGTTATGCTCAAAGAAGATGGGTTCACCATGGAGAAGGTGAACAAAATAAGTCAAAAAAGACATCTATAGACGAAAATGTCCAAGCTGAATTAAGTGGTGAACATGATATGCATGACATGTTGGAAGATGCCTTTGGTTTTCATAGTCCTAATAGAATGGATGGGCAAACTGAACACCAAGATGGGCCAAATGTAGAGGCAGAGGCCTTTTTCAAATTAGTAGAGGATATGAACCAACCCTTTTATTCTGGATGTGAGGCATTTTCAAGTCTTTCTTTTATTGTATTGTTATACCATGCAAATTGTTTATACGGTGTAACTGATAGTGCTTGTAATGCATTCGCGAAGTTATTTAAAGAAGCCCTTCCAAATGATAATACTTTGCCAAGTTCTTTTGAGAAAAAGAAGGGTGTAATCAAGAAACTTGGTCTTGGTTACAACTACATTGACGCGTGTCATAATGATTATGTACTCTTTTGGAAAGAGAATGCCAGCTTAGATAATTGCCCTGTGTGTAATGCCTCAAGATGGAAAACGACTGATGATGGTTTAATAGTCAAGCTAGCCAATGGTAATAAAGTTCCGACGAAGGTATTACGACATTTTCCACTAATACCAAGACTCCAAAGGCTATTCATGTCATCAAAAACTGCCAAGTTGATGCGATGGCATGCAGATGAGCGTAAAAAAGATGGTAAATTAAGGCACCCTGCAGACTCCCTTGCTTGGAAAAAATTGGATGACCATGATCATAAATTTTCTGCTGACCCAAGAAATGTAAGGCTTGGTTTGGCAAGTGATGGGTTCAACCCCTTTGGCATTATGGGCACCCAATACAATATTTGGCCTGTTGTCTTGACAAAATACAATTTGCCTCCCTGGTTGTGCATGAAACAATCTTACTTTATTCTTTCCCTTATTATACCTGGCCCAAAAGCTCCTGGTAATGACATTGATGTATATTTACAACCTTTGGTTGATGAGTTAAAGCAATTATGGAATGGTGTTGATACATATGACTCTTATAGTGGTGAAACCTTTTCTATGCAAGCTGCGTTGATAAGGACAATTAATGACTTTCCCGCTTATGGCAATTTGTCCGGGTTGGCGACTAAAGGAAAGTTGGCATGTCCTCAATGTAATGTAGATACATGTTCTCATTACTTGAAAAGAAGTAGAAAACTATGCTATACTGGTCATAGGCGCTTCTTGGATAGTGATCACAAATTTCGGCGCAATAGAAAGTCATTTGATGGAAAGACTGAAACGAGACCACCTCCAAAACAACGAACGAGCATAGAGTTGGTGAATCAAATGGAAGGGCTAAATGTCACTTTAGGTAAAGGTCCCCAGTCTAAGAATAGAAAGAGGAAGCGAGCTGATGAGGTTTTGCCTTGGAAGAAAATGAGTATTTTTTTCGAACTGCCATATTGGCAACACCTTCTTATACGCCATAATTTAGATGTAATGCATGTTGAGAAAAATGTCTCTGAGAGTTTGAGTGGTACACTTCTAAACACTGAAGGTAAGACAAAGGACACGTATCAGTCACGTCTTGATCTTAAAGACATGGGGATAAGGGAACACCTTTACCCTATTGAAGATGGTGACAAGGCTAGGCTACCCCCAGCAAGCTTTACATTAAGCTCTAATGAGAAAGAGGACTTCTTAAAGGTGTTAGCTAGTGTTAAAGTTCCTGATGGCTATGCATCTAACATTAGAAGATGTGTAAATATTGGTGATAGAAAGATAAATGGTCTTAAAAGCCATGACCACCATATTATCATGCAACAATTGCTGCCACTAGGAGTTCGAAAGCTACACAACAAAGAATTGGTTTTAGTTCTAATTGAAGTTAGTAGCTTCTTTAGAGAGTTGTGCTCTAAAGTTGCTACCCCGCATGACTTTGAGTGTTTGCAACACCGAATTGTGGTTGCCCTATGCCATCTAGAGCGCTTATTCCCACCGTCTTTCTTTGATATCATGATCCATTTGTGTGTGCATTTGGCATATGAGGCAATGATTGCTGGTCCAGTGCATTATAGATGGATGTATCCAATCGAAAGGTACGTGCATTACAAACCTTCCTGGTTTTATTCATTGATTATTACATTTCTAAAGTGACATCTTGTGAAACGTATACCTTTTGGAGTGCTAATAGGTACCTACATAGATTGAAGACTTATGTACGTAATAAAAGTCGTCCAGAGGCGTCTATTGCTGAAGCATATTGTGCTGAGGAATGCATAACTTTTTGTGCACGATATCTACATGGTATTGAAACAAGAGAGAACCGATCAAGTAGGAATAACGATGATGGTGGTTATGAAGCTAGGGAGGGATTATCCGTATTTTCTCTTAAGTACCGTGCCATGTCCAAGAAGACGTACAAACAAGCTACTGATTACATCAGAGAACAAGCACATAGATATGTGCTTTTTAGTTGTGATGAAATTTGGGTTTATGTTCAGTAAGTTTTCTCTTTATAAGTTTTTATGAGCTATTCTGTTAGATTTTTAAATGATTTAAACATCCTTTGAAACATTTAAAAATGTATTGCAGAGAGTACAATGAATTTGTTTATAGGAATAACTCTCATCGACAGCAAACTGAAATTGAAAACATTCAAAAGACAGAATTTTCCAAGTGGTTTGAGATTAATGTAAGTACATAAGATAATTTCATCATCATCATATGATTATCATGATAGTAAACATTTGGGTTAGTGAATAACATGAAACTGACATATAATGTTTTTTAGGTTTTTAGTCATCTGCCAAGTGATCCTCGTTTAGCTAATGATTTCAAATCACTTAGTAAATATCCTTCCTTGTGGATGAAGAAGTTCTCAAAAGTTTCTTCCAATGGGTTCAAGTTTCAAACAAAGAAAATTGACAGCAATTCGGAGTTTCAGAATTGTGGTGTAGTTGTCAATGCTGCGTCTGATGAAGATGACACAAAATACTATGGAATGTTGACAGAAATCTTGGAATTAGATTATTCTAATGGGAGGAAGGTTTTATTGTTTCGATGTGATTGGGTGCATCCCATTAAAGGTGTCAAGAAAGATCAATTTGGGTTTACCTTAGTAAACTTGAAGGCATTGTGGAAAATCTATGAGCCATTTATTTTGGCATGTCAAGCACTGCAAGTGTTTTACACTCCAGATCCTAAAGAAATGAATTGGCACGCCGTGACAACTACAAAGCCAAGAGATTTGTTTGATATGGAAGAAGAAAACATATCGGAAATAGATTCTGAGTTACCTACACAATTGGATGACATTGACGTGGATGAAAATCACGCTAACAAAAGTGCAGAGGTTCCTGAGTATACCGTGGTTGAAGCAATACCTTTGGATAGCCAATGTGACCAAGATACTTATAATAGCGATTCTAGCAGTGATGAACATGACACTCTATATGATTATGATTAGTTTTTGTAGTAATATATGACATTTGGCAATATTTTTGCATCAGTTTCCATTTGTTTGCACATATTTGTCTTTATAATTTTTACTATATATTTGTACAATCTAAGAGGTTACGTGATGTTTTCACATGAATCTAATGTTGTGATTATGTGATTTTTTTTTACCATTTTTATTTCATACAGGTGAAGATAGCCATGTCAAGTGAAACTAATGGTAGAAGAAAAAATTGGATCAAGCCAACCCAATTAAAGGTTGTAGTTCTACTTATTTGAGATGTATTAATCATCTATATATAGCTTTTAGGAAAATTCATGCGACTTTATGATTTTCTGCATAGGATGCTATGAGAAATTTGAAAAATGTGAGAGTTACAGCTGAGCAGCCAAAAATAGATTCTCTTTGCCATTCCATGGAGTCACCAAAGGTTCGACGTGCTCTTTTACCATCAAACAAGCTTTTGTGCAATTCCAGACAGGTGCAATCACATAATTCATCATTAGGTAAAGGTGTGTATATAACTTTTTTCTATGCATTTACCTTCTTATTTAGCATTTCCTTTTTCTTTTGTCAACCCGACTTTAATTTTATACGTTATAAATTTAAATAGAGATGATAAATATTAACTTTTCCAATTATATATTGGTTCAAGTAGAGTCTTGCAATCCAAGAAATGATCATGTGATTCAGGGTAAGGAGAACGACCATTCTATATTGTCTGCTATAAATACAGAGCATACTAGTAAGGCCAATAATGAAGAGATTTCACTCCTCATTTGTCCATTTTTTTCCTTTTTAAATTCATTTACAAAAAATTATCCATGCACTATTTAGATTATCGCAGTCCAAGGCATGATTATCCTATTTGAAGAAGGAAAAGGACTACTTCTACTAAGGTGGAAGCGTATAATAATGGAAACAGTGAGCAATAGTTATTTTTATATTTTATATTATGCAAATGATAAATATTAACTTTCCAAATTCATTATTTTTGTTCAAGTAGAATCATGCAATCGAAGAAGTAATAGTCCTATTCGAGGTGAAGAGAAGGACAATCCAATATTGCCTGCTACAAATGGAGATCATGCTGGTAATGATGATATAAATAGATTTAATGTCACTTATTAATTTTTATCCCCTTGTGTAAATTTATTTACAATATACTATTCCTACATTATTTAGAGTTTTGCAATACAAGACATGATTATCCTATTTGGAGAAGCAGCAAGCCTAATTCTACATCACGTGTTACAAAAGATGTAGATGGTAGTGATGGTTAGAGCTCCTATTTACCAATTTGTACATTCTATTTGATTTGTATGTTTATTTTTTTAGCTTCCCTTAAAAATGTTTATTTTTTAGCTCACTATGGAATAATTATCCATTGAAGAGATAAAGAGATAAGCCATTTATGTGTTTCAGTTATAAACCAACCTGAGGCTAGTAAAGGTTCATCCAGAATTCTTCATTCAATGCAAACAAGAAGCATGCAGGTGACCCAATATCAACAAAGAGGGGAAGGAGATGCTGATGTGTTTGATGAAGAGCAAAATCATGATATGTTAAATGTAGAAGAAGATGGTAGGACAAGTGGTGAGTGCATTTACAACTCTCTCTCTCTCTCTCTCTCTCTCTCTCTCTCTCTCTCTCTCTCTCTCTCTCTCTCTCTCTCTCTCTCTCTCTCTCTCTCTCTCTATATATATATATATATATATATATATATATATATATATATATATATATATACATATATATATATATATATCCTTTAATAAAATCTCCCTTGCTTTGTGCAAAAATTGTGCCAAAAAAAAAAAACCTTAACATTGACACTCAGAGTTTCTATAGAACTGGATTATTAATTATAATTGATCGTTGCAAAATTTATTGAGGTGTCTTTGATGATAGTATAATGGTTTTTCGGTTGTTATAAATAAAGCTCCAGAAGACACCATAACGATTACCACAAAGACGCGTGGATGTAATAAATTAAAGACACCAAAGGAACCAATATATATATAAGTCAATAGCCTTGGCCAACCAGACTGTAACGAAGTGAGAAAGTTGTCTTCCTTCATCGGTGTTTTGGCAAGGGATCCAAGGAAGATGCCAATCGATTGCATTGACTTCCGGAAATTTGGTGAAGACAGGATAGAACACATTTTGAACATTGTACAGGTATTGAGCAATAGTCTAGACATTTAATCAATCCCCAATCGATCAATATGTTTAGTAAATTTAATTAGTTTATTTTATTTCTTAAAATGGATACTTCTGGAGTAGGGGTCCTTCAAACTCCCGGAAGGAAGACAACCAAAACAATGGTTTCGAGAGACGTTGGATGCTAGTTGGAGGTGGAACAAATGCAAGTTAAAGAGGCACAAATTCAATGGAAAGTCTATTGAAGATGCTCTAGATGCCAAGCCAGAAATAATTCCTGAGGACCAATGGAGAAATGTAGTTGAATTTTGGGCATCTGATGTAGGACAAGTGATAGCAAGTGTTTTACATGAATATTAATATATTTGACTCTAATCTAACCATTGTGAATCTTAATGTAGCACCGAAGTGTAAAAATTCGGATAATCAAGCTAATTATGAAATGTCCCATTATGGTGGAAGTAAGAGTTTCGCAAGGCTGCGTAGGGAAATGGTAACAATTTATTTTCCATTCCTTATTAAATTCTACTTGTTCTATAATTAGTTTTTTTATGCCTTTTATAATTAATTATGTATGCATTGTACTGTATTTTCCTTTTTTATCATTGGTATTTATTTTCTTAACATATAGACAAAAGATGGCAAGGAACCAGAAAAGCTTGAATTATTTGAGGTCACCCACAAGCCAAAACGAGCCAAGACAAAGTTAGACGATGCATCTGCCGCAACACTCGTATGATACTTGTTCCTTTCCTTTTTGTATCTTTTGTATGTATGTTTTATATTGCCCATTGCTTTGTCAATTATTTGAGAAACTCATGCATTTTCAATTTAGTAATGCACCTTTGTATGTTAGTCAAACTAGATCAAATATCGGAATATGTTGCCCCATTGTTTTGGCATTCAAGCTAGCTAGTTCAAAGTTTAGAATAAGGTGCACCGTCTCATATGATTAAGTGTTGTATGTAGGTTAAAATACAAACTGCACTGGATAAATTACCTGAAAGCTCGAGAGAAGATCCAGCTTTGCGTGATAAGATATATTAGGATATTGTTGGAGAAGATAAAAATGGGTATGCCAAGACTTACGGTTTAGGTGTTCGAGTTCCACGGTCTCAAGAAAAAAGATGTGCTTTGGCCAAAGAAAGAGAAAGAAGAATCAAGGCAAAAGAAGACTTGAAGAATATGACAGTAAAATTGCACTTGACAGAAGAAGTGGCTCAAAGGGCTGCATAAAGGGCTGAGAGGGCACTCAATTGGGTTGGGAAAGTGATGAAAGACCTTCTTTCATTTAAGGTAACCTATAAATATTCCTTTCTATATTTATTTTTTGAAAATATGATAAATGGACTTAGAAACCTTCCCCCCTGATTAACAAGATGCACGGCAGAATAATGCTTGCACCTTTCTACTTGTTATTAGCAACCCTGGCATGAATATAATAGAAATTATAAGTTTGGCAAGAAATAATTATGTTTCCCACAAACCTTTTCCATCCTATTAATTTCTCTTGTTGTTGGTGGAGACTATGACCTTGTTAGGTTGTGTCATTAAGGAAGGAGGGTTAGAAATTGGGGAAAGTTGCACTGTTTGTTAAGGAGTATAGTCCTTGGAATGGGCATTTTCTTGTGGCAGTATATGATCCAATCACTGATGGTACTAACTGAAACTGTGAAGAGAGCAAATTGTCTTTTCTTTGGGGAATTTCAATAATCATAAACCCATTTATGCAAAATTTAAATAGTTTACTTTTAAAGCATTTTATTTTTGGTTTGGCTGGGAGAAATATTTGATTGGTTAGTATTTATATTATTGATTTTTGTGATAATGTCAGTCTAAACTTAGAAGTGGAGAATATGAAATTTCTCAAGAAGAAGCATCTGATCGATCTTTTTTAGAGAAGTTTATGGCGGACAACCCATCATATGAGTTCATGGAAGAGGAAGATGAGTTAATGGAAGAAGATATCAATGAACATGATCATGATGAATAATTTTATTGTTTGATGCTAATTGCCGACAGTGGACAGATTTAGTATTAGTTACCATTTTCTTTTTCTTTTTGTGATGGACTAATTACCATTTTCTTTACATTCACAATTATTTTTTTAGAGCGAACAATGTCTGGTTCTTTGACAAACTGTTTTGCTATAATAGTTTGATAAATTTGAATTTTAGATATTGTAATTTATTTATTGCTTTTGCCTTTTTCGAGAGACCATTGGTTATTAGCCTAAATAGAATGAGCATTTGAAAGTATATATATTCAGACAGGTGGAGCAAATTTTCAAATTTATTTTTTAAATTTGTGCAGAAATTAATATCTTCAACAGTTGTATATGTTTGCAAAAGCAATGCCAACACAATGTATATACTAAAAATCCGTTTGGAGTGTCAATGCAAACAGATGAAATTGTTAAAATAGGCAATGTCAACAAAAGCAAAATTGTTAGCAACGTTGACGCCAATACCTCGTATATGTTGGGATAGACAATGCCAACAAAATTGAAAACTGTTTGTAATGTTATTGCCAATAGACCGTAAAGTGTGGGAGTATGTAATGCCAACAAATGTGCCAACGAAATTATTATTGTTGGTATGATGCAACAATCACAGCAGAATGTGAGTATCTGTTGGCATAAGCTTTATCAATGTATAAATCCCAACAGTACATCCAACAAACACAAATCCGTTGGCGTAGGCATTGCCAACAGTAAATCTGCCCTTTGCCAACAATAATGCTCTGTTGGCATATACCACATTTCTTGTAGTGGCTCCTAAGAACTCCATGAAGTCTCACCACTTCTTGGAAGTAGAGCTCAGCTACCCTTACTGCATCATTGGTGGTGTGGCATGGAACAAAATGTGCCATTTTGCTGAATCTGTCTACCACCACCATTACTGAATCTTTTCCCCTTTGTGATCTAGGCAGACCAACTATGAAATCCAGGCTTACATCTTCCCATGGGCTTGTAGGGACTGGCAATGGAGTATACAACCCTTGAGGTAGGCTGTGGCTCTTTGCTACTTGACAAACTGCACACCTGTTAACCCAGTGCTCCACATCTTTTCTCATTTTAGGCCAACAGCAATGTTCCTTCAGCATGAGAAGGGTTTTCTCAATGCCAAAGTGGCCTGCTAGACATCCTCCATGGACTTTTGAAAGTAGTAGCTCCCTTCAACAACTCTTGGGTATGCACAACCTTGCTCCCTTGGAAAGAAACCCTTGGCCTATATGATACAGACTCTGAGGGTGTCCTTGGCACTTCTGGAAAATCTCACAAAAGTCTTCATCCTCTTTGTACAAGGCTTTCAACTGCTCAAAGCCAAGTACCCTTGCATCTAAGACCTGCAACAACAAATATCTCCTTGATAGAGCATCAGCTCCCTTATTCAGCTTCCCTGACTTGTGATGGATCATGAAGTGAAACTGCTGCATGAACTCTACCCAAGCAGCATGCTTGGTGTTGAGTTTGTGCTGTCCTTGAATGAATTTCAAGGCTTCATGATCACTGTGCAATATGAACTCAGCTCCAATTAGGTAGTGTCTCCAGTGTTGAAGAGCTCTGATGATAGCATAGAACTCTTTATCATAGGTGTTGTATCTCCTCTTGGCATCATTCAATTTTTCACTGAAGTAGGCAACAGGTTTGCCTTCCTGGGTCAGGACTGCTCCTATGCCAACACCTGAAGCATCACACTCTACTTCAAAGACCTTAGAGAAGCTTGGCAAAGCTAGTACTGGTGCTGAAGTAAGCTGCCTCTTAACTTCTTCAAATGCTCTTTGTGTTGCAGGTGTCCAAGAGAAACTTTTGCCCTTCACTAGCTCTATCATAGGGGCTAGGATGGTGCTAAAATTCCTCACAAACCTCTTGTAAAATGAAGCTAAACCATGAAAACTTCTAATTTGTTGAATTGAACTGGGAATAGGCCACTCCCTGATTGCTTTGACCTTTTCCTCATCCACTTGAATCCCTGCTGTTGTCACAATGTAGCCAAGAAAAGAGACTTGGCTTGCAAAGAATTGGCACTTCTTTAGATTCCCATAGAACTACTCCCTGTTTAATATCTCCATCACACTCTTTAAGTGGTTAATATGCTCCAACTCAGATTGATTGTAAATAAGTATGTCATCAAAATAGACAACAACACACTTACCAAACAATGGCTTCAGAACTTAATTCATTAGCCTCATGAAGGTGGATGGTGCATTTGTCAAGCCAAAAGGCATGACTAACCACTCAAATAATCCTCATTTGGTCTTGAAAGTTGTCTTCCATTCATCCCCTTCACATATCCTGATCTGGTAGTAGCCACTTCTCAAATCAATCTTGGAAAACACCACTGAGCCATGCAGTTCATCAAGCATATCTTCAAGCCTTGGGATCGGATACCTGTACTTAACAGTTATCTTGTTAATAGCTCTACAGTCAATACACATTCTTTGACTGCCATCCGTTTTAGGCACCAATAAGGCCGGTACTGCACAGGGGCTCAGACTCTCCCTTATCATACCCTTCTCCAGTAACTCATCAACCTGTCTCTGAATCTCATTTGTCTCAGCTAGGGTCATTCTGTAGGTAGGTTTGTTTGGCAAGACAAACCCTGGGACAAGATTTATCTTGTGATGTATGTCTCTCTTAGGGGGTAGGCCTGGGGGCATTTCTTTAGGAAAGACATGCAGATACTGGTTTAGGATAGGCTAAAAGAGGGGATGGTTATTTTGTGGGGGTAGGTCTTCCTCAATGTCAAGCAAAATAAGTCCACTTTGTTCACTGAGCTCATGCTGTTCAGCTGACAAAAGGACATCAAGAGTAGGCTCAACAATAAGGTTCTTGGGTCTTTTTGTGTGTTGGGATGGTCTAAGAGGGGTAAGGGTGATATTCTTGTTGTTCAGGCATAAAGAATAGGTGTTTGCTCTCTCATTATGGCTAACAGATCTATCATACATCCAAGGTCTCCCTAACAATAGGTGACATGCATCCATAGGAATCACATCACACCAAACATCATCTCTATAAGCTGAACCAATTGAAAAATTGACAAGGCATCTAGAAGAGATCTTGATACCTTTACTTTGGTTCAACCACTGTATGGTGTAGGCGGTTGGATGGGTGCCGGTAGCCAAATTGAGCTTCATCACCATGGTTTCAGAGGCTACATTGGTGCAATTGCCTCCATCAATGATCAAGGAGCAAATTTTTCCACCAACTGTGCATCTGGTGTGAAAAATATTCTCCCTTTGCTCTGCTGCTTCATCTACTGCTGAACTGCTCAAGATCCTCCTGATCACTAGCATTTCTCCTTCATCAGGACCTGCTTCAACCTCTTCTTCATCATACACAGGGTCTCCATGGGGTTCTTCATACTGCTCTTCCTCATCAAAAGGCTCAGGATCAAGCAAAAAAGCTTCCTGAAACTCAGCCAAGGTGACTGCTCTCCTGTTGGGACATTCAGATGCTATGTGCCCAAGTCCTTGGCACCTGAAGCATCTTCTTTCTGGGAAGGCTTTGCTAACAGGGGTTGGGGTTCTTTGTGGGGCATTTTGTGGCTGATTTTGTGGGGGTCTTGGGGCTGGGTATCTAGATTGATGTGGGGGTGGGGGTGGATAGGCTCTTTGTGGGGGAATATATGGCTTGTTGTAGGGATTGGGCTTAGCTTGGATGTAAGGTTTGGCTGGGTACCTGCTGCTGTAGTCCTTTGCTCTAGCTTTCTTCTGTCGTTCCACTTTGTGAGCCAAAGAGCTCAGCTCATCAAGGGAATCATAGACCTGCAGCTCAACAACATTCCTGATACTTTCATTCAGACCTGCAAGATATCTGATATAAGTTTGCACTTCATTCTCTTGCATATTACACTTCCAAAGCAAATGCTCAAACTCCTTTGTATAGTCTTCCATAGATTTGCTTCCCTGCGCAAAATGTTGTAACTTGAAATAATTTTCCTTCATGTAGTTATCTGGAAGGAACTTCTCTTTCAACTTCTGCCTTATCTCTACCCAAGTACTCACCCTATCTTCTCCAATCTCCATTCTTCTCCTCTGCATATTAGCCCACCAAGTGGAAGCATATTTTTTCAACTTCAGGGCTACTAACTTCACTTTGTTTTCTTCTGAAACCTCCTTCAAGTCAAAAACCTTTTCTACTATCTGTAACCAATCTAGAAAAAGATCAGGATCTAACTCCTCTGCATACTCAGGTATATCAATCTTGAAATCTAACTTCTCAACCCTCCTGTCTCCCCTCCTTTCTTCTCTTTCACTCTCACTATTTTCCTTAGGCTCACTGATCCTAGGTGATCTTCTAACTCTTCTCCTTCTTCTGTATGTAGGCCTAGGACCTCGACCTCCTCTCCCTGTCCTACTAAAAGGATTCTCACCTTCTCCTTCCTCCATCTCTTCATCAGTCTCCCTATTCAACTCATTTCTATGCAATCTCATGTAATACTACAGTTGTTCACTCAGAAACTTCATATTATGTTCTACTTCTTCCTTTTCTTTTAATGTTTGTTCTAGGACTTCCTGGGGTGTTTTACTAGCTCCGGCCATTTCAAACTATAGCAAACAACACACTCCAAGATAGAACACAACTCTGATACCAAGATGATGTATGCAAGCTCCCAAAGATCAGAGCATAGCGCCTACAATACACCACACAGACACACACACCTTGCTGCTGACTTTAAACTAAGCTAGTTGAATGCAATTAACTGGAATAGATGACAACCCAACAAGGAATTAAAAGGATAAACTTGTGTTCACTCTGATACAGGCACACCACAGGATAAACACAAGGGCAAGAACTTAGTTACCTCAACAGCTACAGACACACCACCATTGAAGTAATCAAGCTCTACACACACCACCAGGCTTGCCAGCTCCTGGATACTGAAGTAGATTTAACCAAATGAGAGTTTGCTGACACTCACAAATGAGAGGCTCAACTAAGGCACTCAGAATGCTATTGAAATATCACTGATTGTGTCCTTAAGCTGCTGAATACATCACTATATATAGCTAATCCTAAATAGTTTGATTAGAGGCACTTAATTAAAGTAACCTGCTAATCTCCCTTCTAATCTAGCTACTGAACTAAATGAAATACATCACATTACATCCTATTCTAGCTAATACAATCCGGATACAATTGAAAATGAAAGGAAAAACAAAGCTAGCTTCTGATTGGACCAAAATCCCAAAGGTTGGCAATTTCAGCCAACCAGGGCCTTTCCTAGTTGGGAGGGTAACTCTAAGTTACCTCAGTAACTTTCCCGGGTTTTTCTTAAGCTACATATAATCTCAATAGCTTAAGGAAGGTTGGAAAAGACTTAGATAACCCTCATTGTAGCTGAACAAAATAAGTTAGCCAGAGGACTGGAGTTCTGAAAAAACTGATAACAAACAATCCTTTTGGGATTGTCTGTTCTAGTGCCTGTAACTTGATGTTTCCTTGCTCGATCATGTTGGGACTTGACTTTTCCTTGGAAAATACATGTCAAGGAACAAAAAAAAATTCTTGGGGAACCTTTGCTGAATCTCACTCAATTCAAAGACACAGAATTGAGAAAGTTGTCTGCTTGGACTGTTTGTGCTGGGAACTGATTTTGGCCTGGATGGCCAATGCTGGTGGGATGAGTGGTTGTGCTGGCTAGGACTTGCCTTACCAAGGTGTAGCAAGTCTGGATGGATGTAGTTGGTGAGCTGGTGGCTTTCTGTGGACTCCTTGAACTGCTGCTGAGAGTGGAAGCCTGCTGTTTCTGCTGGAAATGCTCCAACAATTACTGAGTTTGGTTCAGCAAGGCTTGCTGCTGACAATGCTGGTGCTGAAGCTGCTGCTTGAACCTCCTTAGGTGATGAAGATGATCTATGAGTTGCTCGAGCTATTGCTGTTGCTGGATCATCCTCCTCCTCCTGGTCTGAACTTGCTGGTGACATTTGAGCTGCTGCTGGACTTGTTGGATGGTCTCCATCATTGAAGAGATGGAATTTTTGGAAAGATAATTTCTGCAATTAAAAAGAATGCCCACCCTTCATTATTGGATCAGGAAGAAATGGAATTTCGAGGCCAAGTTACTCAAGACATTTTGAGAAGTTTATATATGATTTAATTTGTCACCAAGGGTGTCTTAGATTACAGTAGTAGTTAGTAATCCAAAGGATTATATTATTGGCTATATTTAAATATCTGAGACCCACCCGCTACGAACACTCAAGATTCCTCTCCGCAGCTGATTCTCGAAGGGGGCATATGCAGGAGGCAAATTTTCTTAGCAATTAAGAAATTGACACGTGGAAAATAAATTAATTTTTATTTGGACAATTCCAAGCTGTCGCGCGTCAAATTGGCTTCGGCGGGCCCACTTGATAAAAATTAAATGGAATTAAATTCCGACCAATTAGAGTTTGTCATGTATCAAGATGATATATAGAAAATAGTAATTATTCTTTTATTTAAAAATAAAGGACTAATTAATTATTTTGGGCTCAGGTCCAAAGCCTAGCTCAAACCCTAGGCTTTCAGAGCCAATAAATAGGGGTCCTCCTTATCATTTTCACGCCCCCTGACATTTTGGCATTGGAGATTGAGCACTTTGGATTCTGCATTCAAGGTTCTGGATTCTGCACTCAAGACTCTAGATTTTGCATTCAAGACTCTAGATTCTACATTCATGAATCTGGCATTCTACACTCTAGGAATTTTAGAAAGATCAAACCACGAGCGACCTCCAGCTATCAACCATCAATGATCAAGCTCTACAAAGGTTCAGGATCAGAAGCTACAAACCGCCAACAAGTCTCAAGCTCAAGAATTACTACAAGAGTTCTTCATCTAAACATACTCCAGGGATCGAGATCAAGCGTTTGCGCCCTTGACTCATCCAAGTTTAAGAGGGAGATTGTACCCACATTCATTCAAACATTAATACAACTTAGTTTGTTTCTTAATTTATTGTCTTATCAAATCTTAGGCTAGAAATTTGTGTTTACAGACGCCATCTGAAGGTATCCTTGTTTCTAAAACCCCTTATTATGGTTTTGATTCTTTCACTGTTGGTATTGGTACCAAGCTTCATATCCTCCAAATTGGACATAGGGCATTGACCATTTCTTCTCAACCGTTGGTCCTGAAAAATGTCTTGCATGTGCCTGACCTTATGTGCAATCTACTCTCTTTTCATATGTTGTGTCAAGATAATAATTGAATGGTTAATTTTGATTCTTCTTTTGTGTATGTTAAGGACAAAACTACGTGAAGAACTGTCATGCGGGGTACTAGTAAGCATGGCATCAACTCCAATGCTCCTTATATTCATGATGCATTGGTGTCTATGATCAAGCGTCTGGTGATGTCTGACATTCTAGGTTAGGACATTGTGGATCCTATGTCATCGGTGAGCTTAGGAAACAGAACATCATTTCCGCTACCTCTAGATATTTAAATGAGTATCAATCTTTTAAGATGGGTAAAGGCCATCGATTGCCTTTTACTATTGTGAAGCATTGTTTTAGCATACCGTTATATTTAATTCACTCTAACGTTTGCTAGTCACCTATTGTTTCCAATATTGGTTACCATTATTATGTTTTTTTGTGGATGATCGCACCATGTATACTAGGATTTATCCTGTGAAGCATAAACCAAAGGTTTACCCAATTTTTGATGTTTTCCAAAGTCTTGTTTTAATAAAACAATTAAAAATTTTCAAAGTGATTGGGGGGAGGTTGAATTTGACAATAAATCTAAGCAAACTCATTTTAAAAAATGTGGGATTTTATTTTGAAAATCTTGCCCTCATACTCCTGAGCAAAACGGTGTTGCTGAACGTAAGCATCACCATATTGTTGAAATGGTTAGAACCTTTCTTCTCCAAGTAAATCTACCAGCTCAATTTTGGGTCGATGTGGTTTACACCTCAACCTATATCATAAAT
Organism: Portulaca oleracea; assembly: GCA_029582165.1. Classification (NCBI taxonomy): domain Eukaryota; kingdom Viridiplantae; phylum Streptophyta; class Magnoliopsida; order Caryophyllales; family Portulacaceae; genus Portulaca; species Portulaca oleracea. The sequence continues at coordinate 33,391,631 of CM055868.1, read as the reverse complement.
CGCTTACCCACACCCATTTTGGACAATAAATCTCCTTTTAAAAGCCTTTTTTTAAACTTCCTAATTATTTCTTTCCTCGAATATACGTTTGGGTGTGAATGTTTTCGCACCTTGCTCAACCCTCAAAATAAATGTCGGACCAAAACAATGTGTCTTCATTGGCTATGCTCCTAACTATAAAGGTTATTGGTGCCCTGATCTAACTAAAAGGCATGAGTACGTGAGTCGTCATGTTTAATTTGATAATGATGTTTTCCTATGAAGGACCTTGGTGATCTCTAATTACTTCCTTGGGGTTTAGGTCCTCCGTACTCCTATCGCCATGTTTTTGAGCCAAACTAAGCATCTCCATAAGCTTCTTCAGTGATTTAACCTTAAATCCTCCAAACCCATCAACACTCTTTTACCGATGATAAGGGCATACATTGACTTAATTTATGGAGCCTTTTCACAGTGAAATTTGGGGATTAATAATTAATATGCTTAATTGATCTTTTGTCTTATTTTGCTATCTTAACTGAGTTCTATGTGTTTTGTTCAATTTGTGCAGATTAGTGATTTGAACTCCAAAGCTCACATCCATTACTTGATTCATCATTGAAAGAGCTTTTCGGCGATATATTATAAGTTCAATTGCGAGTTGAGATGAAGGAGCTATGAGTAAGATAGAAAAACGTTTGCAAAAATTGATATATGTCCACTCTTTTGGTCACCCTTTTTTCCACACATATGCTATGATATTGGAGCTTATGGCAATGAAAAGTAGACTCCTAGAGTTTTCCAAAAGGTGAAGAATCAAGTCAATCGGATGTCGGACGAAGGAGATATGATCAAAACAAGATGAACCAAAACATTCCAGATCCAACACAACCCGTGTTGATCACAACATGGTCCGTGTTAGACTATAGAAAGCTCAATTTTCCCAGAAACCATCAACACGGTCCGTGTGGAGGTTGACACGGACCGTGTTGCACCCTGTTTATTGCATTTTGTCATTTCAAGTCCCATAATTGCTATATAATCAATGGATTTGGCTATTTCATTCATCATCCACCTTCATTCACCACCATCCATTCCTTCCACACCACCCCCCCTCCATCACAACCATCATCCATCTCCTATAATCTCATAATAATCAAGAGTTTGAGAGCGAATTGAAGACTGAAGATTACTCAAGATCGATACGGTTTTGGAGGAGCAAAAGTCCACAATTACAAAATTCTTTCAAGGCTTTTCTGCATATCTTTGGTTATTTCTTCATTCTCTTTAGATTCATATGCTTTCTAGAGTAGAATTTGTGTGTGACATGATTAGTGAGTAGTTTTTTAGTTTAGGGGATAAACCTATTTAGTTGCTTTCATGGATTGAATTTTGTTGATTGAACAAGTGTTAATCTAGTTTGAATGCATTTTATTTAACCTTTAATTATGTATGTCATTGTTTTTTATTGGCCATCAAGAATATGGAATTAGATTGTTGAGTGAAGTACCGAACGAAGAAATTCGATAATCGGAACCCTTAGTATTAAAATAATTATAAAATGAACTAGATATAGAGGATTTTGTAATTAGGGGTCTTTTGATAATTTTATCTCTAACTTAGCTAAAAGGAAAAAAAATAAAGTGTTTGGCGATTTTTTTTATTTTTTATTTTTTTGTACTTTGAGGCGTTTTCCACTTGTTCTGCTGGGGATGTTTTGTTTTGAAATATAAGTGGTGAGAGAATCTATATGATTAATTTGTTGAGGTTTGTGCTCCAAGCTTAGGCTTTTTAGCTCCACTTTTCCAAACTATTTTCCACTTCTTACCCTTAACCTTAGCCCCATTACAACCCTTTTAAAAGTTATCTTGATTGTCATTGTGCATTACATATTAGCAGTAGAGAATTGAGATGTTTTGCAAGCTTATGGTAGGATGTTGCTTTGGTTTGAGTATTGAACGAACCTTCAATGATTTTTTCATATTAAACACATGAGAAGAGTGTTTCCACATTCCCAAAAGTAAGGTTGTTGTCAATCTGCCGAGTTTCTTATTTAAACATGCGCCTGCTTGCTTCATTTGTGATTAGGGGGTGATTGATTTGAACTTGAGAAGTGTAGAGCTTGTAAATCTTTCCATTGCTTCTCCTTCCCTTATATATGGACTTTGATTCACTTTTTAGGTGTTCTAGATTAGATTTTAGTTCATTGAATGATTTTGTAGATGCTTTCCCGATGATGATTATAAATAAAATCTTTGCTTTCATTTTGATTCTTTTGTTTTGTTTTTGAGTATGTTGTCCCCATGTTTTTATTTCTTTTCTTTTCTATTTGTGTGAAAAAATTTGTAGTCTTTGTCCATTGTTGTATATATGCGTAGTGGTGTATTGAGTTTGTTTTTGTTTGTTTCTCAGTTTTCTAGTTTAGTTCATTTGTAAATTTTTGCATTCATCTAGTTAGTTGCATTAGTTAGTTTCATTTGTAGATTTATCTAGTTATTTGCATTAGTTAGTTTCATTTGTAGATTTTTTTTCTTCTTTTTCTTAGTTTCTAGTTTCGTTTATTTTTCTAGAATTTTTCATTTAGTTGAGTTTTTCTTTGTTTTTGAAAAGGAAAAAATCACAAAAGTTGAAAACAGGAAAAAAAGTTGAAGAAATATAGACAAAAGAAAAAAGGAAAAAAAAGTCTAGGATAGGATAGGATATGTTTCGCAATTAACTTTTTCGGTGATGAATATAAGCTAGATAGGTTTTCTTTTAACTATATTTAATCTTGGGTAGCTCATTTGTGAATAAAAGTTTTGAAAAGAGTTTGTGAAAGCTTAGTGAGTTTAAGATTGCATTTTGAAAGTGATGGTTGATTGCCCTTATGACCTTTTGGTGCGAGTTTGGCAAGTGCATACTTAAGCTAGATTTGATTGTTGAGCATTAACCCGTGAGACCACTTGAGCCTTAAAAGACTAATCATTTTTATTAGTCTCATATCTCCATGTGTGACTCATCCTTAGTTGCATTCTCTAGAACTTGCTTCGCATCTCTTTGAAATTGCATTTTGCTTGTGCATCGATAATATGATAGAGACATTTATTTGTATATTTTGTAAGCTACAAAGCCAAATAGCCACTCTTATTAACCGACTTGCTCATCGTTGTCACTGATGGATGGAGAATTACTCCATGATTCTTCCCTTTATAGAAGCATGATTGGAGCATTGCAATATTTGACATTTACCAGGCCAGATATATAGCCAATGCTATTAATGTTGTCTCTCAGTTTACACATGCTCCTCGTACTACTCACCTTGTGGCTATACAATGCATTTACTGTTATTTACAAGGTACTCCTGATCAGGGATTGCTTCTTAAGCGGGTTGCCTCTCTAGATGTTTTTCTTACATACTCTGATGCTGACTTTGCCGATTGTCCAGACACTTCACGGTTAACAACTAGTTATGCCATTTTTCAGGGCCCCAGTATTGTCTCTTGGCGTTCCAATAAGCAATCTACGGTGTCTAAATCTTCCACTGAAGTTGAATACCATGCGGTTGCAAGCACTGTCACAGAAACCTTGTGGTTACGATATCTCTTAGCAGAACTGGGCATTTTTCTCTCTAAAACTGTTACAGTTCTCTATGACAATATATCCGCTACGTGCATTGTTGCTAACTCGGTTCTTCATAATCGTAACAAGCACATCAAGGTTGACTATCACTTTATTCGCGAACGAATCTCCCACAGTGATTTAGTCATTCGGCACATTCCAACTCAACTTCAAGTAGTTGATATCTTTAGTAAATTTGTTCCCATTACGCGGTTCTTGTTCTTAAAATCCAATGTCTATGCATATGTCCCTATAGATTGAGGGGGAGTGATAGAATATTCTAGACTAATCTTGTATTATGTTAAAATATTATAGGTCATACTCTTGTATATATATTTTCGAAATACTCATATCTTCTACGCTGATGTATGTCAATATAAATATAAGGACCCAGAGAGTCTCAAGGCAAGAGAGAGTTTCCTACATTATTCTTATGATTATTTTTGCACACCTAATATGTAAATTACAAAATTACTCTTATTACCCTTTCAATTCCAGAAAGAACTTCCCAAATAAGGGTCAATTACTTACCCTTACAAACACTCACTCCTATCCTCCTTTACTCTTATGAACTCTTACTCTTCTTCATAATCCCGTCCCAAGCATACCTTTAATGGCCATAACCATTGAGAAGCTCTGCATGAACTCTACTATTGATGGGTAGAAGAAATTCGGACAAAGTTAATGAGGGGGCAACTTTGTAACTTACAAATCATCATTCAATTACATAAGGGGTATCTTAATAATTTTTTTGAGGAACTCACCGATTGTCTCCTAAAAATATTTACTGTAAGGAATCTCAAAATTAAATTAAAAATATTTCCCAGTAATAACATTTTCCACAAAATATGGGATATGTTCTAATTAATTTTTCTGAATTATGTAGTACTTTAAAAAATTGTTGGACGATGGCATGCATTTTTGGAAATCAGCTAGTGAATCACCACTTTTTTTAATGCACTCTCGGGTGACATAATCCTTAACTAAATAGCTCTTGGGTGACACTTAGGCGATATGTCGTCCAAAAAAAATGGAACCGTCTATTATGCCACTTAATTTTTGAGTAAAATGTCAAGTTTAGCCTCAATTTCCTCTTCTTTTCTTTAATCTGCAATTGCCACAAACTATCATCTCCCTCTTCAATCTCTTCATATTGTATTACTACTATTTCTAGTAAGTCCTTCCTTTGAAATTGAAATTTAATCAACACCAACCCAGAAACACACACACAACCCTGTCAATGACAACTTGGTAATGTTCTCATGGAGGTTGCTAAAAGGAAATGTTATTGTTCGAGAAAATAATAGCAAGGTAACAGCGGAAGCGAATAATATAAATCGAATTGAGATGACGGAAATTACGACAAAATTCAGGAACAAAATAAGTAGAGCGATAAAAGAACACAACCACAAGGTTTACGTGGGAAACCGAAGAACTCGGAGAAAAACCCACGGACGACGACAGCCAGAAAACAATCTACTATGAGAAAGGAGGAGTACAACCCGATCACTATCATAGGGTGTGATGCGATCCACAACAAAGAAGATTACAACACAAATGTCTCTCCCTCACAACTCTCAATCTTTCTCTTTCAGGATACAATTGGGATCGAAAATATTGATGAGACCTTTTTCCCTCTCAATATTTTCTCCCTCTCTGACTCTCTGTAACTCGATCATTGTTCGACGTGCTCGACGACGTCAAGCGTCGTGCGCCATGCGTCGTACGCCGGGCCGTGATTATGGTGGAGATAGATGTGTACTATTTATACTAATGGTGAGAGAAGGAAAACTAGGTTAAACTACAAATAACCTAAATGACAAAAAAGGAAAGTCGTCGCAGCCGAGTAACCGACTTGAGGTCATATGTAAAGAGCGCTGGCAGCGCCCAAAAAACCCCCTCGGCAGCGTCTCTTATGCAAGGCCCGCTGGAGGTGGGTAAGACCCCCTGGTGACGTCGAAAATCCCCCCGGCGACGTCTCTTATGCAAGGTCCATTGGTGGCGCTGTTTTTGACGCTGGCAGCGTCTCCTCTCTATTGCCGATTCTTCTCTCGTTCTGGAGCCCACCGAGGATCCAATGGGCCATAAAATCCAACTGTTATTTGGGTTGTTTATTGGTGTTCTTCTTTAGGAAGGAAGTAATTGTATTGGCTGAACCCTTCAAACAATAATTGAAAGACGTATGATTCGAATGCGAATACACAATGTTTAGATGTGATGAACACTACATTGGGCTCGATGGCTTTGACTGCTAATTTAAGGCCCCAATTCTTGGCTTCCATCTTGAACACCAAGTGTTTGACAAAATGTGTGATTGAACGCACGACGTGGTTGAGAACTTTGATGAAGTGCGCGTGGTTGAAATTTGGTAGAGAAGCATTATTTCCAATCAAGGACACAACCCCACTTAAATTTAGCTTCTTTTCTAACCCCCTCTTCCCTCTATTAATCTCATATAACTTGTTTCTCAACTATTCAATCTCCCCCTCCGCCTGCTTTGTCTTACTATCTAGTTGCTTCATAGTAATCTCATAAGTCTTGATGTTGCTCCACTACTCTTGACCCCTAGCCAACAGTTGTGTAACATAAGGTGGGGGCAAATCCAACTCATTGTTCAAGTACTTGTGTTTAGGCTCAAAAAGCATCAAGAACTGGGACCTTGAATGCAAATACCCAGTCTAAAATATGATTAGGATTTGCTCTTTAGTACCATTAATCATGCTTTGAGCTAATGAGATACTCTTTCTACTAATGAGATGGTAGAAAATGTGATGATTGAGATGAGGGACTCATAGACGAAGAGCATGAGGAAAAGAGAGAAAGAGAGATGAGGTGTAGATTTAGTTAAATTAGAAAGACAAATAAGGACATTTTCGTCTCTTTAAACACATTTTGTTAGATTTCAATCAAGATAACCGGAATGTCACCCAACAACTATTTAGTTAAGGATTATGTTACCCGGTAGTGTATTAAAAAAAAGTGATGATCTACCGGTCAACTTAAAAAAAATGTGTGTCAACTCCGAACAATTTTTTATTATTATTATATACTCCCTCCGTTCCTTTTTTATCAGTTATTTACGGTTTTCAGTGCCAATTTTTAATCAATAATTTCTAATATTAATGTTTTGTAAAAAAAATAATATTATACTTTTTTAATAGTATTTTTTATTACGAATTTAATGACAATCAATTTTGTATGATGAATCATTGTATAAATTAAAATATTAACGGTCAAAGTTTTGGCACAATTTCCAAGGACGACTAATAAAACCAAACAGAGGGAGTATATGGATATATTAAGGGGGTGTTTGGCTACTCAGCTTTTTGGGTAGCTTTTAGCTTTTTGCTTTTTGGATACTCCCTCCGTCCCAAATTAATTGACATTCTGACAAATTTTTTACTGTTAATTACTCAAAAATTACAATGAGTTACAATATGAAATTACCATCATTAGAAAGATACTTTACTAAAATTTACAATGGAAGTAATTTCATATTGTAATTAATTATAATTTTTGAATAATTGACGGTCAAAATTTAGTCAAAATGTCAATTAATTTGGGACGGAGGGAGTAACTTTTAGCTTTTTGACCAAGATTAAAAAGCTACTTGAGGTGTTTGGTAAGTAGCTTTTTATATTAGCTTTTTGGATTCAAAAAACTTGTTTTCAAAAAGCTACTTGATAAATTTTTGAGAACTTTTACAAAATACTTTACTAAACATTTTCACGCAATCGATTCTCCCAAACAGATTAAAGTCAAACAAATTATGTTATCAGATACCAAAGAACCAAAATTGTCAAACAAGGCCTAAGTCCGAAAAAAGTAGGGTAGGGAGTGTGGTTTGTGGTAAAGAAATGAAAAAAATGTGCGGGTGATGGAGGGAGGGACGAATGAAGCGAAATAGAGGAGGAAAATTGAAAGGATTTTGTGGGGTAAAGAAATGTGCGTTCCCTGCTGTATGTGATTCGTATCTGGTGCTGGTGGTCTTAATCTTCTTCTAGTTGTAGATGCTGCACTGCTTCTCCATCTCCCCCCGTCATCACCCTCACTCCTTACCCGCCCGTTGACGTCACGGTCTTACCTTTCTGGTCACGCCAATTTGTTACCCAATTTAATCTATCTCCAAAAAGGTTAGGTTTTCTAACCTTCAATTTTGCGCGACTTTTTATCAATTTGATTTTAGTATTGCTACTTTCCATGAAATCTCCTCATACCCGTTTCAGTTTCTTGTATGCCTTAGCCTTGTTTAGCTCAGGTTTGGATTACCATGTTGTTCATTTGTGGGTGATTTCTTGGATGCTCATATTGGATCAAATTTGAGTGGCTGCTTATGCAGTTGGGCTTAGGCATGATGCTGGATGATTTTCAGTGATTGTCATGCGTAGAATTTTCCTCAGAATTCATAATGGGAACCAGAAATGAAATTGTAATGCAAATGGGAACACAAGTATAGAATTGTGAATTTCCATTTTCATCTCAAATAAGTATATACCTTAATTTGTTATTGAAAAGCATGACTAGTAATATTGAAAATCAAACATAGGATTTCTATTATCAATTATTGTTATTCTTATTCCCACTCTCCAACTCCCACATACCAAATGGTCCCTTTGATGTTTTTAGTTTGTGTGTCTTCATAGGGTTTGTCCAGGATAAATGACCGTTTCTTGACTTAAATGTCTTTGATTAAATTTCAGTTTGCTGTTTGTGTGATTATATTTATGACAAGTTATTTGCTGTGAATTTGACACTTGAATTTGTATTCTTTATCGTGCTTGAAGCGTTTTTGTTATCTTTTAGTCGTAATTTGTAAAGATTCTTGCTATGTTGGAGCATGGATATAGAATCCTACTCTAGTCATTTTTACCTTGTAACATGTTGGATTGAATTGCATATAACTGTACTTGAAAAGTAAAGCAGCCAAAAAAGGTGAAGAAACCATCGTGAGTTGCATAATTGGATATGTTAGCAACATTGGATTGTTACTCTTATGCATTCGGTGAAATTTGGTTGATACAATTGCTGATGATTCTGTCACATTTGGATTTGAGAAATGTTGAAAAGAACTACAATCAGAAATCGTTATGCTAGTGTAGCTTCAGTTCACTTTTATAATATAAGCGATGATGTTATTAATAGGTGGATGCCTTGCAATTTCAGAATTTTAGCTCAAAGATTATACCCTGAAGATAATGGGACGGTTCATCAGATCAGCCTAACAAGATTGTTACCATTGACTTGACTGAAAAATCCTTACCTCCATAGACCATACACTCTATGTTCGTAATTTGAATTATGGTGGGGCTTAAAACTCTCTCAAACCCCTCCATTTTCCCAGTTATGTTGGGGCTTAAAACTGTTCCCAATCCCACTGTGTCAACTATTACCATAAGGCGACAATGGTTCCTATCCCGCCTTCCAATTCTGCATAAGCCTGACAGGCCTGGAAAAATGTCAATCAGTGCAAATTGGAATGGGAATGGGAATGGCAATGGCAATGGCAATGGAAATAATGGACTGAACAACGGAAATGGAGAAAGCAATGGGAATGGCATTAGTAGTGATGAGGAGGAGGATGACTCGAGAAGGAAAAATGGACCTCAAGGATTGAATTTGAGATGGGCTCAGCTACTGCTTGATCCAAACCCGGATAATGTGTTGGCTGTGGGACTTACAGGACTGTTGACGTGGGCGAGCGTTCAAGTGGTATGGCAGCTGTTGGTAGTGTCATTCACCATTGTTGTTGCTGGTCTAAAGTATTCCCTTGTTGCTGCTATCCTCATTTTCATTCTCATTGCTCTTCTTTAACATCATGCACTTACAAAAATTATTTTTAAATTTCAAGAAAATTATTTTGCAATTGTTTCTATTGTGCAGGTTGTCTTTAGGGTGTATTTAAGGGCATTGACTTGTGTGATTTTGTTTCCAAATATGCCTTAGTAGCTTGATGGTCTTGTTAATGTTTTTGAAAGGCAATAGAAAATTCTTCATATTCGATTACTACAATAAGTTGTGATGCTGTTGCTAGCTAAGGTCCAGTTTGATAAAAATAGTGATTTAGACCGTGGGTAGCGATTTACATAATGGGTGGCGGATTATGTAACGAATAGCGGTTTATATAGCAAATATCACATTAGGTTGCAAATTGTGGAGCAGTGGAATAAAATTGTGTTTGACAAATTTATTAGTTGGTTTGACTAATTAATGTGAATTGATATTAAAATAAAAGGATAAGGATAATTTCTAGAAATAAGATTTTCAAAGACTATTTTTTTACTAAAAAATATGTAATGTTATACCAAACTCTAAACCTTAACTTAAAATTCTAGTTTATCAAACACTAATATTTATTGAATTAGGGTTGACTCAATTGAAACATTAAATGCACCACTAAATTTGTTTATTCTGTAACGTAACCCATTTTCGCTATTGATGTTTATTCTGTATATTTTTAAATATTTTTAGAAAGACAATCATACAATCATTGTTTCGCCGCATGTGGGTTATTTATAAACATGTTGATTCTTTTAAAACTCTGATCTCATAGAGAATTGTTGGCCGCAGCAGTAGCTTTTAACGTTTCACTATTTGGTGAAAACTCTAATTCTACGAATATTGATATTTGGTAAGCTAGTGATTCAAGTAACATTTAGTGTCTAAGTAGTGTTTTCTGAAATGTTAACAAAGTTAATCATTTTAATGTCAATTCACATTAATCATTTAACTTGACAACTATTTACTGAATACAATTTTTATTTGAACAATTATCTGCTACTAGAACCATTGTCTGCTACAAAAATCGATATTCATTACGCAAACAATTATCCGCTACTAAACGGCTGTTTTTGTTGAACGGGCCAAAATGTAAATCTGTGGGGCAATTTATGAAAGTAATTTGCGTGCTTAGTTTGGGCAGTGCATATGCTAAGTTAGTTTAGGAGGCCCTCTGATATTTGTGGGGCCTTCAGGTATGGATAGGGTCACTGATGCTTTTCAATTGGCGGAGATTCGGAGAAGAGACCCTCTTACATTTGTGGATAGGTTGCAGTCCATTGGCCCATTTGGAATGATAGGGAATAGGAAAGATTATTGGGGTTTTCCCTTAGGGATATTGGATGTCAATAATACCAATTTTGAAGGCATTGAACACTAGTAATATATATTATTTTCTTAAACACTAACAGTATCAACTATCGACCTATTTTCCACCAACAATAAACCCCCGATTTGGTATGATTTTGACTCATGGAATAATGATGTAGGTCCATAATGTATTTTTTTTTCCACCGGTGAGAAACAAGGTTAGGCTGCTCTTCTTTCAAGAGTTCGACCTAATCTCTCTCCAAAAATGATACATCGAAAGTCATAGGACGCAGGGGGATCCCGATACATATAATCAGAGATACTAATTCCCGCTTTAGCGAGCCAATCAGCAGCTAAATTGGCTTCCCTAAAAATATGGTTTAAACTACTGAAATCACACATAGCAATGAAGGTTTTAATGTCTCTCACAAGCTGCAAGATCGACCAGGGCACATCACAGACACCATTTACCGCATCAATTACCAACTTGTTGTCTCCTTCGATTACGATATTCTTAAGACCCAAAGCAGTGGCTTCCATCAAACCGTTACGAAGAGCAGTAGCTTAAGGAACAAGGATGGAAACGTGTCCAAGGTTCAAAGAACAACAGGAAAGGACCTGGCCTCGCCAGTCACGAATGATGAAGCCTCCAGCAGCACCGTTTGGATTTTTTGCACCATCGAAATTTAATTTGACTGCACCAATGGGGGGGCGGGGCGCCACGAGACCCAGCGAGAAGACGACTTTAGACTCTTGATACTATCTTGGATGGTATACTCCGAGTGCATCGAGTTGAGCTTGGAACGAAGACGCCACTCAACATTTGCTTTTTTTGCTCTAATCAGAATGCCTTCTGGAGATTTTTGTGCTTGCGAAAGGTAATATCATTTCTGCCCTTCCAGATGCTCCAAAGAAGTGCCACGAGAAGATCTAGGAAGGTACGGTCTAAGTCTTGCTTGCACTGCGAGATGAGGCTCAGAAGATCCTGATGCGAGCTGGGAAGGAAAGGAAGCCAACCATGGGAGAACGCACTATTCCAGGCTTCCCTTGCAATACGACGGTTTAGAAAAATGTGGTTTTGATCCTCCAAATCAGCTTAACAAGATTGGCACTGAGAGGGGATAAAAAACCCCCGCCAGGCCAAAGCTGTGTTAATAGGAAGCGCTTTTTTGCAAAGCAGCCAAAGGAAAACTTTAAGTTTAGGTTGGATATCAAGGCCCCAAAGCCATCGATACTCCCAAGGTGGTTTGTCTGGAGAGAGACCATGAGCGAGCCAGGTAGAATCTACCACTACTAGAGAGGCCCCAGCAACAAAGGTCGCTCCCTTTATTGAAGGGCATAGGGATATCTTTAATGAGGGAAATGGAGCTGTCATTAACACAATTTTGGAGCATGCTTAAGTTCCATTTTTTGTCTGGGGTGATGAAGTCAGCAAATTTTAAAGTTGTGTTAACATTATCTGAACTAGCGATGTTGTTAAGAGAAAGGAGATCAGAAGAATGGCACCAATTATCGCACCAGAAATTGATACTCTTCCCATCCCCAACAGTCCAACGGATGCCTTTACGAAAAATATGCATGCTTTTTAGAATAGCTCTCCATGCCCAAGAGTCGCTATTTTTTACCTTCCTATCGAAGAATTTTTCAGAAAGAGGGTATTTAGATCGGATAATGTCAACCCACAGGCCATCTCCAAAGAGGTAATTCCAGGAGAGTTTACTGAGGAAGGCACTATTAACAGCCTCAGTTTTTCTGATCCCAAGCCCGCCAAATTTTTTAGGCATACAAATTTTATCCCAAGAAATTAAGGCTAAACCTTTATTCGAATTAGGGTCTTTCCAGAAAAAATTTCTATTTATGGAGTCTAATTTATTTGCGGTGTCTTTAGGCAATTTAAAGCACTGTATGGTGTGAGCAGGAAGCGACTCGATATTTGGTTGAATGAGAGCAATTCTGCCAGCTTTAGAAATAAATCTCGCTTTCCACCCTTGCAGCTTCTGATATGATTTGTCAATCAGATAGGAGAACAAATTTCTAGTAGGCTGGCCAGAAAACAATGGGCAGCCTAGATATTTACCAAGAGAATCTTTTTTTGGAATATTGAAAATACCATAAATCAGTTGTTTATCATGATGGTTGGTATTCTTAGAGAAAAGAAGCGTGGATTTGTTATAGTTAACAAGTTGTCCTGAGAGCCAGCTGAATCGATTTAGAAAATGTCTTAAGGAGATTTGCCTCATTGGTAGTGGCCCTGCAAAAGAGCAGGTTGTCATCGGCAAACAACAAGCAGGGGATGGGTCGGAATTGAGGAGTAAGCTTAATGCCAATTCCGAATCTGGGGAGAGAGGAAAGGGATCGGAGATACAGAGTAAGAACCTCCATGCAGATAATAAATAGATAAGGACAAAGCGTGTCACCTTGACGAATACCCATGGTAGGTTTAAAGAAGCCAAAAACTTCATTGTTGATGATTAGAGAGTAAGAAACCGTGGTGATACATTCACGGATCCAAGCGATCCATTTTTCATGGAAACCAAATTCTTAAGGGTTTGGAAGAGAAAATCTCATTCCATTCTATCAAATGCTTTTTCAAGGTCAAGTTAAGAGCAGCCTAACCCCTTTTTCCTTTCATGGAGTTAAACTTATGCATGAGTTCATGGGCAACAAGGATATTGTCATGTATGGAACGCCCAGGGATAAAAGCTGATTGCACAGGGTCAATGATTTTGTTAAGAATGAGTCTAAGTCTGTTGGCAAGGATCTTGGATATAATTTTATAGAAACTGTTACAAAGACTAATAGGTCTAAACTGAGATGGAGTTGAGGGATTATCAACCTTGGGAATAAGGGTAATAAGAGTATGATTAAATTGTTTGAGCAGCTTACCGTCCTTAAAAAAGGACTTGACTGCAACACACAGATCCTTTTTGATAAAATTCCAATATGATTGGTAGAAAGCAATGCCAAATCCATCAGGTCCGGGGGCTTTGTATTTGTCCTGCTGGAAGACGGGTTGCTCAATTTCCAAATCAGTTACATCTTTAATTAGGAAATCATTATCTTCCTTAGAAATGCACGGAGAGATGTCAAGGCCTAGGTTTCTAGAAGGGTCCGCCTCCGATTTATATCTTCTGGTGAAGTCATTAATGAATATATTTTTAATTTCATCAAAATCTGAGGTCCACATACCAAGGTCATTTTTGACGTGGGTAATTCTCGTAGCAGATTTTCTGGATTTAATAGACAAGTGAAAGAGCCTTGAATTTCTGTCGCCATCTAGTAGCCAATTTTTTCGGTGGAGAGGGCCCCAAAATTTTTTGTTAAAAAGATGCAGCTTTTCACGTTGCTTGATTAAACGATTGAACCTGCTGTGAAGGCTAGAGCAGCCAGGATTCGAGATAAGTTTGTCTTCGACCGATTGAAGCAAATCGGTGTTTCTATGTAGTTTGTTGGTATAGTTACGGAAGAAAGATTTAGACCATCTTTTTAAAGAAAATTTAGTTCCATGTAGTTTTTTTAGCGAAACGAAACATAGGAGTTCCCGAATAACGTGCAGACCAACATTTTTTAACTATGGTGCTGGCTTCACTGTACGAGCTCCAATAAAGTTGGAATTTGAAATTTTGGCCTTTGCGAGAGTACGGCAAGACATTAGTTTCAAGAAGGAGGTAAGAATGGTCCGAAATTGTGAAAGGCCCATTAGAGACTTTGTAGCTTTTCATAAATAAGATGACCTTTGCACAATTTTTTCCACGTAAATTTACGACCAGTAACAGATTCGTCTAAGCAGTGCGTGTTCATCATAAAGTTATTTAAACGAAGAAATCTATTAGCAGGGGCATGACCCGCCAAGTTTATCAGAAGGGCACAAAAGTTCATTGAAGTCACCCAACAAGCACCAGGGAATGGAAATATTTTGAGCTAACTGAGATAAGCAATCCCAAAATGCGTCTTTACCCCTGGTTTGAGCGGGCCCATAACATGTTGTAGTAAGGAACCTTGCATTAATGGTTCTTTCTATTATCTCACAGTGTATGAATCTAGAATTAGTTTACAGAATATTAATATCTATAGTGGAAGAGTTCCAAAGACACCAAATACCTCCCGAATGGTTTGAAGGGAGAACAGAGTGATATTTATCAAACCCAAGACGTGATATAATCTGATTTGTGTTTTCTTGATTAACCATAGTTTCAAGAAGGAATACAACATCAGGCTTAATGCCGGAAGTAATGTATCGCATTTCTTGTTTTAATTGGGCCTTTTTAGCCCCTTGGACATTCCAGCTTAAAATTTTCATAATGGGTAGTTATATTGTTCATGGCTTCCATAGCCTGAGAAAGATAGGTTCCGCACCCCGTAGTATATGACAAAAGATATGATTGATATTTGTATGCAATAACAGTTTAAAGTGGCGCAAAGAGTAATATATAAACTAACATTTAAATTTTTGTATGCATATAGAGTACAGTGGTACACGAAACAAGCATTAATTTGGAGGCGAAGATTATACAAATACCACTGGGAAGCATATACAACAAAAGTATTAATACAAACTTTAATACAATCTGTAGACCTGCAAGCAAGGATAAAGGAAGAGTAGGGAATTAAAATTTCAAACCAAAAACGGTTAAAGAGAAATCCAAAAATAAGAGGAGAAGAAGAAAATATAGAGAAGCATTGGCAAAGCATAGGTATCAGAGATAGAGTTTGTTTCCGGAAATCCTCAGAGAGGAACTCATCATTGACCACCAGGGGGGGAGGGACAACAAGGATGGCTGCCGAAAAGCCTTAGCAATGGCAACAACATCCCAAATGGGGGTCACACAAAGGATGGGCGGCTGCCAAGCTATTTGAATAGCGGTAACAACGCCCCCCTTTAAGAATGAAGCACCGAGATAAGCAAGCTGGCGAATCATTGAATAGCCATTTATATTGCAAGGCCAAAAAAGCGATGAACAAAGTTGGGTAAAAGACCCAGAATCTGCATAGAGGAGCAACAAATAACAAGTGAAAAAACTTACTATAGTGGTGCAAGAGGGGAAGGAGGGGGAACAATAGCCAAGAGAAAGCACTATATAAGAGACAAAGGAAAGAAGAAGACCCAACATAAAAAGAGAGAATAGCAAGAGAAAGCAGCATCTCGGATAGAGAAATGACAGAAACAAATGTTGAAGATAAAGATAACAGATCAAGAGATCAAGAGCAAGACAAGAAAAGAATAAAACTAGGAGTAAAAGGATACGCCAGAGAGTAAAAGCGAAGGACTCATTTAAATTCTCTTTGAATTGGAAAATAATGTGAAGATAAATGAAAATTACAAACTGACAACAGACAGAACAAACCAACCAAACTGAGCTTACAATCAGAAACGCAGAAATAAACTTGAAAAGGGAAAAACAGTTGCTGTACAAAAGCATAGACATAGCAGGTACAACCCAAAAGAGGATGCATACTAACATTGTAGCACAATAGATAAACATCCAGGAAAGAAAAGTCCACTTCGTCAAAACGTCATTTGGGAAGATGGGTCCGCCCCAGAGAAAGTTTTTCTTCTTTTGGTAGAGTCATTCGACATATTGGATGGTTCAATATCTTCCAGCTCTAAGAAAAAGTCATCATTATCATCATCCTTGTTTCCCCCCACCGAAGCATGACCACCCATGATCTCATTAGAATCAAAGAAAGGTGGATCTTCAGGGATCTGTTTCGGTTGAACATTAGAACTCACTTCATCTTCGGAATCGCCAGATGGCACCATGGGAGCTTTGCCTTTGGAGTTGGCTGGTGGATTTTTGTTTGGAGTATGGGCGTTCATATTATTTACTGCAAAGGGAGGGGCAGGCTCCTTGATGAAGACTCCTTGAGTGGGAGCCTTTAAGTTTGAACTGAAGGATCGACCTCTCTTTTTCGGTTCATGTTTAGACCAACCACCATCCTTATCAACACAGGGTTTGGTATGAATGTAGTCGGTCATACCAACAGATTGAAACTTTTCCACCACAACTTCAATATTGGCGCAAGAGAGGTAAATGGGACAAGAGTCAACAACATGGTCAGAAGAGCCACAGAGACCACAAGATTCAAAGAGGTTTTCATAGGTGTTGGGAACTTTCCTGAAACCAGTACTCGAAGGAACATGAACATAAACATAGCCAGGGAGAGGTCGAGAAATGTTCACATTGACACAAACTCGAGCATAAAGACATTTCGTTTTGTTGAGAGTACGATGATCAATCCTCACAATATTGCCAACATTACGAAGAATGACAGCTAAGGGTTTTTCACTTCAGTATTCCAGGGAAAGGCAAGGGATTCGCATACAAACATCAATATGGGAAACAGACTCAGAATAAGGATCAAAGAAAGGGACCCATTTTTACAGCACAAGATTGAGTCCCATAACATGATAAGGGCGGTTAAACCAGACATAATCACGGTCCTCAATATTGGCAAAAAGGATCAGAACCCACCCATTCCCATTGTCAGCATATTCAACAGCCCCTTTAAGGTGCTTCCAGTCAACCTTATTTTTTGCCGCTATTACAGGTATAGGAAGGTTATCACCAAGAGGTTTAGCCAAAAGACACGGATTATGAAGGTCATTAATCTCACAAGACTCAATGAGGGATTCAAGCTCTTTAAGATCAGCAGAAGACTCAAGGTCTGGAAGATCTACATGAGAAGAGGGAAAGGAGGGATTCTGGTTACCATATGCAGGTCCGGGAGATGGACTAGGAGACTGTACTCGAACTGAGGGGCTTGGATCAGGGCTGATATGGACCAAACCATGTCTAACAATGTAGGCGAAAGAAGGAGGGATTCCCCGATTTGGTTCGCTAGAATGCTGATTTCCACAGGAATCCAAGCCATTTGGGCTTCTTGGTTTGGCATTATCATTAGTAACGGGAAGAGAGTTGTGATTGAGAGGTAGGCCATTATTGAGATCAGAGGAGGAAGACATAAGAGAGAATATAGGAGAATGGATATGGTCGATCAGGTGAATGCAAGAAGGGATAGACAAGTCCACATATTTATAGGTACTGCACACCCAGGAAGCATAAATAAAAATAAAAAAAAAAACTGGGAAAAGGGACGCAGAAGAAATCTAGAAGCATCGGTGGCATGCACAAAACAATAATAAAAACGATTAAACAGCAAAAAGCATAAATATAAAAAAATTCCAACCCCTATAACGAATAGGCCTTGCAGACCAAGGAATGAACACACCTGAGAGGTAGTTAGTAGATGGAGTAGGGGGAGATGCAGAGGTGGAGAACCTTGCGTCGCACGCTGGGGTTGCATCGGAACAGTAACCCAAAACCACCACGTGTCTGAACCAGGCTAGGAAAGGAGAGTAAATCAATAGACAAAGCAAATTATCCAGAAAAATCCCTAAAACAATTACAGAATATCACATATGAAAAGGTTGCGCATGTTGAGAATTGGTAAGAAATTCGAAAACTGAATCGGATTCCAGAAGATAGCCATCATTGAAAGGCTAATTGAGGGATGAGAATAGTGGGTAGGCGATTTGAAATGGTGCAGATGAAGGAGATTAGAATCAGATTATGAAAGTGGAAGGCCACTTAGGAGACCTCTAGAGAGAGAGGGGAGAGCCCCTAATTGAGGGCTGACGTTTTTTTTAAATATTTGGGTTCATAATGTGTGACATGGAAGACAGAACTTGTGTAGAAAATGTGGACTGGGACACTAATCTGCTTTCCACGTCATGCATTATGGAGCCACATCATCTTTCCGATAAGTTAAAACCATAACAATTTGGCGGTGTTTGTTGGAGGAAAATAAATCGATAGTTGGTACTGCCAATGTCCAAGAAAATAGTTTGTATTATTAGTATCCAATACCCCAAAGTTGGTATTATTGACGTCCAAAAATCATTTACTTTAATGAAAATTGGATTTTAATAATCCCGACTTACATGAATTGGACAACAATAATCCCTATTATCAATAAAATTGGATTGTAGTGGGACATCATCAAGAGTATATCCTAAATATCATAGATTTTGTGTTGCATTTAATTTAAAACTTAGTATAATACTTTAACACGTTTTTTAATGAATTTACGATATTTCTCACAATTTTTTTTTCGATTTTTTCGATTTTTTCACTTTTATTCCTTTTTAAAAAAATCATAATAATTGCTCAAAATTTCATAAAAAAAATTTAAAAAATGCTTTAATAACTACCCTTCATTCCATTAGGCCATTGCTTTAATCACAAAGGTTGCTAACTGTAGCTATAATCAAGGGATATTAATCCCTTGATTATCTCGTCACTAACGGCATTATGAAAAGACCAAGTCCACATAAACACCTTTAGGATTAAAATTAGTAGTCTAAAAAAAGAATGGGAAACTCTAGAGGCTTGAAAACCACATATAGCTCTTTAAAAAAAAAAAAAAAAAAAACCACATATAGCTACGTTAAGATTGAGTTAAAATTATTTCACAGAAATAAAGTATGTAAAAGTTATTACAACAAAATTGAAATAGAATAAATGGTCTAGTTAACGAAATGGCCCCTTCAAAGGCTTCAATGAAATACTCTCTAGCTTCTACCATAAGTGAAGCGACCTACAAATTACGTATTCACCTACTACCAATTAAGAGAAGGGGTGGTATGTTTTATATCAATATATCGGTTTACAAATGGACAACACTGAAAGGGTACAACTCTTTGGTTCAAAGGGATAATAAATGTAACCAACGCAAAAACTTGTACATGATTTCTTGTTCACAAATGAGTTTGTAAATCCTACTGTGCAGCATCCATATACAGAATAGCCATATTAGCTCTTATGGGAAACTAAGTTTCAGCACCTGATTTGGCAACAAATATGCCAATGTACTCCAAAGTCTGTTTTAAAGATCTAACATTCCCAAAACTTCTACTTTCACATTTTGGGAAGCACATATCCACAGGATGAGAGAGAGATGTAGAACCCATCACTTATCTTCAAACCCATCACTCGTCTTTGAACAGCTTATGATCAAGTTGGAAGTATAGGCTCAAGGTTTCAGGGTGTATTTTCCAGGTTCATGGAAGCTCCCCTCAAGCTGCTCAATCCTGTTCATTTTAAACCCTCTGATCCTTATTTCTTCTGGATAGGACGCATCTTTGTAATCAACATTTTCCAGGACCCAACCCTTGTTTTGCACTGAACCTTCCACTCTCACCTGTCGATAAATGAAACTATGGATAAGCGTCCGTACAGACCAAACCAATATCTACAAAAAGCCTAAGAAGATGGCAGTAGTAATGTGACCAAGCCAGAGAATCGAAAAACTATTAGATATAAAGTAGCGCACAAAACATAAAATGACCAGATCATGCTTCATGACAAAATCTCCGTACGCAAGGACATAAGGTGAATTTGAAATTGCCATCATTCTTTCAGTTAATACCTCAGCTTCATGAACGGAGTCAACAACAAGGGCTCCGTCCAAGGAAAGTCCGTCAATGAATATGTTACGGCCCTTAATAACCATGGTAGATCGCTGAGTTACATCGCAACTTCCTTGAAGCTTTCTTTTTACATCCGAAAATGTCAGTGCCCATTTTGGCTTCCACACAATACGAGACCACACCTCCACCTCTTGCCCATTAAACACTTGCATTACTGGGTCGTCAATTTGAGCTCCTGCCTGCCAGAGAAAAATATACTATCTAAACCTTTGCAAAGAAAGTATAACATGATCCACAGATAAGGACCACACATTCAATAATAGACATTTATACCAAAATGAAGGGTAACATGTTACATAAGATTGACATGATCAAGAAATTCCTACCTTCCTCAAAATCAGACTGTTAGCTCTGTAAATAGCCATTTCTCCAGAAGTGGCACTGTGGTATGGATTACCCTTTGGAACCTTTCATCAATAAAACAAAAACAGTGGATATCTCATCAGATTTAGAAGGGTGATGACATTGTTTCACAAGGTCTGCAAGCATAAATTAAAACATGGCCCTATTTGGCACACCACTTTCTTCACTATTTCTATTAGCTGTCAGTTGTTTAGTGTTGGCTATTTGAAGAAAAAAGTTTGGTGAAATTAGTTCTTTCTAATATATATATATATATAAATTCAGTAAAATTTCATATATCTCCATCCTCTAAAGCATATTAGTTTAGACTAATATATAAATTTAAAATAGCTACTTAAAACTGTTATAGTGGAGTATCAAAAAGTAGAACCAGCAGCATCTAAACTGTTATGGTGGAGTATCAAAGAAATTATTCAAGTAACCCTATGTTACATCAAAGATTGATTTCCAATTTTCTGATGTAGACAATTCCCATAAAGGAGTAGGGTACAATACTCAGCAAGCAATTCCTACAAAGGGGTGCTCACACAGATTTTCTCTTGATATTCGATACTAAATGATATTCCTAATCAACATTCCTCTCACATAAAGCGCTTTATATAATGAATAGACTCCCTAGCATTAAGAAACCTAAATGATAAAATACAACTGAGAAAGGGATAACAAACTAACCCCTCTTTTTTTTTTTATTAACATACGTGATAGTCCAACCCATTGGGCCCTTATCTCAGGGGTATAACCCAACAGGCCTATAACAGACCGGGTACGGGGATGCCAATGGCCCAAAGATGGGCCCCACTCCAACCCGCAACACACTCCAAAATGGTAAGGGACAGATGCCGTCCCCAGGATTCGAACCCTAGAAACCTGGGGTAGCAGGTGGACCTCTTGCTACTCAGGCAAGAAGTGATTGGCAAACTAACCTAATAATATCCTAAGCACTAGGAAACTAAATATCACTAATATACCTCTAAATGTTCTTTATTTTGACAATCTTAAATAGTTAAATATGCTGAAATATACCTATGAAAATAATACACTATTTTCCAAAATCTAACTATCCCTCCTCCATCGCTCTCTTGCATCATTTCCAAAGAGTAAATCAAATTCCGAATATCCCATCCAAACAATGGGAATTAATTCATTTGGATTTCGAACTTTCTTTCCAAACCCAATTTAAATCTAATCTTTTCATTATGTAAGAAGATAATGAAGGCTGGAGTGGCTTGAGAACTAAGTTGTTGGAAACCATTTAAATATGTGAAGGTTTGTAGTAGTCACCCTTTCCCTCAACTACCATAACAGGGCATTCAACATGAAGGAGTTAGGGAGAGAATAGAAATAGAAAAATTGGTACACATGTTTGTTTTATGGGAATTAAAAAAGAAGGGGGAATGGGAACGGGAATAGAAGCACCCAATTCCTGCTAATCTGTTACTGTTGATTTGATTTATTTGAATCTAATATTGAAGGTAACTAAGTTACTACATTTTTTTGAAGATATCTTATTTTTGTTATTTATCAGAAGATAACTTTTTATCTCTTCAAAAGACAAATAATCAGTCCATTTCTTTAAGGAAAATTGGATTCTAAAAATCCCTAATTTGACCAATTGTATAATAATAATCCCTTTTTTTCTATATTCTAAAGGTCCCAAAAAAATCAAAATTATATTTTAGTGGCACACCGCCGAGTCAAGTGGCAGTAACTCGATGGAAATCTGACGTGGACCGCTTGGAGAGTGTTTGGCCGAAATTATTTGCATTAACTTACCACGTGGATGCCATATCATCAAAAATCACTATCTCCTATCATGCCCTTCCTTTCTCTCTTCTCCCACAACCACCACCCACCACCACACGCAGCCCCAACTGCCGCCGCCACTCTTCTCCCACAACCACTACTCACCATCACACACAACCCCAACCGCCGCCGCCACACTCGCCTGCGACCACTGACATGGTGGTGGGCGCTCATAGCCCCAACGGCCACCGCCACACCCCCCGGCGACCACAGACGTGGTGGTGGTGGCTCTAGCTGTGGTTCTGGAGTGTATCGTGATGGGAAGAATAATAGATTTGCTTGTGATTCGATAACCGATGATAATAATCTTGACAAAAATAATCACAACACCAAAGACTTGAAGAAAACCCAATAGATGAAAACCTTGAACCCAATATAATCTTAGATAAAGATAATAATCACCAAGATTTGATCGACCCACCATGATTTAATAAAGGATAATCCACCACAAATCAATAAAGGGAAGACTTAATCTCACCACCAAATGATTAATTTGGATAAAGAGCATAAGACTTTAGAGAAAGTTTTAAGTTTCGTCCCAAAAGTTCCATTCATTAATCAACCAAGTTAATCCCATCTCTTTTCCAATTCCCCATTTATAGGTAAAGAAAGGGATTACAACCCAAGAGAGGTTAACCAGAAAGGACAAAAATAACCCAAAGTAAATTACAACATAAAGCCAAAGTTAATCCTAAACAAGAGTGGACTAAAGCTAGCTTAAATTAGCAAGAGTAATTATAAAAGTAAAGACAAAATTACACGTAATAGCAAATTACAAAACATGCTAAAAGGTGGGTCCCAAGCATGACAGTGACTAGCTAGCTTGCACAAGGGGTCACCAAAGATGTTCGATCACAGGCGTGACCGGATGATTTAGAAACATACGACCATCAACTTCTTCGCTTGGTCACGAGCATGACTTGAAGTGTCACGGGCATGACCCCAATCTTGATGGTCGAGTCGTAGGCGCGACGAAACGAGTCACAGCGACGACATGAACAAAGGAAAAACAGTCACAGGCGTGACCTAGCTGGTCACGATTGTAACAGATGTCTGTACATCCGTGAGACCTGGTAAAAAGGCTAAGGCATGGAGTGGAAAAAACAGGGCCACGGTCGTGACCAGGGTTGTCACGCCCGTGACTCCTAGTCTCCAGCCAACTGAAACAACAGATGAGGGTCACAGTCTTGACCAGCTAGGTCATGCCCGTGATCTCTTGTTGACTCTTCAACCCCGGAAGCCACCTTTGTTTAGGACACACCGCCTCAGTCCCTCCTTTATTCTTGCTGATTTGAAAGACGCACCCGTTAGAGGGGTTCCCGGCCCATCCATAGGATGGTCATGATCGTCCGTCCAGGGCCCAGGTCAAAATGGAACTGGAGCTCTATGTATCCCCGGGAGGCAATATGCTTAGCCCGAGTAACGAGGGCAGAATATAGACCCAAGGACACTTCATCCTCCCCTTCTTGAAGAGGATTTGTCCTCAATCCGCATCGGGTTCATCGTCCTTGATGCAAGGAGACTAAGTTCTCAATGTTGATGGTGGATAAGACTCCCATCTTATCCCGATATCTCCAATTTGTAAGCGTTGTCATTGATTTTTTCGATAAATTTGAAGAGTCCATTACACCTCGACATGAGCTTACTCTTCCTTCTTGAAGGAAATCCTTTTTTTCTCAAGTGCAACCACTAGATCCCCCGGCTTGAAGGTGATACCCTCCAGTGCCGGTTTTCCCTCGCCTTGTACATCTCATTGCACTTTCGATCTTGGCTCGGATTTGCTCACGCAACTTCTTGATCTCCTTAGCCTTCTCGATGGCCTCAACACTCGACCTCGATTCAAGTGGCAAAGGAAACTCATGAGCTGTAAGGGGGTTCACTCCATAGCAAGTCTCAAACAGCGATTGAACAATAGCGAAAGATGGAGCCTGATTGTAGGCAAACTCCACATGGCATAACTTCAGATCCCAATCCTTCAAGCTCCTACTAACTAGACCCAAAGAAGGGTAGTGAGGGTCTTGTTAGTGACCTTCGTTTGACCGTCGAATTGTGGATGGTGGGAGGTGCCAAACAATAACTTTGTTCCCATAAGCCTCTTAAGCGATCTCCAAAAATGACTTGGAAATTTTGTATCCCAGTCCAACACAATGCTTTGTGGTATATCATGGTGCCTAACAATCTCTTTGAAAAAGAGAGAGGCTATTTGAGTAGCATGGTCGGTCTTCTCACAAGCAACAAAACGCGCCATCTTCGAAAATCGATCACAAACATGACCACATCTCTTTCCCCTTTGAGTTCGAGGTAGTGCCACAATAAAATCAATACTCAAGTCCTCCCAAGGACCTTGAGGAATCGGAAGAGGCATGTAAAGCCCTTGGTGAAACTGGCTCTTAGATTGTTGACAAGTTACACACTGAGAAATAACATCTTAAACCTCCCTACCCATAAGGACCTCCATTTGTATAAAAATCCTTCTTGGTCCTTCGGCAGCTAGATCAGATTCATAGTTTCGCGCCAATGTCTCAAGCTGAGGCGCAGGCCAAGAGCGAACCCTTCTTGATTTCCTGAATCCGGTCAGGAAGCCAGAGCAGCGACAGTTCACATAAGGACCTCCATCGCCATCTAGAGAAGGTTGGAAATCCTCATCTTCCTTACAAAACTCTTTGATATATTAGAAACTTAGAACTCAAGCTTCCATAGTAGATAACAAAGAATGTCTCCTAAATAATCCATCTGCCACCACGTTCACACCTCCCTTCTTATGTTCGCCACAAAATTAAACATTGGAGAAATTCAACCCACTTAGCATGTCGGGAGTCGAGCTTGTGTTAACTATTCAAGTATTTAAGAGCCTCATGGTTGGAATCTGTGAAGCACGGACACTTCTATCAGCCTCACGTATCCGTGTCCGAATCTCTCGGATACTCCTCGGATACGTGTCGGACACACGAAAAAACGTGTCCCATAAATAATTACCAAAATAAACATCCGACACTTGGAGGACTCATGGTGGACACGCGTATCCCAACCTTAGGACACCTCCGAATCATTGACGGGCATCAAATTTTCGGCTAATCACATCCATAGAGATCCTCAACTATGATCTCCTTTTTTCAATATATCATTATTTTTTTCCTATTGCTTTACCAGCTTACACATACTTTTGTCTCTCTTTCTTATAACTTTGTCTGTCTTCCATTATTTCATAAAATTTTATGTTTTATTTATAGTTTTAAGATTCATAATCTATTAAAGAAAATATATTCATTCATAAACATTTTTAAAACAAAATTTGATATTTTTTGAAGTACTATATAAAATTAAGGTACGTGTCGGACAACGTGTCGTGTCCTCAATTTTCCAAAAATTGCGTGTCCCCGTGTCCGTGTCGTATCGTATCCGTGTCTCGTGTCCAAGTCTGTGCATCTTAGGTTGGAATGCAAGACAAACTGACTTGGCCATAGACAATGAGACCAATGATCCAAAGCTCGCACCAAAGCATAAAATTCTTTGTCATAAGTGGAGTAGTTCTTCCGGGAGCCATTCAACTTCTCGTTAAAATAAGCAATAGGACGTTAGCCTTGCATCAACATGACCCCTATGCCAACTCTACTCGCATCACAGTCAATCTCAAACCCTTTATTAAAATCCGGTAGGGCAAGAGCCAGAGCTGCACAAAGAATATTCTTCAACTTCTCAAATGTCGATTGAGCTGATTTGGTTCATTCAAAGGTTCCTTTCTTGACACACTCGGTAATAGGTGTGGTGATGGTACTAAATCCCTATATAAACCTCCGGTAGAAAGAAGCTAATCCATTAAAACTCCATGCCTCGATAATGAATGAAGAGGTCAAGAATGTATAGCCTCCACCTTAGATGGATCCATCGAGATCCCATCTTTAGAGACCATATAGCCTAAGAAGACGACTTGGGGCGTGAAGAAATCACACTTCTCAATCTTGCCTTATAGCTTTGCTTGTCTCAAAATCTCGAATACCGCCTCTAGGTGACCGAGATGTTCACTTTCATTCCGGGAGTATACTAGAATATCATCAAAATACACCACCACAAACTCCCCGATGAACGGCTTTCAGACCTCATCCATGAGCCTCATAAACGTACCTGGAGCATTAGAGAGGTCGAACGGCGTCACCATCCATTCATATAGCCACCTTTAGTCCTAAAGACCGTTATTCACTTGTCTCCTTCCCGCATTCTAATTTGATGGTAACCACTTCAAAGGTCAATCTTGGAGAAGATGCATGAACCATGGAATTCATCTAACATATCATCAAGACAAGGCATGGAATAGCAATATTTGATGGTTATGTTGTTAATCACTGGACTATCCAGACAAATCCAGAAAGTACCATCCTTTTTGGGGACAAGCAAGGCCAGCACGGAACATGGGCTCATGATTTCCGAACATAGCCATGCTCTATAAGCTCATCAACTTGGCGCTATAGTTCCTCAATCTTCATGAGGTTGCACATATAGGCCGCCTTATTAGGTAAAGGGGCCACGGGGATAAGATCGATATGATGCTCAATCCCACATATAGGCAGGAGACCTGGTGGGAGGTATCGTGGAAACACATCCCAATATCTCTCAAGCAAGGGGACCACAAGAGGGTTTAGGGATATCTCTTCCTTACTTTTGTTGGTCTCAAGCATGAGTAAGGCATAAACTTCCTTCACTTTTCCAAGAGCCTTCTCTACCCATGTTTCGCTCATTCATTGGCACCACATCACACAAATATGGAATCACGATACTTTGAACCAATTGAAAGATTGATTAGAGCTTGCTTTGTTACCTTGGTCTCACCCTTGTCGTTGAGCCACTTTACTGAATAAGGATGAAGGTGTGAAATAAGTGGAAGCCCCAAACCCTTTGTCATTATGCCTTGTTGATCGGTGCTTCATTCAATTGTAGAACTCTCCTTAAAACAAGCATTTCACCTTTGTTGAGAAAGAGTTTTAGGAACATCTTCGTTGGAATCACTACAATCCTCCACAACAACTCTGGCTCTTCTTGAGCATCCAACAATTCACTCTCAATTTCTTGTACCTCTTAGACAGTCAATGTTCTGCTTGTAGGTCAATTGCCTTGGAAGTGACCATAACCTTGATTGAAAATTTTCTTCCCTTCCATCTTTTTCGGCAAGGCTGTGGGAGAGGGATAAGCAATTCCCTTACCCTTATCAACTCAAGGTGGTGGGTAGACTAGAACAAGGAGTGTCTTGAAGCCAAGGAGTAGTAATAGGGCTTGACCATGGTGGAGGAGCAAAAAGGCCTACCACTAGCCTTTTCTTTCTCCATTCAATCTTGATAGCAATGTTGCATAGCTCGTCCAGAGAGTGATATAGTTGTATCTTAACCTTCATGGCGATCGAGGGAGACAAACCATTCAAGAACCTCATCATAGTTTTTTTTCTGGAGGTTCTTGGAGCTCACTCTTGAAAAGTAACTGCTCAAACTCCTGGATGTACTCAATAACACTTCTCTTCCTTTGCTCAATGGCGAAGAGTCTTCCAAGAATATCTTTCTTGTATGTGCTTGGCAAAAATCGCTTGTTCATAAGCTTCCTGAGTTTCTCCCATGGTACTATCTTTCGGTTACCATCTCGACCCCTTTGCGCTTTTGCACTCTCGAACCACAAGGAAACAACCTTGGTAAGATTCAAACAAGCCACCTTAAACGCGTTCTCATCACTATACCCCTTAGCTTTGAAGATCCATTCAACCAATTGTAACCCCTCCAAATACTCATCCGGGTCAAGGGAACCATTGAACTCCGGTAGCTCGACCTTGACGTAATGCAAATCATCTCGTGGTGATTGTTCACTTCTTCGCCTTCGACGAAACATACGAATAGAATCTCTATCATCGTCACTCGACTCGAAGTTACGAGGACGGCTAGGACCCGAGGAGGGTCTCTCTCTTCTCACAAGTCGAGGTGAACCTGGAGGTGTACATTGATTTGCTCAAGTTGACTCGTGAGGGCATAAAAACATTTTCGACTCTCGAGACTCGACTTTCCAAGCCTGGGTTAGGGCCTTTTTCGAGCGGAGAACTCATGGTTGTTCTTTGACACCAGCTTTATGATCATTAACGTTATCCATATCAAGAAGAAGGGTGAAGGACGGATTGTATTTGGGAATTTTTTTGGGTAGCTAAATTCATTGTAGTTGGCTGTGTGTTTGGCTTAGGGTTCTTTGTAGTTTTTTGCACAAGAGAGACAATAGGGAAATCCAAAGTAGAGGAAACAAAAATCACTCCAAAATCCAACCAAGAACACAATCACAACCCAACAATCTCCAACTCTAATACCCGATCATCCAAAACTCAATCCATCATCAAAGATATCAATACGGGAAAGGGGGTCACCAATATGATCAGAACAACTTACAACACCCAAACCACCCAAAAAAAAAAACACAGACCCCAAAATAATGAAAAGAACTCGAGCTAAGAAATAACATGATGCTCTGATACCCAACTGGAGCGTATCGTGATGGGAAGAATAACATATTTGCTTGGGATTCAATAACTGATGATAATAATCTTGAAAAAAATTAATCACAATGCCAAAGACTTGAAGAACACCCAATAGATGAAAACCTTGAACCCGATATAATCTTGGACAACGATGATCACCACCAAGATTTGATAAACCCACAGTGATTTGATAAAGGATAATCCAACACAATCAATAAAATCCTGTCAAATACATGGGTAACTTCAATTTACCAAAACTTACCAGCTTTTGCCTAAATTTACCAAAATTACCAAAGTTAAAAAACAAAAAAAAATAATAATGTTGATATATTAGCATAAATTTGCCAAAAGTTACCAAAATTTATCAAAAGTTACAAAAAGTTACCAAAATTTAACTTTTACCCATGAATTTTACACACCTCTCTCTTTTCCAATTACCCATTTATAAGGAAGGGAAGGGATTAAAACCCAAGAGAGGTTAACTAGAAAGGGCAAAGATAACCCAAAGTTAATTACCACTTAAAGCCAAAATTAATCTAAAACAAGGGAGTGGACTAAACATGGCTTAAATTAGCTAGAGTAATTGTAAGAGTAAACACAAAATTACCCCCAATAACTAAATACAAAAGTTGTGCTAAAAGGTGGGTCGCACGCCAAGGTCACGACCATGACCAACTAACTTGCACAAGTGTCACCGCAGATGTTCAATCACAAAATCCGCGACCTTCAACTTCTTCGCTGGGTCACGC
Organism: Portulaca oleracea; assembly: GCA_029582165.1. Lineage (NCBI taxonomy): Eukaryota > Viridiplantae > Streptophyta > Magnoliopsida > Caryophyllales > Portulacaceae > Portulaca > Portulaca oleracea. The sequence continues at coordinate 33,362,068 of CM055868.1, read as the reverse complement.
GCGCGACCCTGATCTCGGTGATTGAGTTGTGGGCACGACGAAACGAGTCACGATCGCAACATGGACAAAGGCTAAGGGATGGAATGGGAAAAAACAGGGTCACGGTCGTGACCATGGTGGTCACACCCGTGAATCCTTAGTCTCCAGCCAGCCGAAACAACAGATGAGGGTCACGGTCGTTGGGTCATACTCGTAACCTCTCGTTGACACTTCAACCCCAGAAGCCACCTTTGCTTAGGACCCGCCGCCTCGGTCCCTCCTTTATTATTGCCGGTTTGAAAGACGCCCCTCTTAGAGGGCTCTCGGCTCATCCATAGGATGGTCGTGATCGTCCGTCCCAGACCCAATTCAAAATGGAATTGGAGCTCTATGGACCGCCGGGAGGCAATATGCTCAACCCAAGTCACAAGGACAAAATATGGACCTTGGGACACTTCAAGTTGTATGAGAAGAGAGAAAAGGGAGAACTCCCCTTCTCTCTCTTCTCCCAGGGCCACCACTAACAACCCCAACCATCACCGCCACACCCGCCGGTGACTCCGGCATCCGGAGACCACTGACGCGGTGGTGGTGGTGGATCTAACGGTGGTGGTGGGCGGTAGTTCTGGGAGAAGAGAGAGATGGGGAGACCTCCTGCTTTTTCTTCTCCCACAATCACTACCCACCACCATTCACAGCCCCAACCGCCGCCACCATACCCGCCAGCGACCCCGGCAGCTAATGACCAATGACATAATGCCAGTGGATATAGCAGTTGGAGTGGGCAGTGGTTGTTGGTGAAGAGAAGGAAGGGGAGTTCTCTGGTTCTCTCTCTTCTCCCACAACCGCCACTCACAGCCCCAATTGCCGTCGCCACACTTGTCGACGCTCCAGTGGCCAGCGGTTGTGGGAGAAGAGAGAGAATGGGAGAACTCCCCTTCTCTCTCTTCTTCCGCAACCACCGCCCGCCACCACTCACAAACCCAATTGTTGCTGCCGCACCCATTGGCGACTCTAGCGGCCACTTCCACCGCCAGAGGCGGTGGTGGTGGGAGGTGGTGGGTAGTGGAGAAAAGAATGAAGGGGAGTGAGAGAGGATGAGAAGGACAATTTTCTTTTTTAGGTGACGTGGACACAACGTTGCAGGTCAAACACACAAATCAAATTAGTTAACACAAACTTTAGCGGTTCACGTCAGATTTCCACCGAGTCATTGCCACTTGACTCGGTAATATCCCACTAAAATACAATTTTTGAGTTTTTTGGGACCACTAGAATAAAAAACAAAGTAGGGATTATTATTGTACAATTGGCTAAACTAGGGATTATTAGAATCCAATTTTCCTTTGTAAGAAAACAAAAGAATTCTACTTTACAAAATCGTAGAAATTAGAAATTAATAATAGGTTAAAGGTTATGGGTGTAGATTTGATAAGTTCAGCAGCAAATCACAGGTTGGAACATTGCCTTAATTTTTGCCCTAATTCGATTCTACCTTGACACTTGTGTTCAAGCGCGACTGTACCTCATGCCCAGACCCCACCAACCCATCATGTTTCTCTATTTCTAGTATGCATTTATCTTCGATCAACGCATCTCCTATTTTGTCCATCTTTGTTTTTGTTTCAACATTCAAAACTCATTGTTGATAGATGAAAGAGTCCAACTTGTCCTTCCTTCAATCATTTGGGCATTGGGCAAATCCTCAACGACAAGAATATGAATTACATGAATAACAAGTGAAATATGCCTAACAAGGCACCACGAAGTAATGACATTCTGGGACCAATTAACCATTGAGAGCCATCAGGGATGACAGGCATGTCCCTGACAATGTCGAAGATGAAAAGGGCATAGCCGCATAAGGACTTCGGGTAACACAACGTACTTATCAGAACATAGACAACGATGATGATCATGAATCATAACCGTGATGGAGGAAGTTAATCGTTGTGCTATTGGTACATGTTTGGTGCATAATGGGTAGGGGAAGCAACTATTAAATTGGAAACTTAGGTTTACTTTAGGCTACATATCTAATTAGATAAACGATAAAAGAAAATCTTATCTTCTTTGGTACCTATTAAACAGGTTATACGTAGACGTCATCAGAGTCTAGATTTATTATGGTTAGATCAACAAAGTATATTAATTTCTTACTGCAGAGAAAAACAAAATTTGATTATCATAGAGTTTTATTTAAGTATATTGCTTATTACAAATAGCATTTACCTTGGCAGCATCCTCAGGGTTGTTCTTCACAGGTGCATAAGCAAGCCATACATCCATCACCTGGTATGTCTCAAAAGTTAGTTTAAATTCAGCAACAAATGCAATTCCTCTCCAAGGATACTAACCAAGAAGAATATTTGCTCCATTCAATCAGCTTTCACTTACAGTAAAGCCAACCCTTGCTGTTGGAGGCAAAGTCTTTGGATAGTCTTGCATCATACACTCCAGTCGAGTTGAGGATTTAAATGAAGTCTTGGTTTCATCCTTGTACCTAAGAACCAAAAAACGAAGTCATTATTATAGGGTGTGTTTGGTTCAATGGGAAATCATTTTCTAGAATATGGTTTCCCCATTTTCTGTTATTTGGTGGCAAAAACTGCGGAAAACTATTTTCGAGGAAAGTGATTTTCCCCACTTCATTCACAAAAGAATTACCAATCCCAACCATGATAAGTCTCTCTCTCTCTCTCTCTCTCTCTCTCTCTCTCTCTGTGTGTGTCTCTCTCTCATCCATCTTATCTCTATCCCCCCTCACCCCCCCCCCCACCCCTCTTGCACACCCAATGTAATCTCTTTCGTGCACACACTTAATCCCCCTCTCCTCTCTCTGTCTCTCCCATGCACACTCACTTTGATGTATCTCTGCAATTTATTACAAGCTTCTAGAGCTTGTGTTCCAAATAGTCTGATTGTTCACTTACAGATATCGGGTCGTTCACTCTCAATAGTGTACTTGTTCACTTGCAGATATCATGTACTATAAAGTTCAAGTGCATGTAATATATATTAGATATATCTTTCGCTTGTGCGCCTATTTTAATCTATTGCAACCATTATCCTCAAACTTTAGAAACTTTAATAGAAAATTCATTTCCATTTGTATAAAACAAGAGAAAATATCAACTGAAAATAGGAAAACCATTTTTCAAGAAAATGATTAACACATTGTTAATGATGGGCAACTTCTAGTATCACCTTGAAATAGGAAGAGAAGTACACTCCATAAAGTATTATTAGAGTCAAGTATGTATTATAGAAAGCAGATATATTATATAGACTAGATAAGGGAAATAAATAAAACTAACCAAATACGGAGCGATATATCATATTCTATATGGTATTGTAGAGTGAAAAACTGAATTACTTTGGGTTAACAAACTCTTTGATGGCACCTCCTGTTTTCTTGAGCTCCTCAATGTACGAGTCAAGTTCCAGAATTAACTAAAAAAAATAGCATAATCTTCACAAGTCAAATTATGAACACATAATAGGGTAATAGAAAAGTATACTTTAAGAGACAAAAGCAATCATATTAGAAAATTTACTTTATTCAACATAGGGAGAAAGGGTTGGGGACGCTAGAATCTTAAGTAAGGAAGGGCAAAGCTACACTACAAAATAGAAGGGCATCTAGCCCCCATAAAAGTCATACTCCATGGAAAAACATTACAACACATCCAACGACTGAAACCAATCATTAGATTATTGCTTCATCTAGTGAGAATGGACTTAAGTCAGTCAATCAAGAAAAACGTTGTGCCCATGGAAGGGCCAAGTCTTGTGCAACAATGACATTAGGTACCCTAAGTTTTGTGAGAATAATTATTTGCACCCTGAGTTTTTGAAAATAATGGTATTGTAAGTGATGTAGGAATTATTTGGTCCTTTGAGCCCAGAATCTCGCCAATGGTAACTTTTTTCTCATCAGAGGTGCCTATTTTGGAGAGAGCGTATTATAGGTAAAGGAATAACAACAATTGATCTGGGGAGAGGAGGAAGGATGGTCATCACGAAAGTTTTTTGACCTAAAACACATTTTTATGCCCAAAAAAAAAAAAAAAGTCAGCATTGGCAAGAAAAAAAGTCACCACCAGTGAGATTCTGGCCATAGAGGGGCATAATTCCTACCCCAAAAACATAAGGTACCTCAGAGTCGTTTTCAAAAAGTCGGTGTCCGAATAATTATTTCCACATAACTTAGGGTACATCAGTGTAACTTTTGAGTCTTGTGGGTATGTAAGGAATGGTAAGGTAATCTACGCTACACCACATGGAAAGATAGGACATAACCATTAGTGTGAGTATTCAGATCATCCAGACTATTGACATCAAGTCATAAATAACCAAAAGCAACATGTGTTAAGAACACAAACAAGTGGGTAGAAGGGAAAGCAAAAGGACATGAAAAGTACCAAAGAAACTCAAGAACTCACCTGGTTAATATTTCCGGGGAACGGCGAATATCCTGTCTCACAATTGACATCTCCTTCAGGATTAATGGTTGCTCGAAGAAGAGGATCAAGTTGATTGTACTCCACATTGATCACCATTGTCCTCCCTGAAGTTTTGTTTAGGTCTAAGGATTAAAAACCATCTAAGCATTTATTGTTGGAGTTTTCTCCTTAATTGGGCAAATGCGAAACTTCAACACAATTAAATCAAGGAGGGAACGTTATAAGATAAATTCACAAACAACTAATGACAAATAAAATGCATTTGACATGTCTTGTTAGGAGTTTTTCCTTCTAAAAGCCCCATATGAATGGGATGGAGTTAGGAGGCTCTTTTTAAATTCATCTCATTCCAAAGATCCTCATACAAAAAATAGTGTGAGAGAAAGTTCCACCATTTCTAGTGAGAGTTGTAATCCATCGATAGCGGTGAAGAGAGTTGTGATCCACCCATAGCGGTGACACATCCCCTAAAGTGTGTTTAAGGAAGACCTTTTTGTGATCCTACTATTTTATAGCGGAAGTACTTTCCGCCCAACCATCTCGTGGTTTTTACCTTTACTTTGGAGGGTTTTCCACGTAAAAATCATGTGCCTAAGTTTATCATTTTTTGCCTATATTTAGTTTCCATCTTAACTACACAAAGAGGGAAATAATTGTCTTTTCTGAACAGTGGTATTAGAGCTTGGTTCAAACAACCATTTTATTGTGTACGTAAAGATGGAAAGAGTCGTCACCATTGAGAGTGACATGGTCAAGTTAATAGGTGACAATTACACAAATTGGAAGGCCATAATTGATGTATTTTGGCCCACGCCAAATACATCAAAGGAGGCCCATGATGGAGAACTGCTCAACCTAGGTCTCACCTTTGGGGACCATAGGTTCATAGAAGGAGATGGAGGCTCACATAGCCATGGGCTTGCTTTTGGAGACCCAAGATTCATGGAAGATGATGGAAACCTATCCATGGCAAGTCCAAGTCCACAACTAAAGGCCCAAGTACAAAGCCCAAGTTGAACTTCACAGTTTGGACCATTTCAAGATGAAGTTCACATTTTGGATCATTTTGAGTTGAATTTCTCATTTCTGACCATTTCAAGAAGAAGTTCACAGTTTTGGCCTTTTGATGTATTTCTTTACATTTCTAGGGTTTTATTTACATTTCCAGTTGTGTGAGGTGCCAAGTAATATATATAAACTTGGACACCAAGTCGTAGGAGTCTAGATTAATCTAGAATAGTCTAGAATGTTCTAGAATGATCTAGAAGGTGTGTGTGTGTGTGATAGGCGTGTGGTGTGCTAGATTAGGCGCCAAGCTATGTAGTCCTAGATAAGGTTGGCTTATTTTGTAACTAATCCATCTTGGATTAGGAAAGCCAAGTCCTAAAAGGATTATTATCTCTTGTAACCAACCCCCCTTAGGATAAGGAGTCCTAATCCAAGGAGGAGATGGAGTAGATGGCGTCTAGTATTAGGAGTCCTTGGCTTGCATGCCAAGTAATAGAGTCCTAGTAGGAGAAGATGGCTTGCACGCCAATCTTGAGAGTTCTAGGAGGTTTAGGACTTTAGTAGTATAAATAGCTAGGCCTGTAGCCTCTCAGAGGCACCCAACTTTGAAATATGAAATCAGTTAAGCTTTTAGCTTTCTCTCGAGAGTTTGGATAAACCTCACCCCTTTCTTCTATTGTATCTTGGTATGGCACCCAAGTGGTTAGGAAGAGCTTGATCCTAGGTTGCGGTCTAGATCAAGTTAGCCCTAGGTTGTCTTTCTTGTGGATTCAAGTTAGAAACCTAGAACTATTCGTTCTTATCTTTCTGTCAATACAGTTAAGATAATGACTTCTTTTATCTCTCTAACAATATAGTTGAGATAAATTCCAAACCCTAATTCACTCTCTTCCCCCTCTCTCAAACGTCCCTCCCATATCTCTCTCTCAAACCCTAGCTCACATCAAACTCACTCTCTCCCCCTATCATCCAAACGTCTCTCTCAAACCCTACTCTCTCAAATCATCAATTTCTCTCTCACTCTCCTAAAGGCCTCACGCCAAATCTCTTCCATAATCTCTCATACTCTCATGCATTCATTCAATCATTCTCTCCCTCATCCCTAGCTCACGCCACCCTCATTTCTTCCTCAAATCAACGTCCATCCCTTCTCTTCTCTCAAATCTCTCTCAAGTAATCCCTTCCTCCACAAAGACCTCACGTCACTTTCAAAAGCCTCCCTGTTTTCGTCCTTCTTTCTTCTCTCAAACTCCACAAAGATCTCATCTTTCTCCATCCCTAATTCATATTCCATCTCAAGTCTCTCCACTCTCTCAAAGACTCCATCTTTCTCTCACAAAGCACCCTACCTTTTGCCCTAGTTCACTTGAAGCCTCCCATGTTGAGATTGGTTGCACGTCTCCCTTGATGTGTAATTGATCAAGATGCGATCTTTGATCCCATTATACATCAATAATGGGAGCTCATCTTGTTTTGCAAAGATCTCATTGATACTATTCTCCATAAGGAATTGCCTACAGGGGAAAATGAAAATGATTGGAAGAAGTAAAATTGTAAGGTAGTTGCTACCATACGAAAGTATATTGACAAAAAGATGTTTGAGCATGTGACAGGTTTTGCCGTTGCGTACAAACTTTAGGAACATCTTGAATGCCTGATTCAATAGAAGACACCACGTAACAAAGCCTTAATTGTATGACGATTAGTAAAGTTGAAGTATTAAGATGGTCAAGATATGATTGAGCATCTAGACATTTTTAAAGGGCCTGCAAATTAACTAGAAAAGGCTAGTATGGCACTGGGAGATGAATTAGAAGCAATGATTCTTCTTGGTACACTCCCCGATAGTTGGGAGACGCCGGTAGTTACTTTGAGTTCAGCTTCAGAAAGAAAATTGACGATGGAAACCATCATTAACATCCTTCTACTAAATGAAGAATCCAGAAGGAAAGAAAGAGGCATAGTTGCTCAATCAAAAGCCAACTTTGTCGAGAGTCGTAGCAGAAGCGATAACCGTGCAAAGAACGAAGGACGTGATAAGTCTAAGGGGAGATCCAAATCTCGTCCTAGAATTGTTTGTTACTATTGCAATATGCCAAGCCACAAGAAGAAAAGGCGGGCCCAAGCAACCCTAATCAGTGTCGGTAACTCTAGAGTGATCAAAAGGCGGGCACAGTCAAGCCTAATAAGAGTGAGCACTAAAGAGAAGAAAAGAGCATTAATGCTCCAATATCTAAGTATCGATGATGACGTATACCAAGTTGCATAAGATTATCTCAACCTGGAATATGATGATTGTACATAGCTTGCAGATTCTGGTGCTTCATTTCATGTCACAACACAAAAGAATTTTTTCTCAACCTATCGAAATGGAGATTTAGGTATCGTCAAAATGCGCAATCAAGTTACGAGCAAAATTCTCAACGTGGGAGATGTCACCTTAATAAATAATACATGGTGCAAGCTTGTCTTGAAGGACGTGAGGCATGTTCCGGACAAGCACCTCAATCTTATTTCGACTGGAAACCTTGATGACGAATATGACCACTTCGGCGATGGAAAATGGAAGTTTTCCGGAGGGAGTTTAATTATTGTTAGAGGAAGGAAAGAAGGTTCCTGATACTTTACACAAGGAATGTTGTGACCAATATTGCCCACGATAGCTCAAGTTTAGAGTTGTGGCATAAAAGACTTGGACACATAAGCAAGAAAAGACTGCATATCCTCGCAATGAAGAAGGTTATCCCTAACCTTCATGGTAGGTCACTTGAGCCCTACATTGATTATTTGGCAGGAAAACAACACATGGTGTCATTTTAGAAAAACCTACAACCTAGCAGAAGGAAGCAACTTCTTGAGTTGGTCGACACGGATGTATGCTTTATGTGAAAAGTTGCTTGGAGAGGCATTATAGTTTGTCACCTTCATAGATGCCTACTCAACGAAGGTTTTGATTTCACTATTGAAATATAAAGATCAAGTGCTTCAAGCATTCTAGGAGCTTCACACAATGGTGGAACGAGAAACGAAATAAAGGTTGAAATGTGTGCATGCTGACAATGGTGGAGAATCATGGTCTATTTGAGGCATATTGTAAGAAAAATGGAATCAGACTAGAGAAGACCCCAGCTAAAACACCACAACTAAACCACCTAGCAGAGAGGATGAACCGAACCATTGAAGAAAGAGTTCAATGTATGTTATCTCATGCAAACTTCCTAAGTCTTTCTAGTGAGAAGCATTGAAGATGATTGTTGATAACCTCAACCTTTCACCATTAATTCCTTTGGGTGGAAATATCCCTAAAGAAGTTTGGTCATGAAAAAAGGTCTCCTACAACCACCTAAAAGTGCTTGGGTGTCGAGCATTCGTTCACATTCCTAAAGACAAAAGAGCCAAGATGATTCAAAGACAATAGAGTGTCTTTACCTTAGGTCACCAAGATATGATTTTGGCTACCGGCTTTGGGATCCAATCAGCAAAAGGATCGCGAGAAGTCAAGGCGTTGTATTCTTTGAGGATCAAACTACTGAAGATATGAAATATGGGAATTCTAAACTGAGGATCGTCAGAAGTTTTGATCCTAATTCAACCCCTGTGACTCAAAGAAACCTAGAGGAAAAGATAACCATTGAAAATGATGCAGCTAAAACAGATGGAGATCATGTGTCTCCATCCATAAATGATCAACACGAAGATTTGGTGGAAAATTCAAAATATGTTGAACTAGAAATTCCAAAAGAGCCTCAGTTGAAGAGACCCATCAGAGAAAGACGACCTTCCACTAGATATCATTCTGGTGAATACGTATCTTTAACAGATGAAGAGGAGCCTCAAAGTTCAACAAAGTTACAGGTGATAGTCACAAAGCAAAGTGGGTGAAATCCATGCAACAGGAAATGTAATCCTTACATCAGAACTATACTTATTATCTTGTTGAACTACCCAAAGGTAGACGAGCCTTGAAGAATAAATGGGTGTATCGATTGAAGACCGAAGACAACAACCCTAAGGCAAGGTATAAAGCTCAATTGGTGGTTAAAGGATTCAGTCAGAAGAAGGGAACTGATTTCGAGGAAATATTCTCTTGTGGTGAAAATGTCATCTATCCGTGTTGTGTTGGGTCTAGTTGCTATTCTAGATTTTGAGATTGAACGGCTTGATGTGAAGATGGCATTCTTACATGACAACCTAGAGGAGGAAATTTACATGGAGCAACCTAGAGGATTTAAGGTAGAAGGAAAAGAAAATCTGGTGAATAAATTAAAAAGAAGTCTTTATGGTCTAAAACAAGCCTCAAGATAATGGCACAAGAAGCTTGAATCTTTCATGAGCATGATTTTAAGAAGACACTCATCGACCATTGTGTCTTTGTAAAGAAATACGACAATGGCGATTTCGTCATACTATTGCTCTACTTCGATGATATGTTGATCATTGGGCATAACACAAAGAAAATTGTTGCCTTCAAGAAGACATTGAGCAAGTCATTTGCCATGAAAGATTTAGGATTGGCAAAACAGATCCTTGGGAGAAAAATAACTCGAGATCAGTCAAAAGGTTGTTAGAAAGATTCAACATGCACAAGGCCAGGCCCAGCCCGTGAGTACACCACTTGCTGGACATTTAAAGTAAAACACGAAGCAAAGTCCAACAAGTAAGAAAGAGAAGGGAGAGATGAAGAATATACCATATTCATTAGCTATTGGAAGCCTTATGTGCGCAATGATATGTACTAGGTCAGATATTGCTTATGTTGTGGGTATTGTGAGTCATCTCTTAACCAACCCTGGTAAGGAACGAAGGCTTCTTATTATTCCACAACGAAAGCACAACACCGGTTAGCTGTGACGTGGATTCTTCAATATCTTAGAGGGGCTACATAGTATTTGTGTTTTGGCAAAAGAAGAATCGTGTTGGAAATGTACACGGATGCTGACATGGCTGGTGAAATTGATCCAAGAAAATCAACATTAGGTTACCTTACTACTTTTACGGGGAGAGCTGCATCATGGCAATCTAAGCTACAAAAATTTGTAGCTTTGTCAACTGCCAAAGCAGAGTACATTGTAGCTACAGAAGCTTGCAAGGAGATTGTGGATGAAAAAATTCTTACTCGAACTAGGTCATGAGCAAGAAAAGTATGTGTTGAGATGTGATGACTAGGGTACTATACATCTAGCTAAGAACTCAACCTTTCATTCACGCTCAAAACATATCGATGTACGATATCATTGGATTGGAGAGGTGGTGGAACAAAAAGAGCTATAAATCGAAAAAGCCCATCTCGAGGAGAATTAGTCAAACATGTTGACCAAAGTTCTACCAGTAAAGCATTTGAAAATTGTTGCATTGGAGTTGTAATCTACTCGTGGTGACGAGAGTTACTATCCAGCCATAGCGGTGATGTATCACCCTAAAGTATGTTTAGGCTAGACATTTTGTGATCCTACTATTTCATAGCGGAAGCATTTTCGAACCGACTGACTGATGGTTTTACCCTCACTTTGGAGGGTTTTCCACGTAAAATTTGTGTGCCAAAATTTATCAATTTTCCGCTTACATTTAGTTTCCGTCTTAACCACACAAAGGAGGAAATAATCTATCTTCCCAACATTTATATCTAGGATTTGGCACTCTTAACCTAAGAATAGCACAAGCAATTAAGAACGACGAGAATTTGAATTCTCATAATGACATCACCTTGTTATGGGAAAAAAAGTGAGGGATAGCATCAAGCAGATGAAAAAAGAACAAGACTGAGAACATATGACAGACAGTAAGAGACAGGCAAAGAGTCCTCTTATTCATCTAAAAAGACATTTGAGTCTACATATGAAAGGGAACAATAAAAGACTTTTGAATCCACAACCAACACAAAAAGGCGTTGCTTGATAAGATAATATATGGTATGATTAGCTACATCCAAGCATAGGCATCACATTGTTCCTATATTAATAGCACCTATGGTCCTATCGAAAAAAATGCATTTGTCGATTTCTTTGATCATTGTGACAGAGCACATTGTAATAAGAAAAAGAATAAGAGCAAGCAGCATTACGGTGGGGAGAGGGAAGACTAGCTAAACATAAAAGCGGAGGGAACCCTCACAGAATACCAAATAAAATAAATTTAGCAAAAAACCCACATGAAAATATGAAATCCCAACTAAAGATCAAGTTATCCATTAAACACAACTATAGAATTGTCCTTTAAGCAGTGGAGTCTAGGTTAGGATCATATACTCAATTTTAACTATCTCCAAAAATACCACTACAAGATAGGTGGGGAAATAATGACATTCATGTCTCAATAAGTTACATACCATCAGCATGTGTAAGCTTAGCAATGCCTCCAATAGCTTCTTTTGCTTTACGTGGAACAGCAAGTGAATTAACTTGGTATTGCTTTGTGGCACTGACCCCCAATGCTGCTGGAATAGCCTGCAGGACGTATTATAGTGGAAAAGGGATTAATTGAAAATAGTTGCTTAACTAGCCTCACTTGGTCTTTTCACATGTCAAGCGATGTTGATGCAAATGCATGGATATGAGTCAACCAATAGTTTGGATCCAAAGCTTCAGGAAACTAAACAATTTGGATTCCCTGTTAACCTCCATTAGCCCAAAAGAACAAAAATCTCAAGGATTTTGGACAACACATGTATACACAAATGAGATCTCTTTAGAATTTCTATCATTAAGGTCTACAATTTTAAGTGAGACACCTACAAGGTTATAAGTCTAAAACACCTCTTCCTATAGGGCTATGCATAGTTTGGTCCGGACCAAGAAGAATGAGGACCGAACTAGACTGAAAAGGTCCAAAAAGTTTTGATTTTCAGTCCTTGGTCCGGTCTGTGGATCAAATTAAAGGACTGAAGACGAGACTAAAGGACCAAATAACAGTTGCTAAAGAATGAAATTAGGGCTTCCAAGTTCCAGCTTTCATTCAATTCCCGCACAATCACTCAGTCATTCACCTCTCAACCCCTCCCCTCGACCCTCCCTGAACCTCCTCTCTCCGTCCCTCTTGGCTCCATGGCCAGCGCCGTCACCCCTCTCACAACTCACCTCTCTCTCTCTCTTGTCTCAATCCCCGAAATTCAGCTCTCTGTCGGTCGTTGGTTCGTTGTCCACTAGTCCCTGGTTGCCCACAGCAACAATGATATAACCCAACAGCCCTTCCCCCTGCTTCGCTCCGGTACTACCCATTAGCCGTCGGTGCTACTGACGTCATCATTCTCACACATTATCCCATCTGTTTGTTGTTTTTGCCATATCATCTGTAAGCTTCAATTTGGTATGTGACTTTAGATTTTTGTTTGCCCCTTTTTTATATTGCTTGCTGGGGGGTAGGGTAAGGGTTAATTTTTCCAAAGATGCATCCTGAGTGTGGAAAACTTCATCTCAGGGTTCCAATAAGTAGAGGGATTGTGCTTTTTATATGGGGGGGTGTTTAGGGCTTACAGTGTGACTGAATTATTGTTATTCGATCTAGTTTTAGAGTTAAGAGTAATTAGTTTCAAGTTATTGTAACATTATGGGCCAGTTCTTTTCAACTTATGATAAGTACTTATCATCAACATTCGGCACTCATCAGTGAAGATTAGCAACACTGATGATCACACCAAACATTTTTAATTTTAATAATTACGGTTAATTTTTTTAATGAATAATTTAGATAATAACAGCCCATTACAATTACAATTTGTATATTCCTTACATATGATTAATATACAATTATGCAAAATATATAAAACACAATAATACATAAATGATAAAAAGAGTAATGCCATCTTTCTAGCCTTTCTTCTTGTATAGAAAATGAAGAACATAATACATGAATATGTTTAGTATTTTTTAAATTGTTTGCATTTATTTGCATTACAGCCATCTATGAAATACGACTATAGGTTATAAGTTGTCAATAAATGTCTTACAACTCCAATAACTTGGCAAAGCAAAGGCATCATGGCTAAGGCCCTGTTCGGCAAAATTAGCGTTTTAGGTAGCGGATAGAGGTTTATGTAGCGGATAGCGGTTTAAGCAGCGGATAGTGGTTTAAGTAGCAGATAGCGGATGACTGTTCAAATGAAAATTGTGTTCGGTAAATTTAGCGGATTAATTAACAGATTTATGTGAATTGACATAAAAGGATATGAATAATTTTTAAAGATAAAATTTTCAAAGGGTATTTTTTGACCGAAAAATATGAAACGCTATACCCCAAACGCTAAATGTTAACTTTATTAGCGTTTCACAAAACGCTCCTCAAAACGCTAAACGCTCCTCAAAACGCTAGTTTACCGAACACTAATATTTACGCGATTAGAGTTTTGACTTGGTCAAAACGCTAAACGCTACCCCAAACGCTACTGCCGAACACAGCCTAAAACATACACAGTCTACAGGTTGTAAGCTATCATGTCTATTCACATGTTTAATGCATAGTGAACTCAAAGTTCAAGACCCATTGATGGTATTGTAAATTTTAGGGCTGATAGCTACACCATTCTTTCTTGGGAGTAATACTAGGGTAGTTCCCTATTATGATATTATTTACATGAATCACCAAATTAAAACACAGAGACAATAAAAGAAAGCAATGAAATTAATAAAAACATGTCAATTGTAGCCATAAATATTCATTAAAAAAATCAAGAGATGATATGGAACTTGTAAATTGGCAACATAGACTCGAAGAAGATGAAGAAAGCGACATAGATTTGAAAAGGGATTAAACCCATAAAAATAAGGGTTTTTAATATATATATATATATATAACATTTTGGAGGGAATGAAATAAAACAATAAGGTAAGAATAGGATGGGAAAAAAATTGGAGAGAATCTCACGTGAAGTTAGGACTTGGGAGAGAGGTTGGAAATCTGGATATTCTAAAGTAAGGAAACAAAAAGACAGTGCCATTTGTTTTCTAAAAAATTATATTGTAATCATTAAAAATTCATAATATAACTAATTATATTATTAATAAAAGAATATAACCAATTATATTGGTAATTATAACTAATTATATTGTTAATCATAACTAATGAATATTTATACTATAACTAATTATATCGTTAATAAAGAAAATATTGTTGATAAACTCATAAACCATTCCAAAGAAAGAGAACACAAGAATAGTGTCCTAAAAAAATTGGATGATTATATAGTTAATTATTATTACTAATTGTAAGTAATTGATTGATCTGCACTAATTGGCACTGATGAGTACTGCCAACTTACCAGCACTGATCAGCACTGGTCACATATAAGTACTCATTAGCACTCATCAGCAATAAGGTTGGATGCCCACATCTATCTGAATCTGAGCATCACAAGAGTCCACCCAGCAAGGGAAAAACACATCAGGGGAGAGAGAGGGGGGATGAGGTAAGTAGAGACTAACAAGCCAATCAAACCTTGAAAAGAAGTCCATTTGTATCTTGGAAGAACAGAACCCATTTCACACCTGCATTGCGCCTGATTTTAAGGCAAATTTACAAAAACCAAAATTAGGTTGTTGCACTACTAGGACAGCAATTTCTATAGACAACATAAATATCCCGAAGAGTAGTAGTATAAGAGGAAACCAATCATAATCATGTCTTTAACTCTTACAGTAGGATGACCTCCTCACAAGGCAAATACAACAGGCAGCGAAAAGAAACATACATGTATATTGTACCACATATAAAAAGGCAACAATACAAGATCGGAGGATGCAGCATAAGCAAATAAGAATATATCTACTGGACCATGTGAGACGTACCATTTATATAGGACCCCACTAGAATACAACAGTGAATGGACATCACCATGGCCATGAGGTTTTGTCTGCGAAGGCAGCCAAGGGAGATTAAACCCATAAAAGAAACCAGTGACCCTAAAAAATGTTAAATTACTGAGATTGTATTCAAACGAACACAAGCAACACCTGAATTCTGTATTTGTTTTGTGGATCCAATGCAAGCCTGGCATCATTATCAGCTAAGCAGGCAAC
The DNA here is from genome assembly GCA_029582165.1 of Portulaca oleracea. Classification (NCBI taxonomy): domain Eukaryota; kingdom Viridiplantae; phylum Streptophyta; class Magnoliopsida; order Caryophyllales; family Portulacaceae; genus Portulaca; species Portulaca oleracea. The sequence goes on along the minus strand of CM055868.1, from coordinate 33,346,608 downwards.
TTTTTCCTGAACAAGCCAACCATCAGAGTTGCACACATTCATAGTTAAAGTTTTACCCAAGTAGTATTGGCACTACCTGCTTCAGAAGAGTTACTTGCGTTGGTTTCATTCCAAAATAAACATTCGACTCCAAAAGCTCCAATGTCCGTGCATGTGTGTCATCCGAAGTCATGATAGCAAAAGGGATATCCTTTTGAGAATCACCTAAAAATCCAAGGACACATACAACTTAAATAAGGTGGGCATCAAAACAAGAAAAGAGTAAACCAAATTGAACGAACAAAGAGAGCATTGCAAACACTGTTATTTTTCAAACTAAACCTATGGATAACTGTCTTTTGCAAGCTAGGAACAGGTAAGTCTTCAAGCCACAATAGATCTCTTTCTTTCCAATCCAGGGCACCAGATGCTGAAGAATCCTCACACACTTCAAATTTATCTATAGGAAGTTAGACCCCCCCCCCCCCCCAACACACACACACACACACAAAAAAAAAACAAAAAACAAAAAAAAGGGCGCTGGTTCCCCACTTCTAATTCATGTTTACTTCGGGTTATTAGTTTAAAAACATTGTAAGAAAGTAACATAGAGAGAATATTATCTACCCTTTTTACGGCTTAAAGGCAATTTCTAATTAGGGAAACACACACACACACACAGAGAGAGAGAGAGAGAGAGAGAGCAGCACTGTTTTAAGGATATATCCTCAACAGAATAAAATAATGCATCAACCCAACCTATTCTTGTTTTCTGCGGAGGGGGTAGGAGGGCATGTTGATACAGTGTTTAATCAGACTCTATGTTGCTCTGACCGTATCGGACACGGGTACATATTCGGGCGTCCGACCCTCCTTTGATGAAAAATTTGGACAGGCGGACTTTGTCTAAAAACTGGACGCGGGTATGGGGATACGGTTAATATATTTATAGTCCAATTTTTTTGCCCTGTTTTGTATGTCCTCCCTTTAAAATAAATGGGAATCTAAATAATTGGGCCTAAGTGACAATAGAATAGGAAAAAAGCAAACCCTTACTTAAAACCCAGAAAACAATGCTCTGCACATGGGGGCAATTATTGGGCCCTAGTCAGCAGTGTCTCCCGTATTATATTGAAAACAAAAGGGAGAGAAAGCCCAATTACTCCATCCAACAGTTAGGTTAACATCAAAGACCAAACCCTAACTGTTCTGCCACATGAAATCTGGGAATGAAGAAAGAGAAAGACAGAAGGCGAAGACCACACTCAAGCAGCCATGGCTAACGCAGATAGGTATGAAACTCTACTGTTACTTTATTGCTCACTCCTTTGCACTGTGCTTCCCCTACTGCTCTTCCTCCGCTTCGCTTCATCTAGCCGGAGAACTCAGCCGTGTCCAGTGCCCACCACACGAGTCCGACATATATTTTGTGTCAGTATACGTGTCGTGTCTTGTCGACACGAGTATGGCAGAGATTTTGCCGAGTCGGAGCAACATAGATCAGACTCCCAAAAAACAAAAAGCCATTCTACAAAAGTTGAAACCCTGTAATGAAGAGAATCACAATTATTAACGAGATTAAAACCTCCCCGCTGCTAGCTGACAAGAAGATTGCAAAACTTGTTCCCAAGATATTTTGTCAGGGATATTAATACAAAGGTCAAAATTTTAGATGCCCAAGCAGTATCCTACAAGAGGCTACATACAACTAGAATGCAAACTATCCACCCACTCACACATCAAAAGAGGAAAAGTAAAACCTCTCATTTTTCCTCAAACATATATATATATATATATATATATATATATATATATATATATATAGGGAATAGATCACATGAGCATGGGCCTTATATGAGCATGTGAGCATTTCTGGCGGACATCAAGTATTATTTTCATGGACATCAAATATCCAACTTGATATTCACCATTCATATTTGATGTCCATGAAAATAATACTTGATGTCCGCCAAAAATGCTTTGATGCTCATATGCTCATATATATCAATGGAGTTTTCTTCTAGGTGCTCAAGAGAAATTTCAACACCATCCATAATTCTCACATTCTTTCCCAAAGTACACCAAAAGATGGCATGAGGCAAAATAAAAGCATGATCTTCTTCTTCTTCACTTTCCCACAAAAGGAACCCTCTCGAGCTGGAAGATGGTTCCTAACAAAGTAAGAGACAACTGAAGGAATGCCCAAGCAACTCAAAGCAAGCTCCCAAGCGCCCTAGCAGATACACAATGCGACAACAACTCTCAGCTAATTCAGCATCCTCTTCACATGAAAAAAGCATATATTCACCAGGAACTTCCCCTCATTTGTAATTTTCACAAATCAAAATGCCCCTACATGTTGCTTCCAAAACAAAAGAAGAGGCATCCTTAGAAGCAAAAGACTTCCAAGCATACGTGGAAGGCAATCAGGTCCCTTTTACCAGGGCTATTTCCAACCCTTTGCATTTCAAAACTCGAGATCGAGTATTTTTCCAACCGGGGGAGAATGATGCAGGATAAGAGTAAAGGGAGGGTTAAGATATCAATATCTTTCCATATATTTAGAGGTCTTTTGTATTTTAGTAATTATATTTTTGTAGGTATCTTTAGCAATATTTTAGGGTTATCAAAATAAGGAGATTTAGCCATATATTAGTGATATTTAGTTTCCTAAGATATTAGGATGATATTAAGTTAGTGTTTGACATATTCTAGTTTCCTTATTGTGTTAGGTTTCTTAACTATATAAATCCCTTGTGTAATAGGGATAAGTCAGACTTTGATGATTTTGAATTGAATTGAGTGAATTCTTGAAAGAATCCCCTTGGTTAGAGTATCAGATGAATAGAGTTAGATTGAGATAAAGGAGAAGCTAGAATATATTTTTTTCCTTTTTTTTTTCTTTTTTTGATAGGAAAAATCGTTTTCATTTTTATAATGTAGAACTTTTGATACCCAAGTGGAATGGAAAACCCATACTCCTCAAAAATAAGGAGTGTGGGATACACTTCAAATGAGTGGAACTTGATAATCTGGGTACAAAGTCCCATTCCCTGAAAACCCAAAGATAAACTATGGAAACTTGTTACCTAAAGGTATCAAGTTCCATTCCCATATTCCCAACCAAACAAGCCCTAAGTATCTATCATCTGGAAACCAAATGTGCAATTTGACGAATAATACCACTTGCTCTATCTTAGCACTCTCTATTTCCACCACTAAGACACCGATGCGACTCGCAGATGGTGGCTGGTGAGGGCAACAGTTGCAGTTTTTAAAGAACTGTTGTAGGCAGCACATAGTTGTCTCTTGGGCAGTTTGACAATCTCTAGCAGAACTCTAGAAGTTACATGTGTATATGAAAGCATTTAAATCTTCAACTGAAATTGAAAATGTTACGTGAGGGATTACCATCACATTTAAACCATAAAACAATACAAAATGTCACAAAATATTGTTGATACACTTTTATGCACTGCAAAGTAGCAGGTAACTTCATGATTTCTCCTCCCATTTGTACATATTTTACTTCCAACATAGTTCATGCAATTCATAGGCAAATTTGAAAGAGCCTCTACTCTTGGCAGCTGTGTGTTCTCTATCCCACTGTAATGGATGCATTATGCACAGGATTGCTGGTAGTTTTTGGTTGTATGTTGGCAGCTTTGAGAAGTGGTTGCCAAAAAAAAAAAAAAAGAAAGAAAGAAAGAAAGAAAGAAAGAAAGAAAGAAAGAAAGAAAGAAAGAAAGAAAGAAAGAAAGAAAGAAAGATACTAGTGTTAGAAGGTTGGACTGGGAAGCCCGAAGTGGTGATGGTCGGAAGGGTATTTGTGAGGAAGAAGAAATGGAGATATCAACATAGCATATTGCAAATTAACACCACCCTCCACTGAAACGACAATTGCACCTGACATAAGGATGGTTTGTTGGATCTGTGGCCACAGAGACACAGAAACGTCGACAGTCATCTACAAAGACAAAAATAAGATCAGAAGGGAGAGGCAAGTGTGGCTTAGACCATAGATGTTTATGGATGATGACCCCCCCCCCCCCCCGGCCGTGCCCGGGGCGGCCCCCAAACCAAAAAGAATAAGAGAAATGATACATTCCTATCAAAGGTGCATGCATATTAGGTGCAATGACTTTCTTTTTGTTCCATGGCTGCTAAGCATTGTTCCTGAAATGTGGTCCTAACCCCTAACCAAACTAGTGGTAAATCATGTTCTCATTCCACAACTGACAATCCCGGCCGATAACATAATTAGTAGGGCAATGTTGAACATGGTCGCATTGGACAAACTTCCTGTCTTCTTAATATCTATTCGCACACCAACATACATGAATAAAAATAAAGAAACATAAATAATAAGCATGTTAGTTTTCACAGTAGAATCCTCTACATACACAGCATAATAAAGAGCTTTCAGAAACCCACAAATCCTGCCAAACATTAAGAGGATTCAATAGACTAACCTTCAGCCAATCTATTGCTAGCTTCTTGCAAAGCAAGAATAGACTCTATGTACAACTGCAAAAAACATGTCCCTGTGCAAGTTTCTGAAGGCAGTGCAACCTGCAAGAAGTTTTTAGAGATTATGTAAAGACAAAATGTAATCACTATCAAACAACAATAGCAATACTGACCCACTATGGAAAGGATAACATACATTCCAAGGAGGTTTTTAGAAGGGACAAATGCAAATGAAGCAGGTAACAGAAGAACCCTAGCACAGAAGAATGTGTACCACAATAAATAGCGAAAAGAAGCACATATCATTACTTACAAGGAAAGAGAAGAGAAAAGGAGGTCACTGCACAGGAAAATTGATAGAGAACTAGAAAGCTAATGAAAAAAAATCAGCATCCTCGTGCTGGATTAAGGAAAAAAGATTAGCATCCATGTGCCTAATCCGTAATAATTGTATTCAATATTAAACTTAGTCTGTTCATAAAGGCTATAAAAACCCTTATTTATACGTAAACAACCTGCCTAATACGAAACCTAATAGAAATAGGAAACTAGAGTAATATTCCCAAACAACTTAGAAAACTATAATATTCCTAATATGAATAGGACACTAAAACATATAAAAACACCTAGTTATTATTCCTAAACTTCTTCCTACAATAAGTCTTCAGTCCTCCATCATTTCTCCTCGGCTTGGAAACTCGCCTCCGGAGAGTTTGCTTGTAAATACTCCTCCGACATCTCAGGTGCAACACAACAGAGATCATCTTCATGAACCCAAGAATTATCAGAAGAAGGGCAACCTTTCCAATGAACTAGGTAGCGTCGAAAGCCACCAGAAGTCGTACTAATAGTCTCATCATCAAGAAGGGCTCAACAGGCAAGGGCACCACTGGAGGTAAGCAAGGCATCGAAATAGAAGAAGTACCAAAACCACCTATGACACTCGCCGAAAAATGTAGGAGGCTCAAAAGTACCTCCGTAACATGTCAAATCCTCATCATTGAAGATAGGACTAATCGACAATTCAACAGGTAAGTCAAGCAAGTAAGCATTAGAGCTAAGACATTTTAAAATGTGATAAGGACCAAATGCTCTAGCAAAGAGTTTTTTAAAAGATATTTTAAGAAATCGTTCAGGACGAATCCGAACCATCACATAATCGCCTTCATGAAACTCCATCTTCCTACGATGCACATTAGCAGCAAGTTTACAGTTTTCATCGCCCTGTACTATCTTTTATTGAACATCGGCATGCACATCATGAATGTGTTCAGCAAAAGATTCGGCAAATTCAACCGACCGAGAATCTATAGGCAACCGCACTAAATCAAGAGGAAGACGAGGGACAACCCCATGGACCACGTCAAAAGGACTCTTACCCGTAGACTTATTCACAGAGTTGTTATAAGTAAACTCAGCACCGGGCAACACCAAATCCCAAGTGCTAGGCTTTTGCCCTACAAGACACCTAAGAAGGTTACCTAGACTCCGGTTAATAACCTCAGTCTAGCCATCAGTTTGCGGGTGAAAAGCAGCAGAAAATTTTAAGTGAGTATCAAACAATTTCCAAAGAGTTCTCCATAAATGACTCACAAATTTTACATCTCTATCAGACACAATAGAAGACGGCTGACCATGGAGACGCACAATTTCCCTTAAGCATAGTCTAACATATGATGCGTTTGCAATTTTAGTAAAAGGGGCGAAATGTGCCATCTTAGAAAACCTATCTACCCCAACAAGTATGCAATCATGACCTCTAACAGTGCGGCGAATCCCTGAGACAAAGTCCATGCTAAGGTCATGCCATGGAGTGTGTGGAACAGGTAAGGGAGTGCATAAGCCAGTGTTTTGTTTCCTAGCCTTTGCAAGTTGACAAGTACGAAATTAAGACACAATTCGAGCAACATCCTTGTGTAAGGAAGGCCAAAAGAAGTGGTTATCAACAAGGAAAGTGGTTTTTTCCCGTCCCAAATGACCAGCCAGGCCTCCATGATGAAGTTCTCACTTCAGGAAGTCACGTAAAGAGGTGCTAGGGACACACAACTTAGATCCATAGATCAAGTAACCATCGACAATCATATAGTCAACAAAAGCACGATGATTTCCTTGGGAAAGTTCCTCATAAGTTTTCGAGAAATCAAGGCACAGGGGATATTGGTCTTTCAATTTGTTAAAGCTTGTCACCCTGGTGGTCATTCTATGCAAAAGAAGGCCTACTCGACTGAGGGCATCAGCAACAACATTCTCAACACCATAACAGTGTTTAATCACAAAAGAGTAATTCTCCTGAAGGAACTTTACCTTAGTTTAAAAAAGCGCACGAGGCGCACGCTGAGGCGCACCTCCCAGCGCACTGCAGTGTCGAGGCGAGGCTCAAGTCATGGAGCGTGCGCTTTTGTGCGTCTTTTGGGGCATATTGGCGAGGCGCGCGCCTAGGGGGCAAAATGGACTTTTTACTGTTCACGTTTAAAAAATAAAGAAATAGTTTACTTATTTTGAAAGGCAACTCTCCTGGATCAAAAAAACCCTAACCCGCGCGAGATCTCACCAAGTTCTCTTCTCCCTTTCCACGTTGGGTTCTCTTCTTCTCCCTCTTCCAATCTGACCTGCCTTCTTCCTTCTCTCTGTTGTTGTTGTTTTGGGGGCCTCCTTGCTGCTGCTTCATCCTCTGCGAAAACCAGGTAACGTTCTTCCTTTTCTTTTTTTTTTTCCTTTGTTGTGTTGCTTTTCTCTGTCATGCATGATTCTCTTCTTCTTCTTCTTCTTCTTCTTCTTCTTCTTCTTCTTCTTCTTCCATTTCCTTTTCTTCTTCCTTTCACATTCGCGCTTCTCTTTTCATGGTTCTCTGTGTTTATTTTCATTTCTTCTTCATGCTTCTCTGTGTTTATTTTCATAAGAAGTGTTGCCAAGATTTTCATTTTTTTTTTCTGGGTTCTCTCGTGCTTCTCAGTCCAGCAGTCCTGCCAGTCCAAGATTGTCATTTTTTTTTATTTTGTTCTTAATTTGCTGAATTTGTTTTGTTGTATAATTGTATGTTTAGGACTTTAGGTCTGTTAGTTTTAATTCAGTTCATTGATTAGTTAGTCAGTGAGTTTATTAATTGAGTTTTAATTGAGTTGCTCTTGCTCACTGTTATATTATCAGTTTATTGGTCAGTGAGTTTAGGACCTGAGTGTCTCAAGTTATGACGGGGCCAACGGGGGAAGGTGGTTCTAAGAGTGGTACAACATCCGTTAAATCTAAAGATCCGGCATGGAAGTATGCAAGGCGAGATGAAAACAATATAATTGTATTCTGTTGCAACTTTTGTGGACATAAGACCTCGGGGGGAGTCGCCCGAGTGAAACAACATTTAGCCGGTGGATATCGGAATACGGTTGCCTGCCAAAAAGCTCCTCCACATGTTGTACAAGAAATCAAAGATTATATAGATTGTAAAAAACAAACCAAGGAGGCTGAAAGTGCACTTAAACAACAAGATTTTGTTATCAGTGATGATGATGAGGAAAGTGAAGATGATGTTGAATTTGTTGGGCAAACGGGACGTGCTAGCATACCGAAGGCTAAGCAAAAGCAACCAAGCAAAAAGGGGTCAATGGACTTTTTTGTCTCTAGAAAGGTGGCAAATGTTGCAAAGGGGAAGGACAAAGGGAGGCAAAGGACAATGAATGAGTTGTGCAAGAAACAACTTAGAGGTAAGGTTTGTCAAGACATTGCTAAGTGGTTTTATGATTCGGGAATTCCATTTCATGCGGCCATGTATGATAGTTTTGGTACCATGTGTGAATCTATCGCTCAATTTGGCCCCGGATTTAAAACACCTTCCATGTATGAGTTGAGAGTTCCTCTCCTCAAGAAAGAAGTGGAGGACACCGTGATGGAGATGTTAGAGCATAAGAAGTAATGGGCAGAAAAGGGTTGTTCAATCTTATCCGATGGATGGCGTGATAGCACCGTCCAAAAGGATATTATTAATTTTCTTGTCAATTCTCCAAAAGGCTCGGTCTTTCTTAAGTCAATGGATGTCTCCGAAGTTGTGAAGGATGTCGATCTTTTGTTTAAGGTTCTTGATGGTATGGTGGAAGAGATTGGAGAGCCAAATGTGGTCCAAGTAATGACCGATAATGCATCTAACTATGTTAAGGCGGGTAAGTAACTACAACTAAACAATTTCTATTTTTAAACACATTTATTTGTTTCATTTTAAAATATTTATGATCAATATATGTAGGAAAATTATTGATGGCCAAGAGGCCACATCTCTTTTGGACTCCATGTGCTGCACATTGCATTGACCTCATGTTGGAAGATATTGGAAAAAATATTCCAAAGGTCAAGAATGTTATTTCGAAGAGTATGGCTATCAATGCCTATATACATAGTTCCGTTGGCCTTATCAACTTGATGAGGCGATTTACCAATCAAAGGAACTTGCATAGACCGGCCATCACAAGATTTGCTACATCATTCATCACCATTTCCTCTATCCATAAACAAAAAAATAATTTGAGGAAAATGGTGACATCTCAAGAATGGAGCACTAGCAAATGGTCAAAGGAGTCCGGGGGCAAGAAGATTGCAACTTATATCTTGCAAGAGAGTTATTGGAGAAGCATTGTCTATGCTCTTAAGTTGATATGTCCCCTTGTCAAGGTTCTTCGCTTGGTTGATGGAGACAAAAAGCCCGCTATGGGTTATATTTATGAGGCTATGGATAGAGCGAAGGAAACCATTATGAAAAGCTTTCAAGAGAAGAAAAAGCACTATGAGAAGGCATTTGCTTACATTGACAAAAGATGGGAATGTCAACTTCACCAACCTCTTCATCCGGCGGGATACTTCTTGAATCCGGCAATCTTTTATTCAAATCAAGAAGCAATCGAAGGATGTCTTGAAGTGATGGGTGGTTTGTATGATTGCATCACTAGAATGATTCCCAATCTTGAAACTCAAGACAAGATTATGGTTGAGTTGACCGTATACAAAAATGAGGAAGGCCTCTTTGGAAAGCCAATGGCAAAAAGGCAACGCAATCTCTCATCTCCCGGTAAGAAACTATTTCTTAATTTAAACTTAGGTTCTATTCATCATTTCTAAGTTACATAGCATCTACTAGCTTAGTACCTAATTGTTTATTCTAACTTACACTTATTTTCCTAAATAGCCGAATGGTGGAGTGCATATGGATCTGCCACACCAAATTTGAGAAAGTTTGCCATTAGGGTCCTTAGCCTTACATGTAGTGCATCGGGATGTGAGAGAAATTGGGGTGTTTTCCAACATGTAAGTTAGATCTTCAGAAAGTTATTTAATTTTGAGAAATTTTAATTATTGAAATTTAAACTAATCAAATAACTAACTTTTATGTACTTTCTCAACAGCTTCACACCAAGAATGAATGATTTGGTTTTTGTTAAATCAAATCATGCATTAAAGCGTCGCCGCCAGGAGAGTGGTAGAGATCCCATCCTCTTGGATGATATTGATGAGAGCAACGAATGGTTGCTTGGAAGGATGGAAGATGAAGAGGATGATGATGATCTTGTGTTTGAGGATGATAACCTGACTTGGACTGCCGTTGCTGAAGCTAGTGGGGCAAATGAGTCCCGTTATAGATTTCGGCATGGATCCTCCACTCAATCTAATTCAAGGGACAAGGGAAAAGGAAAAGCTCCCATGAATGCCTCTAGTTCCAAATCTTCCCGTGCTAGATTTCAGTTAATCGATGAACATGAGGAAGAGGAATTTGAAGAGGAAGAGGAATTTGAGCATGTTGAATTGGTGGATGATGATGAGGATGATGATGAGGATGCTCAGAATGTAGTGTTGGATGATGGCGATGATTCTCAGTGATCATCATTGTAGTTATTAGACTCTAGGGCTTCTAGGCCTTAAGATTATGTTGCTACTTGGCTACTTTGCTTAGTGTGTTGTGTTTTCTATGTTTGCTTTATGACTATGCTTGTTTTATCTCTTCAAAAAACTATCTTAGCGATATATCGTATGTTAAGACTATTTACATGATTTTTCGCAGTATTACTTGTGTTTAATCCATTATTTGATGCCATTTTTGAGCTTATTATGTGAAAATACAACTTCTATGGGATTTTGAAACCAAATGGCGCCTTCGCCTCGTGCCTAGCGCCTCGCTCCTCAGAGACCCGTGCGCTTTTTTGCGCCTCGCGCTTTTTTAATCTAAGAACTTTACCCATTTAGCATGTTTCTCTCGGAGATTTTTCTGCTCATTAATGAATTTAGAGCATCATGGTCACTCAAAAAAACAAACTCCTTAGGTAACAAATAATACCGCCAATGTTTATATAGATAAGGCACTAAAGCATATAATTCTTTCACATAAGTTGTGTACTTGGTTTGCCTAGATTCATTAAGTTTCTCACTAAAATATGTTATAGGATGTCCTTCCTGACTCAAAGCTCCTCCTATACCATTCCCAAAAGCATCACAAGCAACTTGAAAAACTCTAGAGAAATCACAATGACACAAAACAGAGGCTTCGGCCATTTTCTGTTTCTCTCTCGCAGACCGAGTCCATCTAACCTCACCTTTCTTTAAGTACTCAGTAATAGGAGTAGACCTATCAATTCGGTCGGGATGGGCGGTTTCGGGTCGGTCGTATATCGGGTTCGGGTAAATACGGGTCGAGTGTATTTCGGGTTCGGGAAAATACGGGTGGTGTATTTCGGGTTCAGGTCAACCCAACGGGTTATAATTGCGACCTTTTTTCGCTTTTTCTTTTTAAAAAATGGTCTCTAAATACTACTTTTTGTACAATATACATAATAAAATATGATTATCTTCTAACAACGATAGATTATTGTAACTATTTTAACTTAAATAAGAGAAATAACAAATAAATAAGTTGCGCTTATAGTTTAATAATTAAAAATTTGAATGCAAAGTCACAAATTTTAATAAAATTTAACTCAAAAAGTTAAATTTTCGGGTCAAACGGGCGGGTCGGGTTTGACCCGCTAATTTTCGGGTTCGGTATACTTCGGGTTTAGTTGAAAAAATTGTGTTCAAAACCCAGAAAATTCGGGCGGGTTCGGGTCGGGTTATCGGGTCGGGTCAGAAATTGTCAGGTCTAAATAGGAGCCATGATGAAGCTAAAATTTCGGACAAAACGCTTATAAAAAGTAGCTAACCCATGAAAAGTTCTCTCTTCAGATACAGTTTTAGGTTCAGGCCACTCTACTATAGCTTTAACCCTCTCAGAGTCAGCAGAACACCCTTACACCCCTATTAGAGACAACAAACCGAAGGAACACAACTTCAGATTTTAAGAAAGAACACTTGCCCAAATTGATGTAAAGCTTTTTAGTTCTCAAAACCTCAAAGACTAGCCTTAAGTGTTGCAAATGGGCTTCCCGGGATCGGTTAGGGTTTCTTGGCAGATTGGGGTTTTTTTTCCAAGAAATTGCGCAGCGATAGAAACCAAAAAAATAAAAATAAAAATAAAAAATGGGTGAAACTCGAAATCGAGAACTTGCTCTAATACCATGTTGCTGGAGAACTAGAAAGCTAAAGAAAAGAATTCAGCATCCTCGTGCTAGATTCAGGAAAAGAGATTAGCATCCCTGTGCTTAATCAGTAATAATTGTATTCAATATTCAATGTAGTATGTTCATAAATGCTAGCAAAGCCCTTATTTATAGGTAAAAAAAAACCTGCCTAATACGAAACCTAACAGAAATAGGAAACTAGAGTAATATTCCTAAAAAACTTAGGAAACTATAATATTCCTAATATGAATAGAAAACTAAAACATATAAAATATCTTATCATTATTATTCCTAAACTTCTTCCTAGAATAAGTCTTTAGTCCTCCATCAAAAATAAGACCACACAATAACCGATTCAAAATAACTCGAATAAGAAACTTCATTCCTCGCCCTTTAAGCGTCATCTACAAGCAACTAAAACAAGTACGCCTAATTGCCTATGTGGCATATGGGAGGTCAGATTACATAACATGACACAATGGACTGTCCAGACAAGATACAGACAATCAGTTCAACGAATTGACACAGATAAGGTAACTAAAAATGTTAATAGATTCCACACCTTGATTCCATTATACCCAAGACGTTCCCCAAGTCCACCAGCAACAAGGACAAAGGCAGCATTTTTCGCTTCATTTACCCCAGTATCTTCGTATTTGATAAAGTTCTCATCAGCAAAGGTCAAATTTTCACCACCTGGCACCTGCATTTGAATTCAACTCACTAACATACTAATCCAAAAGAATTATACGACAACGGTGAGTCACATGGAAGTTTATCACCACATTGCTCGCAGAATCAAACTACCATGACATATTTGGAGTTCTTTATTGGTCATTCAATCACAATACAATAAAGAGTAAACAAAAGGCTCATGTTCAAGCCTCAATGCGAGCAGAACAAAGTCATAATGTCAAATGTTGTTCCCACCAACAGATTGCAAATACAATCACCAAAACAATTTAACATACTTCAATTTTAAGCTAGATACTGAATAATAGACAATGAAGAGGATTAAAACTTAGAAATTTTATCTGCAAAATGCAATGCATGGAAACAAGGTGGCTTCTTATTCCCACCCACACTCAGAAGACACTGTGGGATGACTTAGACATTGACATAAGTAAGGGTTCCAGATGGACAAAAATGTTCCTGTATCAGTAGTACAAACTAAACAAATATCAGGAATCATTCAAAGTTAAATGAAAGTCCTGTGTTTAGGCCTTAGACAGAAGACAACGCAATGCGCAGCAACACATACAAGAATGTAACAAACTATGATGATTGCATGCAAATATCTTAGTTTCGGTATACACTAACAGTTCCACTTATAGCTAGCTAATAATTCTTCTAAAGTATTATCAGTAGTCACCATAAGCTTCATAAGGTATCAAGAATCATTCACAGCTAAATCAAAGTCCTGTGTTTAGGACTTGCACACAAGACAATACTTTGCCCAGCAACACAGAGAAGATTAAAATGAACAATGATGATTCCCAGAAAATATCAAAGTTTTGGTATACTTCACCATAAAAGCTGATGATTCTTATAAAGGACTATCAACAATCAACATAAGTTTCACAATGTTTCAGAATATCCCATTGAGCACTATAATAATGTGCTAATGAGCATTTTCAGCCTAAGCTCAAAGCCTGATGTGGCAAATGGAACATCCCAAGAAGTATTCACTTAGAAATCACAATAGATAAGCAAATATTATCAAAAATTAGACATGCAAAAGAAAACACACCCTTTCTCAGCCTTAAACCATATGTTGTAAAAATGATCATGACTTACAGAAGGAGTAAAACCCTCAAAGGGATTCTTGCCGGCTTGTGAATCTGCAAGCAGTTCTCTCGCATTTTTTATATATTGTGCCAGACCGCCTGGGTAGCTGGCATTAAGGTGTGCAACCTACAAAACAACTAGAAGCAGTGAGAGACTCTTCCAGGACAACCCAGCAAGAAAGGCTATAGCAACAATAATATGTGTACATGTCAAAAATCTGTTTCATTTGACTTTCCAATAAGAAAATAACTCTCTTCCATAATACTGAATCCAAAACAAAACCAATGAGAAGAATTTTCTTGAATAACACAATTGACACTAGAGCTTACAAGAAAACCTATGGATAGGACTGGTTCAGAAATCGTCGACACTGTGATTCTTTTTATTAGCTTACTTACTGTAATAAAGAAATCATGCAAAAATAAAGGAAAAAATGAAAAGGGCATACTCATGGAGAAAGAGATACCAGGCGTCGTTTTCGGAGTAAATGCAACTAAGGAACATGGGTATCATCGTATTTTAGCAGTTCTGGATTGTTGGGCACACAAAAGTAAATTTGCTATGGACATATTTCCATGAACTCAAAGCATACAAGGATTATCATCAGAGTTAACATTGACAACAGTTTGACAAACATAGAAGCAGTTTGTGAGCTTGACGTGTTTTCCAAAAGCAAAAAGTATAAAGCGAGGCAGCAATGAACTAGGATATGTTCTTCTTGATCATTCATGGACATATATGATATACCCAGGCAGCAACAGTGAATCCATCCTATCAAGAGCTTCATTTAAATTTGTTTGACACAATGCTTCTTATTTTAATTTTTATCTTGTCTACACTATTATAGAAAGGGGAGAGTTACATCGTCCCACTTTTGATTACCTAAATGCCCTCCATGATGTCATTTATTTATTTTATCTTTTCTTTTTGGATGGAAACTGAATCTGCATTTCATCCCTCTAACCGTCCCACCCCATTTCCCATGTTTCTTTCACCTTGGCTTCTCGGCGTTTTCGCAGTACACTAACCCTAACTTCGTTCCTCTTCTCTTGCTCCCAATCATTCCCAATGGAGGAGATTGAGGGCGCAGTCCACGGTGGCACTGGCGAGGCAAGAGATTGAGGATGATTTCAAGGAAATTATGGGGCGAAGACCCGCCACAAAATCCTCAAAACAATCCCCCTATGTGTAGAAACAACTGGATGCATGTCAGTTTTTTCTTTCTTTCTTCGTCGTTGGTGATGATTCAATCTTTGGTTGAAATTGAACTGGGAAAATTTGATTTCGGATCCGATGTTGATTTGATTTGATTCTGCAGATGCTTTTCACAGGCTTCTGGCCTTTGGAGATCACAGCTGATATGTATAAAGTATATAAAAGTCCAGAGCCTACAAAGGTAATTCAATCGTCAAATGACATCTCATCTGGGTGTCCCTTTTTTCTTCTGAATTTTGAAGAAATCAGGTCTCGATTCAGACCCAATTCTAAATTGAATTAAGTAATAATGAAAATTTTGAACTGAAGACAATCTAGGTTTGAGGTGGTGAATTCGGGGTTTTAGTCATTAATAGGATCCATGTTTGTTTGCGGGGTCGGAATTTAAGACAGTCTCGAGTTTAATCTGTTGTTGCATGTCAATTTTTGTTTGCCTATTGATGATTTTTTAGGGTGTAGGCCGAATTTAGAGAAGTTTGGATTCTGTATTCTTGAAGTATGCTAAATTGAAGTTGGATTCTTTATTCACCCACCGAAATTATTCTTGAAGTATGCTAAATTGGATTCTTCATTCACCCTCCAAAATCAAACTTTCGAAATATTAGATCCTGATTCAATTTTCAATCAACAAACCAGCAAACAACTTCAATTTTCCTTCTTCAAAGTTATTGTGATTTTATTAGTCAAGGTTTTAAGTCTCTGGTTGCCCAGATGGCTTAAGTTTAACTATAATCAGGTAAGTTCTTGATACATCAATATCTTTTGTATCGATCTTTCAGTAACTAACTTGTGGAAAATGGTAATAGTCGTGTTGATTTGATTTGGAAATTGATCACTTCAGGCTATTAGAGTTGATATTTTTCGAAGAAAGTTTCATCAGGACGAGTACTCGCAACAAGCTCGCAAGAGTGTAGAAAGGGTTTGTTCCAGAGAATTTCCCGTTTTTCTTTATTAAGTTTGGATTTGTGTGCTCTTTTGAACAATTACTTGAATAATACTGCTAATACTTGATTGGTTGTGTTTTGTTTTGTTTTGATTTGATTTGATTTGATTTTTTCCTTCCCTTCCAGGAAAAAGGAACACTTAAAGCCCAAACATAAGTTGGTTCATTTTGGTTTTGGAATGTATTTTTATGGAATTCATGATAAAATGTGTAATGTTTAATATATATGCAACTAAAGGGCCTCCAATGCAGAGGAAACCATTAAAGCACAGGGATTATGAAGTTGATTTGGAATCACGATGAGGGGAAACCCAGTTCAGCATGTTTTTTCTACTTACTGTCATTATTGATTTTGGTTTATAGGGAGTTTATGCCCAATAGGGTGGTACAAAATCACAACAAAGTACCAATATGTTTGTTAAAAACATTCTTTGTATGAAGTGAGACATATATATTTAATTTGGAATTTTAAAATAATTTGACAATTAAAAAGTAAAGCCTTCCATCTTAGACTATATAAATAAATCACATATTATCAGTACATCCAGTGAACTGAATAACAAAAATCATTGTAAGTGCAAACAAATTGCTACACAAATTCTCAAATACACCAACAAAAATAAATGTTAGAAACTCCAAAATCTAAAACTTGATTGCTAGCTACTAGAGGAAAAGAGTTGCGACCTGTGAGTTCATACATAACGTGTGGTCAAACTTCATTCCATTTACATTTATTTAGTTTTTGTTGTTGTTGAAGGCGTTTCCCTGGTCTAATGTAAAGATCAAATGCAAGAATCTTTTTTTTTTTTTTTTTGCATCTGAAACTCCAAAATACATCTATATGTTTATATGTCAGATCTCCTGTCTGACTTTTGTGTATGTATACTCTGATCTCTGATCACAGTAAACAAATTCTAGACAGTGCAACTGCAACTGGTATAGATACATCAGTTTCTCAGTTGCAGAAACAGTTTACTGACTACACTGCTTTGTTCAATGAGATAATAATGTAATTAAGTACCCTTTCAGAAATTAAATATAGGTTTTTGGTTTGTTTGGTTGGTGGTGCTGGGTGAATCATGATTCATGAATGTTGACATGGCCTTATTATTATTTCTAAATAAACAAAAAAAAAAAAACAACAGGGGATATTGAATGATCAATTCAACCAGCTGGTATGGCTGCAAGAAGAGAGCAACCCAGAATTTGTAGTTGAAGTTGTGACCCTTTCCTTAGAAGATTCTGAGAGGCTCATCAATGAATTTGCTGAATCTAAGTCTTTTACTGGATCAATTTGTTCTCTTTTTAATGTTTGTTTCTGTCTCTAGACATTAAATGATGATGTGTGATAAATTGATAATTAATCAATTAAATCAAAATTTCATGCAGAGAGCAAGAGGATGCAGACTTCAAGAAGGTTAATACCCATGTCCACCAACTCAAGGGAAGCAGTTCCAGGTACCAATCTTTTTCTTTAAAAAAACCCGTGTAAGTATTGTTTATTTAGCTAAAAATTAGATTGAAATTGACCCTATAATGGCTGTCCTAATCTCATTTGTCAAGATTAATCTAACACTCTTGGGTCTCATCGCAATCAATTAGATTAAAAATTGCTAACTTTGATTTTATTTGTTGGCGAAATGTATGTATGGTTGAATTTATTTTGTCAAATTCATGGGTAAAGGTAGTTGGGTAAAAGTTATGTTTTGGTAATTTTCGGTAAGTTTTGGTAAGTTTTGTCAAATTTACCCTAACATACCAAAATTGAAATTTTTTGTTTTTTTAGTTCTGGTAAGGTTTGGTAAATTTTGGTAAAAACTTACGTTACTCATTTTACCGAGGTATTTGACGGGCCAACTAATGTGGGTAAATAATGTCGATATGTGAATGTGGTGCTTAGTTTGATTTAGTACTCTTGCATGTCAACAAAAAATATGCGTATAAAAGACTAAGAGCATAAAGAATTAATGCCAATACGTCAATTGGTTGAATTTGACGTTTAGTTTGATTTAGGACTCTTGCATGTATAAATTTGAGACTAAACTGAAATCCAAACTAAAACTGAGAGTAAGCTTTTTCTTTTTAATCAGTTGAAATTGAGTGATGATATGTGTTGACTGCTGAGTGCTGACTATAGTCTGGTTGTTCTGTCCAGTAACGCAAGTGATGATTTGGACAAGCTGGAGATTTCTAAGTGTGACTGATCACCCTCTATGTGGAGATGACTGAGAACTAGAACTACTTATTAAACCTGGTCCCAATAGTGGAGCTTGTCGATTGCCTTAGAACTATTGTGCGGAGTGGCAGTCCAAAGTTCTTAAAGGCATTGAAGGTATTATAATGTATTTATCTCATTGTTATATTTTGTTATTTGCCGTGAATCAAAATATTCATCCTTCCATAGCTGAGACCCAAATCTTTCCCCATATTAAAGGAAAACAAAGATCATGGCACTAATAATGGTTTAATTGGGTAATTTGGTATTGGTTTCTATTCTACATCTTTGGTTGTGGACTGGGTAATGAGATATTTGCAAGTGAATAGCTTGTCTATTTTGCAATTTATGCTAGATATCACTTGGTGGATAATAACCCACATTAATTTGTCAAAAGCCTTCGATGGATTTTTTTGTTTTATCAATGTCTTCATCTTCTTAAGAAGCGAAAATCAATTACTAGATTATCAGTAGTAGAATATATGAACTAATACCTAAGTCAGAAAATGTGATCATCTAATAATGCACTAGCTAGCAAGCTAGCAATGAAATTTGGCTATTGCTCAAACAAATTTAGTGTCTACTAGGTCTGCGTTAGGGCAAGTAAGAATCAACCATTACCTACAGAACTTGAACTGTTATTTAACTACTTATGCGGAGCATGATATCACTCAAAATAGCATTCAATATTGTGAATAACTTTAATAACCATCACTAATAGAACTTGAACTATTACTTATGTACTTACGTGAAGCATGGCCGTCCTCAATTTCAATACGAATAATAAACAAAGCCTAACCAAAACTTATGTGCTTTCTGTGTTTTGCAAATTTTTAAAGCCTCTATCATAATCGTATAATTGGGAACCCTGATTGTTAGTGTTTCTTTACCGCAGTCTTTCTTTGCATATTTTGTTGAAAGGAAATTGCTATGAAGTAAATTTTATTTCCATTTATCTGTTCAAGTTTTTCTTTCAGTTTTATCGGTTGCATCATGAATTCAATTTAGCAAGAAACAGTAAGATGCAAAACAGATTTTGTAAAAACTGAGATTTTATTGAGCGAATTTGAATTGATTGTACACCTTTTGTTTTGGTTGAACGAAGAGGGTAGTGGAAAAGTTAGTCATAACATAAAGCATCTCATGAGAGGGATCCAAGCTATGAGCTATGTTGGGTCAAATGCTGTGGAGAATCAGTACTAAACCCAGAAGCAAGCTCGAAATAGGCAAGGTATGATTCTATTACCACTCTTCCTCCGATTGCTGGGCCAAAAGCTACATTCCCCCCCCCCCCCTTTGTTCTCTAAATTTAGGGGAGCGGCTATAGGCGGTGAGGGTGAACACTTAGGAATTAAAGGCTCGCACCAGTTATTGCTCACCAACTTAGCAACTTCATGGTGACATTGCGAGACAGCAACAAATAAAGTTCCATCTTGTGTGGAGTGTATGCTCTGGTGGGACAGAAACACACAATTTCAGTTGAAATTCACCTTGTACTGTAGCTTAATCTGGGTACATTTGTACTTCATGTCGGTGACAGTTATCTGCTACAATTTTGGGAATCTATTCAAAACTTTAATACCATGTTGGCATGGAAAGGAAAATGATGAGGCAAATGAGTTCTTTAGACAATTTGTGTTTGTTTGCAAGCTATTTAGTCATGTACATGGAGAAACTAATGTAATTTCAGAAGCATTTTGGGTTGAGAAGATGTGAAATCCTTGATTATTGCAAGCTTTCAATCAATTGATAGAATTCTTGTTTCTAGGAAAATTTGTAGTATTCTTGGTAATAATGGAGATCCATAATTTTGGGAAGGAATATAACACACACTTTGATGTCACCTGTCTCAGTGAAAACTTCTTATGGTTCACCTTCTACTGTATTGCTCACTGCATTCAAAAACCATCATTCTTTTCATTTGCAGCAATAAAATTATTAGCACATTTTTTGCACTGCCTTAGATGAACAAATGGTAAACAAGTCATTAGTAGTTGCACTTATACGTTCATTTCCCAATGTCTTCTCAGCCTTTTGATTACATGATGCATCTTTGTTCTGTCCATTGTGTTGGACGTGAGAAATTTTTTTGATAGAAAATGTTGGAGGTGAAAATTTTGAGTTGGCTAAGAGGATTAAGAAAATAAAACTTGTTAATAAGTTTTGGATGGAAGATTGGTATATCTTATGCACTGTTACATTAGTTATGGTGCTTT
The DNA here is from genome assembly GCA_029582165.1 of Portulaca oleracea. Lineage (NCBI taxonomy): Eukaryota > Viridiplantae > Streptophyta > Magnoliopsida > Caryophyllales > Portulacaceae > Portulaca > Portulaca oleracea. Next base: position 33,326,256 of record CM055868.1, on the reverse strand, counting down.
GAATGATTCAAATATTTGTAATGTATGCATTGAGAAAGCATAGATAATTATTAATGCCTGCATTTTGTTTTGTTGCAGTTTAAAGGCTTGGAAACAGGAAACTACTTCCTGAGGAGGACTACAATAAAAGGTGGCTTAGTTCATTCCTTGTGTAGTTGTGTGTGCCTCTTTGCATATCTAGTTGCAAAATAATCAGAAGAAATGAAGTAAACCTGATCAAAGAAAGCTCGTTTCTCATCATCATCAACCCCAGGGTCAGGCCAATGCTCAAAAAGATGGCTCTGTCCCATCTCAATCAACATTTTCGCCAACTCCACCTGAATTTTGACAAACCCACACTCAACTCAAAAACCAAACAAATAATCCGTTCAAAAACACAAACAAATACCAAATTATCAAAAATCCAAGCCAAAGAAATAGAATACATACATGATGACGGGAGAGAATTTTGAGATTCTTTTGGAGGTTAGGGCAATTGAGGTCTCCAATGTCGAGGTTCGAAAGCTGGTCGGTGGTCGAAGCCATTGGATGGGAGTGAGTCGACTCAGCGATTCACAGATAGATCCAAGGTAAGAGAGAAAGAAGAAAAACAGAACGAGGGAGAATCTTCAAGAGGCCTCGTATAAACTGTGCCAAAAACGATTTTGAGCCCGGGCTTTCGGCTTTCCCTGCTTTGTGCGCCCGGGCTGCCACCTACGTCCATTTGCTTCCTTTTTTTGTTTTTTTTTTTTAATTTTTTTTTCTTTTTAAATAAATATAATGAGTTTTTTCTTGCGTCTAATATTTCAATTATACTTTTCATTTATTTATTTTTATTTTTATTTTCTTTGTTGTTTTTATTATTTTTTAATTTTTTTCTGTACCTCTAGGTAAATTTTTAATAAAAATAATTTGAGTATTGTGGTATAAATTTATGACCATTCATGAACATGGCACGAGATATGTTGTGAGCATTGTAGTTATAATTTTTAAGCATTGTAGTATAGATTTATGAACATTGTAGTATAAATTTGAATAATGATTCATCGTGTTAAATTGATCTCATTAATTTCATAACCTGACATTTTTACAATACTCATAAACCAGTATATAAATGATCATAAACTTAAACTATCATACTCATAAACTAATATATAAATGCTCATAAATTAGTAGATGAATGCTCATAACCTCTAATATGTATATTCATAACCTGGCGTTTTCACTACAAAGCTCATTAATCAATATATGGATGCTCATAAACCTAAACTACAATATTTATCAATCATTATATGAGTGCTCATAAACTTGAACTATCATGCTCTTAAATCTAAATTAGAATGTTCATAAACCAAGATATGAATGTTCATAAATTAGTATATGAATGTTCATAGCTTCTAATATGAATGTTCATAACCTGACGTTTTCATTACGATGCTCATAAACCAATATATGGATACTCATGAACCTAAACTACAATGTTTATCAACCATTATATGAATGATCAAAAACTTGAACTATCATGCTCATAAATCTAAACTACAATGTCCATAAATAAACTACAATATAATGCTCATAAACTAGTATACGAATGCTCATAATAATAATTATAATTATAGTTAGTTCAATTTAAAAATATTGATAGATACAAAAATAATAACTGTAATTTAATCAATTTCAAAATAATAAAAAAAAATCACACATGTGAGGATTCGATCTCGCAACCTCTGGCACTTGCTTTTAGGGATTGCATGCTTCATCCTTTTTTATAAAAAAAAAATGTACATGTAGCTAGGATGAACCACATGTGATCATGCATGTTACTATACGGGAGAAAAAATACATGTAAAATGCATGCATTTATCGAACTTCTTTTATTTCTTTGGCTTTTGTTTTGATGGGCTTACTTTGTCAATTGCGTGAGACCAATGACACATTTTGGTATCCAACCCAGCTAACTTGTCCAATTTTGACGCGTCGGGATTGTGTCGGTGCAAATCCCAGTGTCTACAGCGTCAGGCCGGCAATGCACACATAGGAGTTGCGTGCATCACGGGTCACGTACTCGGAAACGTGCCACCATTCGATCCACCATGTCATGTCGCGAGGTTCCTTTAGGAATGCAATCCATTCCGTTGTTGAGCAAAGATCAGTATACTTCCTCTTCCGTTGACAATAGTTCGCCAACGCCGTAGAGGTTCGAGGCTCCTCGATGAGACCCAAATGCTCCATCAGCCATATCTGTCCATAAAGTTAGCAAGGGTTAAAATTGCATGCCAATTATCCCAAACTAACGGGAAAAAAAATGTAAAGCCCCCGCGGATTTTGTAGTCAATAGAGAAGAAAAGGAGTAGAAGGAAGAAATACCTGAAGTAACAGGGGGCTTCCACGAAATTCATATTCTGGATTCGGGTCGTCCAAGCCCATCATAGTCTCCGCTAGCATTAATGGCACCGGATTGGAGCCCCGGGCCATGTCTTCCACAATTTGGATGAGATTTGTTGGCCCAGTTCTTTGCCCACCATGATAGAAACAATACTCTCCAAGGAGACATAATACGAGCGCTCGCACTCGTATCACGGGACCATATTCCAAAGTATCAGGAGATTGGAAATATTCAACTACGGTTTGGAAGTGTACCTTTTCATCGAGTATTGCACTTTCGATATGGAAGGCACAACAGCTCTTTGTACTGTTTGGTGACGCCGCGCAAAATGATTTGTCCCGAGAATAGAGGATCACTCCTCTGGAAGCGGACATAACTCCTTCAAAGTGAGTCGAAAAACGTGTATCTTCAGGTCCCAAAAAGTCTCCGACGCTCGGAGAAAGTCATGGTTGACCCTCACTTGTCGAAGGCTCAACAAGCTCGTCAGCTTGTATCTCTTAAGCTCTTTCTTCTCTTCCTTGGATAAGGTGCTCATCCAAGTAGCAAGTTTCTTCTCAAAAGCCATGAGAATTTGGAGGATTTTTGTGTTTCTTGGAGAATATTTGATGAAGACTTTCAAGTAGAGATGATGAATGAAGATGACATGCATAAAGGGAGGTATTTATACACCTTCATCTAAGATTAAAATGGAGCATAATCTCAAGGAAACGGTCATATGGTTGTTGCTACCCGAATCCCTTGATTTTAGCCCAATCATCAACGGTAAACAAAAAAAAGGAAAAAAAAAAATCAAAACCCACGAGGGTTTTGATTATCCTAGACCCACACGCGCGCGCCTGGCTAGGCCTAGGCCTAGGCCCACTTCCATCTGTAGAGAAAACCCGTAGGGTTTTAAGAAGAGTTGGGCCCGCCTTCAACGCTCAACCCGTTTATCTTCTACTTTTGTTTGGGCTTCGCCTCTTGCGCATTGAAACCGGCCCATTTGTGTATCTTTTATGTTTTGGGTTTTGTTGTTGGCCTAATGACTCTCAGTTCTGAAATTTTTTGCTTGAATTTACCTCGACACTTAAGTTTTATGTTTTCTTTTATTTTCTTTTTCTTTTTGGGGAAGCGGGACTAATTTGGGATTAATCCCATCATGTAGAACATCATTGGAACATGCATTAATAAAACATGAAGTTGTGCATTCATCGAGTCTTGCATAAAGAAAAATGAAATACATAAAGAGTCTTGCATTAAAATAAAAATAAAAGTGCAAGATAGTCTTGCATATAAAATACATTCAAAGTGCATGGAGTCTTACTTGGCATCAGTGTGGTCACCACAGGGAGCCCGAATCACCGCTATCTTCAACCGGATTGTTACCGACATGTGAAGTCCCAGCATTGGAAGTGCCACTCGTGCCAAAATAAGTGTCCCAGGAATAGTAATCTAGACCCGATGCGATGCTGTGAGGCGATGGTTCGCATAGGAATTCGAAGTATGCATACTCGACGGTGAAGACATGGAATGCCCCTGTGAAGCAGCTAACCATGAATGCTCTGGAACATTCCACTCAACAGATGGAGTAGGCCATATAGGCCCAGCCTCATAGCAGGGGGCTGGCCAACTAGAAGAAGTAGATCCTCCCAGCCAAGAGTGTTGAGGTGTAGACCACTCTTGTGAACCCATGGGCCACGATGGACCCATCCTAGGAGCAGGGACAGGCCACCCTGCGGAATCAGAATTAAAGGAAGAAGCAGTATAGGGTGCAGGACGTGAAGTAGCGTCATCCGCTAGGGCCTGACTGCTAGGATACCCTATGGATGCACCTGAGTCGCGGTCCCTCACCACTATCTCCCGACCACGGCGATCAGAGCGCACTGAAGTTGGAGTTTGACGAGAATGAAAGGGCCGGTACGTGGCGCTTGACTCTGAAGCATCCTCCACCTAATATGATTGAGGCTGAGTTTCGCCACCATACCCAGCACTGTGATACAACCCTCCCTGACTAAGTGGCTCCTCCGAGGACATCTGAGCCATGTCCTCTTCCATACTCGGAGGACGGCGACCTCTACTGTGGGACCTGCTGTGATGAGAACCGGATGAGTGCTGACCCTCGACCAGAATGCCTTTGCCACGACCCTCTGGTATAGCTGCTAAGGGAGGACGAGAAGACCCACCAACTTCTTCCCAAGATCGGCCTCGAGAAGAATATTCCCCTACCGAAGAATGGCGTGGGGGCATCTGTGCGAGGAGCACCTACAGTGGAACGTCGGGGCGGTTCCCTAGGAATAGACTCCGCATCAGCCTCCATATCGGCCCTTCCAGCTACATTGCCTTGGTATCTCCCCGAGCTTGTGAACATCCGATCGATGTGTTTCTTCATGGTGCTCCATTCCTTAGTCATTTGTTGAAGGAAGGCCCACCTTGGCTAAAATAAGGTAAAGTCGGGGTTATCCACAAGTGAAGCAAGGAATAACAAAAGAAGCGACATAAATGAAGATTATCGGTTTCCGTTCGAATGCTTGAAGTGTGAAATACTCGCTGCTCTTCTCCATGTCCAAAAAGTCGCCGATCTTTTTCCTCTCTGGTGGAATCTCCGCCTTAGTAGCCTTGGCATAAGGCCCTAGCTGTAGATTCTATGGTAAAAAATCAGCCAAAACATAATGAGGATAAAGGAGGAAGATACATACCACTCGGGGAGCCAAACAGCTAAGATAACGCTAGAACTCTTCATCGAATTGCTCTTGCGGAACGTTATGGATGAAGTTGTCAAAATCTTGACCCCGAGTCAGATCCCTCAGAATACCCAAGTCAACGCGCCACGACTCGAACATATGCTCCGGAGGATCCCGGGGAATGAGGCTAGGATATCCCCCCAGGATCTGCCTCGAAGCTCTTTCTCCTAGGTACCACACGAAGCCTGAAGGTCCCTCCATCAGAAGGCGGAGGCAAGTGTCATGTTCCACCAAGTGTAAAGGGGTGAGTAGCCCTTCCACGTTGAATTCAACCCAAGGACGCCAATTCACTTGATTCTGCGAAAGGAAGAGAGTTATTCAAGAATAGAGGAAAATGAAAGAAGATGTCAGGCGTAAAGGAATATTAGAGCAAGATCATCCAGTACACGACGAATGAGGTCAAGGCTGCCTGGCTGGAATTTCTTCCCACGAATGCCCTCAGCAGTCTAGCGTTCAACAGCCAGAACTGTCTTATCCTCTTTAATTGAATACCCAAAGGCAGAATTTACTCATATGCCCATGACTGTATTATAAAAAGAAGAGTCTCGGGTTTGTATCGAGCACCTTCCACAGATCAGGGTCGTACTGAAAACGTGTCTGGATCGCATGAAGATAGACTGGATCATCATCCTGTGAAAGTCTGACGCCTCGGCAAAGCCAGAGAATGAAGTTGGCATAGGCCGCCTTGCCCCAATTCAGGTTCTAGATGTTGTTGAAATTCAGAAGATTACGAAACCAAGTCAAGGTGATGTTATCCTAAAGGTGATCTCCAAGACCACCGGCGGAATCTCCACATCAAAGACTATGTCCTGCCCGCCCCAAGGAAGACCGGTAATGATAACAAAGTCCGTGGGCGTAACGGTCATCTTACCCACAGGCAAGTGGAAGCTATTAGTTGTGTCCCAGAACCTCTCAGCCACCGCTCGACCGATGATGCTAAAGGTTCGGCTCTTCCAGGCCGTTAGACAATGCCAAAACGGCATGAGACTTGCTGCTGTCAGTATATCCCTCACGAAAGTACCAGGAATGGACTCCGCAACCTTAAGAGGTTTTTTCAAAGCACCGGGAGTTTTTAGGTTATCTTCCTAAAAAAAAAACGAAGACAACAGACAAATTTTCAGAAAGCTATTTAAAATGGGGGCTCATCTAACACTTTGGACCTAAGCATAATATTTTAGACCCTAGTTGGACCCAACACAACCGTTGGGCTGGCAGCCACGACCCACGAGATAATGTCCATGATCAATTGGGTAAACGGCCCAAATATCCCGGCCTAGTAGAGTTAAAACCCGCAGGGGTTCTGTTTAGCATGTGGGTCGCACCTCCGGCCCAACAAAGTTTCTGGCAGCCCATGGAGCAACAAAACCTGCGAGGGTTTTATTTTTCGAGCGGGCCGCCTCCTTTGTCAATTGGGTCGAAAGAGCATGGGCCGAATAAAAGAAAAGGCGCAGGGATTTTCATCTAAACTATGGGGCGGAATTATTAAATTCGGACTAATTTTACAAATCGGGTCCTCGGTCGGGATGCATAAATAAAAGGGCTATTTAACATCATGAAGCTATAAATATGCATCAATTTAACGCATGCTTAAAATAGTGAAAATCGACAAGACATGAAAAAATAAATTCGTGCTTGCTCATTTTTACATTAAACTAAGCATAAAAAAAAGGGGGTTCAGAAATTACCTTGCCATGAGAATGGTAGAACCAAGCATGGTTCCAAGATTGAATGGTGAGGTCAGAAGGGTCAACATCTGTACCAGCGATGAAGTTGCCCCGTGAAGACATCTCGTGGGGCCATGCCGCCGCATGAGGAAGAGGAGGATTCCTATGTCTTCGGGGATGCATTTTCCAAAAAAAACCCAAACTTTCTTCAAAGAAGCAAAATTTCTAGAGAGAAGAAGAAGCTAGAGAGATGCGAAAGAGGTTAAAATGTGAAGGAATGAAATGAATGAAAGGCATTGCATTTATAGAAATGTTGACTGAATATGAGCCGCTCGTTTCTAGGACCCGTCTAGAGATGTCAAATGCGTTTCATTGGTCGAAAATCTAAAGGTCATCACCTTGCCACCCAAAGGAGAGACATGGCGACGTGGCGTGTCCTCATCCACACAAGAATCAGGCCCCACTAAGATTCCACCCACGAGGAAAGAAAAAAAAAGATAAAAAAGAAAAGAAAAAAAGAAGAAAACCCGCGGGGATTTTGTGGCGTCCATGGCCCAGTTTCGCGGCCCAATGCCCCTCATCAGCCCAAGAAAGATCATATATCCCGCAGGGGTTTTGTTTTGACCTAGTCCTAGTTCCGCGGTCCAAGCTCGCTCCGGTCCATACGGCATAAATCATGCAACCAAAAAAAAAAAAAAACCTGACGACCCAAAGACTGTGGCCCAAGGTTTCCAAAGCTAAGGTAAAAATCTGAACCCTCCTCACATTTCTGGAAAAAAAGAAACTACTACATTATTTTCTTGTGATTTTTAGGTCGTTAAAAATGACCTTGCACCATTTAGTTGCCACATAAAAGAGCACCATCTACAGTCGTCCAACGGTTGCCACCTAAAGGCCTCCGACGACATCATCAGTAGCAGTCGTCCAACGATTGCCACCTAAAGGTCTCCGACGACATCATCAATAGCAGTTGTCCAACGGTTGCCACTTAAAGGTCTCCGACGATGTCATTAGTAGCAGTCGTCCAACGGTTGCCACCTAAAGGTCTCCGACGACATCAGCAGCAGCAGTCGTCCAACGGTAGCCACCTAAAGGTCTTCGACGACATCATCAGCAGCAGTCGTCCAACGGTTGCCACTTAAAGGTCTCCGACGACATCATCAGCATCAGTCGTCCACCGGTTGCCACCTAAAAGGCCTCCGACGACATCATTAACATAATCCGATCGCCATACAAAAGAGTATCGGCAACATCCATCTTCAAGTCAAACGTCAAGCAGACAATATCTCAAGTTACTTTGACCTTCATCCTATTCAGACTCGATCAAAGTGGAGGCTCTCTATAGACACCAGGATTTGCACCGACACAATCCCGACTCGTCAAAATTCAGCAAGTCATTTGGGCCGAGCATCAAAATGGGTCATCGGGCTATTGGGTTGGCGAAATAAGCCCAACAAGTTGAGACAGTCCGCACAAATATTATAAAACCCGCGGGGGTTTTATCGAATAAAAGCGTCCCAGAACCAGAACAGGCCCAAGGCGCGCCTCCGGCCCAGAATTTAAAACCTGCGGGGGTTATAAGATTCCAGAGCGCGTTGTTTTGCAGCGGTCCACGTCAGCGATCCGTGTGAGGTCCTTCAAAACCCGCGGGGGTTTTCTGTCCAAAAGCTGGCGCCAAAAATCTTGATCACAACCCCTTGATATTAGCCCCACATGTGTTGACTTTCTGCCTTGAGTTTCTAAAACGCCCAGGGGTTTTGTGATTGCATGGCATGATCATAGGGGTATGTTCCCCCATTTTTCCTCCTAAAACCTCACCTCACTCACCTATAAATACCCCCTCATAATCACCATCCATTATCCTTACTCTACTCAAATTTCATCATCATATCAAAACTCTCTCATAACTCCATCTCTAATACTTTCATAAAGTCACTACATCACCACTCTTATATTATTCTCCCACTATCCTTACACTCATCATTCGAACCTCCAAGTCAAGGCAAAGTCAAGAAGTTCAACCGTTGCATTCGGGCATCCAAATCCAAAAGAGGTTCACTTTCATTATTAATATTGTTGTTTTAGCCATGTAATTTTTATTTCCTCTACATATTCAATATTATGTAAAACTTTCTTTTAATATTTGCATGGATTGGAATATAATTTCGTGAAATTAATTAAACTTCTCCCTGCTCTTTTTCATTTCAATGTCGATTTTAGTAGAGTCTATTTTCTAACAGGCGAATTCGAGAGTTCCTATAATTCTCGAATTCGTAACTTTACCCCCAAACTTTGAATCGGGTTTCGTAGACCAGAGTTATTTTGTTTTACGGTTTGTCAGTTTCCTTAAATCGGCTGGCGACTCTTAATTCTTTTATAACCCGTTTAACTATTTAAAACACACGGATTACACCAAAATAATTAAAAAAAATGGTTTAATATTTCCCTCTCACTAATCCAAGATTAAAACCGAGAGAAAATGGGCCAGAAACTGATAGAACTCCCGCGGGTATTATCAATTTCAGCCCATTTTCTCTGGCCCATAGAAGTGTACGGTCCAGCCCAGGGATTGTTAAAACCCCCACAGATTTTAGCAGTCTTTGGCGGCCCATTTACTTTCTGTTGGGCCTGGATCCGGTGTTTGGGCCAATATTAAATTATTCCATAAAGTATTTCGGTGTAATTTCGAGTATTTAAATAAATAAAGTGGATTTATAAATAAATAAAGTTTCATCACCCGGAAAATGAATTTCGAAATAATATCCTTATTTAAGGATTAAACAACCTTAGTCGGCTCCCGATCATTAAGTAGCGCAACACGGGAAAAGTGGTCACTTTTTCCGGGGTTCTCCAGCAATACAGGTGGGTGTATCCTTTTGAAAGATACATATATACTTACCTTTCATAGTTAACATGATGTAAACTATGTATCTTAAGGAAACATCAATGTTTGTTACTTGTAAAATGTTGTAGATTTTTGCATCACTTAAAGAAAAAAGTGGGCAACAAAGCACGAGTAGAAGGGTCTATCTGCAATGCATACCTAACAGAGGAGATAGCAAACTTCTGTGTTGCATATTTTGCCCCCAAAGTTCAGACAAAATCTAGGGAACTTAAAAGAAATGTATGCCCTGATGTGGAGCACGTTAACAATGTTAGTGAACCCCTCCCTTATGTGTTCTTCTCAAACATTGGATATGCTCCTAGTAAGGGTCAAAAGAGGTTCCTCAACCAACAAGAGTATGTTGCGACGCATGCATACGTTCTTTCAAACAACGAGTTGTTGGAAAATTATGAAAGGTATGTACGCTTGCACGCCTTAAACATGTATGTACATGCTCTTTGTAACTAATTACCTATTTAACACCTTAAATAATTTTTGAAAGATAATTTGAAGAAGAAATGATACTATCGCATCCACGCATACAAATAGGGGGTTTCTGGAGCAAATTTGGCAAACAATTCCCTGAACGGTTTAGACGAAAGGTGAACAGTCAAGTTTCATTGAATTAATAAGATTCTAGTTCATTTATCATAATGTTGTCTACTTGATGTTGATGATCATGATAAAATTTTATTGTGTGGGCTATCAATTCAAATGAAACAGATGACTTTATTCTATGGTTAGCCTACGATCTTAACAAAAATGTGCGTCGGTGGAACCATTATTACATAAGCATCTACAATTTCCAAGTTGAACGGCAAGGAAAGTCAAATGCCAACTCTGGGGAATATGTCAAAGGAATGCATGGCGTAGTCTTCTACGGGACTCTTCAAGAAGTAATTCAGTTGGAATACTTAGGAAAATTTGGCAATTACAAAGTTGTTTTGTTCAAAGTTGATTGGTTTGACTCCGTCCATGGTTTGAATAAACATGAGCATTATAATCTCATGGATGCCAACCACACAAAACGGTATCGAGTATATGAACCATTCATGCTGGCATCCCAAGCGATGCAAGTGTTTTATACTCGTTATCCTAGTACGAGGCGAGATAGAAGCCAATGGTGGGCGACACTCATCATAAAGTTGAGGTCAACGATTGACAGCGTTGATGATGCCACATATCAAGAGAATAGCACTGAAAATCCTCCCACACTATCTGGCATTGACGATGACCGAATCAAAGATCGAGATGATTTAGTTGAAGAGTTAAATGATGAGGAACCCATGAACGACGATGCTAATGAATGCATTATGGGGGACGAAGGAGGGGGAATAGAGGGGGGTAATATGTTAGACCCTATTTGTACCGACATTATTAGTAGTGAGGATGAAGAGGAAAATTAGTAATGAATTACAAATGTATGGTTGATGTGTACAAGTTAATATTTGAATTACAAATTACTAGTCATTATCATGTATTCTATTCTTACCGAGGTTCATATTTTTCATGCACTAAATCAAATCAAGCATCGAGTTGATTTTGTTGAAGCCAATGTATCATACTCTTACGCATGTTATTCTTTTTCATATTCAATATTGGTACTAACTTGTGTTTTAATTTTACCTTGTATTAATTATTAGATTAGGGGGAGACAGCCTCACAGCATTTGGCAGACCGCTGCACTGATAGACCCTAGCCAATACCTCAACAAGAGATGACTTGAACGGGGGGAGGATTGGTAAGGTGATCACATAAAAACCTGTGTACATTCATCTAGAATTGGCTTTATTAACCTTATTTGTTTTTTTTTTTTTGTAACGAATGAATAGTTTTGGAGACACGGGTTTAGCACGCTTTGTTGGAGAGCAAAGTCGTAGCCACGTGACTTGGAAGCATGTCACCGAAATGGGACAAAAGTGAGAAAGCTACATTGTGGGCGGACTTTTGTGTAAGTAATTATGCAAATTGGAATATGATTTTCTTATACGTAATACTTGTTTAACTAATCACTAATCAACTTATTTTATACAACGACGTTATGTGTGGGATGAAGATCTCACACGAGACGTGTTTAGTGGGTGGCACACGAAGTTGTGCGATCGGACTACTGATTGTGGGTACAAGGTTAGGACGAAAAAGAGGACGAATCCTGTTCTGTACATGAGTGACGCCGACCGTGATAGAATGTTGGAGGAAGCCCAACGGAGGAGTTCATTCGGCGATCCACGGCGGCCAAAGCAAACCGAAATTCGGAAAAGGTGACCAATTGCAGGGTGCATGTGGGCTCGATCTAGGCAGCGACATATATGAAGAAGAAGGTGAACCATATACTAGAAAAATTAAGATAATTATATGTATACATTAACTAGTATGAACTCTTTAAACAATTGTTTGCAATTACTGTTCTCATTTTTAGGTTGCCGAGGGGGTATTCTTGAACTTGTGTGATGTCCACGCCCATATCCACTGTGGGCGAGATAAAGCAGGGAATTCAGTGTGGAGTTCCACATCGTCCGCTAGGGGTGTCCATGGTTAACCTAAACCACAAACTAGAACCGTAAACCGGTAAAACCAAACCGGTTAACCGGTTGGCGTTTTGTATTTTTATGGTTTCGGTTAACCAAACAGGTATATGCGGTTTAGATTTCGGTTTCGGTTTTGAATTTTTGAAAATCGGTTCACCGCGGTTAACCGGTTATATATAATTTAAAAAAAAACCCGAAAAAACCTAAAAAAACCTAAACCCTAACCTAAAAAAACCAGAAATTAGAGCAAACCGTGGTTAACCGCATTGTCAATGCGGTTAACCGTCGGTTTAGGTTTGGTTTAGGTTTCTGATTTTCAAAAGCGGTTAACCGCTTTAGGCGGTTACGGTTTAGGTTTGGGAAAACTTAAAACCGAAAAAGCGGTTAACCGGTTAACAACTTTTGGACACCTCTACTGTCCGCCACACTCGATGTAAGTTTCATTTACACATATTCGTAAAAAATTGTGTAGCGGAAATTATTTATGAAATTGTGTTTGTGTATGTGCTTGTGTTTGTGGTTGTGTTTGAACTCCGGCGTGTGGCCGTTGATTATATTTTGTGTTTGGGATTGAGTTTGAAGTCTGGCGTGTGGCCGTTGAACACATATTTGTGTTTGTGCATGTATTTGAACTCCGGCGTGTGACCGGTGAACATATATAGTGCTTGTGGTTGTGTTTGAAGTCTGGAGTGTGGTCGTTGACCATATTTTGTGTTAGGGATTGTGGTTGTGCATCTGGCATGTGGGCGTTGAACGTTTTTTTGTGTTTGGGAATGTGTTTGAACTCTGACGTATGTCCGGTGAACATATATAGTGCTTGTGCATGTGTTTGAACTCCCGCGTGTGGCCGTTGATCATATCTTGTGATTGGGATTGTAGCTGAAGTTTGGCATGTGGCCGTTGAACATTTATTTGTGTTTGTGAAATTTTTTGAACACTGGCGTGTGGCCGTTGAACATATATAGTGCTTGTGGCTATGTTTGAACATCGGCGTGTGGATGTTGATCTTAATTTGTGTTTGGGATTGTGTTTTGCATTCGGCGTGTGGCTAACTTAATTTTTAGGTTGAGTAGTAAGTAAGTTAATATTTCTAGTAACATTTTTAGGATTTATGGGTTTTAGGGCTGTTTATCGGTTTAAAACGAACCGAATAAGGGGCAAAGTCCAATGCGAAAACCGAACCGAATAAAATCGGTTCGGTTTGGTGTTCGGTTTATTCGGTTTTGAACCGAAAATTGCACACTTTTTATGGTTTTTCACCGGAACCGAGTAAACCGAAAACTGAATAAGGCATAAAGTCCAAACCGAAAACCGAACTGAATAAAAATCGGATCGGTTTGGACCTGTTCAATTCGGCTAGGTTTTCGGTTTATTCGATTCAAAACCGAATAATGCACACCCCTAATGGGTTTGATCTGATTTGATTTGATTAATGATGATATTGAGTCTTCCTTGATTTTGATTTATGTCTCTTGTATGGGTTAATTTATGTCACAGCTGATCATGGCATTCTAGTGTTCAAATTGTAAGGTTATATGGTGGGAAATATTTCAGTTTTAGGGGAGGTTCTGCCGGATTTCATCAGTTGATGCTTGCCCCAAGCCTATATCATTTACTAGTACTCAATACTTGTTTCTTCACATACATATATATATATATATGATATTTTACAATTTGTATGCCTACAGGAAAGATTTCGCCAACAATGTTCTGAGCATGGCATCCTGGAGAACTCCCCGGAAGCCAGGGAGTTGTACCTCAAGTTGGCGGGGGGGTACAAACCTAAAGACCTAGTTGTTTATGGTTTTGGTAGTGCAATATCAATGTTCTACTAAACTCCACCCCCCGCCCAGGGTAGTTCGTCTAGTCGTGCCTGTGCAACCCCCTCCATGAATGCTATTATTATGGATCGAGTTGCTGCGAACGAGGCCGCCTCTCCCAAGTACAAAGCCAATTGACACAGGTTTTGCAACAACAAAAGGCCGGTAGTTCTTGTTCCACATCTCAATATTTGAACTTATCAGGATCCCCTCAACCCCCTCCCCAACCATGAACCTTATAAATGTTTGAACTTATGAATGTTTAGTTACTATATGTATGAATGTTTAATACTAGATATGTGTAATTATGTTATGTATGAAACTGACAGGTGGATAAATATGCAGCTGATTATATATATATATATATATATATATATACATATATATATATATATATATATATATGTATGTATATATATATATTGGGTAATATAATATAGCAACGACCGATAATTCATAAATATAGCAACCAATATAGCGTGATTATAAACTATATTATCCCAATCTTAAACTTTTCAAAAAAAAAAAATTAAAATCAGCGACCGATAGAGTATCAGTCGCTAAGTAATGGTCTCCAATACCGATTGATACTTGGCGACCGATACACTATCAGTCGCTAACTTTGCGACTGATAACATAGCGACCGATAGCGACCGATATATATCGGTCGCGTCTGTTGACAGACGACTAATATGCAGCAACCGATAGCTATCGGTCGCTGATATCGGTCACCCGCCCTCTCCAGCGACCGATAGAAGCCCGCAACGGCAAATATTAATGGTCGCCGCAGGCCGTTTCTGTTGTAGTGTTCAAAAGAAAAATTGGAGCGCGACCCTACGATCTTCGAACAATTCAAAGCTACTCATATGAAGAAGGGCACTATGCAGTGGGTGGACTCCAGGTTCAAGGAGCTTGGCGTGAGTATCTTCATCATTCAAGATTTGAGTAATTATATATGATTTACGTACCAACATTAACTTTAATTCGCTAATTTCAATTACTATGGAACCATCTCAACCAAAAGCTTAAGCTGATGGTTGAAGCCCCAAGAATGGTTATATACTCTAAAAGCTTAAGCTGATGGTTGAAGCCCCAAGAATGGTTATATACTCTAACATGCCCCCTCACGCGAATACCCTTTAGGCGTGAAGCGTGGATGAAGCAAATGCCCTCTTTACCTTGCGCATATGAATATGGGGGGTGCTGAGATTCGAACCTGAGACCTCTTGTTTAATGGTCTGACTCTGATACCATGTGAAACCATCTCAACCAAAAGCTTAAGCTGATACTTGAAGCCCCAAGAATGGTTATATACTCTAACAATTACTCTTTCTTTGTTTCCAGCAGGAGAAAATGGAGAGCGATTATGCAACATACATACGGGAGATATAGGCCAAGCGGTGGGAGGACGGACAACCAATCACTCCTATCATGTCTGAGGAGGAGTATTGGTTCGACAAACAGTTGACTAGTCTGGGAAGAGTCGTTCTCATGGGGATGTAGAGGAAGCTATGAAGAAGAAGTTCACCCACATCGCAGTAGAAGACGCCTACGGCGTCGTGACAGGGCCGCAAGTGCACGGGTACTATTGTAGCAATGTCAAGGTCGATCCCACAGGGACTTAGTCTAGTACTGCAGTGAACTATCCCTCTACTTAATTGCTAAGCCAATCGGGTTGATGATTTTTAATGATTTTTTAACGAACTAACTAAAACTAAGGTTGACAGGAAAAGTTAAGCTTGAGGTAATTCAATGGATGAAGGCTTCTACGGTTTTACTCACCTAACAACAGGGTCTGAAAGACAAGTTAAAGCAAGCGCAAGAAAGTAACTCGAACGAATCAAGAATCGATAGCCTCTAAATTCTATCGCCCTTTCGATGCTAAATAAAATTATCCTGACTAATCTAATCAACAACTTTCGTCTGCCTTTCAGGTTAAACAGAATTAAAAGTCTCAAAAAGTTAGGTTATCTAACGATTCCCTAGTTTACTACTCCTTTTTCAACTTTCGTAAACCTAGGTAGACAGGTTGGTAGTCAAATTCCCCTAATTCACCTTTCGGTACTTCTCAGGTTAATCTCATAATTGCAAACATCCAAGGCCTTAAGAACGTCCGTAATTAAGAAAAACACAACCTTATATTGATTCAAGCACAAACTAAAACATTTCTAATCAAACACCATAATGTTGGTTCATTAAACCCTAGAAAGAACGAAATCTACTAACAAATATTCATTGAAAACAAGAAATACGTCCTAAACATGATAATCAATTTTAGAATTAAGAAAGAAAATGTGAGAAGAGTAAAGAAAACACTAGGAGGAATTTCGTAGGATCTCTCGATCTCCGAGCGGAAATATTTCACGAGTGTTGCGTGCTTCTTCTCGATTTCCAATTCTTCAAGTTCTTTGGATTGATTCTTGATTAATGGAGGTGTTTTTGGTGGTTAATTGCTCTCAAAGCTCTCTCTTTTCTTCCCCAGAATTGAATGAATCCCCCATTCCCCTTCTTTTCCCAGCTTATTTCCGCAAAAATAACTGCCAAAGCGAGAAAACAGCTCCAACCACGGCCCAGGTCGTCACCTCGCGCACCGAGGTTAGTCGTCCGCCAATTCGATCGTTTCTTGCTGAAATGTTTACCACGGTATGATCAATAGTAGTTGATGCCCGTGGTACCCTTGGCCTTACCAAATTTGCTCCAAAAATTAACTTTTTGGCCCTGAACCTACAAATCAATACCAAAAACACAAACACCAAGTGTAAATAGAGAAATGGGGAAGGTTTAACACATTTTTGGCCTAAATCTACCATGATCATGCTTCTAAAACACCTAGAAATAAGTGCAAATAATGCACTTATCACGTCGTGATGATTCCAGTCAGTTCGACGTCTGAGCCTTTGTTACGGAGATGAACAGAGAGCTTCAGCGACAAATGCAAGCACAACTCGAGGAAGAAAGGTGCAAAAGGGAAGCAATGGCGGAAGAAACACGCAAATTAAGGGAAGACGTGGCGGAGATGCGACGACGTATGCAACACCAGTAGTAGTAGCCACCACCTTAATGGGCACAACCTTATTTCCCTTGATCTTCCTCTGGATGGTACGAGGGATATCGCGCCCCTGAACAACCACCATCGCCACCGCCATATGTGGGAGGAGGCTATGTGCCCTACCCTAACTATGGACGAGGGAGTCATCCACCTCCTCCACCGTACACTGAATACCTTGGTCACACTCCTCCACCATACACCGGATACCCCGGTCACCCTCCTCCACCATACACCAGTCACCCTCTTCCACCAGCGCCTTTTACCTCGACGCCCCACCACCGCACTGCTCAACAGACTACCTAGTCTCAACCCATCCAACCTCAGCCCACCACGCCTCATCATGACTCACTATTCGCTTACCCAGGTAAACGTTTTCATATAAATAAAATTAAATAATTTAGATGTTCCAATAATTATGCATGATGGTGATAGTGATCGACATGTCGAATGTAATATTATACATTTTGTTAATGCTTAAACTGTTGGATCCCAGGTAGCCTTTTAATTCAAAGGGACTATGAAAACGACGATAATCAACAGGGTGATGATCAAGATGATGACAACGATGATGGAGAGCAGGAAACTGACAATGACGATGATGGTCAATATAGTTCATATATGTAATTATTTTGATTATAATTTACAATATTTGAATATTTTAACACTTGTTTAGAATTGTACATTCATCATCAAGTAACATTTAAACTCATTCGATATATTTGAACTTTAATTTTATTTTAAGTAATTTGGAGTATTTATGAATATAATGATAATTATACAAATATTATATATTTATAATCAATATTATTGAAAATTAAACATGAACTAATTAAATATTATATGATAAATAATATTAGAAAAATTTATAATATAGTATATAATATATATACTAATTATGTACTACTTAACATATATATAAAATTACACATGACTATATATAATTATATTTAATAGTAATAATAAAATTAATTATTATTAACAACATTACCTAGCTAAAATAAAAAAATAACAATAATACTAATAACTATAACTAAAACACACATCAACAACAATATTATATAACATGCAATTGGGGTTCATTATTTTGTCGATTTCTTAAAAGTTATATATATTAATGTATAAAATATAATAACAATAACATTAATGATTAATAATAAAAATATTGTTAAACATACTATAATAATAAATAATTAATAATATATATATATATATATATATATATATATATGGGAAAAAATCTTCTCGGTCTAGGTTTAGAGAGAGAACTCTCTCAGACCCTGTCATGGCAAAGACTAAGAAGAAACCAAATCAAAATACAAAATCTAGCCGAATTGAAACAAGATCGAGTACAAATTCACAAACTGGAAGTACAAAAGACCAACAAATTGTGTCAAAAGAAGCAGAAGCAGTGCCAGAATCATCAAAGAAAGATCAAATTATGACATCCTTCGCATCTCTTGTAGATCCAGACGAAGGAACCGCACTGAATTTGCTGAATCAGAAATTGTTGATGGGATACATATAGCTAGAATTGAGAAAGATGAAGTGCAGAAAGAAATTGAGAAAGATGAAGCTCGTGTGTTGATTGAAGTTAAAATTGATGAGCATCTCCCCGATGAGATAAAGTTCTTGAATGAGAATGATATAATAATTTCACAGAAGGTTGAATATGATTGGAAACCAGTAAAATGCTCACATTCTCATATGATGGGGCATATGACTGAAGAATGTAAGAGGAAAGAAGAGAAGAACCCCTGGAAAAACCAGAAGCAAATTTGGCAACCTAAGCAAAAGCAACTAAGAGATGTTGTTGAGAATGGTTTTATCAGACCAATCAAGACAGCAACTAGGCATACTCCAACCAAAACCACGACACACAAAGGGCAGACTCCAATCAAGAACTCTTTCAATATCTTAGAACAGAATGAGGAGGAGCAACACAATGTCTCCAAAGAGAATTCTATTCATGAAGGACATGATGGAAACGAGGGGGATGAAAGTTCCTCAGGATCTGATTCAGATCCACAATGAAGGTCATCACTTGGAATCTGAGGGGTCTTAATGACCCAGGAAGCAAGAGGACACAATGATCTTCTTGCGAGATACAAAGGCTACTGTGATCTGTCTAGTTGAGACAAAGGTGAAACCCGAAAAAGAATCAATTCTTACTCAAGGTATGTTCAATTCTTGGTCTACCTGCAACAATTTTAGTGTACACATGGGTGGTAGAATTTTCATTGCCTGGCGCTCAAACAAAGTGGCTGTGCGAGTGCTACAAGTTGATGCACAATTTATTCATTGCCAAATCCATGACTTCAGTAGAGACACAAAAGCTTTCTATACTTTTGTCTATGGTTTCAATCGAATTGAAGAGAGACTATGTCTTTGGGATAATTTAAGGAGTATCTCAAATAATATAGCAGCTGCTTGATGTGTGATTGGAGATTTCAATGTAATTTTGTATGAACGTGATAGAATAAATGGTACACCTGTCCATAGTTTTGAAACCAAAGACTTCCAAAATTGTATTGAGCATTGCCAACTTACTGAATTGATCTGTCAAGGTGCAACTCATACCTGGTCAAATGGTCATGTCCAATCAAAGATTGATCGAATTTTCTATAATCAAGATTGGTTGCTTGTAAATGACTAAATGGTTGGTTTATATCTTCCGCAAAGTCTCTCAGACCATAAGCCCATCATTCTTGAGCTGTTGGATGGTCCCCAACCACAGTCTTGTTTCCGGTTTTGTGACATGTGGGTCACAGACCCAAGCTTCAGTAATATTGTTGAGAAGGCTATGGAGAATATCAGAACTGGGTCTCCAATGCACGCAATTTACCACCTGCAAAAAGCCCTCAAGCCTGCTCTCAAAGACCTTAACAAATGAAAGTTTGCTGACATACATACCCAGTGTGAAAAAGCTCGAAGACAGCTGCTGGATATCCAAAATTCCCTGCTGACAAACCCCACAAATCAACAGATTCTACTGGAGGAAAGAGATGCAAAAGAAAACTACAGAACCATCCTAAAGTCAGCCCAGCAGATCATATCACAACAAAGCAAAATTGATGTCAATGCCCATGGTGATACTTGCTCTGCTTATTTCTTCAGTAAAATGAAGAAGCGGAAACTCAACTCAACAATTCACACTCTGATTGATCATCATGGCCAAACAGTGACTGGTTTCTAAAATGTGGGAAATCGTCTTGCATACTTTTTTCGTAATCTCATGGGTATGGACTCTGACCCTACGCAGCAAATAAACCAGTGCATATTTCAACAAGGTCCGAATTTATCTAGTCAGCAGCAAGTCCATTTGTGTATGCCTTTCACCAGGAAGGACATTAAAGAAGCGCTCTTCTCAATCCCAAACACAAAATCTCCTGGACCTGATGGTTTCTCAAGTGGTTTTTATAAAAATGCTTGGACTCAGTTGGAAAATATTTTCTGTGCAGCTATTAATGAATTCTTTGAGACAGGTCGGATGCTCCTTGCTCTGAACTCTACGATCCTTGCTCTCATCACCAAGAAAGAAAATCCAGACTCAGCTATTGATTTCAGGCCTATTTCATGCTGTAACACTGTCTACAAGACAACATCCAAACTACTTGCTTCAAGATTAAAGGAAGTCCTTCCTCATCTGATCAATGAAAATCAAACGGCTGTCGTTCCAGGGCGTGAACTTCTGCATAATGTACTAATGTGCAACGAACTTTCCCAAGGATTTCGCCGGAAAACCTCCCAATCAAAATGCATTTTCAAAATTGACTTGAAAAAGGCTTTTAGCAGTGTGAAATGGGATTTTATCACGGAAATTATGCATGGATACAAGTTCCCACCGCAATTTGTTGAGTAGATCATGAGCTGTATTTCAACCCCTTCCTACACAGTTCAGATCAATGGAGGCACCCATGGCTATTTCAAAGGGGCAAAAGGGTTACGACAAGGAGACCCAATATCTCCGCTCCTTTTCGTTCTCTCTATGGAATACTTTTCAAAGGAGTCTTTCAGCATCATCTAAGGAGACCAAATTAAAATTTTTCCTCGCGCTGTAAGAATTTAAATATCACACATTTAATTTTTGCAGATGACTTGATAATATTCTCTGTTGCAGATCCATACAGCGTATAAAAGATCATGGACACATTTGGCTCATTTCCACAATGTCTCTGGTCTAATCTCAAATGCGGACAAATCTAAGGTCATGATTAGTGGAGCTGTTCCAACCATTACAAACCAGATTCTTCAGATAACCGGTTTTAAAAAGGGTGATCTTCCCTTTTTCTACCTGGGAATGCCGATCATTGATGGTTGGCTAAGCAAACTAGACTGTCAGAAACTGGTTGACAAAATCACGTCAAGGATCAAATCTTGGAGAACTGCAAATATTTCGTATGCCGGTAGAGTGACTCTCATCAACTCAGTTATAATCGAAACTTTCTCTTTCTGGGCCTCTATAATGATCATTCCTCAATATGTTATAGAACAAATCATACGAGTTTGTCGCAATTTTCTTTGGGGTGCGGATGTCAATTACACAAAGACCCCTCCTATTAACTGGATAACTGTCTGCAAACCTAAATCTTGCGGGGGTCTTGGCATCAAAAACCTGAAGCATTGGAACAAGGCTCTGATTGCCAAACAAATAATGACAATAGCTGATCGTAAAGAAAGTCTATGGGTCAAGTGGATTCACAAAAGATACATCAAAGATCGGAAATGGTGGGAATACCAACCAAAGGGGGATACATGTTGGTATTTCAAGAAACTCTGTGCTGTAAAAGAGCAAATAAAGTTGGTGAATATCCCCAAAACCCATTACTCAGTCCCAATGGGCTACAGAGCTTTTTGATGGGGGAAATGTCAAATGGCCATGGGCAACGATTGCATGGAATAAATATAATACACCAAGACACTCATTTTGTACTTGGATGGCTTTGCATGGCAGACTCCAGGTTAAAACCAGGCTGCACAACCAAGAAGTTCATTCTACTTGTCTAATGTGTGGCAATCATGATGAAACAATCGACCATCTACTTTACGACTGCACCTATGCCCAGCAGATCAGAGAGCACCTGGATAATTGGATTAAACTCCCAAACGCAGATAGCTGGACCCAATGGGGTAGGAAGATGCTGAACCTCAAGAGAAACAAGACAAGAAAGCGGGTCACTCTTGCCATTTTCGCCTCTTACATCTACAACATCTGGCTTGCGAGGAATAACCTGACTTTTAAGAACATCAGAAGCGATCCAACTCAGACTTTCCAAACTATTAAATATCATCTGAGAGATAGAACCCTTTTTCTTACTAAGAACAAAGCAAGGTTTTCAAGTTACATATATTTATTATGTAATTAGGTTTGTATCACTGGTTTCTTGACTCTTATATTTTATGAATATACATCACATATATTTCAAAAAAAAATAATATATATATATAGGTATATTGGATTCTAATAATCTCTACTTTTACAAATTGGATGGCAATAATTCCTACTTTCAATTTGTATTTCGATGGTCCAAAATAAAATAAAATTGTATTGTAGTGGGACATAATCGAGAGTATAACCTAAATATCATAGATTTTGTGTTGCATTTGATTCAAAACTTTGTATAACACTTTACTACAATTTTTAATGAATTTACAACATTTCTCCCAATTTTTTTCAATTTTTTATGATTTTTCAATTTTATTTCTTTTAAAAAATCATACAAATTTCTCGGAATATCATAAAAATAATTTTAAAAATGTTTTAGCAACTACACTTCAATACCTATCTGAGGGCAGGAACGAAAAAAAAAAACAAAAACTAGATAGGGTAGGCATGAAAAAAATAAAAAGAAAGTGGTGATGGATTTGGTACCACTACAATACAATTTTTTTTTTTGACCACCAAAATACAAATTAAAAATAGGGATTACTGCCATCCAATTTGCAAAAGTAGGGATTATTAGAATCCAATTTCCCTATATATATATATATATGTGTGTGTGTGTGTGTGTGTGTGTGTGTGTGTAGTTCAGTTTATTAAGATGATTTTTTTATTTCCCGCTTGCTTTTCGTCGCCCCCCTTTTTACTATTGTCGCCCACCTTTCACATAATATTTCCAACCCACGCCCTTGAACCTCATAACTTCACTCTCCACTATCTCTTTAGTTTATCTCTCTAGAAAATGCTCTCAACCATCGACCACCACAAACCACCCTCATACCGGGATTTAATCGATGAATTTGAGGTATGTTTCGAATTTGAGGTTTTATTTTTTGTAGTTTTGAATTTCGACCGAAAAAACGCAAAAAAAATTAAAAAAGGGGATTGCCGTATAAAAAAAATGCGCGGCAAGCGCGCTTGATCGCGACACCTAGATCGGCACGACGCGCGGCCTTGCCGGGATCCGGTGCCGCACGGCGCGCTTCGCCATGCGTTCGGCGACCCACCTGACCCTTTATTTTTTTTCCGTTTTTTTTAAATATTAATTTTATTAATATTAATTATGTCAATAATAGGATATTATTATTGTTATGTTTATTAATATTATTATTGTTATTTTTATTAATATTATTATTGATAATAATTGTTATTAATATTATTATTGTTAATAATTGTTATTAATATAATTATTGTTATTATTAATATTATTGTTAATCATGTGTTAATATGATAATTATTAGTGATTAATTGTATTATTATTAATATTGTGTTATGAAAATTAGATTAATATTAATATTGTTAATATCAATATTAATGTTAAGCATGTGTTAATATGACAATTAGTAGTGATTAATATCAGTGATTAGTGATTCGTTGTTAATATTTGATGCGTTAATATTATTTAGTGATTAAGCATGTGTTAATATTAGTGATTAATTGTGTTAGAAAAAAATTGTAATTGTGATGTAGGGTTAAGTTTAGGGGTTAGTGTATATTCCGAATAGTTTATATGTAGTTGTGTTAAAAGGATGTTGAGTTTGGATGATTTTGGTTGTTATTTGTAAGTAAGTTGGCGTATAAACTTGGTATGGGTAATTTATTCATAATCCAACTTAATTGTCAACTTATGTACTCATAACTCCAAATGATGACATAATAGTTATGTCACATCCATTTAATAACTTAGGTACTCAACAACCAGTTGATACGTAAGTGAATAGGTTATTTTGTGATGGTAGGTTAGGATAATAATTATGTTAATGTATAGTTATAGTATGTTAGTTGTATACGTCAAAAAAAGAGGTTGAGTTTTGGGTCATGTTAGTGTCCAAGGAGAGTGTGTGTTGTAACCTGATAATGTATGGTTGAGAAGGTTAACCAATGCCCCACATCGACTCTCATTTATTTGTTTGGTTCCCAAAAAGTAGCCCACTGTCAGCAGTGAAATTGAGCGAGGTCTGCAGTGCTTTGCGAGTTAGAAGCGTGTTAGATTCGGTACAATGCAATGTTTCTATATATAAGGGTGGCATAGCTGACTCCCATTTGAGGTCGATTAGTTTATCGACCAGTTTTCCCATTCCCCATAGGATACGGGCGTGGTTGTTGAGCATGCTGGGAAACACTATCCTCGTGGACAAATCGAGGGATAGAATTAGGCCGCATCCGTGGCCTAGCACTGATGTTATCGTTGATCGCATTGCTTGGGGTACGGTGACCTTGGCGTTCCTTTACCGCCAGTTAGGGATGGCGAGCAGGGCCGGGACAGCCAAGATGGCCGGGTGTTTGACCCTGCTGCAGGCCTGGATCTACGAGTACTTTCCTGATTTTAGGCCACACGCGGAGCAGCCGGTTAATGGGCCTCGGGCGAGCAGGTGGTCCCCCATCCGCCAGCCAAGTTCGGGACAACGCCTACGACAGTTGAGGGCCTCCTTGGATGCGTTGATGCCGGATCGTGTGAGTTGGGCCCCGTACGGTCCTGCCCCGTACAAGTCATGCAGCAGGACGTACAATGACGACATTCGTGCATACGACATCACTGAGCTGTACATGCCCGATCGCGTCGTCTGGCAGTTAGGGCACCTACAACATATCCCACGGAGATTGTCAGTCCCAATGAGCGCTGAACGACCGGCGAAGGGCCCCTACAAAATGGAATTTGTGGATGCTAATGTCAGCGCTGACTGGGCGGGGTTTCCCATATACAACAAAATGCAGTGCGTGATGTGCCCCGCACGAAACAAGTGCCGTGGGAAGCGGATGTCGCTTACAACGATTGGTATGCGGCACATTCACACAAGTTTTTGAATAACGCCTCTGCCAGCCAATCGACAGTCGAGGACCTTCCGACACATGAACAGGTACACTTAAACCCTCATCATAATTTAATATTTTGTTTAACTGATTTGTTTATGGGATGGTGGATATCATGATTGGTCTAACCCCAATATTTTGTGTTTTATTTTTGTAAAAGTGGGCCTATACATGGGCCTCATTAGTGCAGCGAGGGAGGCATCAGTTCCAAGCGAACGATGAGACAGCGACAATTAATCGTGCGTGGTACGATGAGATGGTCGACTTGCACGGGCAATGGTGCCATCAAATGCATATCGAGGTCCCCGAGCCGAAAGATGATGAGGAGGAGGAGTAGATTGTGTTTTTCAATTTTGTTGTTTTTATTGTACCCTAAACTAAGTGTTAATTTGTGTTGAACTAATTAACTGATTTTGCGTTGTGTTAATTTGTGTTAATTTGTGTTATGTTTGCTGATAATGTTCCAATTAACTGCATCAATTTCAATTTAAATATAATTAGCAATTCATATATACACAAGGGTACAACTACAACCATCATTGGCGTTAAGCGGCCCTAATAGCCTGCCATCTATCAATACGAGCCTGGAAAGGCTCATCCCAACCTTGAACAGTTGTGTCTCTAGCTGCTGGCCATCCAATATGAATTGGCGGTAGAGGGCAGTCATCCCGTAAATGGATTAGCATGAAGTGGTTGTTCACCCACACAATTCCTTGAACTTTCGCAGGTGTCGTACGTCTAGGCCCTCTCTTATGGGTAATATTGATATGCATAGTTCAGCAGTCTGCGATCGTGGCGTGAGTATCATATATTGGCGTGAGTTTCTGGGCATAACTTACGCCAATTGGCGTCTGTTTAATGGTAAATTATGTCCATTTAACTCATGCCAATCTGTTTAATGGTAAATGGCATAAGTTTTTTCCGCAAAACTCACGCCACCTTTCACTACCTATTTAAACTCAACAATCTGATTTTTTTTCCCTCCAAAATTTTTTCCCCTCTTCATTCATCACTTTCTCCCCTCAATTTTCTCCCAACCTCTGCTCCCCAATCCATCCATTACAATTTAAACTTGAATTTTTTATGAAGATGATGATGATGATGTTTGAAGATTGGGAATTAAAGATTGAAGATTGAAGATTGAAAATTGATAATTGAAGATTGAAGAATAAAAATTGAAGTGTAAATATTTAACATGAAATTTTAAGTTTATAACCCATATGCTTTTTTAGGATCCTATTAATTAGAAAATTCAACACTATTAAATTTGTATTATATATTTTTTAGATTGTTTAATGTTTAAACAAATTATGCTTAATTAGTTTATTTTTTAATTTTCTAATTTGTTATGTTAGTGATTAATTTCACTAATCGTATACTATACATACATATATGAGATTGTAGATGGTAGATATATATAACTTCTTATTATATATAAAAACATTAAATGTATTTTTTTCAATATTTATGGCTCAACAAAAATTTTTAACAATTTTTTTATAAATAAAAAAAATAGATTTGCTCTATTTTAATTAAACCACCCACAAAATATATTGTGTGGTTTAATTAAATTGGAGCAATTATTTTTTTTAATTTTAACAGAAAGGTGGCGTGAGTTTAGCCTATTATCTGACGCCATCTGATAAAGTGGAGTAAGTTAATAGGCCTAAACTCACGCCACATTTCTCAGAAATTGTGTTGTGGGATCCGTGAAAAAAACGTCAAATATTGGCATCAGTTTAATTTTTACGCCAACTGTTTTGGCGTGAGATCTAAATTTACGCCAATATCCTACGCTTTTTTCAAAGAAGCGATAAGGCTTTTGGCGTAAGTTTAAATCTCACGCTAATTGATAAATGACGTCAGTTTAAACCCAATCTACTAGCTTTTTCCTCACGCCAAATGATATAAATTCTAGTAGTGTTTTATAGAAAGTTGATGAATATTATTTTAATTGTGTATTTAATAATAAATTAATATTTGTGTATTATTAGTTTTGTATAGTTAACTTAGGAGAATAAATCATGAATTTAGGGTTTAATTTTTTATGAACTTACAATTTATGTATGTCATGATCATCATATAGGTAATTTATGAACCATTTTTGCAGATGACTTGATGATATTCTCTGCTGCAGATCCATACAGCTTACAAAAGATCATGGACACATTGACTCATTTCCATAATGTCTCTTGTCTAATCTTAAATGGGGACAAATCTAAGGTCATGATTAGTGGAGCTGTGCCAACCATTACAAACCAGATTCTTCAGATAACTGGTTTTAAAAAGGGTGATCTTCCCTTTTTCTACATGGGAATGCCGATCATTGATGGTCGGCTAAGCAAACTGGACTGTCAGAAACTGGTTGACAAAATCACCTCAAGGATCAAATCTTGGAGAACTGCAAATATTTCCTATGCCGGTAGAGTGACTCTCATCAACTTAGTTATAATCGGTACTTTCTCTTACTGAGCCTCTATAATGATCATTCCCTCAATATGTTATAGAACAAATCATACGAGTTTGTCGCAATTTTCTTTGGGGTGCGGATGTCAATTACACAAAGACCCCTCCTATTAACTGGATAACTGTCTGCAAACCTAAATCTTGCGGGGGTCTTGGCATCAAAAACCTGAAGCATTGGAACAAGGCTCTGATTGTCAAACAAATAATGACAATAGTCGATCGTAAAGAAAGTCTATGGGTCAAGTGGATTAACGAAAGATACATCAAAGATCAGGACCGGTAGGAATACCAACCAAAGGGGGATACATGTTGGTATTTCAAGAAACTTTGTGCTGTAAAAGAGCAAATAAAGTTGGTGAATATCCCCAAAACCCATTACTTAGTCCCAATGGGCTACAGAGCTTTTTGAGGGGGAAAATGTCAAATGGCCATGGGCAACGATTGCATGGAATAAATATAATACACTAAGACACTCATTTTGTACTTGGATGGCTTTGCATGGCAGACTCCAGGTTAAAACCAGGCTGCACAACCAAGAAGTTCATTCTACTTGTCTAATGTGTGGCAATCATGACGAAACAATCGACCATCTACTTTACGACTGCACCTATGCCCAGCAGATCAGAGAGCACCTGGATAATTGGATTAAACTCCCAAATGCAGATAGTTGGACCCAATGGGGTAGGAAGATGCTGAACCTCAAGAGAAACAAGACAAGAAAGCTGGTCACTCTTGCCATTTTCGCCTCTTACATCTACAACATTTGGCTTGCAAGGAATAACCTGTCTTTTAAGAACATCAGAAGCGATCCAACTCAGACTTTCCAAACTATTAAACATCATCTGAGAGATAGAACCCTTTTTCTTACTAAGAACAAAGCAATGTTTTCAAGTTACATATATTTATTATGTAATTAGGTTTGTAATACTGGTTTCTTGACTCTTATATTTTATGAATATACATCACATATATTTCAAAAAAAAAAAATATATATATATATAGGGATATTGGATTCCAATAATCCCTACTTTTGCAAATTGGATGGCAATAATCCAAACTTTCAATTTGTATTCCGGTGGTCCAAAATAAAATAAAATTGTTGTGTAGTGTGACATAATCGAGAGTATACCCTAAATATCATAGATTTTGTGTTGCATTTGATTCAAAACTTTGTATACTACTTTACTACGATTTTTAATGAATTTACAACATTTCTCCCAATTGTTTTCAATTTTTTATGATTTTTCAATTTTATTTCTTTTAGAAAATCATAATAAGTGCTCGGAATATCATAAAAATAATTTTAAAAATGTTTTAGCAACTACACTTCATCACCTATCTGAGGGCAGGAACGAAAAAAAAAAACAAAAACTATATGGGGTAGGCATGAAAAAAATAAAAAGAAAGTGGTGATGGATTTGGTACCACTACAATACAATTTTTTTTTTGGACCACCAGAATACAAATTGAAAGTAGGGATTACTGTCATCCAATTTGCAAAAGTAGGGATTATTAGAATCCAATTTCCCTATACATATATATGTGTGTGTGTGTGTGTGTGTGTGGGCGCGCGTGTGTGTGTAGTTCAGTTTATTAAGTTGATTTTTTTATTTTGCACAGTATCATATATTGGCGTGAGTTTCTGGGCATAACTTACGCCAATTGGCGTCTGTTTAATGGTAAATTATGTCCATTTAACTCACGCCAATCTGTTTAATGGTAAATGGCATAAGTTTTTTCCGCAAAACTCACGCCACCTTTCACTACCTATATAAACTCAACAATCTGATTTCTTTCCCTCCAAAATTTTTTTCCCTCTACATTCATCACTTTATCCCCTCAATTTTCTCCCAACCTCTGCTCCCCAATCCATCCATTACAATTTAAGCTTGAATTTTTTATGAGATGATGATGATGATGTTTGAAGATTGGAAATTAAAGATTGAAGATTGAAGATTGAAGATTGAAAATTGAAAATTGATAATTGAAGATTGAAGAATAAAAATTGAAGTGTAAATATTTAACATGAAATTTTAAGTTTATAACCCATATGCTTTTTTAGGATCCTATTAATTAGAAAATTCAACACTATTAAATTTGTATTATATATTTTTTAGATTGTTTAATGTTTAAACAAATTATGCTTAATTAGTTTATTTTTTAATTTTCTAATTTGTTATGTTAGTGATTAATTTCACTAATCGTATACTACACATACATATCTGAGATTGTAGATGGTAGATATATATAACTTCTTTTTATATATAAAAACATTAAATGTACTTTTTACAATATTTATGGCTCCACAAAATTTTTAACAATTTTTTTATAAATAAAAAATAGATTTGCTCCATTTTAATTAAACCACCCACAAAATATATTGTGTGGTTTAATTAAATTGGAGCAATTATTTTTTTTAATTTTAACAGAAAGGTGGCGTGAGTTTAGCCTATTATCTGACGCCATCTGATAAAGTGGCGTAAGTTAATAGGCCTAAACTCACGCCACATTTCTCAGAAATTGTGTTGTGGGATCTGTGAAAAAAACGTCAAATATTGGCATCAGTTTATTTTTTACGCCAACTTTTTTGGCGTGAGATCTAAATTTACGCCTATATCCTACGCTTTTTTCAAAGACGCGATAAGGCTTTTGGCATAAGTTTAAATCTCACGCTAATTGATAAATGACGTCAGTTTAAACCCAATCTACTAGCTTTTTCCTCACGTCAAATGATATAAATTCTAGTAGTGTTTTATAGAAAGTTGATGAATATTATTTTAATTGTGTATTAATAATAAATTAATATTTGTGTATTATTAGTTTTGTATAATTAACTTAGGAGAATAAATCATGAATTTAGGGTCTAATTTTTTATGAACTTACAATTTATGTATGTCATGGTCATCATATAGGAAATTTATGGACCATTTTTTCTAATAAGAAATAATATTTACTTGTTGTAAATGGTCATAATGTTACAAATTCTTAATCTTTTATCTTAGACATTGAGACAAATTTTGATACTTTGCATTTTATGTTCAGTTAAATTTCATATGATGCCTATAATGGACCAGGTAGGAAGAAAGATACGGTAGGAAGGTAGGAAGAAACGATCCGGAGCATACAAATCTAATCCAATGGTTGATAATAAAACCACCTTCCTTTCTGATAAATCAGCTAGTGATTTTTGAATAAAATAAATAAAATCAATTAGGTAGAGAGAGAATTCCTTACCTAACTTGTAGGGATTAAATTATCCAAATTTAACTCCATTATTATAAAAAAAACCAAAGAAAAAACAAAAGTTATCAAATTGTAGGAATTATATTTAGTCCAACATAATAGTTGTTTCTCACCCTCCATGACCACACTCTCTAATATCTATGACCACACTCCCTAATATCTATGACCACACTCCCATTAAATCAAAATTATATCAATGTTATCAAGATATATTTGTGAGGACACTCCCTCATATCTATGACCATACTCCATTGTATAGATATGATAGTGTATTTGTGTACAATTAGTTAACTTTTGTAGACCTTAGAAAAATATGAATTTCCTAATATCCATAATCTTACACCATGACCACAGTATCTATAGAATATGACCACAGTTGTTCAGAGTGTGGACAAATATATATAGAGTGTGGACAAATTTATGCAGTGTGTTGAGTATATCTATTCAATATTACCACAGTGTGTTCAAAGTGTGGACAATTTATGGGACAAATTTATGCAGTGTGTGGCCATGGATATTAGGGACTGTGGTCTTTGATATAATGCGACAATAAAGATATACTCCTTCTGTCCCTAATTATAGGTCGTTTTGAAGGGTTTTGAGAGAACCAATGAGCTTGACAGTTTACTAGTAAATTGTGATTAAAATGTGATTAAAATGGAAATTGTGATTAAAATTTAATTAATGATATATTTAGTGTAGTGTTAGGAAATTAATTATTAAATGTGAAATAAGAAGTTAGTTGTATTGGGAAGAGAAAAGCGACAAACATTTTGGGACAAAAAAAGTTAGTTAAAACGACTTATATTTAGGGACGGAGGGAGTAATTTGATTTAGGGAGGTGTGGTCATGTATATAGGGGAGTGTGGTCCTCGATATAATTTTGATTTATAATAGTGTGGTCATGACTATTACGGAGTGTGGTCATGAAATGTGAGAAACAACGATGATGTTGGACGAAACAAACTCACGATAAAATTCTTATAAAATGTTGACTTCTGTTTTTTTATTTTTAGTTTTGATAATAATTGAGTTTAATTTGGATAACTCAATCCCTACAATTTAGGGAAGTAAATATTTCTCTCTCTAATCCCATTCATCATTCTAGCTAATCATTTTAGCTAATCAGCCATCGGATTAGATTTGTACGCCCCAGATTGCTTCTTCCTACCTTCTTACCGTATCTTTCTTCTTATTGGATCCGCTCCCATCACTTATATAATTATTAATTTATAGTTTTATTATCGTGTTGTTGATTAGCATTTTATTTTCTTTTTCAATTGTTAAAGAAAATATAAAACAATAACGTAAACATGTATGGGAGTGTTACACTTTAATATCTCTTAAATTTAGTTCAATTCATCTTGTATATTGAGATTGACATATTATAATAGTTAATTTGGTGGACTAAAGAATAACCAATGAATATTTTTTATTTAAAAAGCTAATGAATATTATTTTAATTGTGTATTAATATTTATTACCTATACGCATGAGTTTGTTGTTTTTTAAGTTGACATTTATATTACTAAAGAAGTGCTAGTTGAATTTTCAAGTCATCTTGGAAGCAATATATTTTCTAAAATATTTATTAGGTTTGAAGTTTGATTTGAAAAAACTGAACATCCCAAATTCATTCTCTTATCTTTGTAAATATATATATATATATATATATATATATATATATATAGGTATTAGCTCAGTGGTTTGAGCGCCTTGACAAATGAGAGGCTCGAGTTCGAACCCCAGCTATGGCATCTCGTCCTCTAGGGTATTGCATCCTGCTGGGCATCCGGACTCACATACTCCGTCTGCGTGGGTGGTAGACGTGGCACGTCGGTTTCCCGGACGGAGGTTGGAACGCCTTCTCTAAAGGTAATAGCATCTTGAAGGTGAATTTCTCCCCACATGCATTCAAATATACATATATATATATATATATAATATAATATAATATAATATAATATAATATAATATGATTTTTATATAAAAACAACATACTAAAAGATGTCGAGCTCCAACTTATATAATCTCCACTAACTATATTCTCTCCTTTTTAAAATAATTAGATATTTTAAAGTTATGCCACAATATTGGAAAACAACGGGTATTAGCTCAGTGGTTTGAGCGACTTGACAGATGAGAGGCTCAAGTTCGAACCCCAGCTGTGGCATCTCATCCTCTAGGGTATTGCTTCCTGCTGGGCATCCGGACTCACATACTCCGTCTGCGTGGGTGGTAGACGTGGCACGTTGGTTTCCCTCCGGGAAACCGGAGGTTTGAACACCTTCTCTAAAGGTAATAGCATCCTGAAGGTGAATTTCTCCCCACGTGCATTCAAATATATATATATATATATATATATATATATATATATATATATTGGAAAAATGTGAAATTCATTCCAAAAAGGGGGGGGGGGGGGGTTAGCCCCAAAAACTGTTACAAATTTTTGTGATCAAACCAAATCTATACATTTGCTATACTTTGTAGTTCTACTAGAAATGTAAATGATCCTATTTGAAACATTTTTCTTTATTTCCTTGCAGATTGTTGTCACCTCGGCACGTTTGTTCTTGAACAGAGTTTGGTTCCTAGCACTCCAAACATGATAAATGTAGCTTACGAGTGTTGCAATTTGAACTTCCTTTTGCCATTTGAGATTCTTACTGGACAGAATCTTCTTACTCCATTGATCGAGCGTGGTTGCAGCAGGCATGTGTATCCAATGGTTGATCCATCCTCTTACCTGGGTTGAGATGTTGCAGTGGTATAGAAGGTGAGGGATGGTTTTCTCTTCAATGTCGCACAGAGCGCATGTTGGGGGAATGTGAGTTTGATATTTGTGCAGTTTTGCCCGGACTTGAAATCTGTCATGGAAGGCCAGCCAAGCAATAATCGAGTGTTTAGGAGTATTGAAACGGTTCCAAACAAGACGAGCCCATTTCCAATTCTCCTTTTGTCCAATAAGCCAAGCATAACCCTTTGCAACAGCGTAGTTCTGGTAAATGTCAGGAGAATTTTTGAGCTTATTTTTCACACGACAAAATTTTTTGAAATACCAACAACAGTCTCCTATTGGGTTGTAGGTCAACCAATCTTTGCCTTTGATGTATCTTTCATGAACCCATCTGACCCATAAGCAGTCCTTATGGTCGAAAATGGCCACTACTTGTTTAGCAATGAGGGATTGATTCAGGTGGTATAGGTTTTTTTATGCCTAGACCACCCTTTGCTTTTGGAAGACATACCTTATCCCAGGCAATTGGGGGACTTTTACGCTGACCATCAATAGCGTTCCATAAGAAATTTCGGCAGATTTGCGTCACCCTGTCAATAATTTCAGTTGGGAGGATGGTGATTGAAGCCCAAAAAGTATATAGTCCCATCAGAACAGAGTTAATGAGGACTATTCTCCCGGCATAAGAGATGCTGCTACAGCTCCAGAACTTGATTTTTTCTGTCATCTTATCCACGAGTCGAATACAGTCCATCTTAGATAACTTGTTGTCGGTTATTGGCATTCCCAAGTAGATGAAGGGTAGCTTGCTCTCTTTGAAATCAGTCAGGCGAATGATTTCATCCTTGATACTTGGCGTGGTCCCGCCGATGATGATGGTGGATTTCTGGGCGTTAGCTTCTAGGCCCGCAGTTTGGTGGAACTGATTGAGAGCTTCCATTATCAGCTTTATTGAGTGCGGGTCGGCAGAGCTAAAGATCATGAGGTCATCAGCAAAAACGAGGTGGGTGAGCTTTAGGCTTCTGCATTTGGTGTAGAATTTGAATTTTGGGGTGGTTGAGATTTTTGTGAGACTTCGGGAGAGGTACTCCATCGTTAGAACAAAGAGGAGAGGAGATATGGGGTCTCTCTGACGAAGCCCTCTACCACCTTTGAAGTATCCGTAATTTTGCCCATTGACCTGGAGAGTGAAAGAGGAGGTTGAGATGCATGCTTGAATCCATTGGACAAATTGACTGGGGAAACCATATCCCTCAAGAATTTCCTGGATAAAAGCCCATTGAACTGTATCGAAGGCTTTGCGGATATCAATCTTCATTAGGCATCTAGATTGCGTAGATTTCCGATTGAAACCTCTCGCTATCTCTTGACACATGAGGACATTATGGAGTAGTTCTCGGCCAGGAATGAAAGGAGATCGGCTGTTGTTTACTGGTCCAGGTAGAACTTCCTTGAGGCGTTTGGCAATTAATTTTGATACGCATTTGTAGACGATATTGTAGCAAGACCTGAAATCAGCAGGGGTTTCAGGTTGGTCTACTTTAGGGATGAGGACTAAGACTGTAGCGTTGAGCGCTCTTAGCAGTTTTCCAGAGATGAAAAATTCTTTAACCGCATTGAGGAAGAGAGGAACTAGCTGATCCCAGGAGCGCTTGAAAAAACCACTTGAGAAACCATCGGAGCCTGGTGATTTATGGTTGGGGATGGAGAATAATGCTACCTGGATTTCTTTGTCTGTGAAAGAGTCACAAAGACTTTGACATTGGTCCATTTGCAGACGAGGACCCCATTCAAAATGTCTGGATTTGTTTGGGTATGATCAGAGGGGGACTGACCAAGCATTGTTTCATAGAAATTGACCATAAGATGTCCAACTTCATCATATCCTTCGTAAACATTTCCAAGTCTGTCCTGGATCGTATGAATTGTGCTTGCAAGCTTTCTTTCCTTCATCTTAGTGGAGAAAAATTTGGAGCAAGTATCTCCAAAGGCGGTTACTTCGAACTTGCTTTGTTGGGAGATCAAAGAGTTTGCAGATTTGAGGATGCGGATATAATGATTTCTGGATTGTTCTTCTGCAGTGATGAGCCCAGTGTCCGTTGGGTTTTCGGAGAGAAGTTCTTGGACGCTGGTCAACTGTTCTCTAGCAACCTCTTGCTGGTGGTGGATGTCATGATATTTACTCCTATTCAGGTTTTTGAAAGGATTCTTCATACTTTTGAGGGTGCGATGCAGTACAAACTGTGCATAACCAGTCGACTTGTTATGCAGGGCTGTCCGGACAATGTTGTCAAATTGATCATCATTTTGCCACATATCGCAAAATCTGAACATGCGTTTGGGAGTAGGACCATCAAGCAGAGAAAGCACAATGGGTTTATGATCGGATAAACTTTGCATCATGTATTTTGCTTCCATATGATCAAATTGGAGGAGCCAGCTGCTGTTGATAAAGAGTTGGTCAATTTTTGATTGAACATGCTTGTTTGTCCAGGTACGAGTCGCACCTGTGCATTGAACTTCTTTTAGATCACAATTATCAATGCATTCTCTGAAATCTTTGGTTTCTGAAACTTGAACTTGTGTTCCATTTATACGATCTTCGGCGTTAAGAACGACATTGAAATCTCCCATGATACACCAGGCGCCATTGGTGGTGGTGCTGATGCGGGCGAGGTTTTCCCATAGATCTTTCCGTTCTTCTTGCTTATTGAAACCATAAATGAACGTGTAATGAGGAGTCAACAAAGTGTGTTTGTCTTGGACTTTGCAATGAATGAGCTGTCGAGGAGTTTCCAAAATGTGATGTTTTGATTTTTCCACGGAATGAAAATGCGACCACAGTGGTGTAAGTGAAAGTTGTCATGTGTATACCAATGACGAAACATACCATCTTTGAGAAAACTGATTTTTTCTTTTTTGACTTTCGTCTCAACTAAGCATACCAGGTCTAGATGAAACTGTCTCAAGAAGATCAAAACATCTTCTCGTTTTCTGGGGTCATTTAGACCCCTAACATTCCATGCCATCACTTTCATCGACATTATGGGTTGTGTTGTCTGATTGTGTTTCTGCGTTTCCCTGTTCATCTGCACAAATCATGTTGCTGTCGAATTCACCTTCTGAAATAGATTGCAAAGCTGCAAACTTGTTTGTGGTAGGCGTGGATTGAGTTGTGACTTTGTTTGGTTCAGTTGGAGATGATGGTTTTAGGGGCTTTATCAAACCATTTTCAGACACTTCCCTTTTCTGTTTGATTCTCCACTGTTGTTGTTGATGATTTTTCTATTGGACCTGGCTAGGGGGTTTCCCTTCCTTTGGTGCAGCTAGTTGACTGTCATGTCTGTTTTGATTGCCTTGCTTTGGTTGCTTGTGTCTGCAATCCCTGTCTTGATGACCCAGCATATGACAGTAATCACATTTTACAGGGAGCCAGTCATATTCCACCTTCTGTTTGACAATGTTGCCATGCTCATTAACAAACGATATTTCTTCTGGGAATCTCCCATCCACTTTTACTTCAACTAATACTCTAGCTGACATGAGCTGAGATTTCTCTTTTGTTGCCTTGTCTGTTATGATAGGGATCCCAATTGTACTAGCTAGTCTGCTTAAATTGTCCAAGCTCCAGTATTGGATGTCTAGCTTTGGGAGTCTGATCCAGATTGATAAGGATTTGAGAGAATCCATATCTA
Organism: Portulaca oleracea; assembly: GCA_029582165.1. Taxonomy (NCBI): domain Eukaryota; kingdom Viridiplantae; phylum Streptophyta; class Magnoliopsida; order Caryophyllales; family Portulacaceae; genus Portulaca; species Portulaca oleracea. Next base: position 33,288,834 of record CM055868.1, on the reverse strand, counting down.
TTTTCTCATCTGGATTCCATTTCTGGACAATGAGTGGTTTTCTATCGAAGAAAAAAATGCCCCTGTTGAGAATTTCATTATAATCGACCTCATTGTTAAATCTGACCAAGAAAACCCCTTTTCGGATCAATGCTATTTTGCTCAGGTCATATTTGGACCACACTCGTCTGATGTATCCTTCCATGATTGAGAAGGGCGGATTAGCACCCAACACACAGCATATAATAGAGTATTTCCAGTACTGAATTTCTTCTTCAACTAGAGATTTTTCAATTTTTGCAACCTTAACCCCATCTAATTCTTGTGCTGGAATGTATTTCAGTTAAGTGCCAGCATCTGGATCAAACAGAGAGGAGTAGGAGGTTACATTTCGTTGTTCATTTCGATCTATGATATTTGAGATTGCTGGTGTTTCGATCTCGGTACCAGTTTCCTTTTCGATGATATCAACTGCTGGAAGCTCAGATTCATCAACATGCGCTGCTGATTCGAGTTCTTTCTGGGTGTTGTTTTCGGCGATTCCAGATCCCATCGATCTGGTTTGCCTTGTTGCAGTAGATTGATGCTTTCTGGATCCCTTGGATTTTGCCATGGCTAGGGTGGGAACCCTAATTACAAGGGATTTTGACAGTAATTTTCCCTCTACTGGAAACGAGCCCTCCTTGCTGCCGGATTCTTTGCCGGAAATCGCATTTGACTGCCGGGAATCGTTGAGAGAGAGGGGCTGGCTAGAGAGAGATTATGCTATTATATATATATATATATATATATATATATATATATATATATATAAACAACATACTAAAAGATGTCGAGCTCCGACTTATATAATCTCCACTAACTATATTCTCTCCTTTTTAAAATAATTAGATATTTTAAAGTTATGTGACAATATTGGAAAACAACAGGTCATGTGAATTCTTTTATTGAATTGAGAAAGTGTAGGAAAAAAAATAGAGCGAAAATGATTTTACAGAAATAAATTTGAGAAACTAGGAGTAATTATTAATATGATATTGAGAATACTTATTGTATAAAAAATATAAAATCATAAAAGTTAGGCAAAGTAAAAGTTATTGTAAAATAAGGCGAGTGCGTAAGACAGCGGAAAATTTGCTGAAACCCTCAAGGTTTGGGGAATTAATTTTTCAACTTTACTATTTGGGAGTTTTATTTAACCACCCCCACCTTTAGTTACAATTTAATTAAAGCCCAAGTCTAATGAAGTATATATTTAGTGGCAAAAAATCAGATCTTGCTCTTATCGGGTTCGATCAATTTGGGTATTCGGTCAAAAACCCCAAACCTCGACCTTAGTCGAATTTCAATTGGACAAAATAACCAGACCTAAACCCGAACCCGAGTGATGGAATTTAATTTTTTGTCAAAACTAAAAATTAATTGAATACTAGATTTTTATTAAAATTTAGATTCGGTCAATTCGGGTTTGGGTTGACCGAACCCGATTATGAGAATAGTATTCATAACTCACGTAAAGAGGCTCAAATTTCATATTTGGTCATTCGGTTAAATTCGGTTGACCGAATCCGAATGATCGAATTTAATTTTTTGTCCAAACTAAAATTAAGTGAATACTGGATTTTTTGACTGAGTATTACCAGATGACCAAATTTGACCGAATATGAAATTTGAGCCTTTTTATGTGAGTTATGAACACTATCCTCATATTCGGATTCGCTCAACTCGAACCCGAATTGACCGAATCTAAATTTTAACCAAAATCTAGTATTCAATTAATTTTTAGTTTTGACAAAAAATTAAATTTGATCATTCAGGTTCGGGTATAGGTCTGATTATTTTGTCTGAATTGAAATTCAGCCTGGGTCGGGGTTTGGGGTTTTTGACCGAATATCCGAATTGATCGAATCCGATATGAGCAAGATATAATCTTTTGCTACTAAATACTTCATTGGACTTGGGGTTTAATTAAATTGTAACTAAAGGTGGGGGGTGGTTAAATAAAACTCCCAAACAGTAAGGTTAAAAAAATTAATTCCCCAAATCTCAATGGGGGGTTTTAGCAAATCTCCCTTTAAGACGCTGGTATTTATAATTTGAAGGAATTTTTTAAGCATATATTGGGAAATATTCTTGTTATTTTGTTCAAGACGATTTTTCTTGAAATAAAAAAAAGAAAGTTGATTGAAAGCATGGAGGGAATTTGGAAAATGAATAAGATTCAATGACAAGTGGCAATAGTTCTTTCCATTCATGCAAAATATGAAATAAAAGATTTTGTGCAATTTATTAGGTGCTCCCGGAGCATGTCTTCCAGATTCTACAATTGTTCGGCTACATGTATTTGGTTGGTTACTCTGATTACTATGATTATTCACTCTGATTCATATGATTGTTCACTTGCAAATATTTGAAGCACATATTCTGGGTACATCTAATATATATTGAAGATTTTGTGCGTGAACTACAGAGTACTTCCTCCGTTTTAATTTCTTTGTCACAATAACTAATTTTTTAGTCTTATTTTATTTGTTACTTTTTGAAATTTGAATAATTTACTGAATTTGCCTAGTTTTCTCTATTTTTCCAAATTCACCTCAACTGCTATAAACTTATCAAAACTCAATTAAACTACCAAAACAATAAAGGACTACTAAAACTATTCAAAAAATTACTTAGAGGTACCCTAACTTTTGAAGAAACAATTTTTTGGTACCCTAACTTTTCAAAACTAATTTTGGGGTACCCTTACTTTTAGGATTAGAAATTACTAGGTGAATTTCGGGCGAAACTCCGATTGATTCAAATCATTTTCGTCCACAAAAACAAACGACATTTTCGTCCACAAAAACACTTAATCAATTTCCCACCTAAAACTCACCGGTGAATTCAAATCATTGGCCGAATATTCACCTAATTATTTCTAATTCTAAAAGTTAGGGTACCCCAAAATTAGTTTTTAAAAGTTGGGGTACCGGAAAAACATTTCACCAAAAGTTAGGGTACCGCTAAGTAATTTTTTGTGAAAATCAAGATGAGGTCAGGACTTTGTGTGCTCCCCTCGGACCCTTCCGCCCATAATTTTTGCAATAACGACAGCCAATTGAGACTATTATTTTCTGTGATATATGGGTAACGTGTGATAATAGTATGGTATGATAAAAATGTGGATAGTGTGATATGATGTAGTACAATGTGGTAAATTATTGTAAAATTTATAGTAAAAATGGTTGGTGTGGTAGATGATAAAAGAGAAAAGTGAAAAATAGTGAGAAAAGTGAATAAAGAGAAAAGCAAGGAGAGATCAAATTATAATTGTTGTGGTAAAGTATGATATGATATGGACATATGGTGATATGTGATGGTTTGTGGTTAGTATAATAAATTTGATAAGTGTGATATAGAACCACACAAAAGAACATTGCCTAAGTAAAGCTATAGTTTTCAGCGGTAGTCAACTTGTGACAAGGTCCTCCTTAATTTACAGGTTTCGGTGTGCCTCTTCAAATTAATTATTTCCTGTTCTTTTTATGAATGTTAGTTTAATGGGAAGAATGCTAATATAAATATATAGAGCATTATTTGAAAAATATAAAAGAATACAATGGAAGGAGAAATCAAATATAAATCCAAACAAAATAATAAATTGTAACAGAAAATAACCTACATCGATAAAAGGTAAATGGATGCAAATAAATGCTAAACAAATCTATATTATAAAGGAAAATTGGATGATAATATACTCACCTTTGGGGATATTGGATCGTAATATACCGACCTTTACTTTAGGACAGTAATATACCCGACCTTTATACCCAGGTGTGTTATGAAATAATATATTTGTGAATGTCCATATATCAATCAGATATCTTTATCTGTTAATAAGATATAATATAGGATGATTCTATTTCATATGAAGTCTATACTGCATAGGACTCTTGCTATGTAACTAGTATAAATACCCCTTGTGGGTTATGAATAAATCATCTGATTCTCCTCTCTCATTCTCTATTGTCTCTATTGTTCTTCTCTATTATCATCTCTATATTGTGTTCATATATTTATTATTTTATAACACGTTTTCAGCACCAGACTCTACTATTTTTTCTATATTTTATAAGGGTTTAGGGTTTTTGAGTTTTGATGAAGAGGCAAGGATCAAGAATGTAGAATTAGAAGTAATTTATGAGATCAAAATCTAAATCCTTCTATAGCAATGGCGATGCCAAGTAGCAATTGGAAGTAAGAAGTTCACCCCATCACTAATATTAAGATTGTCATTCTCATTTGAAAGAGTGTAAATATTAGCAGTGAACCAGAAGTTCACCCCGATAATGAAACATTTATTTTTCATTAGTGGCTAGAAGTTTACTATGATATTGAAATTTGTATAATCTTCTTGGTGAACTAGAAGTTCACCATTCTATTAATATTAAATTTGTATAATTTATATTTATGAACAACTTTGTTGTCAGATTGTTGTGTACTAATTTATAGTCTTTAGATATAAGATTTTATGTGTTTTCATTAGCGAACCAGAAGTTCGTCCCAATAATATGAAGTTTATTTTATTTTATTAGTGAACCAGAAGTTCATTCTATCGCCTTTATATGGTTAAAGTCTTTTGTTATTTGATATTATGGTTATAGTTAAGGATGTATAATTTTATTGGTGAACCAGAAGTTCACTCCAGTAGTAAGAATTTAACATTATTTCATCAAGTGGACCAAAAGTTCACTCGTAGATTGCAAATTTTATCTTATCGTTGACCAGAAATTCACCTTACACTTCACAGTATTGTTTGATTTCATTAGTGAATCAGAAATTCACTCTAGTTACGAATATTTCATTTAAGCTTATCAGTGAACTAGAAGTTCACCAGAATGGTAAGAATTTTACCTTACTTCATTAAGTGAACTAGAAGTTCACTCATACGTCGAAAATTTTATCTTATGAGTGAACCAGAAGTTTGCTCTAATATTGATATTGTTATTTAATTTTATTAGTTAACGAGAAGTTATATCAATTTTGTCTTATTTTCATTAGTGAACCTGAAGTTCACTCTAATGTTAAAAATTTTATCTAGTTTTATTAGTGACTAGAAGTTCATTCTGTTATTTAAAAAAAAAGATTCTTATCTCATTGGTGAACCAGAAGTTTATCCTACCACTAATATTAAATTTTATTTCCATTGATTACACGTATTAGCAGTGAACCTGAAGTTCACTCCAATCATTGAAGCTCTACATAATATCGTTAGTGAACCAGAAGTTCGCTTTCCTGCCAATTAGAGTATAAAGTTGTTAATTTGCATAAGAATTGTTGAAAAACGATGATAATATACTTGAGGTTATTAAGGTTTATATCGTCGATTAAATTGAGCATTTTTGTTACAAGTGTGGAGTATAATGTTTAGATGAAAAATTTACATAATTTTATTAATAATGACCTATGGGATCATTAGAACTCCCAAATGGTTTCATCTCATTCCCTGAAGTGAATGTGGAAGGATATAATCTCAAGAATCATGAGCAAAACAAAGATCACGCCAGTAGCCGTGATAGTCGACATAGTTGTGATTGTAGTCATGCTAATCTTTTAAAAGTTGATATCCCTACCAGGATTAGGAACACGAAATTGAAAAGCATGAATGATACAAAAGTGAGAAATGTATTATTAACGAGGAAATGGAAACGAAACGTACATGTTGTACGTACGTCATAATATCTTGTTGAACTTATCAAACTTAATCAAAAAGCACAAGATATTATTTTATAAACTTTTGATAGTAAGTGATATTATTATTTGTGTTGTGCACGTTATTTCAAGTCGTTACTTCTTAGATCTCCCTCTTGGCATTGTTCAAAGATTTTAGCAATTGTTGTGTTTTAATTATTCTTCAGCCCCTTTGTTGGTTGGCATTGAACTCTGTCCAGGACTATAAAATTTTCTTAACTTTGGTAACTTAAGTGCTAACTGTGAACTTGATTTGATCGTGAAGATCTATTTTGGGAAACTAGGTCGAGGCATTATGAATTGGACATTCTTGCTAGAAAATTGATTATATGCATGGTGATCAAATATAACATTGATTATTGAGTTCATGGAAATATTATCATGTTGATATGTACATAATTATGGATTAATATGAGCCCTCAGTGATGTTATTATTTCATGGATATTCGTATGATTTGATGTATGCACCTTATTGAAAATGTTCTGCATACAAATTGCGAGTAATATGCTCTCATCTGTCTAAGACTATATGATATCAATGAAATCCCATGGTTCCATCCCCAAATTCTTCTCTCACTATCCAAACTAATAATTTTCTTCTTCTTCTTCACTCCACACTTCACTCAACAATGGTGGTGCCGAAATCCTATGTAAACACCCAATTCACATTTCTGAGTTTAATTATCTTCTTCTTGTATTCAGGGAGAAGACACCAAACTCCTGCCTCTGCTCCGCCTCGTTCCTGGTGGTGTCTTCTCCAGCCACCCTCGCCGACGTCGTCCACTACCACGTCCTCCTCCAGTACCTGATCTGGTCGGACCTTCGCCGCACCTTCCCCCTCATTCTTCCATGGCGGGGCGACTGCACAACTCGCCTTTGTTTATCAATGACGGGGACACTTTTCGATCTGTTACTCAACCGAGGATCGCCTCCGTTTATCTGTGACGCGTTTGTTTATCAATGAACAAATTTGCAGTCGATCTGTTGAACTGAACCCCAATCACAACCGTGTTGCCTTCCTATGTCTCTGGATCTGGTTGTGGGGCTCTTAAGAGCCATTCTACCACTTCTTTTCCTACTTTGATGATTGGAAGTTCAATTGCCAACCGGATCTTAAGCCTAAGGTAAAGTCTTTATGAAAATAATTTGGTATTTTGCGATCTTAGGTTATTAATTTCTGTGGTATTTTGCAATCTTATGGGGTGTGATTTTGCATGAGTTTTGTTGTCTTCTCATTTTGGGTTTTTGTAAGATATAATCGAATACAAAACTTGGGTTTTCTGGGTTTTCAATTTGATTTAGTGGGTCTCCTGTAATTTCTCATATTTGTTAGTATTTGTTCTGCAATTTTAGTCAAACTTTGTTCTTTTAGGTTGCTTACTAACTTTTGCTACTTAACTAGATCTCTGATGATTGAAGAGCATGAGTAGACAGAAAAAAATGAAGTGGATTCAAGGACTTGCACAGGATGGAGAAAAAATTTCGTTGGTGTGATTGAAGAGCATGAGTATGTTGGAAAATGATGTTTGACAACGGCTTGAATCTTCATCATCTTCTCTTGGTATCTTGATCTTCTAGCGGTACATGTGACAAGACGGAGATTGAACTTAACAACCAAATGGTTAACTTGACTTGTTTGGATAACGCTAAGAGTCATGGCCTCGTACTCATTTTCCTTAAGAACTATTTACTGTACCGTAAATGTTCAAAGGGATAAAACTTAGCTCTTGTCGCACTCAAGACATAGGTTTCTCACTTGATTCTCTCAAGTATGGCTGCAGTCTATATTTGAGAGGATGTGATTATAGAATAGAATAGATGCTTGTGATTATCTCAAATGACTTAGGAATGTCTCCTATTTATAGGAGACTTTCACACCTAATCCAACCCTAATTACATCCCTTAGTCAAAGGTAAAATTAAGCTCCTTAATGGAGAATCAAGACCTTGACTTGGTCATGATAATATAGCTGTTGGATCTTAATACCGAGCTTAATATTGATATTATAAACTTAATACTCAAGATTATATAGCTGTAGACACCGGGATTTGCACCAATATAATCCCGACTCATCAAAGGATGAATAAAAAGCATTGAAGGCCGAATACATTTTTGGGCCAATGTAGCAAGCAATACAAAACATAACAGAAGCGGCCCGCTAGCTGAAACAAAACCCGCACGGGTTTTAAGCAGCATAGACGGCCCAGAACCAAGCCCAAGCCCCAGGCGCGCCCCGATCCAAGGTGCAAAACCCGCACGGGGTTTCTTTTGCCCAAAACGCGCCGTTTTGCTTGCCATATCAGCGATACGTGTCGAGGGTTTATAAAACCCGCGCGGGGTTTCATTTCAGAATTCGGCGCCAAAATCCCATGCAAAAGCCCTTGATTTTAGCCCACATGCTTTGACTTTGGTCTTGACTTGATCCCTATGTGATTGCATGGCATGATCATGAGGATGTGTCCCCCATGATTTTCCCTCCTAAACACTACCCTCACCACTTATAAATACCCCTCCATTCTTTCACTCATCTCATCAACAACTCTCATAATCCATTCACCATTATACTCCCATTCTTACTAAATATCGCCATAATTCCACTCTTACTCTCCTAAACTCTCATCATACTTCTACCATTCTCACCACTCTCATTACCATAACTCCACCAAAAACATCCTCTACCCATCACCATCCTAATCCTCTTATAATCATCCTTCATCCATCAAGTCAAGGGAAGTCAAGGCATTCCGGTCGGCGCATTCGGGCTTCTAAATCAAAGAGGTTCGGCTTTTATGTTTCTTTTTATCATTATTTAATCATGTAATTTGTCTTGTACTTTATGTTATGCGCATATTTTGTAAACCAAAAACCCTTCGTTTTATATCGCATGTCAAGAATATAATTTTACGAAATCAATTAAACTTCTCCCCGCTTTATTTCATTTTAATATCGATTTTAGTAGAGTCCGTTTTCTAACGGGCGAATTCAAGAATTCGTAACCTTACCCCCGAGCTTAGAATCGGGTTTCGTAGACCGGAGTTATTTTCATTATTTTTATGGTTTGTCGGTTTCCTTAAATCGGCTGGCGATAGAACTGTCAATTCGGTCGGGCGGGCGGTTTCGGGTCGGTCGTATATTGGGTTCGAGTAAATACGGGTCGGGTGTATTTCGGGTTCGGGAAAATACGGGCGGTGTATTTCGGTTTCGGGTCAACCCAACGGGTTATGATTGCGACCTTTTTTCGCCTTTTCTTTTTCAAAAATGGTCTCTAAATACTATTTTTTGTACAATATACATAATAAAATATGATTATCTTCTAGCAACGATAGATTATTGTAATTATTTTAACTTAAATAAGAGAAATAACAAATAAATATGTTGCGCTTATAGTTTAATAGTTAAAAATTTGAATGCAAAGTCACAAATTTTAATAAAGTTTAACTTTAAAAGTTAAATTTTTGGGTCAAACGGGCAGGTCGGGTTTGACCCGCTAATTTTCGGGTTCGGTATACTTCGGGTTTAGTTGAAAAAATCGTGTTCAAAACCCAGAAATTTCGGGCGGGTTCGGGTCGGGTTATCGGGTCGGGTCAGAAATTGTCAGGTCTAGCTGGCAACTCTTTTATTCTTTTTTATAATCCGTTTAATTATTTAACATTTGAATTTACACTAAAAACAATTAAAAATGACTTAATATTTCCCATTCATTCAAGGGTTAAGCCGAGAGAAAACGGGTCATGAAATGATAAAACCCGCATGGTTTTTTTTAATTTCTAACCCATTTTTCTCTGGCCCGGGAAAGTAAAGAGCCCGGGCCAATGACAGTCAAAACCCGCGCGGGTTTTGCCTGTTGTTGGCGGCCCGTTTGCTTTCTGTTGGGCCTGAGTCACTGTTTGGGCCGACCTTAACTCATGTTTAATTTGTTTTTTATGTAATTTCAAGAATTTAAATAATAAAAAACGAATTGTAAGACTTGAAAAATCGAATTAATTTGAAATTGTAAAAGGGAGAAGTTGATTTATTTCGCGATTTTATAATTCTTTTTAGGCATCCTTTGCATACCGGGCCACTAATCGCGTCTTTTGACACGTTAGCACAAAGGCGACGGTTAAGTTATACCTAGGTGATTCCCTCGAGAGCGGGTAGGCCACTACATCGCCAAGCATTTGGTCTCTCCTCTCCCCGCGTTATACTCAAAGGGCTTCCTTGAAGTTCTTTGAGCAATACCTCACACTCCTTACCTAAGGGTATGGAGTACGGAGATGAAGACGTGTGGTAGGCCATGTAATCCAAGCATAGAAAAATCCATGAACATAGAACCTTGGATTAGGGTATCCCCTCATGTTGTATGCTATGTGTTATGTGCTACCCCTTCCCTTTTTCCTTTTGTTTTAGAGTCGACCCTAGTTTAGAGGTTTTGTTCTAGTCCATATAAAATTCGTTGGGTTGAGAAAATGATTATTTATTAATTAGAATAATTGACTCAAAAAGCATCATGGTGAGCCCAAGTAGAAAGGGCCCATTTATGCTTGAAGGGTAATTATTTTAATTAATAAATAAAAATCGACTCACCTTTGATGATATTATATGGCCCTTTACAAAATTCTCCTAACAAAGGTTCAAAAAAATTAAAAAGTCCAACAAAGTAAATGGATGACATCTTAGATTGCATAATAGTCACTAGGCTTGAGTAAATTAATTTGTCGATTTAATTAATAAATCCATCACATTTATGGCCGACTTGTTGTTAAGCCCAACCATATTGGATTTATTGAATAAGCCCATAAATTAATTATAACTCACTTATTGTTTGCTTTATTCAATCCTTTATAATATCCGTTTTCCTCGACTAAAAAAATGTAATAAAAAAGGTTGGGTCGTCGGTTTTGTCAAGCACTGTTCTAGTCCGCATAATAGTCATTATGGCTTGAGCCGTCTGAATTATTAGATCAAGTTATGGATTCTCCTTAAAACGGTCGGCCGGTGGATTAGGCCCATCCGAATTGAGAAACACTGACTTGGGCCTATCAATTTATGACCCGCTTGTTATGTTTCACTTTATGCGGCCCTTTCAAATGCTTCGTCCATAAGTCCATATAAAGTTAGGTCATGCACTCCCAAAAAAGTGGGTGAGTCCCTTGTATCAGCATATATGTGTTAAGTCAGTAGGATCATGTAAGTCTTTAGGGCATGCATGCATTGGGTAGTATGTGTCAAAGTATGCCATCGAGTGTTCTAACTTTGAATTTCCATGCAGGCATCATTGGTGATCGACTCCGAGCCCGCATTCGAGATCCGCGAACTGGTCGTTTGATTCCAAACCCACATTACGATCCATCTGCGACTAGCGACAACAACATGTCTGGAGAGCAGTTCCAAGAAATCCCGGTCCAAAGCACTGAAGCTAACATCACGAAGCATTTAGACGAGTTCTACACCAAGATGTAGGGTCTGGTCTTTGCTAATTCCCTAGAGCAGGAACAGAAGATGGGCAAAAGGCTGAATGAAGAACAACAGGTGATGGATGGCATGCTGCAGGCCATCACTAAGATCAACACCTAGTTAGGATTGAATGCTGAAGAGGATGACGAAGAAATACAGGGATATGAATCTGATCCTGAAATCATCAAGATATCCCCAGATTCTGGAGGAACAGGGATATCTAAGACTAAGGTTAACACACCTGAAGTGGCGAAACCTACAAGGGACCCCGTTGTTAAGGCTCTTGAGCAGAAATTAGAGAGCCTCACCAAGGCGATAAGCTCTGTGCCAGCTTTTGCTGACAAGTACTTGGAGGTGCCATTACCTGTTCAGCCAACTTTGAAGATAGCTGACAAGATTGAAGTATCGAATATTAGGTTCAAACCTTCTGAGAACCCTATTCATCATGTAGAGGAGTTCATGAGGCTGGCGCCCTTGAATCGAATTGATGTTGACCTATACTCTACCGTTTTCCCATCCACTCTAGATGGAGAAGCGAAGGTATGGTATCATGCTCTGTTGCCCCAAATCAAAGCCAATTGGACTGAATTATTCAAGGCTTTCATCCACCACTATACACGCATCCAGAAGAAACAAGCTACAGTGGATGATTTGACTGCTATGAAACAACGCGAAGATGAGTCCTTTATGGATTACTTCGAGAGGTGGCACACAAAATTATCCCACATCAACGAGGCAATTCCTCTCCGTCTACAGTTATCTACCTTTAAGCAAGGACTCAAGGGCAGCATATCCAAGCACTTGGGTTATCACGTCGTCAAAGACTTTGATTATCTGAAGGATATCTGTGTCCAATTAGAAACCATGCAAAATGATAAGACAACTTCGCCTAGATGGAAAGGGTCAAGCTCCAACAGGAGGGCTACTAGTGTGGCTAGCCACCCTCCTAAAATCATGGAGACCAACTCTATCCAGCGCAAAGGGCCTTATGTACCGAAATATGAGACTTATACGCCATTGGATGTTCCTTATTCTCAGGCTCTCGACCGTCTGGTCAAGAAGGGTATCTTGATTTTGCCCTTACCAAAAGAGGAACCAGAAATCAAAGGCAAAAATTGGGATGCCAACCAATTTTGCCGCTATCACTATTGCCGAGGTCACGACACCGAGAAATGTTGGACCTTAAGGAACAAGATAGAGGATATGATAAGGGCAGGGACGCTACCAATGCCTAAAGCTGCCAAGAAGCCAAACAATCAAAGTAATCCTATGCCAGAGCATGCAAATGTTATTTTATGCGGGGATTTCAGCTTCGACCCCTCTGCTTTGATTGTAGAAACAGGTCAACCTGTCCCCAAAATAGTTAGGTTCCCCGAAGGTCTACTCATTCATGGTATTTGGGATAGCAACGAGGATGATGAGCACGAGAATTCTGAGATAGAATGGATGGAGACAGATGAATCAGATGATGTAGCGTTCCTTACTCAGTCTGGTCGTCACAATAATGACAGGAATACCACCATCCCATTGGCTGTTCTTAACCTCGCACCAACAAATGGCGGTAACAATCAGACCTCCTCTGAAGATCCTCTCCTTTCTCAACTCAAAAAGACTAGGGCTGAGGTTACCATATGGAAACTCATATGCACTTCACATGCCCATGGGCAGAAGATGTTGGACGCCTTTACAGCACTCACGGTATCACCTGCAACAACTCCTGAAACTATGGTTGCTCATGTGACCACCCAACAAGAAATGATCACCTTTGGGATTGAAGATCTACCACATGGTGGAGCCTCTCATAATAAAGCACTGTATCTTACGGTGCAATGCTCCAACAAAACTATCCCGCTGGTTTTGGTTAACAATGGTTCAGCTGTAAATGTGTGCCCTTGGAGGACGGCACAGAAATTGGGAGTACAACAACAACACTTAGCTCAAAACGGTTGTCAGGACTTATGACAATTCACCCCGGAAGTCTGTTGGATCTGTGGTGTTGCCTATTACTACTGGTAGTGTCACTCGGAATGTGGAGTTTGTGGTGCTAGAGATTCCAGCCTCCTTCAATTTGCTACTAGGGAGGCCCTGGCTTCACGAGTGTAATGCTATAGCGTCCACCTTACATCAGAAGGTGAAAATGTTGGTTCAAGGACAGGTGATTACTATCTCAGGAGAGACCATCAATGCTGTTTTCACTCCTAAACAGTCAACTCTCGAGGTAGAGCATAACTCAATGGATGAAGAACTCAATAATTTTGAGCTCGTAGCGATGATGAGTAAGGACGAAAAGCCTTTTAACTTCGACCCTTACTCAAATCCCAAAGTGCATGCTATGCTCAAGAAACAAGGACACTTCCCTGGAATGCCGCTAGGGAGGAACCCGAAGAATAAAATCCCTCCTGTATTTAAGACTTTTAAGCAGAAGGGAAGGTTTGGCCTAGGTTATAATCCAACTGAGAAAGAGGTTAGGTTCGCAAAAATGGCTATCATTGAACAGAAGAGAATAGACAATCCTCCCACTTTATTCCAAGTAAAGCCCTATCCACTCACTCTGAATGGACAATTTGTCAGGGAAGGTGATGACTTCCCCTATTATGGATTTCCTGAGTCTTTCTACCTGAAGAACAAAGGAGTTCAAGTTGCTGGACTGGAAGTCTTCAATGATTGCTCCATTAATCTGGCTATTGTCTTTGTCCCCGCTCGGGACAAACAGCCTCCATTGGAATGGACTCATCTTGCTGGAAACAACGTCTTTGGCATGCTGTTTGGACAAGAAGCTGTCTCAGAGAAGTCTGAAGCTGATGTTGTTATTGATGCGCTGTCTAACCCAAGCTTTGATCCAAGTCTTATGATTGCTGAAGACGGAGAGGTTAAGGCGGTCTCGTGGGTCGACGCTGAGGAGAATAACTTTGCTTTATCTGTAGGAGAGTCTGTTGCTAAGGACATAGAGTCAGGTTTTAATGGTCTAGAGTCAAGTGAGTCTGGTCTTGAGTCTGCTGGCGGTGTATTCCTTTCTGCATTCAATAAAATGAACCTTTCTGCTTACTCTGATTCTTCTTTCCCCTCTTCCCTGAGCTGCTACGCCAATAATAATCTGGAATTTAATGAACCCTTAAAAGAATTTTCTAATGAACATGAGCATAAGATGGCGGTGTTGGAAGACACCATCACCATAAATGTGGGCACAGAAGGGCAACCTCGGGAATTGAAGTTAGGTAGCTCGTTCACGGCAGAAGGACGGGTGTCCTTTATAGAGCTTCTCAAGGAGTTTGTGGACGTGTTCGCATGGTCCTACGAAGACATACATGGGATTGATAGGGAAATTGCGGAGCATACCATACCTTTGCTGCCTGGTGCAAAGCCGGTTCGACAAAAGGCCAGAAGAATCAAGCCTGAATGGGCTAAGAAGATTGAGGAAGAAGTGATCAAGCAGCTTAACGCTAAGTTCATTAAAGCAGTCCAATACCCTGAATGGATTGCTAACATTGTCCCTATATCCAAGAAAGATGGGAAGGTGCGCATGTGTGTAGATTTTCGAGACCTTAACAAAGCTAGTCCTAAGGATAGTTTCCCTTTACCTCACATCGATGTATTAGTGCATAACACTTGTGGACACGAACTACTATCCTTTATGGATGGATATGCGGGTTATAACCAAATCAAAATGGCGGAAGAAGACATGGAGAAAACCTCATTCACCACGCCATGGGGAACATACTGTTATGTGGTTATGCCTTTTGGTCTCAAAAATGCTGGGGCAACATACCAACGGACAGCCAACACCCTACTTCATGATATGATGCATGTAGAGGTAGAGGTTTATGTGGATGACATGATCGTAAAATCCAAAATAAGGGAAGGGCATATTCCTAACCTTCGCAAGTTTTTCCTCCGACTTCGCAAATACAAGATGCGACTTAACCCAGCAAAGTGCACCTTCGGTGTCACCTCTGGGAAATTGCTAGGCTATGTGGTTAGCGAACGAGGCATTGAAGTTGACCCTTCGAAGATAAAGGCTATCCAAGAATTGCAGCCACCTAAGACAGAAAAAGAGATAAGGGGTTTCTTAGGACGAGTCCAATACATCAGCAGGTTCATCTCGAAGCTCACCATGACATGTGAACCTTTGTTCAAGAAACTAAAGAAGGGAAGTAAAATAGAATGGGATGACCAATGTCAAGCGGCTTTCGACAAAATCAAGGAATACTTGCAACATCCTCCAGTCCTCATGCCGGCAGTACTAGATGAGCTTCTACTCCTTTACCTTACTGTAACTAGCTCTGCAATGGGGGTTATGCTAGCTCAGAAGGCCAAAGGTCAAGAGAGCGCCATCTACTACCTGAGCAAGAAATTCTTGGACTACGAAAGTCGATATACAGACATAGAGAAAATGGCTCTTGCGCTAGTATGGGCCACCAAGAAGTTGAGACATTACATGCTTTCACATACTGTATATGTCATAGCTGAGAATAATCCTACCATCAACAACCGCATTGCTCGATGGGTGGTCATGCTTTCGGAGTTCAATCTTCTGTACTTGCCTCAAAAATCCATCAAAGGACGAGTTGTCTCAGATTTCCTAGCTGCTTCTCCGTCAAAGGAACCTCCAAGCACGCACTTGGAGTTCCTAGATGAGGACGTTTTTTTTCACTGATGAAATAACATGGGAAATGTACTTCGACGGAGCCTCTAACCAAATGGGCTGTGGAGTAGGAGTACTACTGATCTCTCCAGAAGGGGCACATGTCCCTGTGTCTGTAAAATTGGACTTCGATGCTACTAACAATGCCGCAGAATATGAAGCATGTATTAGAGGTTTGCAAGCCGCCTTGGCCTTAGGCATACGCCATGTAAAAGTCTTTGGGGATTCTAGCCTCATCATTAACCAGGCTAAAAATACATGGAAGGTCCGGAATGAATGTCTCATGGCATATCAACAGAAGCTTTTGGGACTTGCCGATTAATTTGAGAAAATCAGTTTCCAGTACCTCTCAAGGGATCACAATGAATTAGCCGACGCCTTAGCTAAATTGTCTTCGATGATATCCATACCATCAGGCACGCTTCAATTACCAGTAGTAGTGGAGCGACAGTCTGAACCGGCTTATGTTTGCCACTTGGAAGCACAAGAGGAAGAAACTGAGGAATGGTTCCATGACATATACAACTATCTGCGAAAAGGAGAATCTCCAGCTGAGTTGGATGCTCGAGGACAACGAGCAGTCAGGTCTTTAGCAACACAATATTGCTTAATCCAAGATCGACTCTACAAGAAGTCACCTACGGGCATTAATTTGTTGTGCATTGACGCTAAGAGTGCCAGGGAGATCATGACTCATCGCATATGGAGGAGAGTGCGGTCCCCACATGAATGGACGAATGTTAGCAAAGAAGATTCAAAGGGCTGGTTATTATTGGACCAATATGGAGGCAGACTGCTTAGAGTTTGTTAGAAAGTGCCACAAATGCCAAGTATATGCAAACCTACAACATCAACCCCCGTCATACCTGACTACTTTGACATCTCCATGGCCATTCTCAGTGTGGGGTATTGACATCATTGGCAAGATACACCCAACCGGAATAGGAGGACATGAGTACATATTGGTGGCTATCGATTACTTCACTAAGTGGGTGGAGGCAGCCTCTTTTGCCAAACTCACATCCAAACATGTGGCCAAATTCATTCTTCAAAACATCATATGTCGATACGGAGTGCCTCATGAGATCATTAGTGACAACGGAAGCAACTTTCAGAAGGAGGTGGAATCCTTGCTCGCCACTTACAAAATCCAGCATCATCGGTCTTCACCATACCGGCCTCAAGCCAATGGAGCTGTGGAAGCAGCCAATAAGACGGTGTCAGGAATTATCAAGAAAATGGTTGTCACTTACAAGGATTGGCCTGATAAATTAGCATTTGCCCTATGGGGATACCGAACCTCTATAAGAACCGCTAGGGGGGCAACACCGTATTCCTTGGTATATGGGATGGAAGCAGTATTACCAATTGAAGTAGCGATCCCTTCGTTACGAATAGTGACCGAGAGTCAGTTGCCAGAAGCGGAATGGGCTATGGCAAGGTTCGAGGAGTTGATGTTGATGGATGAAAGGCGATTAAGAGCATTACATAATGTGCAAGTATACCAAAATTGGATCACTCGAGCTTTTAATAAGAAGGTGAAAAGTCGTTCACTTCAAGCAGGTGATTTGGTGCTTAAGGAGATGAGGGCACCTATACAGGATCCAAGAGGAAAATTTGCACCTAATTGGAAGGGTCCTTACATGATTAAGGATATTTTGCCAGGAGGGGCAGCTCGGCTCGCTACCATGGATGGAGAAGATATAATTCAGCCCACAAATTTGGATCAACTAAAGCGATATTACGCTTAATATAACCAAGCAACTGGAAAATTAATTTTCAGACACTTGAGATATATTTAATAAATGCTCATGTACTTAAGGAAAATAAAGTTTGCAAGAACACAATATTTGTGAACAATATTTCCCCTTTATTAATTGAAAATGCAAATACATTATTTGTAACATAAGAAAATCTGAAAGGCATAATTAAATTAAAGATTATTCTGGCAAAGTAGTTTTAATTCCTTCACTCCATCCATCTTCTAGTCTTGTTTCACCTTCCCTACTTCACCAGTCGTCTCATGATTAATCTCCATGTCTCTAGGTTCGTTAATCGCTTTCTCTTTGTTCTTGGGCTTATAGGCCCGCCTGCCTGATTTTCGTGTATCAACTCTAGGACCAAGTCTATCTTTCACTGAGTCTCTTACGCCAAGACGGTCTTTTACTGAGGTATGAGGACCCAACCTTTCCTTCATAGGTGCTTGCCTTCATCTCGCTTCCCCAGTGCGACGAGATTCAATAGCAGCAATCAACCATCCATGATAACCAGAATCGGCAACGTGAGACACATGTATTTTTAGCGGAGACTTGAGAGTTGGTCTTCTCTCCCAATATTTTAGCCATGACTCGATCATCGAACTTCGAAGTCTCAATTGGTCGGGGGTTTCACACAGAAGCTCGGGAATATCCTGCTTGCGGCCCATTTGGCGCTTCACTCGCACCGGAAAATAAAAGGTCATGTGCGTCAAGCCGGCGAGACACACATAAGCGTTACGGAAATCGTGGGTCACATACTCAGAAACGTGCCACCATTCGATCCACCATACGATTTCCCGAGGTTTCTTCAAGAATGCAATCCATTCCGTTGTCGAGCGAAGGTCGGTATACTTTCTTTTTCTTTAACAATAGTTCGCCAACGCTGATGAAGTCTGGGGCTCTTCGATGAGGCCCAAGTGCTCCATTAACCAGATCTGTCCAACAATTAGCCAGGGTTAGAATTGCATACCAGTTCTCCCAAACTAAAAAAAAAAGGGCAGAAAACCCGCGCGGGTTTTGTAAATAGTAAGGGCAGAAAAGACAGACAGTGGTAGAAAAAGGGAGAAATACCTGAAGCAGTAGGAGGCTTCCTTGAAAATCATGTTCTGGATTCGGATCATCCAGACCCATCATGGTCTCCGCTAACACTAGAGGCACGGGATTGTAGCCTCGGGACATGTCTTCAACAATCTGGATCAAGTTCGCCGGACCGATTCTCTTACCGCCATGATAAAAGCAAAACTCGCCGAGAAGGCATAATACGAGCGCTCGCACTCGTATCACAGGACCATATTCCAAAGTATCAGGAGATTGAAAATATTTGACTATGGTATGGAAGTGCACCTTTTCGCCGAATATCGCACTTCCGATGACCCGTGACGGAAGACATAAGAGCTCATTGTATTGCTTAGGGATGTCCATTGGTGTTGGAGGCGACGTCGGCCGAGCAAAGTGATTTGTCCCGAGAATTGAGGACCATTCCTCCGGAAGCGGACATAATTCCTTCCACGCAAAGCAAAAGACATGCATCTTCGGATCCCAGAAAGTCTCCGCCGCACGAAGAAAGTCGTGATTAATCCTCACTTGACGAAGACTCAACAAGTTCGTCAATTTGTATCTTCCAAGCTCTTTTTTCTCTTCCTTGGATAAGGTGCTCATCCAAGTTGCAAGTTTCTTCTCGAAAGCCATGAGAACCGGAAGAATTTCTTTGAATTTAAGGAGAATATGTGAAGAAGACTTTGAAGTGGTGATGAGAAGTGATGATTGTATGAGGTATTTATACACCTTCATGCATAATCAAAAATGGAGAAGACAACCAGCAATGATCATATAGCCGTTGCCCTCCATGATTTCAGCCCATCAACAACGGCTAGCAAAAAAAAAAAGAAAATAAATCAAAACCCGCGCGGGTTTTGATGTGGCCAGATCCGTGTACGCGCTCGCCCAAGCTCAAGGCCCGGGCCTGCTGAGGAGAAAGCCCGCGCGGGCTTTCAGCCAATATGGGCTCGCCTTTCCGCGGTCCAGCTCACCCGTTTCTAATTGTATTTGGGCCATGGCATCAAATTGGCCCGTTTGTGTATTTTTAATGTTTCGGATCCTAACCCAATGATGCTCGGTTCTGAAATTTTTTGCTCGAAGTTTACTCTGACACTTAAGTTTTCGTTTGCTTTTTATTTCCTTTTTCTTTTTGGGGAAGCGGGATTAAGTTGGGGATTAAGCCCGTCATATAGAGAATTGTTCAATGCATTAATAAAATAAAGTTGTGCATCCACCAAGTCTAGCATAAATAAAAAAAAAGAGTAAAATGCATAAAAGTCTTGCATTAAAAAATAAAAGCAGTACAAATTAGCCTCACATAACAAAATAAAGAAAAATGCATAGAGTCCTGCTTGTTTTTGGTTTGATCACCACAGGGAGCCCGAATCGCCGCTGTCCTCGACCAGATCGGCACCAGCATGAGAAGTCCCAGCATTAGAAGCGCCTGTATGCAAAAATAGGTGTCCTGTGAATAGTAGTCGAACAGGTCTTCTGCGGTGGCCCAGACAAGGGAACTTCGGATGGATGTACGCTCGACGGTGATGATATGGAACGCTCCCGTGAACTGGCTAGCCATGAATGATCGGGAACACGCCACTCAACAGAAGGAGTAGGCCACACAGGACCAGTTCCGTAACCGGGGGTTGGCCAACCAGAAGAGGTAGACCCTCCTAGCCAAGAGTGTTGGGGTGCAGACCACTCTTGCGTACCCGCAGGCCATGAAGGACCCATTCCAGGAGCCGGGACTGACCATCCAGCAGAGTAAGAGCCAGAACCAAAGGAGGAGGCGTCGTATGGTGCAGGACGTGAGGTAGCGTCATCCGCTAGGGCCTAACCACCAGGATACCCTACGGATGCACCTGAGTCATGGTCCCTCACCACAATCTCTCGACCACGCAGCGTAACGCACCGGCCGAGGCGCGAGTGAGAAGGCCGGTTGGTAGCACTCGATTCTGAAGCATCCTCCACCCAATAAGAATGAGGTTGAGTATCGCCACCGTACCCAACGCTGTAATGCGAGCCCCCTTGGCCAGAATGCTATCTCAGGGACATCTGAGCCATGTCTTCGTTCATAGGTCGACGGCCTCTGCTACCAGATCCGCTACGATGTGACCCCGTGGAATGATGACCTTCAGCCATGATGCCTTTACCACGACCCTCCGGCACGGCTGCCAGAGGAGGACGAGAGGACCTACCAGCCTCCTCCCGTGATCGGCCTCGGGAAGAATATTCCCTTGCCGAAGAGCGACGTGGGGGCTCGGTACGAGGAACTCCCGCAGTAGAGCGTCGAGGTGGTTCCCGAGGAACAGACTCAGCATCAGCCTCCATGTCAGCACGCCCGGCGGTGTTCCCGCGATATCTGCCTGAGCCCGTAAATGATCGGTTGACGTATTTCAACATAGTACTCCATTCTTTGGTCACTTGCCTGAAGACAGACCATTGTGGATGAAAGGCAATAAAGACAAAGGCTACACATGCATAATTGGCACATGAGGTAAAAGGAAGCAACAAGATATGAGGGATTACCGGTTTCCGATCAAACTCTTGGAGCGCAGAGCACTGACTGCTAGTCTCAACCTCCAAGAAACCGCCGATCTTCCTTCCCGCCGGTTGGGCCTCCACCTCAGCAGCCATAGCATAGGGTCCCAACTACAAGACTTTATGGTTAGGAGTCGACAACATAAAGAAAAGTGAGAAATACCTACCACTCGGGGCACTAGACGACTCAAGTAGCGTTGGAATTCCTCATTAAAATGCTCCCGTGGAACGTCATGCACGAAGTTATCGAAATCTCGACCGCGAATCCAATTTTCTAAGACGTCCGGAGCGACGCGCCAAGGCTCGAACATATGCTCTAGAGGATCCCGGGGTATGAGGCCAGGATATCCACCTAGGATTTGCCTCGTAGCTCTCTCCCCCAAGTACCATATGAAACCCGAGGGTCCCTCCATCAGGATGCGGAGGTGAGTATCATGCTCCACTTGTTGCAAGGGGTGGGCAATCTACTCAAATCAAACCCTGCCCATGGACGCCAATTCACATGGTCCTGTGAAAGAAAGAGAGTCATCTCAAGAATGAAAAAAATAATAATATATAATGTCAGGCATAAAGAAATGCCGGGGTGAGATCATCCAGTGTGCGATGGATATGGTCAAGGCTACCCAGCTGGAATTTTTTCCCTCGTATACCCTCAGCAGTCCAACGTTCAGCATCCGGGGCTGTTCTATTTCTCTTGGAGCGAATGCCCAGAGACAGGATATACACATATGCCCACGATTGCATGAATATAAAGTGAAAATAAATAGTAGAAGAGTAGCAGAACTACAAAGAGAAGAGTCTCAGGTACGTACCTCGAGCACCTTCCACAAAGAAGGACCATACTGAAAGCGGGTATGAGACTCGTGGAGGTAAATCGGATCATCATCCAACGTCAGTCTGACACCGCGACGAAGCCAAAGGAGGAAATTCGCATACGGAGCCTTGCCCCAATTCAAGTTCCGAACCTCGTTCAAGTCCAAGAGATTCCAGAACCAGGTCAAAGTAATGTTATCTCCCCAGTCGGCAAAAAGAGTGGCGGAAATGACATAAGCCAAGAAGATAAAGCGGCATTGATCTCCAAGCAAATTCTGAAAGTTGGCATCACGAATGGTCGCCTCAAAGTGCGCATATGCGAGGTTGGATAGGCCCTGACATGGGCCTAAACGCGCTGACACCGGACCCAGCAAGTCCAGAACCATCGGCGGAACCTCGGCATTAAAAACTACGTCACGCCCACCCCAAGGAAGATCGGTGATCATAACAAAGTCTGCGGGGGTAATCGTCATCTCACCCACAGGTAGATGGAAGGAGTTGGTCGTGTCCCAAAACCTTTCCGCCATAGCGCGGCCTATCACTCGAAATGTACGGCCTTTCCAGGCCACCAGGCATTTCCAGAATGGCATGAGTCCGGCCGCAGTAAGGGTGTTGCTAACGAAATCCCCGGGAATTGAATCGGCTACCTTAAGGAGATCCTTTAGGACGCCGGGAGTTTTCAAATTATCCTCCTAATGACGAAACGAGAAAGGGGAAAATTAAAGTTGGGGGCTCACCTAATGCATTGACCAAGGAATAGTCTTTAGGCCCTAGCTGGACCCAGCACCAATACTGGGCCCACAGCCATGGCCCGCAAGATAAAGTATTTGAAGAGAAAAAAAAAAGATGGCAAAAAGAATTTGCCGGCCCAAATGAGCCGGCCCAGCAGAACTAAAACCCGCACGGGTTTTGGTTCTGCTAATGCGCCCATCCAGGCCCAGTTTCTTTTTTCGGGGTTTATGGCCCAGAAAACCCGCGCGGGTTTTCCCTGATCAAGTGGGCCGTGTGTTGGGCCGAATATGCATACAACCTATTCCGTTTTTTTTTTTGGGTCGAGTTTGGTCCGTTTCTCAAAATGGTTGCGAATAAACAAAAGGACATCACATGGACATACATATACACCAATTCAAGGCATGCTTAAAGTAATAAAAATCGACAAGACATGAAAAATAAATTCGTGCTTGCTCATTTTTTTATTAAAACTAAGCATCAAAAGAGGAGTTTTCGACAGGTTACCTTGCCATGGGAACGGTAGAACCAAGCATGCTTCCAAGATTAGATAGTGAGATCCGAAGGGTCAACATTTGGACCCGGGATGAAATTGCGCCTCGAAGACATCTCATGAGGCCATGCCGCCGCATGTGGAAGAGGAGGATTTCTGCGACGCTTTTTCTCAAGAACTTGAATTATCTCCAAAAAGCAATTTTCTAGAGAGAGAAAAGAGGAACTAGGGAGATGATGAAAAGAAGTTGAAGATGAATGAAAGAAATGAATAAGGCTTGGCATTTATAGAAATGAAGAATGAATGTGAACCGCTCGTTTTTAGGACCCGCCTCGAGATGCCAAATGCGTTTCATTGGCCGAAAATCCAAAGGTTATCCCTTTGCCAACCAAAGAGGAGACCGAGCTGTGTGGCATCCTCTCGTCCACATAAGTGCATGGCCCACCATTGATTCCCTTCACTAGGAGAAAAAAGAAAAAAAAAAAGAAATCAAGGGCCAAAACCCGCGCGGGTTTTGATCACCCTAAAGGCCCATTTCCACAGCCCAGCGCTTTCCAATGGCCCAACAGGAATATTAAAACTCGCACGGGTTTTATACCAACCAGAAATTTTTGTTTCGGCGGCCCAAGTTCAACGGCCTAAGAGTCCCCAATATTCAGGTAAAAATCTGAACCCATTTGCATTTTCGTGAAAACTAATATATGCTTTTGCGATGATTTTCAAGTTGCCGCATAAAGGAGCACCATCATCCGGTCGCCGCTAAAAGGGACCATCCAGCATGTTGCCGTATAAAAGAGCATCGTCAGCCGGTCGCCACCAAAAGGGACCATCTATTATCCAGTTGCCATACAAAAGAGCACCAACAACGACAGTCTTCAAACGGTTGCCACCTAAAGGCCTCCACCGATGTCGTCAACGACAGTCGTCCAACGGTGGTCACCTAAAGGCCACCCACGATGTCGTCAGCATCAGTCGTCCAACGGTTACCATCTAAAGGTTACAGACGACCTCTTCATCAACAGCAGTAGTTGTCCAGACGGATTCCACCTAAAGGTCTCCAACGACATCAGCAGCAGCAGTCCAGACGGATTCCACCTAAAGGTCTCCAACGACATCTATAGCAGCAGTCGTTCAACGGTCGCCACTTAAAGGTTATCAACGACGTCATCAGTCGGTCGCTATATAAAAGAGCACCGCCAGCATCAAGACAACCATCAAGTCTACTTTGACCTTCGTCCTATTCGGACTCGATCAAAGTGGGGCTCTCTGTAGACACCGGGATTTGCACCAATATAATCCCGACTCATCAAAAGTATGAATAAAAAGCATTGAAGGCCGAATACATTTTTGGGCCAATGTAGCAAGCAATACAAAACATAACAGAAGCGGCCCACTAGCTGAAAAAAACCTGCACGGGTTTTAAGCAGCAGAGACGGCCCAGAACCAAGCCCAGGCCCCAGGCGCGCCCCGATCCAGGGTGCAAAACCCGCGCGGGGTTTCTTTCGCCCAAAACGCGCTGTTTTGCTTGCTTTGTCAGTGATCCGTGCCGAGGGTTTATAAAACCCACGCGGGGTTTCATTTCAGAATCCGGCGCCAAAATCCCATGCAAAAGCCCTTGATTTTAGCCCACATGCTTTGACTTTGGTCTTGACTTGATCCCTACGTGATTTCATGGCATGATCATGAGGATGTGTCCCCCATGATTTTCCCTCCTAAACACTACCCTCACCACTTATAAATACCCCTCCATTCTTTCACTCATCTCATCAACAACTCTCATAATCCATTCACCATTATACTCCCATTCTTACTAAATATCGCCATAATTCCACTCTTACTCTCCTAAACTCTCATCATACTTCTACCATTCTCACCACTCTCATTACCATAACTCCACCAAAAACATCCTCTACCCATCACCATCCTAATCCTCTTATAATCATCCTTCATCCATCAAGTCAAGGGAAGTCAAGGCATTCCGGTCGGCGCATTCGGGCTTCTAAATCAAAGAGGTTCGGCTTTTATGTTTCTTTTTATCATTATTTAATCATGTAATTTATCTTGTACTTTATGTTATGTGCATATTTTGTAAACCAAAAACCCTTCGTTTTATATCGCATGTCAAGAATATAATTTTACGAAATCAATTAAACTTCTCCCCGCTTTATTTCATTTTAATGTCGATTTTAGTAGAGTCCGTTTTCTAACGGGCGAATTCAAGAATTCTTGTAATTCTTGAATTCGTAACCTTACCCCCGAGCTTAGAATCGGGTTTCGTAGACCGGAGTTATTTTCATTATTTTTATGGTTTGTAGGTTTCCTTAAATCGACTGGCGACTCTTTTATTCTTTTTTATAATCTGTTTAATTACTTAACATTTGAATTTACACTAAAAACAATTAAAAATGACTTAATGTTTCCCATTCATTCAAGGGTTAAACCGAGAGAAAACGGGTCATGAAATGATAAAACCCGCACGGTTTTTTTAATTTCTAACCCATTTTTCTCTGGCCCGGGAAAGTAAAGAGCCCGGCCCAACGACAGTCAAAACCCGCGCGGGTTTTGTCTGCTCTTGGCGGCCCGTTTGCTTTCTGTTGGGCCTGAGTCACTGTTTGGGCCGACCTTAAGTCATGTTTAATTTGTTTTTTTATGTAATTTCAAGAATTTAAATAATAAAAAACGGATTTGTAAAATAAATAAAATTTCACCACCCCGAAAATGAATTTCATAAAATAAAAACATTCTTATTTAAGGATTAAGCAACCTTAGTCGGCTCCCGATCATTAAGTATCGCATCGCGGGAAACGTGTTCCCTTTTTCGGGGTCCTACAATAGCCGTTAGCATTAAAAACAGATTCTGGCATTCAACACGATCCGTGTTAGATCAACACGGTCCGTGTTGGGAGCAACACGGTCCGTGTTGCCTAAACACGATCCGTGCTGAGCCGAGAATAGTTTTTCTTGCTCTCTGGAGACCAACACAACCCGTGCTGTTCTCTTATATACTCGTGTTGATCATATTATCAATGTTTATCTTATATATGATCCTTATACTTGTTCCACATGATTCCTCATGCTATATAACCTTCTTATACTCTTGAAATATTTCCAACAATCCCCCGCTATTTCAAAAGTATGTAAAACCCTTGAAATAACTTTACTTAAGGAGTTAACACCCCCGCCATTTGAGATATACCTTAACTTGTAATCACCCGAGAAACCCACAAACATATGCATAATGAAAAGTAGATTGCTCTTTGAACTTTTCACTTAGTATATACAAGCCAAAATTGAATCCAAATCACAAAGTAGACATGTCTTTGAACTTTGGATTTATATTGATCAACTATACTCGTAATACACATACATTTGTTTTTAAATCTTAAGTGCTAAAAACTTTGACACTATTATCCGGCCTTGTGTATCCTTAGTAAGTGTTTCGGAACTTTAGCCCATAGTTCCTTTATGTGGCCACACATTACACTTACATAGGTAGACTTTGTAATTATACCACCCCTGTAATTAGGTTTTCCACAAAGTCCATTAAGAGTATTAATACTCAACCTCTTACCATTACAGATTTCTAAGCATCACTTAACCTGAGATGTATAAAATCGATGCTTCCTACTACTTTAGACAACTCCGTACTCATTTGAACTTTAGAAATTGGTGGTATTCCAATTCGTAAAGTTGAGTCATTGTTGTGAAGTAGTAGATATTTAGGCTACTTAACCCATCTCTAACAACAAGGTCCACTAGATATATAACTATATCTTTACCATGACCTTAATAAGAATATCTTCACCATAATATGAACAAACCATCATATTATTTTTAGATATAATCACATTATACCATGTGTACACTTGATATGGATCCTCTTATATGTTTATCATCCAAAAAACTTATGGATACAAACTTGTGAACAAAACAACCTTGCACTTGACAAACCACTTAACCTTTGATTTATATGAAAATCGAATTTCCAACTTATATGTAATTAAACCATTACATCTCAATCCTTTGCTACATACTTGAACTTATAACTTTAACTCATTGAATAAACAATGGTTCATAATTCTAAATGATTATCTTGTAGAGTTGCAGAGTATACTACCAAGTGTATGATTAAACCATCACATTACCATGATTGTATGCTCTCCTTTTATGTTTAAGTCCACCCTTCAAAGCATATAGCTATGAAGACTTAGACATAATACTTAAACTTTATCATTTACTAAATCCATTGATAAAGATATATCATCTTGAATTTAGAATGATCAAATATATAAAAATTATACAATTCGTATGTAGCAAATAAAATTGATATATGCATACTCAACTTACGCAAACAACATAGATCATTCTCAATCATGATTATCCGGAAACCTCATAAATTAAACTTTATGAACTTACCTCAAAGAATAACCATTTCCATAATCATGAACTATAGTCTATCGCAAATATGCATAATTCCTTATGTATAAAAATACTTCGTTATATTCTATTACATGCTCTTATAAACTTGAAAAATTAACAAGACAAACATGATTCAACTTATATTTATGAATACACTAAAACACATGAGTAATCATGATCAATCTTATACTTATTAAATCATGTTTGATATTTCATATGCCATAACTCAATGAATACATATATGTAAACATATACATATTGACACATAAACCATACAAAAGTATGAAATCTTCTCATATATCTTATGCAATCAATTCACTTATTTCATAAAGAAATTTATCTTATAGTGAACTTGCATAAAATTTTAATAAACTCTTATCATATTAAAATATGATTGAATAACATGAGAAACTTACAACAACCAAACATGTAGATTAACTTATGTCCATGTCACTTATGAATAACTTGCATTACTTGAGAACATAGTTGCAAGTACATGACTCACAACTACTTAAATTAGCATGTAGTAAAATATGCAATACTTAAGCTTACTAGCATGATCAAACTTATTGGCAAAATATTAAGTGAATAAACCTCCACCCATATTTCCTTGTCAAGAATAAAGCATGTTCTTGTCTACATATATTTCCATGAATAAAAGGAAATAAACAACTTATGATTCTACACACTCATATCATCACATAAATCAATTTTGCACTTAGAAAAATCAAGCAAAATTGCCTTAAACACTTATAGGATCAAGTGATTATTCTTAAACTTGTAATGACATAAACAACATAGAGTCAAATACTTATTTTAATCAAACAAACCAAAACTTAAGTCCTCTTGGCATGCTTGAATAAATCTTAAAACTCTATAAACATTCATAAAGATGAATCACATGACAAGATACTTGTAAATATGCATGAAAGTCAATACTTAAATAAATTTCATACTTGACTTGAACTTAGTACAAACACTCAACAAAAATCATATGAAATTTCCTTTGCATAATTAGCTAAGAAAATTTGCCAAATAAGCTTGTAGGTTCAACTTGTTAGAAATAATCATGAGTCTTTACTTATGCAACATCTTATAAGCATAGAAAGCTTTCTTATCAAACTTATACATATTATGAATTCCCATACTTGTATCCATATTATGGATATTTAATAATATTTTGAAATAGCCTAGACAACTTGTGTATATGTACCTTAAACTTATACATACCATTAATCATATAAACATGATTAATCCTTTGTCTTTCTTATTAACTTGTGTACTCTTATATTTCCAATAGTTAGGAAATTATATTAGCCATTTATAAACTTAATTGTACAAAATAAATCACACAGTGGCGGATCCAGGATTTAAAGTTAGTGGAGTCAATGATAATTTACTAAAAAAAAAATTAAAGTTTAATAGTATTAGGTATATACCTATACCTACATCCATAAATGATGTCAAATTTTCTAATCACCTTGTCACTTTTTATTTATCAATTTTACAATTCCAATAATTAAAATATTTATGTTACCCTTAATTAGTGAATAAGATTGTATTTTCCAAATTCAATTGTGTTTGGCAATGAAAGAGAGCAAAAATCTAGAGAATCAAAACCAAAAAAAGAAAAAGAAAAAGAATCCAAAATTTGCACCCAACAAGTCTCGAACCACATCCCAGCAACTACCCCTTACACATAATGACGCTAACCAGTGAGCCAACCACTTGACGACACTTCCTTTAATGTATTTTCATATGCAAAAGCAATATATATTCTTAAAATGTATTTTTATTTTCAAAGGCAGATTTTTTTTTCCCCAAAATTTCAATGGAGTCATTTGACTCCACTGCCACTGAGCTGGATCCGCCCCTGATGTGATTTCTCATATATAATTACTTATATGGCTTCTTGTACACAAACTTACTATTTCATCTTAATAACCACTTAATGTTGCCAAGTAACTTATCAACATATATAATCACATATATGTGTACTTGTAAAATAATGATAATTATTATGCTTTTCTTATTACAATACTTATAAGCATAATAAAAATATACTCATGATAATAATAGAAATTTGAACCTTAATGCACACATAACTTATAGTGGATTTCTTAAGACAATAAACAAGCCACTTGTATGCATTCAAATAATTCTCATAAAAATTACACTTATATGCAAAGCCTATCTTAATAATCAAATTCATATTTGACTTTCAATTGCATAAACTCATTGTAATAATAGAATCATAAACTTGAGATAACCAAATACAATTTCATGGCAACTTATAAATTAAAAACATAATACTTATGCCAATACTTATATTCTATTTTCCATGCTTCAAACTTAATCATAAAATTAACTTGTTAATCATGCTATTAAACAATACTTGAATAACAACAGACAAAACAATAAGCATTAAATCATTCATACCTATCACTTATAAACATGGAACAAGATTTCCAAACATGATATTAATAAAAGGTCTAATCAAGTTGTACTCATCCTTCATATTAATATCAAAAACAATAGGCGGAATAAACTTAAGGATACTTGAACATGTGAATAAACATGGAAAAAATTCAGATTATAAGAAGCAAAATATAATCTTGCTACAATGAATTTCCACATTAAAAACTTGTAACTTAAAACATCCAACCAAAGAATCTTTTTAATGACAATAACCTCATCCTTATTACTAGTAAGAAATTTCATAGCCAACTTAAAACATATGGCTAAAATAAACTTGTAACTTATGTAGGTGTTCAATGGTGCACTTAATAAAATATAAATAAATAAATATTTATTTTGACTTTTTCTTGTACCATCCATCAACAACTACCTTATCATGGAATTTCAATACACTTATCCTTGATGGCAATTCTTATAAACCAATAAAACATGTCAAAGGCAATAAAACATATTCATTGGTATTAACTTGATAATATTAAGAAGCAACTTAAATATGGTCAATGCACATGCATATAACCCCCAAATAAACAACAACTTAATTACCTTTGACCTCCTTGTAAATGCCTTGTTATTACATTGCCCTTAATCCATGTAAACCTCATTGCATAATCACGCAACAATTCTCATGATGAACATCAAGATCTTGTACTTTTATTGTCATTCTTGTGTATCAATTTCTCATCTATACCAAACACATATAGATAAACAAATGATTAATAAACTTTTAATCATTAAACTTGCTCAATAAAACTTATATGAAAAATTGATACTAATAAACTTGTAAAATATAAACTTATCTTTGTAATCCCTCTTGAATCTTGGATGTCCAACTCTTAGCCTCCTCCAATCTTGTCTTGTAAAATAGTTCTTAAGATTGTTGGAAAATGGTGTTTGACAACGGCTTGAATCTTCATCATCTTCTCTTGGTATCTTGATCTTCTAGCGGTACATGTGACAAGACGGATATTGAACTTAATAACCAAATGGTTAACTTGACTTGTTTGGATAACGCTAAGAGTCATGGCCTCGTACTCATTTTCCTTAAGAACTATTTATCATACTTAAATGTTCAAAGGGATAAAACTTAGCTCTTGTCGCACTCAAGACATAGGTTTCTCACTTGATTCTCTCAAGTATAGCTGCAGTCTATATTTGAGAGGATGTGATTATAGAATAGAATAGATGCTTGTGATTATCTCAAATGACTTAGGAATGTCTCCTATTTATAAGAGACTTCCACACCTAATCCAACCCTAATTACATCCCTTAGTCAAAAGTGTAATTAAGGTCCTTAATGGAGAATCAAGACCTTGACTTGGTCATGATAATATAGCTGTTGGATCTTAATACCGAGCTTAATATTGATATTATAAACTTAATACTCAAGATAATATAGCCGTTAGCATTAAAAACACATTCTGGCATTCAACACGATCCGTGTTAGATCAACACGATCCGTGTTGGGAGCAACACGGTCCGTGTTGTCTAAACACGATCTGTGTTGAGCCCATAATAGTTTTTCTTGCTCTCTGGAGACCAGCACGACCCGTGCTATTCTCTTATATACTCGTGTTGATCATATTATCAATGTTTATCTCATATATGATCCTTATACTTGTTCCACATGGTTCCTCATGCTATATAATCTTCTTATACTCTTGAAATATTTTTAACAGAGTAGACAGCAAAAAATGAAGTGGATTCAAGGATTTGCACAGGCTGGAGAAAAAAATTTGTAGGTGTATAAGTGTATTTACAACTAAGAAGACATGTAAATTAATTTTTTTGTTCATCGGTATTTGAATTTTGACATTTCACGAGAAATGAGAAAACATTGTTTTTGATTTAGTTATTGTATTTCCTTTTTCTATAAAACTAAATTAAATATAAAAATTAAAATGGAAGAAATTATTGAATTATTTGAACCTGATCAGAGTTTCTGGACATTGACAGACATTGACCTGTGCAGCACAATTCGCAGCTTGTGACATAAATTGGTGTCCACAATTGTTAAGCTTTTCTAGACAGTATTTTATGTCACAAATAAATTGTGACACGCATTATTGTGACACAGAAAACTAAATTAAATATAAAAATTAAAATGGAAGAAATTATTGAATTATTTGAACCTGATCAAAGTTTCTGGACATTGACAGACATTGACCTGTGCAGCACAATTTGTAGCTTGTGACATAAATTGGTGTCCACAATTGTTAAGCTTATCTAAACAGTATTTTATGTCACAAATAAAATTGTGACACGCATTATTGTGACGCACATGATGTGCGTCTAGAATCATTTTTGTGTCAACAAAAGCTGTCTAGAAATGCTTGAAATTGTGTCAAGAATTAGCATATTTGTTGTAGTGTGAAGACATTATCATAGTAGGAGCATGTTGGATCAATCCTCTCAAGAAGAACTCATATGAATATATTTTAAAGGGCCAGAAGATCCTTAATCAAATGAGTTCTAATTAGATGCAAGCTATCAAAGAAAATTAATTATAACACCATTATTAGCAAAGATATGGATCGAATCCCTTAGATTCCTGGGTTCTATACAAGTGATGTTTGTGTTGGTCTTGTAGACCCATATGTAAACTATTTGAATATAGTATGGCTTTACTTGATACATCAATGAAATAATCACTTGTATGTTTACTATCAACTTGCAACTTGGCGCTTGCAAGATTGTTTGCTCAATTAATTTACGAGCACATTTCAAATTATCAATCAAGAAGATTCATCTTGATAGTGATGGTGAAGATTTTTGATAGTTTTTATATGCCAATGGACATAGATGTTAAGCATCCTATGTAAAATGTTTATATGTAAAATGATCTTGTAGAATCATTCATTTATGAGATGTTGAGTATATAATAAATGACAAACCTATTATTTCTGAGAGTGGAGCTTACTACAATTGTTCAGGGAAATGTCATGTTACATGCACCAACATTGATCCAAATAAGGCCAAGAGGTTATCATGAATGTTTATTTCTCCCCTACAATGGTGTTTGGCCATGAGCCAAAAATCTCCCACCTATGAATTTGAGCATGTGCGATGTAAGCTCCATGATAACGCACTAAGATGGAACCCCAAAGGAATCGGGAATATATGTTGGGTATATCCATACTTAAATATAATAGAACCATTCATTGGAAATATACTTATGACACATTTTGTCGATTATGATGACACAATTTTCCCAACATTAGGGGGAGAAATCAAGTTGTTGGACAAGGAAATAAGTTGGAACGAATTATTATGATCCTCATACAATGTAATGTAAACTGGAAGTTCAAATATAATTCGTCTGCAAACTTGAGCGAATCTACTGCCATATATTCTACTTACCGACAAAGAGTTGTTAGATCCTATGTCCCAACTACTAATGCTCCTGTAAGAATTGATGTCCCAGTAGGAAAAATTGAATTATCAATGAGTCTCGACCACATATGAAGCGTGGTAGACTAATCGGTTCCAAAGACAATAGTCCTCGAAAAAGGAAAAGGAGCGAATAATTAATGATAACCGAAATGAGGAAATTTGGACTCCAGAAGAGCCCTCAATCATGACAAATGTGGAAGTTGCACCACAAGCTGAGGCACTTGAAATTCGCGAATATGATGAGATCCCAATTAATTATGTCATGAATTGGATAAGGTGGAACCGAAATGAAGTCTACGTCGATATAGCATTTGATTATAAAATATAGCGCTCACTACTGTGAGTAATCATGAGGATCATGAGTTTAAGTCTGTTAATAAACACAAACAAAGATGAGATTGGCCAAGTGGAAAGATGCATTTAAGAATTAGATTCGCTTGTAAAATCAGAAATATCAGGACCTGTTGTCCATACACCAAACTGGTGTAAAAATTGTTGGATACGGTTAAGTCTTTGTGTGAAAAAGAATGAGAAAGGGAGATTATGAGATATAAGGCACAAGAAGCAACTTTTTGCACAAGTGCTTTCGCAAAGACTTGGTATCAACTATGAAGGAATATACTCCTATGTAGTCCATGTCACTACATCACGATACCTTAAATTTGGCAGTACATGAAAAATTAAGTATGCATCTTATAAATATCGTTATAGCTTATGATAATTTTAATAATGATGTTTATAAAAACTCCTGAAGGGTTCAAAGTGCCGGAAGCACAGACTAAAATTCTCGAGAATATTGGTTATTTAGTTGATAGACATTTATGTGATTAAAGCAATATGGACGCATATTGTATAATCAAAGGAAATGATTAAATGATCCGGATGCTGATTGTTTGTAAATGTTATTGATGGTTTGGACTCCCGAAGAGCCTCAAAAGTTGTGGATTGCTTTAGAAGCGTATTTGGAATGAAAGATTTTGGTAAAATATGTTATTGCCTTGGTTTACAAGTTGCACTTTTTGAGAATGCTCTTACATACATAAATTAATTTATGTAGCAAAATCTTAAGATAATGTTGCATGAGCAAATCACTCCCTTTTAAGTACCCTAGTTGTGGTACAGTCATTTGATATGAAAACAATCCCCCTTTCAATCCCGAAAAGATAATGAGAAATTTAACGGTCCTGAAGTACCGTATTTGAGTCATGAAGTATTGTAATTGGGTCCTGAAGTACCATATTTAAATGATATTGAAGCACTGACGTATCTTCCTAAACATACATGATCTAACCTATTTCGGTGCCTCGATGATACTAGCGATGTAGATATTTATTATCCTCATCAGCTCAAAGTTAGTTTGATTAGCTATGGATATTTACCTAAATCATATGACTCTTGATCACATACTAGTTATGTGCACGCTAAGCAAATTCGTTTCAGTGAGAATTAAGTTGATTCATGTATCAACTCAGTCATGAAGTTGAATTACATCAACTCAATGATCTTAATTGATGTTCTCATCAGGGGGAGTAATACGCGTTGTACTCTTTTTCCCATATCTGAGGTTTTGTCCCACTGGATTTTTCTTAGAAAGGTTTTTAATGAGGCAACATATATTTGCGTATAAAGAAGTGTGTACTCTTTTTCCTTCACCGGGTTTTTCTCCCAATTGGGTTTTTCCTAGTAAGGTTTTAATGAGGCATACTCTTTTAGATGATGGACATTCAAGGGGGAGTGTTATGAAATAATATATTTGTGAATGTCCATATATCAATCAGATATCTATTGAGTATCTTTATCTGTTAAGATGATATAATATAGGAGGATTCTATTCCATATGAAATCTATACTGCATAGAACTCTTGCTATGTAACTAGTATAAATACCCCTTGTGGGTTATGAATAAATCATCCAATTCTCCTCTCTCATTCTCTCTTGTCTCTATTGTTCTTCTCTATTATTCTCTCTATATTGTGTTCATATATTTATTACTTTATAACAAGGTGAAGTTCTCGTGGTTAATAGGCGGTGAACCGGTTTTGTTGATGACGTGGCAGGCGGAGCAAAAAAAAAAAAAAAAAAAGCTGAGGTGTTAAACCCCCACTAACCGCGTTACCCCTAATTTTTTCCCCACTTCAAACTCCCTCTGTTAATTATTTTCACCCCACTTTAAACTCCCTCTGTTACCTTTACTTTTTTTTCCCGTAAATGTTGAATTAGGTGAAAGAAAGTAATTCCACCCAATTTACTTTCTACCAACCTTTCAATGCCCTAATTGTGACATCCCTGTTTGACGTCAGCACGATTCAGTAGCTTCCCTCTTGCTTCCCCATTCAAATTGCTTCTCAAATTCAACTTGTTCTTCACATCCCAGTTTGATTTCGACGAACGACGGTACAGAGAGGAAGAATTGGGCGATTTTGTTGATTTTTGCACATCCCTGAGTTGATTTCGACGAACGAGGGTACTTAAATTTATGTTGAATTTTGTGGTGATTTGTATTTGTGATTATTGATTTAGGGTTTGGTATTTTAGGTTTTAGGATTTAGGGTTTGGTATCAGTTCAATTAGAGGATACATAAATTAAGTGGAAACCAAAAAAACAGCTCAATTAGGGCTCACCTTCCATAAAGGACAACCAAAAAACATCCTCCCTTTGTTAGGTCCCTTGTTACATCTTTGATAAGTAACAGGAAGCTTGTGCCCATATAGCTTGATCTCTTTCTCATCACCCTGTGCAATTTGCTTCCCTTTTCCCTTCCCCCCCATTGTCAATTCCAGAAAACCCTAATCGTCCACCGACTTCAACAACCAACCCAATAGAAACATAGAGAGACAGAGACGACGAGCTCGAGAGAGAGAAAGAGACAGAGAGCCCAAAGAGACTAACTAGGCGGAAGATATTGACAGACGAAGAAAGAGATAGACAAAGGTTGCAAGTGTTGCCATGGTGAGCTCCTGAGAGAGAAAGAGGTTGCAAG
Organism: Portulaca oleracea; assembly: GCA_029582165.1. Lineage (NCBI taxonomy): Eukaryota > Viridiplantae > Streptophyta > Magnoliopsida > Caryophyllales > Portulacaceae > Portulaca > Portulaca oleracea. The sequence continues at coordinate 33,252,405 of CM055868.1, read as the reverse complement.
CAGCGATTGAAATTTGAAAGGAAAGAAAATAGCAAGTGAACAGTGAGTGAGGGAGATTTACGGGAAAAAAAAAAGTAAAGGTAACGTGAGGGAGTTTGAAGTGGGGTGAAAAAAATTAACAGAGGGAGTTTGAAGTGGGGTGAAAAAAATTGTGAAAATTATTGGTGACGGGGAAGTAACGGGGCTAGTGGGGGTTTAACACTTCAACCGGTTTTTTTACTCCGCCTGCCACGTCATCAACAAAACCGGTTCACCGCTCTATTAACACGAGTGGTATAATAACGTTACCTAGGTCTAAAGGTTGGGTATATTATTGTCCAAAAGTAAAGGTTGGTATATTACGATCCAATACCCCCAAAGGTGAGTATATATATTATAATCCAATTTTCCTATTATAAATGCTAGAATGAATCTACTATCCTTCTTTCTCAACCAAAAAATAGCTAAAAGGTACCCTCTGTTTTACGGAAACTATTTTTTGGGGACCATATTATTGAAAATTATAATTGGGTGAACAATGTTTTTAAGTACCTATTATTTGGAGACAAAGCTCACTAAAACCTACCAGAATCTGGCAAAATATATAAATTGACTAACATGTCCCTGTAATTAAATGTTAATGACTAACCTACCCCTTCAATGTTGAATCTCTTTAGCTCCCAAAACATACAGCTTATGATTGAGCGTGAAACCTACCGGAATCCGGACATTGTCATATTGAGAGCCCATAAGTATAGCAGCAATCCCACTAGGTTTAAGGATCCACTCGATTTCACTCATAAAGAGTGTTGGAACACTGACCTCGTTGAGATCCCTCATTATGACAAAATCAAATGAATTGTCATTAAAGTCAAGCTCACAAATGAACTGCTTATGATTGAGCGTGAAAAATGGGTGTTTGTGAACTGAAAGGACATCTGAGAAACCCATTTCAGTCAACGCCATTGCAGCCTCAGCGGAGCTCTGACCAATACAGAGAGCTTTTGCACCATAATTCAACATGTTCTTGCTCATTAGCTCCATAGCCGCATCGACATGATAGCTTGTACCATGGAAGATAAGCATTGCCATTTGCAACCATGAAGATCGGGGCATCAACATCCAAAGCGGACATTGTCATATTGTAGCAATTGAGGAGCTCAACAATGGTTGATTTGCAGAGCCTTGGAGGCCATGGGAGATAACATGACCATTGTTTAAGTAGAGCGAGAATCAAGGATGATTGCAGGCCAGGGAAGGTGAAGGAAGAGGATGAAGCAACATACCAGATGAGTAATTAGGTGAGTCATTTAATGATTAATTACAAGGGTAGGTTAGTAACTTCATATTTTTCGCCGGATTCTGATTAGTTTTGGTTAGATTGTCGCCAAATAATAGATACCAAATAACATTGATCGCCCCATTATAATTTCTAATAATATGGTCCCAAAATATAGTTTCCGCAAAATAGAAGGTACCTTCGAGCAACTTTTTGTTTCTTAACCCCATTTGTGAAATCTCATTTAATAGATAATAAAGACCATTGATTCATTTCAATACAAAATCTTCACCGTTGGATCAAAAAGATGGAAAAAAAATAATTGCATTGTAGTTGCAAAATTAAAACAGACGGAAAAAATAACTTCATAATGACTTCTACCCAGCCCTTCCCTCCCTTCATCCTAGCCATTGATTTTTTTTAAAAAAAAATCAAATATCGAGCGTTAATTCAAAGAAATAAAAAACTAACTAAACAAATATTCTACTACGTGCTCCATCAGATTCTTCAATAACTGTCTATCCATCATATCTATTATTATTGTTTCTCAATAACTGTACATCCATCTTCCTCTCTCTCTCTCTCTCTCTCTCTCTCTCTCTCTCTCTCTCTCTCTCTCTCTCTCTCTCTGTGTGTGTGTGTGTGTGTGTGTGTGTGTGTATATATGAGAAATTGGATTCTCAAATAATTCTCCATGCCCAGCCAGGTATTTATTCTGACTTTAATGTTACTGTAGGAGGCAAAAATTTGTCGACAAATCAGAAAATGACACGTTGAAAATAATTTAAATTTATTTAGCCGCCACGTGTTAAATTAATTACGGAGGTCCATTTAATTAAATTTTAAATGGAAATATATTATGACCAATAGCGTCGCGACACGTGTTAATTATGATGCAGAAAATCATAATTATTTCTTTATTTTAAATAAAGGGATAATTAATTAATTTTGGCCCAAGCCCAAAGCTGACTCAAACCCTAGGCAACCCTAGCCTCCATAGCCTATAAATAGGGGAATTCTCCCTCATTTTCAACACACACTGCAGTCTACCCCCGACGGCATTCGGCATTTTGCACTCCAGAGGCTCCAGAAGATCAAACTGCCAGCGACATCCAGCTACCAAGCGCCAAGGATCGAAGTCTGCAGAAGCTCAAGATCGAGTCTTCAAGCCTCTACCGCGTCAAGATCATAAACTGCTTCAGAGTTCTTCGGCAAAACCTGCGAAACCTTCAGAAGATTGAACTACAAGCGACGTCCAGCTATCAAGCGCCAAGGACCAACGCTTGCTAGTTCAACAGCTTCTGTTCTTCGCATCAAAGACTGCAGTCATCTTCCTCATCTGGTTCATCGATCGAGACCAAGCACTAAGCCCTCGCATCCAACAACCAAGAGAACTACAACCAACAGTCAATCTTCAGCTGGTTAAACTTCGAGCTGACTTCAGCTACCAAGCACTAAGAGGATCAACGCTCAAAACCTTCAGATCAAGGACTACAGCTGAGTTCTTTAGCTCGACCTGCATTTGAAATCGAGATCAAGCGTCAGCGCCCTCGACTCATCCAAGCTTCTAGGAGATCGAATCAGAGGATCATCATTATTGTATTAAATACAGAGATTGTACCCGCATACATTCAAATATTTATACAAATTAATTTGTTTCTCAATTTTTTGTCTTTATTTATTTCAGGCTCGAAATTTGTGTTTACAAATTTGGCACACTCGGTGGGACATCTCTGCCTCTCATCTCTTTCTCCAAGAAGTCAAATTCGACCTTCGATTCAAGCGACGTGAAGGCCGTCAACATGGAGGGAAAGATAACTGAACTTGAGGCTATGTTAATCAGGTTTTCCAGGGAAAGTGAAGAGAAAGACAAGAAGATCAGCGAACAAAGTGAACAGATCGCGAAACTGATGAGGAAGATAGAGAAGCGCCCTTATGAAGAGTCTGATGAAGAAACTGACAAGGAGGAATCTGACAAAGAGTCTTCTAAGGGTGATGGTGATGGCGACGGTGAAAAAAAGAAGGTCTCGTCTTCAGGATCAATGACTGCGAAAGAGATCCAAAGTATGATTGCCAATGTAGTAAGGGCTCAACTCGGAGAGGCATCGAACAAGAGTCACTTGTACACCAAGCCCTACACAAAGAGGATCGATGCACTACGGATGCTACTAGGATATCAACCCCCAAAGTCCAGCCAATTTGATGGGAAGGGTAATCCTAAGCAGCACATCGCTCACTTCATCGAAACTTGTAGCAATGCCGGCACGGAAGGAGATCGGCTAGTGAAACAATTCGTCCGTTCTCTGAAAGGAATCGCATTTGACTGGTATACGGATTTAGAGCTTGAATCTATCAATAGTTGGGAACAAAGGGAGCAAGAGTTTCTCAACAGGTTCTACTGCGCTCAACGGGTCGTCAGCATGATAGAGTTGACAAATACCAAACAGTGGGAGGGCGAGCCAGTACTTGACTATATCCATCGTTGGAGGGCTCTTAGTCCTGAATGCAAGGATCGCCTCACCGAAGCTTCAGCTGTCGATATGTGCGCTCAAGGGATGCACTGGGAGTTACTCTACATCCTCAAGATGGTCAACCCTAAAACCTTTCAGGAGTTGGCGACGAAGGCACATGATATGGAGATCACCATAGCAAGTCGACGGGGAAGGAATGCATCTTCATCCGAATCAAGGAATGGTGCTAGTGGGTACAAGAAGAATGAAAAGTCATCGAAGACTTCTACAAAGGAGTCCATGGCTATTTCAATGTGTGAACCAGTGAGAATCTCTGCTAGGCCTAAACCTAAAAGGGAGAAATTCACTTCCTCGAAAGATACTGAAAGGAAGCCCCTTACAATGAAGGAGCTTCAAGAAAAGAAGTACCCATTTCCAGACTCAGATTTGTCAGGAATGCTCGACAACCTGGTAGAGACAGGAGTCATCGAACTTCCACAACCAAAGAGGCCAGAAGAAGTGGGAAGAACTACCGATCCAAGATACTGTCGTTATCATAGGGTAGTCAGCCACCCTCTAGAGAAGTGTATCACACTCAAGGAGCGGATCAAGAGACTAGTTGAAGATGGGCAGATCATACTGGACTTGGATGACAATGTCGAAGCTAATTATGTTTCAGCACAACCAATTCCAGTCGAAAGGAAGGAATTCTTGATGATTCATTTTGGACGTCAAAAACCAGTTCCTATTCTTGTGCTAGTCCATGCCTCTCAAGATGAGCCTAAGCCTGAGCATGTATTAGAAGTTCTAGATGGAGATGAAGAATGGATCATAACCAATCGATGGAAGAGTAGGGGGCAGAGTGAAATCCAAACAACAACGCCTTGTCAAAGTAAGCAGCAAAAGAGAAGTAGTAATCCTCAACCTTTGATGGAGAGCAAGAGGCTTGGAGTCATCAAGAAACAAGGACTGGGTTCAACTGAGTTGCCTGAGCGAGGCCCTCGTGTTCCTATCATGTTGGAGGAATATTTTCCGAAGTATTTCTTTGGAGAAGTTAACAATGTTGCAGCTGTGAACACGACCTCCTGCTTCGAGATCGAAGAAAATGATAACGAAGGAATGGAGTATCAGCCTAGGTTAAAGCTCTCCATGTTCGATAGGTTGGGACAGTCAGCTTCCTGCAAACAGACATCTGTCTTTGAGCGGATAAGGTGTCGAGGGGAGCGCAAAGCCTCGATCTTCAGCAGGATCAAGAATGGTATGAGATCAAAGTCTTCTATATTGTCAAAGATCAAACAAGTTGAAGAGGTGGCAAACTCACAAGCCGACCAGGAAAAGAGCTCCGCATTCAGCCGCCTTGGAGTCATCAACGAAGTTCAAAGCACCATCCCATCTCGCATGAAGCGGTGTTCAACATGGAAGTAAAGACTGAAAGATCCCTTAGAGTGAAGAGACGCACTGTGATCTTCACCGGTCATCAAAGCAAAAAATAACATCAACATGGAGCTTGAGCGAGAGGAGACACTTTCTTCTACCAAAGTCGAAATCTAGCAAAATGAAGATGTAGCTCCCGAGCAAGAGCCTAAACTGTTCACCAAAACAAAAAAAGATTTCATTTTCAGTTCATCTGCATTTTAGTTCCTTTCAGTTTTATCATTGTAATACTCCTGGCCCGCAAGAGTATAAACTGTGCACGGCTAAATTAATAAATAAAATTTTCATTTCTCTTTTAAATTTGAACTACGTTTGGCTCGATCCTTATGGCTACCCTATCCCTTAAGGTTCGTAGGCAATTTGGGTCTAGATCTAAATACAGTCATACCCAAGAAAGAAAAATCCATCGCAGATCACCAAATTTTGAAGACTTTCCTGGTCAACAAACTCCGAGACTTTCAAGTCAAAGACTCTCAATTCACCAACTCTCAAGTTACCAAAGTTAAAGACTCCCAAGTCAAAATTAAAGACTTTTATAAGTCAAGGACTCCCAAGTCAATCAAATAAAAGACTCTCAAGTCACCAGATTCACTGACTTCCAAGTCAACGGAAATTAAAGACTTCCAAGTTAGCAAAAAATTCAAGACTTTCAAATCAACGGACTTCAAGACCCTTAAGTCACCAAGTCTCTTGACTCCCAAGTCAACAATAAGACAAAGACTTCCAAGTCAGTCCAACTCCCTCATCAACGAGCCTCATCACTCCCAAGTCGACAAAATGAAAGACTTCCAAGTCAATCAAATTCAAATCAACAAAATACAAGGACTCACAAGTCAAGATCACGACTTCCAAGTCAACAAAATTCGACATTCCCATGTCACAATGCATGTGACTCTTACGTCAGCAAATCCAAAGACTTTTAAGTCAAGAAACTTCCTGACTCTTAAGTCATCAAACCAACCGACTTCCAAGACAGCAGCAAAAAAATCGAAGACTTCCAAGTCAGCAAAAATTGAAGGCTTCCAAGTCAGTTAAGTTCAAGACTACCAAGCTATTAAAATCAAATTCTAATATGAAGAGAATTAATTACTTGTAGGCCATCCAAGAAAAGACTCCCAAGTCGCTCCCACACAAGATTCATGAGTTCACGACTCTCAAGTCAAAGCGCATGACTCATACGTCAATGAAATTTTCTAACTCACAAGTTAATAGGGATGCAGGATTCCCAAGTCAAGGCAAGCAAAGACTCTCAAGTCAATACAAGACTCTTAAGTCAGTAAAGTCATAGGCCACACATGCAAGGCTCCAAAGTTGACAAGAGTAAAGACATCTAAATTATCAAAATTGTTGGCTTTCAAGTTGAACTTTGACATGTTAGGATCCTCATGTAGGTGGTTTAATTAAAGGCAACACCGTCAATGGAATACTCAGGTTGGTTGAGAACTTCCTTCAAGCATGCAGCGGGGGGCATCGTAATCATGTCGACCGACTTCCACTCCAAGACGATGTCATCATCCTTCAAATCAGAGGCGCTGACTCCGTCGACCCAAACTGTACTGACGTTTTTGAGAAAGTTGTCTATGACAACTCTACATCAGTAAGCTGAGGAGTGTTCCACTTGCGGCAAGGCATCGCTGTTGACCCAGTCGATTCGAAAGAGACACCTCAAAGATGTCTAATACATCAGAACGTCCCTGAGGAGTAAACACGATGACGGCTCTGTCGACCCAGGTCAGTTCTGAAAAGAGACACCTCAAAGATGTCTAATACATCAGAACGTCCCCGAGGAGTAAACACGATGACGGCTCTGTCGACCCAGGTCAGTTCTGAAAAGAGACACCTCAAAGATGTCTAATACATCAGAACGTCCCTGAGGAGTAAATGCGATGACAGCTCTGTCGACCCAGGTCAGTTCTGAAAAGAGACACCTCAAAGATTTCTAATACATCAGAACGTCCCTGATGGGTAAATGCGATGGCGGCTCTGTTGACCCAGACAGTCTTGAAGAGAGTAGTCTAGGACTACTCTACGCCAGTACGTTGAGGAGTAGTCCACGAAAGCAGAGTTGGCGACATCGTCGACCCAGACAGTCCTGAAGAGAGTAGTTTAGGACTACTCTACGTCAGTACGCTGAGGAGTAGCCCAAGGAAGCGAGATGGCGACACTGTCGACCCAGACATTCTGGAAGAGAATAGTCTAAGACTATTCTACGTCAGCACGCTGAGGAGTAAGCAAGACTGTGACGATGAGGAAGGACAACTTCAAGCACACGATGACAATTAATCTCAGCTCTCTGTACAGAAAACATGGCAAAAAAAATTAAAAAAGAAAAAGAAAAAGTCAAATTATATGATAAAAAATAAAAACAAGAAGAAAGAAAGAAAGAAAAGAAAACCTGTGAGTTTGCAGATTCAGGGAGAAGACGAGGGACAACAGCTGAATGGAAGAGGCGAGAATGGTGCGTTTATATTGTATCTGATTGGCCAAGTTTCAGGATACTACTAGAATTCTCAGTCAAGTCTCCAACTCCATCACCATCACCATCTCCAACTCAAACTAAAACTCAAACTCCAACTCCAATTCCAACTCCAACTCCAATTCCAACTTCAACTCCAACTCCAACTCCAATTCCAACTTCAACTCCAACTCCTTCTCCAACTCCAATTCCAACTCCAACTCCAACTCCAACTCCAACTTCAACTCCTTCTCCAACTCCAACTCCAACTCCAACTCCAGCTCCGACTCCGACTCTGACTGCCAAAAATTAATCCGACTAAATTTCTGATGAAATTTTTATCCAAACTGAAAAGTTGTGATAAAAAAATTATTTTCCTTATATATTCGAGACTCAACCGCTTAAAACACCCAAAATTTGTGTCCTCGGCTGACTCTCGAAGGGGGCATCTGTAGGAGGCAAAAATTTGTCGACAAATTAGAAAATGACACGTGGAAAATAATTTAAATTTATTTAGCTGCCACGTGTTAAATTAATTACGGAGGTCCATTTATTTAAATTTTAAATGGAAATATATTATGGCCAATAGCGTCGCGACACGTGTTAATTATGATGCAGAAAATCATAATTATTTCTTTATTTTAAATAAAAGGATAATTAATTAATTTGGGCCCAAGCCCAAAGCCGACTCAAACCCTAGGAAACCCTAGGCTTCCAAAGCCTATAAATAGGGGTCTTCTCCCTCATTTTCAACATACACTGCAGTCTACCCCCGGCGGCATTCGGCATTTTGCACTCCAGAGGCTCCAGAAGATCAAACTGCCAGCGACATCCAGCTACCAAGCGCCAAGGATCGAAGTCTGCAGAAGCTCAAGATCGAGTCTCCAAGCCTCTACCGCGTCAAGATCAAGAACTGTTTCAGAGTTCTTCGGCAAAACCTGCGAAACCTTCAGAAGATTGAACTACAAGCGACTTCCAGCTATCAAGCGCCAAGGACCAACGCCTGCTAGTTCAACATCTTTTGTTCTTCGCATTAAAGATTGCAGTCATCTTCCTCGTCTGGTTCATCGATCGAGACCAAGCACTAAGCCCTCGCATCCAACAACCAGGAGAACTACAATCAACAGTCAACCTTCAGCCGGTTAAACTTCGAGCAGACTTCAGCTACCAAGCACTAAGAGGATCAACGCTTAAAACCTTCAGATCAAGGACTACAACTGAGTTCTTTAGCTCGACCTGCATTTGAGATCGAGATCAAGCGTCAATGCCCTCGACTCTTCCAAGCTTCTAGGAGATCGAATCAGATGATCATCATTATTGTATTAAATACAGAGATTGTACCCGCATACATTCAAATATTAATAAAAATTAATTTGTTTCTCAATTTCTTGTCTTTATTTATTTCAGGCTCGAAATTTGTGTTTACAGTTACCATCCAAACAAGTTGGAATGAAGAGGATGATGGCACACTCAAAACATGTATGGAGGCAGAGGCTACGGAGAGAAGGTGAATAATGTAGAAATGTTGTTGCTCTGTTTACTTTTTTTTATCAATTAAAATTTAATCCTCCCTTGAATATATTCTCTTTCTTTTTTAGACACACTTTGCACTAACAACACCAACTTCTTATGAGATTTCAACCTTAACCTTATCAACGGTTAGTGAATTGAAAGCTATTATTTCATGTTTGAGACATATATATACATATATATATATATATATATATATATATATATATATATATATATATATAAAAGCATAGGTAAAACGGTTAAGTTAGATTTATGTTTCACAGATTTTAGATTTATATTTAACAGATCTTTATATCGCATCTCCTTTTCGTGTTATAACTTTTTTCTGCGATGTAAGATACATCAATTACATCAATTAAAAAAAACAAATTTTTAAATATATATTTTTAAATTTTTAAATATATTTTTAATTAAGAATTGTTATTATCTTGTTTTTATTGCACTAACCGTATAAAAGAATGTAGCCTATGGGCAAGGGGACAACCGCGTGTGATTGTTGAGGCTTTCTTTGATTGTTATAAATCTTACCATAATAAAAAAAATGATGGATCGTTTTGCTCCAACTCGGATGGATTATGCCTAATGTGGATGCTATATATGGAATATAAAGAGGACAATACTCAAGGTGAGGACTTCCAGGGAATTATATTAAGCAAAGTTAGTGTGTACAAATACAAGCAATAACACTATTTGCACTTTGCAATAATAAGTACTGCAATCAAAGGTGGATTGACTATATTTTGTAGCATTATTCAATTTAATTTAGCACAATATTACACTGTTTTGATTAATAATTCTACCTTGTGTCTGTAACTTTTTTATGGTATTTTTTTTTAAAAAAAAAATTGATTAAGCATATATCAAGAATATATTAGATTTTTTCCTTTCTTCTAAACATATTATATTGGATTAAATATGCTCAATTTTGTATTTTCAATGTTCTTTTAAATTTGAACTATTAAGATTATATTAGATTTTTTCCTCTAAATTCAACATAATGCAATGAATTAAATATGTTTTGTTCAAAATTTTTATTTCATTTGCCATAATACATACCCATTCAGAAGAATGGGCAAAAAACTCGTAATTAGGAAAAACGAAACAAAAGCCTCAAAGCGGACAGGGGTGGAGGGAATGTCAATGCCATATATAGGGGCTCACACCTTCCATTCCATAGTCCCACGTCCTGGTAAACATGAATGTTCCCCCTAGGATTCGAACTTTCCCCCTGTGAATCAAACTTTCGAGCAATGGGATGGAAGGGTGGGAAGCTTGCTACTAAGGCAAGCCCCAATTAACTGTGTCTTATGCACTTGACCCCATATTCATACCTCCATTTGCATTACTCCTTCCATCACTGGTCCTACCAAGTAAAATTGGCAACGCCCATTGGACCACTATTTCAAAGATAATAACCCATGAATTTGAAAAGGTAAAGCGAGCAAGGGGTAAGTATCAAACTTTCTATGAAATGGACGATCTGTCAACCATTAGTTTTGTTCAAAGAGAAATATTTTTCTTCATTTCTCTCTCACTTGAGTTTTTTTTTTCAAAAAAAGAAAGGATTAAAAGTCATTTATATTTTTAATGATGAGATAATTGTTAACCGGTGTTAGTAACAGGCGACATTTTTACCTGATGACCCATCAAATTATATAAAGTATTATTTATGTTTGTATGTAATATCATTGAACGAAGTGTAGAATATATGTCCATTTTTCTGATAGTGTGGAACATACTCAAGTAACCAAATAAATAAAAATTATTTAAATTATTTTATCCTTATGTGTAGCACAATAAGCAAAATCTGGAATATATGTGTGGTTTTAATAATTATTGAACTCATATATCTTTAATAATAATTTTAGTTAGCCTTTGATAATACATGAAAAAAAATGTAGAAATGCGGAGATTTAAATCACAAAACAAAACTTTAAAAAAAATAAGGAAAATACGTACATATAACAAAGGAAGGTGCAAAAATAAGATAAAATTATAGCAAGTTTGGAGATGTTATTGATGCATATATCCTCGTTAAAGTTGGAAAAAATGATAGAAAGTTTGGTTTTGTGCGATATGCGAATAAGGAAGATGGGAGTAAAGCCATTAAGGGGATGAACCTTAGAATTGTCGATCACCGTAAGCTTTTTGTTTCTTGGGCTAAATTCAATAAAAAAACTAGCTGTTGGACCTCTTTCTACTGCAAAAGTTGGCCAGAAGTGGATCCCTAAGAAGAATATTGGCGGTGATCTTATTCCGAATGCTTTGCACATCTCGTCCCCTTGTGGGGTTAACAATGAGTTGAGGAATTTTGGAAAGGAAGACACGGTTGTGCCCGACCCTCTTGAGGATCCCGACTGTGATGGGTCTGTACGTGGATGCTTCTAGCAAAACTATTACGGGCCCTATAAATGTTGGTTTGAGTAGCAACAAGCATGTATGCAGATTGTTTTATGAAGATGCCCTCTTGAGTGGTTCCAAAATCAATAGGGTGATCAATCGGGTTCCGGAGGCCGATTATGACAGTGACCGCATCATAGTAACCTGATTGAATCCTTTGACAGTGCGGCTGAGTATGACTTACTTGTAGATCTTGAAGACTCTATCCTTGAGGCTTCAAAGGGTCACTACAACAAAATGTGGTTTTAGCAACGTACAAAAACTGTTACAAGAGACTCAAATAGTGTTACCTTAGGTCTATGGTAATGTTTTGTAAAGTGTTACATTAGATGTGTGTTGCAATAGGTTATTGTATCACTTTTTAGGTTATTGCTACACTTGTAATAAAAAAACATTACCATAGGTATATAGGCAATTGCAACGCTTGTAAAAAAATGTTATCTTAGGTATTCAAGCTATTGCAACACATACAAATAGAAACGTTGCCCTAGCTTTACCAAAGGCAACTATTCAACTACATCCTAGAACAACATTCTATAAACTATTTAATCTTTAGGTCCTACATATTGTACTACATTGTTTTTGAACTATGACAATTGTTTGTTGTTTGGGCCTATTCTTAAAAGAAAAATTTCCAACAATAATACATCATAATTGACATATAAAAATAAATTTAACTATACTAACATTTAAATAGAATATCAATACAAGTATAGATTCCCCAAGTGATCCATTGTACAACATTTCAACATTTTCAAAAGACAAAATATAGTTAGCCATTACACTTGAATATTTGTACTTCCTCACCCAAAAGCATATGAAAAATGTTGACTTGTGCTTGACAACCATGTAGACGGTGCAGGTGCAAGTTGACATGTGCTTGCATTTACCGCTCAAGGGTTGAATCCGTACAAACAATACAGAAGAAGCAGGCGGGGCGGGGCGGTTCTTGGTGTTTGCTGCAACAAACCCTAAAGAGCTTGGATCGCCTCCTATTGTTGTCGGGTTATCTCCCAGAGTTACGCTAAAGCATCTAGCCCACATGACTCCTGTCCAGGTATTGATCTATCAACCATTGCCATTCTTCTCTCCTTAGGATCTATAGCAGTGATGGAGCTAGGACAGAAAATAGCATGATAGAAAATAACAGAAGCATCTGCACAAGATCAACAAACAAGGTTCATCATCAATAACTATAGATTTGGTCAACCGATAGTTTTGAACTTCATTCTTATATCAAAACAAGAATAAAGATTTTTGCATAAGAATTATATTTATCTAGCTTCATCATCAATAATTATGTACTTTTGGCATTGAAACTTACCTACAAACATTTTTGCATACAAGAATAAACTGGGCTAAACCTATGGGACTGGCCAAGTCTAAGCATCCAACACTAACTAAAATAGGGTTTGTAAAAAAAAATTAGATTGGCCACGTCTAAGCAAGAGTTTGGCAGGTAAATTAGTGCTCCAAATGACATAATAATCATAAAAAATGTCATTCTTGTATGCAAACAGGACTTTGGCTGGTAACTTTAGGGAATTTCATCCACTTATATAAGTCGGTTGTAACTTGCTGAGTGCAACAGTAGTCCCATTAAAAGAGTTTATAGAAAGTAAGCAAGGAGGAGGGTAATCTGGTCAAATACAGAATTGTGCGCAAGCTTATAATCCTTGTAAAGCTGGATGAAAAGACTTAGAATTGAAGCAACAACTGCACCCATGAAGAACAATGCAAGTCTCACGCGCATGACATACCAATAAAAAGGACGTAACCACCCTTTGACTATCGAGTTCAAGGGAATTCAACTAGAAGAAACGGAAGATGAAGATTAACGCAATTAATCAACTATATATCAAACATGTAAATTCATCTAGCTAAGACATGATCTCAATACTTTTTATACTTTCTAAAACAAAATTAATGGAAATGTTGCAAGTTTTTAAGACATCATGGCATCTAATATCTAATTTTTATATCAAATAGAACATCATGGCATCTAATATCTACTATTTATACTGGAAGTTGCTAAGATGTGATCTCAATACTTTGGCTAAAACAAGTAGAAATAATTGAAATGTTAGATTCAATATACTTTACCTGTTGGGTTTCAGTTTCAGATATGTGCTTACATCTCAAAATATTAAGATCCACTGTGGACTACGAGATGATGCAAACTGCAACAAAGAAAAAAATTAATTGAGTTCATAACATGATGTCTGAGCAGTTTTAGGTATTAACTCTTGGAAAAGTAACGCCTCACTATCTATCAATTAAAGTGCAAGACTATATCTAAAACTAAATTAACTAAATCATAACACTTATGTCCACTAAGCTTTAACATAACAATTAATTTCCTCTTGCATGTTTCATGCTCTGGGTACATTTATGTATCCGTTGTGTTAGTCTATCAGCTTCATTGCAACTCCTACAAATCTGAACAAAATATAACTTGTTACAAATCTAATCAAGCTCTCATACATGGACCCAAATGTAATTTTCAAATGAAAGTGTTTGAGCTCTTATATGTTTGTCATAGAAGCATGAGAGTGCCTTTGTAACAATTTGCACTGGATTCTGTTCAAAACCTGTAGGCATTGGATTTATTATTAAGTTTTAAAAAATGGAAATATAGAAAATACGTCAAGCTCATATTTCTGCTTACTGTTGTATTATTGGGATTAATTTTAATTAGTACTGTTTGGACCAGTTGAACGACATGCAGTATATATGCTTTGAGCGGGATATATGGCTGTCACACTAAAACAAAAAATGAGTGCATATTCCAACCATTGAAGCATATAAAGCAAAACATACCCAACATAACTATTGAAATTGATTTCATGTATAGAGAGTAACTAAGCACAAACACATGGGATTACCCTTGGTTGTTGCATATTGCTGAAGCCCAAGTGTCTTTTTCAATGTTGCAACACTATTATGCATTGGTCTGGACAAACAATATTGATCATTCATTTGCCATGGCCATAGTTAAACAATCAGTATAACTAACCCACAAAGACAGACAGACAGACAAATGACTAATACAAGTATAGCCAAAGAATCCAATGATGCAATATGCAAAGGACTAATACCAGCAATGCAAAGACAAAGAGAAGAAAAAGAAAGTGCTTTGCTTGACTTCACTGAGGAAGAGGAGTGTCTTGTAATCCGCGTACAAGCCAAGCATGACAATGAAGAGAAGCAAAAGAAAGTGTATGGAGCCAATTTAAGGCAAGCATAATAGGTTCAGCTCAAAGGTTCAATGTCATCTATATGATGCAAGCATGAGGACCTAATTTTGGATTTAAAAGCTACATACCAGTAACTTCAACTACAATCATTTGCAATTCTTGGGATCCCACTGCCTTGCTCTTTACCATCTCCCCCTCTCTAAGCCACCACTAGTATTGTCCTCCTCTAAGCCGCAACTAACTCTTTTAATGGAATCCTAATTACAAATGCTCATATAGTTGGCCACAAGATATGTATATTCAAGGCTTAACCAAGGGCACTCAAGCCACACCAATAACGCAAATAAAAGTGTTAGTTGTTGGTTTCAAGGCTAAAACCAATTTAAGATGGAATACAGAAACTACATGTTAATTATAGAAATACATATCCGTGAATGGAACATTAAAGGTTAAGGGTGTCATAAAATGAACAAATAGTGAAGTGGGAAACATTCCCCAAGGGCATGCAGTTACGTGCATGATTTCGAGCATCAGGGCAGACTTTGCCTATTAATTCTATGCACTTCTTGGGGAAGCCAATCAAGATACGCCATTTACAGTGTAACCCTATTAAGCGTGGAATGGATGTTACTTGTATCAGGAACTACTCCACTTCATCATGATTTGGGTGAAAAAGAAGGTAGATTTGGAGATTGAGCGTGCTTGAGCAGAATCAAGGCAAGGACATTGGAGGCTTCCATTGAGAAAACGAAACTAAATCTCTATTTACAACAGTCCTATTGCGCAACCAGAATGTTTCAAGTGTAATTAATAACCCGAAGAAAATCACCCCCTTAATACATATTAATTAGTTTGAATAATCAAGGTTAACAATAAATCACGAATAATTAAAGCGTGTGTTCCAATTTTCTAACCCAGTGTATGTTTTGCAGAGCTTGAATAGTGCAACGATCGTCAACGGACCAGTTTAATTTTTTTTCCTTGGGAAATCTCTTTCAATAATTTTTATAGTGATCCTGATCGTTTATGAATTCTTTTTCTGAGACCGATATATCGGGTCCCTCTTTTATTCAAGGCCATTTAGGATTATAATTATAAGAATCTTCATGGAGGTATATGGGTATATTTTATTTGAAGTCATCAATAACATTTTTACGGTTTAATAAATTTTGGTAATTTGTGGAATTAGGGGGATACAAGTGTAAGAGGGAGGAATTAAATTAGATGAATTTTATTTAGGCCACTCTTTCGGTATGACTGATGAAGAGAGAAGAGGGCCAAATTGGACCTCCTTGGTTATAAATGTAAGGAGTATGTGGGTTTCTTTCATTGGATTATTTACATTCAAACTCTCACACTCCTTTCCTTTGCTCCTCCTCTTACTCGACCATCCACCTCCCTCAGCCCCAGCCGAGCCCTGTTTTTGCCAGCTCCGGCCAGCTGCACACCAGCGTTTTTCCGGCTACCACACCACTGTCGGCACACCACTTCCACCATCATCTTCCTTCTTTCCTTCTCCTCTTGCAAGTGTAATGTTATCCCTCTTCTCCTATCTCTTTTTAATGAAAAATCATAGATGAAATCTGAGTTTTGTAGGTTTTTCATGTTATTTCAATAGTAAACCAAGTATTCTTAAGTTCATCAAGTGAGAAGTGAAGGATAATATTGCATATGTCTTTCTAAATCCTCAGGTACATATATTGCATAATATTTTATGCATGATATTACAAATTAATTTTATGCATGATATTGCATAATATTTTATGCATGATATTACAATATAATTTTGTTATGTTAAGTTTCGATTCGAAGGTATATTTTATCATTCATGCTCATATGTAAATTCTCACGATTTATGTCCAAAAGTATATACCAGTTCTCATTTTTTTAGTACCAAAATTGATTTATCAGGTTAATTTTTTTACAATTTATCATTATCTTAAATATTTATGTTATGCATCCTTTATGTTTGGAACTTTTCCAATAATTCCATACTTTGGATGTTTAAGTTATTTCATGAATCAACTTCCTTTTTAAGTCAATTCTTATTCAAGAAGATTACAAGATTATATTTTAAGTTATGATTAAAAAAAAAAAGGTGGTTTAAGGATCCAGTGTTATTAAGAATCCAATGTCAAGGTTTCAAGTTTCTAAGTTTTAATATAGGCCCCGCTCAGGTTTAGTCGCACCTTAGAGCACACCATGTTTAATCGTGCCTTAGTGCCCCCCAGGGAATTCTTGCCATAGAGCACACCATGTTAACCGTGCTATAGTGCACACCAGGATAACCGTGCCTTGTGCACACCAGGGAAAACATATGAATATAGTGCCTAAAGTGCACCCCATGGAAATCTGGCCTGTATAGGACCTTGTCCACCATCCGGATCTCGCGATCGGTCTGGGTATGCGCATACAGAGGCTTAGCCAATGATCGCATGAAGGGGACCTTCAAGATAATAACATGATAACCAAGTTTAAAATTTCTCAAGTTACTTAAGTCATTGGAGTCAAAGTAAAGCTTTTATGATTACATGCCAAAGTTTTATTTACTCTAAGGTTTCTAAGTGAGAGAGAGCGAGCAAAGTAACGTTTACTGGTTGCTTTTTCAAGGGTTATAAGTCTTGTTTTATGGGAGTTTAAAGTCATGTTTATGTTAAGGTTTTACGTACATTCTATATCAGGTCGTGCATGATTTAGGTCGCGTTTAAACAAGGTTGTTGTTAATTTAATTTTTTAAAGGAAGGAACTCATAAGTACATTTCCTTTAAGTTATGCTTTAAATTGCAGGTTATTGTATGTTCTTCTTGTACAGGTTAAGTTAAGGTCAAGCTTTGTAAGTTGTGCTGCTTTTATTGTTTTATCTGTAGTTACATTGTTTTTATTGTTATCGGAACCACGCTAATTAACTAAAATTATCTTCGAAAAGTTTCTTACTGAAAGATTCCTAGAGAGGGGTGAATAGGGTTATAAAAACTTCTGCACAAATACTCACTGGTAAAGGACGTTAGGGTCTTAATCTTTTCAGATTAAGATTCAACTTTAGATAAACCAAAGTAAACTGGAAATAAAGGACAATAAAAATGATAACTGAATAACCTCCTTTATTTCGCTGAAACAGAATGCAGATTGAATTGCCTAAGGTAATCGTCCTTAGGGTTACAACTGCACAGAACACGTCGAGAACAATTTCTGGAAAAACACACACCAAACTCTGTTTTGGTGCAAACACTAATCGAACCTAAGTCCGTCTAGGATTCGATTACAATCACACAAATCAAAACCTATGTCCATTAAGGAATTGACTTTAGTCAAACAAAATTTCTCACACAATTGTTCTTCTTTCAACTCGAAGAACACAAACAAAACATAGAACCAAATTCTCTGCTTTGAACACCCGATTACTTCCGTGGAATCGTTGAGTTTCTTCATTCTTGAGGTCTTCTAATTATATTCGTGATACTCATGTAGAATAGAGTCGTTTGTGGTTGATTTCCGCCAGATACTTTCCTTCATTGTGATTAGCTATCCTTCCAAATCTGTGTGCTTTATTCTTGCCTTATTTCCGGAAATCTCCAATCATATCTTCTTTCCAAATTCTTGATCAATTGCTTCCTGTAATAAAAACAGTTACCAATCAATTAGTGTGGTTAGAAAAAGATAGAAAAATAGATGTAAATCTTTCCAGAATGTCTTCCTCAAACTTCCCTGTTTGTTTTTTGCTCTTTTTAGTCTTTCATGACGAAGCTTCTCGCCTGGGGTGAACGTCCTTGTGATGCTGTGAGTGAGCGTCCTTATGATGCCCCAGGTGAATGTCCTTCTGCCTGCTTTGAGATTTATTTCCTTGCGCATCATATTTTTTCGGGCTATTCGAATCTTGGCTTTCATTCAAAACTGATCCAGCGCCAAGGTCCTTGTCAACGTCCTTGAAGGGTTCTAACACTTACGTTATCGAGAGTATACGTACTGAATTTATCTCACTCTTCGAAGTTTTATGTTTTCGTTTTAGGCACCTCGGCAAAAGAAAAAGGAAAAGCCCCTGAAGGACGAAACCCTAGAGCTTCTTAAGGAGATTGAAGGTGGTTAAAAGCACTTTCTGAAGGAAATAAGAGAAATCATTGATATTTTGGCTTGTATAATTTTTATTGGGTTGTGTTATGTTGTTTTGAGGTTGTTAAGTCAAGTTATGTCTTGATGATGTGTTTCAAGTTAGTCTTATGCTTGATTGCCTGCTTTGGGTTGTAGTTTTAGCATTGTCCGTTTACACGGACGGCTTTAATGCTCTCAGGAGTTTATCCGCTGTTAATCATTGGGTTAGGTGAGTCATTAGCTGAATCTTGTGATTAGTAACCTGGGGGCGTTACATCAGGAGACTAATGAAAGTGGCGTACTTTCCTTTGGAGTTCCCAGATAATTCCAGTGAAGCTTGAACATGACTCTGATTCTGGAGCATATGCCAATAAACATCTCACCAGCCTGCCACGAGCATTTGCCAACAAACTTTCTCGATCTCCTTATCTAACCAACGAAAAAAATGAACTGTGTCAAGTTATGAGGACATCTTTGCATGTGAATACTTAAGTGGAAGATAATGAATGTATCTAACCTGGAATTGACTCCAATATGCCATTATTAACTATAAAGGAACATAGCTACATATAAGCTTCAACACTACCTTTCATAAAGTTAACACCTAGACACTAAAAACTAACTTATGAACCCTAATAACTAGTAAACTATAAATGCAATACACCAATCACCAATAACCAACAACATACAGCAAATTCTAGAACATCTAGCAAGGTAATACAAAATTGAACTCTAGTATCGCCGCTTATATGTGCAGTAAAACTTAGTTTGCGCAAATCATAGAAAAATGGAAACTCCTAAAACTATTAATGGAATAGAATCAATAAGAGGAGAATCGATTGATTCAAGGAAAGAATTAGGAAGAAGGGGAGAGGATAGAGAAGAAAACGAGAGAAAGACGTACGAGAAATAGATGCTTGGAAGCGAGTCCACGCATTGATGAAGAAGGAGAGGGAGTCCATTGACTCAATGGACGATTGACGACGACTGCACGTACTTGACTAAATGGACGATTGATGAAGAAGGAGAGGGAGTCCAGTGGGAAGGGACTGGGAGCGCTTGAAAGAAGGAACGAATTATAGAAATTAGGTTAACGGGTAGAGTTATGAGGTAGAGGGGGAATTTTTATTTTAGTTTAAATTTTGGGGAAAGTTTTGGAAAGACTTGAGCGGAGGGAAATAAAACAATATTAAAAGAATGCACCTCAATTCAACTTTTTTTTTTAAACAAATATATTTTTTAAAAAGTGTTACAACAGCTCATTATAAGTAACACTTTAGGAAAAATGTTACATTAGGTTATATCTTATGCAACATTTTTACTAAATGTTGCTACAGGTAACAATTGTTTTAAGCGTTACTGCAATGAGTGTTACAATAGACTATTTTTGTTGTAGTGTAAAGACAGAAGTAAGAGAAAACTAAACATGTTGATGAAATCCAAATGGTAACTTGTTAGAGATACAACTTGTAGAGCTGGTCGTGGTCAAAAGGGTGGAAGAAGATGATGATGAATAGCGAACAAACTTGCCGAAAAATGACAATATTGACGATATTGAAGCTGAGATTGACCGAAGGGTTGTGATCATTGACAATGATATAGGCGCGCGTGTCTTCGATGACCCATCAAGCTGATGTCACTGATCTTGCATCTTATTTGTGGTGTAATGGATTCGTTTGGCTTCGGTGCACGTGAAAGTCATTGTTGTGTTATTTTTTTAGCAGCTTGGTTGTAATTCTTTTCGTTTGGTGGTAGTTTTGCTGTTTGATTGCGGTTTACTATATTCTATAAATCTTAAGCCTTTGGGCTATTAATAGTTGGAAAAAAACTAAAATAAAAATATAACTGAACCTACTAACCCCATTTGGCGCATTTCCATTCTCCAAACATCTATACCCCTACAACCCCATTTCCTCCCATCTAAACCTGACATCCCCTCGATCATCACGAACACAAAACTAACCACCACCAGCTAATCCACCGAGGAGCGCATCCACAACCCCTCAAAATCGCAATAATAGAGAAAACAAATACAAGGGACCTCATCAAAAAGAAGTGGAAGAACATTTAAAGGTAAGTCGTCAAACCTTAATAAAAATTATATTAATACTAGTTCTTGCTATGGATGTGGTTTGCGAAGGCACATGATAAAGGATTGCCCCTTAGTTCAAAAGTTGGAGAGTTTCGAACATTTAAATCAAAGAGAGACGGAAAGAAAGTTATGGTTGCCACATGAAGCGATAGTGACTCAAGCGACAGTGATAGTGACGAGAAGCATACAACCATTTTATACCTAATGACCAAAGAAAATCTAAACAATGACGAAACCGAGTATGATAGCTCGGATGAGGTAGAACTCAACCCTCTTCATGAATATTCAAAAAGAGAAATAATTCAAACATTAATTGAATATACTAAAGTAGAAGAGAAATATTTATCCAAAATTAAGGATTTAAAGAACCATACCTTAGTTAAGTCAAAGTAATTCTATTTTCGAAAAAGAGAATAATGATTATCACAACAAAATAGAAAGACTTGAAAAAAGAAAAGTTTGACTTACAAAATAAATGTAATGACACAAGAAAGTTATTCGAAAATTTTCGAAAGGACAAGAAAATTTAAATAACCTACTTTGTACTTAAAAAGCATCTTTCAATAAAGAAGGTATCAGATACAATCCATCTTAACAAGAAGAAAAACTACAATAAATTTTTTAAATTCGCATTGCATAAACCGGACATAAAAAGATGTAACAATTGTTTAAAAATTTGAAACCATGCATATTACTATCCTACAAAAAATACAACTCATAGGATCATTCAAATATGGGTTCCAAAAAAACTAAACGTCCTAATATGATTTTTCATGATGTTTGATGGTTTTATTTATTATTTTTATGGGTGTACTTATTGAGGGGAGTCTTCCATAAGTTAGTATTATGTTGAAATGTATTTTGTTGGTCGTCCAAAATATCTCAAACTTGTTATGAAAGTATGATACATTCATTTCAAGACCTTACATTTGGGAGTGTTACACACACAATAATCGAATTTGTTGAATAAAAGTCCATTAGTTAATAAGAGCTTATTGTACCTTCCGATTAAAATTGCTACCATATTCCTTTCATAACTACATCTCTCTTAATTTTGTCATTTGAATTCAAAGTTTTTTCTCTTACCATTTTCTATATGGGGAGAAATTATATAGACCAAGATAGGATAACCTGCTACATTATATAATATTGATATCTTTTTTATGTAATAGAAAAGGGAGAGAAACATAAAATTCAAAGGTAATATAGTATAAGAACTTTATTAGATTTTGTCTTCCATCGAAAAGGGGAGATTCTTGAGTTACTTATAATATATAATTGATATTATTTTTTGTAAGACAAAAGAATGAATTAACTATGACATAAAATATGAATGTATTTAATCGTGATTAATTTATTTATATTATCCGAGTTCATGATTAATATCTTGAGATAATTTGCATGATATACATGATTAGGGAAAATTATATTATTTTACCTTGTGATTGCCTACTAAATTTCCATAACAACTAATAGCTTTGGTGCAAATAAACTTCATTTTTTTATTTTTTTATTTTAAGAAGGTAAGTGAGAGAGGTGGTTAAAGATTCCTTCTCATAAGAAATCTTCCCACCCTATCCTCATACAATATTTTGTTAAACTCCCTACCATCTATTTGATTCCATGTTTCAGCTGCCGGCAATTGATGTCCTCTTTTTGAAAGTCAGCTAGCTGCGTCATTTGCTTCTCTATAAATATGGGAAATATTACTCCATGTAAACTTCAAAAGTAGGTTACGAATTTCTTCCACCATATGTTTGATCTGCCAGGGTGTTGCAAAGTTACCATGAATTGCTTGAATAACTACTAAGTTGTCCCCTTCAACGAATATATAAGAATGGTCTGCTTTTGAAGCTTCTAGTAATCTATCACGGAGCGCTCTTGCTTCTGCCACTATAGTTTGGGAGTCTCCATAGTTCCCAGCTCCCGCCTTTATCACGACTCCCCTCCAGTCTCAAAGAATAAACTCTCCAGTCTCGAAGAATAAACTTCATATTATAATTGATTACCTTGATACGTAAAGAATGATAACAAATCAATTAGTAAGATACTGATGGGTTGAATTATTGGTCAATTTTTGGATAAACCTCAAAGACATTTAAAAAGGTTCAATAAGAAATGATTGTTTCTTTCAATCAATCTAATGCGTTGTGGAAAAATATACTACATGTGCAGGGAAAAATAAAAGTATAAGCAAGCATATATGTGCATGCAAAAATAAAAGTATAAGCAAGCATGCAAGATCAGAAGGTTTATATCATGATTTTGTGAGGAGATCAACGGTCAATGCATTTGGATATCAAGATCATAATATGTATGATTTCCTTGATTTCATTCCTCATACTTCATGGCAAGTTCAAGTATAAACACATGGAGTCAATGGCGAATCCAGGAATGAAATCAAGCGACTTCAAAGTCAAATATAAAAAATTAAAATAACAAATAAAAAAACTTACAATATTATTATCTTTCGGGTAGTTATCCCCGACAAGGCACCATGACTTGAAAGTATTCCAATATAATGTATCATTTGGTACTTTTTTAAAAAATTTCATCCTCAAAATAAGTAATAACAGTGTTTTTTCAAAAACCCGTCTAAGACTGTTAAAAACAACGCTAGGCTTGAATTGTAATTGTTGCTGCTAGGACGCTAGGTTGAGTTTAAAAAAAAATTATAAACATCTTAACGTAAGATGGTTAATAAATGATAATTATCTTGCATTTCACTTAAATTAATAATAAAGTTAAATGTAATTATATTTAAATGATTATAATTAAGATATGTTTCATTACTTTAAGGGTAATTATAATTTATAAATAATTTAAAAATAATTATTTATTTGTATTTTTTTAAGGGTTTTTGGACATCAATAATACCAACTTTGGGGGTATTGGATATTAATAATACAAACTATTTTCTTGGACACTAGTAGTACGAACTATTGACTTATTTTCCTCTAACAGTACATCGTCAAATTGTAATGGTTTTAACTCATCAAAAAGATGATGTGGCTCCATAATAGGTGACATGGAAGGCATGTTAGTATCTACGTTAACATTTTTTACCAAGCCTCTGCCTTCCACGTCACACATCATGGAGCCACATCATCTTTCCGATAAATTAAAACTATAACAACTCGGTCGTGTACTATTGGAGGAAAATAGGTCAATAGTTCGTATTGCTAGCGTCCAAGAAAATAGTTTGTATTATTAATATCCAATACCCCCAAAGTTGGTATTATTGGCGTCCAATAATTCTTTTTTTAAATATAAAATTATGCATAGAATGTGTCTTTTCAACTATGATTAATAAAATTAGGCTGTTATTATATTTTTTAACCTAACTAATAAATATTATACTCTTATAGTTGATAAATATATATTTATTAAAGAAAATATTATTAAAAGTTACAAAAATGTGAAATATGGAAAATTGAGGCCGTGTTCTCCTTTCATTGTATCATGGTTCAACAAAAAAAAGCTACATTTGAGGCCTGTAAGGTCTCAAACACAGGGCCTCTGGCTCCCTTCATTAATTCATTGTGCACGCGTGCCACTAAGCTAAGGTAGAAGATATGATTCATGGCTGTTTCATGTTGTATATGTGTATATTAATCAGACGGTTGAATTTAACAAACAGGTTTTTTTTTTTAAGCGGGGTCACGTGACCCCACGTGAACCCATGTTGGATCCGCCCCTGCATGGAGTCTTGGTCATTTAAGAGTACAATACATACAAGAAAATATCACACTTTGGGCCTTACTCTTTATTATTATGACTAAGTGTGAGACTATAAAAGTTGTACTTTATTGGGTTAAATTGTTGAGATAGTTATTAGAGTGAGGACTTGGAGTTGAAATGTCAACTCTTCCACACTTAATTGAGAAGTGAAATTATAAGTGGTAAGATTGTGAAAAGTTTATTCAAATAAAATACTGAAGTTCAATCTTATAGTTGAAGAACGCTAGGCGGTGATTAACTCTGAAATTTGATCAATTTGAAGGAACATTGTTAACAACTACTATGTTTTGTCGCTGTATATTTCCACTATTAATTTCCTCATTTAATCATAGTTTTTCTGTGATCACCCTATTCAAGGGCAACCTTGTTCTTCATTTGTAAGACAATCATGCTAGGAACAAGTCATGGTTGAACTTCTTACAGGGGCATCAAGTGTTTTTGACCAAGAATGTTTCTATTCCAATATTTGCAGAATCATTTTGAGGAACACTCCATTGAATATGGTTTCTACTCCATTTTAACAACCATGGTTGAGAGAGCAAAGTGAGGTGGTCTTGGAATGTGCAATATATACCATAAAATGGGCAAACAATTTTTTGAAGCTAGGGGGTACAAATTTCTGTGTTTGGATTAATACAAACTCATATACATAGGTGCTTACAATATTATACATATAAAGGTGGTTTCAGTTGATGAGCAAGTATATTACTGTACATCTTGAAGCTCACTACTATTGAATTTCATGCGGGGTTTTCCCATGCTGAAGTTGAGCACTCTACAATCCATGTTGTATTTGATATCGCCATCGTACAACATCTTTCTGATGTAATGTTCAATGTCTGAACCGATGAGCCGCAATGTGTACTCTGTCAATGGTGCACCCTGTTTCACATTTACAAACCCTTTGTCACAAATTCTGCTATTCCATCTCTTCTATTTTGTTATCATCTCATTTTCACTAAAATTTGGTTGAATTCAGTAAATGTCTCAGGTAATAGCAATTTCATACCAACCAGTAGTTGGGCAAAAACAACAATAATGAATCAAGCATCAAAACATAACGTCAAGTATCTCAAGCTATATGCAAATCGAAGGAGCAACAATTTTAAAATTAATCAAATTGGGTTTGTGCAACTTGGTCGATATTGTCTTACTATTCAAATTTTAAAATTTTACCATTTGAAGTACCAATTACAAAGGTTAAGGAATCTAATAATTAATATTTAAAGTAGAAATACTAAATAATTTAACTGACAAACTTAGTTGAGCTAAAATATCTAATATTTACTTTGAGTAGGAGATGAACTCGAGCAACTTATTTTAAAATGGTTGTTTCTCGGTTGATACAATCTCTTTAATCCAACAATGGCAGAAAGTATGATCCCAATTCCTACTAATAGTTTTAGATTATACTCCTGTGGAACTACATGTCTCAAAATTTCAGATTTAAGCTGTTTCTAGTGATGGGTATTGTTAAAATACAAAATCAAACATTTACATTGTAGAAATGCTTAAGTTGGGTTCCATGGCTACACTAGCTATAACTCTGTCAAGTATGAGGTATGCTCTAATCTCATGCCTAACAATTTATAACTCCTTGAGAACCTTGGTAAAGGTACAAAAATTAGGCAATTATAAGAATGAATAGATGATTAAAAGGGGAAAGGAATTAATACCTCATAATGATCAACAAGCTCCTGAAAGTAAGCATAAACCTTGGCGGAGTTGGTGTCATTCCAGACAAATTCATTAGTAGGATCAAGAATGAGTGTGAGTTTATCCATCTGGGTCTGATCCATGGCACAAGTTTCAGGATCAATATATGCAGCATAAATCCTGACATGCCTAGTAACACTGCTTAACCATTGCCCTCCATACTCTCTACTTAAATTCCTGCTTTTCACATTCACTTGGGGTTCAACTGGTCTGGGTATTGTCTTGTTATTCATCTTCATCTCCTCCTTCAGCTGCTCATTTTGGGCTTCGATTTGGGATTCATTAACCTCTGCTTGCTGCTGCTGCTGTTGTGCAGAGATTCTTCTGTAGGTGAGGTGCCTCCTGCTGGAAGGTGATGCCTTGGCCTTGAAGGTGAAGTTTGATGAACAAATGAATGATGACAAGCCTGCTGCGACTGAGGCCATGCTCTCCTATTTCACTCTTCACGCTTCTCAGTTGTCTACCTTCGCTTGCTTCTCTTCTGCCTTTCTTTTCGCTTTTTTGTTCAAGGATAAGTTCGGGTCGGAGGACCATGCATTTGGGTCCCTTGGATAAGATGTCTTCCTTCTCCATTCATTTCTATTTTTCTTTCTTTGTTTTTTTGTGTTCGTTTTAATGTGGATAACATGTCTTCCTTCTTCATCCATTTCTATTTTTCTTTTTTTGTGTGCGTGTCTAGGGGTGGATGTTGGGTTGTACTTGGGCACCGTTCTTTTGTGCGTTCCGTTGCGGTTAGTTGCGGTGGATTGTAGTAAGTTGCGGTGGAAATGGCAAAAAGGTAATGGTAATTTGAGGTATGTTGTGGTAGGTTGCGATAATTTGCGTTGCAGTTGGTTGTGTTAACGCACAAAAGAACGATGTCTTACTATTGTTGATTTTATGTATTTATATATTTATGTATCTTTTTAGTTAATATGCAATTTATAGTATTGAACATAGGAATTATTGGGATTCACTCATGAGTACAAATGTCACACATCAAAAAAGTAAAGAGAAAGGACATGGTATATAAGTCAAGAGGGTTAATCCTCTTAACACCAATTGGTTTTAAGATGGAACCTTACTTAATTTGTGTACCATGGGCCTTGGTTGAAGTGGACTCCCCCTTGGATCTCCCCAACAACAATAATATGTAAATTACTGTGTAATATCATGAATACCTACCTAGGTGACGATATGCACTACAAGACAAAAGCCTAGAGGCAACCGTTCATTGAATGGTCGCATTTTTCGACAAGTGACCGTTCACTTTGTGACCATTCAATGAACGGTCGCAAAATTTGTGACCGTTAAATGAACGATTGTAAATTTATTTGCGACCGTTCAATTGAACGGTCACAAATTTTGCGGTCGTTCAATTAAACAGTCGCGCGTTTGTTATTAATTACCAAATCGGAACCCCCTTTCCTATTCCCTAATTTCCTCATCTCTCTCTTTCCAGATTCTCTCTCATCTCACTGATTCCCTCTCTTTCTCATTCTTCTTCTTCTCTATTCCCCTAAACACTCAAACTGATCTCCATCACATTCTCCAACACAAAAGTAGGAAGATCAAGGCTCCATCTAAACGTTCAAGGGAAGAGATTGAACGGTCGAGTTTTGTGGAAGAATTGAGCAATTCAAATATAAAAGGGGAGTAGAGAAGCCGAAGGTGTAGACGTTGTGAAAGATTTCGCTTTTAGGTTTAGGGTTTAGATTAAATTTAATTTCACATGTTTAATTTAGATTTTTCTTGTTTAACATCTTGTAATTGAATTTTACGTTCGTGTAATCAGATCTGGATTTTGATGCATTCACAAGTTTAATACATTTTTTGGGTTGATTGTTCCTCGTTTCTTGTTTCTTATTTGCGTAATTTCTGGGTTTGTCTTGATTTTATGGGGATGTTTTATTCGAATTTTTATGTTCATGTTCAAGTTTCTAGGTTTAATTTGTTGGGTTGCTTGATTCATGTTCGTTTTTCTCTTCTCCCTTGTTGTGGATCTAGTTTCAATTTCTGGGTTCGATTGTAATTGGGTAATTGTTTCGAGTAAATTTTGATTGAAAAAAAATTCGGAACTGGGCGACCGTTTACACTTAATGGCTGTTAGTTAGCAACCGTTAATTTTGTGACCGTTCAACGAACGGCCACAAATTTTGTGACGGTTCAATTGAACGGTCACAAATTTTGCGACCGTTAATCTTAGTGATCGTTCAATGAACGGTCACAAATTTTGCGACCATTCACTGAACGATCACGCGCTCTCTCAGACGACCATTGAGAGGGGACCGAAGTGAACGGTCGCGCGTCTCTAGCTGCGACTGTTTAAGCCTATTTGCGACCATTCAAAACGGTCTTATTTTGACAACCTTCTTGTAGTGATTATGCATGAGTCTTTTTGTCTTTTATTTTCTTTTTCAAAACTTCTCCATTTTTGTATGTGTGTCTCCAAAAAAAATGTGTAAGTCCACTGTTGTCGTACTTTTGGGAGTACGGTTGTCGATCTCAGGGAGTTGTGTTCCAAGCACTCAGAGCGGACTCAAGTGTTTCAAGTTAGGTAGATTAATCAAGGATGGTGATGATAACTACAAACTGCGAAAGCAATAAAAAGATGTTCAGGCAACAAAATCAGTATTCAACAACTAATCAATTTGAACGACCTAATCTACAATTCTAAACAAGCAATTAAGAGCAATCAGTTGCACCATTAAAGCTCGCCAAAGCCCTCTCTCGAGGGTCAAGGGCTAGTCTAACTATTCTAACTACCTATTCTCATGGAGTTAGTCTAATTAAACTATAAGAATAGCAACCCTAGACCTAGTTAGAATTCGACTATTCTCATGTCCAAAACCCTAACCATTTTCTTTACCACACTAGCAAATTAACCTCACCTCTCGGCGTACATCAATTGCCTAAAGCAATATAGATGAACACTCTCTCGAGCATTTCATCGAACACATGGTGGGCAAGAGAAAACCTCTAACTACAAGCATAAATTTGGATAGAATAGGCCTAAACAAGATTAATTCATCATCGAATACATCAATTACTACCCAAACAACACAAAACTAACAACAAATTAACATAATAATGCAATTGTAAGAGAAGCAAAAGTAATCTAACAAGCATATAAACATAGAAGAAAATAGAGAGAAGGGGATAGAAAAACTTAGTCTTGATCGAATTGAAAGCCAACTTCAATCTCCTTCTTGAATTCATAAATTCTTCAATTGAAATCTAAACCTAGAACTAGAGAGGTTTAGGGAGAAACCTCCCTTCAACCTAGAGAGAAAACTGTGAAAAGAAAATAACGTAGAATGAAAACTGTTTTTCTTCTAATTAATAAAACTATTTAAAACAAAAGACTGCAGTTTGGCACAGGTGCCCGTGCCAATTGGCACACCTAGGTGTGCCGAACTGGAAATCCCAATTTTGCATTGGCTTCTTTTGCTCCTTATTTCCAATCTTTTTCCTCTATTGCCATCATCATTTGCACTTGAATTTGCCTAAAAATAAGACAATTAAATAAATTAGTTTCAATTAGCAAAGATGACAAAAATCACTATTAAACTTATACTAAATGACTTAGATAAGTTCAATAAGACAATAAAAACCGAGGTAAAAAGTGGTAAAACCGAGGTTCAACAACCCCCCATGCTTAAACCTTGCTTGTCCTCAAGCAAGACTAATCATGAAGTACCGCGGAGAGAAAGAAAACCTCAAGAAGAGCCTCCCTCCTTTTTAACAAGGGACAAAATCTGGTAGTCAAGAGCAAAGGCATACAATAGGTCACTTGGCAAAGCCCAAATTCAGATCAAAACAAAGTTGCAATTCATTTCAAAGATCACAAAGTCAAGTGGCAAAACATTCACTCAATCATGTCCCTACATGCAATTCAAGTTCATTCAAGTGATTGGCGAACTTGATAGGATTGGTAGGACCTCACTTTAGGGTATGTGAAACACTCTCTCTCTCATGTATTTAAAACGAATTTTGTGTTCACTCAATAACTTCAACCAATGCATGCAAACTACCATAGGCTTGACAAGACTCTCAATTCTCTACCACTATAGACAAAATGCACAAGTGTCAAACATGAGGACTTTCAAGGGTTGTAATGGGGCTTAGGTTTAGGGTAAGGAGGGTAATTATTTTAGGAAATGTGGAGCTAAATAGCCAAGAACCTATAGAGCAACAACACTTCCATTTCATGAAACACAACACCTCTTACATCACACTTTGATTAAGCACAAAACACTCCCCAATGAAAAGAAATTAGTAAATAGTTGATATAAACAAAAGCTCATCATGCTAATCACCCATTATTCAAGCCCTTTCTTTATGTTTCTACTTTTTTTTCTTTCTTTCTTCCTTTTTTTTCTTTTTTGTTGTTTTGCTTCTTTTTTTCTATTATGAATTACTTGTTTTTGAACTTTTTCTTTTCTTTTTTTCCCTTTTTTTCAATGAATAGCATGAATATATAAATAACACTAAAATTCCAACAGTTACAAGTTACAACCTTTGAGGATAAAAAGGGTAGAAAGAATATTCTACAATGTACTTCCCTTGTAGCAACAAACCATCAAACAACTCTCAACAATCGACCACAAAATTGCCCCATACAACTGAACTGTTGCTCATTCTATCTTGGCTAAGGGTAGGAAATTAAGAAAAGGCCAAGGTGTACACTGATAGGGTAAACAACAAGACAGGAAAAAGGGTTAGCAAGGGCTTCAAAAAGAGGTCAAAATGTTAGGTGGCTTTTTGGCTATGTAGCTACAAAAATGGGCCTCAATCATATCAACACAATGCATAAGTCAAATGCAGTTTTGAAGAGAGTCAAGCCAAGTTCTAGAGATGCACACATGTTGAGGTCACACTCAAAAAGAAATTAGACTATAAAAATGATAGTCTTTTAGGCTCAAGAGACCTCACGGGTTAAACCCTACCACAATCACTACAACTAGTTCCTTTGATGAACCAAACACAAGAACTTACCATCATGCACAAGGAACATTCAAGTGTAAATGAGTCACACACAGGACAATGATCTCCTCAAAACAAACATTCAACAAGTTTCTCACATCATCCAAGCCAACCCAAGCTTCCCATTATACACAAATTACACTCAACGAACCAAGAAATCACCCCTTGAACGTTAGGAAGGGTTTTCAAAGCCAACAACCAAGCAAGCAACCAAGGATTTTCCACTTTTTTTTTTTTGAAAGCAATAAAACTAAACTAACTAAGAAAGCAATAAATTACCTAGAAGAGCGATAAAAACGAAAACTAAAGCGAAGAAGTATTGGAAATGTACCTTTAGTGCTTGATAATGTCCCACTTTCACTTTGTTGTCGCCTTTTGCAATGCAAGATGAATGCAATTCTATTCTAAAAATGCTTGGTCATTCCTAAAATGATCCTAACTAAGCTAAAGTGCAATGTATGATCTAATGAGTGCTTAAAAGTGGCTCTAAACTAATGCAAACTTATAATCTAATGCAAGTGATTTAAACTAAATGAAACTAATATATGCATGCCATCATGCTCAACACCATGCCAATTCACCTCATTATATGCATAATTGACCAAATCAAGCACTATGTCAATTAAATCACACCTCACCACAAGCTTGAAATTATCCTCCCCCATGCTTAAAGCTTTCATTGTCCCCAATGAAAAATTGTATTCAATGATTTGGAAGGGAGCTATGAAGAATACTTACAGTGCTTAACATGCGTGTAAATTATCTTGTACCATCACTGTGGAAGTAATTTAATCCCTTAGCAAACCTCATGACTCAAATCAATGGACCCCAAAATGCAATCTGTAGCAGTGATTTAGGCACAATGAAGGACAGTAGCGGCTGTTAAAGACGAAGTGATTGCAAGAGTGACTCAAGCACCCAAAAGCAAGAACCAGGCAAGCAATAAAAGCTGGCATAATTGGACTTCCGGCATGACAAAAACAAGCAGCACAGATGCACAACTAGCACTGGAAAGAAACCGTCTGGCGCTGGGAACAGATCGTGATTGATGGCTGCGATAAAACAGGCGAGAAGGTTGCGATTCTGGGCGCAGGGATTGCTGTAGGGCGGCTAGGGCACGGGAGGGGGGATGCGACGGCCATGGGCAGTTCCGGCGACGACCGACAGTGTGAGAGAGGCCCACAGTTGGTGGCTGGTGGAGATGGTGCGCGATGGGTGGCAGATGGCGCCGAGCAAAGGTGACAGGGGTGGGGGCGAGCAGATTCGAGTGTAGTGATGGGCTGGTGGTGCGGTGACGGTGGTGTAGGCGGCGACAGTGATTGGGTGCGGGCGTCGCGAGTCAGATGGAGGAGGTTTGGCTGGGCGGACGTGTTGGGCAGCGATGGTGTGCGATTGAGGGTGATGCGACGCTCGCTAGGTGCGAGACAGGGGACACGCGAGTCGGGGGTTCGCTGGTGGTGGATGGGAGGCTGTGAGGGAGAAGGTGGAGGTTGGTGGGAGAGATTAGGGTTTGAGAAAGAAAGTGAAGGAAAGAACTGGCGCTGAATTGTTTTGACTGTTTGGCACGGGTGGGTGTGCCAGCATCCTGGAATGTTGCAAACTTGTTGTTTTGGGTGTGCCGATTTGGCACGGGTGGGTGTGTCAAATTGCTGCTTCCAAATTTCAGCAATTTTCATTAACTTTGAGTTCAAAACGCATATTTACCCTGCAATACTTACCATAAAAACATCAAAACACCTTCAATCAACCTACCAACACTTCTCAAACACATTTTAATCAATTCACATCAAATCCAACCTCAACAACCATTTTATTTCACTCAAATCCTTCACCCAACAATAATGCACACTCGCACATCATCTTTTTTCATTTTTTTTCTTTTCTGATTTTTTTCCTTGTTTTTCAATAGAAACAAAATGAAGCAAAACAAAAGAAAACCATAAACTAGAAAACATGAAAACTTGGGTTGCCTCCCAAGAAGCGCTTGTTTAAGGTCCCGAGCCTGACCTAAGAAACTCGGACGCAGTTAAGGCTCGCAGGAGTCGATCATACATCGAAGCATGCATCTCACAGTGCAATATGTAAGAGAATACTAGCAAAAATATAGTAAACAACATGAGTATCCTCTTAAATTCAGCCAATGCCATAGAAAAATTGAAAGAATGATGAAAGAAGGCATACCACACAATTTTTCTAGACATCTCCCTTAAGTATGGACAAGAAGGATCAAACAACGGGTTAGGACCTCTATAATTACCCAAGGAAGTAAGGCATGCATGCTCGGGTGAGAGGGCGGAACGAAGTGAAGGGGAAACAATTGCAAGAAGGGGAGACATGGATACATTCTTGGCATAATCAAAGCACATAGGAGGATCCTCAAGCACAACCTCCTCAATAGTTTCACCACACACACATCCTGCTTCACAATCATCATCTGACTCATCAAAAGTATCAGAGGGTGAATAAGGAAAATGTAGGATTATACCACATAACAACACTCTCAATGTTAGATGAAGACGCATCATTATCATCAACAATATCAGACTCATCAGATGAAGAATCTACACTTGAAGGGGACGAGACTGCTACTGGAAAGAATGCATCATCAAAAACATTATCAAAAGCGAAAGTGCAACACTCAGGATTATAACCCATAGAAAATGATTCATATTCACACAAAGATGCAGCATTAAGAGCAAGGCCCATATCATGAGATGAAGATTCACATGCTAATATAGGAGAAAAAGAATCATAATCATCATCCTTCCAATCACACAAAGGGTTACTTACATGAATTTCAGGGCAAAAAGGAGGAGAAGGCTCAAATTCATCCAACAAACAATCCCTAGTGAGGAAAGTTCTAGCCTATGGTCACTCTCATACAAATTAAGTGTATCGCTCTTTAATTGATGCACAAGCAAACCCAACTCGGAAACAATCGATTTGAGACCATTTGCTACTCGCGAAAAACACTCATCATGATGGTTTATTACATTTCCAACAAAGGTCAGAGAAGCAACATGAATGCAAGGGTTGGTTGTATGAGCAGATGATTCACATGGAGCACAATGAGAAGGAACATACATCGAAAATTGAGGGGAAGGGGGACACGAAGTCACATATTGTTCCTCGTAGAAAGACCTAGCAGGAAAAGCACATGGGTCATCAAAAGAAGAACCCGAAGAACAACAAGCCTCCTGAAACTCATGAGTATCCCAAATCAACCATTCAAGCAATTCCCAAGCCTCGCACTCACTTTTAGCATGAAAACCAAAATAATCCAAAAGAGTACGAGTTTGAAAATTCACACCCTCATCAACAATATACAATATTTCCCACTTCTAAAAGTAAAATCACATTGAGCACAATAAGCAAGATAGTCATCTAATCGATTCCAATAAGTACAAGGCAATTCTTGCTCATACTGAGGGAAATGGGGAAGATTCTTTTTTTTTTTTTGGATTTTCAATTTTTTTAAATTTTTTTGGATTTTTAAAGACCTAACAAGAATCCTCAAGAAAGCTCAAAGGCCGAAGCCTAGGAAGCAACAACTCCCCGGCAACGGCGCCAATTTTGTTGTCGTACTTTTGGGAGTACGGTTGACAATCTCAGGGAGTTGTGTTCCAAGCACTCAGAGCGGACTCAAGTGTTTCAAGTTAGGTAGATTAATCAAGGATGGTGATGATAACTACAAACTGCGAAAGCAATAAAAAGATGTCCAGGCAACAAAATCGGTATTCAACAACTAATCAATTTGAACGACCTAATCTACCAATTCTAAACAAGCAATTAAGAGCGATCAGTTGCACCATTAAAGCTCGCCAAAGCCCTCTCTCGAGGGTCAAGGGCTAGTCTAACTATTCTAACTACCTATTCTCATGGAGTTAGTCTAATTAAACTACAAGAATAGCAACCCTAGACCTAGTTAGAATTCGACTATTCTCATGTCCAAAACCCTAACCATTTTCTTTACCACACTAGCAAATTAACCTCACCTCTCGGCGTACATCAATTGCCTAAAGCAATATAGATGAACACTCTCTCGAGCATTTCATCGAACACATGGTGGGCAAGAGAAAACTTCTAACTACAAGCATCAATTTGGATAGAATAGGCCTAAACAAGATTAATTCATCATCGAATACATCAATTACTACCCAAACAACACAAAACTAACAACAAATTAACATAATAATGCAATTTTAAGAGAAGCAAAAGCAATCTAACAAGCATATAAACATAGAAGAAAATAGAGAGAAGGGGATAGAAAAACTTAGTCTTGATCGAATTGAAAGCCAACTTCAATCTCCTTCTTGAATTCATAAATTCTTCAATTGAAATCTAAACCTAGAACTAAAGAGGTTTAGGGAGAAACCTCCCTTCAACCTAGAGAGAAAACTGTGAAAAGAAAATAACGTAGAATGAAAATTGTTTTTCTTCTAATTAATAAAACTATTTAAAACAAAAGACTGCAGTTTGGCACGGGTGCTCGTGCCGATTGGCACACCTAGGTGTGCCGAACTGGAAATCCCAATTTTGCATTGGCTTCTTTTGCTCCTTATTTCCAATCTTTTTCCTCTATTGTCATCATCATTTGCACTTGAATTTGCTTAAAAATAAGACAATTAAATAAATTAGTTTCAATTAGCAAAGATTTCAAAAATCACTATTAAACTTATACTAAATGACTTAGATAAGTTCAATAAGACAATAAAAACCGAGGTAAAAAGTGGTAAAACCGAGGTTCAACATCCACTTATGTTGGTCTCTGCGGGACTACACAATACTCACTCCATAACTTTTTTATAAGTTGGGAATGGGTAGGTGGCAAATAATTTAGCGAACCAGGGACAATTTTCGCAACGATTTGGGAAGATTATAGCTACTTTCCGAGCCGCCTCAAAAGTAATTTCTAAAGTTTTCTAGTTGCTTACAAGTGACAGTTGTTCAGTGTTCACTACTTCAGGGTGGAGGTTCCCTGTAGGTATGCAATCATGCTCTTGTTATGAGGTTTTGCAAATTTGGGGTTGTTGGTGGTTTTGGCTATTTTCAACAAACATTTTCGTATTTTGTTGTGATGATCGTGTTAGTTCTCCAGTAGAGAGTCGAGTGTGGTGCTATAATGAAGGGTCATGTTAATGAGCAGTTCTGTTTTTGTTGGTGGTGTAAGGTTTAAAAAATGAAAATAATAATTACAAATTGGTCTTATTAATGGTGAGAAATTGCTAGGTCTAAATAATACCAACATATCCTTAGTGTTTACTTAATCCCAAAGGCAGTGGTGGACAAGATCAACTCAACTATGCTGCGATTTTTTGGGGGAAAGCTGATGGTACAAGGTCCGTACATTGGAAACACAAGGATTATGTTTTCAAACCGAAAGGAGCTAGAGGGTTAGGGTTGGGGCATGTGGGTTGTTATAATAGAGCTTTGCTT
Organism: Portulaca oleracea; assembly: GCA_029582165.1. Lineage (NCBI taxonomy): Eukaryota > Viridiplantae > Streptophyta > Magnoliopsida > Caryophyllales > Portulacaceae > Portulaca > Portulaca oleracea. Next base: position 33,215,642 of record CM055868.1, on the reverse strand, counting down.
TTGAGACAGGCTTGGAGGACTTATCATAATAAAGAGATGTTGATCTCAAGGATGTGGAAGGCAAAATATGGTGTGAGTTCAACAATTGAAAAGGATGAGTCATACAAAGCACAACATGTGGATCAACGACATGGAAAGGTTTATCACAAGTGGTGGCTAAGACTAGGCACAGGTTCCGATGGAGTATTGGTAGTGAGAGGGGTATTAGTGTGATGGACAAAAGGTGGGTTCCGGGGGGTCTGCTAGAGTTAAGAGATGGTCAGGATTCGGAACTTTTGCAACACCGGACAGTTGACTCTTTGGTGAGCTTTTTGGAAGGGGGTAGGCCGGTTTCGAACCGTGATCAGCTGCACCAGTGTTTTACTCACCAAACTGTAGAGGCGGTTGTTCAAATCTTCCCTTCCCAGCTGGGAATTGAAGATCTTTTGGTTTGGCCAAGTAAATATTGCTCTTCCTATAAAGTTAAGGACAGATATTATGAATTTTTAATGATGGAATCAAAAGATAGCGGACCGTCTGAATCAGAGCCGAGATTTTGGAAGCGATTATGGCATTGTGATATGCCACCCAAATGGAAGACTTTTGGGTGGCGTTGTGCTGTCGATGCGTTGCCGACCGGAGTTAATAGGTGGAGGAGGAGGTTGACGGAAGTTGGTGAGTGTTGGTGTGGGGAAGGGATGGAAGATATAAATCATATTTTCCGATAATGTGAGATTGCAAAGCATGTATGGATAGGATCTTCATTGGGTATTGTCTCGGAGGTTAACCACCACATTGAATGGTTTGAGTGGTTGAAAGGCTGGATTAGCTTCCTATCCAGAAAAGAGGAAGGTGGAAGAAATTTGGTGAGGGAGTTCTTTGGGGCTTTGTGGACGATTTGGAAATCTAGAAATGTGGTGAGTGTAATCGGATACTGTTGGAAAATATGATTAGGCGATGGCGGGAGGAGGAGATGAGATGGATAAAAGGTAAGGAGCGGGTACCTCAGGATGAGAGACACTGTCAAATTGACAAGGAGGTGGAAGTTCATGGGGAGTTGAGATGAATCGGAAAGTGGGCAGAGTGTTCCTAGTGGATGGGGCAAGGAAAACAAATTCTGCAGTTGCATCTGCAGCTTCGGTGGTTATGGAGTATGGAAGTGCAGGAGGGTGAGGGGTCGAGGTGGGAAGGGCGGAATCAGTGGTGTTTATTGAGCTTTTAGCAGCGTATTTGGCATTGCAAGAGGGGGTGAGGAGGGAGCTTCAAGAGGTGGTTATCTTTTCGGACTCCAAGCTCGCGATGGAATGTTTGCAAAACACGCACAAGGCTCCTGTTGAGTGCAGGACTCTAACAAGATGTTGCATGATTGCAATAACAAGGTTTGGTTCGAGTATAATCAAGAAGGTTCCCAGGCAAAGGGTTGATTGTGCACACAGGTTGGCGAAACAAGCCACAAGTAGCAGAGGCTATATTACCTAGTTTAGTGTCTAGTGTTTTTCTAGTTTCTATTTTCTATAATTATATTGTTATTATTGTGCTTTGTGTTGTGTGTCGCTTTGGAAAAGAAAAAAAACCAACAATTTTGTTGAACACTAGTAGTACTAATTATGGACCTATTTTCTAGCAATAGTACACGACCGATTTGATAGGTAACTGACTTGCAAAAAGATTATGTGTTGCACAATTGTCTAAGCTGAAGGCCAAAGCAAGTTGAAAAACCGTTAATGACCACATCTATTTTTTGCCAACTTAGCAACAAACTTTGTTGTACAATTATGTAAAAGTAAAAAATTTAATTGTTTTTTAGCTGAAATCAATGCGGCTTAGTTGGCAAAAAAAGGTGACAATCAACATTTTTTCCACTTGCTCCAGCTTCAAGCTGAGACAATTAAGCGACACATAGGCCTTTAATAGAGTTAAACACCTATCAACTTGGTGGCGTACTACTACTGGGAAATAGGTTAATAGTTAGTACTGTCAGTTTCCAACAAAATAGTTAGTATTATCATCGGCCAATATCACCAAAGTCTGTATTGTTGTTGTCCAATAATCCATTATTATTTAGATACTAGTAAATACCTCTGTGTTACTCCAAAATTACACATTCTTAGTATTTTAGTCGAATTGGATCAAATAGAATTGTAAATCTGCAAGGATAGAAAGAAAAGAAAAATTTACATATAGTTACAATGTTGCATGTTACAAATTCCAACATTGAAATATTTTCAAAGAAAACTAGAGGCAAGCATAAATACCAAACTGAACATTTCCTTGTCTGTCTGGGTCTTTTTTACCGTGATATATGGTGTTGTTTCAAATAATTAACTATTTTAATATTTTCTCAACAAGCGTCTGATCTGAATAAAGCAATAGGTTTTGACTAATGTCATTTGCCTTCTCCAACCATGAAAATATTTGCTAATCACTTTTCTGTAACTAGGCCTCTGTTGCACCATCCTCCAGTAGTCAGCAATGTTTGGCCTGCTGTTAATGTATTGATCTTCCAATCTTAGGAGGGCCAAGCGGGCGAGCACCGGAATTAGCACAACATCTGCCATCGTAAACTCTTCTCCTGCCAAGTGTGAGGTCTCATTTAGCTGGGCTTCCACTTCATCAAGAAGTCGAACTAAATGTTCCTCGCTCCTCTTTATTACCTCTGGATCTTTTAGCTTCTCTTCTGTCTTGTATGCATCCTTGAGCCTGAGATGATACGAACCCGCAAGATCAGGAAACTCAGCCATCCTGGCAATCACTACCTGCCTTAAGAATTTTGAAACACAGAGGCGGTGTTTCTCTGGTATGTGAGACAGTGTGAAGTATTTAGGGTTCCACTCCTCTACTTTGTGCATCCATTCAAGGACTTCTCTGCCACTCAGTTTAGCATTATCCCCACCTGAGGAGACAGCTGCTATTCTTTCTATGTACCTGCAAGGACAGATAATAGATCCATTCCAATGATTAGGGGTATCTCAAGCTGATATTGGATTGAACAACACATCTTAGAAGCTTCAGGAAGCCAACTAGACCTCACGGGATGGTGATTTTATATCATAATATGATGAGAAGGATGACGTTTAGGGCATAAAGTCATTACATGCTTAAGTCGTATTTGAGCATACTGTGGGTGTCAGATTCAAATACAATTGCCAAGAAATCATATTGGTCATTTAGATTTTGGGCCATGGGTCATTTCTCTTCAAGCTAGATCCAAAATAGGAAAATCGTCTTGGGTTTGGGTTGCATCCAGGTTCGAATCAATCAAACGAAGGAATTCGATATCAGCAGGCTACAATGATCTGTCAAACCCATCTGCTCCTCAGTTATATAAGAGCATAGGTAATACAATATTCACAGACAATGTCACTTGGACTCTTCCATTCCCCTCAAACACCCATGTCAAACATTTCATAGTTCATACTCAGACTTGGGTATAGGCTCTCGATCCTTAATCTCCAACCAAAAGTTTACAAATTTTCCAAAAAAGACTGCAGAGTCCAACACAACACCCGTGTTTGGAACTCCAACTCCAACACATGTATGGCTGCATTAGACAATTGTATTCAGGCACCTGAAAACAATGAGGAGAATGCCCGTAACAAAACATCTGGGAAAAGCAAAGCAAAGGTCATGGAAGGAATATGCTTACTGTACAATCTCAATTGTGTTGTAGAGAACATGGGAACCATTCTGGAAGACAGGTAACTTCCCACTAGGGTTCATCCGAAAGAATGAAGCATCCATGTTCTTTCCTGTGAGAGGGTTGATATGATGAGAAGTGTAATCGATTCCATTCTCTTCCAGTGCCAACCTCACCTTTTGGCTGTCCATGGAGAATGGATGATGGTATAGCTGCATGATTTCATCAACTTTGCAAACAAGGATGTGAATTGGTGGTTTGAATGCGCGATGCCTCCGGTGGAGTTAAAATTTGACCAGATAGAATGAAACAAAGTGTTTTGCCTGGTCAGTGACACAGGAAAATCAGGAATTGGAATATGATTTTCAGGACTGAGAACAGGTTATGAACACTGAGTTACGTATGAAAAGAAATCAAATTTAGAGTCACAACTCACAACACAATAAAACCACATTTCTTTTCTAACTCTTCCTTCATTCAGATAAGAAAGTGTGACTATTAGCACTCATGGTTGCAGAAAATACTATATTGTAGAACAGAAGAATGTGGCGGTACAATCACCAAGTGATCTGTGTTTTATCACCCACCAAAATGTCTGAATCACAGTCAAACTAATGGCCCCATTTTGACCTAACTCAGAAATTGATATAGGAGTATAGCAGATCCAAAACTGATTTGAAGCCATAATGACTGCCCAAACTGGACTAAACCCGAAACTGAAGCAAACCAGTTTGATGGGTCAAATTTCAGCAACCTGCTCCAGCTGATGTATCAATAATAACAAAATGCAGTGTGTCGGGGTCATTTATTGGAAAACCCACACAATCTTCTTGTAATCAATCAGGACCGTCATTGTGAGGCGTAGGTAGCTTCAGCCTTCAAGTGACCCTTTTCTAACCAAGATGAACATACAACTTTCACAATGATCCTAGTATTTTAATCAAAGGAAGTAAACTATCAGCATGTGTTCCTCAAACTCTCCATTCACCAAAGACCCACTGACACAGTCAAGCACTGAAGAAGACAGTGGATCAACTTGAAAGAGACAAAATTTTCAGAATATGGCATGTTCTGTGTTGGGTTCTTGATCCAACATGGCCATGGGTATGACCCAAATCGAAGCACCAGTCTACTAATAACGTAGAAATCTTTCCACGGAAACACAGACAGCCCTTCATAATCCCAAATTACTTCAGGAACAGCAGCAGCACACCCACCACCCTATTATCAAAAACGTATTCAATATGACCCATATAGTTCCTAGCAATTTGCGGGAAGCCGCAAAAGTCTACCTTATATGCAACATAAATTCGAATAATAAAGAACTCCATTTGTACTAAAATTGCAGGTTTGATCAGGGGAGAGAGAGACAAAGGGGGCGAGGGGCCAATATCCATCCTCATATTTTCTATGAACCCAATTAAAAAGCCAACTATCCCATTTTCAGCCAATCCGAGAAGTCATCAACAAACATTTTAATTGTATCAGAACAAATGAAAAGAATCAAAGATACCACCAAGTCATAAACCAATCTAATGAACCCGGCCATCAGAAACCAAACAAAACAAAAAAAAAAAAAAAAGCAGCATAAAGGAACTTCCAACAATGATATTCAAGTAAAATAGCAGGGAAAAAATCGGTACCCAAATATGAGGAAAAACACAGAATTAGGTAAGAAATTGAATGAGCATAGAGTTACTTGCCTTTGGTACAAGCACTAATTCCTAGGCTGAGTGGATGAGAAAGAAAGAAGGAGAACAGTGTTGTAAACTTTATATGTGGGATCCTAGTGGAATAATTTCGAAGATGAAAAAGGAGGGCAGTGTCACTATCATATGCTTCATTTCATACAGTAGGAGGGGTGAGAACGAACAAGCAAAAGGGAAACGTGGAAAGGGAATATTGCTGACTATATATATTGATTTGAGATTCGGGACAGATTTCTTACCATCAGTTTTACAGCGCAAGCTCCACCACCTTTTATTCATTTGCTCCATACCAGAAGAAGATAAAGGGACAAAAGAAAAGCCCAACTTTTTGGTGCTTCGCAAACTCACATAGATCAATACTATGCGCCCAGATCCGCCTCCAATGACCCAAAATCCCAAAATTTTGTCACCCAAACTGATCTCATTTGATTCGAGAGTATAAAATGAGAGGAGATTATTATTGGTCGCCCTTTTTACTGATGATTCTCTAAGGCTCCATTTGGATTGCGGAAAACTGAGTGGAAAAAAAAAATTATTTTGGAAAATTGAAATAATTTTCATGTTTGGACTAATGAAAATTGAAAAGAAAAAAGAGGTGGAATATTATGGACAAAACCCTTTGGAAAAAAAAAAAAGACCGGCGCTCACATCTATCCCTGCTAACCTAAATCCGACTGAACCAAACTTTGAACCCATCCTCCTCTCTCTCTCTCTCTCTCTCTCTCTCTCTCTCTCTCTCTGCGATTTCATCCAAATTTCATATACGATTTCATCCAGATCACAGCATCCATCTGCGATTTCATCCCCATCGCAGCATCCATCTGCGATTTCATCCCCATCGCAGCATCCATCCCCATCGCAGCTGGATCTGATCCATCATCTGTAATCTGTCTTTCTGCGATTTCGATCCAAACGGTAATTCTTCTTTCTTCAGGGTTTGATTTGCGTAGATGTTTGATTTGCGATTATGGTGCACCGATGGTTGTGGACTGCCCCTGTTATGGTGCAAACAGAGGAACACAGAGGTGGTTTGTGCGGTTGTTTTCGGCTCTTTTCAGGTGTTTTCTGGCAAGTGTTGGTACTAAATTGTTGATTTCTTTCGTGTTGCTAACGGTGGGTATGACCTTTGGTGGGGGTTTGATTTGAAGCTGAGATAAAAACGGTGATTGAAATGCGTTGTTTATTTGGATGTATATTTCGATCTGAGTTGAAATAATGGTGTCTATGGTGGTGCGATTTAATTTTGTGATTTAATTTTGTGATTGAATAGAAAACTGAAATGAGATGAAAATGGTGATTGAAATGAGAGAAAATTTTGTGATTTTATTTTTCCATTTATTTTTTCTCAAATCAAACAAGGAAAAAAAAGTTGAATAGAAAATCAACTTTTTCCTTCAAAATTTTAGTTAAACTAAATAAGAGAAAAAAATTTATTTTACCCAAAAAAAAATTTCCTTTACTAATTTTTTTTTTTCCATGAGAATTCTTTTTCACCCTGTTTTCCTAGGTTCACATGGACCATTAAATTTCTCTCCTCTCTCTCATTCTATCATTACTTCTCATCTCTCTTATTTTATGAAGTTACACATAGGTACCCAATATTTGGGGAAACTATTTTTCGCTATCCCAAATTTTTCAAAACTCATTTCGAGTTAAACTTAATTTTTGGGTTAGTAATTATTAGGTGTTTCTCCGACCATCAATTTTGTCAAGTAATTAAAATCCTTATTCTTCATCCTCCCCCCCCCCCTCCCAAATCTCTATTAATGGACCTCAAAAGCAAAATTTTTTCTTAACTCTTTTGTTTCATTTCAAAATTAAAACTTGCTCACTACTACTCTGAGCATTGTTAATAGGCGCCCTTGGAGAACCTTCGGGAAGTCGCCGCCCGCTTAAAATTGAGGAAGGCCAAGAGCTGGTTGCTGCGGGTGCTAGTGAAGCCAAGCTTTTTGGTCGTGGGGTTGGCGGGGAATTGGATTTGTGTTGCGGAGGCCACCATGGTTGTACAGTTCTTCGGTGTTGCTTGGTAATGGAGGATTTGAATTGGCGGATTGTGAATAGAGTATATTGATCATTTGATGCAAGTGCAAGGCCAAGGCTAAATTTACAGCCTAGAACACTACCCATCAACAATGTTCATAATGGGGAAGTTTTAATTTTGGAATAGAAAATAAAAGATTTCAGGAAAAAAATAGCTTTTGAGCTCCATTAATGGAGATGGGGAAGAAGGGAAAGAAGAAGAATAATGAGGGTATCTCGGCCCTTTAACAAAATTGATGACCGTAAAAACATCTAATAATTACTAACCCAAAAATTTAGGATACCAAAATGACTTTTGGAAAGTTGGGGTACCGAAAAATAGTTTCCTCAAATACTAGGGTACCTCCGAGTAATTTTTTGCTCTTATTCTCTCAAATTTCTCAAACTAAATTAATCACGATAATTGAAATTCAAGTTAGAGACAGAATGCAAGGTGGTAGATCATCGAATGAAGAAGAAATTAGTTTGTATAATTTGATTTCCAAAATTAGAATGAAAAAACTCTCAAATGAAATGGGCGAACCCCACCGCGGCTAAGTCGCAGCCAGGCCGCACACGAGATGCGACTCCACGATCTATATGCGGCGCGGCCATGGTGGGTCGTGATCCATCTGCGGCGCTGCCATGGCCAGACCGCATGTTAAGCACGGTCTTACCATAGACTGGTCGCTTGCTAGGCGCGGTCCAGGGCTTGGTGAATTTTTTTAATTAATATTGTTATTATTATTAACTAATTTTTGATATCCCGTGCATTTTTCAATAATTTTTTGTAATTTTTTAGAGTAATTTATAATAATTATCATTTCATTCCTGATAAAATTAATTTGAATGATAATTAGAAATGAAAAAATATGTAACAATGGTATCGTTTGAATAATTTGGTGGTGAAAATATATTAAAATCCATATCACTATTAAATAACCATACTTTATGATAATTATTTTGAAGAAAAATATAAAAAATTATTTCAAAAATTCATGTCACTACAAATTCATGTCTAAGTATTTATCTACTAAATTAAATACCTATTAAAATCCTTATCTATACATTCAGTATAATATAAATTAGTGATGTTATAAGTTAAAATTGAAATTATCGGTAAATATTTTATTTTATTTTCTTGTATGAACATTAATGTTAGTGTAAAAAAAGTTACAACTTACAATGACTATGATAATTCTATTTTCTTGATTTTTGGTTTTGATTTTGTGATTTTTTATTTATCTGTTTTATAATTCTTTTTATATACCTTTACTGAAACTTCTTGTTTAGTTTATGATAGTTACTTATAATCTAAACTTTTTACCTATAGAAATATATATAGTAGTGTTAATAAAAATTTATTTTTTTAAAATAGTTATTAAAGAAATTACAAAAATAATAGTCTAGACTTTTCATGAAAATTTTACTTTAATATCAATTATACTTTATTTCCTATGTTGTGATGAAATATTATAATATAAAATTGATGAAAGAAAAATTAGGGAATGTCTTAGTTCTGTATTAAATCAAATATTAAGATTTTCTTTTATTTAGATTATATTTATGAATGTATTAAATTGTGAGGTTTTGAATATGCTTTGGAAATAATCGAATTTCCCAAATTGTTTTTCTTGTTTGTAATTCCCTTAGGTGCTTGTGTTTTAATATATATATATATTATTTTCATAATTGTATTATAATAAAGTATAAATTTATTTATAATTGTGTTATATATATATATATATTATTTTGATGATTGTAAAATTTTATGCTTAATTTATTTATAGTGATTTCATAATTGTGTTATAATAAAGTATAAATTTATTTATTTATAGTGATTAAACTCTTCAAAAAATAAACTATCAATTAAATCTAGGAAGTTGAAGGTACTTCAATAATGAAGTTTAATTATGATTTAAAAAAATTTGGAGTTTAATTTACTACATGACACTATGGGAGTGCCACGTGGCAACTTGCTAGGCATGCACATTTTGTTTTAATATATTAATAGATTAGATTAGATTAGTGATTAAGATTAGGGAAATTTCATTTGGTAGGTTTCAACTTTTGTCTAATCCAAGTTGTCAACCACTTTTTAAATTATTCCAAATGGTAGGTTTATTTTGAAAATTATTTCATCTCGTGAGCTTCTTTTTGTACCGTTGTTAAAATATTGCTCACAAAACTTTCCTCCTCTCTCAATTTCATTTAGCTCTTCCTATCAATCTCACAATCGACTCACTTTGAATAATATCTAAAGTGTTTGACAACTAGGAATAGTTGTTAAAGTGCTTGAAAACTTGGAATAATTTTTAAACTTTCAAAATAAGCCTAGCGTTTGGAATAATTTTGAAAATAAGCCTACCACTTGGATTAATTTAAAAAGTGGTTGACAATGTGGAATAGGCAAAAGTTGAACTCTACCAAGTGGAATTTCCTTAAGATTATTATATTAATTATTAATGCTTAATTATATTATTAATTATATTAGTGATTAATATTAATGTTGTTGTTGTTATTATTATTATTATTACTATTATTATTATTATTGATGTTAATAATTGTTGATATTTATTGTTATTGTTATTATTATTGTTATTAATATTATTATTTTAAAAAATGTATTGTTAATGTTGATATTGTTCGCATTACATAAATTGTATTCTATTTATATTTGTTGATGCTTTTATTGTTAGAAAGTAGTATTGTTATTATTATTACTAGAAAATATATGCGCATTTTTGTCTCATTAATTAAAATATACTCGCACATTGTTTGGCATGATTAATTAATTATGATCATACATCACTATGAAATTTAAAGACATTTAATTTCTACTATGTCAAACTTACTAACTTCAATAGTAAGAGATTAGACCCTCATTTTTTATAGTTATATCAACATTAGTGTGCCATGAGTAAAATCTAGAAGAATATGTACAAACTTAAAAAGTTATACCAATGACTGGTCATGAACAAAGAGAGTAATATTTACTTACTAGCAACGCACGGGGCGAAAGTAAATCTCACATATTATTGATAACATTTAGACTGTGTCTACGATGACCATAACTTTGTAAATATAAGTTTGCAATATTTTACAATAATACAAAGTTCTAATTCAACATATATGAAATAAGTATAATTATGCTTATGTATATATAATTTTACAATTTTTCTCATAAAAAAAGTGTAATTTTTTTTTACATAAAAAAAAACATATCATAATCTTTTTCTTAAGCTAATAAAACAAATCAGTTTTACAATAATAAAATAATTAAGTCATATTACGATTACATGTCAAAGTTAAGTTAAAATGCATAAAGTTTTGAAATATTTGAAATCATAAATTATTAACTTCCTATTAGAACGGTTAGAAAAAACATAAATGAATGCAATCATTTATAAACTTTTAAATATATAATAATAATATCATTAAACATGAAGGAGGACAAAATATTGGTACACTTCTTGCTCAAAGTGATAAAATGAAGTCACCATATACTAAGTAAATAATAGCTCAAAGTGAATATAGTGTGTGAGAGAATTATACGGTTCTTGAATCAAGATTATTAATAACTATCTTGAATTATTCATAATTTATATGTTTGTAACTTTTAATAATATTTTCTTTGTGTAGACACCCAAAAAATGTCATTGTAATTTTGTAAATTTTTATTTTCTAGTATTTCTTTTTATTTTATTTTTAGTTTAGATAAAATGCCAAATATGCTTGAAATGCAAAAATTAGAGAAAAACACAACAATACAGCCCACAAAATATCCCACAAAACAAGCCCAAAATAAGCCTCGCACGCAGCCAGAGTCTTGCCCGAACCAGCAGTCGGGCGCGAGGCCAGCGGCCAGACGCGCCCATTACCCGATTTTGGTAGGCGGGTCTGCCCACCGCCCACTTACCCAGACCCACCTTCTCTCGGGTCGCGTGCTGCGGAAGCAGGCTTGGAGAGCAAGCCAGGCAGACCTGCCTGTTTGCTAATTTTAGCAGATCACCTTTTTTTAGCACATCTGCTATTTTTAGCATATTTTTAAACTCCAAACCTGATTTCCCCTCACTCACCTACCCTATAAATACCCACACCTTTCATTCCATTTGACACATCGAAACCACCTGGGAGTATTGACACTAGGTGGATTTCTCTTCTTCTCTCCCTCTCTCATTTGCATACATGCATTCTGGCATTTTTAGTTTCGCATTTTTATTCTCGTTATTATTTTCTTGTAATCACCAATAATGTTGTAATCCTGATATTAATATCAATTATGACTAATCTAAATCGGATTACTTGAGAAGATAACTTTAATTTGTCTTTATCGCTTTCATTTATCTATCACATTACTTTTTATTATTGCATTTAATTCCGCATGCATTTAAATAACATTAATTAATCTAATTAATTCTCCTCTTCTACTCTTTTCTTTAATAAACTGATCCAGTAGAGTCCGTTCATTGAACGGGCGAATTCGAAGGTTTTTACTTTCGAATTCGTAACCTTACCCCCGGATCCGAATCTCATGGTTCGCGGATACGCGGAGTCAAGAAAATTCGAGTTTATTAATTCTCTTAAAAATTAATTGGCGACTCCTAAAAAAATAAATTTGATTAAACTTGATTCATTTGGAATGTAGTTTTTTATTCGAATTTTAAAATTTATTTATTTCCCGAAATAACTCGAATATCGGGAATCATGAATAACAAAAATTGGTGGTCTCGGTCCAACATTTAGCCCTTGTGCGGGTCTGCATGGCTATTGGTCCGAGCCCATCGCCGCACCAGCGTTCGGGAAGGCCCAGGCCACGATCCAGACGCCAGCGGACCAAAGATGTCGCTGGCGGTGACTGGTCATTCCCTGTAACACCCCAACACCCATAAACACAAGATTACTATTAATTACTTGTAAAACCTGTGAACAGCGCAGCGGACAAACACGGGTTGAGGTATTACCGCTGTCCCACTAAGGACAAGGCACACACTCATCACCAACACAACAACCAACACAAACCATCAAATAAACTTACACTTAAACCCCATACATGACACTCACCCAAACATTGAAATAATACTTTGATACAACCATCAAAACACACATTAAACCTTCCAAAACATGATTTGGTCTTTAAACCCACAAAGACCATCGAGGTTCGGCCAACAACCACCATATAAAACTATCTTGCAAGCATGAAAGGAACTACTTCTGCTTGTCTTTGCCTTTGCCTTTAACTTGGGAGCTTGGACCACCTAAAAACAAAACATTAAAACATTCGCAAATGAGTGGGGGAAACACTCAGTACACAAACCTCCAACACGTCAAACCGTTCGAAAACGGTTTTAGTGCCGGCATTTAAATTCATTTTGAAAACGGGAAAGGGGATCTTAAACATGAATAAACTGGATTGCCGCATAGATAAATATATGTAAATAAAAGAGATAAACTTGTAATAATTGAAAAAAATGAGTGGTATCCCTTACAATCGATGCAAAGCATCTCACACACGCGCATGCCCAAACCGATCTGGAGTTTGGATTGGGTGACTGCTAGGCAGTCGACACTGGCCAGGTCTATAACGCTCTGATCAGGAGCAACTAAAAGATGATGCTAGTACCTTTAAACTAGATACAAGTACAATGGCGGGACCACTTAATGAAAATGGAAAGCATTAGATTATGACTTGAAGTATAAATAATAAGCATTGAAGAATAGAAAGGTTGGACAATTTGCGTACCTTGGAAAGTAGGAAAACTTGGTGGCGTGCCTCGGGCTCGGAACGGCTTGGGTGACTTGGGAACTATAGTAGGAAGTGTAGAAAATGAGAACCAAAGAGGGTTCTTAGAGAGTTACAAATGTTAAGTAAAATAAGAATTTAAGAATGAAATAGATTAGAAGGAAAATTTCAGGTTTTTAGAAATAAAGTTTTTAACATAACTCTAGCTAGGAAACTCGGAATTAAACAAACGAGTACTTCTCGGAATAGGTAAAATCATGATCTACAACTTTGTCAACATGACCAAGGTCTAAAAATGAAGGGAAGGACTTGCAAAACAGTCCGGACAGAAACAGAAGCTGTAATTTGGAAACTAAAACTTTTGGTTTGATCTTTTGATACGAAACTCATAAAGGCTTGGAAGTAAACGATGAATAGCTTAACTTATAGAATGATTTGAAGAGATCATATTGATGGAATATGGAGAATTAAGGAATGAAAGGCTAGAATGGTAATTAGAGAGTTCTTGATTTTTCGGATATATCGTCAAGCGACGAAGAAGAATTTATAACGATGGATTAATGGATTATGGAAGTGTTTGAAAGGTGAATTAGAATTATGCATTAGAGAAGGAATAAGTCCTAGGATCATTATGCTTCAAAGGGCTCTTATACTAATGATGCAATCCACAATCCAACTTAAAGTCGATTATTTCATTATGTAACTTAATCTTTCAACCTTAACTATGATAACATAACTTTGATAAGTAACATTAACCTCCAAAAGATAACATTTTCTACTTAGAAAACACCTCTTGAATATCCTAATATTGACCAAAGAGTCTCCAAACAATTAGAATCCCTTACATGATTGGAATTGGGTCACAAAATCCCAAATTTATAAAATATTTTCTGGGCAGAAACTTAACTGACATGCTTCACTTCCGACCCTATATCTTGCACTCCCGATATCCGATGAACGCAAACCATACATTTTCGGAAAGCTTAAAAGGTCACCTAAATCTTTTATGTTTACCACTGGAACCAATAAAATCTCTAAATGGACGGAAAATAGTCCTCAAGTTACTGACTCAGAATCAGTGGCGAAGCTAGGATTCAAAGCTAGGGGGGACAAGATAAAATTTAATAAAAAAAATAGATTCTACAGGAATGAATTCGGAAAATTTAACATAAAACATCTCGCATTTCACCTACTAAGTATATTTAAATCATTATAAAGATATGTTTCATTACTTTGATGTTTATTACAACTTATAAAAAACATAAAATAATTATTTTATTTATATTTTTCATAAATACTCCCTTCATTCCATATTAATTGACACTTTGACTAAATTTTGATCGTCATTTACTCACAAATTTTACAATGAGTTTCAATATGAAATTACCTTCATTGTAATTTTTGGTAAATTATCTTTCTAATGATGTTAATTTCATATTGTAACTCATTATAATTTGTGAGTAGTTAATTTAGTCAAAGTGTTAATTAATATGGAATGGAGGTAGTATAAAGCTATACATAAAATGTGCATTTATTAAAAAATGTGCATAAAATTAGGCTATTATTTATATTTTTTTGATTACCTAATAAGTATTATACTCTTATAATTGATAAATATATACATCATACACGTATCAAATATATTTGAGTGAACAATCATTTTTTCGGAGCACATAATAAATTGCGCCATGATCATGTGAGGCTGGATGGGGGAGGTACAGAAGGTAGAGGGTGCGAAGCGCTGCAGCAATTGTCAAAGTATTAGAGAGACAAAATGAAAGAACTGTTGAGGCAGGAAGTCGAACCTCAGACCTCTGCATTCCAAACACGCGCCTAGCTCCAGCATCCAAACCATTGAGCAATCTCACACTTTAATATTCCTTTTCGTTGCAATTCAATATATATTTAATGTTATCATTAAAATAGCTCTAAATTAAATTATTTTTTTTCAAGGTAGCCTCGCCACTGCTCAGAATCGTATATACTTTGCATCCCTTCACGATTCCGCTCATATCTCGAGCTACACATGTCGGATTCTCGAAATTCCAAAGCCCATGGTTAGATAATGACTTAAGCTATCTTTTTAAGTAAAAATCTGGGCTAAACTCCCACTTTTAGTCCTCTGTAAAAACTAGATTTGTACCCAGAAACTTATTTGACCCTCTAAACCAACATGCATGATTTTCCATGTCTCCAATTTGTATCAATTCCCAATTAAACTTCAAATTAACTAACCTTCATGGATTTTCCAGAAATTAAACACTTAAACTTGCTTAAACATGACCATAAAACTCGCATGCAACAAGCTATTTCAAACATTCAACAAGAATACAACATCAAACACTCAAAATCAACCCCAAATTTACATGCATCACCCCCAAATTCAAACCCTAGTTTACCTAACTTAACCCCAATATAAATTCACGCTTAGAAATCATAAAAGAGGTGGAAAATAACAAGAATAATCAGAGTTAAAGACAAAAATCAGATTAGAAGAGATAGGATTGAGTTAGGGTTTGAATATATACCACTTGAGAGAGAAATTGGAGAAGAAAACAAGAGAAGAGTGGAGGAGAGGGCTCGGCCACCTCAGCCACGGTCATCGGAAAACGCCCGGATGGGCTGATGCGTGGCTGGGCAGAGGAGAGTGGGGGAGGGAGAGCTGAGTTTGTAATTGTGTTGAAATGAAATGAAAAAAAATCATTCTAACTTAACCCCCTCGATATATATATAAATACACTCCCCCTTAATTAAATTAAAAACACCAATTAAAACACTCTTCTAATTAGTAACTAGGCTAACAAGGGTGCAATTAAAAATTAGCTAGGTAAGATAATTGGTAATAAACTAGATAAAATTAATTAACATAAAACTTGATAAAATAGTTTAGCATAAATTTTAAATAAAATTACTTGGGAATAAATTGGGGAAAATCAACTAGTACTAAACCACATAAAATAAATTGGTAGGACATATTAATAAAATGAATTTCGCAATAAAATGTACTTAGGAAGGTTGAGTAACATAAATCGTAAAAGAAACGGAATTGAAATTAATATAACCTTCTTCGGTTTAAAAGCGTAAAATTGAGAACCATAAAATAAATTATATAACTCATCGTAAAAATATTCATAAACTCATAATAATATTTATAACTTTAAATCCGAGGTAACATAAATTCAACCCATTTAGCCATCGCCTTGCTCGAAACCTGTCACGCATAAATAAATAAATAAATAATAGAAGTAACAACCGCAATAACCACAATAATAATATTCATGTCGTGAAAATAGAAAAATTTTATTAGCGTATTTTAGCTAATTACCGTAATTAAGGTCTTAATTAGTACGGGTTTAGGGCGGGTCGTTACATTCCCCGGCTGCCTCGATTTTCATGCAAATTATTTCTGATTTTTCGGTTTCCTTATTTATTCTGGGAAAATTGTAAATTTTAATGTTCATAATAAAATTCAAACATTTCATGTGAACATTTTTAATATGTAAAAATTCAATTAAATCCCTTAAAGACTAGACACCTCTTTCGACTCGCCTAACATCGCGTAGGGCACCGGTTGGAATTTTTCCCGGGTCCTACAAATGGCGACTCCACTGGGGACTTACTTTAAGAGGGTAAAACTTGAAAAATCGGTTTCTTAAATATTTGAGTAGAAGGGAGAAATTAATTCTTTTAATTTTTGTTATTTAATTAGGCATCAAGCATACGGGCCTACATCACGATTTCTTTAATGAATCGCGATGAACTCAAAGGCATCGTTTAGGATCAACCCAATTTTCCCTTTCGGGCAAAGTTTACTTCCGACTTCATAAAGAAATGAACTCCACATTTCAAGAAGATTGCAAGTAACACTCCCACTCATGAAGCACTCCAAAATTTTTGGGATTATGAATTTACATTTCCCTTTAATTTTGCGAGGAACACACGGGTCACATTACTATGAACTCCATAGAATTTGTGGCATGTGAGAGACATGAGTATGCTTGTCCTTTACAAACCTGACCTTAAACCATTGAATGTAGAACTATGGCTTAAGCGCATCCCTCATTTGTATGTTATGTGCATTTCTTTCTTCTTCTTTTTCTTCAAAAAAAAAAAAAAAAAGTGCTAATTGTGCATTTCATCGTAGAATGAGTCGGTCCATATTTGTATCTCCCTCAAATATTACTTTAGTTTGAGTAATATTCAAACAAGATTAAAGTAAGCCCAAAAGGTCTCTCTTAGGCCCAAGTCAGAGAGGTTTGACTAGGTCTGAGATTCAAGTTTGACTTACTCAACCCTAAGTAATCTTTGACCCCTAAAGCATCTATTCGGTCATTAACTAAATCCGAGTCCATTAAAATTTTAATGTTGATTCGATTTTATGATGACTTGATGGATACCTCCCCTATTCATGTTCATAACATCATTCTAGGTTAGGAGTCTTCATGCAAGCCCAATAGTGGGCGAGTCCATACAGAAAGAAAATATACATTCATCATGTAGGCATTGTTTGCATTAGATCGTCCCATATAAGTCGCTAGGTCTTTGGGTAGGTCAATGTCAGGGTTAATTTTGAGGTTTATGGTTTCCATACAGGCAGAAAAAGGATTCATCGACCGATCTCAAATTTGGAGTAAACAAGTCTCGAAATTGCTCTCTTTACACCATTGTCTCTAATGGCCTTCAACGGGATACCTAACAACGACGAGCTCATTCCCTTCATTACCCAACATTTGGCTGAAATTTCACAGCAAATGCAAGGCATAACTACTGAAAATAATAGGAAGATAGATGAAATCATCCATACATTGGCAAGGATGAATGATAAGCTGGACCTTCCTCTTGAAGATGAAAGCAACAATCATCATAGTGAAATAGCAAGTATGCATGAAATAGAAAGAGAGATCCTTATGTCTGCAAATTACTATATGGGCTTGGGACTCACTTTTGTTCATAGGGTCGAACAACCACGTCAGTTCAATTTACCAAGGAAGAAGTTCAGAACTGCTCCAAGTGTTTCCCAATCTCCTTCAACTGAGAAGGAAGACCAAGTCTTGCCCTTAGCCACAAGAGAAGATCAAGAAAGAAGGTGTGATGAACGAGAAAGTCCTTCTTTGGACCAACTCTTCACCACAATAAATCAAATGCAGTTACGCATGGAAGGTCTAGATCGAAAATGGATATGATCCTTTGGATTTTACAAAACAATAGAAGGATGACTAATATTGAACATCGCATTAGAGAAAATATTGGGGAAGGATCTTCATCAGTTGGAGTATATGACACTAACGTTCATCAAAGGGCTCCTAATTCCTCAACTAAAGATGTTGAAATGCGGCAACTCATCTCTTTCACTCCAATCTACACTACCTATACTGAGGCTCTCGATTGTCTCAATAAGGAAGGAAAGATCAAGCTCCCCCTGTCCGATGCGAACCTGAAATTAAAGAAAAATTGCGGAACCCAAGTGAGTTTTGCAGATATCATAGACTTCGAGGTCATGATACTGAAAACTGCTTCACCCTCAAGAAAAAACTTGAAGAAGTGTTCCAATTAGGAGAACCGCCGCCATCGAAAATAATGCAAAAACCCTATTAGAAGTTCAGTGTTCGGTTGTAATTTTTGTGGTTTTATATGTAAGGATTGTCGATCTCAGGGATGGGTGTTAGGCTTGATTAAGGGTAATCGGTTTGTGTAAAGGGGTTTTTCTCAATGCGGAAAGCAATAAATTATGTAAAGAAAGCATTTAAATCTAACCTAGACAAGATAATAATAAAGAAAGCAATTAAAAGCATGAAATCAAATAAAGCAATTAAAGCAAGGAATGGAAATCTAGAATGAACAATGAAATTAGAGACAAGAAATTACACCTTTGATGACTAATCTTCAATAAACCTTCAATCTACACTTGAATTTCCCCCGAACAAACAAGAAATTGTGGTTTGGATTACCAAGAATCCCCCAAATTCTCACTAGTTAGTAGAATTGGAGTTCCTTGACCCTCCTCCCCACTAAAATGGAGTTGATTGTGGCTAACACTATAAAGCTTGGAAAACAAGTCAACAATGGCAATTATAGAGAGAGAGAGAGAGAGAGAGAGAGAGAGAGAAGAGAGAGAAAGCTTGTAAAACTTCAATGGAAACTTGCTTGAATTGAGAAAGCTTGAGAAAGTTTGAATACAAATGCTAGAAATCAATGAAAGCTTGAAGAACAATGAAGAACAATTGAAAACTTGAAGAACAATTAAAGAGAGATTAAAGCAAATAAAGGAAAGCAATTAAATCTAATTCTACTCCTAAATTACCTAGGCTAATTGATAATTTGGATTAATACAAGTGGGTATTTATAGAAGAAGGAAAAATACAACCCAAAACCCTAGAAATAATTCTCAGCACGCGCAGCAATTTCTCCGCAGACATAGTGGCTCGGGCGAGCCAGCAGATGGCTCGGGCGAGCAAGCGTTCTGGGCATTGTTTTTGTTGCCCCAGAAGCCTTGCTCGGGCGAGCCAGCAGATGGCTCGGGCGAGCAAGCGTTCTGGGCAGTTTTTCCCTGCCGACTTCAAACGCGCATAACTTCTTCATCCGAACACCATTTTAGGCCCGTAAGATATCGATGGAAAGCTCTCGGTGTGTACTTTAAGCTCCCAAAATTTCAGACCTATCGGAGTTGTAACAAAGGAGTTATGGCCCAAAGGGTGAAGGCACACGTATTTCAAACCTTTGAGTTTGTACCGTTCCCCTGTTTTGCGCCAATCTTGATATGGAATTTCCGACTTCGGTTTCGCCTCGGCTCTCGGCTCGGGTTGACTTGGTTTGACTCGAATCTCGGCTCGGGTTGACTTGGTTTGACTCGGGAAATAGCTCGGGATTCCCTAAAAACCTTCAATTAAGCCCAAACTTCTTCTAACTCCTTATTTTCCTACAAAACACCAAATCATTATATCTAATATATAAATAGGGGTTAAAACAAGAAAATATACCCTATAAAAGAGAAGAATTTCGGCTCGGAACGAGGCCGAACACCACTCCAACACAAGGGTTTGCTCGCCCCGAGCAAACTAAAAACAAAGGAAAGGGCTAAAAAGAAAAACTAAAAACCCTAACTCACTTTCGCAGAAATCGCGGATGCATTTAGCGTATGCATCAAGCCCTTTAAACCCCCCGGCAGCCCGGGTGGACGAGGTAGGTCTCGTGAGGGTTTATAGCAACTATACCCACAAAAGCCATAGAAAAAGGAAAGAGGGAAAGAAAAAGAAATGAAAACCGAAAAACGAAACGAAACAAAAGCAGAGAAGATATTCCCGTCCCCAATCATGCACCTAGTTCCCCATCCCGCCTCAACAATCAATTGGAAGAAGTAAGTATAAACAAATTGAGACACGAAGGTTGGAAAACTGCCAATCTTTAAGATTTTGAACCAAAACACTTCCTGATGAGCAAAACACCTCGTGCATATGTGCAAGTGGGCTCTAGTCGGTCCTTCCTATCCTAAACCAGACAATCAGAGTTGTGCTCATGCTCAAGCTCGGGATTATCTATCCTACTTCACTCTTGGTTTTTCTTTTAACCTCTCTTTTCTTTCTTTTTCTTACTTTGCTCTCTTTTCTTTCTTTTTCTTACTTTGCTCTTTTCTTTTTTTACTTTTCTTTCTTACCATTCTTTGCTCAACTCTTTTTTCCTTTTTCTTGCTTCGCTCTTTTCTTTCTTTTTCAAAACCTACGCTCTTTTCTTTACACTCAATCGCTTTTGTGTCTTTTAGAGCGTTGTGTCTGCCATGGGATTTAAGCACCGACCTTCGCAAAGGGTTACCCTCCTCGCCGGGTTTCTCCATACGTGAGTCATTGCACTTAAGGCATAGGGTGCCGATCCACCCAAACCAACCCATGACGAGGCCCCACAAGAATTATTTAATGCATTAATTAAGAGCTTAAGCAATTGAACAACTAAAACCGTCTAACTTAGGTAAGAATTCATCAAGCGTGTAAGAATTGAGGATTCCGCTTTCCCATTCCATGTAAAGGTCTAATAGAGATAATTCATGGCAAAAATCCTTCCTAAGGCCCATCATTATTCATACCGCCGCCTAACCGACTAAATCACCGATTAGACAACTATCTACACAACGTGAACTAAACATCTTCAAAAAGAAAAACAACTTTTGGGTTTTTCACAACATTTCTTCCCCTTTTTCTTTTCACACACAAAATTTTTTTAGATTTTAGACACAAACTACGAAAAACAAAAACAAAAGACTAAAAACTAGGTAATCTACCCTTGAACAATGAAAGATATCACCCCCACTCCAACACAAGACTTCACAATGTCTCCATCATGAGAAGGGTGTCTCAAGCAAGGTAGAAAACCAAGAAGAACATATATACAAAACACTTATCACATAAAAAGCGGTGGCGACCCGAGCCCACACGGCTCCAACAACAATATAATCCCAACATTCACATTCAAGGGGTTCGCCACCCAAAAAGAAAACCAAGCATGCAACATGGATCATCGATATATTCACATAAAGAGAGTGGAAAGAGGTTACCTCGAGGTCTTCAATCAAGCATATTCAATCCACGATCCAAGGAACATCACACCAAAGGTTAGAAATAAACAAGAAAAACATACTATGTGTGATGGTTCACATGCAAGATCAAAAGGAAAAACAAACTATACAAGACACTAAGGACTAATGAACTAAGAAAACAAACTAAAATATTTACAAAACGACTCTTTTTTTTTTCTTTTCTTAGACTCGAATACCAGAATACATACTACCCTCCCACTCCAACACAAAGAGGTTGTCGTGTCCTCAAAATGGAAATAGAAGTAGGTAAGCAAGCACCCCAAAATTAAAGACAAAGACACACACAAAAAGAAAATAAAAGAAGAGAAGAAAGACCAACTCACTAATTATACAAGAAGGGTGAGGAAGGATATTACCTCAAAGGCATCTTATCAAGAAATTCACTCCTTCTCACCTCAAGATATCGGGCATCATGTCAGAACCATTCAACGCCCGGAGTAACAAATCATGCATCCTCTCATGCATCTCAGAATGGTGGTGGTAAGAGCACACTCGCAATAGCACATAAACAAACATTAGTGCCCTTAACAATTTATCAAATGCTTTAGAAAAGTCATAGAACTGATGAAATTCATGAATATACAAGACTTTTCTAGGCACGGTGAAAGAAGACATGACAAATGGATCCTCCCATTGACTCGTAAATGGAGATTGGGTATACAAATCAACGAAAGGAGGCAATACAACACATTTATGGACATGCTCATGGGAAGACTTGGATGCAAACAACGACTCATAAAGCATATCACCATCAAAAATATCATTGTCACAAACCAAGTCCAAACACTTAGGATCAATCCCCATAGACTCAAGTTCATCATCACAAGATTGCACATCAATGGATTTACAAGAAAGGGTAGCTAATGCCTCGCTAATGCAATAATTCTCAATGAAAGTGAACAAATCGGTGTCAAGCACACATTCAATCACCAATGATTCAATTTCACTCTCAACAAGATCATGCTCAATTATATCACAAGCATCATAGCATTCAATAAACTCATTTTTTTCTTCACGCAAAGGCATGGACAAGGGTGTGGACAATGGTTCATCATTTAGCATGTTTTCAACTAATTCTACATCATCACACACATAATCATCATGTTCCTCATGCTCACTAGGTGGGGCTAGAGCTAAGGAATTACTAAGTAGTCCAAGGCATGGTCGGTTATAATAATCCTCATCCTCATCATACACAGCAGAATCAACATGCATTTCAGGACTCAAAGACGATGAATGACCTATTTCAACATTCGAATCAACCAATTGAGCAAGATAAGTTTCTACCCTAGGTTTAAGCACGTGCTCAAATTCATGCATGCATTTATTCACCCTATCTTGTAAACCAACTATTTCAGCACCAATTTTATCTAGTCTACAAGATTCGGAAGCATGAGACGGAGATTCACAATGCACACACAAATGACGAGACTCAACATCATCACATGGAGAAAGATCATAACGTTTCTCATAGTGCAATTGAGCATGAAGAGCACACGGATTGCCAAAACAAGAACCCGATGAATAAAAAGTCTCCCCAAATCGGCGAGTATCCGTATACAACCAATCAAATCATTCCCAAGTCCGATACTCATTTTCAACATTGAAATCAAAGTAATTCAGAAGAGAACGGGTCTCGAAATTCAATCCCTCATTAGTAACAACTAACACTTCCCAATTAGAATAAATATAACCATGAAGGGCCCAATAAGCAAGATAATCATTTAATCTATCACGATAATCACAAAATAATTCTTGCTCATTTTGAGGGAAGCTAAAACATGCCATCTTTCTTTTTTTTCCCCTTCTTTTTTTATTGTTTTTTTTATTGTTTTTTTTTCGATATTCAAGTTTTTGTGCTACATTTTTCTAACATAATCAAGAAAGCAATTAAACTATTTACACACAAACCAATCACCTAATCTACCAAATAACGTCATCCCCGGTAACGGCGCCATTGTTCGGTTGTAATTTTTGTGGTTTTATATGTAAGGATTGTCGATCTCAGGGATGGGTGTTAGGCTTGATTAAGGGTAATCGGTTTGTGTAAAGGGGTTTTTCTCAATGCGGAAAGCAATAAATTATGTAAAGAAAGCATTTAAATCTAACCTAGACAAGATAATAATAAAGAAAGCAATTAAAAGCATGAAATCAAATAAAGCAATTAAAGCAAGGAATGGAAATCTAGAATGAACAATGAAATTAGAGACAAGAAATTACACCTTTGATGACTAATCTTCAATAAACCTTCAATCTACACTTGAATTTCCCCCGAACAAACAAGAAATTGTGGTTTGGATTACCAAGAATCCCCCAAATTCTCACTAGTTAGTAGAATCGAGTTCTCGACCCTCCTCCCCACTAAAATGGAGTTGATTGTGTCTAACACTATAAAGATTTGAAAACAAGTCAACAATGTAAATTAGAGAGAGAGAGAGAGAGAGAGAGAGAGAGAGAGAGAAAGCTTGTAAAACTTCAATGGAAACTTGCTTGAATTGAGAAAGCTTGAGAAAGTTTGAATACAAATGCTAGAAATCAATGAAAGCTTGAAGAACAATGAAGAACAATTGAAAACTTGAAGAACAATTAAAGAGAGATTAAAGCAAATAAAGGAAAGCAATTAAATCTAATTCTACTCCTAAATTACCTAGGCTAATTGATAATTTGGATTAATACAAGCGGGTATTTATAGAAGAAGGAAAAATACAACCCAAAACCCTAGAAATAATTCTCAAGACGCGCAAAGAATTTCTCCGCAGACAGAGTGGCTCGGCGAGCCAGCAGATGGCTCGGCGAGCAAGCCGCTCGGGCAGTGTTTTGTTGCCCCGAAGCCTTGCTCGGCGAGCGCCAGATGGCTCGCGAGCAAGCCGCTGGCGCTTTTCCCTGCCAACTTCAAACGCGCATAACTTCTTCATCCGAACTCCGTTTTAGGCTCGTAAGATATCGATGGAAAGCTCTCGGTGTGTACTTTAAGCTCCTAAAATTTCAGACCTATCGGAGTTGTAACAAAGGAGTTATGACCCAAAGGGTGAAGGCACACGTATTTCAAACCTTTGAGTTTGTACCGTTCCCCTGTTTTGCGCCAATCTTGATATGGAATTTCCGACTTCGGTTTCGCCTCGGCTCTCGGCTCGGGTTGACTTAGTTTGACTCGAATCTCGGCTCGGGTTGACTTGGTTTGACTCGGGAAATAGCTCGGGATTCCCTAAAAACCTTCAATTAAGCCCAAACTTCTTCTAACTCCTTATTTTCCTACAAAACACCAAATCATTATATCTAATATATAAATAGGGGTTAAAACAAGAAAATATACCCTATAAAAGAGAAGAATTTCGGCTCGGAACGAGGCCGAACATTCAGGCTGTAAGAGATCTTCCGCTGCAAGCTCTACGACTCCGGGTTACATCAGCGTAGAAGATACCAAGGCTCCATTAGGACATCTTCTATAATCATGTTATTCCTTTTCTTTCCATGAAAGTTGGCATTTATTGTCTAAGTCAAACAGAATTTATCTATAGTAGATTTTTTTTCAATGCATTCATCTGCTTTACATTCAATAAGATAAACTCATTTTCATTATGACTCTTGTCTCCCCCGATCCTTCATTTGCTTCTAAACTATTAAGGAAAGAATCTTGTGCTTGCATTCTTGATTTGAATTGAAGAGTTCACTCACCCATATGACCATCCAAGTCTGACACATCCATCTGCTCACATCTTTCATTCCATCTCACATCTCGATCACACCTTCACTCTTTTTTTTTCTTTTGTGTCCTACCCCGAGTCCAAGGTTAATGGAGAGAAGAGATGCTAACTTCACCGCCAAAGCGAAGTTAGGCAAAAGGAGAGACAAATTTCATTTTAAAAAAAAAACAAAATACGAGGCCAACTTGAACAACTACATGTTGGGCAAAAGGAGAGGTACATGAGTAAAAATCAAGAGGAGAGAAGCTAACCTGAACACTCACCCAACAGGTTAGGCAAAAGGAGATAATTCAAATGAATAAGACCAACCATCTCTAAAAGTGAATCTCACTTAAATCACGCAGCTTAAAAAGACATGCCTATGATAGAAGGCTTCCACCCTTTACCACCTACATCTTCCACACCTTCAATTTCACCTAGCCGCTTTACCTATATAATTACCTTCTCGCACCAGTTTCTTAACCACCACCACGAACTCGATCATTCATTTTATGACCATCCCATCCCTAAACTAAGCCAAATAATGTGTTGCGGGTAATATTCATTGATAGGAGAAGTATAAGTTGAAGGTCCATAGTTCAGGAAAAAAAAGAGAACAAAAAAGAGAACAAAAAAAAATCTCAAGAAAAAAAAGAAAAAGAAAAAAAGAAAAAAAAATTAAAAACATTAAAAAAAGAAAAAAAAGAAAAAAAAGAAAGAAAGAAGTAAGAATAAGAGGCAGTTGTTAGTCACCCGCACATATCCCAAAACCTTCCCCTTAAACCTTCACACCCATCCTTCCCATTAAACTTTCGACTTATCTCAAAGTCCTTCTTGAGGCATCAATCGTTTAAAGTTGCACCTGTTGAACTACGACTGGCCTGATTCTACACTGGATACGTAGGAGAACCTCTTTGAGGCCCGGCCGCTGCAATTCACTTTGGAGTAAATTCGTCATTAAATCATTTGGTCTTTAAGAGAGAATAAAGAGTGGCTAGCCCGAAAACCTCACCAGGCGGGCTAGGCAAAAGGAGAGGGAACCTTGGTCTCTAAGGACAACAAAAAAACTCTTAAATTTCCTTTCACCATGCACACCCACTTTTCCCATCAGACTTGGATCACCCTTCCATCTAACCATAGCCATATAACCATCTCTTCCCTTATGAGATAAACCCACGAGACATGGTCCTTCATCCATAGACCATCTCGTCCACCTCCATCAGTTCGAACCTCTACCCATCGGACTACCCATCCATTCATGACATCGTCCATTACATCTAATCACTACTCTCGCCTAGCCATCCATAGCCTCGTCTTGCCCACCGTTGGGGCCTAACTACCCACAAACAAGCTTTCTATACCACCATTCCTACATTTCCCATAATCCATCCTCCATTACTCCTCACCCTGTGAGCTCTTTTGATTTGGTCATTAGTGTATGCATAAGATTCGTTAGTTAGTACTCACTTTCAGAACACCTGAGTGAAGGATAACTCCTTTAGCAGAACAAGAAGCCAGTTGCATCAAAATAAAGGTTACTTGAAGACAACACCCACCTAGGTCCATCACTCTGACTCATCTGAAGCCATTTGTTCACTAACACTGGGGGCTTAGTGTACTTACATGTTCCTACATGAATAAAAGAACCGGGAAAGATAGAGAAAGGGCAAGGGAAATCAAGACGGCTTGCCGCTTGAGGCTTCTTAGTGCTTGGGGTTCCTAACCATGACATCAAGGTCGAGCATCCTAACTATCCCATTATGCAGTTTAAGTAGGTTGAGTCCTCCATTGATATCGTTTTCGGCGTCATTCGAACTGGGGGCTCGCTCATCACTCAATATCCGCATTATGGGAGCTTAAGCGGATCAAGCTTTTCCTTCATATCATCTTTTGCAGCATTCCAACTGGGGGCTCATTTGTCACTCAATGTCCGCATCATGACAACCTACGAGGCAGTTCGACAAGAGAACTCATCATTTTCACTATTTTTGCCTTGTCCTGAAACCCACTTCAAAATCACCCTTGTCATTCAGAGTTTTTATTTACTTTTCCTTATTCCTTTTTTTTCCTCGGGAAAGTGGGGGGGTTTCATATTGCATGCATGCACCAAATCAATGTTTTTTTCTTAGGTCACGTGCATTTTAAGTCATATTAGTTTGCATTTCGAGTCATTTTTTTAAAATTTTAATTATGGGTCATTTTTTTTCTTTTCTTCTTGAGTAACAAAAAAGAGTCACATGCATCGCAAAAATAAAAAAGCGTCACATCATGCATTAGAATTAGGTTGCATATAAACATGCATAATAGAGTCTTGTATGGTAATGTAATTCATCTAGCATATCATGCACAAGACCTCATTTGTATTCCTTTGTCCCTCGTCTGAGTCTCAAAAGAAATAAGAAGAACCTCGAGAATTGTGACTCAGGTTTGCTCACCAAGGATCTTGATCACCTCTAGACAGATATCCGCCAAGATCGTCAGAAGATCCAAATATGCTGTCAACAGAAGGATTTTCGATCCAAGGAGTTGAAGTTTTACGAGAATTAATTCGGAGAATAACTCATTTTCTAAATTATACTCTAAAATCGGAGTCGTTAAATTTTATGAGAACTAATTCGAAGAATAATACATTTTCAGAATTAAAAGTCTAAAATTTAATTCACAAAGACTTTACGAGAATCAATTCAAGAAATCGTTCACGACTCGAATTTTACTCCAAGAGTCCCAGTTAGAATCAATTAAATTTCATGAGAAAAATTCGTGAATAATTCACATTATTCGGATTAAACTCTAAAAATTAAATTCATCCACACTATATGCATACGAGACAAAGAAAATGAAGACAGATTCCGGACTCGAAATTGAACCCGAGAACCTACGGGATGGGTCTGAATGGTAGCCCAGGAACCCAATGGACGGGTTTGAATGCGGGTCTGCATGACTGGAAGCTGGACCAAGTCCCGGGAACGACAAATGGCAGGTCCGAACGAGTGAATCAACACAGTCAGGCGGGTCTACTCGTTTGACTGGGTCCGAACGAAACACGACCCGAGACCCAAACTCAAAGTCAGGCGGGTCTGCATGGACGAAAAACCCGAGACCCGGATTCGCAGTCGAACGGGTCTGCCCAAGATAAAAGAACGAAGAAATAAAAAACCTGAGACTCCGAACTCACTGTTAGGTGGGTTTGCACAGTACAAGAAATCAAAAACCCGAGACCCGAACTCGGTCAAGTGGATCTGCACGAAAGAAAAACCCGGGACCCAAACTCAAGGTTAGGCGGGTCGGCACGGAAGGAAAACCCGAAACTCGAAATGGGTCAGGCGAATCTGCACAGCTGGAAAACCCGAGAACCGAACTCGCGGTCAGGGAAAACCCGAGAACCGAACTCACGGTTAGATGGGTACGCACAGTGAAAAAAACCGAGATCAAAACTCCATCAGGTGGGTCTACACGGTGCCAAAAATCAAAGTCCCGCGACTATGGTCAGAGAGAAAACGGTTGTCTTCGTGCTAGCCCACACGCCGGGAATTTGTAGAGAGAGAAAACGGTTATGCTGGTCTGCACATAGTTTATGGTCAGAGAGCAAGGAATCTGTAGAGAGAGAAAATGGTTATGCTGGCCCGCACGCCGGGAATTTGTAGAGAGAGAAAATGGTTATGCTGGCCCGCACGAAACAGAAACCCAGACTTGAAATAGCTTTCAGGCAGGTCTGCAAGGGAACAGATCTGAACAATGGCGCGCTAGTCTGAACAAGCGGAGAAACCGAGACCCGAATCACGCGCAGGCGGGTCTGCACACTGAGCCCATACTGTTAAGACTCGACCAAGAATAGAGGCGCAACCGAAAAAGACCTGAAATAGCATCCTCTTGTTACTCCCAACACCTTCCAGAAAGAAATCGGTCAATTTGACCGATTAAAGTAACATTTGACTATTAGCTTAGCTGATTAATTAATCAGTTGACCAATATTTTGGGAAGGCTAGTAGTGCACACTCAGATTTTATATTATAATATTTTCAAGAGAAATACAAAACAATTTTGTATACTCAGAAAATAAATAAATTAAATCAAGAGAAGTGCGACGCAGTGCGGGGCGTTAAAATTAAATTAAAAATTTTCAAAAGAAATATGGAGATTAAATATCCATAGACTTAGAAAATTTATTAATCTTCAAAGATGAAGTGACAAACATACGATATATTTTCAAGAGAATTATGAATATTCATACACTCAGAAAATAATATGAAGTCAAATACGAATTACGATCACCACCCCCAGCTTGCACACTGGGGGCTAACGTTAGTTTTTTATTCAACCGGACGTCGGGCGTTAACAGTGCGATGCCAATTCAGCCGGACGTCGAGCGTTAACAGTGCGATGTCAATTCAGCCGGACGTCGGGCGTTAGCAATGTGATGTCAATTCACCAAGGCCGGGGCGTTAACGATAATGTCAATTCACCGTCGTCGGGCGTTTAAAGTACGATGACTGAAGTTTGAAGTACAGTTAGGCGCAGGACAATTGCTTCCAAGCGTCGACAATCAACAAAGACATAGGATATTGTTTCCGAATGTCAATTCAGCCAGACGTCGGGCGTTAACAGTACGATGTCGATTCAGCCGGTCGTCGGGCATTTAAAAAACGATGACAGAAGTTTGAAGTACAGTTAGGCGTACGACAGTTGCTTCCAAGCGTCGACAATCAACAAAGACATAGGATCTTGTTTCCGAATGTCAATTCAGCCGGACATCGGGCGTTAACAGTACGATGTCAATTCAGTCGGGCGTCGGGCGTTTATAATACGATGACAATTCAGCCGGTCGTCGGGCGATTATAATATGATGACAGTTTAGCCGGTCGTCGGGCGTTTATAATACGATGACAGTTTAGCCGGTCGTCGGGCGTTTACAATACGATGATAGAAGTTTGAAGTACAGTTAGGTGCAGGACAGTCGCTTCCAAGCGTCGACAATCAACAAACATAGGATATTGTTCCCAAATGTCAATCAATCACAATTCATACATCCGACACAGGACTTTCGCTTCCAAGTGTCACCTAGCCTCAAGACATCACTACTGCAGCATCTTACCCTTTTTGGTGTCTTTGAATACTTTGATCCTCGTCTTACCAGACTCGATCAAAGTGGGGGCTAACTATAGACACCCAAAAAATGTCATTGTAATTTTGTAAATTTTTATTTTCTAGTATTTCTTTTTATTTTATCTTTAGTTTAGATAAAATGCCAAATATGCTTGAAATGCAAAAATGAGAGAAAAACACAACAATACAGCCCACAAAATATGTCACAAAACAAGCACAAAATAAGCCCTGGCACGCAGCCCGAGGTGCTGCCCAGAATCCGAGCAGAGTCGGGGCGCTAGGCGGGCCAGCACGCGGCCCATTACCCAGTTTCAGGGCGCTAGGCGGGTCTGCCCACCGCCCACTTACCTGCACTCCACCTTCTCTGGAAGCAGGCTTGGAGAGCAAGCCAGGCAGACCTGCCTGTTTGCTAATTTTAGCAGATCACCTTTTTTAGCACATCTGCTATTTTTAGCATATTTTTAAACTCCAAACCAGATTTCCCCTCACTCACCTACCCTATAAATACCCACACCTTTCATTCCATTTGACACACCGAAACCACCTGGGAGTATTGACACTAGGTGGATTTCTCTTCTTCTCTCCCTCTCTCATTTGCATACATGCATTCTGGCATTTTTATTTTCGCATTTTTAATCTCGTTATTATTTTCTTGTAATCACCAATAATGTTGTAATCCTGATATTAATATCAATTATGACTAATCTAAATCGGATTACTTTAGAAGATAACTTTAATTTGTCTTTATCGCTTTCATTTATCTCGCATTACTTTTTATTATTGCATTTAATTCCGCATGCATTTAAATAACATTAATTAATCTAATTAATTCTCCTCTTCTACTCTTTTCTTTAATAAATTGATCCAGTAGAGTCCGTTCATTGAACGTTCATTGAACGGGCGAATTCGAAGGTTTTTACTTTCGAATTCGTAACCTTACCCCCGGATCCGAATCTCATGGTTCGCGGATACGCGGAATCAAGAAAATTCGAGTTTATTAATTCTCTTAAAAATTAATTGGCGACTCCTAAAAAAATAAATTTGATTAAACTTGATTCATTTGGAATGTAGTTTTTTATTCGAATTTTAAAATTTATTTATTTTCCGAAATAACTCGAATACCGGGAATCATGAATAACAAAAATTGGTGGTCTCGGTCCAACATCCAGCCCCTGTGCGGGTCTGCATGGCTGTTGGCCCGAGCCCACCGCCGCACTCCAGCGTTCGGGAAGGCCTGGGCCACATCCAGATGCCAGCACCAACATGTCGCTGGGCGTGACGGTGACTGGGTCATTCCTACGCCTCGATTTTCATGCAAATTATTTCTGATTTTTCGGTTTCCTTATTTATTCTGGGAAAATTGTAAATTTTAATGTTCATAATAAAATTCAAACATTTGATGTGAACATTTTTAATATGTAAAAATTCAATTAAATCCCTTAAAGACTAGACACCTCTTTCGACTCGCCATCCACCGCGTAGGGCACCGGTTGGAATTTTTCTCGGGTCCTACACTTTGATAACTATATTTACTTATCAACTATAAGAGTATAACAATTATTGGATAGGTCAAAAAAATATAAGTGATAGCCCCTAATTTTATGAACTATAGTAGATAATACACATTTTATGCACAGTTTTATATTTAAGAATAAATATAAATAAATACTCATTTTCATATAATTTATAAGTCGTTATAATGTTCAAACTAATAAAATATGCATTTATAATAGTTTAAATATATTTATATTAATTTTTGAGTGATTTAACTAAAATTTAGATGGTTATTGACTATTTTGAATCAAAACGTTTATTATTATAGTTGTGCTAACAATCCTACAATCCTACAATCCTAGTATCCTACAATGACATCATATGTAGTAAGCCCATATATTTTACAAACTAGGTATTGTATTTTAATACTGCAGGAAAATGCAAAAAGGCACCTAGAATATGAAGATAACGGAGGATTAGATCCAATCAAAATTTTCTAAGAAAAATATGTGTTCTATTTTCTATTGCTCTCAAAGACTAAGCATATGCATGAAGAGAAGCAATCAGGAGAAAGGATTAAAGCTAAGAAACTATTGTAGTGAGTCACATTTCTTACCCCCAAATCCCTAGTCATTTACTCTCATCAATCTCATCATAAACAATTAAAAAAATTAGCTTTGAAATTACTATCTTAATAAATACTTAAAACGTTAGAGAGTTACATGATTTATTTTGTAGGTTGTGGTCAAACTAAACAATTAAAGTTATTAGCAATTAATATTTTATATTAATATCATACCTTTAGTTTTGACTAAGCGGACTTGTCCACTAATTTTTTGTTATTTAATTTTTATTTTTATATATGCATCCAAAGGATAATGAGTTATAATTGTGAAAAAATGTACTTTTTGCTCTAATAGTAAGTTGGATTGCTTTAAATCATATATCATATATCATATATATATATTTCTGGGTACAAAGGGTGAGAATCGAAATATGTAGGTTCCAATGAGGACATTTTGGGTAATCTATAATTGATTCTATTTAATTTTTTTATAAAAATCATGCAATATTAATGTGTATGCATTAATGTCTTTGTGCTTACATTAATAGTTCTTCTTTCTTTTTCTTTTTTTTTTCATAAGCACTATTTTTTTTATTTTTTATTGTTGATTTTTCTGTATTCTTTTAAATATAATATCGACAATATTTTTAATAATATGTGTGGTTATCTTGCGTCCCCTGCAAAGCACGGGTCTAAGTACTAGTATAATTATATAATTCCCAATTAAGTAAAATTGACTTCAAATAAATAATATTTGATAGCATATTAATTATTTTCTTTTAGTTGAGCTTAGAATATTCTTAATTTTATTTTTCAAAAGGAAGTTTTAGTTTTTACTATAATATGTCACAAATGTTTTTTAAAAATAAATTTCTATTGGTACTCATGGTAAAGTTTTTTTTTATTTATTTATTTTTATAGACATGGTAAAGTTGATATAAGGGGAAGTATAAGTGGAAGAAAAAGCTGCATAGAAAATATTTGCTCTTCTAAAATTAGAAGTAGCCTGAACGAAATAAACCTACTATATTAATTGCTTCAAGACATAAATACGATGAACCAAATCTTAAAAAAAGCTAGATATGTTGGGGCGATTAACAAAGTTGTAAAACAATATAATTTCTTATATGCATTTGTATGCTATGATAAATATCTTTTAAATTACAAATGATAAGAAGGAAAAAAATAAACAAAAATTAATAAGCAAATCAAATTATGAAATACACGTAGAACATTTTAAAAATGATAGCAAATCAAAATATGAAATGCACGTACAACATTTTATTCGAAGAAATCTCACCGTACTTAATTATGAAAATAAATTTAAAAAATGAGAGATATATGAAAATGCCAACTTAAATTTAAGTGTCGCCTAAGTTATAAAATTATTTATACCTGCATAATATACAAAAGATTATCATATTACATAGAATTTTTAAACAAAGCATATCAAATGTAGTATAGAATTTAGACTAATCTTCTCTCCTATCAACAACATAATACACGTAAAATGCAAATAATCTCGTGAGACACTTACAACAATGAATAATAATATTTTAGAGGTTGAAATTATATCACCTATTTGTGAAGCTCATCATGAACTCCCAAGCCTCCATTATGTGTTCGTAAACATTTAATATGGAGCAATAGTTATACTTATAATCGTAATTTTATAAAACAAAGAAAACTATTAACATGATTAATACCACACCATATTTTGGAGATATATAAATTTAAAAATTATAATAATATGGTTCTTAGTTTTTGTATTTAAATTAACTTGCAAATATTTAAAGAATGATATATAGAACTAACTAATTAATCCAAAAAAATAATAGAAAAAATATTAAAGAAAACATAAATTGTAGAAGTTTAATTTTCGAGCAATTGCGTTAGACCACAACAATTTACAAATTTTTGCATGATTCAATAATTCTCCTAATGAGAAAATGATATGTAGAAAAAAATTTCCTAATAAACCAGTAAGATACTATAGATAATCACATACATCTTACATTATTTAGCAATTCTTGATACTTTTTAAGATGTCAACATAATTTTTGTGCCTGCACAACATGAAAATCAAAACTAATTATAAGAAAAGTCGTCGAAAAGAACTTAAGAATAAGCAAATAAGAGAACTATGCAAAATTATAACTAAAAAATTGTACATGTATGGCAAAATCAAATAGCAACAACAATGGCTTTCAAAAATATAAGAGAATTGCATGGTATTTATAAGAAGATATCTTTAGTTGAAAGGAAAACTAAAAGTCAAACAATCAAATGAATAGTAGGTTACAAAACCAATTTAAGATGGAAAATAAAGATAATAAATAACATAACCATTGAGAATTGAATTTTAGCTTGGAAATTTAATAGATAACATGTACTCTTTTTTTTCTTTTTCCTTTTTAATAAAAATTGTCTATTACATTAATTCATTTATACTTCCATATCATTGGTTTTACTAAATACTTTTACAATTGTATGGGGAAATTATTTTAATGTTATATTTATATTGACAACAAATATTTTATAATTTTAATATCACATTTTGAGTGTCATTAATGGTTACCTACAATCCTTAGTCACTATTTTCTTTCTTTTATTGTTTTAAGTGATCGACTAATTTGCACAGAATATTTTGTATATTGATCATGTTGTCAAATATTATAATAATATAACAATAATTGTTTTTAGGAAAAAATTAATAAAAAAAACAGTAGCTTAAGAAATTACTTTTTTTAAAAAAAAGTCTTATTAAGATATGAATGAACATTGATATAGTTAACCATTTATTATGAGTAATTTAAAAAAATAATTAATAAGAATAATTTGATTTTAAGAAAAAAGTTAAAATATGGATCAATGTAACTTGCCAATTCATAACTAATGATATTTAGGATGATACATTTATGATTTTCAACTCTTAAATTAACTTATTTTTTAAAAAGTAAATATGACCAATTATAGTATACCCAAAATACCCTCATTAAAACACACATATTACGATCCTCACCATTTGTACCCAAAAATATATATATATATATATATGATACGCCATAAGTTACATAGTAGCTCCAAAATGAAACAAAACCTTTTACTATAACTATGGCCAAGCTGAGGATATTAACCAATGTTACTTATAAGATATTGAAGAACAAAATGAAGTATAACTCAAACATGAGCTCAAGGCGAAGGAGATCTTATTGAAATATGTAAATGACATAATATTGAATTCGCAAAGAACTTGAATAATTAACATCAACAAATGCATCTTTTTTAATGGAACCATTATGTTCCCCTCAATAACCTATTAACCAAAAGTATTCATAAGCTTTAGCAGCCTAAAGGTCAAAATTATAGAAAATAAAAATTACAGAATCATACATGAATGACTACATATATAGATAAGCAAACATCATCTTACTTGTATATGCATCATAATCTTCAATTAACTGAATTTAGCATATTTGTGCTTTTTGGTGTTTGATTTTATCCCTTGGCAAGTAAGACTAGGCAAAAGGGACATTTCATAAGCAAAAGCGCTTGAAGAGTTAAACACTCGACTATGAGTATTGCCTGTATAAGAAACTTTATAAGTTATAATTGATGCATGCAGAGAGTAGACAGTCATGGAAACAAAAAAGGGATAATCAACAACTCTTCATCCATTGAAAAACATACAACCATAAGCATCCTTGAGGGTGAAGAGTACTGATACCTTTATCGAACCCCAACCTACAGAGCAATGACTACCTAGCTTCAAGCCAAGGTGAAGAGTACCGATACCTTTATCGAACCCCAACCTACAGAGGAATGAGTACCCAGCTTTGGGCCAAGTAGTAAGATGCTCGAAATAAAAGCCAGATAATAGTTTTGACAGACAAAATTCTAGGCCTGGATAGTGACATTGGGTTTTTGTCATGGGAACTTTGTAAGCAAACAAAATGCTAAATGGAGAAAGAAAAAAAGGTAATCACTTTACCTACCCAGTTCCCTACCCATAAACACAACATTTTAAAGATTAACATCGAACTAATTTCTATATTGGTATCCAGGGATAATTACCTTGCCAAGTTTGCCGCAATGTTGTAAAGTAAGTACAAACCCTATTGTTCTTCCCGTGTTTCGTAGGTGAATGACGTCTTGATAAATTTGCTGCAAGTCACGCTGAATTGGTAAATATAATTTCATAGGTTCCTTCACCGACGACAAATATAAAGTACAACATTGTCAAGTGAGGATGATAACATAGGTACTCTTCCATCAACAACTATGCTTCATATAAAACAACCAAGCCAATCATATAAATATCAATGTAAATATGAAGCTGAAACTAAAATCAATCTATCACAAATAACTGAAACTAAAGCCAAATTCACCAACTTAAACCCTTACGAAATCAAACCAAATGTCTACGTTACTATTATCAACATGCCACTAAATCCATTTGTTTGACACTCCTGACAATGTAATTTGTCCCAGATTCATCACTTACAATTAAGCATAATGATCCCTCCATCATTCATCATTCACATAAATTTATTAAATTAACCAAGAAAAACCACCGAACCCAAATGAGAAAGATAATTAACCAAAAAGCAAGAGGAAAACTAATGGACAAAATGTATAAATATCTGGCTCAAGCAACTTCATTGATGGGAAACTCCAACAGGTTAATAAAAAAGTTCCTTGAAGTCCTTGAACATTAAAAACCATCTATTCACATTTACTATTCAAATTGTTTTTGTTACTGTTCAAATGACATTTTTGTTATTTACTGCATCTTCAGGCCCTATTCTATCAGTGCCTTGGCTTTACTCGTAGGCTTGTAGCTCTTAGACCCATCCCTAATCCTAACTCTTTGTCAGTCATTCTGCGACACCCCCCCCCCAATACAACGATTGTTCATCTCCGACATTTCTGTTCATCGCCCTTGAGGGGAGGACGAAATGCGTAGGCTGAGTCCACGACGATGGTATCGCGGGCGATGTTGAAGAAGCCTCCAATAATGTGGCGGCGTCCTTGAAGACTTCTTGTTGATTTTGGATTTCTCGAGTTCAGGTTTCAGGTACTCACTTCTCTCCCTCTTTGCTAATTCCTGTTGGTTTATGTTGATTTTTCTCATCTTGTAATCCAATTCTTGCAATGAATAGTTCCCAATTGTGATTCCATGTTATCTAGGTTGATGATTTTTTGGTAATCTAGCACTCCTCCTGCCCCCGTCTTTGGCTACGTTAACCTGGAGAACCGGTGTCAGCTGTTCCCTGTTGGCAGCGACAAACTTTCCGGATTTCCCAATTCTTTTTTCTTCCTTCCTCTCTATTTAATGGGTACTACTCGTGTTGTAGCCTGACTGGTTGATCAATTTAGAATAACTTACTCCATTACATTGATTTTGGAGTAATTGAATTATTTGAATGAAACTAGGAAAGCCATCTTACTTTATTACAAATATAGATACAGATGTGATGCAAATGCCCAGCTCATTATTATTCTTTATTTGGTTAAACTATCTTCTTGGAAGGTTAGCCAACAAGGCTGAATAATTAGTGCATTGATTGTCATTTAATTTTCTGACCCATGATGTGTTCCAGTGTATTCAGTCATGCACTATATTAGATCCATGCTTGAATCTGTTTGAAATACCCAATGTATCTTGGAGATAAGTTTTGTGGTTGATCGGTGTTGTGGGTTGTCTGTTACAGGCTAGAGAGGAGATATGTAGAGAAATATTGCGGTATTTGGAGGTCATGGTACTCTCTTATCTCTCCAAAATGTGTTATGAAAATAATTATTGTTGGGAATTTGATTCTCATTTTATGGGTTTTATATATAGGTCATTTACTATGAAGCAATTGCAATGGTAGAGGAGTATCGTCAACCTCTATCTGTCACTAATATTGGGGGAATTCGGCTTGGCTTGAAGAACCCTTCTCGAGTCTCTAACTTTTATCATCCCTTTTATTACTCGTTACTTCTCTCTTTTGATTAAGAAATGATATTTATTGTTAAAGCAATATGCTCTAGATGTTGCATCTCATTTTTAAGAATTATCTTGATGTCTGAATTGTGAGGCATTATAATGGAATGAAGTTTGTGGAATTGTATGCATGCATTCTGAACTCAAGTTTCGGAAATTTTCTTTATTAATGGCAGCTTCAAGTGTGACTTAGGTTGGCACCACTTCAAAAGGATAAAAATCCTATTGTCTTTATTAACAGAGGTGGGCCGGAGAGATTGTTGTTTGTCGTTGCATAACTGAATTATTGGTAGTCCTGAAGTTTACGCATTTGGTGCAACTGTTGTCCTTATACTTGGTCAAGATAATCCTGTATTTATCGACTGTGATTTGTATCTCTATCTGTTAGCCAAGCTCCACCTGCCAACCAATATCTTATCAAACTTCAGCCTATAGGGTACATATATGTATATACACAGCTGTTGTTTAGAGCTGTATTTGCAGTTTTTGTTGGGGTTTTTTGCATTTTGGACCCTGAGTTTTAGGGTTATTTACATTCTAAACCCTTAGTTTTCAACTTTAATTTTTTGAACTCTAAAGTTTGTAGAATGAAAAAAAAGGACCCTAAAGTTTGTGATGTTGAAATAAAGCTTGTTTCTCGTTTTTCTTTTTCTTTCCATATTTAAATTTCACTCCCGATTAGCGTCAAACTTCAAATCTAAGGTCAAAACTGATATTAAAGTTATAATGAACCTCTCTTATTCATGTTGGAGTTACTTAAATCCTGTACTCATGAATAAGAGAGGTGTATTATAACTTCAATATCAGTTTTAACCATAATCCTGAAGTTTGACGTTAAACGGGAGACAAATTCAAACATGGGAGGAAAACAAAGAATGAGACAGAGACTTTTTTTTAAACTCACAAACTTTAGGGTTATTTTTTCTTCATTCAACAAATGTTGGGGTCCAAAAAATTAAAGTTGAAAACCAAGGGTTCATAATATAAATACCCTTAAAGTTCGGGGTCCAAAATGCAAAAAACCCGTTTGGGTTGTGCTTCTGCTTTGCTTTCATTGTCGTCGACAGCCCCTGATCATCTCCATTGCAATGTTACGGCTGCCAACCCCGCCCCTCTAATAATTTATCCCAATCATAGCAATATTTGAGGTAAAACTAATTTCAATTCATATTTATGTTCTTTTGTAAGGTATAATGTAATTTATCAATTTTGGTCAATTTTCCATTTGATATTCGTGGGTTTGTTAATATAGTGATTTATTAGTGAATATTCTGTTTGATTCATTTTGTTTGTCCCGTTTTCTATCGCTAAGGCTTCAACCTAATGAATGTGATGAATCTAATCTTTCTTTGTATTAATTTGTGGTAATAATAATTTCATTCGATGTGGTTTTTTGGGGGAATTTTGCAAATGATTACACTAATTTATGATGAGTTGTTTGCTAGGCAGAAACAATGGTGGTTGATTAATTGTACGGCGTAAACTTCTTCTGATGGTTCAAAACTTCAAATGCCAGGTTTGTTTGTGTTCTTTTGCATAATATTTATTTGTTACTTCTCTGTATCTTTGTTATCGTTTCGGTTTATTAATTTAGTTGTTATCGTTTTTGGCATTTTAATTTCATCTAAAATTTGTTTCGTATAGGTAGATTGTGTTATATATTTTACTTTAAAGTCAATCTCATTTTGGATTTTTGACGTATGATTGGCTATGTTCATGCTTGAAGGGCAAAACATAATTTGTATAGGGGGACAAAATTAATCCAGTTGTGGAGTTATCTTAATGATGATTAGTTATGTGACGACAAACAACAGTCTGTGGCCTTTTTGTGGTGGGTGGAGTTGATCTTAAGTTTTTACACTCGAAAGTTTGAACAATAGGTGAAACAGTCAACAGTGGGCTCAATTATTTTGAGTTGCTTGAAGGGTTGTGCTATTTTTTTCCCCTACTGGTTTTTTGATGTAAGATGGCATAAATCAAGTTGAATATGGATATATCATTGGGTTTGGTTCAAATATTATTAAGGGAGAGAGAGAGTGACAGAGAGGAGCAACTCAATTTTTGCATTTGGGAGTTTAAAACGAGGACGGACTGGTTGTTCTTGGTTCACATCCAGTCAGCAGACGAAAACGTCAGCCTCCGCCCGCTGCTCGATCACCAAGGCAGACGCAGCTGAGTGGTGTTTGAGATTCGCGGCTTATTAGTATTAGTTAGAGAATAGGGGTTATGTTTATTGATAAAAATAGGATTCCTTATCTCTAGAGTCTGGATATATACCAAGAACTCTGGGGGCATCAAGAGCAATGACGATGTACTCTTCAAATGACGATGTACTCTTCAAATGTAATTATAGGTAATTTTCTTACAATACCCAAAGAAAGATCGAGTAAGAGCCCTTTTGTATGGACTCAATAATTTGATAATGCAAGGGCTAGCAAAAATTATGCCCCTGAAGCTCGAGGATGAATATATGAAGTAAATATCAGAGTACTCCAGTTTTGTGAAGCCTATGAGGGTTGTTCATGGCGTAACTCAAAATGTAACTCTACATCCATTGCACCATTGCCTTTCATCGTAATTGTAATGCATATAAGAATATTTACTAATATTTGAACGGTAATATGGTCCAATTTGATTAACAGTGGTGTCTATATGTACTTCGAGGATTAGTATTTTACTGTAACTTCTTTCCCTTGTGAATTTTGCTTAGCTAAGCCTGTTTGTTCAGGACTGATGAGTTTAAAAGCAGAAAAATTGAGCCGTGAAAACCTGGCTATTCGGTTATTTTGGTCAGGTTTGGGTTGGACCCTTTGGGTTAGGTAAATTCGGGTGAACAAGATTTGGGTTGAGTCGGGTTGATTTCGCATCACTTTTTTTTTCCGATAAGATCGTCTTTAAAAAAATAATAAGTCCACTATAATTTCACCCGGCTCGACAATTGCCCGAACGGAGTTTCACCCGGCTCGACGCACATTCGACCCGAAATAGAACCAAACTAAGCCGACTCGATTATAATTCGACCAATTAGAATAAAAAATGTTCAGTACCATTATAATTTATAAATTATATAATTCAACTTTACTTTTAAGTTAGATTTTTGTAAATTGTGATGATTACCTTTAACTTATAAATTATATATTTTGATTTTTGAATTCTGAATTTAGAGCTTAGTAGACGTGTATTCGAAACCATCCGCCAATCCACAACCACTATATATCTAGACTACAAATTTTTCAAACAAGGTATGTGTAATTGGCATAAAATTATAGACTAATTTCATTACTTCGGTGTATATGACATGTTTAGATTGTTTACCCAATATTATAAACTTAGATCCGAATTTGGATCCGAAAACAACCCGAAGATCTCGATCTGATCAAACCCAGTCCTAATCCGATTCAAACTCGACAAAAACCCATCCGAGTGAATCCGAACCCGAACCACACCCGATCCAACTATAACCAGAAGATCCTGATCCGATCAAAACCGGTCATATTCCGATCCGAACCCGACACAACCCATCCGAGTCAATCCGAACCCGAAAAAAACCCGTCCGAGTCAATCCGAACCCGAATCCCACCCGAACATTACGATCCGATTAAACCCAGTTCGAATCCGATCCGAACCCGACAAAACACATCCGAGTCAATCCGAATCCGAACCCTATCCGATCCGAATTCGAATCAGAGTACGGTCGATCCGAAAAATCCGAATCCGAGCTAATCCGATCCGATCCATCCGATTGCCAGGTCTGATTAATATATTTATTGCACGCTCGCGCGCATTTTTTTTTTTTGACTAGTTATTTGACAAAGAGGGAGGGGGTTGAAATTTTTTTCAGTTCCATGTATTTAACACTTTATAAAATTTTAGAGTTCGGACAAATTACATCCTAGATATCAATAAGTTAAACTCAAAATTGGATTGAAATTCCGTGTAATTCGAACTAAAACATTGGAATTACGAACTTAGTATCAAGTAAAGTAGAAATAAGTATCAGTAATTCAAACTAAAAATTAAATTCACATATATCCAAGGTTGTTAAAATCGGGATTGTTCGGTCTCATTTCGAGCCGAATTGATTTCATTTATAAGGTGTTTTGATTGTTTTAATCCCTTGATTATGCTTTAGTTATGATGATTTTATGTTTTTATAGGATAATCAAGAGTTATAAGGAAAAAGAAGGACAAAAAGCAAGAAATAACGCAAAACCCAGGTGATTACGGTCGCTACCCCCATAGGTAGCGCCCGCAACCTTGACTGCAACAAAGAATGGCTATCAGGATCGTCACGCCCGTGACGCCTCATCGTAATACTCGTTACCCCATTCGGCAAATCAACAAAGATTTTTGTCAGTTTTGTCACGCCCGTGACGACATGTCGTAATGCCCGTGACGAAACTAACGATGCGGAAATTAAAAGTGGCGGCTGCTATAGGGTTTTGGGGGGTTGTTTTCCTTTCCTAATTGTCCTATAAAAATACTATTATACTTCATTAGACTTACTTAGTTTTAGAATTAGCCTTAGATACTTAGTTTTTATCATTAAGCTTTTAGTTTAATTTCTAAGTGTTCTCTATTTTCTCTTTCATTGTCAACTTGTAATCAACTCTTTCAATCAATTCAAGAAATTTTCCAAGTTCTTGTTCTCTCTAGTTTTTATTGTTACTTTGATTCAAATCCTATTAGTGTTAGTTCACCAAACTTCAAATCCGTTTAGCGAACATGAGGATTAAGGATTCACAAATTCTCCTATCAAGTGAGGATTTGAGGATTCTTAGTAATCCAAATCACAACTTTCTTGTTCATTCGGGAGAAAGTTCAAGATGAAGATCAAGACGAAGTTCAAGATGAAGGATCCAAAATAAACTGAACTGGCAAACTTGTACTCACATATTGTACTTGGCTGAGACGTATTATTTTTATTTTTATTTTTCCTCTGTTTTGTGAGTTTTTCTTTTGTTTGTGGTGTCACCTTATTCACAATGAGGACATTCTAGACTTTTTGTGTAGGAGTAGGGTGGCACAAGTGATTTACCAGTTTTTGGAAGAGAAACAACTTTTAGTTTCCATTGAAATTAGGCGAAATTTTTAAAAATTTTGAAATTAGGCAAAATTTTTAAAATTTTTCGGCTAGAGGTAGTTTGTATGTATGGTTGTGTCGTTGATTGCTAGAATAGTGCAATTGTTTAGTTGGGAATAGTTAGTGAATACTTGATAGGCTTTAGGGTTGATTGTTGTTTTTCCTAAAACATAATAACCTCACCTGTATTCACAACCATGTGGTCTCCTTAGAAATTCACTTCTAGGTTGGTTAATATGATGGTCTTGGTTTAGAAGGAAAGTTTTAGCTTCTTGAATATCCATGCTCGAAGTAATAAAAGCTGAACAACAATGGAGAAATAAAAAGTTAGTATACCTACACGGGTTGGTATGAGTGGTACGACACTTTTACCCCTTAAGCATTTCG
Source organism: Portulaca oleracea (assembly GCA_029582165.1). Taxonomy (NCBI): domain Eukaryota; kingdom Viridiplantae; phylum Streptophyta; class Magnoliopsida; order Caryophyllales; family Portulacaceae; genus Portulaca; species Portulaca oleracea. Next base: position 33,171,667 of record CM055868.1, on the reverse strand, counting down.
TTTGTGTATGGAGTAGCCTGTGTTGGGAGGGTAAACCCCATTTATGGGCCGTTTAATTCCCGAAAATACTAACGCAAAAATAATGATCTAAGAAATTCTGAAAATGTTGGTTCACCCACATAGATCGGTATGAGTGGTGTGACACTCATATCCCTTAAGCGCCTTGTATGTGTATGGAAAGGATCTATGTAGGAAGAGTAGACCCCTTTCAGGGCCGTTGAATTCTCGAAAAACCCAACAGCAAAAAGATTAATGGTAATAAATGTGGAACCTTTATCTATGTAACCTGCGGCCCTCACCAAGCCAAGGGCGACACAAAATAGAGAGGGGAACCACCAACAATTCATTAAATAACGAGCATGGGTGTTTGAGTAGTTATTTCTAACCGGCTGAGCCTTGACTTAAACAAAACTAGCCAGAAACACTACACTTGAGCATGAGGAACCCATCAAGCTTATGCGTGAGTGTGAGGTGAAAAATGTGAATTCTAGTAACAGTCTTGCTTGTTATCTTGAAAGTGCTTGAGTAGTTAGCTTCGCGACCGTGTGTGTGGACCTCCTTTTGCGTTGACCTTATCATATTTTCGCCTCTTTATCTCACAAATTGTTTCTCTTCTTTCCTTTTCTTTTCAATTTCCTTTCTTTGTCTTTTCTTTTCCTTTTCTTCTTTTCTTTTCTTTACTTTTGTGGGTATAGCTTCGATAAACCATCACGAGACCTTCCTTATCCACTTGGGCTGCCAAGGGGTTTAAAGGGCTTGTTGCATATGCTAAATGCAACCGTGATTCCTAGAAAGTGAGTTAGGGTAGTTAGTTCTTTTTCTTTTAGTTTGCTCGGGGTGAGCAAATCCTTGTGTGGGAGTGTTGTTTGGTCTCATTTCGAGCCGAATTAATACCGTTTATAAGGTGTTTTGCTTGTTTTAGTCCCTTAATTATGTATTAATTATGATGATGTTGTGTTTTCATAAGATTATCAAGATTTAGAAGGAAAAGGGAGACAAAAGAGTCAAAAACATCCCAACTCCAGCAGGGGTAACGCCCGCTACACCAGGGGTGCCGCCCGCGACGAACAACAAGCAAAGAAGCACTGGGTTCCAGGAAAGCTTCGCGCCAGCTACACTAGGGTCGTGCTCGCTACAGCAGGGCAGAATGAGGTCGCACTCGCTACCTATATGGTGACTCCCACGACAACTATCGGAAATCCAACACAAGATTCCGGGAAATTTGTCGCGCCTGCGAACATTACCGTGCTACCCGCGACGACGGTCGGCTGATCAACGAAGAATTTCTGAAAACTCTCGCACCCGCGACGTGTGTTGTGACAGTCGCGACCATTTGCACAGAAGGAGTTCGCGCCCGCAAACGATGTCGTAGCGCCCGCGACAACCGAAGACAAGAAATGACGGATGATCTCCGTCCGGAGGGTCGCGCCCGCGACCATATACGTCGCGCCCACGACGGTCGGCAAGAATCCGAAAATAAAACATGCGGCGGCTAGCACTACTAAAAACTTGCATTTTAGCGACAGAATTTGCGACGGAAATGTCCGTCGCCCTGACCCTTGATAATTTGTGGCTGATTTGGCAGAAAAATAGGACCTTGTGACGGACATTGCGACGGATTTGTCCGTCGCTCGGTCCAATTTTATTGTTACAAAATAAAAATATTATCAAGCCTCTCTTAACGCCAGGTCCAATTTTCGCAAAACCCTAAGACTATCTGAAGAGGTCCGGGTTCCATTCTCCACTCTGGTGATCTCCGCCAAGCGAGCCGCTTCGACCAACTCGAGCCTCGAGTTACAATTTTCGGTCACTTCTAGAATTGCGAGGCTAGTCTCGGCCATCCAATGGATGGGCCCCGGGGCTCTCTAGGGAGGTCTGCTCAAAACACCGACCGCGGAGGCCTCGGGACTGGACCGGGCCGTCTCGAGACTAAAGAATAGGAGGTATCGGAGTGCGGGTGTTTAAACCCCGGAAGCAACAAAATCAAAGCGCGAACTTAGCGTCTTGCAGCAAGGTGTCGCGCCTGCCACAGTTCTCTTCGCGCCCGCGACTATCCTCTCAGTGGGCCTACTCACCCGAGCCACCCCTTGGCTCGCCCGCGCCTAGCTACTGCCAGGTTTTGTCGCACCCGCGACCATCCTCTCAGTGGGCTCGCCGCCGAGCCACTCGCTCGCCGCGCGCTAGCTATCGCCAAGTTTTGTCGCTACCGCGACCTCGCCGCCGACGATTTGTTGCTCGCGCCGAGCCACTGCTTGGCTCGCCCGAGCCAACCTTCAGTGAAGAACGCGCTGTTTCGTTATTTTTTGCTCTGTTTTAACTTAATTTCTGGATTAGTATAAATAGCTTGTTAGCACGTTTTTCCAGGGACTTTTTTGCTGATTAATGAAATGCTAAAGCATTGCTAGGGTTCCTCCCTATTCTCTCTAAACCTTGTCTTACTTTATCCATTGTTAATGGTGGTGTTTGCAAGTCATCTCTTTATTGATCATTTGGTGGATTCTTCCTTTTTGATAGTCATGGTGGGGTGTTAGGCTTTGGTGGTGGAATCTCCTTTATCCAAGGTCATATCCAATCCTTTTGGTGTCCAAGCTATTATTTGATTGTTGATTCAAGTCACTCAAGCTAGTCCATCAATCTCTCCCATCGCGCCACGCTCCATTTGGTATCAGAGCTCAAGGTTTTTCATCTAGCTTGAGTGTTTTCCATTGTTCTTGCTAGTTTGTTCTCTATTGTTGGATTTTGGTATTTTGATTGAAATATTGGTGTTCCCCAACCCTTGTGACTCCAAGTGTATTGGAGAAATTGTTATTGCTATTGTGTTTGTTGATTTTGATGCATATTGGAGCTTGGAGGAAGAGTTGGAAAATTTGTGGCCGCAAGGTGTTCGATGAAATGTCTAAGTGAAAAAAACACAAAGAACCCTTAGCCAAACACAAGCCAACTACAAGAAAACCCCAAACTCCACAAAATATCCCAAACACAATCCGTCCCATACCTTTCCCTCGATATGGATGGTCACGATTATTCCGATCGAGAGGAACCTAACCACCGGAGGAGTTCTCGAGTCCAAGGAATTGAGGACCGACTCGCCACGATGGATGAGAGGTTCACTTCTCTTGAGAATCATAACGCTAAAATCGAGCGGACTCTTCTAGAGATTGCGGCACAAATGAACACTTTGACAGTGCAATGTCAAGGGCAACCACAAGTTCAACGTCGGAGACGTGCACAAAGCCCTATCCGTCCTCCTCCAAACTTTGAGTCGAGTGAAGATGCTAGAGGCTCTCCACGAAACCGAATTCGTCGGAATGTGCATGATCAACCCCCTCGTGACGACTTCCAGGACGTTAAGATTGACATCCCCGAATTCAACGGCTCCACCGACCCGGATGACTACCTCGAATGGATCCAACTGATGGATAGGATCTTCGAGACCAAGGAGTATGATGATGAGAAGGCTTATAAGATCGCTTGAAACTCACCGTGGCCGCCGCTTGGTTTGAGAATATGAAGTTGTAACGGGCTCGTGAAGGAAAGGCAAGGATTTCCACTTAGACCCGGCTTAAGCAAGTGATGAGTCGCCGCTTTTTTCCAAACACTTACCGTCATGACGTTCTGAAGAAGGCCTATGCCCTTACCCAAGGCAAACGAACCGTCGGGGAGTACATTGCGGAATTCGAGCAACTTCTTATCAAAAGTGGCCTCCAGGAGCCTGAAGATCAAACCATGATGCGCTTTTTGAATGGCTTGGATCCCACCATCGCTAAAAGGGTCGAGATTCAACCTTACTATTCCATAGATGAGTTGTGTAGCTTGGCCCTTCGGGTTGAACGACGTCGGAAAGAAAAGGCTCTCTCCAAACCGATTTCACGCAACTACTTTCCACCGTCAAACCGTCCTCCTCTTCAATCGGCCACACCCAAGCCTAGTGAGACACCCAAGTTTCCTTCGACACCCCGAACTGATAAAGGAAAGGGACTTGTTGTAGCATCTCCTACGGGATCCACTCGTCTTGTGGAGGGAAAGAAATGCTTCAAGTGCCATGGTTATGGCCACTTTCAGGCCGATTGCCCGAACCGACGGACCTTGACTCTCAAGGAGGTTCAGGATATTGACGAGGAATTGCAAGGAGCCCAGGATGAGCCTGAATTTGTTGTTGAGCATGCATACACTAGTGAAGATGGGGAAACCGCGGCTGTTTCGCATGATCAAGGAGGTGCTCTTGTCTTGAGGCGAGCTTTGCATGCCCAAGAAGCCCCTCTTGACAGAGCCCAGCGGGAGACTATATTCCAAACAAGATGCTTAGTTGGGGGCAAGGTCTGTGAGCTTATTATCGATGGGGGAAGTTGTACTAATGTGGCCTCTACCTATATGGTTGACAAACTAGGATTACCCCTATTACCTCATCCCCGTCCATACTCACTGAAATGGCTCAATGACCGCGAAGGCATTAAGGTAACCAATCGTGTCTTAGTGAATTTATCTTTTGGCACTAAGTACAAGGATTCTATTGTTTGTGATGTTGTCCCCATGAGCGTGTGTGACATATTGTTGGGTCGACCGTGGCAATTTGACAAGAAAACCGTTCATAACGGATTGAAGAATACCTACTCCTTTTTCCACGAGGGCAAGAGGGTTAAACTCCTTCCACTAGCACCACATGAAATATTACCACCTAAACCTAGGGCGAGAAGTGAGGAGCCTAAACACATGAGTGAGACACGGGTCGAGCGAGCCCTAAGCAAGGGGAAGGCCATTTTTGCCTTACTCTTCTTAGAGGCAAACAAATGTGAGGTAGTGACACCCAAATACCCTCTCGTTGCCCCTCTTCTCGCCAAATTTGGAGATGTATTCCCCGAAGAACTTCCACCGGGTCTACCCCCTAACCGGGGTATTGAGCATCAAATCGACCTTATGCCCGGAGCTCCACTTCCCAACAAGGCGGCATATCGGTGCAACCCGCAAGAAACCAGGGAGTTGCAACGGCAGGTTGACGAGCTTGTTTCACGAGGCTATGTTCGAGAGAGCATGAGCCCGTGCTCCGTCCCGACCCTCCTGGTTCCGAAGAAAGATGGTACCTTCAGGATGTGTGTAGATAGCCGAGCCATTAACAAGATTACCGTCAAGTATCGGTACCCTATACTGAGGCTTGATGACATGCTCGATGAACTACATGGCTCCTGTATTTTCTCCAAGATTGATCTACGGAGTGGCTACCATCAAATCCGCATGAAGGAAGGCGATGAGTGGAAGATAGCGTTCAAGACAAAGGGAGGATTATATAAGTGGCTTGTCATGCCATTTGGGCTTTCCAACGCCCCGAGCACGTTCATGCGTCTTATAAACGAGGTGTTCAGGCCTTTTATTGGTAAATTTGTCGTGGTTTATTTCGATGATATTCTAGTATATTCGAGGAGTGAAGCGGAGCATATTGCACATTTGGAGCGGGTGTTCGAGGTTTTGCGGCAACAACGGCTTTACGGGAAACTGGAGAAGTGCGAATTTTGCACTCCCCAAGTCACCTTTCTTGGGTATATTGTTTCCGACAAGGGTATTTCTATGGGTCCCTCGAAAGTGGAGGCCATCCGTTCTTGGCCCTCTCCCTTTACTATCACGGAGGTGAGGAGCTTCCATGGCCTTGCTTCGTTCTACCGTCGGTTCATCAAGGGCTTTAGTACCCTTACCGCCCCTATTAGCGAGTGCATGAAGAAGGGCGCCTTTGAGTGGACCCGAGCGGCCCAAGGAGCATTTGAGAAGCTGAAATCCCGACTTTGCGAGGCTCCGGTACTTGCTCTCCCGGATTTCACACAAGTCTTCGAAGTGGATTGCGATGCTAGTGGTGTAGGCATTGGAGCCGTTTTGATGCAAAACCAACGTCCTATCGCTTATTTCAGTGAGAAACTCAGCGGTTCAAGGAGGAACTATTCCGCGTATGATAAGGAGTTTTATGCTCTCGTACGGGCTCTCGATCATTGGTCACACTATTTGAGGCCAAGCCAGTTTGTCCTTCATTCGGATCACGAGGCGCTCAAATATTTGAACGGACAACACAAACTTAGCTCTTGGCATGCCAATTGGGTTGAGTTTCTTCAAGGATTTAATTTTGTGGCAAAACACAAGAAGGGGAGTGTAAATGTGGTCGCCGATGCACTCTCGAGAAGACACTCTCTTCTTTCCCTAGTTGAGGCAAGGGTACTTGGGTTCCAGCACTTGAAGGAGTTTTATAAGGAGGATGATGACTTCAAATCACACCTCGGAGGTGGTGATGGGTCGTATTTACTACAAGACGGATTTCTCTTCAAAGGTAACAAGTTGTGCATTCCAAAATGTCCGTTGAGGAGGCTTCTAGTGCGGGAGGTTCATGGAGGTGGTCTCGCCGGTCATTTCGGTATCAATAAGACCATCGACATGTTAAAGGAGCACTTTTATTGGCCGAAGATGGGAGGCGAAGTGCAGGATGTGGTATCGAAGTGTGTTACTTGTCACTATGCCAAGAGCTAGTTCCACCAAGGGCTTTATACACCCCTTCCGGTTCCGAATGTCCATGGGAGGATTTGAGTATGGACTTCATTGTAGCTCTCCCCCGTACCGTGCGTGGCAAAGATGCAATTGTAGTCGTCGTTGGCCGTTTTTCTAAAATGGCGCATTTCATTGCTTGCGAGAAAACCGATGACGCCACACACATTGCAACACTCTTCTTCCGAGAGGTGGTGCGTTTGCATGGTGTTCCACGAACTATTGTGTCGGATCGTGATACTAAATTCATGGGTCACTTTTAGAGGTCTTTGTGGAAGCTCTTGGGAACGAAGCTTTTATTTAGCACATCACATCATCCTCAAACAGACGAACAAACTAAGGTAACTAACAAGACTCTCTTTACATTACTTCAGAGTCTTGTGAGTCGGAGTCTACGAGATTGGGATGCCAAGTTGTGTCACGCCGAGTTTGCCTATGATCGGTCCCCCTCTTTTGCTACGGGTCATTCGCCCTTTCAGACTTGCTATGGAGTCAACCCTATAACTCCTATCGAGCTCCTTCCTCTTCCTTTAGAGTCGAGGGTTAGCTTTGAAGCAAGTGAGAAGGCCGCTGAGATCCAGAAGCTTCACCGGCAAATTCGAGAGAAGATCGAGCGCACCAATGAACTTTATAAGGCCCGAGCCAACAAGCATCGCCGTGGTATCACGTTCAAGCCCGGGGACTTGGTTTGGCTACATTTAAGGAAGGAACGGTTCCCTTCCCCGAGGAGTAATAAGCTAATGCCACGAAGCGAGGGACCGTTCAAAGTTTTGGCCAAGATAAATGACAATGCCTACAAGCTTGATCTTCCGGGTGACATCGGTGTTTCATCAACCTTCAACATCGGGGATCTTTCGCCCTACATTGAGGATGTTGAACCCGACGTGGATTTGAGGGCAAATCCTCTTCAAGAAGGGGAGGATGAAGAGGTCCGGGTTCCATCCTCCACTCTGGTGATCTCCGCCAAGCGAGCCGCTTCGACCAACTCGAGCCTCGAGTTACAATTTCCGGTCACTTCTGGAATTGCGAGGCTAGTCTCGGCCATCCAATGGATAGGCCCCGGGGCTCTCTAGGGAGGCCCGCTCAAAACACCGACCCCGGAGGCCTTGGGACCGGACCGGGCCGTCTCGAGACTAGAGAATAGGAGGTATCGGGGTTCGGGTGTTTAAACCCTGGAAGCAACAAAATCAAAGCGCGAACTTAGCGTCTTGCAGCAAGGTGTCGCGTCCGCCATAGTTCTCTTCGCGCCCGCGACTATCCTCTCAGTGGGCCTGCTCGCCCGAGCCACCCCTTGGCTCGCCCGCGCCTAGCTACTGCCAGGTTTTGTCGCGCCCGCGACCATCCTCTCAGTGGGCCTGCTCGCCCGTGCCACCCCTTGGCTCGCCCGCGCCTAGTTACTGCCTGGTTTTGTCGCGCCTGCGACCTCCTCTGCCCAGCGACGATTTGTTGCGGGCAGAAGGCGTGCTCGCCCGAGCCAACCTTCTGTGAAGAACGCGCTGTTTCGTTATTTTTTGCTCTGTTTTAACTTAATTTCTGGATTAGTATAAATAGCTTGTTAGCATGTTTTTCTAGGGACTTTTTTGTTGATTAATGAAATGCTAAAGCATTGCTAGGTTCCTCCCTATTCTCTCTAAACCTTGTCTTACTTTATCCATTGTTAATGGTGGTGTTTGCAAGTCATCTCTTTATTGATCATTCGTGGTGGGGTGTTAGGCTTTGGTGGTGGAATCTCCTTTATCCAAGGTCATATCCAATCCTTTTGGTGTCCAAGCTATTATTTGATTGTTGATTCAAGTCACTCAAGCTAGTCCATCAATCTCTCCCATCGCGCCACGCTCCACTATCCCACCCAACCCTTCTTCCCCCAGCCAACGCCACCCCCAAATGTGCGCTAGAGCCGGCCACCGCGCCACGCCGCTGTCATCAGCCACCCTCCTTATCATCGGCTGTCGCTCTGCTAAGTAGCCTTGCGTGAACCCTTTGCCCAAAATACATCGAAGACCTTGAGAAACCCCAACCCTCTCAGCCTCGCCTCCAAGCAGCGCCGACCCCCGCGCCTCTGTCGTCTGCCACCCACTCCATCGTCCGCTGCCAGTCTGCTCAGTCTCAATCGCCATTGAATTCATTCCCGAGTACAATAACACCTTTTCTTTACTCAATCTCTTGTATTTTCCTCCCTTCTGATCTTTTCTTTATTTTGTGTTTCAATTGCTCTTGTTTCCGCCTAAAAGTTGTTATTCTGAATCCCTCCCATTTGACCCTCTTCGATTTCATCTCACAAAACCCATGAAAAAGGTTCAAAAACAATAGCAGACAGCATAGGCAAGGATCGTTTGATAGTGATGCGTTCAAAAAGGGACGATGCATCAGTCTGGCATTGAAGTAGGTGTTCTTCTGGCTTGCAGATGATATAGGGTCAGGACTTCTCTCTCTTTTATGTGATGCATAGAACCTAAATGAACATATTCTAGTAAAATTAGTATTTGAACAGAATTTCGTTTTTTAATTCCTTACTTAAATATGGTATTTGTTTCCACCACAATTGGTTTGTGATAAAGTCAAGGGTTTGTGATAAAGCCAAGGAATTGGCCTATCAGCACAAAAACTTTAAGTGAATTTGTTTAGGGTTTGTTAATCGAAAATCTTGGACTCTCTCTCTCTCTCTCTCTATGCTGATTTTTCTCAACATTGTAAATAGAGAGAGGCAGAAGCTTGAACAAATTTTGTGTTGAACGAGGGGGTGTTTGAGTTTCTTAAATTCTGATTTGTAACTGTGTGTGCTCACGGTCATGGTCTCTTGTTATAAGTTTTGGGTTCCTTTTGTATTATTTGAGGGATTCCATTAAGAAACTGAAAATGGGTAATGATAGAGAGGGGTTCCCTTTGTATTATTTGAGGGAAATCAACACTCCCATGTCTCTAAATCAACACTATCATGTCTCTAAATCACCCATCAATCATGTCTCGTTATGATTTTGTTATGAGTTTGTTATTAGAGATATTAGTGATCATATTGTATTTGTTTCAGTCTTCCAAGGAAACTGCATATGTAACTTCTCCATGGATTAATGTCTGTGGTCTTGTGTGCACCACTAGGAAAATGAAGTTCTCTCTTATCCATGGAAGCTCTGGAGAAAATGATGGATGATCCAACTGTGCAAAAGATGGTTTAACCGTAATCAATCTTTTACCAGTTCTTCTTTATAATGTCTTGTTTCCACAACTTCTGTCTGATATGCATGTTTCCATTTGCAACCACAAACATCTTTGACTTTGAACTTGAGGATACTACGTCTTCGTTCCTCAATACTGGCAGTTTTTCGTCCTGTGGCCTTTATGCTGTAGAATTGTTTCATGCTCTCTGTTCATTGTCATTCTCTGTAACAGTACTGGCAAACCTGTGATGTAATGAAAGTATGAAAATGTTTTTTAATTTTTTACTTGTCTTGTTGCAGGCATCTACCTGAGGAGATGAGAAATCCAGCTACCTTTAAGTTTTAGTATTTCTCATCTTGACCTCCTTGTTCATGATATCTTACAGTTCTGCTTAAACGTACCATTTAGGGCAATCGGATCTTAAAATCTGACGGAGTTCGGGTCTGATTCGGTACTGTCAGTCTTTACTGCTCTTTTTTGTGCCTTTATTGCTGTTATTCTAGGTCTGAAGTTTCTTATCTAGGTGCCTAAAACTTGTGTGGAGTGATAAGGAGTGTTATTAACGGAAAGGTAGAAGAATAGGGTGAAGTTTTTGGACCAAGAAACATTGTCAAACTGCTTGAAACTGCTGCAATTTTCTGCTAGTTTTTGAAGCATTTCTTGATGAATTCTAGGTATGTAAATAGTTGATTGGGTGCTTGAAAATATGATTAAGGGAGTGAGATCATGCTTGAATGGTTTGGTGAAGGCTTGAGTGGGATTCAAGCTAAAAACCATCAACTTTTTCCACCCGGCTCACTATCTGATCTAATATGTTTGCTATTGTTTGTGGCTTTTTTCGGTTATCCTTTTGGGTTGATTCTGGTGTTTTGTTGAAGTAGGGATGTGCTCAACTGTTTAGGGAGTGACTGAAATCGGTTTGGAGTCATTTGAGGGTAGATTTGAGGTATTGGTGAGTTATTTTATTACAAGTGATCCAAAATTCTACCCACTTGCATCTCTTGCTATTTTGCCTTGAAATCTTGGTGACTTTGCTTATATTTGCTGCATATTTTTGGTCCTAAGTGTGTGTTGGAATGTTGGAGAATGATGATTGAAGGCCTGGAAGTCATCTTGAAGTGATATTAAGCCTCTTGGTGTGTCTTGAATACAAGTTACCCCTAAATTGTTTTTTTGTGGTCATTTTGCTAACATTTGGATGTTTAAAAAAGTTTGATTTGTTGGATAGTAATTATTGAATGTTTTCTTATTAGTGTGATACTTGATGCAGCTTTTTCACTGGCTTCATTAATGTGCATGGTGAAGGTTGTCTGCGGAGTATGTAAAGTTGAGGAAACAATCTCTAGATGATGAATTTGGACATGTCTTGGGGGAGACCGGAGACGTGGAGTTCCAGAAGTTTTTTTTTTTTATCTACCGATTTGGGCCATTTCTAGCATTATTTAGAGCAACAATTATCTCATATCGTGTCTTCAATTAAAGCTTTATGTCTTCAACTTTATGACTTCAATTTGATAAAATGTATGAAGGATTTGTACTTGTATTTTTATTACTTATTTAAAGAGAATTGTCTCATATTAATATTTACTTTTGTGTGTGTGCATATATATATATATATATATATATATATATATATATATATATATATATATATATATAGGGTGAGAAGAGAGATTAGGTGAGAATGTGAGAATGAGATTTAATAGCCATTGGATCATAGATCAATGGTCATAATAAAAACAAAATTTTCCTTTTTATTTGGCTACCTAAAATTGGAAAAGAAAAAAGGAAAAATTAAGGCTTGCATTGGGAATTGAATATATCATTAGTTGCTCCCAAGACCAAAAAACAAATTTGTTGAAATGCATTAATTATAAGTGTGAAAAAAAATATTCAATGCAATAGATTAATTTCAATGAAGACAAGCAGATTCATGAGTATCTTGCGGCGAAAATCAAACATTCAGCCAAACAATTATGAGCATCGAACAATTTAGAGGAAAATGACGTCCATCTTGTATGAGCACGATGTCCATTTGGGTTGTACTTGATCTCCTTTTGGTGAAGGCTTCATGTCCTTTTGGTGAAAACATTATGTCTATTTTGTTTCAATGTGATATCAATCTTGTCTGAGCATGACGACCATTTGGATTATAGATGATGTCCTCTTGGTCTACGCTTGATGTCCATTTTGTTTATACGTAAAGTTCATCTTGATTATGACATGATGATTTAGTTTGATATCTTGTTGTTTCGAACATAATGATGTCTTTTGTAGATTATATTGTGCCAAATATTGTACACATGATATCTAGTTTGTTTCAACGTAATGTGCATTTTGATTGAGCATGATGTCCTTAACGACCATGGTTACAAAAGTAAATTATAATAAATTGAATATCATTTACAAATAATATGAACAACAAATCATAATTAAAAAAAACATTAGGTACATCCAAAATGAACAGCATGATCAAATCAAATGAACAAATAAATTAATAACAAAATTATTATAAACATATCATGTACAAATCAAATTATCATCATGTGTTAATCACATGAAAATCATGTACAAACAAAATGAATATCAAATTTTATAAAAATGAACATCATGTTTAAATGAAAAGTGAATAGCATGTATCAGTCAAATGAGCATGACAAATAAACCAAATGAACACAAACACACTGAAGACAATGACGTGGGGGTTGAACATCATGTATTAGTCAAATGGGCATGATGAATAATCTCAGCCAACATTTTTTTGAAAAGTTGTTGTATTTATTTCTTCACCTATTTCCAAAGCATCAACATTTTTTTTCCTTTTCTTTTCTACACTAACTCACATGACATATAAGGAAAAAATAAATCAAAAATAGTTAAATATTTAGGGCCCTTGAATTTATGATCTAAGAGTTAAAAAGACTCCTTCTCACATTCTCACCCAACCTCTCTTCTCACCCTATCTATTCCCATATATATATATATATATATATATATATATATATATATATATATATATATATATATATATATAGCAGTACATAATATTAAATTGTAGCAAAAAAGCCTCAAGAAAACAATGTAAGAAGATTTTGTTTGAAAAAACAGATTTTAAAAAAAAAAAAAATTCTTGCGGCATTTTTATTTTTTTAAAAATGTTTGTAGGACCTTGCGACGGAACCAAATTTTGTCGCAAGGTCCGTCGCAAGTTCCGTCGCAAGGCCTTGCAACAAGGCTTTTTGCGACGGAAAAATTTGCATCGTAAGGTCCGTCGTTCGGTCCCAAAATTCCGTCGCATCTTTGTAATTTTCCGTCACAAATTCCGTCGCAATATGGCAAGTTTTTAGTAGTGTATCTAGGGTTTTGGGGATTTTTATTATTTTTCTTTTCCTAATTCTTTTCTTTATAAACACTATTATATTTCATTAGAGAGACATCTTTAGTTTTACTTAGTCTTTAGAATTAGCTTTTAGTTTTCTTTTCTCTAGCCTTTGATTGTAAGTTACATTCTTCTAAGTTCAATGCAATTTAAGTTTTCAATTCTTATTCACTCTAGTTTTATTCATTGTCTCAAGATTTAATTTTTACTAGCATTAGTCAGACAGAAATCCAATCTTTATGGTGAAGAGGAGGATTAAGGTTCTCCTCAAATTTTCCCTTCAGGTGAGGATTCGAGTAGTCTTAGTAATCCGAATCACGTTTTTCTTGTTTGTTAAAAGAAGATCGATGATTCAAGATTCAAGAGGAGAAGATTAATTCAGACTGAATGGCAGTTCATGTTTATGTTTCCTTTCTTTAAATTATTAAATTCAGTTTTTACATTCGTCGTTATTAATTTTCTTTCTTGATTATGCATTTGTTTTCTTGTTCAGTTTCTTGTTCTTGTTTCTAGGTTAAGTTTTGTTTCTCAATTCATGTTTCCTTAGTTTTTATTGTTTTCAATTCGTAATTAGTTTAGTTTAATTAGTTTAATTATTTACAGTTTTCCGCAATTTGAATCCTACCAAACCAATTCCCTAAAAACCTGACACACCATCCCTGTGGATTCGACAACCCTACTTGAAAATCCAAATTACTGCAAACCGAACAATGGCGTCGTTGCCCGGGATGACGTTATTTGGTAGATTAGGTTATTGGTTTGTGTGTGAATAGTTTATTGCTTTCTTGATTTTTCCAGAAAAATGTAGTTATAAAAATTGAAAAAAGAAAAATAAATAAATAAATAAATAAATAAAGAGAGTTATGGCTAGTCCCCAGTTTCCCCAATTTGAGCATGAAATATTTTGGAGATATTTTGCTAGATTACAAGATTATCGTGCTCAATGTGAATCGTACGGTATCTTTTATGATACATTAGATATTTTGGGAGTTGTGCATGAGGGTGTGAATTATCAAACCCGAAATGTCTTAGAATATTATGAGTTTTCTAATTAGGAGAAGATGTTGCATGGGAATTACTTGAGTGGTTGTCTAGGGGTTCTTATGAATTTGAGCAACAAAATGTTATTCCTAGCGCCCGACCTTCTTATTGTGCACCACCCTCTGAGACTTTAGCCATACCATATCATGAGTACCCCCAAGATTTGAATGATCAATCTAGTGGTGGGGAGTATATGGAAAATTTTTGTGAATCTTCTCAATGCCCCAATAGCGAGGTTCCTCCTCAGTGTTTTGTATGTCAAGCTTGGGGCCATTTATTTGATGCTTGTCCTGAATACCCTACTTTCAAAGCTTTTATGGATGGGTTTGATTTTGTTAAACCTGAATTGAATAATACTCGTGTGTGTGAAATAGAGGATGAGGATGAAGGCTCAGTGTTCATATTTACGAAACCCTTTTCCCCTTCACCTGTTGAGAGTATGGAAAAATCAAGTGATACTGAGTCTGATCAGGTTAGTGAGCCCATTAGTGAGATTATACTTGAGGATAGGACACCATTGATGGAGAAGAATTCCACAATTAGTGAAAGTGTGTGACGATGTTGTGCTCCATGAGAATACTCTTAATGAATCTTTAGTCACACCTTTGTCCATACCATCATATGAGGAGAGGATTGAATGTTCTGATGTTAATTCTGATACATCTTTCGTAAATGAGGAGTTTAGTGCTAGTTCATTGGCCAATCTTGTTGATCTACACGCTTAATCTCCATGTGTGGATCAATATGAGGAATCATCTATAGTTACTCCTGCTCCCTTTCTTCTAACTCAGGATCTTGATTTCCATGATACATCTGTGTGTGAGTATGAGTCATTCACGATAGGTTATGACCCTGAACCTTCCACTTTCACTTTCGACGATGTTTTGAATGATGCACCTTTGTCTTCTGATACTGATAGTTCTTCTGATGAGTCTGAAATTGATGAAGATGAAGATGTACCTTCTTGTAATGTTGGGAGTGTTGTCATGTGGTATAACCCTACTTTTTCTTTATCACCCACGGATGAATATGATGAATTGGATGAAAGTTGTGAATTGGAGTCTGTACTTGATGAAAATTGCGTGGAGGTTGAGTTTGAGGATTCTATTTTGTGTTCTAATAAAATTGAAATTGTTTCCCCACCTTCCCTTCATGTGATTAGTTTTCCTACACTCCTTTTTTCATGAACATGAGTTTATGAAGTCCCTAGGTCTTTTAGGAGGGTATAATTTCCTCACTGATCCCTTTAGCACCTACCTAGAGGACCTGTCTAGAAAAATCAATTTTGTGCATTCATTTCATTATTTTGCTGATTATTCCAAGGCAGTCGATAAACTGTTAAGAGCACTAACGTCTGCTGATGAAATTTTGAGATTGTGCTCTTATGTTCACCACTTGGAGATGCATGCAAGGATGCATGACTTGTTACTACAGGCATTGAATGGTTCTGAGATGGTACCCGATATCTTGAGGTGAGATGGAGTGGATGATGCTCCATAGATGGTTTTATTATTCTGAGACTTCATTGTTTGGATATACTCAGTACCCAACCAGGTAATATCCTTCCTTATCTTTCTTTTACGGTTAGTGAATTGGCTTTCTTTTCTTCTTTTGTTTTCTTTTGGTGTGTTTCTTTTTCTTTTCTTTGGTGTGCTTGATTACTTCTACTTCCAATGATGACATTGTTGGCCTTTTTGTGTGGGAGTGGGGGTGGCATGCATGCCGACTTGTGTTTTTCTTTTCTTTTCTTTTCTGAGTTTTTCTTTTGTGATCTTCGTTTTCTTTTGTGTGTGGTGTCACCTTATATAACAATGAGGACATTGTAACCTTTTTGTGTGGGAGTGTGGGGTGGCATGCATGCCTGCTTTCTTTTATTATGTGCTAGGCGTTTGTATATATGTGTTTGTGCTAGTTTATTACCCTTCAGGAGACACCCTTTCCACAATGAGGACATTGTGCCGTTTTAAGTGTGTGTAGGGGGGATATTTCATGTTCAAGGGTAGATCACCTAGCCTTTTGATTTTGTTTTTCTTAGTTTTTTTTGCCTAAAAATTTGAAAATTTTGAGTGAAAAAGGAGAAAAAAGTTGGTGAAAAACCTCTAAAGTTTTCGTTTTTCTTTAGTTTTTACTTTGTTTCTAGGATTGTGTAGTCAATGCTTCGCAAACTTTCTTAATCTTCTTGAAAGAAACTCGTATGAGCATTATCATCCCTAGTTCAAGTGTTGTCATGACTCATCTGTTTTGATTCTCTTCGTTAAGTGCTTAATGAGATCCTTGTTTCTTTCACGTTCTTTTTGAAACTGTGAGACTTTAGTAGACCATTTCCGAGCTTGTTGAAAAAGTGAGTTAAATAAACGTAATTAAATAAAATTCGGCGAAACCAACAAGGGTTGGTGTAAGTGGGCGACACTCACACCCCTTAAGTACTTCGTTACTTATGGAGTAACCTGAGTTGGGAGGGTGACCCCTTTTCAGAGGGCCGTTCCAATTCCCGAAAAACCCGACTTAAACCTTGGAAGTGTAGTGTAAAAGTTGGTTCATCAACATAGTTTGACATGGGTGGTTGCGGCACCCTCGTCCCTTAAGTACCTTGTTATGTACGGAGCAAAACCACGCTGGGAGAGTAAACCCTTTCACGGGCCGCGTACAATCTCGAAACATGCCAACTAGAAAAAAAAAGAGAAGAAAAGAGAAAAAGAAAGAAAAAGCTTAGAAAGTAATAAATGTGAAGTTTTTCCTTGCGTCTCCTGCGGCCCTCACCAAGCCAAGGGCGACACAAGCACGGGAGGACAATACCTTGATAACCTTTTTGCTTCGATACAAGCTTGGAATGTGAGTTTGCTCTAGATCAATCAGAATCAATCAGAACACACTTGCACTTGAGCACATAGGATCTTGTTTTGTAGGAGATGTTTGGGAATCGAAAACCTTAAAGATTGACAATTTCTTGGATTAGGTGATTTCGTTGCGCTCATATCGGTTCCTTTCAGTTGATTAGTATCGTCTTCCTTGCGGTGGTTGCATGATTCCTTGGGCAAGCAGTTCTTTCTTTCCTTTCTTTTCAAACCTTGTTTTGTTTTTCACTTTCCCTCTCTCCTTTTTCTTTGGCTTTTGCGGGTGTAGTCGCTACAAACCCTCACGAGACCTTCCTCGTCCACTTGAGCTGCGAAGGGGTTTAAAGGGCTTATTGCATACGCTAAATGCAACCGTGATTCCTACGAAAGTGAGTTAGGATAGTTAGATTCTTTTTTTTCTTTGTTTTAATTTGTTAGCGGTGAGCAAACCCTTGTGTGGGAAGGTTGTTCGGTCTCGTTTCGAGCGGAACTGATATCATTTATAAGGTGTTTTGATTGTTTTAATCCCTTGATTATGTTTTAGTTATGATAATTTTGTGTTTTTATAGGATAATCAAGAGTTACGAGGAAAAAGAAGGACAAAAAGCAAGAAATAACACAAAACCCAGGTGGTCACGGTCGCTACCCCCATAGGTAGCGCCCGTGGCCTTGACTGCATCAAAGAATGGCTGTCAGGATCATCACGCCCGTGACGCCTCATCGTAATGCTCGTTACCCCATTCGGCAAATCAACAAATATTTTCGTCAGTTTCATCACGCCCGTGACGACCTATCATAATGCCCGTGACGAAACTGACGACGCAGAAATTAAAAGTGGCGGCTGCTGTAGGGTTTTGGGGGGTTGTTTTCCTTTCCTAATTGTCCTATAAAAATACTATTATACTTCATTAGACTTACTTAGTTTTAGAATTAGTTTAATATCTTAGAATTAGCCTTAGATACTTAGTTTTTATCACTTAGTTTTTATCATTAAGCTTTTAGTTTAATTTCTAAGTGTTCTCTAGTTTCTCTTTCATTGTCAATTTGTAATCAACTCTTTCAATCAATTCAAGAAAATTTCCAAGTTCTTGTTCTCTCTAGTTTTTATTGCTACTTCGATTCAAATCCTATTAGTGTTAGTTCACCAAAGTTCAAATCCGTTTAGTGAACATGAGGATTAAAGATTCACAAATTCTCCTACCAAGTGAGGATTTGGAGATTCTTAGTAATCCAAATCACAACTTTCTTCTTCGTTGGAGAGAAATTTCAAGATGAAGATCAAGACGAAGTTCAAGATGAAGGATCCAAAATTTCAAGATAGGGTGAAGTTTTATGCATTCTAGGTATAATTTCTTTTCCTATTCAATTTAGTTTTTCATATTATTGTTATAATCGCATTCATAGTAATCATTTTGTTTCTTGTTGAATTAGGGTTCGTTCATCTTTTAGATTCATGCTTTCTTTAGTGTTTGTTGTTTTCAATTTCCTGCTTAGATTAGTTTAATTGCTTTTCAATTATTTACTGTTTTTTGCATATTGAAAACCTTTACCACACCAATTTCTTGAAAACCTAACACCCCATCCCTGCGGATACGACTACCCTTACTTAGAAAACCCACAAAATACGCAACCGAACAGGGATCCTAACTCGAATCTGTGGGGTAGTTAGGATATGAATTAACCCATGTAGGATTGTGGATCGTGTGTAAATAGTAGAATCGTATCGGGGATTTTGGATCATAAAATCGTAGGATCATAGATCAGGATCGGGATTTTAATAACTATGCATATAGCCCAATCGAATTGAGACAAATTATGAAGAAGCTTATGATAAATAAAATAACCATGGAAGGAAAACCCCACATAAAAAAACAGAAGTTGACAAATTAATAGTGCCTGTCTGGCCTAATTTTTAAACACTGTTTTTGCTTCTTAGAAACCGTTTTTTACAAAAGCTACTTTTGAAAAATATAAGTGTTTGGCCTAACTTTTGACATAAATGATTTTACCATATTAGAATGTTTGGCCTAACTTATAATAGCCTAACTTTTCAAAACTAGCCTAAAGGTGCACGCGATGCACGCAGTGGACCTAAAGCCAGGTCTTACAAAGTGCATTCATGAAGCAGAGTAAGCAAACACTAAAGCGACCAAGTTCAACCACCCAGATCATCTATTTTTCAAAATAGTAGACGACAAAATAACGACAAGACACATAGAAAAGAAAAAAAAAAACTTGTCAACCCAAATCCAAGAGAGGGATTCATCCTCCTATAGGAAGTGACAAAGAGGACCTAATAGAAGCTCATTCAAGAGAAGTTAATCAACAATACAAGTTTATCAACTGAGAAAAAACGGTATCATATTTTGCTAGCCATTCAACTCTGAACTTGAAAATATATTAATATTAAAGCAATACAAAAATGATGACAAAAATATTAAAAGAGCATCTACTCCAGAGTGAAGAAATTACTATCCCATAAGCTAAAAAATCCAACTTTCATCCTCCTCAAATTCCAGATAAGTGACAAAGCAGAATCCTCACATTTTTCCTTTGTCAATAAGCTCCTGCACATATTCATCTTCATGAAAAAGCATAACTGAACATATTTACAACCATCCATAAGATGGTACCAATAAACTTGCAGATAAAACGAGGTAATTAACTCGAGAAGCTTGAATGAGAACAAAGGAGTTCATGATGTCTCTTAAATTTTTAACGCCTATTTTTACAACCATCCATAAGATGGTACCAATAAACTTGCAGATAAAACGAGGTAATTAACTCGAGAAGCTTGAATGAGAACAAAGGAGTTCATGATGTCTCTTAAATTTTTAACGCCTATTTTTATAGTTCATTCACCAAGTATTCACCTACATAACTCTCCCCTGTGAGGAACAAATCCCTAGTTCCCTATTATTGTATTTTGGGAATTTGGCAAGCCAATTTTGAAGAAAAGCCAGATTGTCTCTTGCTTAATAAAGGGTTCTTTTCATACAAAAAAGAAAAAATTGAATATATTTGAACAGGAAGTAAATAGTGTACCTGTTAGCTCATCATCAAGATTGTCATAATCTGATTTGTTTGTAGAATAAGAAAACCCAACTCCTACTGTTCAGGTACAATATATTTGCTTCTGCATTCATCAACCAAAAATAATACAATTACAAACTTATTAGTTCTCCTGTTGTAATTTTTGATTAAATTATTTTAAGAGAAATTGTCACCTTTATTCCAGCTATAATCATCCTTGAGCAATACATCTCCATTTGGCCTGAATGACCCATTCTCAGAGAAAGCTCCTGCTCCAATAGATGAACACCTAGGTCTTGCAATGCAGGAAAAAAAATATAACATTGAGAAAAAGATCAAATTTTGAAAAATGGAAGGATAAAAAAAAAACTTTAAAAGGGGGAAAGAGTAACTTCCATTGAGCTAGAGAACAAGGGGTTTAGAATCAGGGTTAGTTTCAGCTTCAGCAATACATCTCCATTTGGCCTGAATGACCCATTCTCAGAGAAAGCTCCTGCTTTCCTTGATTGATGAGTAAGAAATTTAGAAACTAATGACCAAACTACCAACAAGACATAAGTTCTCAAATAACTATGTTTATATTTCATCTTTGATGCTTGAGGCACAAACACATATAAAAAAATATCAGAGTTAACTGTATGATTAACCTCTCAAGAACTATGGAGATCGGATCCATAATGTAATTCGGGAAAATTTAAAAAGGAAGCAAGGAATTGCATAATTGCAGACACATATACGCTAATAGCCAAAGAGGGATTGAGAGAGAAACAGGGACTCGTCAATTTTTACTTGACAGGCCAAATTTAACTTGGAGGACTGAATAGAGATTCTAAATATTTTATCACATGATTTAGAAAATCATGTAATTACACTTGATGACTTGAATACTCACCATCAGTATGGTTGCACTACTACCGTCTAAAATCATCAATTTGGTATTTCGTTTTTTTTTTTATAATTTGCAAATGTTGAAAATTGATAAAGTGCCTTATAGAACTAAAGCGAAAAAAATATATATATCAATTAGGCAAAGATATATCAAACCCGTGAGTAAAGCCATTGCCAAACTGTAGCATTGTTCAGAAATAAAGTGTGTTGTTCAAATCCTAGTCTCCTCAGCACCCAAATGCCTTCCCCCATTTTTTCAATGTGAGATATCTCAACAAACTAATTTCTTGATAACCAAGTGCAACATTAAGTAGTGGAGGCTAACACATGGAGACTTTGAGTGAGATGGAAGTTAGTCTTACCAAATATAGAATCATTTACATATAGGTATGCTCAGAAAGTGATTTTCCTTGAACCATTATGTAATCTAGGACTTCGTTGCTTCAGGGCTTTGTTCCTAGAAAGAGCCTGAGCTTATGTCCTATTGGAATTTATATTACAAATTTTTAAAAGTAACCATATCCATTCAGCTATTCTATTGAATATTTATAAAATCATCCATGTGATCCCCTAATGAACTTGAAAAAAAAAAAAAGAGGGAGGTGTGCAATTTCAATACTACAATCAAATTGTGTGTGAGTGTCTGCCAAGAATGACATTGAAGTAGAGTATTGTTGCATGCTTGTAAAGCCATTGCCATTGCCAAACTTGACAATTTAACATTGAGAAAACAGGGGAAGGCAAAGATATATCAAACCCGTGAGTAAAGCCATTGCCAAACTGATAAACTGATGAACATTGGTCCATTTCTTTACTCA
Organism: Portulaca oleracea; assembly: GCA_029582165.1. Lineage (NCBI taxonomy): Eukaryota > Viridiplantae > Streptophyta > Magnoliopsida > Caryophyllales > Portulacaceae > Portulaca > Portulaca oleracea. The sequence continues at coordinate 33,150,002 of CM055868.1, read as the reverse complement.
TCTGTCAGGGTCAAACTGCAGAATCATAGGGCAAAGATCGTTAAATTAGAAATCTCACGGGGAAGATTGTCGATTATCATGCTCGATTATAAATTTGAAAGTATAATAATTAAAAAAAATAGACCACACTTGCACTCAAATTCGAAGGAAAATCACACAGTTGAAACTGAAAAATATAGATAAACCTCACATTAAAAGAGAATAACACAATCAATTGCACATATTCAGAAGAAACATCATATACTTACAAGAGTCTGTAATTGCCAATAATCGGACCCAATTACCGCTTGAACACTGAAATGGAAAAGTGAACAACACATTAAACTGCAAATTAACATAGAGAAATAGATTAGGAAAATCTGAGAATTTTGTTTAGCTTAACAGAGAAGGGAGTCAATTGTTATCCTTGATGGAGAATTCTGACAATTTCAGTGGTATTCACATTGGTCCATCTGGCTTGAGCCCCGAGTCTCAGACAATTATGAAAGCATTATAAGATCACCCACGAATACAATTACGCATGTTTGCTGTTACACCTTTATCCATTAGAAAAAATTTAGTCAGAAAACATTGAGAGCACTGAGATTCATCCTTGGAACTGCATAGACAGGAAGCCATGAATGATGCACAAATTTTCAGCAATTCACATATTCACCTTCCTAATGGCAATAAGTTCATAAAGCAAAACTTAGTGGAATTGCCCATCACTCACACCGTTCTTGCATTGCAATATATTTAGTCTCCAACGGTTTGCACTGGACCAATGATTTGTGTAAAAGATAGAGGTAAAGGCTAAGCACCTGTAAAATATAATTCTCAGTGGCTTTTGTCCTGTGGCCTTCTTGAATGAAAGCAAAAACTCTCTGCAACAACACAGAATTTAGAATAAACAATAGGATCAGGAAATACTTATTAGCAACTCTTTTTCTTGGATATCAAATTGCCGAGGCCCGTCTAATATGGAATAGAAGAAGTAATTCAGTTCTTACAGTCTTCTATCATGGTCATATTCACCAAATGGTCCTATTACTATTCCCTGAAGAGGACATTAGCCACAACATTGCCAACGTCTCTGAGAAGCATAAAGAGTCAACCAAAGCCAAACAAAGGGACAGCTAGACATTATGAAAACCAGATAGAGACCATAGAACAAGACAACAAGGTGTAACAGCATAGCAGGAATAAAATGCAACTTTACAAACGTGTAACTACCTGAGGATGTTCTGCATTGAATGGTGGAATGCCTGGAAGCAACTCAAAGAGAATCACACCCACTGACCACCAAACAGCTGTTACACCTGGAGAAAGTATATAAAATTGAGGGTATTCTGATATAAGAAAACAAATTTAAAATGAAAAAGAAAAACAAGCAACAAAAACTCGAAGGACCCTTTGATAATCACATGTGCAAATAACATGACAATCATGCTGAAAAGAAGAAAAAAAAGGGCAATCTTGAAGAAGGATTCCCGCAAGAACCGAATGCAGAGGGGAAGAAAGCGTCTCATGAAGACTAAATTTTCTGTCAATGATTGCAAAAACATTTCTTGATCCTTTCCAACCACAAGTGGTCACAAATTGCCATAGAAAGTGAGCATCAGGAAACTTCTCAGCTCCCTGATCTCTCCCCAAAACCAACATCCCTCTCCCCATGAACATCTTATTGCATTAAGGACACAGACACCCCAATTTTCAAACACATCACACCTCTAAATCACTCTGCAAGGAACTTTAACTACCAAATTTGAAGTAGCAAACAAGGTACCAGAAAATGAATCTTTATCACAGTTGGTTGTACCACAAGCTTGTCGAGGTAGAAAGCCTAACCCGATGAACCCTTTTATCCTTCTGTATCCTAGACGAGGAAAACTCATAATTGTCCACTCAGGCATTATAGTCACACTCATAGAAATTACAAAAGTTATAAAATAATCAGGTAGATATAGAGAAGAAAAACGAAAATTTCTTACCTTGCCCCATGAAAAAGTATATCAGGAGCCAGATAATCAGGGGTGCCAACAACAGCATGCTTTTCTCGGGACTCTCGTCTTGAAGGTTGCTTCATTGTGGAATCAGGTTTATCATCACCCAGAAAAGTAGAGCAGCTAACTGATGGACTAGATAAGTCATCAGTGTTGATAAGTCCAACTTTAGAGAGCCCAAAATCTGTCAACTGTGACAAATATCAAGTGAGTTGGTCAAAATTAGGCATTAGAGATTTGTGAGAAATGACAAAAAGAATCCATTAACATGATCAAATCACACAAAAACAGAATCAAGTGAGTTGGTCAAAAAATAAACATAGACAAATATCTTCAAATACAATACTTCAGCAAATTAAGTAAGACATGTATGGAAATCTGGAGGGGGGTAAAAAGAACATAAACAGATGTCATCGTTTTCAAGTTTACAGTAAAAAACAGTACTAACAATTTGCAAATCAAGGATAAATCTTTAACACTTCTGAACTATCCATCTTTCGGACCCAAATCAAGGCCATCATGCAACATTGTAACACCCCAACACCCTTAACCACAAGATTAACACAACAACTCATACTAAACCTGTGATTAGCGCAGCGGAACACCTTAGGGTGTAGGTATTACCGCCGTCCCCACTCGGGACAAGGCAACAACCCAAAAGAACATCACTAAAACATATAAACATTACATACTATACTTCCAAAACATACCTTCATACTTAAAGATGAATCTCCAAAACATAACCATCAAACTTTAAACAACCATTAAAGAGGACAAGTACAATCCTTCTTCCTTAAGCATGGGTACTTTAAAACGTGCGACACCCTAGTCGACCGGAATACTTCAACCATGACTACCTTGCTTGCAACACGTGACTACCCTTACTTGCCTTTGCCTTTATCTTGGGTGCTCGAACCCCCTAAAACAAAACATTAAAACATAAAAGTGAGTGGGGTATGTAAACCTCCAACACGTCAAACTGTTCGAAAACGGTTTTAGTGCCGGCGCTTAAATTCTTTTTAAAAACGGGAAAGGGGATAACATGCTTAAGGTAACTTGAATTCATAAAGAAAGAACATGTCGCATAAACTTAGAAGTAAACGTATAAAATCAAGAGTTTTGGTCCCTTACGATCGATGCCAAAGCATCTCACACACGCGCATGCCCAAACCGATCTAAGTTTGGAATGGGTGACTGCTAAGCAGTCGACACTGGCCAGGTCTAGGACACTCTCATCAGGAGCATCTAAAATAAATAGGGCTAGCACTTCATGTGACTAGCTAGAATATAAAACATAGAATACATAAAATGGAACCACTTAAAACCATGAAATAATCATAAAAGCATAAACTTAGCATAAACCGTAAACATAAAGGAGCGAAGAGTTGGACAATTCGCGTACCTTGGATTAGACGAAAGCTTTAACGACGAGCCTCGAGCTTGAGATGGCGTGGGCGACTTGGAAACTATAAGGAATTTGTAATGAGAGCGTAGAGAATTCGGTAAGGCTCGTGTAATTACATAAAATAGAACTAAATACTTAAACTTGTCTCATAAAAGGTAAGAAAGGAAATAAAATTTTAGATTTTAGTAATTCGCCGTTTCGGCGATAACTTGGGCTAGAAAACTCGGATTTTTGCAAACGAGTACTTTTCGAAAAGGGAAAATCATGCCCGACAATTTTGTCCCCTAGCCTAAAAGCTAGAAATTAAAGGAAGGGCTCGGAAAACGGCCCGGACAGAAGCAGTGCAAGAAGAATTTATAAACGGCTTAAAAACTTAGAGTGGAACTCATGGTGAAGATTGAATAGGATTAGAGAAGGTTCATGACTTATGAGGCATTCTCAACCATTGGCTTGAAGGAACATAGAATTAGAGTACTTGAAGGTTCAATAAAGGAACTATTCGCTTAATGAAAACATGAAGAAACGTCGTAACGACGGAAATTTGGGTAGGGTCGTGTTTATGGATTTGGAAACGATTTATGAATCGATGAACGGTGAATCGGATATAATGAAAGAATGAGCTTATGGCTACTTAGACATAGAGGGACTCATAATCTTGCTAAGAACACATGTTTACCCTTTAGCCATCAACAATACTTAAACGAATCCCAAAACTCACTCATTAAATCTATGGTTTGCTAAGGTATCTATAATCCTTTAGGCGATATTCCTCAACATCAATCTAGCTTAAATTAGTTTAGAAACTCATCCAAACTATCTTAACAACACTACAAAGGTTACAAACTCATAAGAACTCCTTATAAGACCCAATTTGCACATTTTAGGCTAACATAGCAATAAAATTTCTGGGCAGAAACTTGTTGGTCGACCCCTGAACATAGCTTCATATCTCACTCTCCCGATATCGTATGGCCGCAAACTTTATGTTACCGGAAAGCTTGAAGAATGACTTAAAACTTTTATGTTCACTCTCAGAGCCAATAAGGTCCCTAAACTGACGTAAATTGCCTATCCTGACTCAGAAAAACGTATAACAAGGTACACCTTCACGGTTTTGGTCGCAACTCGAGCTATACATGTTGGATTGTCGAAATTCCAAAGCCTATAGTTAGCTAATGACTTGGACTACCATTTCCAGTAAAAATCTGGGCAAAACTCCCATTTCATAACCTCTGAAAAAATCAGACATCAAAACAGAAACTTCTTTGGCCTTTTAATTTAACATGCATGCTCTTCTTTGACCTTAACTTGCATCAATTCTTACCCAAACCTCAAATTAGCCCTTACTCATAGTTTTTCCAGAATTAAAAGCTCAAAGAATACTCAACCAAGCTCACAAAACTCACATGCAACCATAGATTACACAAGCAAAAGCATCCAACACTTAAATTAGCCCATAAATCAACAATTCCACCCCAAATTCATATCATCCAAGAGTAGAAACTTAAATAACATATAACTCACTTCCAAACAGCCCCTAAATCATCAATTTAGCCATTAAAATCCACATGCAAGTTATAACTTTCTTTACTCATCAAGAACTAACAAGAATTACTTCCACCTTTCACTAAATTAACATGCATCTCTTCACCAATTCAAACCCTAACTTAACCACAACTTAAATTCATGCTTGATAAACATAAAGGAGATGGAAAACATCAAGAAAACATAAATTGGAAGCAGAATTTCAGATTATAAACAAAAGAATTGGGTTAGGGTTTGAGATTATACCACTTGAACTTTGAGGTGAGAGATTGAACAAGAGAAGGGAGGAAGGAGTGGTGGCCGGCGTGGGGGGCCGTCGGCGCCGGCGAGCTCGCCGGAAAACACTAGGGAGGGCGGCAGGAGGGGTGGCGCACGGCTGGAGAGAGGAGAGGGTGAGGGAGTGTGTTTGAGAGCTGTGATAAAATCTGATTTGGAAATGGAAAATAAACCCCCTTTAACCCCCCCTTAACATATAAATACACCCCTAAAATAATTAACTCTTCTAATAGTAATTAACTTAGATAATTAGGGTTGTAATTTAGTTAGGTAAAATAATTGGTAAACAACCCAAATAAATTTATAACATAAACTTGATAATATAAATTTAGTATACAACTAAATAAAATTTCCTTGGAATAAAATTGGGTGGAAGACTAAGATTAAAATTACGTAAACTAAATTGATAGAACATACTAATAAAATAATTTGGGCCATAAAATGTACTTAGGTGAATCGAGTAGTATAAATCGTAAAAGAAACGGAATTAAGAATAATATAACCTTCCTCGGCTTTAAACGTAAAAATTTTAGAACATAAAATAAATTATATAACTGATCGTAAAATATTCGTAACCTCAAAATAATGTTCGTAAGGTAAGATAACATAAAATTAACCCATTAACCATCGCCTTGCTCGAGACCTGTCACGCATAAATAAATAAAGAGAGAAAAAAAACGTAACAACCAGTATAACAATAAACACGTCATAAATAGAGAAACCTTAATTAGCGTAATTCGGCTAATCAACATACTTAGGGCCTTAATTAATACGGGTTTAGGGTGGGTCGTTACAAACATGGTGGTAGGTGTGTCCCAAAAAATAAAAAAAAAAGGAGCACAACCATACTTAACAGGTGATCATGTAACATTTCTTTCAAAGTCATGTGGCAGAAGCTAATAGAGGCCAATACTATACCACACCCATTTGCTGCAGCCACCAAGGCTCTGAGATAATTAGATGCAATGGCATCTAGCTCTCCAATAGATAAAATAATGTCCAACATCAAGGAGAAAAATTATTTTTCTCTTGCCACATTATTCGCCCTGAAAGGTCAATTGGGCTATCACCTTGTCCCCTTTTAGAACTCTACACACACACAAATGACGATCTTGTCATGGATAATAAAGAAAGGAACAAAGCACGGAAAAATCAAACTCAAAAACTCACTTAAATGCAATAAATCGGACATCAACCCAAAAATTTGAACCTTGCAACAATCAAATACTGAAATTCAAAAAAATCAAACTCAAACAAGATTAAAGGAATGCTCTTATCAAAAAATCAAGTAACTGAATATGAAGCCCAAACCCAGAAATCACTCTATAAAGCCAAAAATAAATTGTATAAACAGTCCAGAAATCATCAAACTCAGAACTCGAATACCTAACAAATAATCAAATTTAGCGACTTGGTATATACAGTGCAATGTAGCTATTCAAAGAAGGTATCATTTTAGTTAGATACAGACTATATGAAACTTGATAAACTGCCACAATTATCCTACTATCTTAACAGACAATTCATCAATAATGATCTCAGTTACAGACATTCATCAGCTATTCCCCTCCCTCTCTAAAAATTAAAAAGGAAAACCCTAAATCCTCTCCTTTCTGGAGAAAATAACGACATGATATCAACATCCCCACAATCACAATATTCACAGTAGTATCATTAATAAACTCAGTTCCGTAACATTACTCTTAAATCTCCTAATTCAAGATTTCTAAACCCTAAACAACAATCAATGACATTCTCATTTCTTCGTTCAAACACCATTCAGTTAATCACACAACAAAACCTAAAATCACACTAAAAACTTGCAAAGAAACAATGAATTAGCATAAATCGAATCGAAACCTATTTTGTAGATAGGCGAATGAGGACTATTAGTGTAGGCCTAACCTATTCACTTTATTAAGACCCAATTCCATTCCTGATTTTGAACATATAAAGTGTGCATCCAATTATGAAATTAAGAACAAATTAAAATATTTTGGAGCATGAACAAACAATAGCATTAACTGATCTATATTAGAAAACGTAATCCAAACAAAATTGCTCTAAAATATAGTGGACCCTATTCCGACATAATAATTCATTAGATACATCATCAACAATTACAGCAACTCTAGAAGAGAAAGAATTGAAAACCCCTAAATTCACTGAGGCATTTTGTACCAACATCTCCATGACTGCTTTCATCTGAAAAAAATACAGTAACTCTAAAAGAGAAAGAATAGGAAACAGAAACCCCATTTTTACAATATTTGAAACACAAATTGTTCCAGAAACTGATTACATCGGAAAAAAATACCCACTTAGATCTAAATCAATAATCAATAATCAATTGCAAAACCCTTGAATTAAACACATCGTTCATCATTTATTATCAAATAAACAAAATCACCCTGTAAATTTCAAAATAGAGAGAAAGAAAGAGATTGCATGAACTTACTCTACTGCTGATGACAGGAACTTTGGGTGGCGAAAAAAATAACCCACCAAATGTGTACTTTCTAATGACTAAATCTAAACCCATCATTGCTTGAATTCACACGAGCTTGACAAAAAAAAGAGATAGGGGGAAGAGAGAGGGACAGAGAGTGTGAGTCAGGTTTGGAATTTGTAAAATGAAAAAATATAGAGGATGATGGGAAGACAGGAAGAGGTACACACTTATACTCCACCCAGTAGTGACTTAGCAGAAATTCACACCAAAAATTGAACCCCTCAACAAATTACAAAAAATAACAATAATACTGGCCCTTCATGTATATATATTCTCAGACCCTTCAACCAACCCATCTAGAAAAAATAAACACCCACAAACTGAATCAACCAAAACTGACAATCAAGAAGATAAGGGGGCAGATATTACCTTGATTTGAGGCACAATTTGGATCCAAACAGACAGTTCACACCAAATTTTGCCTCCTCCATGGCTTTTGAAGGCTACATCATATTTCACCTTCATTAATCTCCACATGCAAATTATCAAGTGGATCGATTACGAAGAACGCCTAAAAAAAATTAAGCACCCACAATTGAATCAACCTTGCCAATTTAGAAACTAAAAACTGACAATCAAAAGGATAAGGGGGATGGAAGTTACCTTGAATTGATGCCAAATTTCGATCCCTTTTGAAGGCCAAATTTCGATTTCACTGAAGGCCAAATTTCTCCTTCATTGATGTACAACATACATGCAAATTATCAAACGGATTGATTGGGAAGAGATGAGGAAAAGTAATGTGTGAATTGTGAGGAAAAGCACTGTGGGAAAAAGCACAGAGAGAGAGAGAGAGGAATTGAAGGGCTCAAGACATAAACGAAAAGGGACTGGGGAAAAGCATAGAGGGGGGGGGGGAGTACAGAGAGAGGAATGGACAGTAATACCCTTGTCATCCTTGCTTTTATAAGGTTATAGATATAGATTATATGGGTTTTTTAAAGGGTAAGATTATCATATGATTATTACATTTTTCTCTTTTTATTAATTATTAAACTGATTAACCTGTTATAATTATAGTTATATATAGTATTATTTAACTATAAAATTCTTTAAATTAAATATTTATATATCAATATTTTACTAAATGTCATCTTTGTAGGAATTAGATAATTGAAAATATTTTCAACACAATATTAAAATGTCCGTCCAACATAATATTAAAGGTTCTAACATAATATAAAATATTTAAATACCATCTTTATAGGAATCAAGATATCTATTTAAAAATATGGAAACTTATCAACAAAAATCTGACAGATTGAAAAGTCATTAGTTTTTAGGAAGTAGAAGTAACAATTTATTACTTCGGCTTTTGAAGTTGTTTTTTGCCAAAACTATTTTTGAAAAACAGTTATTAATTTCTAAAAAATTATTGTTTGGCCTAGTTTATATTTTTTAACCCCAAAAACACTCTTAAAAGTTAGGCCAAACAAGCACTAAATGCATATTGCTGACAAATTTTTGTGTTGATCATAATGACGTTTTTGTATTTTTTTCGTATATTTTTTTACCTTGTTGGTGTCTTTATTAATGGTGAATTATGATTCTTGTATGGAATGAGGAAATTGATTGCTTGATGTCAGAGGTTTTAATTTGTTTTGTTTTTTCTTTGGGTTTATGCTCCCCCAAGTTTATATAATCTTCACTACTTGAGGTTTAAATGCAGTACTTTTTAAAAAAAAAAAACTGTGAATATATATAAACGGACCATTTTGTTCCTTAGGGTGTGTTTGGTTGGCCAAAAAATCCTGGGGAAATGATTAATTTTCCCAAGTTGACTTACCTTTTTTCATGTTTGGTTGTATATTGACATCGGGGAAAACTTTATAGGGAGTCCACCATTTCTAAGGTTTTTCTAGGAAAATTTGGGGTAAGGGAAATCTTTCCCAGGAAAATCTTTCTCATGGAAAACTTTCCATGAAAATTATACCCGGAAAAAAATGTAACTGGGATTCTTATCAAATGCTCTCTAAATTAAATACCTTATTTTCCTTCCCTTTGTCTCTCATCTAGTCATCTCAGTCATGCTTTGAGTCTTGATTCTTGAACATCAATTTTGTTTAGTGTATTTGAGTTTTGAATTAATTACTCTCTCTTCCTTCCCATACACTGCTTAACTTACAAATCCACCCCCCCCCCACCCACCCTCTATCCCACACTTATTTCCCACCCCTCTGTCCTTAGCATGAAATCAATACAAAACAAATACTCAATCAATCAGATACCAAACCACCAGCAAGTTATCTAAACCCTTTTCATTTCACCCCTAAGCCCAACCCTCTATTGCACTAAGCCCCCATTTTAGATAGCAAACTGAGCAACAGACCCACAATTCTCCAATAACCTGCTACAAAACACCACTGAGATGAGAAAGGAAAGGAACAAGACAGAGATTCAGTTATGCTATGCATATTTTCACCGGAAAATCTAAAAAAAATATAAATACAATACTTAAACATCAAGCAGTAAAAATTTAACAATTAATTACATAAAATATGAGATAAGCACAAATCTGAAAAATCCTTGAGATCGATGCAAAATTAAAGTACTTTATTCTGACCAATTTCATCCCAGTTTAAGGACGAAAGTACATATAAGTTCAATATTTTGGATTTATTTTTTCACAGTGATGACTGATTCAACCCACATATGCATGCGATGGTAGATATGAGCTATGTGTGCAATTTAAGGAAGAAAGGTGGAGGGAGAATTTGATACAAACAATAAGGAAGTAAAAAGCAAAATTAAATGTGTGAGAGAAAAAGGTACCTACTGAGGAAGGCCAGAGACGTGTGCAGAGTAACAAGACACTTTGCAATTGCAAGCTTGCAGTGCTTTTATTGTTAACCGTTTTCCTTAAACTGCTCTAGTGTTTTTAGTAAATTTTTAGCTTATTTTTAAAAATGCTTTTTTTAAGGCTTCGATTATTTATCAATTGCATCCAAGTGACTGGTCAAAGCTCCGAAATTCACTCTTAGCCTAGTCAAACTTATTTTGCTACTTTAATAGTAGATAGATCAATTTTCTGGGTACAAAAGGTGAAGATCATAATATGCGTGTGTAGGAAGCAAAAAATTGTCAGTAAAGCAGAAAATGACACGTGGAAAATAAATTAATTTTTATTTGGCAAATTGCAAGCTGCTATGTGTCAAATTGACTATGGTGGATCCATATGGTCAAAATTAAATTCTGACCAACCAAAGATGACTAGTGTCAAAGATGATGCAGAAAATAAGTCTTAAGATTGTTGGAAACAAAGGACAAATGATGGGGTAACCACAGTCACACAAACACGCAAGATGAAGGGTCACTTGGGTGATTAGGAGTCAAAGGTCAACACTCGCTCTTCTTAAGACTTATTCACTAGATTGTGAAAAGATTTAAGGGTAAAACCCAACTTCTTGTGGACAAAGAAACAAGGCCTCTTAAGAACTCTCAAGGAGTTGCTGAAGTTCAACAGAGTGCATTAAGGCTCTCGAGGAGGAAGAAAGAATGGATGAGTGGTGTGTTGGGGTGAATGAAATTAATCTTCTTTTATAGTGGTGTAGAGCGTCCAAAGTTGCCTCATAAATCCCATAATTTGAGAGTGTGATCCATGGCATTATCGACATGATTTGGGGGTTCAATATTGACTAATCAAATTGGCCAATATTATTTCATAATTAAATCCCTATATGTTAATATCAAAGGCCAAAATTAAGGAAATTCAAATGTCACATTGTTCGACAGCCATGGTCCCCGATCCACTTAACACAATCCATAGCCCACTTTTCATTTTCTTGAGCTACTGGTCGCCGCCATGACCCGTGCTACACTAGACACGGTCCTTAACATCCCAGTTTTAGCTCCAAAGCTTATGTTGACTGTAACCACAAATTTTCCGAGTCTAAATTTAATGAAGACAAGAAAATAATGGAGAAATATAGTTTGTATTGATTTCAAAGAATTTGGGTACAATCTCTCAATATTTGTTACAATATGAACAAATAACAAATAATCCTCTGATTCGATCTCCAAACGTATGACTTGATGAGAGACAGGAACAACTTCAATCTCCACCAATTTTTTGTGAATTTGATCTCTAAAGCAACAACACTTTGATGTGTTTGTTGTTGAAGTCTAGAGAGAATGTGAGTGTGTTTGAATGATTCATTTTTCCTGCTTCTTCAATGAAGACTACCTCCCTATTTATAGAGAAAATAGTCTCTTGTAGTTGGGCTTTAGGCTTGTTAGGGCGTTGGCCAAGACTGCAGCCTAAAATTGACTTGGTAGTCTTTTTGGGCGTTTTACGGACCTTGCGTTTGGCTTTGGCCTTTGATCTACTTGACTTTGACTTGGTAGTCAGTTTAAGTTGGTAAATTTGACGGTTGACTTAAGAGTCCATTTACCAGGTTTTGATTTGGATTGTTGATTTGCTAGTCATTTGGGCCTAATAATAAATTTAAATAATTAATTTGGCTAACCCAAATTAATTAATTAAAATATTATTATCAGTTTTCGGCACATTATTATTATTAATTTTTTTTTAGTGCCTACAAATTGCCCCCTCGAGACTAGGTCGTGTACATTGTCAAGTGTTTGAACATGATCGACGTCTCGACATTTTTTTTTGGCATGCTGCTATTTTGTCACATGCTTCTTTGTACTCACCTTGATGTACTTAATGATTTGAAGAGCCTCCGAACACGATCTAGGCTCTCACTGCACACCCAATTTACCATTCCTCTCTTGACATACCCATATTATTTACTTGACATGAGGTCCAAAAATTGGTCATAATCATATAAAATAATTAGGTTATGCATGTCATCATGGCAAAGTACTTTCGGCTTCTGCAAAAACAATTGGGTCATGCATGACACCATGGAAAGCAATTGTAGGGTTGTAAAGCCTCCTTCTTTCCAATTCTACTTCACTGCTTTTTTTTTCATATTTCTCACTTGGGGAACAAATCGAACGGAAGTATTCATCATAAAATAGTGTCGTTGAGCGCAAAATGTAGCAGCATAATGAGTTGAATACAACACCCATCATCAGTGCCCCACTAAAAATCTCATCCATCACAAAAGAAAAAGAGGTGAGATAAAGATAAAAGACAACATAATGGGATCCTTAAAGTTTTATGCCTTGTGCCTTCAATTTGTGTCAGGCTCACATTCCACCTTTCTCAATTGTTTAGTATCCAAAGTGGAATCCCAGCATGTATGTGAATTCCCTTTTCTTGTGTACATCAACTACGGTTTTTTAATCCAACATCCAAGTCTTAGTTGGAAATCATGGATATAAAATATTAGATCATCATGCATCATGACTTATTTATGTCATAAGCCAGCTAAGATACCCTTTTGCAATACAAGTCTTGTCCCCCATTACTAGCTTGCTTTTGCATGCACAGCTAGACACTCTTTCGATGGATCATGACACCTTGCTTGGCTACTATTTATTTGCCAAACTTGTTTCAACAAACAGGAGTCCTTGCTTTCGATTTCCACCAATCGTATGTAGTATTTCATCCATTTATCAATTTGATGTCAATAACCATATCCAATTCATACTCGCCTTGCGTTTTATGAGAAGCTTTCTTTTCTACTTGGTTGCCTCTACTGTGATGGAAACAGACAAGTAAGATTGTCAATTTCTCATTCTAACTCTCCATTTCATTTTATTATCTGGACTTGCACATTGTACTGTAATACTCCCATGGGTGTAGACATTTCATTTTGACGCTTGAAACACAATATCATACACCATATTTCTAGTAGCTTTTCTTTTTTCTTCAAGATACTCGAAGGCTTTGAGACCCCCTTAGGATTGAAGTTGCGATAGTTCCACAAGGAGTCGAGACCGGCCAAGGATCCTTGCTCTATGGTTCGCATCATTTAAAAGCTTCATTCAACGGGTACTGTCTTCTCTTTGTCTCTATTTCTACTGCCCTTTTTTTTTTTTGCAGGCATCGAAGACCCGAGTATCGCCAAAGACAAGGATAACAGGCTCCGCTTTGTGTAGAAGAGTTTATCCTTGTTAGAGGCTATGAGTCGGTTATTTATTTTTTTGGATAACCAAGTACCGCCAAAGACAAGGATAACGGGATCCGTTTTGTGTAGAAGAGTTTATCCTTGTTGGAGGCTATGAGTCGGTTATTTTTTAGATAACCGAGTACCGCCAAAGACAAGAATAACGGGCTCCGTTTTGCGTAGAACAGTTTATCCTTGTTAGAGGCTATGAGTCGGTTGTTTTTTGGATAACCGAGTACCGCCAAAGACAAGGATAACGGGCTCCGTTTTATGTAGAAGAGTTTATCCTTGTTGGAGGCTATGAGTCGGTTATCTTTTAGGTAACCGAGTACCGCCAAAGGCAAGGATAACGGGCTCCGTTTTGTGTAGAAGAGTTTATCCTTGTTTGAGGCTATGAGTCGGTTATTTTTTGGATAACCGAGTACCGCCAAAGACAAGGATAACAGGATCCGTTTTGTGTAGAAGAGTTTATTCATGTTGGAGGCTATGAGTCGGTTATTTTTTTAGATAACCGAGTACCGCCAAAGACAAGGATAACGGGCTCCGTTTTGCGTAGAACAGTTTATCCTTGTTGAAGGCTATGAGTCGGATCTTCTTTGGAAGACCGAGTACCGCCAAAGACAAGGATAATGGGCTTTGTGTTGTGTAGAGGAGTTTATCCTTGTTGAAGGCTATGAGTCAGATCTTCTTTGGAAGATCGAGTACCGCCAAAGACAAGGATAATGGGCTCCGTTTTGTGTAAAGGAATTTATCCTTGTTGAAGGCTATGAGTCGGATCTTCTTTGGAAGACTGAGTACCGCCAAAGACAAGGATAATGGGCTATGTTTTGTGTAGAGGAATTTATCCTTGTTGGAGGCTATGAGTCGGATCTTCTTTGGAAGACCGAGTACCGCCAAAGACAAGGATAATGGGCTTTGTGTTGTGTAGAGGAGTTTATCCTTGTTGAAGGCTATGAGTCAGATCTTCTTTGGGAGACTGAGTACCGCCAAAGACAAGGATAATGGGCTACGTTTTGTGTAGAGGAATTTATCCTTATTGGAGGCTATGAGTCGGATCTTTTTTTGGAAGACCAAGTACCGCCAAAGACAAGGATAATGGGCTTTGTGTTGTGTAGAGGAGTTTATCCTTGTTGAAGGCTATGAGTCAGATCTTCTTTGGAAGACCGAGTACCGCCAAAGACAAGGATAATAGGCTACGTTTTGTGTAGAGGAATTTATCCTTGTTGGAGGCTATGAGTCGGATCTTTTTTTGGAAGACCAAGTACCGCCAAAGACAAGGATAATGGGCTTTGTGTTGTGTAGAGGAGTTTATCCTTGTTGAAGGCTATGAGTCGGATCTTCTTTGGAAGACCGAGTACCGCCAAAGACAAGGATAACAGGCTCCGCTTTGTGTAGAAGAGTTTATCCTTGTTGGAGGCTATGAGTCGGTTATTTTTTAGATAACCGAGTACCGCCAAAGACAAGGATAACGGGCTTCGTTTTGGCGTCGAGGAGTTTATCCCTGTTGGAGGTGACAAGTCGGTTTATCCGACGCATGGCAGAATGACTTACCCTTCTGAGAGTCCACAACCCCCTTTTTTTTTGTGCAGGTTTGTGAGGCCATACAATGTACGTTGCTTGTACATCTAGATGCGAAAAGATGGTCATGACTTGAACATGTTGGTTACAACGTTGTTAAAATCGCGATCCGGATCGGTGGATCGTACGATCATACGATCCAACTTTGACCAAACGATCCGGATCGCATTAGGATCGTCTAGTAATTAGACTCGGATCAGGATCGGATCAGGATCGTATAAACTCGTAGGATCGTACGATCCCGATCGATTCTACCGATCCAACAAATTTGCAATAAATTACCGGGCTTCTTCACTTCTTAGGCTTAATAGCATAAGTATTGGGCCAGTTCATTTTCTTGACACTGTTGAGAGCCGACCTAGTAGTGGTCAATATACAATACCTATGAATTTGTTTTTTTTTTAAAAAAAAACAATTAAACTTTGGGAATCGTTAGGTTTTGATACTCCCTCATACACCAGTACAACCTTCAACACTCAATCCTTGGCAGTTCATCTTCAACCTTTAGCCCTTGCTCTTCCTTCCTCGTCTTTGTGCTGCAGCCAGCAGCCATCAATAGACCTCGCCATTCTTCTTCTTTCAGCGCCACCACCCACCCCCCCCAACCCTTCTCTCATCTGACATAGCAGACGCACAGTCGCACAGCTAGCCGTCTCCTTATTTCTTACTCTCTCAATTTGCGAAATTAACTAAGTTCTTTAGAAATTAACTCCCTCTCGTTCAAAATAACTTTTATATGGGTAATTAGAGTGTTCAACTTTTTCCTGGATTGTATTGAGTAGTCCCACTCGACCCAGCCCTTTCTGTTTATGTATAAATTTTTGTGGGTGATAAGAATATTATATTGTTGTTTTTGTTCTTGCTGGAGTTGACTATTTGAATGTAATGGTTGATTTCAAGTTTCTAATTTGTAAATTGTGATTATTATGATTTGTGATTTGCGATTGTGATGGGTGATTAGAATATTAGAATATTTGGATGAACTAATTTGTAAACTGTGATTGATTGGTTGATTTCAAGTTTCTAACCATGTGAATGACCTCAATTGAGTGAGTAAACAACATCCATCCTCGTGTTTTTTTTTAATTATGTCATTCTTGCTGATTTCAGTTTTTGATATTTTTGTCATCGCAATTGACCAGTGGCTATTAAATTAAAACAAAAAGTATGAATGTCTAATATAAAATATAACTAAACAGTAAAACACTAAAAAAACAATACCTCAACTTTCTTACAATGTAATCCAACCCTTGTGAAAGTTGTAATTCGGGAGTTGTGATTGTACAAGTTGGACAGAGTATGACATATCGTAGTTTTTAAATTGTTTGTGACTTGCTAAAATGGACATTGGTATGTCAAATTCATAGATAAAAAAAATAATTGGGTAAAAGTTAAATTTTGGTAATTTTTGGTAATTTTAGGTAAGTTCTGGTAATTTTTGGCAAATTTACGCCAATATATCAAAGTTAATTTTTTTTAATTTTGACAATTTTTGGTAAGTTTTGGTAAATTTGGATAAATTTAGGCAAAAACTGATAAATTTTGGTAAATTAAATTTACCTATGAATTTGACAGGGAAGTATCTAATGATCAGAAAATACCAAAATGGAAAGGGGTAAGAGCTTATGACACTCAACAAGTGACCATTTATTGAGGAAAATCCTTGAATTATGTTGATTTAGACCTTTTTACAGGTAAAAATGAATTTATAGATAGTAAAATAGCTTTGTACGTAGACTCTTACGATCCTCGATCCGATCCTACGATCCGATCCTCAGAAGCCCTCATCGATCCCATGGAAGGATGACTTGTGATTTGAAGGAAGGAGCCGACAAGCACATTGAAGGCAGATGTAGTGCCATTGTTGGTGTAGCACAACTATTGGCCTTGATATGAAAAGTATCACTAACAATTGTAGTGACACTATTGATGATGCAATGCTTGATGAATGAGTGGGCTATGTCTGATCGAGCAACATTGTTGATTATTTAATTCTTCAGCCCTTTGTATTAACAACTTTCGAATCTTGTTCATTCAATAATAAGATTGTCCTTACTTTTCTTTTGGCTTGTCATCTCCTTATCGATTTAATTGTGCTTAATCATCATGTTCATCAAGTTGCACAAAGACTAAAACAATCAAATCAAATCTTGATGTATCTTAACAAACAAACAAACAATTGTTTATTTATTTATTTAGCCGTTCACAGTTTATACTCTTGCGGGCCAGGAGTATTACAATGATGAAAACAAACTGAAAGAGATTTTTTTTTTGGTAAGTAGTTTAGGCTCTTGCTCAGGAGCTGCAACAATGAAAAGAAGGATTTTTTTTTGGGTAAGTAGTTTAGGCTCTTGCTCAAGAGCTGCAACAATGAAAAGAAGGATTTTTTTTAAATTTTTTTTTTTGGGTAAGTAGTTTAGGCTCTTGCTCAGGAGCTAACCGACATAGGTTCTTCATGGGTAGTAGGGTTTCAAGAACTTGGCATTAATTGGCTCCACCAAAACTCCATCATCGTCCACTATCTTGTACGCGCCGTTTGTGTAAACTTCACGAACAACATATGGACCATCCCAGTTGAATACAAACTTGCTCTTGCTTTTGTGCGTTATGATGATTGGTCGTCTCACCGCCATCACCAAGTCTCCTACTTGAAATGATCGCGGCTTAACCTTTTTGTTAAATGCGCGAGGGAGACGTGCCTGGTAGCACTCTAACTTTTGTTGCGCCAACAATCTCTTCTCATCCATGGCCTCTAATTCATCCAGTCGGAGTCTATGGTTCTCGTCCTCAGTTAACCCTTCTTGTACAGCTAGGCGCAAAGAAGGTATTTCAATTTCTAAAGGTAGGACGGCTTCTACTCCATACACCAAGGCGTAGGGCGTCGATTGAGTTGGCGTTTTGTAGGTGGTGCGGTAAGCCCACAAAGCTTCTCCGAGTTTTTCATGCCAATCCCTCTTGGACTTTGTCACCACCTTTTTCAACAGCTTACACAATGTCTTGTTGCTTCTGTCAATCCATTTGCAGGCGCATTGTACATGGAGGATTTGTGCTGAGTGAATTTGAACTTCTCGCATAGATCAGTCATCAGCTTGTTATAGAACGACTTTCCGTTATCAGTGGTGACATATCGGGGCACGCCATATCGATAGATGATGTGTGTCCAAATGAAGTCAACCACGTTCTCTTTTTTCACCTCTTTTAGTGCAACTGCTTCAGCCCACTTAGAGAAATAGTCAGTAGCGGCCAGGATGTACAAGTGTCCTGCGGAAGACTTTGGAGTCAAAGGTCCTACGACGTCGAGTCCCCATGCTTCAAAAGGCCAAGATGTGACTGTAGGATGCAACGACTCTGGAGGTTGGTGCATTAAGTTGGCATGAAGTTGACATGCCTCACACCTCTTTGCGTGATCAATGCAGTCTTGCACCATGGTAGGCCAATAGTAGCCCATCCTTTTGACCCGATCATGTAACTTGGGTCCAGACTGGTGCGCTCCGCACACCCCCGAATGCGCTTCCTTCATGACTTGGTTCGCTTCTTCCTCGTTTAGACACCGCAGCCAAAGGCCAAGAAATGAGCATCGATATAATGTTCCTTTGTAATAAAGAAAACGTGATGCTCTTCTTTGGATCCCAGTCTTATGTCTTGCATCATTTGGAAGCTTCCCATACTTCAAGTAATCAATCAATGGTTGGCGACAATCTTCTTTTTCTACTTCAAACGCAGAAACTGCATTTATTTCCTCCACAAACCCTTCTTCTAGTAGTGCGACCACCCACTTGCCACATACCGAAATCTTGACTTCTTCCTCTGCCCCCAGTGCCAAAGTGGCTGCGAGACCTGCGAGCGCGTCAGCCAACTTGTTATCACTCCTGGGGATGTGTTGTAGCTCCACTGAGTTTAAGCTATTCAAAATTTGCGAGGCATACTTGTGGTACGGAATCAAATCCTCATTCTTGACTTCATACTCATTGAGCAGTTGGCTGATGACTAGTTTAGAGTCACCATACACATCAAGATTTTTAACTCCCACCTCTATGGCCATCTGGAGTCCTAGTATGAGTGCCTGGTATTCAGCCACATTGTTGGAGCATAATTGGGTAAGAACGAACGAGTATGGAAGGATATGCCTCTCAGGGGAAACAAGAACCACTCCTGGTCCAGCACCGTTATGTCGCGCGGCACCGTCGAAATACATTTCCCATGGAGGCCTCACGTCAACAAAGAATACTTCCTCCTCTGGTAGTTCGTCATCCAGCTCCCAATCGTCGGGAATCGGGTGATCGGCTAGAAAGTCTGCCAGCGCTTGTCCCTTGACGGCCTTTTGTGGTATATACACAATATCATATTGTTCTAAAATGACAGCCCACTTTGCTAATCGTCCGCTAAGTACTGGCCTTGATAGAATGTACTTGATCGGGTCAGCCTTGGATATCACTCAAACTGTATGTGCTTGCATATAGTGCCTTAACTTTTGCACGGCAAACATGAGGGCCATGCACATCTTTTCGATTGGGGAATAGTTCAATTCACCCCCAACCAAAGTCCGACTCAAGTAGTAGAGAGCCATTTCCTTGCCATCTTCATTTTCTTGAGCACACATTGCAACCAATGACTTTTCTTGCGCGACAATGTACAAGATTAGAGGTTTGCCCGGAATCGGTGCTCCTAAAACGGGCGGACTTGACATATATTTCTTGATACTCTCGAAGGCTTTTCGACAAGATTCATCCCATTCAAATGGTGCATCCTTCTTCATCAAGTGACTGAATGGATGACAACGACCTGCCAGGTTGGATATAAACCGTCTGATATATGCCAATTTGCCTTGTAGACTGCGTAACTCCTTAAGATTCTTAGGTTCGAGCATGTCTTGGATGGCTTTGACTTTAGCCTGATCAATTTCGATGCCCTTGTGTCGTACGACAATGCCTAAAAACTTTCCAGAAGTAACACGAACGCACACTTCAATGGGTTCATTTTCAGCTGGCACTTTCGAAGCCTCTCAAAAATTTTACGAAGATCATTCAAGTGGTCATACCTTCTTCTTGATTTAACCACTAAATCATCGACGTAGCACTCTATTGTCTTATGCAACATGTCATCAAAGATGCGTTGCATCGCCCTTTGATATGTTGCTCCTGCATTCTTCAATCCAAAGGGCATTACTTTGGGACAAAATATGCCTTTTAGTGTGCGAAAAGCAGTGGCTTCTTGGTCTTCGAGCGCCATGTGAATTTGGTTGTACCCTGCCGTACAATCCATGAAGGATAAGGCCTCATGCCCGGTGGTAGAATCAATCATGAGTTCAGTGACGGGCAATGAGAAGTTATCTTTTGGGCACGCCTCATTTAAATCACAAAAATCCGCACAAACACGGAGTTGGCCATTCTTCTTTCTCACTGGGACGATGTTGGCGATCCATGTAGGATACTTCACCTCCCGAATAAACCCAGCCTCAATGAGCTTGTTCACTTCCTTTTCAATTTCAGGCACCAACTCTGGACGAAAGCGTCGTTGAGGTTGTTTCTTAGGGGATATTCCCCTCTTGATGGATAAGCGGTGAACAGCCACTTTCGGGTCCAACCCAGGCATTTCTTGATAACTCCACGCGAATACATCCTTGTACTCGGACAAAATTTCAAAATACTCCTCTTCCTCTTTGGGTAAGAGTAAAGAGCTGACATATATGGGCCTTGGGTTCTCCATGGTTCCGAGATTCAACTCCTTTAGCTCGTCCACTGTGGCTTGCCCCCCGTCTTCCAAGTTTTGTGGAGTTTTTGCAAGCTCTATCTCTGCATCTGAGTCGTCACGTTCATGGACCGTGACATGGTTTGAGGAAACCTGACCTTCTTGCTCATTATCCGCGTTTGCACCCCCTTGAGTGACGTGACTTGTGAGCACTATTGTGCGTCTCTTCACTCTCAACGAGCCATCAATCTTTATATCCAAAGTAGATATGCGTTTCATGCGAGAAGGGATAGTACTTTGGATCTCATTTATCTCGCCAAGGCGACTGAAAACAGGGCCTTTTTCTTTTTGTTGAGGCAAAGACGATGTTGCCTCATTTATTTTGATCCTAGAGAAAACTGAAGGTTTAGACTTCAAACTTGCCTCCAACCTTCGTGAGGCGAGGGGATTGGAAGTCTTTCGTACTCTAATCCTGGCGAACACAGAAGGACGATCCCTGTGGGTGGATGGTTGGAGTCTACTAAAGACAGACTGTCTTGGGCTACTCTTAGGCTCATCCTCATCACTTTGGGTGCTCTCTTCCGCTGCGATGTATTGCACATCCACTTGTTTAATTTTGCGCCTTCCCGAGATTCGGATAGGCTTTGGTGGCATGTAACCAAGTCCCACCTTAGATATTGCCACTTCACCACATTGTTCATGTATCTTCTTTTGTGTCTCATTGACACGATAGGGCTTGGCGTCAACCACTTTTCCTAAAGCGTCTGGCTTCCCAAAGTCATAACCTGACCTTTTCATTAATCTGTAAGCATTTGGGTCAAACCCTTCATTCGTGCGCACCTTAGGCAAGTCACTTTCTTCTAGGGATGATCTCTCAGAAGAAGGAATAAAACCTGCCATAGGTGCCTTGGTGACTTTGTGTTTTCTTGCCTTGTGGATGGGAAGAGCACCTTGCCCTTCAAGGATGCGCCGAGCACCCCCCTCGGGCCTAATCCCATCCTTGATCGCGTCCTTGGGGTTTGTGCATTCACTAAAAGGTGACTCCCCTTCTTTTCATCGAGATTTGGGGATGTACCTAAGGGTTGGCCCAATCGGTTTAAATGCCTCCATCGTCTTTGTGTCGACAAGTGGCGCACTCTCCGGCTCAACGATCCCTTTATCATGTGGCTTCTTCTCAATGCCTATATTAACATGTTCACTAGACGATGCAAAAGTATCTCTTATCTTACACTTGCCAGTCGAAGACATGACGTTCGGCAGTGTCTCTTTGGGTGTCGTGCCTTCTTCAAAGAACTTTGCGCCTGCGTAGTGTGATTCGGCTTGAGTAAACGGCTTAGTGTCGCCATTTATCTTCTTCTCCCCATCACGGTAGTACTTAAGACACTGATGCAACGTCGATGCTACTATTCCGTTTTCGTGCAACCAGGGTCGCCCGAGCAACAACTTGTAGGAGGTTTTAGAGTCTATGACATGGAAGAGTGCTGACGTCGACAACTCCCCGACTGTTAGCTCTAAGCGAATCATCCCCATCGCACGTTGACCCTCTAAGTTGAAACCGTGGATCATCATGCGACTCTACAACTCTTCGACATTAATGCCCAAGTCGCTCATGGTATACTTAGGAATAATGTTGACTGCCGAACCTCCATCTACCAGCATGCGCTTGACTTTCTGCTCCCTAATGTATCCACTAATGAACAATGGACGATTGTGTGGGTTGGACCCAAGCAACAAGTCATCATCAGAAAATGTAATCGATGTGTTACACATGGTGCATGGAGCCGAACCCTTGTCAAGTTCATCATTACATTGCACTCTGTCAATGCTCAACCTTTCTTCTTCTTCCTCATCCTCATCCTCAACTTCAGAGCACGAGGATATGTTGACACTAGCGGTGGTAAGGAGACCCTTAGGGAATGCGGTTGTGCAATTAACCTCTACCGCATCGTCCAAGTCCAACACAATGACTCCTTCCTTAGCTAGTTGCATTATGCGCTCCTTAAGGGTGATGCATTTTTCCAGAGGGTGACTAATGACCCTATGATATGGGCAATATCTCGAATCATTAATTTTCCCAACCTCCTCAGGACGCTTGGAGGGAGGTAGCTCGATAACCCCCTTTTCGAACAAGTCATCCAACATCCCCGCTAAATCTGAGTCGGGAAATGGATATTTCTTTTCTTGTAGCTCCTTCAATGTAGGACGCTTCTTTCCAGCTTCTCGCGCCACAAAACTCTTCTTATCTTCCACCTTTGATTTCCCTGAAATCCGTACTGGTTCATTTGTTGAGACTATCATGGATTCCCTAGCTGAGATTTTAGAAGGCTTGGTATTCTTCTTCAGCTCACCCCTATCTCTCTTTGGCTCAAAGGAAGATGATGCGGATTTGCTGCGTCGGGTAGCTATTGTGATCTCCATGTCATGAGCTTTGGTTACCAACTCACGGAACGTTCTTGGCTTACTCATTTGCAAAACATAGAGCAAGTCCCAATTCATACCATTGGCGCACATCTCAACGACTAAAGCCTCGGATAAACGGTCTTTGCACTCGAGGCTGAGCGCACGCCACCGATTGATGTAGTCAAGAACTGGCTCATCTGTCCACTGCTTTGTGTTTGTCAACTCAGTCATGCTGACAATTCGTTGAGTACTGTAGAACCTATTCAAGAATTCTTGTTCCATTTGTTCCCAACTATTAATGGATTCGGGTTCTAAGTCAGTATACCAATCAAAAGCGGTACCCTTCAATGTAACGAACGAATTGTTTCACTAGCAAATCGCCATCTGTACCCGCATTGTTGCACGTCTCGATGAAGTGTGCAACATGTTGTTTCGGGTTCCCTTTCCCTTTGAACTGGACAAACTTTGGGGGTTGGTATCCACGAGGCATGCGGAGGGCGTCAATCCTCTTTGTGTACGGTTTGGTGTACAGATGAGTTCGTGTTGAGCTTCCTCCTAGTTGAGCCTTGATGGCGTTTGCCACTAAATTCTGGATTTGCTCCACAGACAAAGAACCTGAGCCGGAGTCTTCCTTCTTCCCTTCTTCTTCATCAGAATCTCCATGATTGGATCCCTTGTCAGAATCTTCATCTTCTGAGTTGATGACATAGTTGCTAGCAGGTCTCTTTTCTAACTTTTTTTGTCAGCTTCTTAATCCGTTCATCCTGGTGCTTGATATGCTCAGTTTTCTCATCGCTTTCTTTCTCAAGTCTAGCCAGGACGGTCTTCATAACTTTGAACTCTTCTTCGTAGTTAACAGCTCCAGTGGTCATAACCGGCATAACAATGGTGTCAACGGATTCAGCGTCGGAATGTGAGAGCGTGTCAGCTGGAGACCTCAACATTTCTCCATCGCTTTCATAACCTTCAGTTTCTTTATCAAATGATTGTGGTACAAACTCCACGTGACAGTGAAGTTCGTCCATCCATTGAGCGGATGTTTCCTTTGGAGAGGCTTGGGCAAATTTCTCTCCCAGCAAATGAGATGTAACGTGACTTGCCTCCGGCAAGTCAAAATCAACAATATGTGACGACGCAATCACATCAATTTGTTTTGGGGCTTCCATAGCAGCGATCTTGGCCATCCTCCTTGTTACTACTCTGTTGGACGCCACGCTAGCAGTTGCCGACCCTTGGGATTTGGACGGAATAGCTTCCTTCGAAAAGGAAGGGATGTTACTCCTAGGAGCCATGTCTTCTTTGGATGTTGAGCGATTTGTTGTTTTGGAGAAAGAGATGAGAGGTAGAGAATGTCCCACCGAGCGTGCCAAAATTTGTAACCACAAATTTTCCGAGTCTAAATTTAATGAAGACAAGAAAATAATGGAAAAATATGGTTTGTATTGATTTCAAAGAATTTGGGTACAATCTCTCAATATTTGTTACAATATGAACAAATAACAAATAATCCTCTGATTCGATCTCCAAACGTATGACTTGATGAGAGATAGGAACAACTTCAATCTCCACCAAATTTTTGTGAATTTGATCTCTAGAGCAACGACACTTTGATGTGTTTGTTGTTGAAGTCTAGAGAGAATGTGAGTGTGTTTGAATGATTCATTTTTCCTGCTTCTTCAATGAAGACTACCTCCCTATTTATAGAGAAAATAGTCTCTTGGAGTTGGGCTTTAGGCTTGTTAGTCTTCTCGGGCCGTTGACCGGGCCTGCAGCTAAAATTGACTTGGTAGTATTTTTGGGCCGTTGTCCGGGCCTTGCGTTTGGGCTGGCCTGACAGTCCATTTGACTTTGACTTGGTAGTCAGTTTAAGTTGGTAAATTTGACGGTTGACTTGAGAGTCCATTTACCAGGTTTTGATTTGGATTGTTGACTTGCTAGTCATTTGGGCCTAATAATAAATTTAAATAATTAATTTGGCTAACCCAAATTAATTAATTAAAATATTATTATCAGTTTTCGGCACATTATTATTATTAATTTTTTTTTAGTGCCTACATGGACCATTCCGATCAATTTTGAATTTATGTTTAGTGAATTTTCAACCTTAATTAGGCGCTTAACTTTTAAAATATTTCAACACTTCAAATTACTAACCCGTGCCTTGCATCGGCCTATGAAACTAGTCCTTATAAATAAATAATTGGGAATTGGAAAAACAAAACAAGCAAAAGTGGGGAATTTGAAGAAGAGAACAAGGCAACAAGCTATGTATAAGGAATTACAGTCTGTTTGGTTATTAGAGGGGGAAGGGGAGGGTAAAAAAGATTAATTGTTGTGTTTAGATTATAAAAGGGAGGGAAGGTGGGGAGGAAAATTAAATAATTTATTATATTAATAAAAATTATTTTCTTTTTTTTAAATACATAATAAGTTCCCCACCCCTCCGTTAACCTTCATATTGGGGGTTAATAAAAAGGGGTTAATAGAGGGGAATTGAGCTAAATGATTACCCTCCCTTTTTTTCGATTATTGAGAGCCAAAAGGTATAAAAGTTCATAGACAACAGCGATCAACAAACAAAACAGCAGAACAAGCACCTCCAAAAGAAAATGTTACAACCAAACATCTAAATATAATTAACACAACAAGTACTTTCGCGACCACCACAACAGAAAGAAATCTTCACTTTTTAAACACGATGCAAGATCAGTAACTTCAGTTTGGTGGGTCATCGAGGAATCACACGCCTATATCAGGACCAATAATCCCAGCCATTCAGTCAACTTTAGCATTAATATAATCCAGGGTATCCTCTTCCAACATGTTCGCACGCCTAGTCCTCCTAACCTTCTGACCATCCTTATGACCACAAACAATTCTAGAAGTTGCTTCTCTCACAAGCTGCCACTTAGATTTCATTAAAATGTTCTGCTTTCTCTTACTCCTAACTTTTCCTTTGAAGCCTCAAGAATGGAATCCTCAAGATCAACAAATAACTCACCGCCAGCCGGACCAACAAAGGAATCCATCGGGTTGTTAAGAATACGATCACTGTCAGAGTCGGTCCTCAAATTCCTAATCGTCACACGATTGATTTTTGAAGCCACTCAAAATAGCATCCTTGTAAGACAACCTGCCAGCGTGTTTGTTGCTATTCAGAACAGCGTTGATAGGGTCCGTAATTGTTTTACTGGATGCATCCACAGACCCGTCACAAACGGAAGCCACAAGAGAGTCAGGTACAACCGTGTCATCTCTCCCCATATTCCTCAATCCATTGTTAACCTCACGAGGGGTGGAGATGTGTAAAGCATTCGAAGCAAAAGCACCATCATTATTCTTTTTGGGGGTCCACTTCTGGGGATGTTTTGCATCAGCACGAGGCCTACCAACTTGCTTTTTATTGAATTTAGCCCACGACACAAAGAGTTTCCTGTAATCGACAACTCTAAGGTTCATCTCGCTAATGACTTTTCTCCCATCGGCCTTACTTGCATACCAGTGATACCACACAAAACCAAATTTCCTCCAATTTCTTCCAGCTTTAGCAGGGATATACGCATCAATAACAACCCCAAACTTGCTATATAAACTTTTGAGCCTCGGGCTACCCATATTCCTCCCCTCCTTTCCCCTCCCTTCCTCCCCTATAGGGGTGGAAGAAAAATCCGGAACCGGCATACCGAACCGGAAACCGGATAAAAAACCCGGGAACGAGCAACACCAAACCGGTTTAAAAATCCGGTTTACCGCACCGGAAAAACCAGATACTAAACCGGGCGGTTCCGGTTTGGGATATTCACACCGCCGGGGAATCGACACCGCACCGTTAATATAATTAAATCATATATATATAAATTTTGGTTAAAAAAAAATTCTATCCAAAAATCAATACAAAAATAATATAAATTAACTAGTTAAAAAAAACATTAGGTGTTAATGTGTTATTGGATTGGGCTTATGGGCTAGTAAATTTGGCTCTCTGGCTCACACTCCTCACAGTCTCACTGAGACACTGACCGTCGAGCAAGGGGAGGGGGGAATTAGGTTTTAGTATTTCAAATTTTCATTTTCCAGTTTACGGTTTAAGGTTCTCACTTTTTTTTTTGATTAAATAGAGATTTTTTTTATTAAATAGAGATTTTTTGATATTTGATAGAAATTTATGCGGTTCCGGTTCACCGGTGAAATCGCACCGTTAAAGCCGGTCTGCTGGTTTTCAAAACCGGTGATTCGGTTCGGTTACAGTTTATGATTTCATCCAAATGCACGCTTCAACGCACAAAAAATCGCGCGCGCCGCACCGTTTCCACCCGTACCTATAACCTCAATCCAACCATAGTATTAAGGACTAACGAGGCACAAAACGCTGCGTTAATTAGCCCCATCTTTTCATCGAAACCTATCATCGACTCTGTGCCTCTAAAAAATCCGATAGTGATACCATTCCTCTCAAAGACTCAAACTCAATTCAAAACCCTAAAACACACGCAACTTGAATCCTCGCTGCCTCTCGCTACTGTAATCTCTCTCAATTCTCTTCGGCCGGCTCACATCCTCTCCGACTTATGTTAGTTTAATTCCAAATTCCAACTTTTTTTGCTTAATTTGATATATTCGTTCTTGTAATCTCTAATTGTTCCTCTCCTCTTCAATTTGTGCTAAGTTATATATTTGTTTTTTCTTTGGAGATTTGGTTACTAAATACAAATTAGCTCTAATTCTCAGCTGAAATTAAGGTAGATTTCGCTTTAAATTTGATCTGTCGTAATTAGGTCAAACTGTAGAAATTTGCTATGCTGTGAAGTTTTTGTATCCGTTGATTCTTGAGCGTTGTTAATTCGTTCTTTGTCTTCCTTATCTTTGAAGTCTGGTTTGTTGATTTGGTGGTCAATATGGTGGCAATTGGAAACCTAGAGCCTTTCCTTGCGATCATACAGAAGTCATAGGTTCTTGTGTGTGTTTGTGTGATCAGGCCCTTTAATGATGAAGATTTTAGCGAAATTGTTGATGTCACACACCTGGGTGGCATTATGGCAATTTGTAGTTAGACATGGAAAGTGGGTAGAGTTGTATTATTCATAGATTGCAATCTGTGCAGCTGCATTTAATCAGTTTATCATGTGGGCATATGAAGAAGTGTTATTGTGGGACTCCCTTGTTGGATTCGTGAATAACCTATATGTCCAGTTAGCTTGAACCGAAGAGTTTAAGTAATGATAAACTAGTTAGCTTATGATTTGGGCATATATTGAAGTGTTAATGCAGACTTTATGTGGACTCCCTTTTTGGATTGATGGCCAGTTAGCTTAAGTCCAAGAGTTCAAGTACTGAGGGAGGTCATGGTTTGGTTGCACTTCATGTCTTATGGCTAGAAGTTTGCGTTCCCCTATATCACAAATGCAACTTTTGTGTAATATATGTTGGTGAGAATGTGTTGATGGAATTTGAGCCTTTTGTATAAATATGACAGTCTTGTACAGTTACCCTTTAGTGCGTGAATATGCTGCTTGTCGGTTAATTTCATATGTCTTAGTTTATAGTGTATAGATTTTTTGAGATGATAGCTAAAGTTGATTTTTGACATCATGTACTTATCATTCTTGACAGTTCTTGATTTGGATCCAGGATCTGCCGTCCTTGACGCCAACATATCCTAATGGATCAGCACCGCCACTACCAGCGCCACCACAATGCGTTCATGGATTCCAGGCACTTCCTCATACGTCCACCTCCCCCTGTGGGCTTCCATGGTGACCCTAATCTCTACCACCGTCCTCCTGTTCCACTGCCTCATCACCACACTGCCTACCGCCACCAACTTCCACCTCCACCTCCACCTCCACGCCTTCCACCCCCTCCGCCACCACAGTATCGGCCGCCTTCTCAAATCATTCATCAACCTCCTCCTCCTCTTCATCGCCCTCTTGCCCCCCAACAGCCTTCACCTTCTTTTCCGTACCATCACCACAATCATAGCCACCACCATGAACACAACTTTGACTTCCCTCCTTCTCCTAGGGTTCTTCCTGCCAATCAAGGGGTCATTTATGATAATAATCATTATAATCACGATGGCGATCATCACCGACTTTGCTTGCCTGAGCCTCCTAGGTTTTCTCCTAGTGCTTCAATGGCTCCCTCAATTTCTAGCTCTGGGTTTGATCGGCCTGTTGATTTCAATCATAGGTCCCCTCCTTTTAGGGAAATTCATATTGATCAGTTCAGACATGACATTGAGAGCCCTCATCGATTCAGGGATGATTTGGAGGGGATTAGGTCTGATGAATTGGGGGTTTGGAGTGGTGATCAGAGAATTTTGGATGATGATGAGAGGGATAGATTGGATGATCGTTTTCATGATCAGTACCACCCCGAGATGTTGCCAAGGATGTTTGATTTGAATCCTGGTGGTAGCGAATGTTTACAAAGGCAGATGGATGATGTGGTTCTGATGGAAGATAGTAGAGATGGTATGATAATGGATGATGATATTAATGTCAGGTACGACATTCAGAATTCTTCTAGAGAGGTATCTTGTTCACCAATTAAGTTTCGGAATAGAGGGATTAGTAGAAATGATAGCTTTCGTGAGTTCTATGAGGAAGATATGAATTGTGGGTCTGAGTCAGGGAGGTATTATGAGAGAGGGAGGAGGCAAGATACGCAAGATTGTAGTCGCAGCACGAGGAAAAATTTGCGGAAGAAGAGCGCTTTTCTTAGGATACATCCTTTGAAACATAGTAATTTTAGGAACAAACATGACACAACACCTAGTCCACACCAAGCTAAAGGGCCCTCAGAGGGTTTCGGTGATAGTTTAAGAGAAGGGAGCGATGGAAGCCTTGTTGAACTTGATGTGTCCTTCAAATCTAATTCTCTAGTGGCCAAGGCAATTTTGGCCGCTCCTTCGAGTTCCCTGATGGACCCTGTTGATAATTCGTCTCTGAATGATTTGGATATCAGGATTGACAGTAAGAATCCTTCAAAAGCAGAAGATAATAGGGATTGTGGATATAATTGTTCTGTATTGACAAAGGTGGAGACACAATCGGAAAATAGAGTTAGGATTTCCCCTCCTTTGAAAAGAGGTGGCCTTCCAGGTAATGCAGATGTGCGTGGCAGTAATACAGAATCTCCTCCCAATGGGTCTAGTAGTGGAGATAGCACTCAAAGAGGATCTCCAAAAGGTGCAATTTCCAATAAGGAAAACACTAATCCTGGTCCTGGTGACATATCTTCTCCAAAAGTTAGGAGGAAAAGGAAATCTGATATCCTTCTCTCTCGCCTGTCTACTTCCCCTCTTATGACAGATGCAGCCAGCAAGAAAATTAAATTCATTAATTCCGAGTCAGCTCACTCTGAAAGATCTTCTCAGAACAGTGATTTACCGGGCCCTTCAGATTCTTTAATATCCAGGGTTGAGGTCCCATCAAGCTCTAGTGAGGATTCTATGCAGCCACCAGAACAGATTGAGCTATGCAACTCTGAAGTTCTGGAGAAAAATATAGTGGCCAGTGCAAGCGACAGTTTGCAAGCAAGATATAGCGATCCAGAAAGTACACTTTTTGATTTGTCTAATGGAGCCCAGTGTTCATCTGCCAGTGAACAAGCCCCTTTGGATGAGAAATCATCTACTTATATGTTCAAGCACGAGGGAAGTTCTAATTTAGTAATGGGTGCAAGCACTGATGGAAATCAGTCTGAATTGCAATCTGAAAGTAGAATGAAAACAGACAATATTTGTGGTGGTGCACATTGCATGGAGATTGGCGACATTGGGAGTTCAAGTCTTATTGATATTGTGCGCGAAGATAATGCTCCTGTAAATGATAACTTGGTCTCTGATTCTAATTCCCTGCAGGTGCGTGCTGAATGTAATGACGGAGCCACCACTGATGACCATTTTGGGGATTCAGGTCACAGGCCCCTGGTTCAGGTTACCGGATCTGGAGATAACAATGCTGTAAATGATAACTTACTCTCTGGATCGAATTGTCTGCAGATTCATGGTGAATGTACTAATGATGGCGCTACTATGGATGGCCATATTGGGGTTTCTGGTCATGGACCCCTAGTTGTAGATATTGGATCTGGGGATAATATTGCTGTAAATGATAACGTGGTGTCTGATTCTAATGGTCTGCGGGTGCATGCTGAATGTACTGGTGATGGAGCTAATGCAGATGACCCTTTTGGGCATTCAGGTCATGGATCCCTGGTTGCGAATGTAAGAGCTGGAGATAATATTGCTCTAGATCGCAAATTGCCATCTGAGTCTAATTGTCAGCAGATGCATACTGAATGTACTAATGATGGAGCACCAACTAATGATCATATTAGGGATTCAGTTTATGGACCTCGGGTTGTGGATGTAGATTCTGCACATAATATTGCTGCAAATGATAACTCGCCTTCTAGGCCTGATTTGCCACAGTTGCATGCTGAACTTCCTGATGATGGGACAGCTATGAACTTTGTCATGGTGGGTACCGAGTCCAGTGAGGGTAAATCTGAAGGTGGTTCTCTTACTCACCCTTTGCACTTGGGTACTGGCCCCACGCCCAATATTTTGTCAGATGAAAAGTCAAGTGTGGATGCTAAACGATCAAGTGAAAGTTTAGTTGCAGAGGGCTATTTGTCTTTGCATTCCAATGCATTTGTTGAAAGTAATGAGGTGAACCCAAGGCCTGGCATTTCAGCAGCGGCTGTTAATCAGCCCTTTGGTCAGAAGAATGTGGTGTTAGTAAAGAATGGTAAGAATACATCATCCTGTGGTAATCCGTTGAACAAACAGCCTATCAGAAGGAATGTGCTTATTCGTGGTGATTCTAGTTCTTCAACCCGTGGTTCGTCTGCCGCCACTCCTCACAAAGTGCTTTCGACATACCCTGTAAAGCCACGAACATGGCGTCGGATGGATAGTGTTCCAGTCTCGAACACAGTAATGAAAAAAACTCCAGGTTCTGCTCCTCTGCGAAGACCACCAATTGATAAAACCTCAAAGGTGCAGGATACTTCTTACATTCGGAAAGGCAACAGTCTGGTGAGAAATCCTGCTTCAGGAGTTGCAAGTACAGGTCCTAGTGCATCATCAAACCAGACAAAGTCAAATGCTGGCAATTATATGAGCAAGACAACAGGGTCTCCTGATATGATTGACTCCACTGTGATGCTTGATCGTGTCAGTGTAGGAGCGCGAAACGCACATGTTGAAATTCCCAAAACACCTCCTTTGCCATTTAGTGGAATGGCTTCGGACCATGAAATTGGGCAATCTTCCCCTCTAGTAGGCCAATCTGAAGGCATCAACAACAAGGCAGCCAAGTCATGTGAGACTGCACCAACTTCTTCCAGAAACCCTGAAACTGAGTTGGATAGAAGCATAGAGGATTCAGGTGCATTAAGTGATGGAAACTTTTCCGCGTCAGATTCAAAGAGGGTAGTTAACTTAAAACGAAAGTCAAATCAGCTTATTGTACCTACAAATCCTTGCAAATCATCCATGCATAAGATGGACGGTGTACCAACTTTATGTTCAGATAATGGTTATTATAAAAGAAGGAAAAACCAACTCATTAGAGCTTCTTCTGAAGGTAACATCCAGAATATGGTGCCTAAAATTGACGATATTTCTAACTCTCAGCCGCAAAAGGCCTGCGATTTGTATTCTGGCAGAAACTTTACAAAAAGACAGTCTAATAAAGGTATTGTTATGACCCTTCCTGCTTTGCTACTCATTTAATGTCTTGCTTTAGTGGAATTGGCAAGTTAATGTTTCTGAGACTTTTTGACTGTGAGATTTATCCAATATCTTGTATTTGATTTTAGGTGCCTTTTGTAATATCATTGTCACTTAGAAATATGATATTGTGAACGTGCTTCCTAGGGGCCTTTGAGAGGAAAAAAGAGGGTTGGGAGAGTGTATGTGTGTGTGTGTGTGTGTGTGTGTGTGTGTAGGTGGTTTCAGCTGGTGATGCCAACAGCTTATTTATGATCATCTGGGTGTTAATCTCTACCTAATGTCTGGAGGTTTTGGTAGGACTTGGGGGGAACCCAATGATCAGAGCCAACAGATGCATGTGAATATGCACGAAATTGAACAAGAGAACAACAGATGCTTATTCAAATGCCCATATTAGAAATATACCACACATATGAAACATGGCATCCATTCTGTTTGTAGATTATATAATTTATATAAACATGTAATATTGATTTAACATAAAAAAAATACAAAAAGGAACACAGTACACTGTTGCCAATTCTCCATAGGGAATTGAATCTTTGCTGCAGGTTGCCAAGAATTAAATAAAAAAAATTGAAACATCAATTCAGGCATCTATTGCTTGCTTTGTGATGCCTTATTGTATGTTTTTATAATCTCCTTTGTTGACTAATCCCATGTTCTGTTTGTGGGTAAATGTCAATTTATCTATTTCATCTTCTTCAACCTTTTGCCCTCCCACATCTTTACCTACAGAAAGAACAGGCGGTGATATAAAATACGCATGTTCACACCCCGTATTGCGCACACACAATTAAAATATATCCGAAGAGCTCAAACACTAGCTGCTTTTGAACAAAATAATTTTATAAAATTTTCATGCTTGTGCATCATAGTAATAATTTTGGTAATTTGAATTGAGAATCTCTGCTTGTGGTGGATATAGCATGATGGTTGAAAGCCTTCACTGTCTATCACCCCTTGAGTATATACCATACTTAGATTAAAATAGTGCGAGGCGCAAAAAAGCACGCAGGTCTCCGAGGCGCGAAAAGGCGCACGCTGCATGCATGTGAGGCGCCCCAAAACACAGTTTTTTCCAAGCTATATTTCCATGCAGTAAGCTCAGAAAGGGCATCAAATAATGCTTAGACATAAGTAATACGACGTAAAATAATGTGAATCGTCTTTAACATCAGACGTAACACCAAAGTATTCTTCTAAAGAAATACAACAAGCATAGTCACGTGAGAAGAGAGGAAGAAGGGTAGAGAACCGCGTGGTCTAGGGTTTCCTCACAGCCTAGAAGGGGTTTTTAAAAAATACACTAAACATTTCATATTTTTTAATGAGCTCAACAGTAAAAGGTCCATAAAGCGCACCATAAGGTGCAAAAGGCGCGGAGGGGACGAGGCGCACGCTTTGTGAGCTATAGTGCATGAGGCGCGTGCTTTATAAAACTAAGATACTATTATATAAATTCTTGTCATCCATGTCTTCTTATTTTGGAATTATGACTTTGAATTACAAGTATGAAATAGTGTAGTCTGCTTCACCTTTCTTTGTACCTGATAGAATGAGAACCTTGTCAAAATTATGTCATTTGTAGCTTGACTACGAAGTTATAGCATTGAAATATATATTGTTATTTCTTGCAGCATATACTGGTTGACCTGATATGACCAACAAGGACAAGAAAGGGATAGAGGAAAAACCTAGAAAATTTATTTTAAAATGCTTTTATTGAGGTGTCCTGTGCGCCACAGGGGAGGGCTGCTGTAGTAGCATGATTCTAGCTTAAGTGGCTTTCATTTGTGCTGTCTTAAAGCTTTCTGGAGACTTCCCTCAATTAGGATATTGATAGGTTGTTTTGGGTTCTTTCTAATGACATGGTGTCATTCTTTTTTTTTTTTTTTTAACTTTTTCTATCTTGGCAGTGATAGATAACATCTTTTATGTTTAAATGGGTTAGTGGCTTCCCAGCTCTCTCGTGTATCTCAGTTTGGTACTGCTGGATACAGTCAAGCTATAATTCTTGTTTTAATTATGTGAACTTGTTTATCTTGATTATACTTTGTAGACTTATGTTGCTCTTGTATGCAGGCAAGCCTCCAAAAAGTTCACTCGTTTGGAAATTGGGTGATGCCAAATCCTCGGGAAAAGGTGTGGATCCATTAAGATGTGGGAAAATATTGTCACACCTGCTACCATGGAAAAGAGCTACTTATTGGAGGAGTGTCTGGCGAAGCTCAGTGCACGTTTGTGGAAAATCCTCATTGATGACGACGTATGCTTTGCTTAAATGATTACACATTAGTGTATTTATTGGTTAGTCTAAATATCTGCCTAAAATTTATGCTACATTTGTTCAGTAGACGACTGCTTTCTCCAAGAAAGAGAGCAGCCATTTATGTGAGGTCTGGGCGTGGTTTTTCTTTAAGAAGATCAAAGGTTGTAAGTCTTGCTGGATACAGTCTAAAATGGTCCAAGTCCATGGAAAAGCGTAGCAAGAAGGTTGATGAGGTTAGTCATAATATTGCGCAGTGTACCATGCAAGATGGGCTATTTTCCAACACTTTTCAAGTTTATGTGGTCCATTGGTGGTCTGTCTCACCTTATTAATTTGCTTGGCGACCATTACAGGAAGCTGCTCAGGCAATTGCAAAAATGGGTTCTGCAGGAAGGCCAAAAACTGGTGCTTCAGGTATTGGTTTTTCTGGACTCAAGAGTGGCAGTATTTTCATGGAGATATTTTTGAAAATGCCTCCAGATGGACCAGCGTCGAGTTTCTGTTGTGTGTTTGTATTGATATCGGGCCATGTGCAATATTCCTTGTCGTTAATATGGCCCTTCTATGACATTTATCTCTGTAATTGGAATACCTTAGTCAAGTAACTTTCTTGTGGCAGGAGAGCGAATATTTCGTATTGGTATGTTTAGATACCGGATGGATCCTTCAAGGCGGACTCTTCAGAGAATTGCAGGTTCTATGCTCTTTTCCTTGTCATGCTTCAGGTGCTCTCTGTCCTTATTTGGGTTATATGACTGGTGGGAGTCATAATTAGTTCTTTTGCTCTTATGTCATTAGATCTATAGGGTTCTTAGGCTGATTTCAGTTGAGAACCTGTGAGGCAGTTATATGTCCTCCTAATGTTAGTCATCAGTGATCCATAAGGTTCTTAGACTGATTTTAGTTGAAAACCTGTGATGTGGTTAAATGTCCTCCTAAATAGATGAGATTTTTTTCCCCACATTTTTGTGGTGATCATCTTGGCTGTGAAGCATGGGGTCCCTTCCATTACACATGACCACGATGCACTTTGTGTTCGTGGCATTCACTAATTTTTATCTATGCTTGTCTTACTACTTTGCTGCTTGTTTGCAAGTTGTTAATCCTTTTGTATTTGAGATTAGCCCTAACCATGAATCTCTACTAGATGAAGTATTGTCCAACTCAGCTACTTCAGAGTTAGATCATGGTGCCAGAAAAACTTATGTGCCAAAGAGACTTCTAATTGGGAGCAATGAGTATGTTCTCTTTTTCTATCTCTTTAAATTTGTGAGATTATCTCTTGCATTTGTAATGTGGTGTTGAAGAGACTCAAAGCACGCATGTAATGTTGTCCACTTGCCCTTTGATGAGCTTATGGTTTGGATTAACTTAGCACTTGTTTGTTTTGTAGGTATGTTCGAATAGGCAATGGTAACCAGCTTGTTAGAGATCCAAAAAGGCGTACTCGTCTTTTGGCTAGTGAAAAGGTCCGATGGAGTTTGCACACGGCTAGGATGCGATTAGCCAAAAAACGGAAGTTTTGCCAGTTTTTCACTAGATTTGGCAAATGCAACAAAGGGGAAGGAAAATGTCCTTATATCCATGATCCATCCAAAATAGCTGTCTGTACGAAGTTTCTGAATGGTTTATGTGGTGATCTAAGCTGTAAATTGACTCATGAGGTTGATCACTTAATACCTTCAGAGAGGATTAGTGTAGAGTTGTGCCATATTTGTTTTCCTAGCTGTTTTCTTAACAGCATGTCGGTTATGGTTTTCTTGTGCAGGTTATTCCAGAACGGATGCCTGATTGTTCGTTTTTCCTGCAAGGTGATTCTGTGTTTCATGGCTCGGTTGATATCATATATTAATGATGCAAAACGCTGATATGCTTGTTTGCAGGTTCATGCTCCAATGTGAATTGTCCATACAGGCATGTAAATGTGAATCCAAAAGCTCCTATATGTGAAAACTTCTTGAGGGGATATTGTGTTGACGGAAATGAGGTACTATACACCATTCTGAACTCTTATAATCTCTTTCAAGTGAGAACTACCACTGTTGCATATGCCTTCTTCATTGTCGAATGAAACGTCTCGATCTAAAAATTTGTCAATGATGTGGATGGGGAGTCAAAGTTGGAGAGCTTGTTCCTCATTCAAAATAGAAACAGGGGAGAGATCGTTTAATTTTCAGAAGTTAAGTTCCTTCGTGGATTGTCTATTCCAGGAAATATCAGTAGTTTCACATCACACAATGAAAGGCCAATTATGTTAGTCGGTCTCCGGCTATGGCCTCTGTGACCTCATGCTCCTGTCTGTCCTTTAAGTTTAAAAGGGAAAGTAAAAAGAGAAAAGGCAGATGCCCTGCATTTTCTAGTGTCTGAACAATCATATTTGCTACCAACCTTACCAGTTCAGAGCCATTTACTGTAGTCATTTGAGCCTAAAAAAACATTGCTATTTTTATTTATTACAATATACTTCTAGAAATTCAACAGGTCAGCTTGAGGTCATCCTTGTTTCATGTTTGCCTCTATGGTATAGTTTCAGCAATTCTTTCCCCACATTCCTATGTAAAGTTGGGTACTGCCACTTGTACTAACTGTTTTGAGTAGAACCTTTCCTGATAGTTAAACCAAGTAGAACAAATGTGTCCAAAATTTGCAGTGCCTGAAGAAGCACAGCTACACCTGCCCGGAATTTGAAGCCACAGGCAGCTGTCCACAAGGGTCCAAATGTAAACTGTACCATCCAAAGAAAGGAAAGGTTAAGAGAAAGAAAACTTTGAAAGAGCAGAGGAATTCAAGAAGGCGTTATTTTGGTACTGGACTTGCAACCACTTCCGAGCCAGAAATAGATATAACAGAGAAGCTCGTTGCCCCAAAGAATTGTCTGGATGAAACTCAAGAAGGATTGGGAGATTTTATCAGACTTGATGTAAGTGATGATGAGTTTGGGGAGAACAATGATCCTACCATAGAGGCGAAGAGCTTCTCTGAAGGTCAGGATGTGAATTTTGAATTGGATGATATCGATCAGCTCATACTGCCGCTGCGCATTTTGGGGTAGGCATCCACATTAGCCAGCTATTCCCTGTGAAGATGGAGAGGGGATTCCCTGTACATTTCTTTTATCCTTTTTTTGTTCTAATCTTGAGGTCAGTCTTTGTGTACACTTAACCGGGTAACATGACAATGCTAACACTTTGTAATCTGTATAGTGTATAGAAGTCTATTGGAAAAGGTCGAGTTATAGAAAGTGATTGTGCAGAATTACTGTTGTGTATACCCGAAGAGTCCGATTGTGCAGAAAATAAAATATAGGCTTATAGCTGCAGTTAATGTGCCACATATATTTGAGTCTAAGATGCAACACGGGGTTGATGTATCGTAATAAACTGAACTCTAGTGAGCAAAACTGAGGGTTGGAATAGTGGTAAATTGAGTTTTAGAAATGTATCATAATTAAGTTGAAATGTTGAACTTTTGGATTTAAGCATAACATCACTGAGTTGCTCCAAGTTAAACGGTATTTTGGTCTGCTATAATTTAGTATATACTAGTTTGAATTACTGCAATTCAATATATGATAATTCAAAAAATGACTAAAGGATCATTATATTTTGATGTAATTATTTTAAGGGCCCTGTATTTTGATAAATAATTGTAGGGTGACATTATCTTTGGTGTAATTATTTGTGGGGGACATTTCGTTCTATTTTCCAGCGAACAAAATATTAATTGCAGTATTTATTGTTCATTAGGATTATGTATCTTTGACAAACCATAAATATTAAGGCCTAAAATGATAGTTAACTTCCATTAAAACAACCTTAAATACAAAAATCATTGTTTCGCGCATCTTTAGACCGAAAAATTGGTCGAAATGTCGCCAATAAATAATTACCACAAAAATAATATCACCTCATAATAATTTGTCAAAATAATTACATCAAAATATAGAGATATGTAGTCGTTTTTTGTATGATAATTTGAAGAATTGTAATCAAATATATATATATATATATATATATATATATATATATATATATTTGGATAGAAAGGGTAATGATTGTAATATGTGAATTTAACGAGATATTCTTGGAAATCTATAATTACTAATATTTACCTTATTTTAATAATGGTATTTTTCAAGCAATTTTTTTTAAACAATAATAATATATATTAATATAAATGAAATGCCCATTTACATAACGTGGATGTTTACAATGAGTTGTCAAATGACAATTAGCATGCATATGTATAAAATAGTAGGGCTAGTAGGGTTAGAATGTTTTAATTTATGAATGGGGATAGGATTGGGAGGACAAAAAATTAAAAAATCGCCAGAAAATGGATGAACAAAGGCCAGACACCCCCATATAGCGTCTCGGCCTTGGTTGAGATGCCTCCAGACGGCGTCCGGGCCAAAGCTCAGATGCCATCGGCTGGCCTCTTGGCCATGGCCGAATCGCCACCTAATTGCGTATGAGCCATGGCTGAATCGCCACCAGATTGCGTCTAGGCCTTGGCTAGGACGTCATCTGGGGGCGTCTCAGCCAAGGCCGAGACGCCATCTGGGGGAGTCTGGCCTCTGTTGTTCGAATTTTTTTTTTTTGGTGTTTAAATTTTTTTTATTGTGAAATTATTAAAAATAATTTGAATAATATTAATAGTTATTGTATTAAAATAGGAAAAAACAAATTTACTTAATATGAATAATAATATTTATAATAATCGTTAATATTGTTGTTAGTATTAGGGAAATAATATGATTTTTAAAATTTATAATTTATTAAAACTAGAAAATTAAAATTTTAAATAAAGTAATTTTAATATGGATAAAATGATTAATATTGATGTTAGTATTAGGGAAATGAAAATTTGAAAAATTAAAGTTAATAATAATATGAATAATAATTAAATATTGAAAATTTAAATTTTAATTAAATTAATAATAATATAAATAATAATCATTAATATTTTTGTTGTTATTCTAATATATTCTAATTTATTAATTTTCATTATTGTTAAGTTTAGGTCTTTTAGTGTTATTGGGTTTAATGTAAGGCTATTAATATTATTGTTAATATTGTGGTTGATTATATCGTTTAGATTTTAGGGTTTAGTAGTGATTATATGGTTTAAGTTTTATGATTTATTAGTGATTGAGTTAGGTTATATGGTTTGTAGTCAATGTGTTGAAAATTGAAGTCGAGTTCACAGTCTTCAGGTAATGGAAAATCTTCTATTAAGGAGTATTTTTCCATATTATGATGACCGTGGACTTGAAAAAAAAACGTAATTTATTATTTTTTTTTGAGTTAGTATAGACTTAGTGTATGATATGAGGGTAAGTAGTTAGTAACTAAATTGGATAACTTAATTAAACGCTAGTGCCTAGAAGGAAATTTCCCGTTGTTATGAATGAAGCGCAAAAGTTCTATATATAGGTCGTCAGATGCTTGCAAAATTATAATGCATGTGTTGATACATTCTTCATACCAACCACTTATCGAACGAACGACAAGGAAATCAATCCCGTGGTTCCTTGTTGGTCGTCGTGTAAGTGGTTGGTATGAAGAGTGAATCTACACATGCAATATAATTTTGCAAGCATCTGATGACCTATATATAGAACTTTTGCACTTCATTCATAAGAAGAATGACAATTTCCTTCTAAGCAATTGTGTTTAGTTAAGTTATCCAATTTAGTCACTGTCTACATACCATTATATCATATAATAACTTAAGGGTGTACTAATTCAAAAGAGATAATAAATTTCGAATCTAGGGTTCATTGTTCATGGTTTTAGGTTTAGGGTTTATGTGTTGAAAATTAAAGTCGAGTTCACAGTCTTCGGTAACAGAAAATCTTCTATTAAGGAGTATTTTTCCATATTATGAAGACCGTGGACTTGAAAAAACGTAATTTATTATTTTTTAGGGTTTTGAATTGTGGACGCTCACATAACCCGTACAAATGTCAAATACAATTGGAAACAAATCATATGTTATCTCTACGAATTTTCCTAAGTCTAGCCCACAACTCAAAACGTGGAAGAAGACGAACATCAAATCCTTCAACAGAGTTTTTGCATGCACATCTCCATCTAACATCCAACGGGGGTAGAGGACATCCATCCTGCAAGTGTATGAGAACATAGTGGATTTTATCGATATGTGCCAGGGTGACAATGCGTTCGGGAGCAACGATGCCGGTAGCTACAGTAAGTGGCAAAACAGTTATGCATGACTTAGTTGTGTGTTGGGCGCGTTTAGGAACAATTGCGAGACTAACAAACATGTAATTCAGTAAGGTAACACCGGGAAACATATCAGAAGGTGTTTCCAACCAATGGGGTGGGCCGCATAGTCCATGCAAATGACCTCCAATCCTGACCATGGCTCTGTTCATCCCGTTATCATACCCGTACGCCGAATCATACCGTTCCGGATTGACTTTGATTTCATTATTCAGGGTCTTTTTACCA
This sequence comes from Portulaca oleracea, assembly GCA_029582165.1. Classification (NCBI taxonomy): domain Eukaryota; kingdom Viridiplantae; phylum Streptophyta; class Magnoliopsida; order Caryophyllales; family Portulacaceae; genus Portulaca; species Portulaca oleracea. The sequence continues at coordinate 33,108,106 of CM055868.1, read as the reverse complement.
CGTGCCACTTGTTTTGGCCCCCAAAACCTGCCTCGCCAATACATTTAAACCCACAGTTGCCATCAGCTACAACATCCGTCCAACAAATGATGTATCGAACAATGAAATCAAGAACGTCATCTGGCCAAGGGAATGCACTTGTACTCATCTGTTAGATCCCTGCGCGTAAAAATAAAACGTTGGTTACAAATTAAATTTTTTGTATGCTAAATATTGCAGACAATTCTTAATATCGCTTACCATCTATGCCCTCCATTCCAACTGACGAAGAGCTCGATATTTTCATGCTACTGCATGTGCATGATTTGCTGCTACGACTCTTTGAACAACCGTACTCAAACGCACTAGGGAGACGTGGAATTGACTTCCCTATACTGGGTCTCCCTCTGCAAGGTGGGCTTCTCTCAGGATCCGATATGTAGTTATCCTCAGGATGCAACTCATTAGTCATTACTCGAGCCATCTGACGTATCACGGGGTCACTTTCCCTTATCTTCTTCACAAGGGAGTCAAAATTATACATGTCCTGGGAAGATGGATCAGGCAATGTGTATGGTTGACAGCATCACCAATTACTTCAAGTTGTCGCCAGTAGCTGTGAATACTTTTGGCGTACAAATCAGCATTCCGCTCCAGGAGGCTTTTCAACATACATGCACATGGAAGGCGATGTGTTTTCCACAAAATGTGTTCACACAACTTATCCAAACCTTCTTTCAATTTCGTCAACTTACTGTACTCATCGTTTATCAAGTCCATCGCATAATGAGAAACACGACCATATAGATGCTTGAACAATGAGGATTTCCTTTATACTGCGTGTCCATTCCTAGATTGCTCTAGTGGCCTCCTAATCTCCGTATGTTGGTTTTCTATCTGCTGATGACCCCTTTTCCACAACCGGTCATATGAACCACAGCCGCTACCGACATAATACTTGAAAGTCGAATGTTGACTCTCAACTCTAGAAAGCGTGGTGTTTCCCATGTGTGCGACTTCGTCGGTGTATGCTTGAACAAACTTCTCCTTGTACTTCATCCAAGTACTGTTCAAATATTCAACAACTTGTCCATTTCTCCCAACCCAATGTGACATCAAACACGATCATGTGTAATCGAATTCTTCAAGTGTGCTCGAATAAATGATGCGGTTCCACCATGTCCTCCTGAAAAACAACCCCTGTCTTTTCTTCTTCCCGCTAGTCAACTCATTCACTTTGTTCTCAACGTCGTTCCCTATATGCCAGACGCATAATAGGTGAGGAACTCCGGGAAATACGCGTCTTATAGCCCATGACAAAGCTATCTCTCGATAAGTAATGATCACGTTCGGTGTCCACCGATGTCCATGAGATCGTGCAGCCTTTGGAGCGCCCATTCATATGACTCCTTCCGTTCATCTCTCATTAATGAGTACGCAACAAGAAAGTTATGATTTGTACAAGTGACACCAACTATCTCACAACATGGCCACTTATTCTTGTTGGTCTTGTACGTACTGTCGATGAGGATAACTTCTGGATATATGCGGAGAAGCTTCAATGAGTATGGGTGGCACATAAACATCATTTTCAACTCGCCTTCATCATCAAATGCGGTACATGACAAGTACCCGTGCTCATTTGCCAAGTGTAGGCATTGTTGCATGTGTGTCCTACCATCCATCTCCTCCGACTTAGCCCAGAACGCCCCAAATAGGCGTCTAGGCCATTGTCCAAACGCCGTCCTGGGGCTTCTGAACCATGGTCCAGTAGCCTCCAGATGACATTTGGACCGCCTATCTGGGGCGTTTTGGCCATGGTCCAGTTGCTATTTCTGATTCGATTGAGTTTTTGAAAGAAATTTAAATATTTGCGCAATTATATTTGATTAATATTGTATTTATAAAAAAATTAATTGTTTGAAAATTTTTAAATTAGGTTTTGCTTGAGGATTATGGGGGAGAAGGTGTTGAGTATTTTGAACGATTTGCTATGGATCAATGGTTTGATAATATCGAGGACCTTACTGTATGGGCCGACGACATTGGTAGAGGAATTGGGTTTAGATTGGTCAGAGCATCTTACAAAAAGGGAAAAGAGGGTGGGGCAGTGCGATTATATCTAAGATGCTAGCTGTAAGATCCGGGAGCTTTATTAAGAGTAATTACTTTGGTTAAGGGTCTAATTTGCGTTTAGTTATTTATTTATGTGATTAATTGTTGTATTTCTATATTATGTGTGGGTATTATTTATATTTATTTATTTATTTGAATTAGAAATTTATTGGAGGAGTCGACTTATTAATTAGTGGACTTGGTTATATTATTTGGTAATTGGGTTACAGATTGAGAAAGAAAGGAAATAAGAGAAGGGGGTTATTATTATTATTATTATTATTATTATTATTATTATTATTATTATTATTATTATTATCATTATTATTATTAGTGGGATACAGTTAATAAGTGAAGGCCCTTTCTCTTTTTTGGGTTTTCACGGCAAAGAGAAAAGAAAAGGGGGCAAAACCCCTTTTACCTTCTGGGGAGGCAGAACATACGCACGTAGAGAGAGAGAGAGAGAGAGAGAGAGAGAGAGAGAGAGAGAGAGAGAGAGAGAGAGAGAGAGAGAGAGAGGTGGCGGCGTGCCGCCAGTCGCCACCGTCGGCATGAAAGGAAAATAACGATGGTGGTTGGCGCGAAGAGGCGTGAGATGGTGAAGGCGGTGCTGCTTGATTGATGGCGGTAGAGGGAGCGGCGCGGTGCGGCTTGGACGTCGGCAATGGCTATGCGATGGTGACCGAGTCCCGGTGCTTCGGGGTCTATTAGCTCGTGATGCAAGGACGAAACCCCGGTGTGTTTTGGATGGGTTTGGTCGTGCGATTCGAGCCTGAAATTGATGTGTTGAGTATGAGATTAATCGAATCATGTTGGTAATTTCTGTCTCCCCTTATAACTGTTAAGTTTCGGGTTTAATTAGTAGATTTTGAGTACTGAAAGCTACGCCTGAATTGTTAATCGTATTGAAAGGTTGGACTGAATTATGTAACCGAGTCTGAAGTCGGATGGTATTTGGGTTGAACATTGAACGTTGAGGTTAATTTAGGGCGATGTATGTGAGGAGGGAGCCGGGTTGAATTGTGAAATTGAAATACTTTGGGTTGAATGATGAAAAGAACGGTTTATTGATTGATTATACTAAGAATAGTCCTTGTTGCGGTATAGGCGGAGACATTAAGCTAATTTATGATTCGAAGGAGGTTTATATGTAAATATGTGGTTAGTATATTGAAAGGTTTGAGTTAAGTTGCCCTTATGTTGTTTGGACGTTTGTAAGTATAAAGTGCATAGATAAGTATCCTACAGGTTATACATGATTAATTTGGTTATTCCCGTGGAAGGTATGCATAAATGAAACTTGGGTGAGTTATATGTTAAAGAATGGAACTTTCATGTTTCTAAGATGCGTCGTAATTGGGCCTTTTGAATTCTAGTGTTATGTGATTTGAATTTATATTAATTGCTAGACGTTGTATATGAATTTAAGTACTCGTGTGCATGCGTTTCCTAATTATTTGAACTTATACGGGCCTTATGGGCTCCATTACACGTATTTAATTGTGTACTTGAGTCTTGAATGACTCTTTAAAGTGTTATTCTAAGAAATGGTTTGGATTTTGATGCTTATGTATGCTTTAAGCCATTTGTGTAATTTCTACGTGTTAAATGGTATTTGAGGTTTTATGAAGTTTTATGAACCACCTTTACGATGTTTGGATTTTATAAATGGAAAAGGTTGGAAACTTGGCCAGTTGAGCTATTTTAATTTGAACAAAAGATATACTCCTACTTTATATACATGTATATATGATCTGGAAAGCTATTTGGATGAGAAGTGTATGGTATGAAATTTTTATGCGATTTACGAGTTTGAAATGGTTTTCGGGCTAGGTGTATTGCACTAGGTACTGTGGACTAATTGGAAAGCCGGAGTTACACCTGTAAAGGGGAACTGAATCGGCTAAGTATATAAAGTCCATTGACGTTAGAACTCCCGGGAAGTTAAACTAACTGTCTTAAGGGGGAATCGGCTCCGAATGGAGAGTGCTGAAAGTACCCTACGCCCATGGTACTGATATTTTTGTACAATGTAAAGAAGGAAAGGTGATATGAAACCGTGATTTATTGAAACAGTTTATACTAAGATTATGGAAAGCTGGAAAAGGCAATTTGAATAACTTTTAATACCTATTTCAAAGCGTGTGTGTTATCCTTCAATTGTCGAAAGTGTTATGTTCTTATGTATAATGGTTTTGAAAGGTTTTGAAGCTTGAAGGGTGTTCTATGTGAGAAGTGCTAAGTTTATAATTTGTTTTTAAACATGTCCAACTAAGTTTCAAAAAGGTTTTGTGATTTACATAAATAACTTACGTTGTTATTAAAGATTTTTATGTATGATATTTAAAGCTTTTTGAGTGTGTCTTTTATTTAGATTGATGCATTGCATGGGAATCCTGTCTTAGTTATTTACTTTGAAGGCTATATGGAATGTACGAGTTACTCGGGAGACCCTTTTGTTGACAGAGGATATATATTGAGTTGGTTGCGATCTACTAGAACACTAGGGTGCTTGAGATGCTCTGATGGCTTCCTGACTGTTTTCATGACTGAAAGATTATCCCATTCCCCCGTAGTTGATTTGGAAGATATGAGAGTGTTTAATTACCTCAGAGGAGACATAAATGCTCGAGTATAAACCTTATACCTAGTCTACTTTGATTGTACTTGGGTGAATACTGAATTAAGTTGACTCCTATAGTAGGTGGCTTGAATCTTAATGGTTGTTCCGGGGTACAGGTTACCCACTGAGCTGTGGTTTGCTCATACCCCTCTTTCCCTCTCCCTTATAGGTCGATATGAAGGCCAGAAGCTGATCAGTTATTTAGAGATTGAACCATTCCCAGTTGTTTATGTATGTAGGGAATAGTTGTTTTGTAACTTAAATTCTATTGTAAATGTATTTGGTATGCCTGGGTTGTTTGATGCATTTAGATTGTAATCCGAGCGTGTGGCTCATGATATGCTCCGGCGTGTGGCCGTTGAGTTCTATTTTGGTTTAGTTGTTTTTTTTTTTCAGGATTGTAAGGCGTTAAGCCTGGGAAATGTCAATTTTACAGGGGGAACTTTGCCGGATTTTCCCCAGGGAATTTTGGAAGTTAATTTCTAAGTTTCCTTTTTAACTTTCTCAACCCTAATTAGGTTGAGATTGACCTTAACAGCCCCTATTAGGGAGCGGGCTGTTACACTAGCACTATGGGAGATATCGAGGGAAAGTCGGTACGATCGATTACGACAATCAATTAAACACGAAGACAAAATCGTGCCAGTGTCCATTCATGATAACAAAGGTGGGTCGTCCGAACGTACGCGGGTGCGAAAGGGGTACACAATCATCGATTTGTTCTTTACGAGGAGGGACACCGAATGGGAAACCCGTTGACAGCTGACATTAAAGTCCACATACGTGAAATGACTGACACTGGGTGCACTCCTGCTACGATTCACACATCATTGAAGCAGAATTTTGCGGAATGCAATGTCAACGTGGGGCAGATATACAATGAACGATTCAAAGTTGGCCTGGTCCAGACGCTATTTCGAGGCGTTTTGGATTTCGGAAAAAAAATTTCAATTCAAACTACAATTCGATAATTAAACACATAAAATTACCTCTTCTTCTTCAGATGATGATCCATTACTCATTTTCAATAGATTAGTGTTTCAAATTTGGATAATTTAGATGGAAAGGGAGAGAAATTCAGAGAGAGAAAGAGTTAAGTGAGTTGAGAGAAATGTTTGAGGAGGCAAGAGCAACACGGGAATTGTTTGGTCAAATAAGGGTGACGCTAGTGAAACTCAGGGCGACGAAAGGCAATGCCCTAAAATAATTATATGATAAATTAATATTAAGTCAAATGATTTTGTATTCTACTTAATTGTACTATTTCACTATTTGTTTATCTAGTGGTTGTATGTTTTATATGTTTTAAGAAAATAGGTTAATGTTAATATCACATTATTGAGTATGATTATTTACTACTCTATTTATATAAATACATTAAATTTACATTGCTTTAAACTTTTCCTATAGAAAACTAAAAACAAAAAATTATTTATACAAGATACACTATTTTACTAATTCGTTACATTGTTGTAGTTTATGAACTATGGGGCCTTGTTCTTTAGGCCATTTGCCAAATAACACCCTATGTTGTCAGAATTGGACCGGTCACCAAACCAGTTAGGGATGGCAATGAGGCGGATCGGGGACGGGGGAGTATATCACCGTCCCTATCCTCGCTCCCTAAACCCCGTCCCCGTCCCCATCCCCATCCCCGCTTCGGGGAATGATTTCCCCATCCCCATCCCCGCGGATTCCCCATCCCCAACGGGGATTTTTTTTAAAGCTATCTAAAATCTAACCAAATTTTAATGGGTTTTTGGCCATAAATAATCCGTAATGAGGGGCTTGTGACTGGGAATAATCCAAAGTGGCTTTTCAGCCGCTGACAGTATGTACTTTTTCACTATTTTCTCATAGCAGTCCAAAATCAAATTCCGGCGTCGGAAAGCTGACGTGGCGACCAGAAAGTATGTTTATTCATATTTCACAAAGGAAATTTCCGGTCGACACATCAGTTTTCCGTTGCCGGAAATTGATTAAGGACTGCTATGAGAAATTAGTGAAAAAGTATAGACTGCCAATGACCGAAAATGCACTTTGGATTATTCCCAGTCACAAGCCCCTCAGTACAGATTATTTGTGACCAAAAACCCAATTTTAATCGGACCGGTTTTTAACATGTTCAAAATACAACGTATTTAACTTGCTCAAGCAATAATACACCAAAATCAAACAATAATATATCAACAAGTAAAGGTTCAAATACTTCTATATGGATAAGGAGTTGACTTCAAGCTATCATATATGAGTATTTGCAGCATTCAAAACATACAGTAGCTATAATATATGGCTAGCTAGAATATATACAGATTAATGACAACAAACTCACAACTCGAGAAAAAGCAGAGCAGATTGAGAGTAATGGCTAGAATATATACAGATTAATGGCTATCATATATATAGATTAAACAATACAGTAGCTATCATATTTGAGAATGAGAGTGTGAGAGTGAGAGTTGAGAGAATGAGAGAGAGATATGAAAATATAATAAAAACAAAAACAAAAGGAATTGACCTTCAGCTCGGTGGCTACCGATCTAGCATCGACTCTACTAGCGGTGGGAACCGGCAAAGGCGGTGAGCGGTGAGCATGGCAAATGGCAGGAGGGAGGGAGAGAGAAGAGAGGAGAGAGGAGCTGAGGAGGGAGCACTGAGCAGCGAATGCAGGCAGAGGGAGATTGGAGAAGGGAGGAGGGAGCAGCGAAGGCTGAAGAGTAAGGGAAGGGAGAAGCGAGTAGCGAATGGAATTATGGAGGAGAGGGAAGCGAGTTTAGGTTAGGGGTTCTGAGTTAAAATTTGAAAATTACTACTTTATCCTTGCTATTAATACATATATTGGATTAGAATAAAGGTTATTTGGTAATTTTAAAATTTTCGGGGATGGGGATTCGGGGCCTAGCGGGGAAAATAGGGACGGGGATGGGGAAAATTTTGTCCCCATCCCCGCCCCGTCCCCGAGCGGATTTTAGAAAATCATCCTCATCCCCGACCCCATCCCCAATGGGGGTAGGGATTTTTCCCCATAACGGGGCGGGGCCCCAGCGGGTTTAGGGATTCCCCGCCCCATTGCCATCCCTAGAACTAGTTGACTCAGTGGGTCAATGGTTCAACCGGTCTGATCGGTTTGGTCGGATTAGACCAGCAGACTCGAGTGACGGTTGAACCGGTCAAAATAGGCATGAACCGGTCACAAGTTAAAAAAACTTCATATACTTCAAGAATAATTAAGCTACCAAAATAACTAAATTGACATGAACATGACATGGATCGGTCAAAACCGGATTGAACCGGTCAAAAACCAGATTTTTTTAAAAATAAAATTGTCAAAATCTCCGTCTGACTGTGAACTGCCCGGTTCAACCAGTTGAATCGATTTTGGCTTTTTTTTTCCCTGTTGAACCGGCCGGATCGACAGGTCTTGTCCAGTTTTTACAACATAGCCTGCACATGCACTTATCTGCATCGACCTGCACTCACCTACACCTACCTACACTTAATCAAAAAGTCAATTTCTAATGTTTAAGCCCCAGTTCAATTTCCAACATCCTCCAAAAGGTAATGCTTAGTACTGTATATTCTCCTTCTTCACAACCACCGAACAAAACCCCCTAACCATAATCCCTAGCTCATTTCTCATTTCTCATTTCCTCTCATTCCGTCGCTCTTTCTCCCTCTACGCTGGTTCTGTTTCTCTTCATCCCTTTATGATTATGCACAAACACATCTCATACACACATCCCTTTCATCCTCATCTCTTCACCTCTCATTATTTCTTTCCCCATTAATTTTCTCTTCTTTCCTGTCTCACACTCTCTCTTCCTCCCTCTCTGTATCTGCGAAACCACCGAACTCCATCTCCTTCTCTCTTCTCTCTTCTTCTCATCTCATTTCATCTTCTCTTTCTCTTCCCTTTTAATTTCTCGCGATTTCTCTCACTCACTCACTCTCTTCCTCTTGCCAGGTCATCGAAGAGGAGCAGATGCAAGTACGCATGCAGCAACAGATTCGATGATGTATCCCAACGAGAAAGAAGAGGTTTCTTATCAAGCTAAGAACATCAATGGATCAAAGACCTCACAAAATCGCTTAAAACACAATCAATGGGAATGCATTCAGCATCAAGGAACGCAAGACAAATGAAATAAAAGGATAGAATCAACTGAATAATGATCAGTACAGACACACCATGATCAATACTCACAAGGGAAACCTCAATCCGATCACTAGTTACAGACACACCTTCTAATGATCAAGATCAAGTCCTACCTATCACCACTAGATTGCCGATCTAGATACTGAAGTAGAATTTGAGAGTTTGAGACATTCACAAACGTAGGTAGACCTCTCGGTTGTGTTTGTATTTCATACGAGTTGAAGAGCTTAAAAAATACAAAGGTAATACATATACTTGGTTGAAACACGCAAGCAACCAAGCAAGCACACACACACACACACACACAGCTTAAAGTAACCTAGAGTGAGGTTTCCTAACGACGAAGAAACCTCCAAAACATGCTTAATTAAACTAATACAACTGATTAAGGCTAATACATATCTTCACCATGAAGTTCTCGACTAGCATTGGACCAAAACAGATCAATCACAACCCTACTCTTGGTATTTCCCCATTAGTGGATCTTCATTTACTTAGACTCCAATCCGTGGAGGCCAAATGAAGAAACACAAGTTGGTTTTGTTTCAAGTCAACTGGAACCCTTCTTGGACCTCCAATAGTATTAGAAAATCGGACCCCATGTGAAAATACCAAAACGCCCTTGAAAGAACACCAAAATATCAAGCAGCTCCAAAATGAGGACCTCATCGCTTGCCCAGAATGAAATGGCTGTGTAGGATTCAAATGACCTCCAAATTTTACAAACTTGGACATTATGGAAAGATCTTTGAACCCTCTACAAAAGACTCCTAGGGAAAGGATAGAGGAGAAGTCTCAATGTTGAGTTATTGAGACAAGCAGTGAGGGCATCACATGGAACGAATGACCTCCCTCTACACCATTGCCCTTCTTGATTGCTCCCACCATTAGATAACACTCCTGGATCAATTGGACTTGTGAGGACTGGTTCCCATCATTCGACTACGCATACAACATCACCATCTTCACCTCTAACCGTCTGAATTCATCTCCACCGTCCAGATTGAAGGAAGATCGATGACCAAGATTGAAGAGAGAGGCTGAGATTCAAGTATAAAAGAGAAGGAAGAGTCGAATTTGAGGTTCATGGCTAGTTTCATGGAAAGTGACAACCCCAAGGCCTCCATCTTTTGGGGTTATTGTTTAGGTAGATTTTAGGTTTAGGGTTCTAATTGTTATTTTTATCTATTTTTAGGATTAGACTTAAGATTTATTTCAGTTGATTCCTGATTGTGTATTGTTACGCAAATCTAAGATCATTGTTAAAAGATAGTTTTCTGGGTTACTCTTGCTAAATTTGTTGATGATAACTCTGTTTTGTTTCTTTCATTTTGCCCTGTTTTTCCCGTCGTTTATATCCTCTTTTTCTTTCTTCCTTGTTTTCGGTCAAGTAGTCTTATGCAGTGAGAGAGTCCTTTTTCTTTGCTTCATTTCCTTCTTAGGCTGGCTCAGTTATTAGGGTTATTAATTCTTTGTTTAGGTCAGTAGTGTCTTTAGGTCTTGGGCCAGTTTAGTAGGTTAGGTTTATTAGGGTCAGGGAATGGTTATTAGGGATTGGGTCAGTCTAGGGTTAGTCTTTTGGGTTTGTTAGGGTCTTTTTAGGGTCAGTTTAGGGTTAGGAACGATTTGGGTAAATTAAGTCATTAGATTTTAGGTCATTAAATGGTCCAAGTTCTTATTGGGTGTGAAGACTAAACCGAGGAACGAAGAAGGAAGAAAACGCAGGCAGCGTTTTCAAAACGCCACCAGCGCCCAGAAACGCTACCCGCGTCGTCAGAACACTGGCAGCGTCTCGTCCAGAAGCCTCACCGTCGAAAACGCAGCCAGCGCCCCAGAAACGCAGACAACGTTTTTGGTTTCTGCGTACGACTCTTTGATGGGCTTCGTCCAAAGGTCCACGTATGTGTCTTATTTTTGGGCGACTAGTTTCTTTAGGGTTTTCAGTTATTGTTAACCTAGTTCCTCCTATGTCTCTCTAGTATATATAGGGGTTCAGGTTCTCCCTATGATGTATCCCTGAGATCAAGCGAGATAGAGAGAAACATAACATTGTATTGTAATCCTCATATTACTAGTGCATCGATTCCGTGGTTTTTTTTTCCCGCTTTGGGTTTTTTCCACGTTAAAATTCTGGTGTCAAATTTCTTATTTCTTTTCCGCTGTTATTTCCTATTGTTTGTGGTTTGCTTGAGTACTCTTCGATCCTAACAACTGGTATCAGAGCTTTCAGGGCTGGTGAAAGAGAACTCGCTTTCAAACAATGGCAGGAGATAAGTATGAAATAGAGAAGTTTGATGGTTCTAACTTCACTTGGAGGTTGCAGATTGAAGATCTGCTGTATGCGAAGTCGCTGCATGTTCCGCTGTTGGACAAGCCAGATGATATGAAGCAGGCTGAATACGATCTGTTGGATCGACATGCGATGTCCCTAATCAGGATGTCATTGGCTCGGAACGTCAGGTTTAACGTCATGGAGAAAAAGACAACGAAGGAATTGCTGAAGGCATTGGAGAATATGTATGAGAAGCCTAGTGCAGCAAATCAGGTATATTTGTTCACTAATTGCTGTAAGATGGCTGAAGGTGGAGATGTGGCTGATCATATAAATGAGATTACTAAAATTTTATTACAACTTGCTTCAGTAAATATGGTTTTTGCTGAGAATGTTAGAGCTTGCGTATTATTGTCTTCTATGCCTGAGTCTTGGAGAACTCAGAATCACTGCCGTGAGTGCTAAGGATACTGACGAGTTGAAGTTTGATGATGTCAAGTCTGTATTGCTTAATGAGGGTCTTCGTAGGAAGAATTCTGGTGAGGAGTCTTCGGGAATTGCGTTAAGTGTCAGGGGTAGGAAGAACAATAGGAATTCGAATAATTCCAAGGGAGGCAGACCTAGGGACATGAGCAATGTTGTGTGTTATGGTTGTGGGGATAAGGGTCACTTTAAGAGGGATTGCCCTAGATCGGGGAAGAGAAGGGTAATGATGACCGGGAATCTGTCAACTCTGAGGAAGATCTTTGTGAAGCCTTGGTTTTGAGTGTGTCTAGTCCTGAAGAGTCTTGGATAGTTGATACTGGCGCATCCTTTCATGTCTCTTCAAATAGGGAGTTATTTCATAATTTCAGGAGTGGGAATTTTGGCAAGGTGTATCTTGCCAATGACAAGTATTATGAGATAACAGGTACAAGAGATGTGACGATTAAGACTGGTAATGGTAGTCTTTGGAAGTTGGAGGATGTAAGGTATATTCCCGGAGTTAGGAGGAATTTAATTTCAGTGAATCAACTCGATGAGATGGGCTACACTGCAGGCTTTGGGAAAGGGATGTGGAAGATCATGAAGGGTGCTATGGTAGTGGTGAAGGGATTGAGATCCTGTACGTTGTACTCTACTAGGGAAAGCACTAACATGATTTCTTATGCTTCTTGTTCTAGTTTATGGCTTTGTAGGAATGAGAAGAGGGTCAGTTTCGCCAAAACTGACAGGAACCTGAGGCGGTATGGAGTGACTCAGGTGACAAGAAGGCAGTGGGAGCTGTGGCGGTCAAGGTTTCTGGTAGGCAGGGTATGCCTAGGGAGGAAACAGGGGAACCACAGGAAGCTCCACAGGTTGCAGATCAGGGTGCTGAAGGACCTGAACCACAGGAGCTAGGTGAAAGCTCCAGCACACTATCTACTGTGAGGAGATCCATGAGGGCTACTAGAGATGCTGGGGAGCCAAAGACTCATACTAAGGATGTGCAGGCGGTGGCTCGGTTTAAGTGGGAGCACGCAATGGTTGATGAGATTGCGTCACTTGAGGGAACCTGGAAGCCGGTGAGATTGTCTGCAGGAAAGAAGGTCGGGAAAAAGTGGGTCTACAGGATCAAGGGTAAGCCAGTGGATGTTGGGAAATTCAGGCCCGGTGTGGTCTCAGGAGGCCTCTCGGACTGATGAAGAGGCCGGTCGATGCACTAGGGAACTTGTGGTGAAAGTTGAGGATGGTTGTGGTTTGGTCTCCAAGTGGGAGATTGTTGGGTGTGAAGACCAAACCGAGGAACGAAGAAGGAAGAAAACGCAGGCAGCGTTTTCAAAACGCCACCAGCGCCCAGAAACGCTACCCGCGTCGTCAGAACACTGGCAGCGTCTCGTCCAGAAGCCTCACCGTCGAAAACGCAGCCAGCGCCACAGAAACGCGGCCTGCGTCCCAGAAACGCAGCCAGCGCCCCAGAAACGCAACCGGCGTTTTGGGTTTCTGCGTACGACTCTTTGATGGGCTTCGTCCAAAGGCCCACGTGTGTGTCTTATTTTTGGGCGGTTAGTTTCTTTAGGGTTTTCAGTTATTGTTAACCTAGTTCCTCCTATGTCTCTCTTGTATATATAGGGGTTCAGGTTCTCCCTATGATGTATCCCTGAGATCAAGCGAGATAGAGAGAAACACAACATTGTATTGTAATCCTCATATTACTAGTGCATCGATTCCGTGGTTTTTTTCCCGCTTTGGATTTTTCCACGTTAAAATTCTGGTGTCAAATTTCTTATTTCTTTTCCGCTATTATTTCCTATTGTTTGTGGTTTGCTTGAGTACTCTTCGATCCTAACAGTTCTTAGATCACTAGCTTAGGTAATTTAACAAAAACCAAGTTCTAATTGTGTTAATCGAGTTTCTCTTGCTTACCACATAATTGATAAATGTTTGAAAGAATTTTTATCCTTTAAGCAACGAGAGTTGCCAAGTGTGAGTGGAGAGAATAGTTGGGGTTTGTTATGACAATATTCAAATCTTTAGCTATGTTATCGAGATTGTCATCTCGTAGTTTGATTTGATTAATTGCATTAGGACAATTAACTTAGCCTTTGCATCTTTGAAATAGGGTCATTGATGGGTTAAAAAGGACAATTGATTGCTTAATTTGCGTAAGATAGACTTGGTAATTAAGTCCTCTTTTATGTTATTCCTTCTAGTTTTGGTGATTAGTTCATTTTAGACTTTGTTTGCTTTTTTAGTTGATAGTTACTTGATCTTCGAAAGAACACGACATTTAGACCTGGTAGGTGAGAGCTTGATAGGGCTTTTAGGTTTGGAAGCCCCAACTCCCAAAGAGAAAACGACAAAAACCGGGTGTACAACCCACTAAATATGAGGGGGCTTGGAAAAAAGGCAATTTAGGGCAATTTCAACTACTTAAAAGTATAGACAACATTCGTAAAGTTTCATTAAACTACTTGTAAGACCATTACTCAAACAAAATAAGTTTTAAGGCTTTCGAAAACCATGGTCTAGGCAAAAAGAATTATGCTTTTATTTTGAAAGAGTTGCTACTGAACTTTTTGGGGGAAAAGCTAAGAAAATCTAAGGAAAAGACTTCGCTTGTGAACCAGATTATCGAGTTCGAGGGTAAGGCTACGGACATGAAAGGTAAAGAAATTTGAGTCCGCCTCTCATTTAAGGAAAGACTCTACTAAAAGATTAAAAGTGTGTTTTTGTAAGACTTGGAAGGGAAATAAAGTGAAATACTACATCTTGAGACCATTCAATCATGCATTAAAATGAAAGAATAATGAACATATCATATTATTGCGCAAATCAAAGAATGATTACATAAAAGTTTAGACATGAAATTATGCCTAAACCGAGAAGAACCGGGAACTCTTGCCTAGCCTTAAATGCCTTTTGTCTTCAAATGCCAAACAACAAGTACGAATATTTTTGGGATGTTTTTGTGATATTTTTGTGGTTTGTTTATGAAAGGGATAAAAGATGAAGTAAGTAAGAATAAAATGAAGTGTGTTTGGATGATAAAGATCGTAGGATAAAATGATAGAATTATGAGGATAATGGTGAGATGATGAGGGAATGAATGAATAAGGTGATGCAGGAGAATAAGATGATGAGTGATAAGTGAGTGAGATGATGATGATTAGTTGGTGTAAAGATGAGATGAAGATTTTGTTGTTTCACTAAGGCAGAAAAGGTGCACTATTTATAGGGTTTATCATACATGCACTCGTCCATGCTAGAGCTCCAAGATTACATAGTAATCTTAGTTGTCAAGGACAACCACGCGGACTTCCAATGCAGCACATGATTTGACTGGACGGTGGGGTCGTCAAGGGGGACGTTATAGCCTCATTTAGTTTGCGTGATTATCCGAAGCATAAATGCAGCTCTGACTTTGAACGATGCTTGACTGTGATGTAAGGATGAGCTTTTTTGGTTGGGCCTTGCTGATGGCCTAACGTATATGGATTTTGGGCTTTTGCATAGGTTATTTTTCTTATTTTTTTTCATGGCCTTTGGTACACAACTTATATGCATATCTTGGCTTTCCGGATCCTTTATTTTTCCTATTCCTAAAAACAAGGATTACAAGAGAATATAAAATATTACAAAAGTTTATCAAAATACATATAAATTAGGGACATTGGATTCTAATAATACGAATTTTTGGCCATATAAGACTAAATAATACAAACTTTTGATTTGGTGATAAATAATACGAACTTTAACCCCATGTTGCTATGAACAATAGCCACCGAATTAAGTTGAACTTAACTCAGCGGCGGATGACGTGGCGGCGAAGAAGGTGTGACGAACCCCAATACATATTATGTGCTCCTGGAGCACATGCTCCATTTCCACCGTGGCATATTAATTTTTTTTTTCTATAATTAAAAAAGAAACCGCCCCACCTACGATGCACCCAATTAGCTATATAAACAACATCCCTCCATCTTCAATCCATACCCCTTGTCTCTGCTCCGCTTCAGTTTCCAGGTCCCATGGCTATGATGCTCAATTCTTTCAACTGCGCCCAGTCCTCTAATCCCTAATATCTCTCCTTCTCCCACAGACTCCCTCACTTCTATTCAAGGCGTAAATCATGTCACTTCTCCAGGATGAATTTCGCAATCTTCTAGGAGTTAAAGAATGGAGAATCGGTTGAACATGAGGACACCAACGCCAGTTCAGTTATGGAGAATCCTTCCGCTTCAGAATCCGGAACTGAAAAGAGATTGTCTAAGCAGTCATCTTGGGAAGCAAAAGATTAATTTGGGAATGATAGGCTGTGAAGACATTAAAATCCAATAATTTCTGGGATTCTAACAAGAAAACACTCTCAATTACAGATGGATCGACAAACTTGAGAGTGAGCATCGTTAACCCAGCCCATGTCAATTCCAATTAATACAAGCAAAGATTTTATAGATGGTGGAAATCCTTTTTGGGAGCCCAAAAATATCATCTTTGAGAAAGAAATGAGTGTCTAAAGGTTGAGGGCAGAGTTGGACTCCCATCCTCTTATGCGTTCAAGTTCAATGCATGGATTTCTCTCTATTGCTGGAAGTTTTTGTTCAAGTGTTTATATTGAGGGGAGGGGAGTAATTAACATTGTTTATCCTAATATAATAAAGGGATAAATATGGCATTGTTCATTCATAAAGGAACATTGTTCACTCAAAAAAGGATAGTGTGGAATGGTTTTGGTTGTGTCAATTTCATTGTTCACCTTAGTTGAAATTGTTCACTAGATATATTATAATTGTTCATCAGATAACTAGCGATTGTTCAGTAGGAATGTTTCAATTGTTCACTGCCATTATTTGATAATATGTTTAGATTGTTCACCAGATTCGTTTGTATTGTTCACCATATCACCTTGTACATTAAGCTTATTCACTATTTCAAGGACGTTGGTTCACTAGTTCACAGAGCTTCGTTCGCTGGTCCATGGAGTCTCGTTCACTTGTTCATGAAGCTTTGTTCATTAGATAGCTAGTAGTTCTTCATTATAAATATTTCCATTGTTTACTACGTGTTATTCACTAATACATTTAGATTGTTCACCAAACATTTTTTTATTGTTCACTATATAGTATTCATTGTTCATCTTATATATTGCCATTTTTATACAACTTATCTCTGAATTTCAACCATGTTCAAGTCTATATTTAAGCAAAAAGTAAAATGCTTGCTATAAACTTGTAAGTGAACAATATTGACCATGATAGTGAACAACTATAATAATCTACATATGACAATGTATAAGTGAGTATTCACATTCTTACGAGTTAACAACCTAATATATATAATGAACAATTCAATTAGACTCGATGAACAACAAAAATATACTCGATGAACAATTCAATTAGACTTGATAAACAACAATAAACTAAATAATAACTCCACCGATCGATTAAACAATGAAGCAAAAATGAACATGAGCTGCACAAGATTGTAGATTTTTAATTTCAGTGAACAATTCAGTTGAGGTCAGTGAACAATGCAGTAATAAACATTTAAAAGTTGATAACCGCCATACTATAACCGTTGTTGATTTTTTTTTATTAAAAATATGACATGGCGCCATGTCATCTTCTAGAGCACATGCTCCAGGAGCATACAATAATTTGTAGACGAACCCCCTCCCCAAAACTCAAGCCCAGTCACACCTTCTCCGCCGCCGAATTAAGTTCAACTTAACTCGGTGGCGTACTGTTCAAAGCAACATGGGGTTAAAGTTCGTATTATTTATCACCAAATCAAAAGTCCGTATTATTTAGTCTTATATGACCAAGGATTCGTATTATTAGAATCCGATTTCCCTAAATTAAATTGTGGGAGTTTTTTGTTGTTGTTGTTTGTGTGTGTGTGTGTGCGCGCGCGCGCACACACACACACACACATATATATGAGAACTAATCATATGACCATGACTTTTTGGTGAGCATGATTTGATACCTGGTGGACATCAATTATTATTTTTCGAGGACATTAAGTATGAAATGTTGACATCAAATACTATTTTCATGGACATCAAGTACGAAACGTGGACATCAACATTTGATGTCTTCCAAGCAAAATCATTATATTCTCTTTGCATACTTGATGTCTACGAAAATAATATTTGATGTTCTCTTTTTGATGTCCACAAAAATAATACTTCATGTCCGCCAGATACCCAATCATGCCTACATTCTCACCAAAGAGTCATGCTCATATGATCAGTTCATATATATATAGATTATTGGACGCTAATATACTGAACTATTGGGGTATTGGACAATAATATACCGAATTTTGACATTGGACAATAATATACCGAACTTTGGGGGGGTGTTGGACAATATTGCACCCGGAACTATTCCGGCGATGGTTAACTCGGTGGATATCATACGTGGCAGGCGGAGGTGCTGAGTTAACAAAAAAAAATTAAATTTTTTGACAGATCAGATTAGCTAATATACTGAACTATTGGGGCATTGGACAATAATATACCGAACTTTGACCTTGGACAATTATATACCAAACTTTGGGGGGCGTTGGACAATATTGCACCCAGAACTATTCCGGCGATGGTTGACTCGGTGGAGATTATTATTATTATTATTATTATTATTATTTTGGTGTTGCCTATAATAATAATGATAATGATAATAATAATATAATTATAATAATAATCTATCTATATATTATAATAGAAATCATTGTGGGTCCCACGGAATAGAGTAACGTGAGTGATTGTAGGGAATTGGCCAATTACAACGTAGAAAATAATCCTTGACTTCTTTGGACTCAGAATTAAATTATTTTGGTCCAAATAACAGTGATTATTTTGATGTTGCATATAATAATAATAATAATAATAATAATAATAATAATAATAATAATTATAATAATAATAATAATAATAATATAATTATAATAATAATAATAATAATCTCCACCGAGTCAACTATCGCCGGAATAGTTCCGGGTGCAATATTGTCCAAAACCCCCCAAAGTTTGGTATATTATTGTCCAATGTCAAAGTTCGGTATATTATTGTCCAATACCCCAATAGTTCAGTATATTAGCTAATCTGATCTGTCAAAAAATTTCAATTTTGTTTGCCAACTCAGCACCTCCGCCTGCCATGTATGATATCCACCGAGTCAACCATCGCCGGAATAGTTCCGGTTGCAATATTGTCCAACACCCCCCAAAGTTCGGTATATTATTGTCCAAGGTCAAAGTTCTTATATTATTGTCCAATACCCTAATAATTTAGTATATTAGCGTCGAATAACCCTATATATATATATATATATATATATATATATATATATATATATATATATATTGTGTGTGTAGGTTTTGAGTTTGGAAATCGTTTTCAAAAGTTCAAAATTTTGGGAGGGTTTTGGGTCAGCTTTCGAGTCTAGTCAAGTTTCACCAAGACATCTAATACATGTCGATCAACCCTTGCCATGGTCAATCTCTCCTTCTGAGGTTTGAATTCCGAGGGGGGGCATGCCTTCTTATCGATTGAGGAATGTTGTGGTAGGTATGTGCTTTTCTTTGGGCATTGTCATTCCCCATCTTCATCCTTTGTAAGACCTGATTGGTTAGTACTTATCTAAGGTAGAATATCGGTGGGTTGGACTACTTAATTGAAAACAAAAGTGTTTATATATATATATATATATAATGGATTGTCGTAAGAAGACTGAGGAAAATAACACGAACAAACCTCAGAGACAGAATCAGAGACAAGTTTGGCAGATCAAGAAGAAACCTCAAAGGGAAGTGGACGAAAATGGGTTTATTAGGCCATCAAAGACTACAACCAGGCAAAGTACAAGCAAAGCAACACCACGCAGAGAGCAGACCCCAAATACAAATAGGTTCACTGCACTAGAATTAAATGATGAGGATCTAGAAGATGATTCCCAAGAAACATCAGTGCAAGAAGGGGATGATGGTATTGAAGAGGATAAAAGCTCCTCTGGATCTGATACAGATCCACAATGAAGTTCGTCATTTGGAATGTGCGGGGTTTCAATGACCCTAGAAAGCAAGAGGATGTACTGCTTTTCTTGCATGATCTACAACCTACTGTGGTTTGTTTGTTAGAAACTAAGGTGAAGCCTCAAAATGAATCAATACTCTCTCGAGGTATGTTCAAATCATGGTCTTCAATCAGTAATTTTAATCATCACTTAGGTGGTAGAATCTACCTTGCTTGGCGCCAAACCAAAGTGCAAGTGAATTTGATTCAAGCAGATGCTCAATTTCTGCACTGTCAGATTCATGATTTCAATAGAGATAGCAAAATCTTTTACACATTTGTCTACGGCTTTAACCGAATGGAAGAAAGATTAAGTT
Organism: Portulaca oleracea; assembly: GCA_029582165.1. Taxonomy (NCBI): domain Eukaryota; kingdom Viridiplantae; phylum Streptophyta; class Magnoliopsida; order Caryophyllales; family Portulacaceae; genus Portulaca; species Portulaca oleracea. The sequence goes on along the minus strand of CM055868.1, from coordinate 33,088,105 downwards.
TCTGGGAAAATCTTAGACTTATATCTGATAGTATTGAAGGAGCATGGTGTGTTTTGGGAGATTTCAACTCCATTTTACATGAAGAGGACAGAATCAATGGCACTCCTATACATAATTTTGAAACACAAGATTTCCAGTCTTGTATTGATCACTGCCAGCTTGTGGAAATGAACTGTCAAGGTGCAAATCACATATGGTCCAACGGTCATGTGCAGTCCAAGATTGATCGGATTTTTCACAATGAAGAATGGTTACTTGCTACTGATTTGGTGGCTGGGTCATATCTTCCTCAAAGTCTCTCTGATCATAAACCTATCTTAATGGAGTTTACGGAAAGTCCAAAAATGCAAGCCTGCTTCCGGTTTTGTGATATGTGGGTAACTGACCCAAGCTTTGATGGCATTATTGATAATGCTATGCATAATGTCAGATCTGGATCTCCAATGCATGCTCTTTATCATATGCAAAAATCGTTCAAACCTGATCTCAAAGCACTAAATAGGCGCAAATATGCTGACATTCATCAACAATGCAAGGAAGCTAGGGAAAAACTCCTGAATATTCAAAATGCCCTTATGACAGTTTCAAACTGCCAGCAGCTCAAAAGGGAAGAAAATGAAGCCAAGGAACACTACAGAAACATCCTTAAATCTGCACATCAGATCATATCTCAGCAAAGCAAGATTGATACTAGCGCTTATGGTGATACTTGTTCTGCTTACTTTTTTACCAAGATGAAGAGGAGGAAAAACAATTCAACAGTACACTCTCTTTCTAATCAGAATGGTCAAATTATTGCTGGATTTCAAAATGTGGGTGATCACCTTGCCAAATTTTTCTAAACTCTCCTTGGGGAGAGCCCTGTTGGCTCACAGCAAATAGATCAAAACATCATTCAACAAGGTCCTTCATTGACCTATCATCAGCAGATTCATTTGTGCAAATCTTTCAGTAAGAGAGACATCAAAGAAGCGCTGTTTTCGATCCCGAATAATAAATCTCCAGGCCCTGATGGTTTTTCAAGTGGTTTTTACAAATATGCCTGGCCACATCTGGAAGAATTATTCTGCGCAGCTATAAATGAATTCTTTGAGACAGGAAGGATGCTACCTGCTCTGAACTCTACAATTCTTGCTCTCATTCCTAAGACAGAAAACCCAATTACAACAGCTGATTTCAGGCCAATTTCTTGCTGTAACACAATATACAAGACAACTTCAAAACTGATTGCGTCAAGATTAAAGACAGTCCTTCCTCATCTAATCAATGAAAGTCAAACGGCTTTCATTCCTGGGAGAGAACTTCTTCATAATGTTCTAATGTGCCATGAACTTTCCAGAGGATTATGCAGGAAAGTGTCCAGTTCAAAATGCATCTTCAAAATTGATATGCGAAAGGCCTTTGACAGTGTAAAATGGGGATTTATTCAAGAAATCCTGCAGGGATACATATTTCCTCCACAATTTGTTGAGTGGATCATGAGTTGCATCACTACCACATCTTACATAGTTCAGATCAACGGAGGCACACATGGATATTTCAAAGGAACTCAAGGCCTACGCCAAGGAGATCCAATATCCCCGCTCATATTTGTCCTTACCATGGAATATCTCTCGAGGAGTCTGTCTACAACAGCTAAAGAGGCCAGATTCAAATTCTTCCCAAGATGTAAGAAATTAAATATTACTCATCTGATTTTTGCGGATGATTTGATGATATTCTCAGCAACAGATCCGTATAGTGTTCAAAAAATCGTGAACACTCTGTCTCATTTCTCTCAATTCTCTGGACTCTGCTCAAATGCAAATAAATCCAAGGTCATGATCAGTGGTACATCACAAGCCACTAAAGATCAGATCCTAAGGATTACAGGATTTGAAGAGGGAGACATCCCGTTTTACTATCTAGGAATGCCGATTAAGCAAGCTGGATTGTCAAAAACTGATTGAAAAAATCACAGCGAGGATCAAATCTTGGAGAACAACGAATATTTCCTATGTCAGTTGGATGATTCTCATCAACACAGTTATCATGGGCGCATTTTCATACTGGGCCTCTATGTTGATCATCCCACAATATGTCATTGATCAGATCACAAAAATTTGCCGCAATTTTCTTTGGGGAGCTGACATTCATTACTCAAAGACTCCTCCTATTAGCTGGGATACAGTCTGCAAGCCAAAATCATGTGGAGGACTCGACATAAAGAGCTTGAAGATCTGGAACACAGCTTTGATTGCCAAGCAAATTATGACAATCGCCGAGCAAAAGGAAAGTCTTTGGATCAAATGGATTCATGAAAGATACATCAAAAACCGAGATTGGTGGGCTTACCAACCGAGAGGGGATACGTGTTGGTATTTCAAGAAACTATGTGCTGTAAAAGAGCAGCTTAAAGAGGCAAATATCCCCAGAACTCAATACTCAGTGAATATGGGTTACAAAGCACTTGATAAAGACAATGTCAAGTGGCCATGGGCAAGGATTGTATGGAACAAACACAATACGCTAAGACACTCTTTTTGTGCCTGGATGGCAATTCATGGAAGACTTCAAGTGAAAACCAGGTTGCACAACAGTGCCATCCATCCCAGTTGCCCCATGTGTAGTACTCATGAAGAGACAATAGAACATCTTATGTATGAATGCACCTATGCCCAACAAACCAGAGAGCAACTGAACAAGTGGATCAAGCTTCCCAACGCAACAAGTTGGGAACACTGGAGAAGGAAAATGCTGAACCTCAAGAGCAATAAATATCGAAAGCAGATAATCTTTGCCGTCTTTGTCTCCTACATATATAACATATGGCACGCAAGGAATACTCTATCTTTCAATAATGTCAGGAAGGAGCCAATTAATGTTTTTCAAATTATCAAGCATCATCTTAGAGATAGACTGTTGTTTCTTACTAAGAACTCTGGAAAGAGTTCAATATACATAGATATGTTGTGCAATTAGATTGTAAACTGGTTTTATTTTGATTTTATGAATATATATCACATATTTTCAAAATATATATATATATATATATATATATATATATAATGGACTGTCTTCTTGTAATGATATATATAACAAATGTTTCAACTTAAGTTAGACAAATAATATATAATTAATTTGTTTTTGCAATTTAAATTTGTAATCGCAATGAGTAATATCCAACTTCAAAAAATGGGTGTGTTTGGTTGGGATAAAAATCATTTTCCGGAAATGATTTTCCCATTTTCTGGAAAATGGTTTTCCTCCACCCCTTTGTAAATTATTTTCTTGACCATCTTTCTCTCCTACTCTCTTTCTCTCTCTCTCTCTCTCTCTCTCTCTCTCTCTCTCTCTCTCTCCCTTCATTCTCTCTCACGCATCGATTTGAATATTTCTCTCTCTCTCTCTCTCATACACGCATTTTAATATCTTCTCTCTCTCGTTCTCTCTTCCTCCTCTCTCTCTCTCTCTCGAAAATTCTCTCTCATGCACGCATTTTAATATATATCTCTCGTTTTTCTCTCTCCTACACGCGTTTTAATATTTTTTTTCTCTCTCTCTTTCTCTCTCCACCACTCAATCTTACACCCATTTTAATCTCTCTCTCATGCATGGTGCACCCTTTTTAATATATCTCACTCTCTATCTCCCTCCCCCCCTCCACCCCTGTCTAGCTAGCTCTCATCAGCCTCTCGCACACGTATTTTAATCTCTATCTCCTTATTGTCAAACATGTGAAAATCGTTTTCCAAGAAAATTATTTTCTTGTGTACCGAACACCGCAAAACATCAAATGAAAATTCATTTTCTAAGAAAATCATTTTCCAAGGAAAACCATTTTCCTAGAAAATAGTTTTCCTTTGCACCAAACACACCCAAAATTAAATTTAGAAAATATAATACTTAGGTCATAAAGGGTCAGACACACTAATTTGTGAATTTTCGAATCAGTGTATTTGTAATTCAAGTCTATAAAATCATATTGAAAACCAAAAATTTTGAATAGGCTATAGTCGAGTTAAAAATTGATCAGGTATGGACACTATATTGAGCTCTGGGTCAATTAGAACTGAACGAGCCAATGCAAGTATGTTTCAATCGGCCTAATTCATCTAAACGACATGAGCTATCGTTCTGTTGACCCATTGCTTTGACCAGGCTCAGTTATATGAAACTGCCCCCCTGATTAAAGAATGTAGATGCCACAAATTTATACATGGCACAGCTTCAAATCTTAAATTAACTTGCTACACTTCAATTTGTTGTCAGATAACTGAATAGTACCGTAGGAGCATAAAGAACTCCGCCTTACCTAAATAACAAGCTTTCGATACCAAGGGGACCGATGACAATGATGACTAATTCTGATTACATGATCGTACATTTTGTACAAGTATGCATACACCTTTTCAGAAGTGAATTTCTCACTACTGTATCTGTTGGAGATGTTTCGAAACCATTCATCTTCAGCAAATTCTAAGCATGAGTAGCTCAAAAAGCGGTGTCCATGTGTGAGGTGATCACTAAAATCCAACGAGCAAGGTTGCACAACTTCATAAGGCATGGCGCAAGGAATCTGCCACCAACTTGGAAAAATGGGGGCTTGCCACTTCCAGTTTCAGGGAAGCTCCTAAATCCAGTTAGATATGTTGAAGTCCCGTAACTTTCTCAGGTGTCTCTCCATGTCTTGCCTCGTTCTCGTCCACTCTTCCCGTTCTATCACAGTTGTTGGATCATCTCTTTCATTCTGGACCCAGGCAATGTATTCAGTTAGTCATACAGTTAACATAGGATCACAGTATGGAATGTAGAAACCTTGGAAGGGCACTTGGACAAATATTGGAATTGCCACTATGGCCACCAAGATTTGAATCCTATCTTTCCACATAGGAACCTAAGAACCAGGGGCCATTTAGCCCTTTACCTCAACAGAAGGCAAGAAAGGGTAGGAAAAGAGAGAAGCAAATTAGTTGGGGAAAAAGAAAAAGAAGAATACTAACAGCATGAATTATTTTGAAAGAATTCCCATTGTCACGTATTACAAGCAAGTCGCTCTTTCGATCCCTGCTCCGTCCACCTGGGACAGTGACCTATTTTCAGGAGGGACAAACATGGTGGTGAGCAGAATCCTCTTTAGCAGAAACAGGCAAGTCTTTATAAATCTGGAGCAATTTCAGAATATAAAACAGAAACTAGAAAAGCATGACTGTAGACCAGCAATACTGTATTCTATGCAAAAGCTGCAATAGAGAAAACTGGAACAACAATAGATATCTCCTAAACTGTACAATACACCAGTATGGATTCCACCACTGGAAGCACTAGCAAGTCTGCAAACGCGCAGAAGTAGAGAAATAATCTGCCATTAAAATTCCACATTTGGCCCAAATTAATCCATTAAACTATATTATGTCCCGACAATGTTCGATTTATTTAGAGTTTTCAACCAAAGTAATTAAGTAATTATAGGTCTTGCTACTTGCTAGAGACCTCTATAATTAAGAATTAAAATATTTAACAACAACTGTGTTATTTGGTCCTTACTGGGTCACAGAAGTCGGTGCTTGGAACAATGTGTGTATACCCTGAAATAATGATACTGCATTATCACAATATTAAGGATAATATAAAAGCAGATGTATCACACTCGTGACCTCTGAGATCACAACGGTGACCAGACCCTATTTTAAGTTGGCCAACCGAGGCAGGTCACAACCGTGACCTCCTGGTATGTGCGCGACTGTTGAGGTGACCCCACATTTGGAGTTTATTCCCTCTGAATGGTTCAAAGGGACTACAAAAAGGAACCCTACAGCCTCATTATTGAGATAGAGCTTTTGTGACCTTTAAGGAGAATTAAGAAACTCTACTGAATTCTCCTTTAGTCCGTAAAAGTTAACCTTCAGCTTATTGACTAGCAACGCGAATTTTCTAAACACACACATTGTTGTCGACAACCATCTCGATCTAGCAATCAATTTCCCGGAGTGCTGCTTGGACCTTCGGCAGAGGATTTCTCATTAGAATCTCAAAGGTCAGAATCTTCATTAGCCGGATTAGCGGTCAAGTACAATTTTCAGTCTCCACAATTACGTGTCATGGGTGATTAATTGATTCATAATAAATTGTGAATATTCCACCAATTAATTTGTGTCTGTAGATAGCCCAAAACCCAACCAAGGTATCAAAGCCACCAATTACATACTTAAAATTAATACATGTTTTAATATATGTTCTTAATTGTTGATTAGCATGTGTTAAAATTGTTATATTAATATTTCATACCTAAGAGATGTAATCTTTTGATGGATTTGATCTAGATTAGAATATATATCATGATTTTACTGGATCTTCATGATTTGGTTCTTTCATGTTAGCCTGAATTCTGTTATTTATGCTTTTTATTGTTGAAATCACATAATTATAACTCGACCTAGATTGTTTTAGGAAATAATCATGTTTGAAATTGTTAAAGCTTGGGCAAATTTTATTTATTGATAGGCTTTAAACACGGCTCAAGACGACCCGCGACCTCGTGACCAGGAGGTTAACAGCATGACATGTCACGCCCGTGACCTATATAGCTGGTCAGCCCCTTCCGTAAGGTACAGGTGACACCCGCGACGTTAGACGTCACGGTTGTGACCCATGCTAGGGTCACGACCCTGAGAGGGACACGACCGGGACCTATGAGGTCACGATCGTGATCCCTCAACCCGAGAGTGTCACACTATGACCTGGGAGGTCATGGCCACGACCTCTCACACCGAGGCGTGTCACAAGAGTTCCCTATGAGGTCAGGCCTGTGACAGCCTGAATTTCAGGGTTTTCTGTTTTGCCTTTGTGTTACTTACCCAGATTTAATTAGATTTTATCTTCCTGAATTTTGTAAATTTATGGAAATTTAGTAGAGTTCAGGAAATTCTACAGGCGATTATGTAATCTAAGGAAAATTGTTAGTTTCAGAAATTACCCGCTAATCAGTAATCCAGGCATGAAATCTATTATCTGCAGAGTTTAAGAAACTTCACAAATAATTTCAGTGAGATAAAGTATCTTCCAAATAAGATTTAACAGTGCTCAATTTTGGAAATTGGGTAACTTGTATGTGTCTAGCCTATGAGATTATAAATCTCAGGAGGTATCCTCTTTAACCTGAAATTGTTTTACGCAGAGTAAAATAAAATTTGAAATTTTGTTCATCCCTTATGTATTAAGTGCAAACCTATTTAGGAAACTTTGTTAGACCCAAAAGTGTTTTGCTTTATTCTTCTCAATTTTAGTGCTTATTTGCAATAATATGTGTTAATATTATTAACTAGCATCAATGCATGTGTTATATTTTATATAAACTATTGAAACGTTGCCAAAATTTGTTGGTTTGCATATTCTTCTAGTATGACCATAGATAATTGATTTTATCGGTCTGAGTACCAGGCTGGGTGAAACAGCCTGCATAGCATCCTTTGATTAAATTTTATTTTGTTATGTTTGATTTTAGTTCATGTATAACCTCATTAGATGAGATTTCCATTTGTAAAATCTTGTAATATGAAGATATCGAGTCAAGTGGGAGCCCAACTTCAATGGAGATGATGGTTCAAGTGTCAATCAGGTCCAAGTTTCAAATCCAAGGACTTCTTGAAGACTATCAAGACTTAGTTAAAATAGTTTGATTAAGGTGATACTAGGGGTTTTAATTTATGTTTTAAATTGTTTACAACATGTTACTTTTTTTTATGCCTTTTATGCATTTTACAAGAGTTCACCTAGAATCGCATGCTTAGGGCAATAAAACCTACTCTCACGAATTTAAATATGATTGCTCACCTTGATGAACACTACTTAAATGATGGGTAGTCTCGCCAAAGAGAGTTATTTCATCGATCATTAATAAGTTGGGTGAGAGTTAGGTCAATTCATATTAGTAGGCAAAATAGTTTTGGACTAATAGCAAAGGAGAAAGGTCTTCTATTTGATGCAAATCCCTTCACCAAGAATCATTAAGAATGATTGATCATGAGATGATCTACCAAAGGGAATGGGCTCACGTTTTGTTGGGTCAAAGTCCACTTAAGCCCATGAGCCTTGTGGGTCTTAGTTAAAATTGAAGCGCTAAAATGAGAACTAAAATAGTATTTTGATTCGAAATTAAATAATTTTATTTCCTAATTGATGAGTAAAACTAAAATGAACCTTTTATGCCTTGTAGATACAATATGTCTAACACCAACACCAACAAGACCGTCAACCTTCGTTCTCTCCTCGACAAGGAGAAGCCCACTGGGACCAATTTCCTTGATTGACACCGAAACTTGAGAATTGTTCTCAAGATGGAGCAGAGAGACTATGTCATTGAGAAGGCCTTAGGAAACACCTACCTCATCTGCCTCCCGACTTGAGAAAGCTAAATAGAAACGTCATAAAAATGACGATGTTCAAGTTAGTTCTATCACATTGGCTACCCTAGCCCCTGAACTTCAAAAATAGTTTGAGAACAACAAGGCGGCATATAACATCATTACTCAATTGAAGAGCATATTCCAAAAACACACTCGAATTGAGAGGTACGAGATAAACTGACAAATCGTTCAAAGTCAGCTTGAGGTTGGCAAGCTCATAGGGCCCCATGTGTTAAAGATAATTGGTCTCTTTGACATTCTCTTGAGCTCGTTGCATGATGGGTTTGGACCTTTCAGGCTAACCAACAACATGCAAGGGCACAAAAAGACTCTGATGGACTTCCATAGGATGTTTGTCACAGCGGAGAAGGACATTAAGATAGCTCCCAAAGCTAGCCCAAATGTCCTCATGGTCAAAAAACAAGAACTTTGAGGTCGCCAAAAGAAAGAAGGGACTTGCTGATAGGAAAGGCCAAAACAACACTGTTGCCCAAACCAAACCGAAGGTAGACCCTAATCCAAATGAAGATTGTTTTCATTGTAATGACAAAGGATACAGGAAGAGAAACTGCTCCACGTACTTAAAGGATCTAAAATCTGGAAAGATTTCCAAATCAGGTACAGATGTGATTGAAGTAAACCTTACTATCTCCACTTTATCGGTATTAGATACCGGCTGTGAAACTCATATTTGTATAAATGTGCAGGGTCTAAGCAGAAGTAGGCAAGTCGACAAGGATGAAGTGAACCTGTGCACTGGGAACGGGCAAAGAGTTATTGCAGTTTGCCTAGGAACATATAGTTTATCTTTACCTTTCGGGGTTACTAAATAATTGTCATTTTGTTCATGTTATTAATCAGAATTTAATTTACGTATTTGTACTGAAAAAGGAAGGATTTACTTTTGAAATTGCAAATAGACAGTATTCCTTTTCAAAAGGTGGAATCTTATTATGGTGCAGGTATTCGCATGAATGGCCTTTACATACTAGATTCGGATAAACCATTCTTCACATCGAATCCAAAAGGACTAAAACAAAGGACTCAAATCAAACATACCTTTGGCTATGTAGGCTAAGGTCATATAAATCAAAAACACATTCAGAAACTGCAAAGTGCAAGACTTTTGGAAACCTTGACTTCGAAAAGTTCGATGCATGCGAAGCATGTCTAACGGGTAAGATGACCAAAAAGTCACATTTTACTAGAATTGGTGAACGGGCTAGTGATCTCTTAGGACTCATACACACCGATGTATGTGGACCTATGAGCACCAGTGCCAGTTGAGGGTTCGAAATATTTCACCACATTTACTAACGATCTAAGTAGGTATGGATGGATATATCTATTTGATGTGCCAAAAATTAGAATCCTTTGAAAAGTTTAAAGAACTTCAAAATGAAGTACAAAACCAACTAGGCTAGACAATCAAAGCCCTTCGATCAAATCGAGGTAAAATTTGAGCTAAGAGTTTAATGAACATCTCAGAGGAAGTAGAATCTCCAAGAACACCACAACACAATGGTGTATTGGAAAAGAGGAATCACACCTTATTATATATAGTACAATCAATGAAGGGTAAGTTAGATTTGCCACTTAGCTTTTGGGGGCACACACTTGAAACAACATTGCTCATTCTAAATAAGACTACAACTAAAGTTGTAAAAAAGATACCATATGAGAGGTGAAGAGGAAAAGTTCTTAGTCTGTCTTTTCATAAGATTTGGGTTGTGAAGCTTATGTTAAGGTTCAACCTAACGATAAGCGAGCACCTAGATCTGAAAAGGTTTCTTTGTGGGTTATCCAAAGGTAACTAAATGGTACTACTTCTACGACCATTCCAAGAACAAAGTGTATATATCTCGGAATGCTTTCTTCTTAGAGACTAAGTTTATCTCTAAAAGAAAGAGTGGGAGAGAAATTGAACTTGGTGAAGTTCAAGAGCCACAACCACCTCTACTCCCATCATTGACCCTAACCCCATCATCACTACTCACACCCTACGCTTACTAAGATTCATCAAGTGCATAATGAGGCTCAAGTAGTCGAGCTCCAGCAAATGAGGAATCTAAAGTCGTGGACGTACCCCTTTATAGGTCAAGTAGAGATGCCCGCCCACCTGAGAGATAAATAACACGATGAGCCTACTATCTACAAACAAGCTTTAGCGAGCTAAGTTTCCAAGAAATGGCTTGAAACCATGAAATCTGAAATGGACTCCATGTATGATAACCAGGTTTGGACCTTGGTGACTTGTTGATGGCACGAAAGCCATAAAAAACAAGTGGATATTCAAAGTGAAGACCGACATGGATAGTAAACCTACTATTTACAAAGCACGTCCGGTAGCGAAGGTTTCACTCGAATTCATGGTATAGATTGTAAAGAAACCTTCTCTCAAGTAGCAATGTACAAATCCATTAGGATTCTCCTAGCCATATTTGCATGGTATGACTATGACATATGCCAAATGGACGCCAAAACCACCTTCCTGAATGGGATTCTAGAAGAGGAAGTATACATGACACAGCTCGAAAGTTTTGAAGATCCCAATGATGTTAGGAAAATCTACGAGCTGCAAAAGGCCATCAATGGCCTTAAGCAAGCTTCTAAGAGCTTACATCACCTAGGCTCCAAACATTTAGGGTGGAATGTAAAGCATATGGAAAATGGTTAAGATTCCCACCTCACCATGGTACTGTCAAAACCTTCTGCAATAACATCTCTCACCCAGTATTATGCTCGAGGTCATTTGAACATTCACAAAACAATAAACAGACATCTCCTCAGTGAGCTCATGGTCGCCTAAGGAAATGCTAAAATCAATGGCCATCTAGCATATAAGATTTTGGAAGGGAAAGTTCGTCCACCCATATTTCTCCTAAAATATGATAAAAGTTTCCTTATTCTAAGAATGGACTGTATCCAGTCCATAACTTCCTTGTTTCAGTGATGGATAAAGCAAAAAAGGCCACCATGAACACCCAGGTGCCTTAGGAATGTAGGATCCAAGACTTATACCATCCAATTGATGGAGATCAACAACGAAGAGTTTAATCCTAAAAGCCAGCAAGTTGCTAAGTTTAACACACCCATATATGTCTGTCAATGTATGACCAAGGATTAGAAGAACTCAACTAAGCCTATATTTATCTCTACTCTTTTCTAATTCGACATTTCTAATGTCCCCTTCTAGTGTCCCCTTCTCCAAGGGATGATTTCCTTCATCCTTGGGTACAGGGAAACTCATAATAAAAAGGACAATACAGATCCAACTATCTAAGGTTAGCTCGTTATCTGAATAAAGACCGTTGTAAGGGGCAATACATCTAGACATTAAACATAACAAAGGAAAAAAGAGCTAAAGGGCCGATTCAACCACCAATGCATAAAACAAGGAATAATCCCCATCATCGGTAGAGGATTTTTTTTTTCATAAGCCTAAGACTCCCGAGAAAGCGGAAGAAATGCCTGCTTATCCCCATAGAGTGATCGCCCATCAGAGATTCCTATATGTTGTTAACAATCACGAATGTTTAGATTTTAAAGCATGATCAGCAACATAATGGCAACAACGTATTTTTCATGTTTGGCTCATAGTTACTTGGATCGCGGAACGTTCAAATCGCGAAACAGGGAAGGGAAACGAGGGTCGACAGCTCCACAAAAACGAGAATGCTAGTTAATTTGGAAAGTTTTTCGGTACAAAATTCGCTCTTTGGGATCATTATTTATAAATTTAAGTTATATTTCTACTATGATATTTTCCCATCATAATATAACTTAAGACTTGAAATAAGTTGTTTTTAGTAGGCCCAACTAAATATTGCCCAACACTCTAGCCCATTCACTTGTTCTAATAAAATATAAAACAAAAGGAAGTCTTCCCCTATAAGCCATCTACACCAATGAGGACTGAGGGAGGAGTCAACAAAAACCCTAACCCCATTCTAATTAGTAGTGCCGCTAACTGCTTCTAAGAGGACACACGCCAGAGGGGAACAGAGCATTAGACTCCAATACTCCAACTCTTCTAGATAGCAATCATACACATGTCCAACACGACGCGACATGGATATTGACACTGAATATGTGTCTGACACCCACTTTGGCAATCAAACACAACTGAGTTGTCCTTGGATGATCCAGAGCTTGAAGCGATTGTTTTGGAGGATGATGTAGAGTGAAGACACTCATGCTAACCAGGGAAATTTTGATTGTTTTAAGAATGAACTACATAAGTTTATTGTTTATGTTTTTGTTAAGACTTTATCTAAGTTATTATTGTTTTATAAGCAATGATTATGAACTTTTTATGTATTTAGCTTATTATAAAAATTGTCTCCATACCCATATCCGTATCCCCGTGCCCGTGTCTGAATAAAAGACCCAAACCTCGAGTCCTACAAAAGCAAAAACATTGTGTCCAACCCACGGATATGTGTCTAGCACCCATACCCGAGTCAAAGTAACATAGGCGCCACAGGGGATCCAACCCACGAAAAAATTGTCTCCATACCCATATCCGTATCCCCGTGCCCGTGCCCGTGTCTGAATAAAAGACCCAAACCTCGAGTCCTACAAAAGCAAAAACATTGTGTCCAACCCTCGGATACGTGTCTAGCACCCATACCCGAGTCAAAGTAACATAGGCGCCACAGGGGATCCAACCCACGAATAGGTGTCTAGCACCCATTCCCCAGTCAAACATAGGCGCCACAAGGGGAGATGGGGGAAGACGATCTTAAAGATGCTTGACCTTGCAGTTGTATACTTAACTCTTGAAGTTGGCATCCATTGCCACTCCAGCACTGCTCATTTACTGCATCTTTCTTCAAGCACAAGAAACATCCATGGCTACTCGTAAGTCTAAACCTTCTCTTACTCGAGTAGTCAAGTTTCCATTCTATCTTTAGCTGATCGACCCTCTTGTTGGGCATTGAAGCCCAAAGTCCCTATTTAACCCCTCCTTTAGTCTTTTTCCCCTAATTCCTCCTTGCTCTATCACCCGGAACGTTGGGAACACCCGAAACGTTCCACGTTCTAGAACGCGCATTCGAAACAGTAGGTCGACACTTGAAGTAGCATTCTCGATAACTACGGTATGGATTCAATATAATTTTAATTTTGTCATCTTCACCTTTCATCTCCACCTGCAATCGATCTAGTTTGTGGATGTGATCTACCGCTTAACTTCATTTCCATAAATTAATCATATCAAATTGGTTGTGCTGTTAGGTTAGGTAGCCAAAAAACCATAATTTGCTTTTAAACCCCCCCCCCTGTCCCTCTCAAGAATAAAGCAATTACTCAAACATTTAAAAGGCCCCAAGATAAAACCTAAATTACATTCCACAACAAAACTAAATCTTAAAACCAGAAACATAGCCAAATGGAGCCAGATTTAGTACAGGCACTTACCACAACTTTTGCTCGGGTAATAGACTTTGTTTTTGAATCAATGACATATATCTCCTCAAAATCTAACACAAATTCTGGGTCGTTCAACCTTCTATTTCTGTAATGCTTTGTCAGGAAAACCTATAAAATACAAAGATGGATACAGAGGAATCATCAAATAAGTCACTTACCTCCCCGTCCCAAAACCATAGCCCCTCAAAGAAATCAAGAGCCACATTTTTGTTAGGCAAATAAAGCTCCTCAATCTAAGATGGGCTATAGTTTTGGGACAAAGTAATATTATATAGCAGAATTATGGCACAATTGGGACAAGAGGAGGTATCATTGGGTCAGAAGAAGAGATAAATATCACCTTCCAGACCTCCCTTTCAGACTTGTACATAGGATCACGAGGGGCCTCAATGGGAGGTTCAGTCACATTGTAGCACCCATAATCACTCTTTGCACAACGAATATACTGTAGTTTCCCAAGTGAAAAGGTACAAGCAGTTGTAAGTACCAGCTTATACGAAGCAACAACATTAGCATAAATTGAAACTCAGCAGAAATGGGAATAGTTCTGTTGAGTACACATGAGTTCAATAGATAGTTTTTCCATGTTCTTAAAAGTGTGAAGCAACACTCATAGCACAAATCAGACAGAATGAGCTTAGCAAGGAGCTACCTTCTCTGGCATTGGAGCCAGAACCTTAGGTATAGAGTAAACATCTGTATCAGGTGGTGTAACATACATCTACAACACAAAACAACAAGGAACGACAAGATTATTCATTAGCTGAAAAACACAGGTCAATATAGTTCACAAACAAAGTATCAAACAGAAAATGCAGCCCACGATTGGACGTAAAAGCAAAAATGCACTAAAAAAAAATCATCCGGGCACAAGGCATTGTAGAAAAGAATGCGTATAGTTACCTCTCTAAAGTCATAGACATCATTATCAGGGTCAGGAGGCTTCCGGATGAAGAAATCACAATCAAACAAACAAATCTTATGAAACTCATCCTCATTAATCCGATAATCTACGACCATCTCAGAATCCCACCCTTGAGTAGACACAAAACTCTTGCTCTGAACAGATACAATCTCCTCATCTACCCCACCTTGGCTACTTCGAACAGCAACAAGCGGTTCATAATCTGGGTCGAAATCTTTCTTGTTGTCAACCTCCTCTGCTTCTTCATCGTCCATCTCGTAGTCGGGGCCTCCGCCATCGGCGTCGCCATCGTCGGAGAATATCCGGAAGTCCCTTGATTTGCGAGGAGTGGGAAAGAGGAGGTGGTGAGGCTTTGAAGAAACGGTAGAAAGTGAGGAGGATGGAGAAGCGAAAGAGGGGAGCAGGAGCGTCGGAGGTTTCCAAGGGATTGGCGAGGGAAGGAAGAGCAGAGAGACGCTCATGGTGGAGGGAGGTCCTGCGAGGTTTTAGGAGGGGATAGTGGAAGTGGAAGTGGAAGTGCACAGTGGCGAAATGAGATGTTTTTGGATAGAATGTCTAATTCGAATTCCAATAGGAATTCCTTTTATATATCCTCTATGTATATATATCATATAATATAAATATATTTGTTTGACTAGGGATGAAGAATTTGTTTCAACAGTTAGTTTGTTTGTTTTTCTGCTAATTTGTATTTATATATGAATTTATATTTTTATCTTTGAATACAATATAATAACAAGCTATTTATATATCTTTTTCCTTTTTTTAGAGAGAGAGAAAATAGGTTCAAAATTATATTGCAGCTTTGTCTAACAATACAGACTAGGCAATTTGTCTGGGACATACCCCCAGCTATACCTGTTCTTCCCCAATCGGGTGAACTTTGGCCATATTATGAGCAGCCAAATTTTCTTCCTGTTTCACTTGACTCCACTCAGAACCAAGGAAAGAATTACTCAAAGAAAACAAATCTTCTAAAATTACATCAAACTCACTAAGAAAAAGCCTTGGACTTCTCAGCCATTGAATTAGGGTGAGAGAATCCGACTCAAAAATCACCAAATCATATGCAAATCTCCATGCTAGTTGGACCGCAGAAAGGGCTGTTTCGATGATCGTGGAGTGTTTCGATGACCGGTTTGGTTTAGGTTGTTGGTTTACGCTGCCAGGATGACCTCCCCATTCTAATCTCAACCCACCACTCCCACGCACACACTACCTTGTTCCACTAGAGAAGCATCAAAATTCAATTTTACCCAATCTGAGGGAGGTGGAGACCATGTCGTCGCGCCTGCCTCCTGCACTGCCCGCTTTTGTCTCGCCTTCGTTTCCTGCAGTTTTGACTGACCAATTATGATTTATTGTGTCGTCCTCAGAATAATTTGGGCAGGGGTGCTGTAGACACCAGAATTTGTACCGGTATAAAACCCGACTTACCAAAAATATACAAGCCCAAAATATATCCGAAATAATTGTTAAAACCCAAAGGATTTTATTTTTTTAATTCACAGCCCATACAGAAGAAGCAGGCCAAGCGCGCGCCTCGGCCCAGAACGCATAAAACCCGCCTAGGGTTTGATCTGACCCAGAGATAATCAAACCCCGCCTAGGGTTTGATTGAGTTTGCACGCGACGTCGTTTTACGCCAGGTCAGCGATCCGTGTGACGAAAATTGTTATACCCTGCCTAGGCTTTGGAATAAAATGGCTTGATTTTTGGGGTATGTCCCCCACCATTTCCCTCCAAAAGCCATACTCCTCCACCTATAAATACCCCCTCCATTCCACCTCCATTTCATCAACAACTCCCACAAAAAATCATCTCTCACCACCAACAATCATATTCCCACTCTCTCAAATTCTCTTCTTAACTCTATCCTTCCATTATCACCATAATCACATAACCATCCATACCACACTTCTCTTAAACCATCCATATTTCTCATCCGGGTTTTAAATCAAGGGGCAACTAAAGGGATCAAGGTCGGCGCTGTCACACCTTAAGCAAGGTTCGATTCTTTTGTTTAAATTATTGTATTTAATCATGTAATTCTTTAATTCCATGCTTGTACATTGATTTTGTAAAATAAAATCGCATTGTTTTTATATTGCATGTTCTCGAATAATAATTCCGCGAAATTAACCAAACTTCTCCCCGCTCTCTTTCTTTTCAATGTTGATTTTAGTAGAGTCTGTTTTTTTTTAACAGGCGAATTCGAGAGTTCTTATAACTCTCGAATTCGTAACCTTACCCCTGAATCTAGAAATCGGGTTCGTAGATCGGAGTCTTTCTTTTATTTTATGGTTTGTCGATTTCCTAAAATCGGCTAGCGACTCTTTAAACATTTTTTTTATAAATTCGTTTAATCATTTAAAATATTCGATTTCTTACACAAAATTAATTTCGGAAAATGATTTAATTTTTGTTCAAATGATAAAAATGGCCTTGGTTCATAGAGAAAATGGCTAGAAATTATTAAAACCTAGGAGGGTTTTAATAATTTCCACCAATTATCTCTTTGGGCCTGGAAGTAAGAGGACCGACCCAGAATTTGTCAAACCCTAGGCGGGCTTTGACAAATTTTGATGGTCCGCTCGCTTGGGCCATGACTTGTCAATTGGGCTGAAATTAAGTTATTTGAGATTATTTTTTGTGTGATTCCCAGATAATTTAAATAATAAAAAATGAGTTTGTAAATAAATAAAGTTTCATCACCCCGAAAATGAATTTCGAAAATTAAAAATATCCTTATTTAAGGATTAAGAAACCTTAGTCGGCTCACGATCACAAAGGTAGCGCATCCGAGGAAAACATTTCCCCCGAACGGGGAGGGATTTTTCCGGGTCCTACAGATTGGCGACTCCACTGGGGACTTAAACTTTAAAAAGAGGGTAAAACTTGAAAAAATCAAATTGATTTGAAAGTGTAAAAGAGAGAAGTTAATTTATTTCACGCTTTTATTATTCTTTTTAGGCATCCATTGCATACCGGGCCACTAATCGGGTCTTTTGATACGTTAGCACAAAGGCGACGGTTTAGGTTACCTAGGATTTCCCTTGAGAGCGGGAGGCCACTACTATGGGGATGAACTCTACATCTCTACGCATTTGGTCGCTCCTCTCCCGATGTCACACTCCGAGAGCTTCCTTGAAGTTCTTTAAGAAATACCCTAACTGTTTACCTTATGGTATGCAGAACCGGGGCGAAGGCATGCTGTAGGCTATATACCCAACCCTAAAAGTCCATGAATTTAGAGCCTTGGTTTAGGGTGCCCCTTCATGTGTGTGCTATGTGCTATGTGTATCCTTCCCCTTTTCTTGTCTTTTTTGTAAAGAGTCGACCCTAGTTTTGAGGTTTTGTTCTAGTCCATATAAAATTCATTGGGTTGAGAAAATGATTATTTATTAGTTAATATAATTAACTCAAAGGCATTTTGGTTAGCCCAAGTGGAAGGGCCCATTTATGTTTGAAAGTTAATTATCTTAATTGATAAATAAAAATTGACTCACCTTTGATTATATTATATGGCCCTCTATGAAATTCTCTCAACAAAGGTCCAAAAAATAATAATTAAAAAGTCTAACAAAGTTAATGGATAGCGCGTCTTACACTGCATAATAGTCACTAGGCTTGAGTAAATTAATTTATAAGTTTAATTAATAAGTCCATCATATTTATGGCCGGCCCGTTGTTAGGCCCAACCGTATTGGATTTGTCAATTAAAACCTATAAATTAATTATGCTCGCTTATTGTTGGCTTTATCCAGTCCTCTATAATATCCATTTTCCCGAGTAAAAAAAAAAAAGGTGGGTCGTCGGTCTTGTTGAACATTATTCTAGTCCGCATAATAGCCAATACAGTTTGAGCTGTCTGAGTTGTTGGGCCAGGTTACGGATTCTCCTTAAAACGGTCGGCCAGTGGATTGGGCCCATCCGAATTGAGAAACACTGACTGTAGTCTGCCAACTTATGACTCACTCGCTAAGTTGACTTTATTCGGCCCTTTATAGTGTTATGTTTTTTTAGGTACATATAGAGTTAGGTCATGCGCTCCCAAAAAGTGGGTGAGTCCGCGGTGTCAGCATGCATGTGTCAAGGATCATATAGGTCATGCATGCATCGGGTAGAACATGTCGGAGAATGTCATCGAGTGTCCTAACTTTGAATTTCCATGCAGGCATCATTGGTGATCGACTCCGAGCCCGCATTCGAGATCCACGAACAGGCCGTTTGGTTCCAAATCCTCGCTACGATCCGTCTGCCACTAGTGACAGAATTATGTTTGGAGAACAATTCCAAGAGATCCCGGTCCAGAGCACCGAAGCCAACATCACGAAGCATTTGGATGAACTCTACACCAAAATGCAGGGTCTGGTATTTGCCAATACTTTAGAGCAAGAGCAGAAGGTGGGCAAGAGGCTAAATAAGCAGCACCAAGTGATGGATGGCATACTGCAAGCCATTACTAAGATCAATACCAAACCGGGGTTAAATAATGAGGAAGACGACGAAGAAATACAGGGATATGAGTCCGAGCCGGAAATCATCAAGACATCTTCAGATTCTGGAGGAATTGGGATATCCAAAACCAAGGTCGATACTCCCGAGGCATCTAAACTCATGAAAGATCCTGCTGTTAAGGCCCTCGAACAAAAATTAGAAAGCCTTACCAAAGCAATGAGCACTGTACCGGCTTTTGCTGACAAATATTTGGAAGTGCCATTACCTGTTCAGCCAATTCTGAAGGTTGCTGATAAGTTGAGGTACCGAACATCAGGTTCAAACCCTCTGAGAATCCAATTCATCACATTGAAGAGTTCATGAGGCTAACACCACTAAACCGAATTGACGCCAGCTTATACTCTAATGTTTTCCCATCCACTCTAGATGGCGAAGCCAAGGTGGAGCGTGGCGCGATGGGAGAGAATGAAGACTAGCTTGAGATACTCGAATCAACAATCTAACAATGCTTGGACACCCAAAAGGATTGGATATGACTTTGGATAAAGGAGATTCCACCACCAAAGCCTAGCATTCCACCATGACCATCATAAAGGAAGAATCCACCAAATGATCAATAAAGAGAAGACTTGCAAACACCACCATTAATCAATGGATAAAGTAAAGCTAGATTTTGAGAGAAAGGGAGCAACCTTAATCCATGCATAAGCATATTCATTAATCAGTCAAAAAGTGCCTGGAAAAGTATATCAATAAGCTATTTATACTAAACCCAAAATTAAGCCAAAACAGCGTAAAAAAGGTGTCTTCCAGAATGCCGGCTGACTTGCACTGGTCTGCCTGCCGTCAGTCGTCGGCAGGTCGCGTGCGCAGCATCTCCGGCAGAAGTTAAGCTCGGGCGAGCAGGAGGAAGGCTCGGGCGAGCAGGCCTTCTGGATGCGTGGTTGTGCGCACGATGATACCGACAGAACGCCGCCGGCGAGCAAAGGAACGGCTGCGGCGGTGTCCCCGACGCCTTGATTCATGCTCGGCAGAAGCATTGCTCGGGTGAGCCAGAAGGTGGCTCGGTCGGATGGCCGCGGTTGTGCCACTGGTGTTTATTAATCCGGGGTTTTAAACACGCGCACTCGATACCTTCTATGCTCAATCTCGAGGCGGCCGGTCAGATCCGAGGCCTCGGGTCGGTGATGTGAGCGGGCCCCTCCCTAAGGAGTCCCGGGGCCCATCCATCGGATGGCCGAGACTAGCCTCCCAGCTCCCGAAGTGACCAGAAATTGCAACTCGAGGCTCGAGTTGGACGAAGCGGTTCGCTTGGCAGTGGTCACCAGAGAGGAGAAAGGAACCCGGACCTCTTCATCCTTCCCTCCTTGAAGAGGATTTGCCCTCAAATCCGCGTCGGGTTCAACATCCTCAATGTAGGGTGAAAGATCCCTGATGTTGAAGGTTGATGAGACACCGATGTCGCCCAGAAGATCAAGCTTGTAGGCGTTGTCATTTATCTTGGCCAAAACTTTGAACGGTCCCTCGCTTCGTGGCATTAGCTTATTACTCCTCCGGGATGGAAACCGTTCCTTCCTTAGGTGTAGCCAAACCAAGTCTCCGGGCTTGAACGTGATACCACGGCGATGCTTGTTGGCTCGGGCCTTATAAAGTTCATTGGTGCGTTCGATCTTTTTCCGAATTTGCCGGTGAAGCTTCTGGATCTCAGCGGCCTTCTCACTTGCTTCAAAGCTAACCCTCGACTCTAGAGGAAGAGGAAGGAGCTCGATAGGAGTTATGGGGTTGATACCATAGCAAGTCTGAAAGGGCGAATGACCCGTAGCAAGAGAGGGGGATCGATTATAGGCAAACTCGGCGTGACATAACTTGGCATCCCAATCTCGTAGACTCCGACTCACCAAACCACGAAGTAATGTAATGAGTGTCTTGTTAGTTACCTCAGTTTGGCCGTCTGTTTGAGGATGATGCGATGTGCTAAATAAAAGCTTCGTTCCCAAGAGCTTCCACAAAGACCTCCAAAAGTGACCCATGAATTTAGTATCACGATCCGACACAATAGTCCTCGGGACACCATGCAAACGCACCACCTCTCGGAAGAAAAGGGTGGCTATATGTGTGGCGTCATCGGTTTTCTCGCAGGCAATGAAATGCGCCATTTTAGAAAAGCGGTCAACGACGACTAGAATTGCATCTTTGCCACGCACGGTTCGGGGAAGAGCTACGATGAAGTCCATACTCAAATCCTCCCACGGACCATTCGGAACCGGAAGAGGTGTATAAAGCCCTTGGTGGAACTGGCTCTTGGCATGGTGGCAAATAATACACTTCGATACCACGTCCTGCACATCGCCTCCCATCTTCGGCCAATAAAAGTGCTCCTTTAACAGGTCGATGGTCTTATTGATACCGAAGTGACCGGCGAGTCCACCTCCATGAACCTCCCGCACTAGAAGCTTTCTCAACGGACATTTTGGAACGCACAATTTGTTGCCCTTGAAGAGAAATCCGTCTTGTAGCAAATACGGCCCATCACCACCACCGAGGTGTGATTGAAAGTCATCATCCTCCTTATAAAACTCCTTTAAGTGCTGGAACCCAAGTACCCTTGCCTCAACTACGGAAAGAAGAGAGTGTCTCCTCGAAAGCGCATCGGCGACCACATTTACACTCCCCTTCTTGTGTTTCGCTACAAAACTAAATCCTTGAAGGAACTCAACCCAATTAGCATGCCGGGAGCTAAGCTTGTGTTGTCCATTCAAATATTTGAGCGCCTAATGGTCTGAATGAAGGACAAACTGGCTCGGCCTCAAATAGTGTGACCAATGATCTAGAGCCCGAACGAGAGCATAAAACTCCTTATCATACGTGGAATAGTTCCTCCTTGAACCACTGAGTTTCTCACTGAAATAAGCGATAGGACGTTGGTTTTGCATCAACACGGCTCCAATGCCTACACCACTAGCATCACAATCCACTTCGAAGGCTTGTGTGAAATCCGGGAGAGCAAAGTCGGGATTTCAGCTTCTCAAAAGCTCCTTGGGCCGCTCGGGTCCAATCAAAGGCGCCCTTCTTCATGCACTCGGTAATGGGAGCGGTAAGGGTACTAAAGCCCTTGATGAACCGACGGTAGAACGAAGCAAGACCGTGGAAACTCCTCACCTCCGTGATAGTAGAGGGAGAGGGCCAGGAGCGGATGGCCTCCACCTTTGAAGGGTCCATAGAAATACCCGTGCCAGAAACAATATACCCAAGAAAGGTGACTTGGGGAGTGCAAAATTCGCACTTCTCCAGTTTACCGTAAAGCCGTTGTTGCCGCAAAACCTCGAACACCCGCTCCAAATGCACAATATGCTCCGCCTCACTCCTCGAATATACTAGAATATCATCAAAATAAACCACGACGAATTTACCAATAAAGGGTCTCAACATCTCGTTCATAAGACGCATGAATGTGCTCGGGGCGTTGGAAAGCCCAAATGGCATGACAAGCCACTCATATAATCCCCCCTTTGTCTTGAACGTTGTCTTCCACTCATCGCCTTCCTTCTTTGATGATAGCCACTCCGTAGGTCAATCTTGGAGAAAATACAGGAGCCATGTAGTTCATCGAGCATGTCGTCAAGCCTCGGTATAGGGTACCGATACTTGATGGTAATATTGTTGATGGCTCGGATATTTACACACATCCTGAAGGTACCATCTTTCTTCGGAACCAGGAGGGCCGGGACGGAGCACGGACTCATACTCTCTCGAACATAGCCTCGTGAAATAAGCTCGTCAACCTGTCTTTGTAACTCCCTTGTCTCTTGCGGGTTGCACCGATATGCCGCCTTGTTGGGGAGTGGAGCGCCGGGTATAAGGTCGATCTGATGCTCAATACCTCGGATAGGAGGTAGACCCGGTGGGAGCTCTTCGGGGAATACATCTCCAAATTCAGCAGGGGGCAACGAGAGGGTGTTTAGGTTTCACTTCCTCACATGTGTTCGCCTCTAAGAGGAGCAAGGCAAAAATGGCCTTCCCCTTGCTTAGGGCTCGCTCGACCCGTGTCTCACTCAAGTGTTTGGGCTCCTCACTTCCCGCCCCAGGTTTAGGTGGTGATATTTCATGTGGTGCTAGTGGAAGGAGTTTAACCCTCTTGCCCTTGTAGATAAAGGAGTAAGTATTCTTCGATCCGTCATGAGTGGTTTTCTTGTCAAATTGCCATGGTCGACCCAACAATACGTGACACGCGCTCATGGGGACAACATCACAAACAATAGAGTCCTTGTAGTTAGTGCCAAAAGTTAAATTCACTAAAACACGATTGGTTACCTTAATGCCTTCATGATCATTGAGCCATTTCAGCGAATAGGGTCGGGGATGAGGCATTAGGGGTAATCCCAGTTTGTCAACCATATAGGTAGAGGCCACATTAGTACAACTTCCCCCGTCAATGATGAGCTCGCACACCTTGCCCCCAACTAAGCATCGTGTTTGGAAAATAGTCTCCCGCTGGGCTCTGTCAAGAGGGGCTTCTTGAACATGCAAAGCTCGCCTCAAGACAAGAGCGCCTCCTTGGTCACGCGAAACAGCCGCGGTTTCTCCTTCCTCGCTAGTGTATGCATCCTCGACAACAAATTCAGGCTCATCCTGGGCTCCTTGCAATTCCTCGTCAATGTCCTGAACCTCCTTGAGAGTCAAGGTCCGGCGGTTCGGGAAATCGGCCTGGAAGTGGCCATATCTATGGCACTTGAAGCATTTCTTCCCTTCCACAAGACGAGTGGTTCCCGTAGGAGACGCCACAACAAGTCCCTTTCCTTTATCAGTTCGGGGTGTCGCAGGGAACTTGGGTGTCTCACTAGATTTGGGTGTGGCCGATTGAAGAGGAGGACGGTTTGACGGTGGAAAGTAGTTGCGTGAAATTGGTTTGGCGAGAGCCCTTTCTTTCCGACGTCGTTCAACCCGAAGGGCCAAGCTACACAACTCATCCAGGGAATAGTAAGGTTGGATCTCGACCCTTTTAGCGATGGTGGGATCCAAGCCATTCAAAAAACGCATCATGGTTTGATCTTCAGGTTCCTGGAGGCCACTTTTGATAAGAAGTTGCTCGAATTCAGATATGTACTCTCCAACGGTTCGTCTGCCTTGAGTTAGGGCATAGGCCCTTTTCAGATTGTCATGACGGTAAGTGCTTGGTAAAAAAACGGCGATTTATCACTTGCTTAAGATGGGTCCAAGTGGAAATTCTCGCCTTCCCTTCTCGAGCCCGTTGCGATTTCATATTCTCGAACCAAAGCGAAGCGGCCTTGGTGAGTTTCAAGCTTGCGATCTTATAAGCCTTCTCCTCTTCATACTCCTTGGTTTCGACGATCCTATCCATCAATTGGGTCCATTCGATGTAGTCGTCCGGATCAGTGGAACCGTGGAATTCGGGAATGTCAATTTTTATGTCCTGGAAATCATCTCGAGGGGGTTGTTCATGCACATTCCGGCGAATTCGGCGTCGTGGAGAGCCTCTAGCATCGTCTCTCGACTCAAAGTTTGGAGGAGGACGGACTGGGCTTTGTGTACGCCTCGGACGTTCAACTCGAGGCGGAACCGGACGCTCTAGGGCGAGGTTATCCAGCCGTGCCATGATGGCATTAAGGGTTCGATTGATGGAGGAGAATTGTTCGTCATGGGTGGCAAGTCGATTCTCGAGAACCCGAAGTGGAGGGCTACCCCGGTAGCTAGGTTCCTCTCGATCGGAGTCATCGTGACCTTCCATGTCGAGGGAAAGGTATGGGACGGATTGTGTTTGGGATATTTTGTGGAGTTTGGGGGTTTTCTTGTAGTTGGCTTGTGTTTGGTTAAGGGTTCTTTGTGTTTTTCTTACTTGGGCATTTTATCGAACACCTTGTGTGCACAAATTTTCCAACTCTTCCTCAAAGCTCCAATATGCATCAAAATCAACAAACACAATAGCAATAACAATTTCTCCAACACACTTGGAGTCACAAGGGTTGGGAACACCAATATTTCAATCAAAATACCAAAATTCCAACAATAGAGAACAAACTAGCAAGAACAATGGAAAACTCAAGCTAGATGAATAACCTTGTGCTTTGATACAAAATGGAGCGTGGCGTGATGGGAGAGAATGAAGACTAGCTTGAGATACTCGAATCAACAATCTAACAATGCTTGGACACCCAAAAGGATTGGATATGACTTTGGATAAAGGAGATTCCACCACCAAAGCCTAGCATCCCACCATGACCATCATAAAGGAAGAATCCACCAAATGATCAATAAAGAGAAGACTTGCAAACACCACCATTAATCAATGGATAAAGTAAAGCAAGATTTTGAGAGAAAGAGAGCAACCCTAATCCATGCATAAGCATATTCATTAATCAGTCAAAAAGTCCCTGGAAAAGTATATCAACAAGCTATTTATACTAAACCCAAAATTAAGCCAAAACAGCGTAAAAAAGGTGTCTTCCGTAGCGGCTCGGGCGAAAGGGCGGCTCGGCGGCGGGCCTTACGCTGCCGTCGATCGTCGGCGGTCGCGTGCGCGGCATCTCGTGAAGTTCATTTCGAGCGGCGGCGAGCAAAAGGAATAGCTCGGGCGGGAGTCCCCGACGCCCGGCCACGCCGAAGCATTGCTCGGGTGATCCAGAAGGTGGCTCGGTCGAGCCAGCTCTCTGATGGCCACGGTTGTGCCCTGGTGTTTATTAATCCCGGGGTTTTAAACACGCGCACCCCGATACCTTCTATGCTCTAATCTCGAGACGGCCCGGTCCAGTCCTGAGGCCTCCGGGGTCGGTGACGTGAGCGGGCCCCTCCCTAAGGAGTCCCGGGGCCCATCCATCGGACGGCCGAGACTAGCCTCCCAGCTCCCGAAGTGACCGAAAATTGCAACTCGAGGCTCGAGTTGGACGAAGCGGTTCGCTTGGCGGTGGTCATCCGAGAAGAGAAAGGAACCCGAACCTCTTCACAAGGTGTGGTATCATGCTTTACCACCTCGAACCAAGACTGATTGGAATGAACTGTTCAAAGCGTTCATCAGTCACTACAGTAGAATCAAGAGGAAGCAGGCTACGGTAGATGACTTGACCACCATGAAGCAACGCGATGACGAATCCTTCTTGGATTACTTTGAGAGATGGCACACCAAGCTGTCTCACATCAATGAGACGATTTCTCTTCGCCTACAGCTGTCTACTTTCAAGCAAGGGCTAAAAAGCAGTTTATCCAAGCACTTGGGATACCACGTCATCAAAGATTTTGACTATTTGAAAGACATCTGTGTCCAACTAGAGACGATGCATAATGATAAGACTGCTTCGCCTGGATGGAAAGGGTCTAGTTCTAACATGAGGGCCACTAGTGCGTCTAGCCACCCTCCTAAGATCATGGAAACTAACTCTATCCAGCGCAAGGGGCCTTTCATACCGAAGTACAAGACTTACACGCCGTTGGACGTCTCTTACTCGCAAGCTCTTGATCGATTGGTCAAGAAGGGTTTTTTGGTCCTACCTTTACCAAGGGAAGAATCAGCCACAAAAGGAAAGAATTTGGATCAATTCTGCCGGTACCATCATTGCCGAGGACATGATACTGAGAAATGATGGTATCTTAAAAACAAAAAAGAGGACATGATAAGGGACGGGACACTGCCCATGCAAAAAACTGCTCAAAAGCCTAATAATCAAAGTAACCCTATGCTCGAGCATACCAACGCTATCTTTCATGAAGTCTGTAGCTTTGATCCTTCCACTTTGATTGTTGAAACGAGTCAACCTATCCCCAAGATACTCGACTTTCATGAAGACCTCTTCATTCATGGTTTTTGGGATAGCGACGACGACGAGCAACATGAATACTCTAAGGCAGAATGGATGGAGCCAGATGAGCCAACGTTAGATGATGTAGCATTTCCCACTCGATCAGGCCGCCATAACAACAGGAACACCACCACCCCAGTGGCTGTTTCTAGTCCTACACCAACGGTTACCAACGACAATCATATCCCGCCTGAAGATCCTCTCCTTACACAACTCAAGAAAACCAAGGCTGAAGTTACCATCTGGCAATTGATTTGTACCTCAGCACCGCATGCACGATGATGGACGCTCATCGCATTGCGAGTATCTCCCACGACAACTCCTGAATCTTTAGTCGCCCATATGACTACTCAGCAAGAGGCTATCACCTTTGGGATTGAAGATCACCCTCAAGGAGGGGCATCTCACAACAAAGCACTATACCTCACAGTGCAATGTTCCAACAAGACTATCCCTTTAGTTTTGGTCGACAATGGCTCAGCTGTGAATGTATGCCCTTAAAGGATGGCACCGAAATTGGGAGTCCAACAACAACACTTGGCTCAAAACGGTGTCCAACTTAGGGCTTATGAAAATTCCCCTCGGAAGTCGGTTGGGTCCATAATATTACCTATCACTACAGGCAGCATTACCCGCAATGATGAATTCGTAGTGCTGGACATTCCAGCCTCCTTCAATCTGTTGCTAGGGAGACCATGGCCTCATGAGTGCAATGCCATAGCATCTACCTTACACCAGAAGGTAAAGATGTTGGTCCAAGGACAGGTCATCACCATCTCGGGAGAATCCATCAATGCTGTCTTCGCTCCCAAGCAAGCAACCCTTGAGGTAGAACATAATTCTATGGACGAAGAACTTCACAACTTTGAGCTTGTGGCAACTTTAAGCCAGGATGAAGCTTCCTTTGACTTCGATCCCTACTCAAACCCTAAAGTCCATGCAATACTCAGGAAATAAGGACACTTCCCTGGAATGTCGCTAGGAAGGAACCCGAAAAACAAGATTCCTCCCGTATTCAAGACATTTAAACAGAAGGGCAGATTTGGCTTAGGGTACAAGCCAACTGAAAAGGAAGTTAAGCTCGCTAAGGTAGCCATGGCTGAACAAAAGAGGATGGACAATCCACCTACCTTGTTCCAAATGAAGCCCTATCCACTCACTCTGAATGGGCAGTTCGTTAGGGAAGGTGATGACTTCCCTTACTATGGGTTCCCTCAACCATACTACTTGAAGAACAAGGGAGTTCAAGTTGATGGGTTAGAGGTTTTCAATGATTGTACCATTAATATGGCTATTGTTTTTATTCCCCCTCGGGACAAACAACCACCATAGGAATGGACTCATCTTGCTGGAAGAAACATGTTTGGCATGCTGTTTGGGCAAGAAGCTGCTAAGGAAGAACCTGAAGCTGACGTTGTTATTGCTGCATTATCCAACCCAAGCTTTGATCTAAGTCTTATGATCACTGAAGAAGAAGAAGTCAAGGCGGTCTCATGGGTCGACGCTGAGAAGAATAGCTTTGTTTTATCTATAGGAGAGTTTGTTCCTATAGACATAGAGTCTGGTCCTAAGAGTCTAGAGTAGACCTGTCAATTCGGTCAGGCGGGCAGTTTCGAGTCGGTCGTATATCGGGTTCGGGTAAATACGGGTCGGGTGTATTTCGGGTTCAGGAAAATACGGGCGGTATATTTCGATTTCGGGTCAACCCAACGGGTTATGATTGCGATATTTTTCCGCTTTTCCTTTAAAAAAAATGGTCTCTAAATACTACTTTTTGTACAATATACATAATAAAATATGATTATCTTCTAGTAACGATAGATTATTGTAACTATTTTAACTTAAATCAGATAAATAACAAATAAATAAGTTGCGCTTATAGTTTAACATTAAAAATTACAAAGAAAAATCACAAATTCTAATAAAGTTGAACTTAAAAAATTTAATTTTCGGGTCAATTAGACGGGTCGGGTTAGACCTGCTAATTTTCGGGTTCGGTATACTTCGGGTTTAGTTGAAAAAATCGTGTTCAAAACCTAGAAATTTTCGGGTGGGTTCGGGTCGGGTTATTGGGTCGGGTTAGAAACTGCCAGGTCTAGTCTAGAGTCAAGTGCGTCTGGTATCGAGTCTGCTGGCGATGTACCCATTTCTGCATTCAATAAAATGAACCTTTCTGCTTACTCTGATTCTTTTTTCCCCTCTTCCCTGAACTACTGTGCTAATAATAATCTGGAATTTAATGAACCCTTAAAAGAATTTTCTAATGAACATGAGCATAAGATGACAGTGTTGGAAGACACTATCACCATAAATGTGGGCACAGAAGAACAACCTAGGGAGTTGAAGTTAGGTAGTTCACTCACAACAGAAGAACGGGTGGCATTTACAGAGCTTCTCCAAGAGTTTGTGGATGTATTCGCATGGTCTTACGAGGACATGCCGGGGATTGACAGGGAAATTGCGGAGCATGCCATACCTTTGCTCCCCGATGCAAAACCGGTGCGACAAAAGGCTAGGAGGATCAAACCTGAATGGGCTAAGAAAATTGAAGAAGAGGTGATCAAGCAGCTTAACGCTAAGTTTATCAAAGCAGTCCAATACCTTGAATGGATTGCTAACATTGTCCCAGTACCCAAGAAAGATGGGAAGGTGCGCATGTGTGTGGACTTCCGAGACCTTAACAAGGCTAGTCCCAAGGATAGTTTCCCTCTACCTCACATCGATGTATTAGTGGATAACACTTGCGGACATGAACTCTTATCAAATAAAAATTGCAGAAGAAGAAAAGGAGAAGACTTCCTTTACCACACTATGGGGTACGTACTGTTATGTCATCATGCCTTTCAGTCTCAAAAATGCTGGGGCAACATACCAGCGAACTGCCAATACTCTACTTTATGACATGATGCACGTCGAAGTAGAAGTTTTTGTTGATGACATGATTGTTAAGTCCAAGACAAGGGAGGGTCATATTCCCAACCTCCGGAAGTTCTTTCTGCGACTGCGCAAATACAAGATGCGACTCAACCCAGCAAAGTGCACCTTCGGTGTTACCCTTGGGAGGCTACTAGGTTATGTGGGCAGCCAACGGGGCATTGAAGTTGATCCTTCAAAGATCAAGGCTATCCAACAGTTACAACCACCTATGATAGAAAATGAGATAAGAGGCTTTTTGGGACGTATCCAGTACATCAGCAGGTTCATTTCAAAGCTCACCATGACCTGCGAACCTTTGTTTAATAAGCTAAAGAAAGGAAGCAAAGTAGAATGAAACGATCAATGTCAAGCTGCTTTTGAGAAAATCAAGGAATATTTGCAACATCCTCTAGTTCTCATGCCACCAGTAATAGATCAGCCTCTACTCCTTTACCTTACAGTGACTAGCTTAGTAATGGGGGCTATGCTAGCTCAAAAGGTAAACAGTCAAGAGAGCGCCATCTATTACCTGAGCAAGAAGTTCCTAGACTGCGAAAGTCGATATGCAGACATAGAGAAAATGGCTCTCGCATTAGTTTGGGCCACCAAGAAGCTGAGGCACTACATGCTCTCACACACAGTGTATGTAATAGCTGAGAACAATCCCATCAATTTCATCATGGAGCAACCAACCATCAACAATCGCATTGCTCGGAGGGTAGTCATGCTTTCTGAGTTCAATCTTCAAAATTTACCTTAGAAATCAATTAAAGGGCGGGTTGTTTCAGATTTTCTGGCTGCTTCACCATCAAAGGAACCTCCAAGCGCTCACTTGGAATTCCCAGACGAAGACGTGTTCTTAACTGATGAGGTTACTTGGGAGATGTATTTTGATGGAGCTTCTAATCAAATGGGTTGTGGAATAGGAGTACTGTTAATATCTGCAGAAGGTGCAAATGTCCCTGTATCTGTAAAATTGGATTTTGATGCCACTAACAATGCAGCTAAGTATGAAGCATGCATCAAAGGCCTACAAGCTACCTTGGCTTTAGGAATACGCCACATAAATGTCTTTGGAGACTCTAGCCTCATCATTAACCAAGCCAAGAAGGCATGGAAAGTTCGAAGTGAATGCCTTTTAGCTTATCTGCAGAAGCTTTTGGGATTGGCTGACCAATTTGAGAAGATCAATTTCCAATACCTTTCTAGGGATCACATCGAACTGGCCGATGCCTTGGCCAAGTTATCTTCAATGATATCAATCCCATTGGGCACGCTCCAGCTACCTGTAATTGTAGGGCGACAGTCTATACTCGCATATGTATGTGCGATGGAAACACAAGATGATGAGACTGATGAATGGTTTCTTGACATATACAATTTCCTTTGGAAGGGAGAATATCCAGCAGAGTTAGATGCTCGAGGACAACGAGCGATTAGGGCTTTAGCAGCACAATACTACTTGATCCAAGATCGTTTATACAAGAAGTCACCTACAGGCATCAACTTGTTTTGTATCGATGCCAAAAGTGTAAAGGAAGTTATGGCTACTGTACACGGAGGAGAGTGTGGGCCTCACATGAATGGGCGCATGCTAGCAAAGAAGATTCAAAGGGCTGGTTACTACTGGACCACTATGGAAGCAAACTGCTTGAATTTCGTTCGGAAATGTCACAAATGCCAGGAGTATGCCAATCTGCAACATCAACCTCCTTCATATCTGACAACATTGACCTCTCCATGGCCATTCTCGGTATGGGGTATTGACATCATTGGCAAAATACACCCAACCGGAACAGGAGGACATGAATACATTTTGGTCGCTATTGATTACTTCACTAAGTGGGTAGAGGCAGCCTCCTTTGCCAAGCTCACATCTAAGCACGTGGCCAAATTTATCCTTTAGAACATTATATGCCGATACGGAGTACCTCATGAGATCATCAGCGATAATGGGAGTCATTTTTGAAAGGAAGTAGAAGTTTTGCTCACCAATTACAAAATTCAGCATCATCGGTCTTTACCTTACCGACCCCAAACCAATGGAGCTGTAGAAGCGGCCAATAAAACGGTGGCAGGAATCACTAAGAAGATGGTTGTCACTTACAAGCATTGGCCTGACAAGTTAGCATTTGCCTTATGGGGATACCGAACCTCAATTCGAACTGCCACAGGAGCAACACCATATTCATTGGTGTATGGGATGGAAGCAGTCCTGCCAATCGAGTTAGCGATCCCATCATTACGAATAGTGGCAGAAAGCCAATTGCCAGAAGCAGAATGGGCTAGGGCAAGGTTCGAGGAGTTAATGTTGATGGATGAAAGGCGATTAAGGGCGTTGCATAATGTTCAGGTATATCAAAATAGAATTACTCGCGCCTTTAATAAGAAGGTGAAAAGTCGTTCATTTCAAGAAGGTGATCTAGTGCTTAAGGAAATGAGGGCACCAATACAAGACCCAAGGGTAAAGTTTGCACCTAATTGGAAAGGTCCTTATATGATTAAGGAAATTTTACCGGGAGGAGCGGCTCGGCTTGCCACTATGGATGGAGAAGATGTGATTCAACCAACAAATTTGGATCAGCTTAAGAGATATTATGCTTAATATAGCCAAGCAACTGAAAAACCAATTTTCAGACACTTGGTTAATATTCGATTTATGCTCATAAAAGAAGGAAAGATAAAGTTGCAAGGACACAATAATTGTAAACAATACTTCTTCTTTTATTAATGATCAAAATGCAAGTACACTGCTTTTAAATAAGAAAATTCAAAAGGGCGTAATTAAATAAAAGATTATTCTAGCAAAGTAGTTTAGTTCCTTCGCTTCCGCCCATCTTCTAGTCTTGTTTCACCTTCTCTACGTCGCCAGTAGTCTCATGATCAATCTCCATGTCTTTAGACTCGTTTGGGTCCGTCTTTTGTTTTTAAGCTTATAGGCTCGCCTATGTGACTTTCGCGTCTCCACCCACGGACCAAGCCGGTCCTTTGCCGTCACCCTCGTACCAAGACGATCCTTGATTGTAGAGCGAGGACTCAGTCTCTCCTTCATGGATGCCCGACTTCTTAGTGTCTCTCTTGCATGGCGGGACTCAATAGTCGCAATTAACCATCCGTGATCTTCGGCGTCAGCAATCTCTGATATATGTGCCTTGGATGGAGCCTTGAGGGTCGGTCTTCTTGCCCAATATTTCAACCAAGACTCTATCACCGAGCCACAAAGCTTCAGCCGATCGGGGGCTTCAAATAGTCGTTCGGGGATGGTCTGTTTGCGGCCCATTTGTCGCAATACCCGCTCTTGGAAGTAGAAGGTCATGTGAGTTAGGCCGGTAATACACACATAAGAGTTGCGATAGTCACAGGTCACATATTCAGGAACGTGCCACCACTCGATTCACCACGAGATGTCACGAGGCTCTTTCAGGAAGGCAATCCATTCGCCACCGATCGAGCTCGGATATCGACGCCTTCCTTTGTGAAATTCTGAGCTAAGGGTTACGAGGGACTTCGATAAGGCCCAAATGCTCCATCAGCCAAATCTGCCCAAATCAGTTAGCACGGGTTACAATTGCATACCAATTATTCCCAAACTAACGAAAAAAAAGAAAAAAAATCTCAAAACCCGCCTAGGGTATGCAGGCAGTAGGCATTTTCTTTGAAAAAACAAGAGAAGAAGTGTACCTGAAGAAGTAGGGGGCTCTTACGAAGCTGGAATTCTGGATCCGG
This sequence comes from Portulaca oleracea, assembly GCA_029582165.1. Classification (NCBI taxonomy): domain Eukaryota; kingdom Viridiplantae; phylum Streptophyta; class Magnoliopsida; order Caryophyllales; family Portulacaceae; genus Portulaca; species Portulaca oleracea. Next base: position 33,054,452 of record CM055868.1, on the reverse strand, counting down.
ATCATCCAAGCCCATCATGGTTTCCGCTAGCATCAATGGCACCGGATTAAAACCTCGAGCCATGTCTTCCACGATCTGAATTAGGCTCGCCGGCCCGGTTCTTCGCCCACCATGATAAAAGCAGAATTCCCCAAGAAGGCATAATACGAGTGCTCGCACTCGTATCACGGGACAATATTCCAATGTGTCAGGCGATCGAAAGAATTCGACAATGGTTTGGAAATGTACCTTATCGCCGAATAATGTGCTTCCTATGACCCGGTTCGGAATGCATAGCAATTCCTTGTATTGTTTGGTGTTATCGGCAACCATTGGAGGCGATGCCGGCCGCGCAAAATGATTCGTCCCGAGAATGGATGACCACTCTTCAGGAAGTGGGCATAGCTCCTTCAAGGAAAATCGGAAAACGTGCATCTTCGGATCCCAAAAGGCGCTCGCCGCCCGGATAAAGTCATGGTTGACTCTCGCTTGTCGGATACTTAGCAACTTCGTCAGGTTATATCTCCCGAGCTCTTTCTTCTTGTCTCTGGACAGAGTGCTCATCCAAGTAGCAAGTTTCTTCTCGAAGGCCATGACAAGAGGATTTTTTTGTGACTTTTTGAGACTTTTAGATGGAGAATGCAAGAGAAGAAGATGGGTGATGATTACATATACAAGAGTATGGTATTTATACACCTACATCAAGGATCAAAATGGAGCAAATCGACCAGAAGCAATCACATAGCCGTTATTTTTCATATCCCATGATTAAAGCCTTTCTTCAACGGGTATCAAAAAAAAAAAGAAAAAGAAGATTATAACCCGCCAAGGGTATAATCTTGGCAGCTCAGCACGCGCGCGCACGCGTTCGCCCAAGCCCAGGCCTCTAGCGCCCAAATACCCGCCTAGGGTTTGGGCGATCCAAGCCCTTTTTTTCAGCTCCCGCGGCCCATCTACGCAAGGATTTCTTTTGGCCTCTCTGTTTGGGTTTAAACTGGCCCATTTGTGTATTTTTGATGTTCCGGGTTCTATTATCGGCCTAATGATGTCCGGTTCTGAAATTTTTGCTTGAGCTATCTCTGACACTTGAGTTTTGTTCTTTTTTATTTTATTTTCTTTTTGGGGAAGCGGGATTAATTGGAATTAATCCCATCATGTAGAAAAATAATTTGAAATTGCATTAAATAAAAGCATCCAGTTGTGCATACACCAAGTTCGAGTCTTGCATAAAATAAAAAATATATTACAAAGAGTCCTGCATAAAAAGAGAGTCTTGCATTGCCTAATAAAAAAAGAGGATCAAAAAATAAATAAAAAAATAAAAAAAGAGAGAGTCTTGCATTGCATAAAAATGATCACCATAGGGAACCGGAATCGCCGCTGTCCTCCGCCAAGTTGCCCCCTGCATTTGAAGCTCCTGCATTGGAAGCGCCGGTCGTGCCGAAGTAGGTATCCCAGGAATAAAAATCTGGCCCGGGAGTAGTCTGCACAGGAGGTGATGGCCCAGTCAAGGGCATTTTCGAAGGATGCACACTCGACGGCGAAGACAAAGAGTGTTCCTGCGAAGCAGCCAACCAAGAATGATCAGGGGAGGGAGTAGGCCATACCGGGCTAGTTCCATAGCCGGGGACGGGCCAACCAGAAGAAGCAAAATCCGCCCAGCCAAGAATGCTGAGACACAGTCCATTCTTGGGAACCTGTGGGCTATGACGAACCCATCTTGGGAGCAGTGATAGGCCATCCTGTAGAACTAAAACCAAATGATGAAGCATCATAAGGTGCAAGGCGCGAAGTAGCGTCATCCGCTAGGGCCTAACCGCCAGTATACCCTACGGATGCACCTGAATCGCGGTCTCACACTACCATTTCACGACCACGACGAGCAGAGCGCACTGAAGAATGAGGCTGAGCATCACCATATCCGGTGCTGTGGTATGACCCTCCATGACCTAGTGGTTCCTCCAAGGACATTTGAGCCATGTCCTCTTCCATGCTCGAAGGACGACGGCCTCTGCTCCCGAACCTGCTACGATGGGATCCGGTGGAATGTTCACCTTCGATCAGAATGCCTTTGCCCCGACCCTCTGGTACAGCTGCAAGAGGAGGACGAGAAGACCCTCCAACTTCCTCCCGCGATCGACCTCGAGTGGAATATTCCCCAACTGAAGAGCGACGTGGGGGCTCGGTACGAGGAGCGCTTGCAGTGGAACGTCGAGGCGGCTCTCTGGGAACGGATTCAGCATCGGCCTCCATATCGGCCCGTCTAGCAGCACCACCTTGGTATCTCCCCGAACCAGTGAAGCCCCGATCAATGAACTTCCTCATGGTGCTCCACTCCTTTAGTCAGTTGCCGGAGAAATCCCCACTGCGGCTGGAAAATAGCAAAACCAAAGGGTTATTCACAAGTGGTATACAGGGTAAAAGGAGGCAATATAAAACAAAGTTTTACCGGTTTGTGGTCGAATTCTTGGAGCGCAAAGCATTCACTACTGTTTTCCTCTACCCGGAAGCCACTGATCTTTCGTCTCTCTTGAGGAGCCTCCACTTCGGCAGCTGCAACGTGAGGTCCCACCTGTAGACTTACCAGTTAGAAAACGGCCAAAACATGACAAGGATAAAGAAGGAAGATGCATACCACTCGAGGAGCCAAACGGCTAAGGTAACGTTGGAACTCTTCGTCGAATTGATCCTGGGGAGCGTTGTGCACGAAATCGTCAAATGCTTGACCCCGGACTAGATCCCACAAAATGGCCGGATCAACTCAAATCTTTGTACTGGAGGATCTAGGGGAATGAGGCCAGGGTAACCTCCCAAAATCTGCCTCGAGGCTCTTTCCTCTAAATACCACACATAGCCGTAAGGCCCATCAATTAAGAGGCGAAGACGGGTGTCGTGTTCCACCCGATCCAGAGGTTGTGGTAGCCCTCTGACGTCGAAATCGGCCCAAGGACGCCAATTTATTTGATCCTGCAAGAAGAAGGATACATTTAAACATGGCATGTCGAAGAAAATAGAAAAGGCGTGAAGGAGTAAGGAGATACCGGCTGCAAGTTATCCAAAATGCCGCGAATGAGGTCGAGAGCCCTCGACTTGTACTTCTTATCATGTATGCCCTCAATAGTCCATTGTTCAGCAGCTGGCACTGTTTTGTTCTTCTTTGAGCGAATTCCCAGGGCCAAGATATACTCATATGCCCACGACTGCATGCACAATATGTCAAACCGGGAATGAAAGATGAATAAGAACATTAGAAAAGAAGGATCGAGCACATACCTCGAGTACCTTCCACAAGGAAGAACCGTACTGGTTGCGAGCCTGGGCTGCATGGAAGTAAACGGGATCCGCATCCAATGAAAGACGGACGCCACGATGGAGCCAATGAGTGAAGTTGGCATAGGCCGCCTTGCCCCAGTTCAGGTTTCGGATATTATCAAAGTTTAGGAGGTTCCGAAACAAGGTTAGGGAAATGTTATCCCCATGGTTGGCAAAGAGCGTGGCAGAGATGATATATGCCAAAAAAAATGAAACGGCGTTGCTCTAGAGGTAGGTTCTGGAAGTTCGCATCGCGAACGGTCATCTCGAAGTGCTTATAAGCAAGGTTAGGGAGACCTTGACGACGCCTCAAACACGCAGACACCAGAGCCAGCAAATCCAGAACTACAGGAGGAACATCTGCGTCGAAGACCACGTCCTGCCCGCCCTAAGGAAGACTGGTGATCATGACAAAATCTTTAGGTGTGACTGTCATCTCACCTACCGGGAAGTGGAATGTGTTAGTGGAATCCCACAACCTCTCCGCCATCGCTCTACCAATAGTGCGAAACGTCCTTTTCTTCCAAGCCTCCAAGCATTTCCAGAAAGGCATGAAGCCCGTCACGGTCAAAGTCTCTTGAACAAAATTCCCTGGGATTGATTTCGCTGCCTTAAGTGGCTCTTTTAAGGCACCAGAAGCTTTCATGTTGTCCTCCTAAGGGTAGAATTTCAAGGCGTCATTGCAAAATGGGGGCTCTAAGTATAATTTCATGGACCCAAGCTGGACCCAGCACGGACACTGGGCTCATAGCCACGACTCAGGAAGCAAACAAGCAAGCCCAAACAACACGGCTCAAACCGTTTCAGCAACAAAATAAAAAATTCTACCATTATTTGAGTCCAAAACCCGCCTAGGGTTTGATTCAAATAGGCCCACAGTTGTGGCCCTTGCAGCGGCCCATTAGAGAAAAAATAAAAAAAACAAAAAAGAGTGCGGGTCAAAACCCGCCTAGGGTTTGACCTCGCCCAGCCCAATTAGGTGGCTCAGAACGAGCAACGGCCCAGTAGGCCTGGAATTAAAACCCGCCTAGGCTTTAATTCCGCCTAATGGGCCGCTACTCGATTAACAGGCCCGAAACACATGTTTTTTTTTTTGGTCCATTTTAGCAAAAAGCGATTTTCGGATATCTTTTCGGTTAAAATGAATTACTCTACATCCTAACATTAATACCTAAATTAGCTAAAAATCGACAAAGTATGAAAAAATAAATTCATGCTTGCTCATTTTTACGCTAAACTAAGTACAAGAGGAAGGTTTAAAGGATTACCTTGCCATGGGAACGGTAAAACCAAGCATAGTTCCAAGGTTCAACAATAAGATCAGAAGGAGCCACTCCATGCTGGGAACAAAGTTGCGTCACGAGGACCGCTCAAGGGGCCAAGCCGCCGCATGCGGAAGAGGAGGATTGCGGTGACCGCGGGGTTGCATCTTTTCAAACCCGAAATTTGCTTTAAGATTTCTTTCATAGAGAGAGAAGTAGTGAGCTAGAGAGATGAGGGAATTGAAGATGTGAAGAAGATGAAAGAAACCCCTTGAATTTATAGAAAGGATGGGTGAGTGTGAGCCACTCGTTTTTGTAACCGCCTCGAGATGCCAAACGCATTTCATTGGTCGAAAATCTAAGAGGTTATCCTTTTGTCACCCAAAAGAGAGGCATGGTGATGTGGCCCCTTTATGATCACAAGTGGGACGGACCCACTTTGATACCTTCACGAGGCAGAAAAAACAAGAAAAAAAAAGGAAAAAAATGCACAAACCCCGCCTAGGTTTTGTGCAGCCCAGAAGACACGGCCCAGAGGGCGCGGTCCTGGCGCGGACGCGGCCCAACAATAATAAAAAAGAGAAAAGCCAAAACCCGCCTAGGGTTCGGCTCAAATAAGCCCACGTTTTCAGCCCACAGTCGGAGCCCACGCTCTGGCTTTGAGACCCGCAGGTAAAAAATCGAATCTCCTTGGTTTTATTTCAATAAAACTAATGTTCGATCTTTTCTCTCATAATTTTCAGGTTGCCGACAATAGGACCGCCATCACCCAGCTACCGCACAGGAGGTTGTTGCCATCATCATTCCTGGCCATCGGTAGAGTTTCGATGCTGTCCTAACCTTCGGGCCATCGGCAGAGTTTCGATGCAGTCCCAAACTCCGAGCCATCGGCATTGTGCCCGATGAAGTCTCGACCCCCAAGGCCATCAGCAACGCGCTTGATGAAGTCCTTCGACATCAAAAATGCCAACCAATATGAAGCAACACTGGGAAAGAGTGGAAGCGACACCGGGAAAGACTGGAAGCGACACCGGGAAAGACTGGACCCCATATGAAACGACACCGGGAAAGACTAGAATCGACACTGGGAAAGACTAGAAAAATCCATCAACCATCAGCATCATGTAGAGCATCATTCTTGCTCGAGATCATCTCAAAGGAGGCGTATGTCGCCCGCAACCTCGACGCAGGACTCAGTTTCCAAGCATCAAATCAAGCTTTGCAAACCAAAGTCATATCCTCAGACTACTTTGACCTTCGTCCTAGTCGGAATCGATCAAAGTGGGGGCTCTCTGTAGACACCGGAATTTGTACCGGTATAAAACCCGACTCAACAAAAATATACAAGCCCAAAATATATCCGAAATAATTGTTAAAACCCAAAGGGGTTTTATTTTTTTTATTCAGAGCCCATACAGAAGACGCAGGCTAGGCGCGCGCCTCGGCCCAGAACGAATAAAACCCGCCTAGGGTTTGATCCGGCCCAGAAATAATCAAACCCCGTCTAGGGTTTGATTGAGTTTGCACGCGACGTCGTTTTACGCCAGGTCAGCGATCCGTGTGACGAAAATTGTTATACCCCGCCTAGGCTTTGGTGATTTTAGCGCCAAAAATTTCTACATGCATGCAATTGCAATCCCCTGATTTTTGCCCACGTGGTTGACTTTGCCCCTTGACCCCATATACCCCGCCTAGGCTTTGGAATAAAATGACTTGATTTTTGGGGTATGTCCCCCACCATTTCCTCCAAAAGCCATACTCCTCCACCTATAAATACCCCCTCCATTCCACCTCCATTTCATCAACAACTCCCACAAAAAATCATCTCTCACCAACAACAATCATATTCCCACTCTCTCAAATTCTCTTCTTAACTCTATCCTTCCATTATCACCATAATCACATAACCATCCATACCACACTTCTCTTAAACCATCCACATTTCTCATCCGAGTTTTAAATCAAGGGGCAACTAAAGGGATCAAGTTCGGCGCCGTCACACCTTAAGCAAGGTTCGATTCTTTTGTTTAAATTATTGTATTTAATCATGTAATTCTTTAATTCCATGCTTGCACATTGATTTTGTAAAATAAAATCGCATTGTTTTTATATTGCATGTTCTCGAATAATAATTCCGCGAAATTAATCAAACTTCTGCCCGCTCTCTTTCTTTTCAATGTTGATTTTAGTAGAGTCTGTTTTTTTAACAGGAGAATTCGAGAGTTCTTATAACTCTCGAATTCGTAACATTACCCCCGAATCTAGAAATCGGGTTCGTAGACTGGAGTCTTTCTTTTATTTTATGGTTTGTCGATTTCCTAAAATCGGTTGGCGACTCTTTAAACTTTTTTTTATAAATTCGTTTAATCATTTAAAATATTCGATTTCTTACACAAAATTAATTTCATAAAATGATTGAATTTTTGTTCAAATGATAAAAATGGCCTTGGTTCATAGAGAAAATGGCTAGAAATTATTAAAACCTAGGAGGGTTTTAATAATTTCCACCAGTTATCTCTTTGGGCCTGGAAGCAAGAGGACCGACCCAGAATTCGTCAAACCCTAGGCGGGCTTTGACAAATTTTGATGGTCCGCTCGCTTGGGCCATGACTTGTCAATTGGGCTGAAATTAAGTTATTTGGGATTATTTTTGTGTGATTCCCGGATAATTTAAATAATAAAAAATGAGTTTGTAAATAAATAAAGTTTCATCACCCCGAAAATGAATTTCGAAAATTAAAAATCTCCTTATTTAAGGATTAAGAAACCTTAGTCGGCTCCCGATCACAAAGGTAGCGCATCCGAGGAAAACATTTCCCCCGAACGGGGAGGGATTTTTTAGGGTCCTACAGATTGGCGACTCTACTGGGGACTTAAACTTTAAAAAGAGGGTAAAACTTGAAAAAATCAAATTGATTTGAAAGTGCAAAAGAGAGAAGTTAATTTATTTCACGCTATTAATATTCCTGTTAGGCATCCATTGCATACCGGGCCACTAATCGGGTCTTTTGATACGTTAGCACAAAGGCGACGGTTTAGGTTACCTAGGATTTCCCTTGAGAGAGGGAGGCCACTACTATGGGGATGAACTCTACATCTCTAAGCATTTGGTCGCTCCTCTCCCGATGTCACAGTCCGAGAGCTTCCTTGAAGTTCTTTAAGAAATACCCTAACTGTTTACCTTATGGTATGCAGAACCGGAGCGAACGCATGCGGTAGGCTATATACCCAACCCTAAAAGTCCATGAATTTAGAGCCTTGGTTTAGGGTGCCCCTTCATGTGTGTGCTATGTGCTATGTGTATCCTTCCCCTTTTCTTGTCTTTTTTGTAAAGAGTCGACCCTAGTTTTGAGGTTTTGTTCTAGTCCATATAAAATTCATTGGGTTGAGAAAATGATTATTTATTAGTTAATATAATTAACTCAAAGGCATTTTGGTTAGCCCAAGTGGAAGGGCCCATTTATGTTTGAAAGTTAATTATCTTAATTGATAAATAAAAATTGACTCACCTTTGATGATATTATATGACCTTCTATGAAATTCTCTCAACAAAGGTCCAAAAAATAATAATTAAAAAGTCTAACAAAGTTAATGGATAGCGTCTTAGACTGCATAATAGTCACTAGGCTTGAGTAAATTAATTTATTGATTTAATTAATAAGTCCATCATATTTATGGCCGGCCTGTTGTTAGGCCTAACCGTATTGGATTTGTCAATGAAAACCTATAAATTAATTATGCTCGCTTATTGTTGGCTTTATCCAGTACTCTACAATATCCGTTTTCCCGAGTAAAAAAAAAAGGTGGGTCGTCGGTCTTGTTGAACATTATTCTAGTTCGCATAATAGCCAATACAGTTTGAGCTGTCTGAGTTGTTGGGCCAGGTTATGGATTCTCCTTAAAACGGTCTGCCAATGGATTGGGCCCATTCGAATTGAGAAACACTGACTGTAGGCTGCCAACTTATGACTCGCTAAGTTGACTTTATTCGGCCCTTTATAGTGTTCTGTTTTTTTAGGTACATATAGAGTTAGATCATGCGCTCCCAAAAAGTGGGTGAGTCCGCGGTGTCAGCATGCATGTGTCAAGGATCATATAGGTCATTTAGGTCATGCATGCATCGGGTAGAACATGTCGGAGAATGTCATCGAGTGTCCTAACTTTGAATTTCTATCCAGGCATCATTGGTGATCGACTCCGAGCCCGCATTCGAGATCCACGAACAGGCCGTTTGGTTCCAAATCCTCGCTACGATCCGTCTGCCACCAGTGACAGTATCATATCTGAAGAACAATTTCAAGAGATCCCGGTCCAGAGCACCGAAGCCAACATCACGAAGCATTTCGATGAAATCCACACCAAAATGCAGGGTCTGGTATTTGCTAATACTTTAGAGCAAGAGCAGAAGGTAGGGAAGAGGCTAAATGAGCAGCAACAAGTGATGGATGGCATACTGCAAGCCATTACTAAGATCAATACCAAACTGGGGTTAAATGATGAGGAAGACGACGAAGAAATACAGGGATATGAGTCCGAGCCGGAAATCATCAAGACATCTTCAGATTCTGGAGGAATTGGGATATCCAAAACCAATGTCGATACTCCCGAGGCATCTAAACTCATGAAAGATCATGCTGTTAAGGCCCTCGAACAAAAATTAGAAAGCCTTACCAAAGCAATGAGCATTGTACCGGCTTTTGCTGACAAATATTTGGAAGTGCTATTACCTGTTCAACCAATTCTGAAGGTTGCTGATAAAGTTGAGGTACCGAACATCAGGTTCAAACCCTCTGAGAATCCAATTCATCACATTGAAGAGTTCATGAGGCTAGCACCACTAAACCGACCGACGCCACTTATACTCATCGCTTCCCATCCACTCTAGATGGCGAAGCCAAGGTGCGGTATCATGCTTTACCACCTCGAACCAAGACTGATTGGAATGAACTGTTCAAAGCGTTCATCAGTCACTACAGTAGAATCAAGAGGAAGCAGGCTACGGTAGATGACTTGACCACCATGAAGCAACGCGATGACGAATCCTTCTTGGATTACTTTGAGAGATGGCACACCAAGTTGTCTCACATCAATGAGACGATTCCTCTTCGCCTACAGCTATCTACTTTCAAGCAAGGGCTAAAAAGCAGTTTATCCAAGCACTTGGGATACCACGTCATCAAAGATTTTGACTATTTGAAAGACATCTGGGTCCAACTAGAGACGATGCATAATGATAAGACTGCTTCGCCTGAATGGAAAGGGTCTAGTTCCAACAGGAGGGCCACTAGTGCGCCTAGCCACCCTCCTAAGATCATGGAAACTAACTCTATCCAGCGCAAGGGGCCTTTCATACCGAAGTACGAGACTTACACACCGTTGGATGTCTCTTACTCACAAGCTCTTGATCGATTGGTCAAGAAGGGTTTTTTGGTCCTACCTTTGCCAAGGGAAGAATCAGCCACAAAAGGAAAGAATTTGGATCAATTCTGCCAGTACCATCATTGCCGAGGACATGATACTGAGAAATGCTGGTCTCTCAAGATCAAAATAGAGGACACGATAAGGGACGGGACACTGCCCATGCCAAAAGCTGCTCAAAAGCCTAACAATCAAAGTAACCCTACGCCCGAGCATACCAACGCTATCTTTCATGAAGTCTGTAGCTTTGATCTTTCCACTTTGATTGTTGAAACGGGTCAACCTATCCCCAAGATATTCGACTTTCATGAAGACCTCTTCATTCATGGTTTTTGGGATAGCGACGACGACGAGCAACATGAATACTCTAAGGCAGAACGGATGGAGCCAGATGAGCCAACGTTAGATGATGTAGCATTTCTCACTCGATCAGGCCTCCATAACAACAGGAACGCCACCACCCCAGTGGCTGTTTCTAGTCCTACCCCAACGGTAACCAACGACAATCATGTCCCGCCTGAAGATCCTCTTCTTACACAACTCAAGAAAACCAAGGCTGAAGTTACCATCTGGCAATTGATTTGTACCTCACAGGCACACAGACAGAAGATGATGGACGCTCTTACTGCATTAACATTATCTCCCACGACAACTCCTGAATCTTTAGTCGCCCATGTGACTACTCAGCAAGAGGCTATCACCTTTGGGATTGAAGATCACCCTCAAGGAGGGGCATCCCACAACAAAGCACTATACCTCACAGTGAAATGTTCCAACAAGACTATCCCTTTAGTTTTGGTCGACAATGGCTCAGCTGTGAATGTATGCCCTTGGAGGACGGCACCGAAATTGGGAGTCCAACAACAACACTTGGCTCAAAACGGTGTCCAGCTTGGGGCTTATGACAATTCCCCTCGGAAGTCGGTTGGGTCCATAATATTACCTATTACTGCAGGCAGCATTACCCGGAATGTGGAATTCGTAGTGCTGGACATTCCAGCCTCCTTCAATCTGTTGCTAGGGAGACCATGGCCTCATGAGTGCAATGCCATAGCATCTACCTTACACCAGAAGGTAAAGATGTTGGTCCAAGGACAGGTCATCACCATCTCGGGAGAATCCATCAATGCTGTCTTCGCTCCCAAGCAAGCAACCCTTGAGGTAGAACATAATTCTATGGACGAAGAACTTCACAACTTTGAGCTTGTGGCAACTTTGAGCCAGAATGAAGCTTCCTTTGACTTCGATCCCTACTCAAACCCTAAAGTGCATGCAATACTCAGGAAACAAGGACACTTCCCTGGAATGTCGCTAGGAAGGAACCCGAAAAACAAGATTCCTCCCGTGTTCAAGACATTTAAACAGAAGGGCAGATTTGGCTTAGGGTACAAGTCAACTGAAAAGGAAGTTAAGCTCGCTAAGGTAGCCATGGCTGAACAAAAGAGGATGGACAATCCACCTACCTTGTTCCAAATGAAGCCCTATCCACTCACTCTGAATGGGCATGCAGTTCGTTAGGGAAGGTGATGACGTCCCTTACTATGGGTTACCTGAACCATACTACTTGAAGAACAAGGCAGTTCAAGTTGCTGGGTTAGAGGTTTTCAATGACTGTACCATTAATATGGCTACTGTTTTTATCCCCGCTCGGGACAAACAACCACCATAGGAATGGACTCATCTTGCTGGAAGAAACATGTTTGGCATGCTGTTTGGGCAAGAAGCTGCTAAGGAAGAACCTGAAGCTGACGTTGTTATTGCTGCATTATCCAACCCAAGCTTTGATCTAAGTCTTATGATCACTGAAGAAGAAGAAGTCAAGGCGGTCTCATGGGTCGACGCTGAGAAGAATAGCTTTGTTTTTTCTATAGGAGAGTCTGTTCCTATAGACATAGAGTCTGGTCCTAAGAGTCTAGAGTAGACCTGTCAATTCGGTTGGGCGGGCGGTTTCGGATCGGTCGTATATCGGGTTCGGGTAAATACGGGTCGGGTGTATTTCGGGTTCGGGAAAATACGGGCGGTATATTTCGGTTTCGGGTCAACCCAACGGGTTATGATTGCGATATTTTTCCGCTTTTCCTTTAAAAAAAATGGTCTCTAAATACTACTTTTTGTACAATATACATAATAAAATATGATTATCTTCTAGTAACGATAGATTATTGTAACTATTTTAACTTAAATCAGAAAAATAACAAATAAATAAGTTGCGCTTATAGTTTAACATTAAAAATTACAAAGAAAAATCACAAATTCTAATAAAGTTGAACTTAAAAAATTAATTTTTCGGGTCAATTAGGCGGGTCGGGTTTGACCCGCTAATTTTCGGGCTCGGTATACTTCGGGTTTAGTTGAAAAAATCGTGTTCAAAACCCAGAAATTTCGGGTGGGTTCGGGTCGGGTTATCGGGTCGGGTCAGAAACTGCCAGGTCTAGTCTAGAGTCAAGTGAGTCTGGTATCGAGTCTGCTAGTGATGTACTCATTTCTGCATTCAATAAAATGAACCTTTCTGCTTACTCTGATTCTTCTTTCCCCTCTTCCCTGAACTGCTGCGCTAATAATAATCTGGAATTTAATGAACCCTTAAAAGAATTTTCTAATGAACATGAGCATAAGATGGCAGTGTTGGAAGACACTATCACCATAAATGTGGGCACAGAAGAACAACCTAGGGAGTTGAAGTTAGGTAGTTCACTCACAACAGAAGAACGGGTGGCATTTACAGAGCTTCTCCAAGAGTTTGTGGATGTATTCGCATGGTCTTACGAGGACATGCCGGGGATTGACAGGGAAATTGCGGAGCACGCCATACCTTTGCTCCCCGATGCAAAACCGGTGCGACAAAAGGCTAGGAGGATCAAACCTGAATGGGCTAAGAAAATTGAAGAAGAGGTGATCAAGGAGCTTAACGCTAAGTTTATCAAAGCAGTCCAATACCCTGAATGGATTGCTAACATTGTCCCAGTACCCAAGAAAGATGGGAAGGTGTGCATGTGTGTGGACTTCCGAGACCTTAACAAGGCTAGTCCCAAGGATAGTTTCCCTCTATCTCACATCGATGTATTAGTGGATAACACTTGCGGGCATGAACTCTTATCTTTTATGGATGGATATGCTGGTTACAATCAAATAAAAATGGCAGAAGAAGATATGGAAAAGACTTCCTTTACCACACCATGGGGTACGTACTGTTATGTCGTCATGCCTTTCGGTCTCAAAAATGCCGGGGCAACATACCAGCGAACTGCCAATACTCTACTTCATGACATGATGCACGTCGAAGTAGAAGTTTATGTTGATGACATGATTGTTAAGTCCAAGACAAGGGAGGGTCATATTCCCAACCTCCGGAAGTTCTTTCTGCGACTGCGCAAATACAAGATGCGACTCAACCCTGCAAAGTGCACCTTCAGTGTTACCCTTGGGAGGCTACTAGGTTATGTGGTCAGCCAACGGGGCATTGAAGTTGATCCTTCAAAGATCAAGGCTATCCAACAGTTACAACCACCTAAGACAGAAAAGGAGATAAGAGGATTTTTGGGACGTATCCAGTACATCAGCAGGTTCATTTCAAAGCTCACCATGACCTGCGAACCTTTGTTCAAGAAGCTAAAGAAAGGAAGCAAAGTAGAATGGAACGATCAATGTCAAGCTGCTTTTGAGAAAATCAAGGAATATTTGCAACATCCTCCAGTTCTCATGCCACCAGTACCAGATCAGCCTCTACTCCTTTACCTTACAGTGACTAGCTCAGCAATGGGGGCTGTGCTAGCTCAAAAGGTAAACGGTCAAGATAGCGCCATCTACTACCTGAGCAAGAAGTTCCTAGACTACGAAAGTCGATATGCAGACATAGAGAAAATGGCTCTCGCATTAGTTTGGGCCACCGAGAAGCTGAGGCACTACATGCTCTCACACACAATGTATGTAATAGCTGAGAACAATCCCATCAAATTCATCATGGAGCAACCAACCATCAATAATCGCATTGCTCGATGGGTAGTCATGCTTTCTGAGTTCAATCTTCAAAATTTACCTCAGAAATCAATTAAAGGGCGGGTTGTTTCAGATTTTCTGGCTGCTTCACCATCACAAGAACCTCCAAGCGCTCACTTGGAATTCCCAGACGAAGACGTGTTCTTAACTGATGAGGTTACTTAGGAGATGTATTTTGATGGAGCTTCTAATCAAATGGGTTGTGGAATAGGAGTACTGTTAATATCTCCAGAAGGTGCAAATGTCCCTGTATCTGTAAAATTGGATTTTGATGCCACTAACAATGCAGCGAAGTGTGAAGCATGCATCAAAGGCCTACAAGCTGCCTTGGCTTTAGGAATACGCCACATAAATGTCTTTGGAGACTCTAGCCTCATCATTAACCAAGCCAAGAACGCATGGAAAGTTCGAAGTGAATGCCTTTTAGCTTATCTGCAGAAGCTTTTGGGATTGGCTGACCAATTTGAGAAGATCAATTTCCAATACCTTTCTAGGGATCACATCGAACTGGCCGATGCCTTGGCCAAGTTATCTTCAATGATATCAATCCCATTGGGCACGCTCCAGCTACCTGTAATTGTAGGGCGACAGTCTATACTCGCATATGTATGTGCGATGGAAACACAAGATGATGAGACTGATGAATGGTTTCTTGACATATACAATTTCCTTTGGAAGGGAGAATATCCAGCAGAGTTAGATGCTTGAGGACAACGAGCGATTAGGGCTTCAGCAGCACAATACTACTTGATCCAAGATCGTTTATACAAGAAGTCACCTACAGGCATCAATTTGTTTTGTATCGATGCCAAAAGTGCAAAGGAAGTTATGGCTACTGTACACGGAGGAGAGTGTGGGCCTCACATGAATGGGCACATGCTAGAAAAGAAGATTCAAAGGGCTGGTTACTATTGGACCACTATGGAAGCAAACTGCTTGAATTTCGTTCGGAAATGTCACAAATGCCAGGAGTATGCCAATCTGCAACATCAACCTCCTTCATATCTGACAACATTGACCTCTCCATGGCCATTCTCGGTATGGGGTATTGACATCATTGGCAAAATACACCCAACCGGAACAGGAGGACATGAATACATTTTGGTCGCTATTGATTACTTCACTAAGTGGGTAGAGGCAGCCTCCTTTGCCAAGCTCACATCTAAGCACGTGGCCAAATTCATCCTTTAGAACATTATATGCCGATACGGAGTACCTCATGAGATCATCAGCGATAATGGGAGTCATTTTCGAAAGGAAGTAGAAGTTTTTCTCACCAATTACAAAATTCAGCATCATCGGTCTTTACCTTACCGACCCCAAACCAATGGAGCTGTAGAAGCGGCCAATAAAACGGTGGCAGGAATCACTAAGAAGATGGTTGTCACTTACAAGCATTGGCCTGCCAAGTTAGCATTTGCCTTATGGGGATACCGAACCTCAATTCGAACTGCCACAGGAGCAACACCATATTCATTGGTGTATGGGATGGAAGCAGTCCTGCCAATCGAGTTAGCAATCCCATCATTACGAATAGTGGCAGAAAGCCAATTGCCAGAAGCAGAATGGGCTAGGGCAAGTTTCGAGGAGTTAATGTTGATGGATGAAAGGCGATTAAGGGCGTTGCATAATGTTCAGGTATATCAGAATAGAATTACTCGCGCCTTTAATAAGAAGGTGAAAAGTCGTTCACTTCAAGAAGGTGATCTAGTGCTTAAGGAAATGAGGGCACCAATACAAGACCCAAGGGTAAAGTTTGCACCTAATTGGAAAGGTCCTTATATGATTAAGGAAATTTTACCGGGAAGAGCGGCTCGGCTTGCCACTATGGATGGAGAAGATGTGATTCAACCAACAAATTTGGATCAGCTTAAGAGATATTATGCTTAATATAGGCAAGCAACTGAAAAACCAATTTTCAGACACTTGGTTAATATTCGATTTATGCTCATAAAAGAAGGAAAGATAAAGTTGCAAGGACACAATAATTGTAAACAATACTTCTTCTTTTATTAATGATCAAAATGCAAGTACACTGCTTTTAAATAAGAAAATTCAAAAGGGCGTAATTAAATAAAAGATTATTCTAGCAAAGTAGTTTAGTTCCTTCGCTTCCACCCATCTTCTAGTCTTGTTTCACCTTCTCTACGTCGCCAGTAGTCTCATGATCAATCTCCATGTCTTTAGACTTGTTTGGGTCCGTCTCTTTGTTTTTAGGCTTATAGGCTCGCCTATGTGACTTTCGCGTCTCCACCCACGGACCAAGTCGGTCCTTTGCCGTCACCCTTGCACCAAGACGATCCTTGATTGTAGAGCGAGGACCCAGTCTGTCCTTCATGGATGCCCGACTTCTTAGCGCTTCTCCAGCATGGCGAGACTCAATAGCCGCAATTAACCATCCGTGATATTCCGCGTCAGCAATCCCTGATATATGTGCCTTGGATGGAGCCTTGAGGGTCGGTCTTCTTGCCTAATATTTCAACCAAGACTCTATCACCGAGCCACGAAACTTCAGCCGCTAGGGGGCTTCACATAGTCGTCCGGGGATGGTCTGTTTGCGGCCCATTTGTCGCAATACCCACTCCGGGAAGTAGAAGGTCATGTGAGTTAGGCCGGCAATACACACATAAGAGTTTCGATAGTCACAGGTCACATATTCAGGAACGTGCCACCACTCGATTCACCACGAGATGTCACAAGGCTCTTTCAGGAAGGCAATCCATTCAGTTACCGATCGGAGCTCGGTATATTGACGCTTCCTTTGACAGAAATTTGCGAGCGCCGAAGGGTTACGAGGGACTTCGATAAGGACCAAATGCTCCATCAGCCAAATCTGCCCAAATCAGTTAGCACGGGTTACAATTGCATACCAATTATTCCCAAACTAACGAAAAAAAAAGAAAAAAAAATCTCAAAACCCGCCTAGGGTATGCAGGAAGTAGGCATTTTCTTTGAAAAAACAAGAGAAGAAGTGTACCTGAAGAAGTAGGGAGCTCCCACGAAGCTGGAATTCTGGATCCGGATCATCCAAGCCCATCATGGTTTCCGCTAGCATCAATGGCACCGGATTAAAACCTCGAGCCATGTCTTCCACGATCTGAATTAGGCCCGCCGGCCCGGTTCTTCGCCCACCATGATAAAAGCAGAATTCCCCAAGAAGGCATAATACGAGTGCTTGCACTCGTATCACGGGACCATATTCCAATGTGTCAGGCGATCGAAAGAATTCGACAATGGTTTGGAAATGTACCTTATCGCCGAATAATGCGCTTCCTATGACCCGGTTCGGAAGGCATAACAATTCCTTGTATTGTTTGGTGTTATCGGCAACCGTTGGAGGCGATGCCGGCCGCGCAAAATGATTCGTCCCGAGAATGGATGACCACTCTTCAGGAAGTGGGCATAGGTCCTTCAAGGAAAATCGGAAAACGTGGATCTTCGGATCCCAAAAGGCGCTCGCCGCCCGGATAAAGTTATGGTTGACTCTCGCTTGTCGGAGACTTAGCAACTTCGTCAGGCTATATCTCACGAGCTCTTTCTTCTCGTCTCTGGACAGAGTGCTCACTCAAGTAGCAAGTTTCTTCTCGAAGGCCATGACAAGAGGATTTTTTTGTGACTTTTGGAGACTTTTAGATGGAGAATGCAAGAGAAGAAGATGGGTGATGATTACATATACAAGAGTAAGGTATTTATACACCTACATCAAGGATCAAAATGGAGCAAATCGGCCAGAAGCAATCACATAGCCGTTATTTTTCATATCCCATGATTCAAGCCTTTCTTCAACGGCTAGCAAAAAAAAAAAAAAGAAAAAAAAGATTATAACCCGCCTAGGGTATAATCTTAGCGACTCAAAGACGCTGTATGAGCGCTGTCGCTTTAGCCCAAACCCGCCTAGGGTTTGGGCGATCCAGGCCCTTTTTTTTCAGCTCCCGCGGCCCATCTACGCAAGGATTTATTTTGGCCTCTCTGTTTGGGTTTAAACTGGCCCATTTGTGTATTTTTGATGTTCCAGGTTCTATTATCGGCCTAATGATGTTCGGTTCTGAAATTTTTGCTTGAGCTATCTCTGACACTTAAGTTTTGTTCTTTTTTATTTTATTTTCTTTTTAGGGAAGCGGGATTAATTGGAATTAATCGCATCATATAGAAAAATAATTTGAAATTGCATTAAATAAAAGCGTCCAGTTGTGCATACACCAAGTTTGAGTCTTGCATAAAATAAAAAATATATTACAAAGAGTCCTGCATAAAAAGAGAGTCTTGCATTGCGTAATAAAAAAAGAGGATAAAAAAAAAGAGAGAGACTTGCATTGCATAGAAATGATCACCACAGGGAACCGAAATCGCCGCTGTCCTCCGCCAAGTTGCCCCCTGCATTTGAATCTCCTGCATTGGAAGCGCCGGCTGTGCCGAAGTAGGTATCCCAATAATAATAATCAGGCCCGGGAGTAGTCTGCACAGGAGGTGATGGCCCAGTCAAGGGCATTTTCGAAGGATGCACACTCGACGGCGAAGACAAAGAGTGTTCCTGCGAAGTAGCCAGCCAGGAATGATCATGAACCTGCCATTCAGCAGAGGGAGTAGGCCATACCGGGCCAGTTCCATAGCCGAGGACGGGCCAACCAAAAGAAGCAGATCCGCCCAGCCAAGAGTGCTGAGGCACAGTCCACTCTTGGGAACCAGTGGGCCATGACGAACCCATCTCGGGAGCAAGGATAGGCCATCCTGTAGAACTAAAACCAAATGATGAAGCATCATAAGGAGCAGGGCGCGAAGTAGCGTCATCCGCTAGGGCCTGACCGCCAGTATACCCTACGGATGCACCTGAATCGCGGTCCCTCACTACCATTTCACGACCACGACGAGCAGAGCGCACTGAAGCCGAGGTGTGACGAGAAGGAGGAGGCCGGTAGGTGGCGCTCGATTCAGAAGCATCCTCCACCCAGTAAGGATGAGGCTGAGCATCACCATATCCGGTGCTGTGATATGACCCACCATGACATAGTGGTTCCTCCAAGGACATTTGAACCATGTCCTCTTCCATGCTCGGAGGACGACGACCTTTGCTACCGAACCTGCTACGATGGGATCCGGTGGAATGTTGACCTTTGATCAGAATGCCTTTGCCCCGACCGTCTGGTACAGCTGCTAGAGGAGGACGAGAAGACCCTCCAACTTCTTCCCGAGATCGACCTCGAGTGGAATATTCCCCAACTGAAGAGCGATGTGGGGGCTTGGTACGAGGAGCGCTTGCAGTGGAACAACGAGGCGGCTCTCTGGGAACGGATTCAGCATCGGCCTCCATATCAGCCCGTCTAGCAACACCACCTTGGTATCTCCCCGAACCAGTGAAGCCTCGATCAATGAACTTCCACATGGTGCTCCACTCCTTAGTCAGTTGCCGGAGAAATCCACACTGCGGCTGGAAAATAGCAAAACCAAGGGGTCATTCACAAGTGGTATACAGGGTAAAAGGAGGCAATACAAAACAAAGTTTTACCGGTTTGTGGTCGAATTCTTGGAGCGCAGAGCATTCACTACTGTTCTCTACTACCAGGAAGCCACTCATCTTTCGTCTCTCTTGAGGAGCCTCCACTTCGGCAGCTGCAGCATAAGGTCCCAGCTGTAGACTTACCAGTTAGAAAACGGCCAAAACATGACAAGGGTAAAGAAGGAAGATGCATACCACTCGAGGAGCCAAACGGCTAAGGTAACGTTGGAACTCTTCGTCGAATTGATCCTGGGGAACGTTGTGCACGAAATCGTCAAATGCTTGACCCAGGACTAGATCCCTCAAAATGGCCGGATCAACTCAAATCTCTGTACTGGAGGATCTAGGGGAATGTGGCCAGGGTAACCTCCCAAAATCTGCCTCAAGGCCCTTTCCCCTAAATACCACACATAGCCGTAAGGCCCTTCAATTAAGAGGCGAAGACGGGTGTCGTGTTCCACCCGATCCAGAGGTTGTGGTAGCCCTCTGATGTCGAAATCGGCCCAAGGACGCCAATTTATTTGATCCTGCAAGAAGAAGGATACATTTAAACATGGCATGTCGAAGAAAATAGAAAAGGCGTCAGGAGTAAGGAGATACCGGCTGCAAGTTATCCAAAATGCCGCGAATGAGGTCAAGAGCCCCCGACTTGTACTTCTTATCATGTATGCCCTCAATAGTCCAGCGTTCAGCAGCTGGCACTGTTTTGTTCTTCTTTGAGCGAATTCCCAGGGCCAAGATATACTCATATGCCCACGACTGCATGCACAATATGTCAAACCGAGAATGAAAGATGAATAAGAACATTAGAAAAGAAGGATCAAGCACATACCTCGAGTACCTTCCACAAGGAAGGACCGTACTGGTTGCGAGCCTGGGCTGCATGGAGGTAAACAGGATCCGCATCCAATGAAAGACGGACGCCACGACGGAGCCAATGCATGAAGTTGGCATAGGCCGCCTTGCCCCAGTTCAGATTTCGGATATTGTCAAAGTTGAGGAGGTTCCGAAATCAGGTTAGGGAAATGTTATCCCCATGGTTGGCAAAGAGTATGGCAGAGATGATATATGCCATAAAAATGAAACGGCGTTGCTCTAGAGGTAGGTTCTGGAAGTTCGCATCGCGAACGGTCATCTCGAAGTGCTTATAAGCAAGGTTAGGGAGACCTTGACGACGCCCCAAACACGCAGACACTGGAGCCAGCAAATCCAGAACTACAGGAGGAACATCTGCGTCGAAGACCACGTCCTGCCCGCCCCAAGGAAGACCGATGATCTTGACAAAATCTTTAGGTGTGACTGTCATCTCACCTACCGGGAAGTGGAATGTGTTAGTGGAATCCCACAACCTCTCCGCCATCGCTCTACCAATAGGGCGAAACATCCTTTTCTTCCAAGCCTCCAAGCATTTCCAGAAAGGCATGAAGCCCGTCGCGGTCAAAGTCTCTTGAACAAAATTCCCTGGGATTGATTTCGCTGCCTTAAGTGGCTCTTTTAAGGCACCAGGAGTTTTCAGGTTGTCCTCCTAAGGGTAGAATTTCAAGGCGTCATTGCAAAATGGAGGCTCTAAGTATAATTTCATGGACCCAAGCTGGACCCAGCACGGACACTGGGCTCATAGCCACGGCTCATGAAGCAAACAAGCAAGCCCAAACAACACGGCCCAAACCGTTTCAGCAACAAAATAAAACATTCTACCATTATTTGAGTCCAAAACCCGCCTAAGGTTTGATTCAAATAGGCCCACAGCAGCGGCCCTTGCAGCGGCCCGGCAGAGAAAAAATAAAAAAAAACAAAAAAAAGCGCGGGTCAAAACCCGCCTAGGGTTTGACCTCGCCCAGCCCAATTAGGCGGCTCAGAACGAGCAATGGCCCGGTAGGCCTGGAATTAAAACCCACCTAGGCTTTAATTTCGCCTAATGGGCCGCTACTCGATTAACAGGCCCGGAACACATGTTTGTTTTTTTTTTTGGTCCATTTTAGCAAACAGCGATTTTCGGATATCTTTTCGGTCAAAATGAATTACTCTACATCCTAACATGAATACTTAAAATAGCTAAAAATCGACAAAGTATGAAAAAATAAATTCATGCTTGCTCATTTTTACGCTAAACTAAGTACAAGAGGAAGGTTAAAAGGATTACCTTGCCATGGGAACGGTAAAACCAAGCGTGGTTCCAAGGTTCAACAATAAGATCAAAAGGAGCCACTTCCATGTTGGAAACAAAGTTGCGTCACGAGGACCGCTCATGGGGCCAAGCCGCCGCATGCGGAAGAGGAGGATTGCGGTGACCGCGGGGTTGCATCTTTTCAAACCCGAAACTTGCTTCAAGATTTCTTTCTAGAGAGAGAAGTAGTGAGCTAGAGAGATGAGGGAATTGAAGATGTGAAGAAGATGAAAGAAACCCCTTGAATTTATAGAAAGGATGGGTGAGTGTGAGCCACTCGTTTTTGTAACCGCCTCGAGATGCCAAACGCATTTCATTGGTCGAAAATCTAATAGGTTATCCTTTTGTCACCCAAAAGAGAGGCATGGTGACGTGGCCCCATTATGACCACAAGTGGGACGGACCCACTGGATACCTTCACGAGGCAGAAAAAAAAAGAAAAAAAAGGAAAAAAATGCACAAACCCCGCCTAGGTTTTGTGCAGCCCAGAAGACACGGCCGAAAGGGCGCGGTCCAGGTGCGGACGCGGCCCAACAATAATAAAAAAGAGAAAAGGCAAAACCCGCCTAGGGTTCGGCTCAAATAAGTCCACGTTTTCAGCCCACAATCGGAGCCCACGCTCCGCCTTTGCGGCCGCAGGTAAAAAATCGAATCTCCTTGGTTTTATTTCAATAAAACTAATGTTCAATCTTTTCTCTCATAATTTTCAGGTTGCCGACAATAGGACCGCCATCACCCAGCTACCGCACAGGAGGTCGCTGCCATCATCATTCCGTGCCATCGGTAGAGTTTCGATGCAGTCCTAACCTTCGGGCCATCCACAGAGTTTCGATGAAGTCCCAATCTTCGAGCCATCGACATTGTGCCCGATGAAGTTTCGACCCCCAAGGCCATCAGCAACGCGCCTGATGAAGTCCTTCGGCATCGAAAATGCCAACCAATATGAAGCGACACCGGGAAAGACTGGAAGCGACACCGGGAAAGACCAGAAGCGACACCGGGAAAGACTGGAAGCGACACCGGGAAAGACTGGAAGTGACACCGGGAAAGACTGGACCCCATATGAAACGACACCGGGAAAGACTGGAATCGACACTAGGAAAGACTAGAAAATTCCATCAACCATCAGCATCATGTAGAGCATCATTCTTGCTCGAGATCATCTCAAAGGAGGCATATGTCGCCCGCAACGTCGACGCAGGACTCAGTATCCAAGCATCAAATTAGGCTTTGCAAACCAAAGTCATATCCTCAGACTACTTTGACCTTCGTCCTAGTCGGACTCGATCAAAGTGGGGGCTCTCTGTAGACACCGGAATTTGTACCGGTATAAAACCCGACTCACCAAAAATATACAAGCCCAAAATATATCCGAAATAATTGTTAAAACCCAAAGGGGTTTTATTTTTTTTATTCACAGCCCACATAGAAGAAGCAGGCCAGGCGCGCGCCTCGGCCCAGAACGCACAAAACCCGCCTAGGGTTTGATTCGGCCTAGAAATAATCAAACCCCGCCTAGGGTTTGATTGAGTTTGCACGCGACGTCGTTTTACGCCAGGTCAGTGATCCGTGTGACGAAAATTGTTATACCCCGCCTAGGCTTTGGTGATGAGCGCCAAAAATTTCTACATGCATGCAATTGCAATCCCCTGATTTTTGCCCACGTGGTTGACTTTGCCCCATGACCCCATATACCCCGCCTAGGCTTTAGAATAAAATGGCTTGATTTTTGGGGTATGTCCCCCACCATTTCCCTCTAAAAGCCATACTTCTCCACCTATATATACCCCCTCCATTCCACCTCCATTTCATCAACAACTCCCAAAAAAAATCATCTCTCACCACCAACAATCATATTCCCACTCTCTCAAATCTCTTCTTACTCTATCCTTCCATTATCACCATAATCACATAACCATCCATACCACACTTCTCTTAAACCATCCACATTTCTCATCCGGGTTTTAAATCAAGGGGCAACTAAAGGGATCAAGTTCGACGCCGTCACACCTTAAGCAAGGTTTGATTCTTTTGTTTAAATTATTGTATTTAATCATGTAATTCTTTAATTCCATGCTTGTACATTGATTTTGTAAAATAAAATCGCATTGTTTTTATATTGCATGTTCTCGAATAATAATTCCGCGAAATTAGTCAAACTTCTGCCCGCTCTCTTTCTTTTCAATGTTGATTTTAGTAGAGTCTGTTTTTTTTTAACAGGCGAATTCGAGAGTTCTTATAACTCTCGAATTCATAACCTTACCCCCGAATCTAGAAATCGGGTTCGTAGACCGGAGTCTTTCTTTTATTTTATGGTTTGTCGATTTCCTAAAATCGGCTGGCGACTCTTTAAACTTTTTTTTATAAATTCGTTTAATCATTTAAAATATTCGATTTCTTACACAAAATTAATTTCAGAAAATGATTTAATTTTTGTTCAAATGATAAAAATGGCCTTGGTTCATAGAGAAAATGGCTAGAAATTATTAAAACCTAGGAGGGTTTTAATAATTTCCACCAATTATCTCTTTGGGTCTGGAAGCAAGAGGACCGGCCCAGAATTCGTCAAACCCTAGGCGGGCTTTGACAAATTTTGATGGTCCGCTCGCTTGGGCCATGACTTGTCAATTGGGCTGAAATTAAGTTATTTGAGATTATTTTTGTGTGATTCCCGAATAATTTGAATAATAAAAAACGAATTTGTAAATAAATAAAGTTTCATCACCCCGAAAATGAATTTCGAAAATTAAAAATATCCTTATTTAAGGATTAAGAGACCTTAGTCGGCTCCCGATCACAAAGGTAGCGCATCCGAGGAAAACATTTTCCCGAACGGGGAGGGATTTTTCCGGGTCCTACACATTGGCGATTCCACTAGGGACTTAAGCTTTAAAAAGAGGGTAAAACTTGAAAAAATCAAATTGATTGGAAGTGCAAAAGAGAGAAGTTAATTTATTTCGCGATTTTAATATTCCTTTTAGTCATCCATTGCATACCGGGCCACTAATCGGGTCTTTTGATACGTTAGCACAAAGGCGACGGTTTAGGTTACCTCGGATTTCCCTTGAGAGCGGGAGGCCACTGCTATGGGGATGAACTCTATATCTCTAAGCATTTGGTCGCTCCTCTCCCGATGTCACGCTCCGAGGGCTTCCTTGAAGTTTTTTAAGAAATACCCTAACTGTTTACCTTATGGTATGTAGAACCGGGGCGAAGGCATGCGGTAGGCTATATACCCAACCCTAAAAGTCCTTGAATTTAGAGCCTTGGTTTAGGGTGCCCCTTCATGTGTGAGCTATGTGATATGTGTATCCTTCCCCTTTTCTTGTATTTTTTGTAAAGAGTCGACCCTAGTTTTGAGGTTTTGTTCTAGTCCATATAAAATTCATTGGGTTGAGAAAATGATTATTTATTAGTTAATATAATTAACTCAAAGGCATTTTGGTTAGCCCAAGTGGAAGGACCCATTTATGTTTGAAAGTTAATTATCTTAATTGATAAATAAAAATTTACTCACCTTTGATGATATTATATGGCCTTCTATGAAATTCACTCAACAAAGGTCCAAAAAATAATAATTAAAAAGTCTAACAAAGTTAATGGATAGCGTCTTAGACTGCATAATAGTCACTAGGCTTGAGTAAATTAATTTATCGGTTTAATTAACAAGTCCATCATATTTATGGCCGACCCGTTGTTAGGCCCAACCGTATTGGATTTGCCAATTAAAACTTATAAATTAATTATGCTCGCTTATTGTTGGCTTTATCCAGTCCTCTACAATATCTGTTTTCCCGAGTAAAAAAAAAAAGGTGGGTCGTCGGTCTTGTTGAACATTATTCTAGTCCGCATAATAGCCAATACAGTTTCAGTTGTCTGAGTTGTTGGGCCAGGTTATGGATTCTCCTTAAAACGGTCTGCCAGTGGATTTGGCCCATTCTAATTGAGAAACACTAACTGTAGTCTGCCAACTTATGACTCACTCGCTAAGTTGACTTTATTCGGCCCTTTATAGTGTTCTGTTTTTTTAGGTACATATAGAGTTAGGTCATGCGCTCCCAAAAAGTGGGTGAGTCCGCGGTGTCAGCATGCATGTGTCAAGGATCATATAGGTCATTTAGGTCATCCATGCATCGGGTAGAACATGTCGGAGAATGTCATCGAGTGTCCTAACTTTGAATTTCCATGCAGGCATCATTGGTGATCGACTCCGAGCCCGCATTCGAGATCCACGAATAGGCCGTTTGGTTCCAAATCCTCGCTACGATCCGTCTACCACCACTGCAGAATCATGTCTGGAGAACAATTCCAAGAGATCCCGGTCCAGAGCACCGAAGCCAACATCACGAAGCATTTGGATGAACTCTACACCAAAATGAAGGGTCTGGTATTTGCCAATACTTTAGAGCAAGAGCAGAAGGTGGGCAAGAGGCTAAATGAGCAGCAACAAGTGATGGATGGCATACTGCAAGCCATTACTAAGATCAATACCAAACTGGGGTTAAATGATGAGGAAGACGACGAAGAAATACAGGGATATGAGTCCGAGCCGGAAATCATCAAGACATCTTCAGATTCTGGAGGAATTGGGATATCCAAAACCAAGGTTGATACTCCCGAGGCATCTAAACTCATTAAAGATCCCGCTGTTAAGGCCCTCGAACAAAAATTAGAAAGCCTTACCAAAGCAATGAGAACTGTACCGACTTTTGCTGACAAATATTTGGAAGTGCCATTACCTGTTCAGCCAATTCTGAAGGTAGCTGATAAAGTTGAGGTACCGAACATCAGGTTCAAACCCTCTGAGAATCCAATTCATCACATTGAAGAGTTCATGAGGCTAGCACCACTAAACCGAATTGACGCCAACTTATACTCTACTGTTTTCCCATCCACTCTAGATGGCGAAGCCAAGGTGTGGTATCATGCTTTACCACCTCGAACCAAGACTAATTGGAATGAACTGTTCAAAGCGTTCATCAGTCACTACAGTAGAATCCAGAGGAAGCAGGCTACGGTAGATGACTTGGCGACCATGAAGCAACGCGATGACGAACCCTTCTTGGATTACTTTGAGAGATTGCACACCAAGCTGTCTCACATCAATAAGACGATTCCTCTTCGCCTAAAGCTGTCTACTTTCAAGCAAGGGCTAAAAAGAAGTTTATCCAAGCACTTGGGATACCACGTCATCAAAGATTTTGACTATTTGAAAGACATTTGGGTCCAACTAGAGACGATGCATAATGATAAGACTGCTTCGCCTGGATGGAAAGGGTCTAGTTCCAACAGGAGGGCCACTAGTGCATCTAGCCACCCTTCTAAGATCATGGAAACTAACTCTATCCAGCTCAAGGGGCCTTTCATACCGAAGTACGAGACTCACACACCGTTGGATGTCTCTTACTCACAAGCTCTTGATTGATTGGTCAAGAAGGGTTTTTTGGTCCTACCTTTGCCAAGGGAAGAATCAGCCACAAAAGGAAAGAAATTGGATCAATTCTGCCGGTACCAACATTGCCGACGACATGATACTGAGAAATGCTGGTCTCTCAAGAACAAAATAGAGGACATGATAAGGGATGGGACACTGCCCATGCCAAAAGCTGCTCAAAAGCCTAACAATCAAAGTAACCTTATGCCCGAGCATACCAACGCTATCTTTCATGAAGTTTGTAACTTTTATCCTTCCACTTTGATAGTTGAAACGGGTCAACCTATCCCCAAGATACTCGACTTTCATGAACACCTCTTCATTCATGGAATTTGGGATAGCGACGACGACGAGCAACATGAATACTCTAAGACAGAAGGGATGGAACAAAGTTGCGTCGCGAGGACCGCTCATGGGGCCAAGCCGCCGCATGCGGAAGAGGAGGATTGTGGTGACCACGGGGTTGCATCTTTTCAAACCCGAAATTTGCTTCAAGATTTCTTTCTAGAGAGAGAAGTAGTGAGCTAGAGAGATGAGGGATCTGCTAGAGAGATGAGGGAACTGAAGATGTGAAGAAGATGAAAGAAACCCGTTAAATTTATAGAAAGGATGGGTGGGTGTGAGCCACTCGTTTTTGTAACCGCCTCGAGATGCCAAACGCATTTCATAGGTCGAAAATCTAAGAGGTTATCCTTTTGTCACCCAAAAGAGAGGCAGGGTGACGTGGCCCCTTTATGACCACAAGTGGGACGGACCCACTTTGATACCTTCACGAGGCAGAAAAAAAAGAAAAAAAAAGGAAAAAAATGCACAAACCTCGCCTAGGTTTTGTGCAGCCTAGAAGACACGGCCCAGAGGGCGTGGTCCAGGCGCGGACGCGGTCCAACAATAATAAAAAAGAGAAAAGCCAAAACCCGCCTAGGGTTTGGCGCAAAGAAGTACACGTTTTCAGCCCACAGTCGGAGCCTACACTTCGGCTTTGCGGCCCGCAGGTAAAAAATCGAATCTCCTTGGTTTTATTTCAATGAAACTAATGTTCGATCTTTTTTCTCATAATTTTCAGGTTGCCGACAATAGGACCGCCATCACCCAGCTACCGCATAGGAGGTCGCTGCCATCATAATTCCGTGCCATCGGCAGAGTTTCGATGCAGTCCTAACCTTCGGGCTATCGACAGAGTTTCGATGCAGTCCCAATCTCCGAGCCATCGACATCGTGCCCGATGAAGTCTGGACCCCTAAGGCCATCAGCAACGCGCCTGATGAAGTCCTTCGGCATCAAAAATGCCAACCAATATGAAGCGACACCGGGAAAGACTGGAAGCGACACCGGGAAAGAGTGGAAGCGAAACCGGGTAAGACGGGAAGCGACACTGGGAAAGACTGGAAGCGACACCGGGAAAGACTGGACCCCATATGAAGCGACACCGGGAAAGACTAGACCCCATATGAAACTACACCGGGAAAGACTGGAATCGACACTAGGAAAGACTAGAAAATTCCATCAACCATCAGCATCATGTAGAGCATCATTCTTGCTCGAGATCATCTCAAAGGAGGCGTATGTCGCCCGCAACCTCGACGCAAGACTCAGTTTCCAAGCATCAAATCAAGCTTTGCAAACCAAAGTCATATCCTCAGACTACTTTGACCTTCGTCCTAGTCGGAATCGATCAAAGTGGGGGCTCTCTGTAGACACCGGAATTTGTACCGGTATAAAACCCGACTCAACAAAAATATACAAGCCCAAAATATATCCGAAATAATTGTTAAAACCCAAAGGGGTTTTATTTTTTTCATTCAGAGCCCACACAGAAGACGCAGGCTAGGCGCGCGTCTCGGCTCAGAACGCATAAAACCCGCCTAGGGTTTGATCCGGCCCAGAAATAATCAAACCCCGTCTAGGGTTTGATTGAGTTTGCAAGCGACGTCGTTTTACGCCAGGTCAGCGATCCGTGTGACGAAAATTGTTATACCCCGCCTAGGCTTTGGTGATTTTAGCGCCAAAAATTTCTATATGCATGCAATTGCAATCCCCTGATTTTTGCCCTCGTGGTTGACTTTGCCCCTTGACCCCATATACCCCGCCTAGGCTTTGGAATAAAATGGCTTGATTTTTGGGGTATGTCCCCCACCATTTTCCTCCAAAAGCCATACTCCTCCACCTATAAATACCCCCTCCATTCCACCTCCATTTCATCAACAACTCCCACAAAAAATCATCTCTCACCAACAACAATCATATTCCCACTCTCTCAAATTCTCTTCTTAACTCTATCCTTCCATTATCACCATAATCACATAACCATCCATACCAGACTTCTCTTAAACCATCCACATTTCTTATCCGGGTTTTAAATCAAGGGGCAACTAAAGGGATCAAGTTCGGCGCCGTCACACCTTAAGCAAGGTTCGATTCTTTTGTTTAAATTATTGTATTTAATCATGTAATTCTTTAATTCCATGCTTGTACATTGATTTTGTAAAATAAAATCGCATTGTTTTTATATTGCATGTTCTCGAATAATAATTCCGTGAAATTAATCAAACTTCTCCCCGCTCTCTTTCTTTTCAACGTTGATTTTAGTAGAGTCTGTTTTTTTTAACAGGCGAATTCGAGAGTTCTTATAACTCTCGAATTCGTAACCTTACCCCCGAATCTAGAAATTGGGTTCGTAGATCGGAGTCTTTCTATTATTTTATGGTTTGTTGATTTCCTAAAATCGGCTGGCAACTCTTTAAACCTTTTTTTATAAATTCGTTTAATCATTTAAAATATTCGATTTCTTACACAAAATTAATTTCAGATAATGATTTAATTTTTGTTCAAATGATAAAAATGGCCTTGGTTCATAGAGAAAATGGCCAGAAATTATTAAAACTTAGGAGGGTTTTAATAATTTCAACCAATTATCTCTTTGGGCCTGGAAGCAAGAGGACCGGCCCAGAATTCGTCAAACCCTAGGCGGGCTTTGACAAATTTTGATGGTCCGCTCGCTTCTTGGGCCATGACTTGTTAATTGGGCTGAAATTAAGTTATTTGAGATTATTTTTGTGTGATTCCCGGATAATTTAAATAATTAAAAACGAGTTTGTAAATAAATAAAGTTTCATCACCCCGAAAATGAATTTCGAAAATTGAAAATATCCTTATTTAAGGATTAAGAAACCTTAGTCGGCTCCCGATCACAAAGGTAGCGCATCCGAGGAAAACATTTCCCCTAAACGGGGAGGGATTTTTACGGGTCCTACAGGTGCTCTTGCGTTCAAATACAAATTTGTTCTGAGCTCCCCACAACTTCCAAGCCACCACTAGACACGGGTTGAAGGCCTCTGCATCACATTTTTCATTCGAAGCTGTAAGAAGCTCCTCCGGAAAAAGCGGGTCAGATGTTGTTCTAATTGTTTCATCCCCTAGCCACATCAAAACATCTTTTGCCTCATTGCAGTCGACGATAGCATGCCACCCGCTCTCCTCTGATTGTTTGCATTCCTCGCAGGTTGCATCTGTCGCTATGTGTCTCGCTTTCTGCAACTCTCTCGTAGGGAGAATATTCAAGATCCACTGCCATCAGAAAAGCTTCGCCTTCGGGATGCACCAAGAATCCCACAGCTTGCTCCAATGCCTCTCATAATCATCCCAATTAATATTGGCGCCAAGTAAATAGGTCGACTTCACGGTAAACATTCCACGATCATCGAAACACCATGCTAGTGTATCCGGGTGCCTCCTTTTGCTGAGGGGAATGGCAAGAATTAGAGCCTTGTCCCTCCGATTGAATATCTCATCCACCATCTCCACCCTCCACTTGGCATTGTCATGATCGATTAGCTCTCCGACCATCTTGACTCCTCCCTGGCGCAGATCATGTGAATCTCCTCTACGAAGGTGCTCGGGATTTTGAAAATGCTCATGATATAGGTCGGTATTTACTGGATTACAGCTTTGATGAGGACTTCTTTTCCTGCTCTGGATAATAACCTTTCCTTCCAACCACTAAGCTTTTTCCACACGCGATCCCGGATGCCCCCAAAGATTGCTTTCTTGCTACGCCCAATAAAAGTAGGAGCGCCCAAATATTTCTCGTGCTTGTCAACCATTCTCCTGTCGAGCCATCTCGCCAACTCCTCTTTTTTGCTTGCACTAACCCCTCTATTGAAGGATACTTCTGACTTGTCCAGGTTAACCTTTCGGCCCAATGCTCTGTCATAGTCATATTGTCTGATTATGCCAACAACTTTCGAGCATTCTTGAGGCGTCGCTCTTGTGAAGAGTATACTATCATCAACAAAAAAAGAGGTGTAAGATTTCCAGTCCATTTCGACTCGCCTTTACCCCGTGGATGCGCCCAGCCCCTGCAGCATTCCTAAGGAGGCTTGAGAAGGCTTCCGCAACCAAGATGAATAAGTAAAGAGAAATGGGGTCCCCTTGATAGAGCCCCCGTGAGGGATTAATCTGAGTAGTAGGCTTCCCATTTACTAGCACATGATATGATACCGAGGATATGCAATTCAGAATCACCTGAGACCATTGCTCATTGAAGCCCATTTTGTCAAGAACAACACACAGAAAACCCCACTCCAACCTGTCATATGCTTTGCTCATATCAAGTTTTACTGCCATCATCCCTTTTCTACCCATCGACCTCCTTTTCATTGTGTGAAAGAGTTCGGTGGACCAGACCATTGTTCGTAATTAAACGCCCGGGCACAAAGCCACTTTGATTAGGAGAGATAATCTTTGGCAACAAGGTTTTTAGTCTATTCGCCAAGGTTTTGGAGGCAATCTTATAAATAACATTGCAGAGGCTTATGGGTCTGCTGTAGGTCATGTCTTCGGGATTTCTAACCTTCGGTATCAAGGTAATAAAGGTCTTATTGGCATTCCAAGGGATGTGGGTGCTCGAAAGGATAGACTTAACGAAAGCCACTACATCATCTGCAATAACGTTCCAAAAAGATTGGAAAAACATTGCATGCATACCGTTGGGTCCAGTGGCTTTGTGCGGGTGCATTTGGAATAATGTCGCTTTGATCTCCTCTCTCGTGTTGGGTTGAGTCTCGTCCGTCACCACTTTTTGAATTCCATTGAGGGCCTCCTCTCCACAATTTGGGTTACAAGTTGCGAAGATACTGTTGAAGTATGCAACAACTTCAGTCATGACCTCTTCCAAGTTTTCTTTACAAGACTCGTCTGTTTTCTTGAGGCGTGTAATTGCATTCTTCCAATTTTGCTGCTTTGTCTTGTGGTTAAAATATGAAGTGTTTCTATCCCCATCTGTGAGCTTTAGTGCTCTGCTCTTCATGACTCATTTCTACTCTTTTTTGTTCAGAAGCTCTTCCTCACGAGTAGCAAGTCGACCCACTTCATCTTCCTGGATTGCCGACTTGGGTTGTGCTTGGGCCTGGCCCAACAATCTCTCAGCCTCATTTATCTCCATATCCATCTTGCCAAACTTCTCCTTTCCCCATTGCGATAATTTCTCCATGCAGTCCTATATCTTTTGCAAAATTCCAAGCTCACTGCCCCAAACATCTTTCACCAGTTATTAGCACTCCTCATCTTCAAGCCAATATTTTTCGAACTTCTGCATCTTTTTTCTTTTATGGGACACCACTGGGGGGTTGGTATCCATGAGAATAGATGAGTGGTCTGACTTGAGACGGGTTAGGTGTGTCACTGCGGCTTCCGGGAATTCAGTACACCATGTGTCATTTGTAGCAAATCGGTCGAGCCTCTATCTTATACATCCTCTTTGCCACGTAAACCTGAGCCCTTTGAAGCGTAGGTCGTGCATGTTGCAGTCATTGAGGGCTTTCCTGAAGTTGTCCATGCATTTATGATCTCGTAGCACCCCACCCTCCTTCTCATCTAGTGTTAGTATCTCGTTGTAATCCCCCTACTACCGTTGGTATACTCGGATCATTCACCAGCGTTCGTAGGAGATCCCAGGTCCTCCACTTTTCTTGTGCCTCCGGCCACCCGTAGAGACCGATAAATCGCATACAGCGTCTCCCATCAATCATGATGTCTCCACAAATATGGTTGCTTGAATATGATACTAATATAAAGTTCATGTCCTCCTTCCAACAGATGACAAATCCACCGCTCCTTCCCCTACTACTTACCCCAAAACTGTAGACTAGGCCAATCTTCTTGTCAATCTGCTCCACTCTCCTAGCTTCTAACATAGTTTCAGAGAGAAAACCTATGTCAGGGCTAAACTTGCGACTCCAGAAACGGAGCGCTTGCACTGCTAAAGGGTCGCCACTCCCTCTGCAGTTCCAATATAAGAGTTTCATTATGCTAGGTGGGGTTGGCTCTCGTCAACCTCTACATCTGAGTTATGTTCCGCACCGGCCTCCTCCATCAATCGAATCTTCCGTTCTCCTAGCAAGCTTCCCCGGATGTCCTCACTTTTCCTCTTGTTGCCATTGTTCACCACCATGTCCACCACTTCTCCTTCTGATTTTTTGCTGCCTGTCACGTTGTTTGCCGGATCGATCCATGTCGACATAGGATTCCTGATACGACTTGCATTGTTTCCATCCCTCAACTCCAACAATCGCTTCCTATCCTCCATCCATTCATCTTCCCTGCCCCTTTCTCCTGCGTTATATTGGAGATCCTTTCAGCCTTGCCCCATATGGCATATCTTCCTCCATCATGTTTGTTCGGTATTGTTTGCACCCTTTGTAGACATGCCCAATAATCCCACATATGTAACAATAATCCGGGATCTTCACATATTTTATTGGAATCCACTTTGGCGTGTTATCGATCTTCACCCTTAGCCCTCGTCTAATGGGCTTATTTATGTCAATCTCAACCTTCTGTTTAGTCCGTAATTTGCATGATTTTCCCCCTTTATTCTATGAGTTTTTGCTTGTTTTTAATAATTAATTTAGATTTTTTATTATGTTTTTAATCATTTTGTATTTTTATTAGATTTTATGTTTTTTTATTAGTTTTGTTATTATTATTGCTAATTTTGAATCAAAATTGAAAAATTGAAAAATAAAATAAAAACCTACAACTAATCTTAATTATTCAGCACAAATTTCCCCCCTCCTCTTCCCTCTCTCGGCCCATCTCCTTCCCACAACCCAAAACTTTACCCGCCTACCCACACCCAGTGACCCATAAACCCAGATCCGTTTCCCTTCTTTCTTATCCCTCAGCCGAATAGAACTTCCCTCATCCCCATTTCTAATTCTTATTTCCCCCTTTCCTCTTTCACTCTCTTCGTCCCCCTTTCTTCCTTCCTCTCTGATCCTCTCATTTGTGCAGATCACCAAACACTTCTCACCATATCCAACCAATTCGAACTCCATCTCTCTTCTTTTCTTCATCTCAGTTCTTCTCTTCTTTTCTTCTCTTTGCTATTTCTCACGATAATTTCAATCTCTCACTCATTTTCTCTCAATTGTAGATTCGGTTAGTAGAGAACTTCGCAGCAGCACCATCATTGTCATCATCTTCGATCTAACTAACCAAATGCATCTGGACCGTTCGAGATTGAGAAGAATCAAGGGTGGAGATTGAAGAGGAGAGCACGAATTCGAGTATAAAAGGAGAAGAAGGAGCCGATGGAAGCTTCATAGTTGGTTTCGGCCTCCATCATTAGGGTTAGTTTTAGATTAAGGTTTTATTTGCTATTAGATTTAAGTTTGAATTCTGTTTTTACAACCAATCTAGGGGTTTCGAATTCACTGTTTCGATATCATGGGATTTGGTGTTGAATGATTTGGTTTGTTTGATTGGGATGTAATGTTGCGAATTTCTGGAAATTTGTTTGGTTTTGATTCGTGTGTAATGATGATGATTGTTCTGGGTTGAATATGAGAATGTTGGTATTGAATCTGGGCATGGAAATGTATTTGGTTTGAATGAATTCGGTTCTTGGTTTGATTTTGTTTGAATCTCAGTTTTTGGTTGAATGTTGTGTCGATTGATGGATGTTTGTCTGTGAAATTTGTGATTGTTGGTGGTTGATTTGTTTTGGTTTGGTGTTCTTCTTCTTCTCCCTCTCTGTCTCAGCCATCTCTTTTTTCCGCTTTTTTTTTCTTTCCTTTTCCTTGTCTTCGGTCGGTAACAAGTACGGATTAATCCCTCTGTTTCTCCCTTTTCTTTTCCTTTTCTCCTTTCTCTTTGCCTCGGTCAAAGATCTTTTGGCAGTAGGTGGTAGTATTGTTTTAGTGATTCAATATGGTTGTCAGTGTGAGTCTTTTAGGTCGTGGTTGCGGTTAGTAGGTGTCTTAGGGTTTGTCCTTAGTTTTAGTAAGTTTAGAGCCTGTCGCTAGGGTTTCTTAGGGTATGGTTTTGGTCAGCTTACGTTAAGTTGATTATGGTCAGTATTCTGGTGTTTAGGGTTTTTAGGGTCAGTGTTGGGTTTAGCTCTAAAGTCAGATTAGGGTTAGGTTGGTCTAGGGTTATGTTTTGGGTTTTGTTTTAAGGTCAGTTTTAGGGTTTGTTCTAAGGCTTGGTTTCGATCAGTGTGTTTTCTTTAGGGTTTTTAGGTTAATTGTTCTTAGGGTTTGGTCTTGAGTCAAGGTTAATGTCATTAGAGTGTAAGGTTTTTATTGGTTTTAGTTTGTTCTTTACTATGATTAGTGGCTAGGGTTCTTTGGGGTTAAGGGGGTGAATAAGGTTCTATTGGATGATTAGTTATAGGGGTTAGTGAATTAGGGGGTAATTAGTGTGGAAAAAAAATCTAATTCCCACCTTAGTCCTTCCTTCAAGTGGGGTGAATTAGAGATCGAAAGCTCCCTAATTCGCTAATCACTTGTTAATGGAAGGCTAAGGACGGGATAGTTAGTACTCGCTCTCGAAAGTGTGATAGAGGCTAACTAGGGAATCTTGTTCGATTAACCCCCGTGAAAGATAAGATTACCCTAGAGGGGGGTGAATAGGGTAATTACAAACAAAAAATTTAATTAAAATAAGATGTAAATTTAAATATGAAATTAAATTGCGGAAATAAAGTGCGGAAAATAAATGATAAATGACACGGTGGTTGTTAACGATGTTCCTCCCAATGGAGTACGTCACCGCCTAGAGTTCTCCAACTCTAGGATTGAATCTCGAGCTCTTATTAGGATGAACCGTAGACAATCTTAGAGCATCCTCTACTCTCAAGATCTAACCCACCACTTAATATCACCTCTCAATTAAGTGTGGGAGGAGTCTTCCTCTCAACTCCTAGTCCTCACCCTAATACTCTTGGCTCAAATGGAAAGTAGAAATGTAATACAATAATTCTTTGGTGATCTCACAAACAATAGTATGAAATAACGCTCAAGTGAGTAGTATGCTTGTCTTGTTTCTTGTGTCTTGAGTGGCCATGAATTCCTTGTATATATAGTGGTCTTTAGGGTTGAATGGCCAAGACTCAATCCACCGAATTTGGCAACTTCTTCATCCTTGATATGCATGATCTCCAAGAGCAAAGCATAATAACTTGATATTGGCAAGAGATGTGGGAGTCATCCTTGTAAGTGATATGCCAAGATAATCTCAATTCTTGATGAGTTATCCCTATAAATCATAATTGATATGCAAATATATATGTATCCCATGTATTTTTTGTAAATGTATTGCAAGATGATAAGTATGATCAATTAATAATGGTGAGACTTGATTTGCATAATCACTTCAAACTTGTATGCATAAAGCAAGCAATCATTATCTTTGTGAGATGTCAAATCGATCAAGAAATACATTTATTGCACTTTTTCTCATGACCTTGCATATGCAGTATATATTTGACATGCATATATATGTATATCATGCTGTTAAATAATAAAGATATGCATGTAAAAAATCAACTTAGTTGCACATAAAAATATAATCAATCAATAAAGATATGCATGTAGACATGTAAAGAATCATGATACTTGTGCTTGTATTATTTTAGCACACCCCCACATAAATTTGTACATAAGTTATCTTAATGATCAAATCAATTTGTATCCTTAGATGTCATGGATCCCAATTATCATGATTGATCAATTCATATCAAATATTATCAAGATGATATATCAAATATTATCATAATGATCAATTCATATCTTTCTTCTATTAGCCATATTTATTTATCTATTTTTGTCTTGCATCAAAATTATAATATTAAGAGTAACTCAACACCCCGGGATCCATGGTGGATTTCGGGGAAGTTAATCTAGATTACCTTTGAAAGAGGGAGTCCCGTGGCCATATTTCTAACAGGATTCTCATATGATTTATCATATCTTTTTTGCCTCTTAACCACAAAACTCACATAACCATGAATCCTTTGGTTGCCTAAAGCTCCCGAAACCCTTTTTCTTCCCTTTTGGTGTTTTTGCTTGTGTTTTCTTATTTGCTTGAAAACCTTCTCTCTTGAATGATCGTGAACCTTAAACCTAGTAGGTAAGAATTCGGAAAAGACGTTTAGGTTTAGAAGCCCCAACTCCCTGAGAAAGAACGACAAAACCGGTTAATACAAACCACGTTACATCTTCACCTTAAGATATTTTGAGTGCGCTATGATGTCTTCTTCATCAACTTCAATAAACCTACCGAATGTATTCCCTAGGACTTCTGCGAAAACATGTGTCTTTTTTTTGAAAGGTAAATCAATAATCTTGACCCAGAAACAAGCTATGTCAAAATTCACCTCCGAAGGTTGTTCATTACCGTCTAGTTTCTTTAAGAGCAGCATGTGATTGTTAAACGTCCATGGTCCCTCATTGAGGACTGCATCCTTGTTTACTTCTGTAAAAAAATTGGAAAGAAAACAGGTTTCTCCCGAGTTCTTTTGTTACAACCCCTTCCTGTAGCCTCCATATATTACACATTGTCGACATAAACACTTCTTGGTTAAATCTAGCTTGAGTATGTAATTTCCCTATCAAACATAGTGCCACCTGTTATCCACACTCGCTTCATCCGGGTCCTCAAAGTCAATTATTTCTTCCTCTTCTTCTGTCAATTGCAAGTTCTGCAGTGTCACCTCAATGGTTTGTGCCATCCCGAAACCCTAACGTCCTCCGCACGTCAAAGATAGTCGAAAGGCAAGTAAAAGAACAAACTCCACATCCTAGACAGACGAAACAATCCTACCTAACCCTGCATAGAGGAGGGAAATCGACTACGCACTGCTATGGCTACCTAGGGTTTTCTCTAGGGTTCCGCTAGAGAAAGGAGATGGAAAATTATCTATCTGTCTGCTTTCTAATTTGTATTCACACATGAATTTATGAGTTGTAGCTTTATGACAAACATTCACACTTGAATTTATGGGTTGAATATATTGTGTGTATGTATACCTGGTTAAGGTCAATACAGGTCATGTGGATTTCAGGTTTGGCCAATCTTGACATTGCAAATACAAATGAGTTGTATCTAAATTCAGATAAATGCTTATGAGTTTAATAATTTGAAAACTTTTAGGCCCTGTTTTTTTTTATAATGTAAAATAGTTGGAAGGTGAAAAAGATGTTGTAGAGTAGATAGATAGGATAATGATTGGGAATCTAAGTCACATTAGCCATATCATTTAAGTATATGAATTTTGAAAGGATTATTGGACAACAAAAATATGAATTTTTGGGGTATTAGCCGATAATAATACCAACAATTTTGTTGGAAGTTGGTAACTTGGTAATACCAACTATGAACATATTTTCGAGCAGTAGTACGCCGTCGAGTTAGCAGGTGTTTAACTCGACGAAAGGCCAACGTATCGGCTAATTATGTGAGCTTGAAGCTAGAGCAAGTGGAAAAGATGTTTATTGTCACTTTTTTTTGCCAACTAAGCAGCATAGGTAAATTCAGCTAAAAACAATTAAATTTTTACTTTACATGATTGTATAGCAAAGTTTGTTAATGTTCCTTAGTTGGTAAAATAATGTGGCCATTAACGTTTTTTCAACTTGCTTTGGCCTCCAGCTTAGACAATTAAGCGACACATAATCATTCTGCTAAGTTAGACACCTACCAACTCGATTGTGTACTACTGCTGGAAAATTGGTCAATAGTTGATATTACTAGCATCCAACAAAATTGTTGGTATTATTATTGTCCAACACCCCCAAAGTTAGTATTATTGTTGTCCAATAATCCATTTTTAAATATATAGTTTATAATGTGTACTAAGGTATTATAAGTAAGCAAGTCACATCAATCACAACATTTATTAAATATATTAATTTTTAAATATATATTATGTAAGGTAGGTAAGAAAGTATTAATAATGTGAAAAAATGTGGGATAAAGTAACTAAGAGTAAGATAGGTGACATAAATTTATCGTACATTACAAGAGAACATGGTGTTAACCTGTCCATAGGACGGGCATCTAAACTAGTATAGTATAAAGAGGCTTATGTACCAAAAATTGTTTGAAAGAGTTGTTTGTCTAGCAATTTACCTTGTCGCTTATATTCACACTTGAATTTACTTTATTGCCCTTGAATATAATATAAGAAGTCTACTTGGTGGCTTCACCACCTTGTCTTGTAGCTTGT
Organism: Portulaca oleracea; assembly: GCA_029582165.1. NCBI lineage: Eukaryota > Viridiplantae > Streptophyta > Magnoliopsida > Caryophyllales > Portulacaceae > Portulaca > Portulaca oleracea. The sequence goes on along the minus strand of CM055868.1, from coordinate 33,014,882 downwards.
GTTCCCACAAAAATTTACTCTTTTGCCCTTAAATATAATAATAAACAGTCAACCTTGTAACTTCACTGACTTGCCTTGTAGCTTCTATTCACATTTTCATTGTTTGAGAATGATGTTGTTGGGAAAAAGAAGGGTGGTTTTTTTTCCTGTAATAAGATCCTATTCTTTTGTATATTGCGGCACGATGCGGTACCACAACTCACAATACCACTCAATATTCTTCCACATTATACCACATTCGTTAGGAGAATATTGTAAAGGGCCATATAGAACCAACAAAGGCGAGTTGAGTTTACTTTATGGACTAGGGTAGTAAACCTTTAGACATAAATGGATCCAACCACTGGGTTAGCCATAATATTTGAGGTTAATTAGCCTAGTTTATGAACATAATTCTTCTCAGCCCAATGATTCTTACATGGACTAAAACAATACCTCTAAACTAGGATCGACTCTTTACAAGAAATGAAACACATATCCACATAGCATACACCATGAAAGGGGTAACTTAAACCAAGGCTCTATGTACAAAGGGTTTATTTGCTAGATAAAGGCTTATCGACTCATGTCTTGCCCCGATGGATTCTCATTGTATAATTTCAACTTGAATGTGTGGGGTGTTGCTCTTGGAGGATCGAGTGGAGACCTCGTAGAGTGATGCATGTGGTGACTAAGGCTCAAATTGGTGTAAATGCACCATTCTAAGTATAGTCGATCTGGCATCCCATGGGATATTTTTGTGGTTAAAAAGAAAACCTAAACCGCTGCTTTTATTGCACCCAAGCCAAAATACATGGCGAAGGAGTAGCCCGGTATATGCAATGCTTTTATGCCTAAAGGAATGACTTAATAATGTAAGGTTAAAATTTACTTTCCTTCCTAAAATATTAAAGCACAACAAACCTTTTTCAAATTTTACCCACTTTAGAAAACGCCCCAGTGGAGTCGCCAAACATCCCATGGGCATTTTTTCTCGTCGTTCAGACTTCTAAACGTCCGCGGGACGGAGGGACTTGTGCTGGTTTAATTTTAAAACTCTTTAAGGATTTTCTGCACGTTTCATGAATAATAGTTGTAAAATTACTTTCCCTTTACATGGTGCATCCCATGAATAATTGAACTAAACTTTAGGAGTGAACATCCACTTGTTCCAACTCTTTTAAGGTTAGTCCATGAGTTCGCCTCTCACAAAAGAAAAGATTCTACTAAAAGTTGTAAAATGTGCTTCTAACAAAGTTTAGAAGGAAATTAAATTGAAACTTTACATGATTATTTCATTAACATGCAAAAGAATTGAAAGAATTACAACATATACAATTTACATGAAAATAAACGCACAAATGCTTACATGATGCTTTTTTGAAGAGGCCTTGCCTAACCTTTCTTGAAGTGCTTAAGACTCACTCTTGAATTAGCTTTTTTCGATGCCTCGAATACTACTCTTGAAGATGCCAAATAGAACCAAAAGTCTTGGTGGAACAGTGGAAGGAAAGGGGTGAAAAAGGGGTAGGAAAAGGCTCTTTTTGTAGGGTTTTGAGTAGTATGAGGTTAGGCTTTTTTTTTGTAGGGTTTTGTAGTGTTTATGTAGGGATAAGGGAAGATAATATAAGGATGAAGATTAAAGGTTTAAGAGAGTGGAGAAACGGAGATAATAATGATAGGAATGTAGTAGAATTTACAGAAGAAAGGTGGTAGAATGGAGATTAGAGATGAAGAGAGAATGAAAGTATGAGAGAATGAAAGAATGAAAGTGTAGGAGGGAGATAGAATGAACGAGTTGGTGGGTGAATTGGTTTCGTTCTAAGGTAGTATTTATAGGCTAAGGGATCCTTCAAGAGGGAAGTATGTGCATGCATTTGGAGCATTAGAGTCATCGATGTCTAGTCTGATCGGACTTCAAGGTGGAGAAGATGTCATGTACCTGGTGGTTGGCAATGTCATGTGAATGAACTTGGGTGTGGGCGTATTTATAGGCCGATTGGCCTTGAGAAGGGAGAGGATGAATCTCAACTTTGTCCATGCATCTTTGGTCGGTGTGGGTGTGAATGAGGTGTATACGATGTTAGCTTGTTCACACTTGGACGATGGAAGCTTTATTTCAGCTTAAATGAGTGCACTTGTGAGGTTTTGAACTTGAGACTTCGTGGAGCTTTATTGCATGTGTCTTTTAAGTGGTTTACGCATGGCATGCATGGCTGCATGAAGCTTGTTTCTTACGTAAATATTGTGCATGCAATAGGCTAGGTCGTCCACATGTGAAGATGCATGTGTTTTCGCATGAACTTGTGCATGTAGAGTGCAGGCAAGCAAGCATCCTGACTCAGCTTCTTCTATTTATTTGCTTATCTCTATCTATATTTACATTCTCAAATATCCGGCGTCTACAGATCCACAAATGGAGATTGAGTATACAAATCAATACAGGAGGGACAAATACACACATGGACATTCATAGTGAGATAACATGGTGAGCGCATGTATTATCAAAATAATAACCTAGAGAATGACGAACTCACCATAAATCTATGAGTACCCTCAGTCAACCAATTAAGCAAATCCCAAGCCTTATAACCATTTTCAACATTAAAACCATAATAGTTTAATAAATTACTAGTTTCAGAATTCACGCCCTCATTAATTACACATATGTAACGACCCGCCCTAAACCCGTGTTAATTAAAACCTTAATTACAGTAATTAGCCCAAAATACGCTAATAAAATTTTTTCTTCTTTTACGTTACGATTATTATTATTATTTGTTTCTATGCGTGACAGGCCTCGAGCAAGGCGATGGCTAAATGGGTTAATTATATGTCATCTCGGATGTGTGTAAAGCTATAAATATTAGTACGAGTTTATGAATATTTTTACGATAAGTTATATAATTTATTTTATTATTCTCGATTTTATGCTTTTAACCGAGGAAGGTTATATCAATTTTAATGTCCATTTCGATCACGATTTATGTTATCCAACCTTCCTAATTACATTTTATTATTCAATTTATTTTATTAGTGTTATCCTACCAATTTATTTTATGTGGTTCAATACTAGTTAATTTTTACCCAATTTAATTCCAAGTAATTTTATTTAGGTTTACAACTAAACTATTTTATCAAGTTTTATATCTATTAATTTTATTTAGTCAATACCAATTATTTTATGTAGCTTAATTTTAATTACCTTTGTCTAGCCTAATTACCAATTGGATAAGTTAATTAGATTAAGAGGGTTATTTATATAAAGGGGTTAAGTTAGAATGGGTTTATTTCAATTTCATTTCAGACAAATATCACAAACCCTCCTCTTCCTTCCCTTTCTCCTTTACCCAGCCCCGTGCCCCCCTTGCTGGGCGTTTTCCGGCGATCGGCCGGCCAAGCCGGCGGTGGTCCGGTGGTGGCCGAGCCTCTCCTTCCCTCCTCTCTTGTTTTCTTCTTCAATTTCTTCTCCAAGTGCTATAATATCCAAACCCTAACTCAAGCTTTTATATTCCTAATCTGATTTCCATGTTTAAATTGTGTATCTTTGATGTTTTTCATCTCTTTTAAGGTTCTTAAGCATGAATTTATATGGTGGTTAAATTAGGGTTTAAATTTGGGTTTGATACATGTAAATTTGGGGTTGATTTTGAGTGTTTGATGTGGTATTCTTGTTGAATGTTTGAAATAGCTTGTTGCATGTGAGTTCTATGGTCATGTTTAAGCAAGTTTAAGTGTTTAATTTCTGGAAAATCCATGGATGTTAGTTAATTTTAAGTTTAGTTGGAAATTGATACAAATTGGAGACAAGGAAAATCATGCATGTTGGTTTAGGGGGTCAAATAAGTTTCTGAGTACAAATATGGTTTTTATAGAGGATTAAAAGTGGGAGTTTAGCCCAGATTTTTACATAAAAAGATAGCTTAAGTCATTACCTAACTATGGGCTTTGGAATTTCGAGAATTCGACATGTGTAGCCCGAGATATGAGCGAAACCGTGAAGGGATGCAAAGTATATACGATTCTGAGTCAGTAACTTGAGGACTATTTTTCCGTCCATTTAGAGATTTTATTGGTTCCAGTGGTAAACATAAAAGTTTTAGGTGATCTTTTAAGCTTTCCGAAAATGTATGGTTTGCGTTCATCAGATATCGGGAGTGCAAGATATAGGGTCGGAAGTGAAGCATGTCAGTTGAGTTTCTGCCCAGAAAATGTTTTATAAATTTGAGATTTTGTGATCCAATTCCAATCATGTAAGGGATTCTAATTGTTTAGAGACTTTTTGGTCAATATTAGAATATTCAAGAGGTGTTTTCTAAGTAGAAAATGCTATCTTTTGGAGGTTAATGTTACTTATCAAAGTTATGTTATCATAGTTAAGGTTGAAAGATTAAGTTACATAATGAAATAATCGACTTGAAGTTAGATTGTGGATTGCATCATTAGTATAAGAGCCCTTTGAAGCATAATGATCCGAGGACTTATTCCTTCTCTAATGCATAATTCCAATTCACCTTTCAAACACTTCCAAAATCCAATAATCCATCGTTATAAATTCTTCTTCGTCGCTTGACGATATATCCGAAAAATCAAGAACTCTCTAATTTCCATTCTAGCCTTTCATTCCTTAATTCTCCATATTCCATCAATATGATCTCTTCAAATCATTCTATAAGTTAAGCTATTCATCGTTTACTTCCAAGCCTTTATGAGTTTCGTATCAAAAGATCAAATCGAAAGTTTTAGTTTCCAAATTACAACATTGCTTCGTCGGCTGTTTTCAAGCCCTTCCCTTCATTTTGGACCGGACCTCGGTCTGTTGACAAAGTTGTAGAACTTAATTTTCCTATTCCGAAGTACTTGTTTTTAATTCGAGTTTTCTAGCCCGAGTTATGCTAAAAATCCTATTTCTTAAAAACACAAATTTTCTTTCTAAGTTATTACGTTCATAATTTCTATTTTACTTAACGTTTGAAACTCACTAAGAACCCTCTTTGGTTCTCAATTTCTACACTTCTTATTATAGTTCCCAAGTCACCCAAGCCGACCCGAGCTCGAGGCACGCCACCAAGTTTTCCTACATTCCAAGGTACGCAAATTGTCCAACTTTTATCTTTCAAGCACGTTACGATGCTTATTCATATCAATTTATATCATGATCTATGTTATACATTACTATTTTCAAAAGTGGTCCCGCCATATTAGTATAATTCTAGCTAGTCACGTGAAGTGCTAGCCTTTATTCATCTATAGGGTGCTCCTGATCAGAGTGACCCGACCTGGCCAGTCTCCTACTGCATGGCAGTCACCCAACCCAAATTCCAGATCGGTTTGGGGCGTGCGCGTGTTAGGTGCTTTGCACCAGATCGTAAGGGATACCACTCTATTTTCTATGTATATATAAATATATAAATATCATGTCTACTTTTATATGTTTATATCTATGCCAAATCCATTTAATGCGTGTTTAGCCCCGTCCCCGTTTTCAAAATGAATTTAAATGCCGACACTAAAACCGTTTTCGAACGGTTTGACGTGTTGGAGGCTTGTGTACTGAGTGTTTCCCCACTCACTTTGCGTATGTTTTCAATGTTTTGTTTTTAGGCGGTCCGAGCTCCCAAAGTAAAGACAAGGATAAACAGAGGTAGAACTTCCACGTGCAGGGTAGTCTTGAAGGGTGGATTTGGCTGACCTCGGTGGTCTTCATGGTTCCAAAGATTAATTTTGCATTGGAGAAAGTTTAATATATATATATATATATATATATATATATATATATTTCTTTGATGGGTGTATAAAGTGTAATATCTATGGTTTCGGTGACTGTTTAGGTATGGGTTTAAGTGTAGTATTCACTTGGAGGTTTATGTATATGTTGGTGGTTTGTGTGCCTTGTCCCGAGTGGGGACGGCGGTAATGCCTCAATACTTGTCTTTTCCGCTGCGCTAATCATAGGATTATGGCATGATTAAGGATAATCTTGTGGTTAAGGGTGTTGGGGTGTTACAACATAACACTTCCCAATCAGAAAAATTACAACCATGAGGAGCCCAATAAGCAAGGTAATCATTCAATCTATGACGATAATCATAAAACATCTCTTGCTCATTTTGAGGGAAGTCAAAACATACCATTTTTTTCAGATTTTTAATTTTTTATTCTTTTAAAACCTAGAGGGAACGCTCAAGAAAAACTCAAAGGTCAGAAGGCACATCTCCCTGGCAACGGCGCCATTTTGTTCAGTCGTTGCACAGTGCGGGTGTAATTGTCGTGTCCATATATAGGGAGTTGAGGCTTCCAAACCTAAGAGCTAATCGAGCTCTCACCTCTAGGCTTGATGTTTGAGGTTTTGGGTGTTTGGGAAACACATAGACTAAAAGACAAAAGAAAAACTACAATTAAAAAGGGAAAAGAGCTCGAGAGTATTACCGGACCTCCTAACGAGAGAAAAAGGATTGGTGAAGAGGTTTAGGGATGATTCATAGGCAAGCTATTCAACACGGGAATTAGGTGAATGAATTAGCATCAAATCCCTCTCGCTAGAGTTAGGATTCGATGCTTACTCCCTAGATTCCACTACTATTACCGTAGGGATGGTTTCTAGGTAACATAATGGCCTAATTCTCCTAATCGGACACTAATCACAGGACAATGTATATTAGCATTCAATTAAACCATCCATAACTCTCCAATTCGTTGTTGAGAGATAATCGATCACCTCTCGGCATCAAGAGTATTGACATCTAATGGAGAGGTATGGTAGAAAGTGCTAAACAATTCACCGAATCATCTGAAACCACCCAACCTAACCTAAGCACAGATTTTGTAGTTTTAGGAATGATCGGTATTCGGTTATCAAGTATGAGGATTGCATGGATAAACTAGCATCAATTTCCCTCTGTCGAGCGGTAAATTGATGCATACTTCCCAAAGCTCGTCATCACTCTCGCATATGACGACCTTTGATAGTATTCGAAAACAATCTAAACTAAGCGGCTCCAAAATCCCTCTCGCCAAAGTTAGGATTGAGAACTAACTACTCCGACCTCTATCTCCAACTTAATGTTTGGGGAAGAATTCATAACCTCTCGCGGCACCAAAATCCTCCACATTGAGTGGAAATAGAGGAAGGGAACACTTAATTACCTCATTAATCACCCAAATCCTACTAATCCAAGCCTAATCCCCTATTAGGGGCCTTAATTACCCCATAACCCTAGAAGAGCTAGCAACACATATTCGAAACTACTACTACTTCAACAATCAATTCAATGTTCAACATGATTCTAGCAAAATAATGGAGAATTCGCATAACAACACTAATAAAACTAATTAAAATCGTAAATAAGATAATCAAACAAGTAAATATACTAATTAAAAGTTGAAATTAAAAGGGAAGAAGAAGAACTTACTGAAATTGATTCTTAAAGATACTCTAAAGGCAAAGGAAACAACAATGGTGAATTCAATTGCAAAGATAAACCCTATTCAATTGCAAAGATAAAACACTAATTAAATCCTACCTAAAACTCTAACCTAAAAGCTAAAAGCTAAAACTAAAGACTAAAACCTAGTAATGAATGTTGTTGTGGAAATAATGAGTCTCTCTATTTATATAATGGAGGAAGAGGGTCAAACCTTTGGCCCCAAAAATAAGTCGACGGAAACAACGCTGGCCACAATGTGATGGGGTCATGGCCATGGGGTATATTCAGTCTAAAACCTAGTTTTCTCCTCTCTGATGTGTAACAACCGTGACATAGTTTCTCACGGCCATGACACGCCTTCCGTTTTGGAGCTGCACTCTATCTCTACTTGTCACGACCATGAGGGTGTCTGTCACGACCATGAGGCATCTCCTGTCTTGAACCCATATTTCTTCTTTGGTGTGTCACGACTGTTCGGTTGTAAAATTTGGGGTTTTAAAAAGAGTAGGGTTGTCGAATCCATAGGGATGGTGTGTTAGGTTTTCAGGAAATTGGTTTGGTAAAGGTTTTCAAATTGCAGGAAGCAGTAAATAATTAAACTAAACTAATTATGAATTGAAAATAAAGAAAACTAAGAACACAAGAAATTGAAAGCAAAACTCTAACTAGTAGAACAAGAACAAGAAATTAAAAAAGAAATCGAAAACATATTCAAGAAAGAAATTAAAAACTATGAAAGTAAAAACTAAACTAATTACTGAATTGAAAACAGAAAACATTATTGAATGCAGATTTCTTTCTATCGATCTTCTCCTCTTTGAATCTTGAATCACCGATCTTTCCCCCGAACAAACAAGAAAGGGCATGATTTGGATTACTAAGACTGCTCGAATCCTTACCTGAAGGGAGAATTCGAGGAACCTTAATCCTCCTCTTCACTAAAAAGGTGGAATTTATGGAACTAATACTAATGAAATTGAGAATAGCGAAATAGAAAGTACAAAACAAGAACTTGATTAATCTTGAAAGAGAATGTCCGTACAATCGATGAATTGAAAGAAAACTTAAAGAAACTAAAACTAAAACTAAATAAACTAAAACTAAAATCTAAAACTAACCTAAACTAAAGGAAAACTAATTAAAACTAACTACCATCTAATTGATGAAAGTAAAGGCTAATGTATAAAGTATATATAGAAAAGTTTAGGAAGGGAAAAATAAAATAAATCTCTCCAAAACCCTAACGGCCGCCGCGGAAAAAAAATGGAAAGCCCAGCCAACACGGTCTGTGTTGGCCTACCACGGTCCGTGGTGGCTGCCACAGGCTGCCCGTGGTGTGCGCCGTTTCTTCCATTTTCGCTCATTGAGTTTTAGCTAGCGAACATGGTCTGTGTTGAACTTGTTTTTGTTGCGGATGTTGGATTTTTCAGCACTTTTGATTCCATTTTTCGCTTTCATTTGATTTAACCTACAAAACACAAAATCATCATAACTTATTCATAAATAGGGGATTAACACAAGCAAAAACCCTTTATTAACGGTATTAATTCGGCTCAAAATGAGACCGAACAACACTCCCACACAAGGGTTTGCTCGTCCCTAGCAAACTAAAACAAAAAGAAAAAGAAACTAACTATCCTAACTCACTTTCGTAGGAATCACGATTGCATTTAGCATATGCAACAAGCCGTTTAAACCCCTTGGCAGTCCAAATGGACGAGGAAGGTCTCGTGAGGGTTTATAGACACTTTACCCACAAAAGCAAAGAAAAAGAAAAGGAAAGAAAGGAAAAGAAGAAGAAATAAAAGAAAAAAAGAGAGAGAAAACTCAAAAACTAAAGAAACAAAGGGATAAGAAACACTTTGTAAAGATAAGAGGCAAAATCAAGAAAAGGATAAGCATAAAGGAGGTTCACACACACGGTGAGCTACCTACTCAAACAATACATTCACTCAACTCAGAACAATTAATAAGCACTATCAAGGCAACAAGCAAGACTGTTACTAGACTTCACAATTTTCACCTCACTCATGCATATGCTTGATGGGTTCCTCGTGCTCAATCTGATGTTTTTGGCTAGTTTTTGTTTAAGTCAAAGCTCAGTCGGTTAGAAATAACTACTCAAACACCCATGCTCTTATTTAATGAATTCTTGGTGGTTCCCCTCTCTATTTAGTGTCGCTCTTGGCTTGGTGAGGGCCGCAGATTACATAGATTAGGGTTCCACATTTATTGCCATTAATCCTTTTGGTGTTGGGTTTTTTCGAGAATTGAACGGACCTGAAAGGGGTTTAATCTTTCTACATAGATCCTTTCCATACACATACAAGGTGCTTAAGGGATATGAGTGCCGCACCACTCATATCGATCTATGTGGGTGCACCAACATTTTTAGAATTTCTTAGATCACTATTTTTACGTTAGTATTTTTGGGAATTTAAACGGCCCATAAATGGGGTTTACCCTCCCAACACAGGCTACTCCATACACAAACGAAGTGCTTAAGGGGTAAGAGCACCGTACCACTCATACCAACCCGTGTAGGTGTACTAACTTTTTATTTCTCCAATTTTTTTCCAGCTTTTATTACTTAGAGCATGGATATTCAAGAAGCTAAAACTTTCCTCCTAAACCAAGACCATCAGATATCGGGAGTGCAAGATATAGGGTCGGAAGTGAAGCATGTCAGTTGAGTTTCTGCCCAGAAAATGTTTTATAAATTTGAGATTTTGTGATCCAATTCCAATCATGTAAGGGATTCTAATTGTTTAGAGACTTTTTGGTCAATATTAGAATATTCAAGAGGTGTTTCTAAGTAGAAAATGCTATCTTTTGGAGGTTAATGTTACTTATCAAAGTTATGTTATCATAGTTAAGGTTGAAAGATTAAGTTACATAATGAAATAATCGACTTGAAGTTAGATTGTGGATTGCATCATTAGTATAAGAGCCCTTTGAAGCATAATGATCCGAGGACTTATTCCTTCTCTAATGCATAATTCCAATTCACCTTTCAAACACTTCCAAAATCCAATAATCCATCGTTATAAATTCTTCTTCGTCGCTTGACGATATATCCGAAAAATCAAGAACTCTCTAATTTCCATTCTAGCCTTTCATTCCTTAATTCTCCATATTCCATCAATATGATCTCTTCAAATCATTCTATAAGTTAAGCTATTCATCGTTTACTTCCAAGCCTTTATGAGTTTCGTATCAAAAGATCAAATCGAAAGTTTTAGTTTCCAAATTACGACTTACATTTTTTCAAGCCCTTCCCTTCATTTTTGGACCGGACCTCGGTCCTGTTGACAAAGTTGTAGAACTTAATTTTCCCTATTCCGGGAAGTACTTGTTTGTTTAATTCCGAGTTTTCTAGCCCGAGTTATGCTAAAAATCCTATTTCTTAAAAACCTGAAATTTTCTTTCTAAGTTATTACGTTCATAATTTCTATTTTACTTAACGTTTGAAACTCACTAAGAACCCTCTTTGGTTCTCAATTTCTACACTTCTTATTATAGTTCCCAAGTCACCCAAGCCGACCCGAGCTCGAGGCACGCCACCAAGTTTTCCTACATTCCAAGGTACGCAAATTGTCCAACTTTTATCTTTCAAGCACGTTACGATGCTTATTCATATCAATTTATATCATGATCTATGTTATACATTACTATTTTCAAAAGTGGTCCCGCCATATTAGTATAATTCTAGCTAGTCACGTGAAGTGCTAGCCTTTATTCATCTATAGGGTGCTCCTGATCAGAGTGACCCGACTGCCGATCTCATCGCATGGCGATCCACCCAACCCAAATTCGGTCGGTTTGGGCGTGCGCGTTTTAGGTGCTTTGCACCAGATCTTAAGGGATAACACTCTATTTTCTATGTATATATAAAAATATAAATATCATGTCTAATTTAATATGTTTATATATATGACAAATAAATTTAATGCGTGTTTAGCCGTCCGTTTTCAAAATGAATTTAAATGCCGACACTAAAACCGTTTTCGAACGGTTTGACGTGTTGGAGGCTTGTGTACTGAGTGTTTCCCCACTCACTTTGCGTATGTTTTCAATGTTTTGTTTTTAGGCGGTCCGAGCTCCCAAAGTAAAGACAAGGATAAACAGAGGTAGAACTTCCACGTGCAGGGTAGTCTTGAAGGGTGGATTTGGCTGACCTCGGTGGTCTTCATGGTTCCAAAGATTAATTTTGCATTGGAGAAAGTTTAATATATATATATATATATATATATATATATATATATATATATATATATATTTCTTTGATGGGTGTATAAAGTGTAATATCTATGGTTTCGGTGACTGTTTAGGTATGGGTTTAAGTGTAGTATTCACTTGGAGGTTTATGTATATGTTGGTGGTTTGTGTGCCTTGTCCCGAGTGGGGACGGCGGTAATGCCTCAATACTTGTCTTTTCCGCTGCGCTAATCATAGGATTATGGCATGATTAAGGATAATCTTGTGGTTAAGGGTGTTGGGGTGTTACAACATAACACTTCCCAATCAGAAAAATTACAACCATGAGGAGCCCAATAAGCAAGGTAATCATTCAATCTATGACGATAATCATAAAACATCTCTTGCTCATTTTGAGGGAAGTCAAAACATACCATTTTTTTCAGATTTTTAATTTTTTATTCTTTTAAAACCTAGAGGGAACGCTCAAGAAAAACTCAAAGGTCAGAAGGCACATCTCCCTGGCAACGGCGCCATTTTGTTCAGTCGTTGCACAGTGCGGGTGTAATTGTCGTGTCCATATATAGGGAGTTGAGGCTTCCAAACCTAAGAGCTAATCGAGCTCTCACCTCTAGGCTTGATGTTTGAGGTTTTGGGTGTTTGGGAAACACATAGACTAAAAGACAAAAGAAAAACTACAATTAAAAAGGGAAAAGAGCTCGAGAGTATTACCGGACCTCCTAACGAGAGAAAAAGGATTGGTGAAGAGGTTTAGGGATGATTCATAGGCAAGCTATTCAACACGGGAATTAGGTGAATGAATTAGCATCAAATCCCTCTCGCTAGAGTTAGGATTCGATGCTTACTCCCTAGATTCCACTACTATTACCGTAGGGATGGTTTCTAGGTAACATAATGGCCTAATTCTCCTAATCGGACACTAATCACAGGACAATGTATATTAGCATTCAATTAAACCATCCATAACTCTCCAATTCGTTGTTGAGAGATAATCGATCACCTCTCGGCATCAAGAGTATTGACATCTAATGGAGAGGTATGGTAGAAAGTGCTAAACAATTCACCGAATCATCTGAAACCACCCAACCTAACCTAAGCACAGATTTTGTAGTTTTAGGAATGATCGGTATTCGGTTATCAAGTATGAGGATTGCATGGATAAACTAGCATCAATTTCCCTCTGTCGAGCGGTAAATTGATGCATACTTCCCAAAGCTCGTCATCACTCTCGCATATGACGACCTTTGATAGTATTCGAAAACAATCTAAACTAAGCGGCTCCAAAATCCCTCTCGCCAAAGTTAGGATTGAGAACTAACTACTCCGACCTCTATCTCCAACTTAATGTTTGGGGAAGAATTCATAACCTCTCGCGGCACCAAAATCCTCCACATTGAGTGGAAATAGAGGAAGGGAACACTTAATTACCTCATTAATCACCCAAATCCTACTAATCCAAGCCTAATCCCCTATTAGGGGCCTTAATTACCCCATAACCCTAGAAGAGCTAGCAACACATATTCGAAACTACTACTACTTCAACAATCAATTCAATGTTCAACATGATTCTAGCAAAATAATGGAGAATTCGCATAACAACACTAATAAAACTAATTAAAATCGTAAATAAGATAATCAAACAAGTAAATATACTAATTAAAAGTTGAAATTAAAAGGGAAGAAGAAGAACTTACTGAAATTGATTCTTAAAGATACTCTAAAGGCAAAGGAAACAACAATGGTGAATTCAATTGCAAAGATAAACCCTATTCAATTGCAAAGATAAAACACTAATTAAATCCTACCTAAAACTCTAACCTAAAAGCTAAAAGCTAAAACTAAAGACTAAAACCTAGTAATGAATGTTGTTGTGGAAATAATGAGTCTCTCTATTTATATAATGGAGGAAGAGGGTCAAACCTTTGGCCCCAAAAATAAGTCGACGGAAACAACGCGTCACAACTGTGATGGGGTCTGTCATGGGCATGGGGTATATTCAGTCTAAAACCTAGTTTTCTCCTCTCTGATGTGTAACAACCGTGACATAGTTTCTCACGGCCATGACACGCCTTCCGTTTTGGAGCTGCACTCTATCTCTACTTGTCACGACCATGAGGCATCTCCTGTCTTGAACCCATATTTCTTCTTTGGTGTGTCACGACTGTTCGGTTGTAAAATTTGGGGTTTTAAAAAGAGTAGGGTTGTCGAATCCATAGGGATGGTGTGTTAGGTTTTCAGGAAATTGGTTTGGTAAAGGTTTTCAAATTGCAGGAAGCAGTAAATAATTAAACTAAACTAATTATGAATTGAAAATAAAGAAAACTAAGAACACAAGAAATTGAAAGCAAAACTCTAACTAGTAGAACAAGAACAAGAAATTAAAAAAGAAATCGAAAACATATTCAAGAAAGAAATTAAAAACTATGAAAGTAAAAACTAAACTAATTACTGAATTGAAAACAGAAAACATTATTGAATGCAGATTTCTTTCTATCGATCTTCTCCTCTTTGAATCTTGAATCACCGATCTTTCCCCCGAACAAACAAGAAAGGGCATGATTTGGATTACTAAGACTGCTCGAATCCTTACCTGAAGGGAGAATTCGAGGAACCTTAATCCTCCTCTTCACTAAAAAGGTGGAATTTATGGAACTAATACTAATGAAATTGAGAATAGCGAAATAGAAAGTACAAAACAAGAACTTGATTAATCTTGAAAGAGAATGTCCGTACAATCGATGAATTGAAAGAAAACTTAAAGAAACTAAAACTAAAACTAAATAAACTAAAACTAAAATCTAAAACTAACCTAAACTAAAGGAAAACTAATTAAAACTAACTACCATCTAATTGATGAAAGTAAAGGCTAATGTATAAAGTATATATAGAAAAGTTTAGGAAGGGAAAAATAAAATAAATCTCTCCAAAACCCTAACGGCCGCCGCGGAAAAAAAATGGAAAGCCCAGCCAACACGGTCTGTGTTGGCCTACCACGGTCCGTGGTGGCTGCCACAGGCTGCCCGTGGTGTGCGCCGTTTCTTCCATTTTCGCTCATTGAGTTTTAGCTAGCGAACATGGTCTGTGTTGAACTTGTTTTTGTTGCGGATGTTGGATTTTTCAGCACTTTTGATTCCATTTTTCGCTTTCATTTGATTTAACCTACAAAACACAAAATCATCATAACTTATTCATAAATAGGGGATTAACACAAGCAAAAACCCTTTATTAACGGTATTAATTCGGCTCAAAATGAGACCGAACAACACTCCCACACAAGGGTTTGCTCGTCCCGAGCAAACTAAAACAAAAAGAAAAAGAAACTAACTATCCTAACTCACTTTCGTAGGAATCACGATTGCATTTAGCATATGCAACAAGCCGTTTAAACCCCTTGGCAGTCCAAATGGACGAGGAAGGTCTCGTGAGGGTTTATAGACACTTTACCCACAAAAGCAAAGAAAAAGAAAAGGAAAGAAAGGAAAAGAAGAAGAAATAAAAGAAAAAAAGAGAGAGAAAACTCAAAAACTAAAGAAACAAAGGGATAAGAAACACTTTGTAAAGATAAGAGGCAAAATCAAGAAAAGGATAAGCATAAAGGAGGTTCACACACACGGTCGCGAAGCTACCTACTCAAACAATACATTCACTCAACTCAGAACAATTAATAAGCACTATCAAGGCAACAAGCAAGACTGTTACTAGACTTCACAATTTTCACCTCACTCATGCATATGCTTGATGGGTTCCTCGTGCTCAAGTACAGTGTTTTTGGCTAGTTTTTGTTTAAGTCAAAGCTCAGTCGGTTAGAAATAACTACTCAAACACCCATGCTCTTATTTAATGAATTCTTGGTGGTTCCCCTCTCTATTTAGTGTCGCTCTTGGCTTGGTGAGGGCCGCAGATTACATAGATTAGGGTTCCACATTTATTGCCATTAATCCTTTTGGTGTTGGGTTTTTTCGAGAATTGAACGGACCTGAAAGGGGTTTAATCTTTCTACATAGATCCTTTCCATACACATACAAGGTGCTTAAGGGATATGAGTGCCGCACCACTCATATCGATCTATGTGGGTGCACCAACATTTTTAGAATTTCTTAGATCACTATTTTTACGTTAGTATTTTCGGGAATTTAAACGGCCCATAAATGGGGTTTACCCTCCCAACACAGGCTACTCCATACACAAACGAAGTGCTTAAGGGGTAAGAGCACCGTACCACTCATACCAACCCGTGTAGGTGTACTAACTTTTTATTTCTCCAATTTTTTTCCAGCTTTTATTACTTAGAGCATGGATATTCAAGAAGCTAAAACTTTCCTCCTAAACCAAGACCATCACATTAACTAGCCTAGAAGTGAATTTCTAAGGATACCACATTGTTGTAAATATAGGTGAGGTTATTAAGTTTAGGAAAAACAATAATCAAGCCTGAAGCCTGAAGCCTATCAAGCATTCACTAACTATTCCTAACTGAGCGACTCCACTATTCAAGCGATCAACGACACAACCATATAAACAAACTAACCTTAGCCAATAAAAATTTTAAAATTTTTGCCTAATTTCAATGTTAACTAAAGTTGTTTCTCTTCCAAAAACTAGTACGACACTTGTGTCACCCCACTCCCACACAATAACTCTACAATGTCCTCATTGTGAATAAGGTGACACTACACACAAAAGAAAAACTCACAAAAGAAAAGAAAAACTAAAGCCGACATGCATGCCACCCCCACTCCCACACAAAAAGGCCAACAATGTCCTCATTGGAAACATAAGTAATCAAGCACGCCAAAGAAAATCAAGAAACCCACCAAGAAAAATAAAGAAAAGTAAAATAAACTACTCACTAACCATATTAAAAAAGAAAAAAAGAAAAGGAAGGATATTACCTGGTTGGCTACTAAGTATACCCAAACAATGAAATCTCGTTTAAAATAATAAGACCCACACATGGAGCATCAGCCACTCCGTTCTCACCTCAAGATGTTGGGCACCATCTCTGAACCATTCAATGCCCGTAGTAACAAGTCATGTACTATTGAGATTGTGATATAGGTAGGTGCTATAGGGATTAGTGAGGAAATTATACCCTCCTAAAAGACCTAGGGACTTTAATTATGAACCCAGGTTCACGAGAAAGGAGTGTAGGAAAACAATTCACAAGAAGGGGAGGTGGATAAACAATTTCAATTTCATTAGAACACATAGTAGAATCCTCAAACTCAACCTCTATGCAATTTTCAATAAATTTAGACTCCAATTCACACCTTTCATCCAATTCATCATATTCATCAGCGGGTGATAAGGAAAACGTAGGGTTATACCACATGACAACACTTTCAACATTACAAGAAGGTACATCATCATCTTCATCAATTTCAGACTCATCAGAAGAACTATCAGTATCAGAAGACAAATGTACATCATTCAAAGAATCATCGAAAGTGAAAATAGAAAGTTCAGGGTCATATCTCATTGTGAAAGGCTCATATTCACACACAGATGTATCATAGAAATCAAGATCCTGAGTTAGAAGGGGGGGGGGGGAGGGGGAGGAGTAACTATAGATGAATCCTCATATTGATCTATACATGGAGATTGAGCGTGTATACCACATGACAACACTTTCAACATTACAAGAAGGTACATCATCATCTTCATTAATTTCAGACTGATCAGAAGAACTATCAGTATCAAAAGACAAATGTACATCATTCAAAGCATCATCGAAAGTGAAAATAGAAAGTTCAGGGTCATATCTCATTGTGAAAGGCTCATATTCACACACATATGTATCATGGAAATCAAGATCCTGAGTTAGAAAGGGGGGGGGGGAGTAACTATAGATGAATCCTCATATTGATCTATACATGGAGATTGAGCGTGTATATCAATAGGATATGGCAATGAACAAGCACTAGACTCCTCATCTACAGAAGATGTGTCAGGATTAACATCGGAATTAACATTCAATCCTCTCCTCACATAAATGCTTGGACACGGGTGTGAGTAGTGATTCATTAATCATATTTTTATGGAGCACAACATTATCACACACTAATTCACTAATTGTGAAATCTTTCTCCATCAATGGTGTCTCATCCTCAAGTATAATCTCACTAATGGGCTCACTAACCTGATCAGACTCGGTATCACATGATTTTTCCATACTCTCAACAAGTGAAGGGGAAGGGGGGTTTAGTAAATATGAACATTGGGCCTTCATCCTCATCATCTATTTCACACACATGAGTATTATTTAATTTAGGTTTAGCAGAATCAAACCTATGCATAAAAGCTTTGAATGCAAGGTATTCAGGGAAAACATCAAATGAATGACCCCAAGCTTGACATACAAAACACTAAGGAAGAAACTCGCTATTGGGACCTTGAGAAGATTCACAAAAAATTTCCACATACTCCCCTCAACTAGATTGACCATTCAGATATTGGGGGTACTCATGATATGGTATGGCTAAAGTCTCAGAGGGTGGTGCAAAATTTGAAATATGGGGGTCAAAGGGAGAATTTTGTTGTTTAGAATCATAAGTATATCTCTATACAACCATTCAAGAAATTTCAATGCCTCATCTTCTCCTAAATTAGAGAACTCATAATATTCAAAGACATTATGAGTTTCATAATTTACACCCTCATACACAATACCCAATATATCTAGTGTATCATATGAGATACCATATGATTCACATTTAGCAAGATAATCTTGTAATCTAGCAAAATATCTCCAAAATATTTCTTGCTCAAATTGTGGAACCCTAACATCAGTCATAACTCTCTTTATTTATTTATTTATTTATTCATTTATTTGTTATTATTATTATTTCAATTTTTATGTTCACATTTTTTTTCTGAATTAAATTACAACAAAGAAAGCAATAAATTATTTACACACAAACCAATAACCTAATCTACCAAATAACGTCATCCCCGGCAATGGTGCCATTGTTCAATTGTAGAATTTGGGGTTTTAAAAAGAGTAGGGTTTTCGAATCCACAAGGATTGTGTGTTAGGTTTTCAGGAAATTGGTCTAGTAAAGGTTTTCAAATTGCAGGAAGCAGTAAATAATTAAACTAAACTAATTATAAATTGAAAATAATGGAAACTAAGAAACAAGAAATTGAAAAAAACCCTAACTACTAGAAGAAGAACAAGAAATTAAACAAGAAATTGAAAACATATTCAAGAAAGTAATTAAAAACTATGAAAGTAAAAAATAAACTAATTACTGAATTGAAAACAGAAAACATTACTGAATGCGTATTTCTTTCTATCGATCTTCTCCTCTTTGAATCTTGAATCACCGATCTTTCTCCCGAACAAACAAGAAAGGGCGTGATTTGCATTATTAAGACTGCTCGAATCCTCACCTGAAGGGTGAATTCGAGGAACCTTAATCCTTTTCTTCACTAAAAAGGTGGAATTTGTGGAACTTATACTAAGGAAATTAAGAATAGCGAAACAGAAAGTAAAGAACAAGAAAGAACAAGAATTTGAATTAATCTTGAAAGAGAATGTGCGTACAATCGAGGAATTGAAAGAAAATTTAAAGATACTAAAACTAAAGCTAAACTAAAACTAAAATTAAAATCTAACACTAACCTAAACTAAACCAAAAAAAACTAATTAAAACTAACTGCCATCTAATTAATGAAACTAAAGGCTAATGTACAAAGTATATATAGAAAAGTCTAGGAAGGGAAAATAAAATAAATTTCTCCAAAACCCTAA
This sequence comes from Portulaca oleracea, assembly GCA_029582165.1. NCBI lineage: Eukaryota > Viridiplantae > Streptophyta > Magnoliopsida > Caryophyllales > Portulacaceae > Portulaca > Portulaca oleracea. The sequence goes on along the minus strand of CM055868.1, from coordinate 32,995,505 downwards.
CGGACGCCGCGAAAAAAAAAAAAAAACCGGAAAGCCTAGCCAACACGGTACGTGGCTGATCCAACACAGTCCGTGTAGGCCTACCACGGTCCGTGGTGGCTGCCACGAGCTGCCCGTGGTATGCGCTGTTTCTTCCGTTTTCGCTCATTGAGTTTCAGCTAGCCAACACGGTCCATGTTAGGCTGACACGGTCCGTGTTGGACATGTTTTTGTTGTGGATGTTGGATTTTTTAGCACTTTTGATTCCCTTTTTCGCTTTTCTTTGATTTAACCTACATAACAGAAAAATCATCATAACTTATTCATAAATAGAGGATTAAAACAAGCAAAAACCTTTGATTAACGGTATCAATTCGGCTCAAAATGAGGCCGAACAACGGCCGTGAGGACCTACGTTACAACCATGACCCTCTCGTTTGTTCAGGGGGTTAAGGGACCCCATCTTAGCTAGTCTTGGGAGGCATTGGTCATGATTGTGACATAATAGCTCATGACCATGAGGCTCCTGTTGGGTTCTCTTGAGTCTTGTTGTGGCTAAGGCTTGGCCTTCCACTTTCTCGGGCTGGGATTTCTCGGGATTTGCATTCGAATCTTGACCCTTCTTCAAATCGTCCTGATTTTCACCTCTTTTTGTGTACTTTTTCTCAACATGCATATTGTTGCCAAGGAAACCTAGAAGGGTAGAAAAGTAACCTAAAACACTATATTTATTCATGGAACCGAGGAAAACGCCAAGAGATCGCAAAAATGATGCATTTAGGCTCAAAGCTGAGCTTAAACACATATGCTTTATGTTTCTCGGGTGATTACAAGTCAAAGTATTTCTCAAATGGCGGGGATGTTAACTCCTTATGTAATAATTCAAGCTTATTTTAAGGGTATTTTTCATACTCTTGGAATGGCGGGGGATTGTTGGGATTATTTCAAAAGGTATAAAAAGATTATATAACATGAGAAATTATGTAGAACAAGTATAAGGATCATATATAGGATAACATAAGTTGTATGATCAACATGGGTGAATATAAGACCAACATGAGTCGTTTTCTCTATTAAACAATATTAAGCTTTCTAGGATCAACACGGACCATGGAGCATGTACCACGGACCGTGTTGACGCCCAGAATCAGTTTAAATCTCCAACGGCTATATAACCTTCACCATTAAATCATAATCTTGTTTTAATAGCAGATTTGAGGTCCCAACAACAATATTAATTTTATACCACATGGTCAATAGACTTAGTCAAGGCCAAGATACTCATTAAGGACCTTAATTAAGTCCTTTGACCAAGGGTGTAAAGAGGGCGAGAAGTCTCCTATAAATAGGAGACTTTCTAGCCATTTGAGTAAACTACTCTATAATCACATCCTATCATTCTTGTCTAGACTGCAGCTATACTAGAGTGTTTCAAGTTAGGAACAATATTCTTGAGTGTGTTAAGTGCTAAGTTTTATCCCTTTGAACATTTACTGTACAGTGAATAGTTCTTAACGAAGATGAGTTCATCCACGACTCTTAGCGATATCCTAAGTGAGTTTACCATTGGAATCTATACCATACTCCTTTTCCTCCAACACAACTTATGCATTCAACAACATTTAACTCACATTTCTAATGTTTCCTTCATTAATCAACTCTTATTATCTCATTATGACTTCTAAGGTTCTCCCCAAGTTTAGAACATTTGGCTCTGATATCACAACTGTAACACCTCTAGTTTCCTAATCACTAGATTAAGACTAAACTATCCATAATCCAGCAATTAGCGCAGTGGAATACAAAGCCTGAAGATATTAACCCCGTCCACATTCATGGACAAAGCTAAACCAACATGCTCAATACAAAACACCAAGTACAATTCAAAGCTCCGAAGAAATATTAAACAGTATACATAACAAAAAAATATGTATTTATAACCAAAGTAACTTCATTAAAACACCGAATAATTCATTTTTTCACATCAATACTAATCATAACGAAGAACATCACAAAAAAAAAGCAACAAAGTATGAGATGACTCTTAGACACCAGTTATTCTTGCTTCTTACCAGTAACTCGCTTTCCACCACGAGATCAAGCACCTAAAACAAAACAAAAAATATTTCGCAAATGAGTCGAAACTCAATACACATACCCCTGTAATGCAAGTCATATTTTACAATCATTTTATTTTGCGCATTTCAATTCATTTTAAAAAAAGAGACAGAGACAAATAATTTAAACCTGTTGCATGATTATTATTATCTGAGTGATACTCATTTATGATCATCGGAATAAGTTTTTATATGCGCATAACCAGACTGATTGGGATGTCCGAACGGAGTTAATCGGTTGACACTAGCCAGGTATATGGTATTGACGCATTTATTATGCATAGATGGGGCGGGTCCACATTTAGGTGACAAAACATGGTGAAATACATGTGGTTCATGTTCGTCTAACACTTGATTATTTTGTTGATATGAATACATGACTTTGAAAGATACATGCAATATGTGTACTTTAATTGAAGCATTTTGTCAATTAACTGAGACTTGATAAATAACAAAGCCTTTGAGCGATGATGACCCGAGCGACAAGCGACAACGACCTCAAGGCGAAGCACATGAATACAATAGCAAAAAGAGTAACTGTTGGTGCTTTAAGGATAAAAAGTCCTTTAAAACACGTTTAAGCTAGTTTTGAAGAGTTTAAAGTAGTTGAAAAACTTTACCTTGGGTAGTTGAAAAACTAATACTAATCAAATTGAGAATAGCGAAACAAAAAGTACAGAACAAGAACGAACAAGAACTTGATTAATCTTGAAAGAGAATGTGTGTACAATCGATGAATTGAAAGAAAACTTAAAGAAACTAAAACTAAAACTAAACTAAAACTAAAACTAAAATCTAAAACTAACCTAAACTAAAGAAAGACTAATTAAAACTAACTACCATCTAATTGATGAAACTAAAGGCTAATGTATAAAGTATATATAGAAAAGTTTAGGAAGGGAAAAATAAAATAAATCTCTCCAAAACCCAAACGGCCGCCGCGGAAAAAAAATGGAAAGCCCAGCCAACACGGTCCGTGGAAGATCCAACACGGTCCGTGGTGATTGCCACAGGCTGCCCGTGGTGTGCGCTGTTTCTTCCGTTTTCGCTCATTGAGTTTCAGCTAGCCAACACGGTCTGTGTTGGACTTGTTTTTGTTGCGGATGTTGGATTTTTCAGCACTTTTGATTCCCTTTTTCGCTTTCCATTGATTTAACCTACAAAACACAAAATCATCATAACTTATTCATAAATAGGGGATTAACACAAGCAAAAACCCTTTATTAACGGTATTAATTCGGCTCGAAATGAGACCAAACAACACTCCCACACAAGGGTTTGCTCGTCCTGAGCAAACTAAAACAAAAAGAAAAAGAAATTAACTATACTATCTCACTTTCGTAGTAATCATGGTTCCATTTAGCATATGCAACAAGCCCTTTAAACCCCTTGGCAGCCCAAGTGGACGAGGAAGGTCTCGTGAGGGTTTGTAGACGCTTTACCCACAAAAGCAAGGAAAAAGAAAAGGAAAGAAAGGAAAAGAGGAAAGAAAAGAAAAGAAGAGAAAGAAAACTCAAAAAATAAAGAAACAAAGGGACGAGAAACACTTTGTAAAGATAAGAGGCGAAATCAAGAAAAGAATCAACATAAAGGAGGTTCACACACACGGTCGCGAAGCTACCTACTCAAACAATACATTCACTCAACTCAGAACAGTTAATAAGCACTATCAAGGCAACAAGCAAGCCTGTTACTAGAGTTCACAATTTTCACCTCACTCATGCATAAGCTTGATGGATTCCTTGTGCTCAAGTACATTGTTTCTGGCTAGTTTTTGTTTAAGTCAAGGCTCAGTTGGTTAGAAATAACTACTCAAACACCCATGCTCTTATTTAATGAATTGTTGGTGGTTCCCCTCTCTATTTAGTGTCGCCCTTGGCTTGGTAAGGGCCGCAGGTTACATAGATTCGGGTTCCACATTTATTGCCATTAATCTTTTTGGTGTTTGGTTTTTTCGAGAATTGAACGGACTTGAAAAGGGTTTACTCTTCCTACATAGATCCTTTCAGTACACATACAAGGTGCTTAAGGGATATGAGTGCCGCACCACTCATATCGATCTATGTGGGTGAACCAACATTTTCAGAATTTCTTAGATCACTATTTATGCGTTAGTATTTTCGGGAATTTAAACGGCCCATAAATGGGGTTTACCCTCCCAACACAGGCTACTCCATACACAAACGAAGTGCTTAAGGGGTAAGAGCGTCATACCACTCGTACCAACCCGTGTAGGTGTACTAACTTTTTATTTCTCCATTTTTTTCAGCTTTAATTACTTAGAGCATGGATATTCAAGAAGCAAAAACTTTCCTCCTAAACCAAGACCATCACATTAACTAGCCTAGAAGTGAATTTCTAAGGATACCACATGGTTGCAAATATAGGTGAGGTTATTAAGTTTAGGAAAAGCAATAATCAAGCCTGAAGCCTATCAAGCATTCACTAACTATTCCTAACTGAGCAATTGCACTATTCAAGCGATCAACGACACAACCATATAAACAAACTACCCTTAGCCGACAAAAATTTTAAAAGTTTTGCCTAATGTTAACTAAAGTTGTTTCTCTTCCAAAACTAGTAAGACACTTGTCCTCATTGTGAATAAGGTGACACTACACACAAAAGAAAAACTCACAAAAGAAAAGAAAACTCTGCCGACATGCATGCCACCCCCACTCCCACTAAAAAAAGGGCCAACAATGTCCTCATTGAAAACATAAGTAATCAAGCACGCCAAAGAAAATCAAGAAACCCACCAAGAAAAATAAAGAAAAGTAAAATAAACTACTTACTAACCGTATTAAAAAAGAAAAAAAAGAAAAGGAAGGATATTACCTGGTTGGGTACTGAGTATACCCAAACAATGCAATCTCGTTTAAAATAATAAGACCCACACATGGAGCATCAGTCACTCCGTTCTCACCTCAAGATGTTGGGCACCATCTCAGAACCATTCAATGCCCGTAGTAACAAGTCATGTACTATTGAGATTGTGCTCTAGGTAGGTGCTATAGGGATAAGTGAGGAAATTATACCCTCCTAAAAGACCTAGGGACTTTATGAACCCAGGTTCACGAGAAAGGAGTGTAGGAAAACAATTCACATGAAGGGGTGGTGGATAAACAATTTCAATTTCATTAGAACACACAGTAGAATCCTCACACTCAACCTCTATGCAATTTTCATTAAATTCATACTCGAATTCACAACTTTCATCCAATTCATCAAATTCATCAGTGGGTGATAAGGAAAACGTAGGATTATACCACATGACAACACTTTCAACATTACAAGAAGGTACATCAATATCTTCATCAATTTCAGACTCATCAGAAGAACTATCAGTATCAGAAGACAAATGTACATCATTCAAAGCATCATCGAAAGTGAAAATGGAAAGTTTAGGGTCATATCACATTGTGAAAGGCTCATATTCACACACAGATGTATCATGGAAATCAAGATCCTGAGTTAGAAGGGAGGGGGGGAGAGTAACCATAGATGAATCCTCGTATTGATCCATACATGTAGATTGAGCGTGTAAATAAATAGGATGTGGCAATGAACAACCATTAAAGTCCTCATCTATAGAAGATGTGTCAGGATTAACATCCGAATTAACATTCAATCCTCTCCTCACATAAATGCTTGGACACGGGTGTGACTAGTGATTCATTAATCATATTTTTATGGAGCACAACATTATCACACTAATTCACTAATTGCGAAATCCTTCTCCATCAATGGTGTCTCCACTACAATAGAACAGGCTTGAGGCGACCGTTACTATCGGTCGCAAACGGGCTCTATCGGTCGCAGCAGAGGGCGGGCGACCGATATCAGCGACCAATACGTATCGGTCGCTGCATATCCGTCGTTTGACGAACCGAGCGACCGATACCAATCGGTCGCCAAACTTGCGTCCGATATCCGCTGGGGCGACCGATACGTATCGGTCGCTATATATCGGTCGCCAGTTTAGCGGCCGATACTGTATCAGTCGCAACGTATCCATCGCGAATTTAGCGACGGATACCGTATCGGTCACTATTTATCAATCGCAAAATAGTGACTAATAATCAGCGACTGATACATATCGGTCGCAGATTATAATTTAAATTTTTTTAAAAAAAATTCTGGATTAAATCGAATAGGTTATAATCATACTGTATTTGTCGAAATATCGGTCGCTGCTATTATTATATTATCCATATATATATATATATATATATATATATATATATCAGCCGCGTATTTTTTTCACCTGTCAATTTCTTATATAACATACTTAAACATATATAATATTAAACATTAATGCATAACTAAAAGTTTATACATATATATAATAGCTAAAGGTTCATAACTAAAATTCAAGCTAAGTTTCATACAATATAAGTTCATATCTAAAACACAATTTAAAAGTTCATAACTAAAAGTGCATAAGTTCAAGGTTGGGGAGGGAATTACGGGGATCCTGATAAATTTAGATATTAAGATGGGGAAGAAGAACTACCGCCTTGTTGTTGATATTGGACAACTTGTGTCAATTGACTTTGAATCTGGGAGATGGCGGATGTGTGGGCAGCAAGTTGATCCCGCATAATAGCATCAGTGGACGGAGTTGCGCAGGGATGCCTCGAAGAAGAAGAACTGCCCTGGGTAGGGGGTGGAGTATCATAGAAGTACGAGGTCAAACTCCCAAGACCATAGACAGCTTGGTCTTTGAGTTTGTACCCCCCTGCCAGTTGGAGGTACAACTCCCTAGCTTCCGGGGAGTTCTCAATTATGCCACGCTCCTCACACTTTCGGCGAAAAGTTTCCTGCAATCATTCATACATAAGTAGCAGACACAATAAAACTTAAAACATACTTCAACAACACGCCGGAGTTCAAATACAATCCAAACACAACTTAAACCATTCATGGCCACACGCCGCAGTTCAAATACAATCCAAACACACATAAACCATTCATGGTCACACGCCGGAGTTCAAATACACTACAAACACACATAAAACATGCACGGCCACACGCCGGAGTTCAAATACAATCGAAACACACATAAAACATGCTTCAACAATACGCCGGAGTTCAAATACAATCCAAACACACATAAAACATGCTTCAACAACATCTCGGAGTTCAAATACAATCCAAACACAACTTAAATCATTCACGACCACACGTCGGAGTTCAAATACAATCCAAACACAACTTAAACCATTCACGGCCACACGCCGGAGTTCAAATATAATCCAAACACACATAAACCATTCACGGTCACACGCCGGAGTTTAAATACAATCCAAACACAACTTAAAATATGCACGACCACACACCAGAGTTCAAATACAATCCAAACATACATAAAACATGTACGGCCTCACGCCGGAGTTCAAATACAATCCAAACACAACTTAAACCATTCACGGCCACAGGTCGGAGTTCAAATACAATCCAAACACACATAAAACATGCCCGGCCACCAAGGTTGTTAAAATCGCGATCCTAACTCGAAACTATGGGGGAGTTAGGATCAGAATTTAGCCCATGTAGGATCATGGATCGTTTGTAAATTGTAGAATCGTTTCGACGATTTTGGACCATAAAATCGTAGGATCGTAAATCAAGATCGGGATTTTAATAACTATGATGGCCACACGCCGGAGTTCAAATACAATCCAAACACAACTTAAACCATTTACGGCCACAGGACGGAGTTTAAATACAATCCAAACACACATAAAATATGCTTCAACAACACACCGGAGTTCAAAGACAATCCAAACACACATAAAACATGCTTCAACAACACGCCGGAGTTCAAATACAATCCAAACACAACTTAAACCATTTACGGCCACACGCTGGAGTTTACATACAATCCAAACACAACTTAACACATGTACGGCCGCACGCCGGAGTTTAAATAGAATCCAAACACACATAAACCATTCACAGTCACACGCCGGAGTTTAAATACAATCCAAACACAACTTAACACATGCACGGCCACACGCCGGAGTTCAAATAGAATCCAAACACACATAAAACATGCACGACCACACGCCGGAGTTCAAATACAATCCAAACACAACTTAAACCATTCACGGCCACACGCCGGAGTTCAAATACAATCCAAACACACATAAAACATGCACGGCCACACGCCGGAGTTTAAATACAATCCAAACACAACTTAACACTTGCACGGCCACACACCGGAGTTCAAATAGAATTCAAACACACATAAAACATGCACGGTCACACGCCGAAGTTCAAATACAATCCAAACACAACTGAAACCATTCACGACCACACGCCGGAGTTCAAATAGAATCCAAACACACATAACCCATTCACAGTCACACGCCGGAGTTTAAATATAATCCAAACACAACTTAACACATGCACGACCACACGTGGGAGTTCAAATAGAATCCAAACACACATAAAACATGCACGGCCACAGGCCGGAGTTCAAATACAATGCAAACACAACTTAAACCATTCACGGCCACATGCCGAAGTTCAAATACAATCCAAACACACATAAAACATGCACGGCCACACGCCGGAGTTCAAATACAATCCAACCACAACTTAAACCATTCATGGCCACACGCCGAAGTTCAAATACAATCTAAACACACATAAAACATGTACGGCCACACGCCAGAGTTCAAATACAATCCAAACGCAACTTAAACCATTCACGACCACACGCTGAAGTTCAAATACAATCCAAACACACATAAACCATTCACGGCTACACGGCGGAGTTCAAATACAATCCAAACACAACTTAAAACATGCACGGCCACACGCCGGAGTTCAAATACAATCCAAACACACATAAAACATGTACGGTCACACGCCGGAGATCAAATACAATCCAAACACAACTTAAACCATTCACGGCCACACGCCGGAGTTCAAATACAATCCAAAAACACATAAACCATTCACGGCCACACGGCGGAGTTCAAATACAATCCAAACACAACTTAAAACATGCACGGCCACACGCCGAAGTTCAAATACAAACCAAACACACATAAAACATGCACGGCCACACGCCGGAGTTCAAATACAATCCAAACACAACTTAAACCATTCACGACCACATGTCGGAGTTCAAATACAATCCAAACACACATATAACTTTAATTTATTAATTGTGCAACAATTCAAACACAAATTTAGTTTCTGAATATGTTTAAAGGAAACTTACAGCAAGTGTGGCATCATGTTCAGAACTCTACACCGGATTCTCCGCAGCATCTCGCCCACAATTAATGTGAGCGTGGACTTCAGACAGGGTCATCACTTTCCCCCCGGCCATCTACAAATTAAGATAGTAAATGCAAACAATTGTTTAGATAGTTGGTAATTGTTAATGTATACATATAACTTTAATTTATTAATTGTGCCAATTTAAGATTCACCTGCTTCTTCATATGACTTGTCGCCGAAACCGAGCCCACCCGCGTAATGCAATTTGCGGTGTTTTCATTGTTCCTATTTGCTTTGGCGGCATTGGACCGCTGAATGAAATGCTCGGTTTGGGATTTCTCATCTATTGCATCACGTTGCTCATTGCTCATATGAGGTACAGGGTCCGTCCTCTTCTTGGTCCTGACCTTGTACCTCGTATCAGAAGCCCGGTCGCACAATTTTGTGTGCCACCCACTGAACCCATCTCTTGTTAATTCTTCTTCCCAAACATAATGTCGCTGTATAAAGTAATTTATTAGTGATTAGTTAAACGACATTACATAAAAGAAAATCATGGACCCAATTTGCATAATTACTTACACAGAAATCCAACCACAAATTTGTTTTCTCTTCTTTGGACCATTGGGAAGCAGGCTTTGGATTTGGGTGGACACAAATTTACCCTCCAACAAACCGTGCTAAACGGGGATCGGCGAACCTATGCAATCGTTACGAAAAAACACAACTAAAGTTATTAAAACCAATGCTAGCTAAATCACTGTACATAGGATTTCATGTGATCATCTTACCAATCCTCCCCGCTCAAGTCTTACAGGTTGGGGTATAATGCGGTCGATCGAGACTCTTTGCCAATGCTATGTGGTTGTCTCCCTAATATAATAGTTAATATTGGGTAAAATCAAAACACAAGTTAGTTCCAAACTTATATATATATATATATATATATATATATATATATATATATATATATATATATATATATATATATATATATATATATATATATATATATATATATATATATATATATATATATATATATATAAAAATGGCATCATTTGAGTAGAATGCATTGGCTTCAACTAAGTACATAAAAAATTTGAACCAAGTTGTGAATATAATAAAAGTTCAATGACTAGTAATGTATATTGACAAGATAATAGAATTCACTACTCATACTCCTCTTCATCGTCACTATTAATAATCTCGGTACAAATAGGGTCTAACATATTATCCTCCTCTATTCCCACTCTCTCTTCCCCTATAATGGATTCATTAGCATCATCGTGCATGGCTTCCTCATCACTTAAGTCATATCGATCTTCGCTTTGGTCCTCATCAATGCTAGATAGTGTTTGAGGATTTTCAGTGCTATCCTCTTGATATGCAGCATCATCAATGTCGTCAATCGTTGACGTCGGCTTTATGATGAGTGTTGCCCACCACTGGTTTCTATCTCGCCTTGTACTAGGTTAATGAGTATAAAACACTTGCATTGCATGGGATGCCAGCACGAATGGTTCATGTACTCGATATCGTTTTGTGTGGTTCACATCCACGAGATTGTAATGCTCATGTTTGTTCAAACCATGGACGAAGTCAAACCAATCAACTTTGAACAAAACAACTTTGTAATTTCCAAATCTTCCTAAGTATTCCAACTGAATCACTTCTTGGAGCGTCCCATAGAAGTCTACGCCGTGCATTCCTTTGATATATACCCCAGAGTTAGCGTTCGACTTTCCTTGTCATTGGACTTGGAAATTGTAGTTGTTAATGTAGCAATGGTTCCACCAACGCACATTTTTGCTGGGACCGTATGCTAACGCTCGAATAAAGTCATTCGCTTCATTTGAATTGATAGCCTACATAATATAATTTTAGCAAAGTCGTCAACTTCAAGTGGACAACATTATGATAATTGAACTCGAATATTACTAATTCAATCAAATTTGATCGTTCACCTTTCGTTTAAACCATTCGGGAAAATGTTTCCCAAATTTGCTCCACAAATCCCTTATTTGTGTGTGTGGATGTGATAGGCACATGTCTTCTTCAAATTGCCTTTCAACAAATAATTTAAGGTGTTAACTAGGTAATTAGTTACATGGAGCATGTACATACACATAGCGGTGTGCTATCGTACATACCTTTCATACTTTTCCAACAAGTCGCTATTTGAAAGAACATATGCATGCCGCCGCAACAAACTCTTGTTGGTTGAGATACCTCTTTTTTCCCTCACTGGGCGCATATCCAATGTTTGAGGAAAACACATCAGGGAGGGGTTCGTTAACATTGTTAACATGTTTCACATCAGGGTATGCGTTTCTTTTAAGTTCCCTAGACTTAGTTTGAACTTCGGGGGCAAAATATGCATCACAGAAGTTTGCTATCTCCTCTGTTAGGTATGCATTGCAGATAGACGATTATACTCGCGCCTTGTTCTCCACTTTTTTCTTTAAATGGTGCAAAAATCTACAACATTTTACAAGTAACAAACATTGATGTTTCCTTAAGATACATAATTCATCTCATAGTAACTATGAAAGATATGTAAGTTTAGTTGTACCTTTCAAAAGGATACATCCACCTATACTGCATAGGTCCTCCCATCGCTGCTTCATAAGGAATATGTACTGGAAGGTGTTCCATGACATTGAAGAAGGCAGGGGGAAATATCATTTCCAACTTACATAGAATTTCCGGTATGTTTCTCTCTAACCGGATCATGTCACTCACCTTTACATTAGAAGCACATAAATCTCTAAAGAACTGGTTGGGTTCAGTCAATGGCTTCCAAAATTTTTGAGGAAGTAGCTCCTTGGTTGCAATTGGTAACAACCTCTCCATGAAAACATGACAATCATGGCTCTTCAACCCCTGCAACTTTGAATTTTTGGGATCGACACATCTGCTTAGATTGCTCGCATAGCCATCTGGGAGTTTGAGGCCTTTCAACCACTCACACAAGGCCTTAACCTCTTCTTTACCCATTTGATAGGGAGCGTTCGGCATAGTTTCGATGCTAGTCCCATCTTGATGATGAATTTTTTGAATGTTTAGCCGACGGCGCTTGCAATGGGTGGCTTGGTCCCTACGCGAGTTCTTATCATCCTTGGTCTTGCCTTTGACACTCATGATGGTATTCAACACTTGATCAAATACATTCTTCTCAACATGCATGACATCCAAGTTGTGTCGGATTTTAAGATCTTTCCAATATGGCAACTCCCAAAATATGCTTCTCTTGTTCCAATTGTGAGACTCTAAATAACCATCAACACGGTTATGCTGTTCCGCGGAGCTCGTGAAATTACATACACGATCCCAAATTTGTTCCCCACTAAATCGAGGGGGTGGTGGTGAATTTTCTTCCTTATTCTTTGAGAAAGCGCTCTTATTTTTTCGAAATGGATGGTTCTCTGGGAGAAATTGTCTATGGCAATCGAACCAAGAATGTTTCCTACCATGTTGTAGCCATTTAGCCTTTGTGTTCTCCATACAGTAGGGACAAGACATTTTCCCTGCTGTGGTCCAACCAGAGAGCATTCCGTATGCCGGAAAATCGCTTATGGTCCACAACACGGATGCCTTCATTTTAAAATTTTGCTTCTTGGAGACATCATATGTGTCGATCCCAACCTCCCATAAATGTTTCGACTCATCGATTAACGGTTGCAAGTAGACATCAAGATTGCCCTTTGGACTTTTCGGCCCAGGAATTAACAGAGTCAGAAACAAGTACTATTTCTTCATGCACAACCAAGGCGGCAAATTATATGGAGTTGCAATCACCGGCCAACATGAATACGTCTGACCGAAACTGCCGAAAGGTGCAAAACCATCTATGCATAGCCCCAACCAAACGTTTCGGGGTTCGGACGCAAATTCCTTATGAAGGGCATCGAAATGCTTCCACGCTTCACTGTCACACGGATGAACTATATTTCCATCTTCACGTGCATTCATTGAGTGCCACCTCATGTGCTCCGCAGATGTCTTAGTTGCATACAATCTTTGCAACATCGGCCCGATTGGGAAGTAAATCAATTGCTTGTGTGCAATGCGTTTCCCACGCAACGTAGTTTTAGCATACCTATCGGCTCCGCATTGGTCACACTTATCTAAGTCGACTTTCTCCTTCCAAAACAACACGCACCAATTGGGACACGCGTCGATTCTCTCATGTGGAAGTTCTAAAGCACCAAGCAATTTCTTTGCTTGATAGTAGGTGTCTGTCATCTCATTGCCAGGGGGACATACGTCTTTCATTAACGCTAACAGACTGTCCACGACTTTATTTGCGAGATTGTAGACGCTTTACCCACAAAAGCAAGGAAAAAGAAAAGGAAAGAAAGGAAAAGATGAAAGAAAAGAAAAGAAGAGAAAGAAAACTCAAAAAATAAAGAAACAAAGGGACGAGAAACACTTTGTAAAGATAAGAGGCGAAATCAAGAAAAGAATCAACATAAAGGAGGTTCACACACACGGTCGCGAAGCTACCTACTCAAACAATACATTCACTCAACTCAGAACAGTTAATAAGCACTATCAAGGCAACAAGCAAGACTGTTACTAGAGTTCACAATTTTCACCTCACTCATGCATAAGCTTGATGGATTCCTTGTGCTCAAGTACATTGTTTCTGGCTAGTTTTTGTTTAAGTCAAGGCTCAGTTGGTTAGAAATAACTACTCAAACACCCATGCTCTTATTTAATGAATTGTTGGTGGTTCCCCTCTCTATTTAGTGTCGCCCTTGGCTTGGTAAGGGCCGCAGGTTACATAGATTCGGGTTCCACATTTATTGCCATTAATCTTTTTGGTGTTTGGTTTTTTCGAGAATTGAACGGACTTGAAAAGGGTTTACTCTTCCTACATAGATCCTTTCAGTACACATACAAGGTGCTTAAGGGATATGAGTGCCGCACCACTCATATCGATCTATGTGGGTGAACCAACATTTTCAGAATTTCTTAGATCACTATTTATGCGTTAGTATTTTCGGGAATTTAAACGGCCCATAAATGGGGTTTACCCTCCCAACACAGGCTACTCCATACACAAACGAAGTGCTTAAGGGGTAAGAGCGTCATACCACTCGTACCAACCCGTGTAGGTGTACTAACTTTTTATTTCTCCATTTTTTTCAGCTTTAATTACTTAGAGCATGGATATTCAAGAAGCAAAAACTTTCCTCCTAAACCAAGACCATCACATTAACTAGCCTAGAAGTGAATTTCTAAGGATACCACATGGTTGCAAATATAGGTGAGGTTATTAAGTTTAGGAAAAGCAATAATCAAGCCTGAAGCCTATCAAGCATTCACTAACTATTCCTAACTGAGCAATTGCACTATTCAAGCGATCAACGACACAACCATATAAACAAACTACCCTTAGCCGACAAAAATTTTAAAAGTTTTGCCTAATGTTAACTAAAGTTGTTTCTCTTCCAAAAACTAGTAAGACACTTGTCCTCATTGTGAATAAGGTGACACTACACACAAAAGAAAAACTCACAAAAGAAAAGAAAAACTCAAGCCGACATGCATGCCACCCCCACTCCCACTAAAAAAAGGGCCAACAATGTCCTCATTGAAAACATAAGTAATCAAGCACGCCAAAGAAAATCAAGAAACCCACCAAGAAAAATAAAGAAAAGTAAAATAAACTACTTACTAACCGTATTAAAAAAGAAAAAAAAGAAAAGGAAGGATATTACCTGGTTGGGTACTGAGTATACCCAAACAATGCAATCTCGTTTAAAATAATAAGACCCACACATGGAGCATCAGTCACTCCGTTCTCACCTCAAGATGTTGGGCACCATCTCAGAACCATTCAATGCCCGTAGTAACAAGTCATGTACTATTGAGATTGTGCTCTAGGTAGGTGCTATAGGGATAAGTGAGGAAATTATACCCTCCTAAAAGACCTAGGGACTTTATGAACCCAGGTTCACGAGAAAGGAGTGTAGGAAAACAATTCACATGAAGGGGTGGTGGATAAACAATTTCAATTTCATTAGAACACACAGTAGAATCCTCACACTCAACCTCTATGCAATTTTCATTAAATTCATACTCGAATTCACAACTTTCATCCAATTCATCAAATTCATCAGTGGGTGATAAGGAAAACGTAGGATTATACCACATGACAACACTTTCAACATTACAAGAAGGTACATCAATATCTTCATCAATTTCAGACTCATCAGAAGAACTATCAGTATCAGAAGACAAATGTACATCATTCAAAGCATCATCGAAAGTGAAAATGGAAAGTTTAGGGTCATATCACATTGTGAAAGGCTCATATTCACACACAGATGTATCATGGAAATCAAGATCCTGAGTTAGAAGGGAGGGGGGGAGAGTAACCATAGATGAATCCTCGTATTGATCCATACATGTAGATTGAGCGTGTAAATAAATAGGATGTGGCAATGAACAACCATTAAAGTCCTCATCTACAGAAGATGTGTCAGGATTAACATCCGAATTAACATTCAATCCTCTCCTCACATAAATGCTTGGACACGGGTGTGACTAGCGATTCATTAATCATATTTTTATGGAGCACAACATTATCACACTAATTCACTAATTGCGAAATCCTTCTCCATCAATGGTGTCTCCACTACAATAGAACAACGCTCTATCGGTCGCAGCAGAGGGCGGGCGACCGATATCAGCGACCAATACGTATCGGTCGCTGCATATCCGTCGTTTGACGAACCGAGCGACCGATACCAATCGGTCGCCAAACTTGCGTCCGATATCCGCTGGGGCGACCGATACGTATCGGTCGCTATATATCGGTCGCCAGTTTAGCGGCCGATACTGTATCAGTCGCAACGTATCCATCGCGAATTTAGCGACGGATACCGTATCGGTCACTATTTATCAATCGCAAAATAGTGACTAATAATCAGCGACTGATACATATCGGTCGCAGATTATAATTTAAATTTTTTTAAAAAAAATTCTGGATTAAATCGAATAGGTTATAATCATACTGTATTTGTCGAAATATCGGTCGCTGCTATTATTATATTATCCATATATATATATATATATATATATATATATATATATATCAGCCGCGTATTTTTTTCACCTGTCAATTTCTTATATAACATACTTAAACATATATAATATTAAACATTAATGCATAACTAAAAGTTTATACATATATATAATAGCTAAAGGTTCATAACTAAAATTCAAGCTAAGTTTCATACAATATAAGTTCATATCTAAAACACAATTTAAAAGTTCATAACTAAAAGTGCATAAGTTCAAGGTTGGGGAGGGAATTACGGGGATCTTGATAAATTTAGATATTAAGATGGGGAAGAAGAACTACCGCCTTGTTGTTGATATTGGACAACTTGTGTCAATTGACTTTGAATCTGGGAGATGGCGGATGTGTGGGCAGCAAGTTGATCCCGCATAATAGCATCAGTGGACGGAGTTGCGCAGGGATGCCTCGAAGAAGAAGAACTGCCCTGGGTAGGGGGTGGAGTATCATAGAAGTACGAGGTCAAACTCCCAAGACCATAGACAGCTTGGTCTTTGAGTTTGTACCCCCCTGCCAGTTGGAGGTACAACTCCCTAGCTTTCGGGGAGTTCTCAATTATGCCACGCTCCTCACACTTTCGGCGAAAAGTTTCCTGCAATCATTCATACATAAGTAGCAAACACAATAAAACTTAAAACATACTTCAACAACACGCCGGAGTTCAAATACAATCCAAACACAACTTAAACCATTCATGGCCACACGCCGCAGTTCAAATACAATCCAAACACACATAAACCATTCATGGTCACACGCCGGAGTTCAAATACACTACAAACACACATAAAACATGCACGGCCACACGCCGGAGTTCAAATACAATCGAAACACACATAAAACATGCTTCAACAATACGCCGGAGTTCAAATACAATCCAAACACACATAAAACATGCTTCAACAACATCTCGGAGTTCAAATACAATCCAAACACAACTTAAATCATTCACGACCACACGTCGGAGTTCAAATACAATCCAAACACAACTTAAACCATTCACGGCCACACGCCGGAGTTCAAATATAATCCAAACACACATAAACCATTCACGGTCACACGCCGGAGTTTAAATACAATCCAAACACAACTTAAAATATGCACGACCACACACCAGAGTTCAAATACAATCCAAACATACATAAAACATGTACGGCCTCACGCCGGAGTTCAAATACAATCCAAACACAACTTAAACCATTCACGGCCACAGGTCGGAGTTCAAATACAATCCAAACACACATAAAACATGCCCGGCCACCAAGGTTGTTAAAATCGCGATCCTAACTCGAAACTATGGGGGAGTTAGGATCAGAATTTAGCCCATGTAGGATCATGGATCGTTTGTAAATTGTAGAATCGTTTCGACGATTTTGGACCATAAAATCGTAGGATCGTAAATCAAGATCGGGATTTTAATAACTATGATGGCCACACGCCGGAGTTCAAATACAATCCAAACACAACTTAAACCATTCACGGCCACAGGACGGAGTTTAAATACAATCCAAACACACATAAAATATGCTTCAACAACACACCGGAGTTCAAAGACAATCCAAACACACATAAAACATGCTTCAACAACACGCCGGAGTTCAAATACAATCCAAACACAACTTAAACCATTTACGGCCACACGCTGGAGTTTACATACAATCCAAACACAACTTAACACATGTACGGCCGCACGCCGGAGTTTAAATAGAATCCAAACACACATAAACCATTCACAGTCACACGCCGGAGTTTAAATACAATCCAAACACAACTTAACACATCCACGGCCACACGCCGGAGTTCAAATAGAATCCAAACACACATAAAACATGCACGACCACGCTGGAGTTCAAATACAATCCAAACACAACTTAAACCATTTACGGCCACACGGAGTTCAAATACAATCCAAACACAAAAAAACATTCACTGCCACACGCCGGAGTTTAAATACAATCCAAACACAACTTAACACTTGCACGGCCACACACCGGAGTTCAAATAGAATTCAAACACACATAAAACATGCACGGTCACACGCCGAAGTTCAAATACAATCCAAACACAACTGAAACCATTCACGACCACACGCCGGAGTTCAAATAGAATCCAAACACACATAACCCATTCACAGTCACACGCCGGAGTTTAAATATAATCCAAACACAACTTAACACATGCATGACCACACGTGGGAGTTCAAATAGAATCCAAACACACATAAAACATGCACGGCCACAGGCCGGAGTTCAAATACAATGCAAACACAACTTAAACCATTCACGGCCACATGCCGAAGTTCAAATACAATCCAAACACACATAAAACATGCAGGCCACACGCCGGAGTTCAAATACAATCCAACCACAACTTAAACCATTCATGGCCACACGCCGAAGTTCAAATACAATCCAAACACACATAAAACATGTACGGCCACACGCCAGAGTTCAAATACAATCCAAACGCAACTTAAACCATTCACGACCACACGCTGGAGTTCAAATACAATCCAAACACACATAAACCATTCACGGCTACACGGCGGAGTTCAAATACAATCCAAACACAACTTAAAACATGCACGGCCACACGCCGGAGTTCAAATACAATCCAAACACACATAAAACATGTACGGTCACACGCCGGAGATCAAATACAATCCAAACACAACTTAAACCATTCACGGCCACACGCCGGAGTTCAAATACAATCCAAACACACATAAACCATTCACGGCCACACGGCGGAGTTCAAATACAATCCAAACACAACTTAAAACATGCACGGCCACACGCCGAAGTTCAAATACAAACCAAACACACATAAAACATGCACGGCCACACGCCGGAGTTCAAATACAATCCAAACACAACTTAAACCATTCACGACCACATGTCGGAGTTCAAATACAATCCAAACACACATATAACTTTAATTTATTAATTGTGCAACAATTCAAACACAAATTTAGTTTCTGAATATGTTTAAAGGAAACTTACAGCAAGTGTGGCATCATGTTCAGAACTCTACACCGGATTCTCCGCAGCATCTCGCCCACAATTAATGTGAGCGTGGACTTGCATGTGGTCATCACTTTCCCCCCGGCCATCTACAAATTAAGATAGTAAATGCAAACAATTGTTTAGATAGTTGGTAATTGTTAATGTATACATATAACTTTAATTTATTAATTGTGCCAATTTAAGATTCACCTGCTTCTTCATATGACTTGTCGCCGAAACCGAGCCCACCCGCGTAATGCAATTTGCGGTGTTTTCATTGTTCCTATTTGCTTTGGCGGCATTGGACCGCTGAATGAAATGCTCGGTTTGGGATTTCTCATCTATTGCATCACGTTGCTCATTGCTCATATGAGGTACAGGGTCCGTCCTCTTCTTGGTCCTGACCTTGTACCTCGTATCAGAAGCCCGGTCGCACAATTTCGTGTGCCACCCACTGAACCTATCTCTTGTTAATTCTTCTTCCCAAACATAATGTCGCTGTATAAAGTAATTTATTAGTGATTAGTTAAACGACATTACATAAAAGAAAATCATGGACCCAATTTGCATAATTACTTACACAGAAATCCAACCACAAATTTGTTTTCTCTTCTTTGGACCATTGGGAAGCAGGCTTTGGATTTGGGTGGACACAAATTTGCCCTCCAACAAACCGTGCTAAACGGGGATCGGCGAACCTATGCAATCGTTACGAAAAAACACAACTAAAGTTATTAAAACCAATGCTAGCTAAATCACTGTACATAGGATTTCATGTGATCATCTTAACAATCCTCCCCCCGTTCAAGTCTTACACGGTTGGGGTATAATGCAGGGTCGATCGGAGCAGCTCTTTGCCAATGCTATGTGGTTGTCTCCCCCTAATATAATAGTTAATATTGGGTAAAATCAAAACACAAGTTAGTTCCAAACTTATATATATATATATATATATATATATATATATATATATATATATATATATATATATATATATATATATATATATATATATATAAAAAATGGCATGCGTACGAGTAGAATGCATTGGCTTCAACTAAGTACATAAAAAATTTGAACCAAGTTGTGAATATAATAAAAGTTCAATGACTAGTAATGTATATTGACAAGATAATAGAATTCACTACTCATACTCCTCTTCATCGTCACTATTAATAATCTCGGTACAAATAGGGTCTAACATATTATCCTCCTCTATTCCCACTCTCTCTTCCCCTATAATGGATTCATTAGCATCATCGTGCATGGCTTCCTCATCACTTAAGTCATATCGATCTTCGCTTTGGTCCTCATCAATGCTAGATAGTGTTTGAGGATTTTCAGTGCTATCCTCTTGATATGCAGCATCATCAATGTCGTCAATCGTTGACGTCGGCTTTATGATGAGTGTTGCCCACCACTGGTTTCTATCTCGCCTTGTACTAGGATAATGAGTATAAAACACTTGCATTGCATGGGATGCCAGCACGAATGGTTCATGTACTCGATATCGTTTTGTGTGGTTCACATCCACGAGATTGTAATGCTCATGTTTGTTCAAACCATGGACGAAGTCAAACCAATCAACTTTGAACAAAACAACTTTGTAATTTCCAAATCTTCCTAAGTATTCCAACTGAATCACTTCTTGGAGCGTCCCATAGAAGTCTACGCCGTGCATTCCTTTGATATATACCCCAGAGTTAGCGTTCGACTTTCCTTGTCATTGGACTTGGAAATTGTAGTTATTAATGTAGCAATGGTTCCACCAACGCACATTTTTGCTGGGACCGTATGCTAACGCTCGAATAAAGTCATTCGCTTCATTTGAATTGATAGCCTACATAATATAATTTTAGCAAAGTCGTCAACTTCAAGTGGACAACATTATGATAATTGAACTCGAATATTACTAATTCAATCAAATTTGATCGTTCACCTTTCGTTTAAACCATTCGGGAAAATGTTTCCCAAATTTGCTCCACAAATCCCTTATTTGTGTGCGTGGATGTGATAGGCACATGTCTTCTTCAAATTGCCTTTCAACAAATAATTTAAGGTGTTAACTAGGTAATTAGTTACATGGAGCATGTACATACACATAGCGGTGTGCTATCGTACATACCTTTCATACTTTTCCAACAAGTCGCTATTTGAAAGAACATATGCATGCCGCCGCAACAAACTCTTGTTGGTTGAGATACCTCTTTTTTCCCTCACTGGGCGCATATCCAATGTTTGAGGAAAACACATCAGGGAGGGGTTCGTTAACATTGTTAACATGTTTCACATCAGGGTATGCGTTTCTTTTAAGTTCCCTAGACTTAGTTTGAACTTCGGGGGCAAAATATGCATCACAGAAGTTTGCTATCTCCTCTGTTAGGTATGCATTGCAGATAGACGATTATACTCGCGCCTTGTTCTCCACTTTTTTCTTTAAATGGTGCAAAAATCTACAACATTTTACAAGTAACAAACATTGATGTTTCCTTAAGATACATAATTCATCTCATAGTAACTATGAAAGATATGTAAGTTTAGTTGTACCTTTCAAAAGGATACATCCACCTATACTGCATAGGTCCTCCCATCGCTGCTTCATAAGGAATATGTACTGGAAGGTGTTCCATGACATTGAAGAAGGCAGGGGGAAATATCATTTCCAACTTACATAGAATTTCCGGTATGTTTCTCTAACCGGATCATGTCACTCACCTTTACATTAGAAGCACATAAATCTCTAAAGAATCGGTTGGGTTCAGTCAATGGCTTCCAAAATTTTTGAGGAAGTAGCTCCTTGGTTGCAATTGGTAACAACCTCTCCATGAAAACATGACAATCATGGCTCTTCAACCCCTGCAACTTTGAATTTTTGGGATCGACACATCTGCTTAGATTGCTCGCATAGCCATCTGGGAGTTTGAGGCCTTTCAACCACTCACACAAGGCCTTAACCTCTTCTTTACCCATTTGATAGGGAGCGTTCGGCATAGTTTCGATGCTAGTCCCATCTTGATGATGAATTTTTTGAATGTTTAGCCGACGGCGCTTGCAATGGGTGGCTTGGTCCCTACGCGAGTTCTTATCATCCTTGGTCTTGCCTTTGACACTCATGATGGTATTCAACACTTGATCAAATACATTCTTCTCAACATGCATGACATCCAAGTTGTGTCGGATTTTAAGATCTTTCCAATATGGCAACTCCCAAAATATGCTTCTCTTGTTCCAATTGTGAGACTCTAAATAACCATCAACACGGTTATGCTGTTCCGCGGAGCTCGTGAAATTACATACACGATCCCAAATTTGTTCCCCACTAAATCGAGGGGGTGGTGGTGAATTTTCTTCCTTATTCTTTGAGAAAGCGCTCTTATTTTTTCGAAATGGATGGTTCTCTGGGAGAAATTGTCTATGGCAATCGAACCAAGAATGTTTCCTACCATGTTGTAGCCATTTAGCCTTTGTGTTCTCCATACGAGGGACAAGACATTTTCCCCTTGTGGTCCAACCAGAGAGCATTCCGTATGCCGGAAAATCGCTTATGGTCCACAACACGGATGCCTTCATTTTAAAATTTTGCTTCTTGGAGACATCATATGTGTCGATCCCAACCTCCCATAAATGTTTCGACTCATCGATTAACGGTTGCAAGTAGACATCAAGATTGCCCTTCGACTTTTCTACCAGAATTAACAGAGTCAGAAACAAGTACTATTTCTTCATGCACAACCAAGGCGGCAAATTATATGCAGTTGCAATCACCGGCCAACATGAATACGTCTGACCGAAACTGCCGAAAGGTGCAAAACCATCTGTGCATAGCCCCAACCAAACGTTTCGGGGTTCGGACGCAAATTCCTTATGAAGGGCATCGAAATGCTTCCACGCTTCACTGTCACACGGATGAACTATATTTCCATCTTCACGTGCATTCATTGAGTGCCACCTCATGTGCTCCGCAGATGTCTTAGTTGCATACAATCTTTGCAACATCGGCCCGATTGGGAAGTAAATCAATTGCTTGTGTGCAATGTGTTTCCCACGCAACGTAGTTTTAGCATACCTATCGGCTCCGCATTGGTCACACTTATCTAAGTCGACTTTCTCCTTCCAAAACAACACGCACCAATTGGGACACGCGTCGATTCTCTCATGTGGAAGTTCTAAAGCACCAAGCAATTTCTTTGCTTGATAGTAGGTGTCTGTCATCTCATTGCCAGGGGGACATACGTCTTTCATTAACGCTAACAGACTGTCCACGACTTTATTTGCGAGATTGTACTCACATTTTATGTTAATCATCCGTGACACAACCGACAACAAAGACGTGTCGCTACCTTCATACAGAGGCTTTTTGGAGGATCGAGAATTTCTAAGAACTTCTTAGTCCCTTCCCCTGGCTCATCTTCCCTCGTATCATCACCGCAACTCAAAGGCATATGGCCTATGGCATCGGTGATCATTTCTTGCATACTGTTGACACCTCCAGTACTAGAAGAGCCATCAACCACAGTGTTAAGAGTTTGACCACTACCCTCGAGAGTTGCAAAACTCTCCCCGTGACTTATCCTAACATGATAATTTGGCCGAAAGCCGTGTTTGTACAAATGTAGCTTCACAATATCCTCGTCAATGTACTTCAAGTTTTTGCATTTGCTACAAGGACACCTAAGTTTACCCATACTCCATTGTTTTGCAACAGGTATAAATTCTTCATTCACCCGACGTACGAATTCCACACTAAGATGTTCACCATCATGTCTTTCATACATCCATTTTCTACTACTCTCCATTATGTATTTAGCTGCATACAATGTATATATCATTGTAAGGGATTAAGTCACAATTAATTAAAGCAAATACATAATTTCCATGAATATAATGAATGTAATTATTTATTGTTAATCAATTAAAACTTCAAGTACACTTTTTTTTGACATCTACAACTAAGTTATGTCACCAGTCAAGAGGATCCTGCTATTATACAAGTAGAGTGTGTTTGTTCCTGTTAATCTATGATTGGAAATGACTTTCATGAGTCGTATCGAATCTCCTTTATTTGTCTGGTTCACCAAAAAGTAGCGCAATCTCAGAAGTGAAATTACGCGAGGTCTATAGTGCTTTGGGAGTTATAAGCGTATCAGATTCAGTCAAATGCAGTGTTTCTATTATGCAGCCTGGTGGGCAACAAGACAAGGTGGGAATGAGAGAGAAACTTATAGTAAAGGGTTTAATAGAAATCGTGTTGGGCTTTCTTGCAGGTAAGATTCATAGATCCTTCAAAGCATCGTGTCTTACTTTGATGGACCTACGAATCTTACATGCAAGAAAGTCCAACACAATTTCTATTAGACCCCTTACTATAAGCTTCTCTCTCATTCCCACCTTGTCTTGATGCCCACCAGGCTGCACAATAGAAACACTACATTGTATTGAATCTTAGACGCTTCTAACTCCCTAAGCACTATAGACCTCGCGCAATTTCACTGCTGAGATTGCGATACCTTTTGGTGAACCAGACAAATAAAGGAGAGTCGATACGACTCGTGATAGTCATTTTCAAACATAGATTTTCAGGTCACAAGCACACTCTACTTGTACACTAACAGGATCCAAACTCAACCTCTTTTCATGACATCTATAACTAAGATACTAGAACTACAAAATAAACCTACTTACTACTATAAACTACCATGTTTAATAACCTATATTATTATGTAGCAACTG
Source organism: Portulaca oleracea (assembly GCA_029582165.1). Taxonomy (NCBI): domain Eukaryota; kingdom Viridiplantae; phylum Streptophyta; class Magnoliopsida; order Caryophyllales; family Portulacaceae; genus Portulaca; species Portulaca oleracea. Next base: position 32,970,345 of record CM055868.1, on the reverse strand, counting down.
GTTATGGAGTACTTAAGTTACTAAATGGATGTGACATAATTAATAATAATTAATGTCTACATTTGGAGTTATGAGTAATTAAGTTAGAAATTAGGTTAGATTAGCAACAATTTTATGCTACCAACTTCGTTGGATAACTTAATCAAAGGCAAGTCTCTAAATTCCATTTCAACCTTGTTGTGATGAACAAGTTGTCGGAGCTATATGTATGGGTAATCAACCGGTTGTGACGTAGCAAATGTCGATCGTTTTACATTTAGCATCCCAACCACCTTTCAAAAGAACACCAATAAATCAAGATTGAGTTCTTTGGTGTTCATTTTAAAACTGGTTGGGATGCTAAAAATAACGATTGACATTTGCTACATCACAAGCGGTTGATCACCCGTACATATAGCTCCGACAACTTGTTCATCACAACAAGGTTGAATTGGCATTTAGAGATTTGCCTTTGATTAAGTTATCCAACGAAATTGGCAGTCGCTTAAATTCATTCATAATCAAACATAATAACTAACTCACTTACTAATAACTACCAAAATCATCCAAACTTACGTAAATGGTTGTTGAGTACTTACGTAGCAACTTGTTGTTGATTACGTAAATGGACGTGACATAATTATTTACAATTTATGTCTTCATTTGGAGTTATAAGTAATTAAGTTAGCAATTAGGTTGGGTTAGCAAAAAATTTACGCTCCCAACTTTATAGGCTAACTTAATTAAGTTAACCAACGAAGTTGGCAGTCGTGTAAATTTATTCCAAACCAACCATAATAACTAACTCACTTATTAATAACTACCAAAACCATTCATACTCAACCTTAACTTATAACATATAAAACTAACCCACTTAAATTTGAATAATCATAAACATTCTCAAGAATTATTTTAACTTCATTTAACTAAATATTTAATTAAACTTAACTCAAATTTATAACTAAATTAATTTAACTTAACTAACCAAACATATACAATCAATTAACCCTAACCACAGCCCTAACCCATACAAATTAAACATCCTATAATTAATTAAACTAATTATTCATAACCTTGTAAACCCTAAACATCAATATTCTAACTTTAATTTCAAGCCATAACAACATAATACTATAATAAACTATAAGCATTCATAATAAACCCTTCAAATTTACATTCAAAACACACACTATTCTAAATTTGAATTTCAAACCATAACCACACTAAAATTACTTAAGTAAATTACTCAAATACAACAACATATATGAATTTTACAATTATGAATCAACAATTTCAACAACATATACTTTTACATTAACAAACAACAATATTCTAACATTAATTTCAAGCCCTAACAACATAATACAATAATAAATTATAAGCATTCATAATTCACCCTAAATATTTACATTCAAAACATACATTATTCTAAATTTGAATTTCAAACCATAACCAAACTAAAATTACTCAAGTAAATTCTCAAATTCACTCTAAAAATTTACATTCAAAACACAATTCTAAATCCAATTTCAAACCCTAATCTTGACTAACACTAAACACTACCCTAAATTTGAATTTCTAACCATAATCACACTAAAATTACTCAAATAAATTACTCAAATACGACAATATATATGAATTTTAAAATTAAACATTAACAATTTAACATCATATACTCTTACTTTACTAACCAACAATAATCTAACTTTAATTTCAAACTCTAACATCCTAATACTATAATAAACACCAAACATTCATAATTCACCCTAAAAATTTACATTCAAAACACAATTCTAAGTTGAATTTCAAACCCTAAACTTGACTAACACTAAACACTACCATAAATTTAAATTTCAAACAATAACCACACTAAAATTACTCAACTAAATTACTCATATACAACAATATATATGAATTTTACAATTAAAAATCAACAATTTAACTACAAAAATAAATTAGGGGACTCACATTGGTGGTTGCCGGAGATGTTGGCGTCGGTGGTTGCCGGAAATGTGCGCACGACGGTCGCCGGTGGTCGTCGGTGGTCGCAGTGTCGGCTGGCGTCGACGGTGGTGGCCGGAGTGAAGGTGGTTGGGGTAGTGGCTGGGGTTGGGGTGTGAGAGGAACGACGAGATAGAGAGAGAAAGAGCAGCGTATCGAATGTTTGGGATTCTCCCCGTTGTGGCATTAAACAGGCCAGCGACCGATATCCAGCGACCGATACCGTATCGGTCGCTGGCTCAGCGACTGATAAAAGGTCAGACGAAGTTAATATTACCGTTGCAGAATTTATTGAGCCTCGCGACCGATATCCAGCGACCAATATGGTATCGGTCGCTGGACTAGCGACCGAGAAACGGAGACTTGCGAGCGATATCTTATTGGTTGCTAAATAGCGATCGATATGGTATCGGTCGCTATCTATCGGTCGCCCGTGTCAATTCGAGCGACCGATACATATCGGTCGCTTAGGTCGGTCACCTCAGACGTTTCATGTTGTTGTGTTCATCCTCAAGTATAATCTCACTAATGGGCTCAGTAACCTGATCAGACTTGGTATCACATGATTTTTCCATACTCTCAACATGTGAAAGGGAAGGGGGTTTAGTAAATATGAACATTGGGCCTTCATCCTCATCATCTATTTCACACACATGAGTATTATTTAATTTAGGTTTAGCAGAATCAAACCCATGCATAAAAGCTTTGAATGCAAGGTATTCAAGGCAAGCATCTAATGAATGACCCCAAGCTTGACATACAAAACACCGAGGAAGAAACTCGCTATTGGGACCTTGAGAAGATTCACAAAAATTTTCAACATACTCCCTACAACTAGATTGACCATTCAGATATTGGGGGTACTCATGATATGGTATGGCTAAAGTCTCAGAGGGTGGTGCAAAATTTGAAATATGGGGGTCAAAGGGAGAATTTTGTTGTTCAGATTCATAAGTATCTCTAGACAACTATTCAAGAAATTCCAATGCTTCATCTTCTCCTAAATTAGAGAACCATAATTCTAAGACATTATGAGTTTCATAATTTACACCCTCATACACAATACCCAAGATATCTAGTGTATCATATGAGATAACATATGATTCACATTCAACAAGATAATCCTGTAATCTAGCAAAATATCTCCAAAATATTTCTTGCACAAATTGCAAAATATCATATGAGATAACTCTCTTTATTTATTAATTAATTTATTTATTTATTTATTTATTTATTTATTCATTATTTTTTTTTCAATTTTTATGTTCACATTTTTTTCTAAATTAAATTACAACAAAGAAAGCAATAAACTACTTACACACAAATCAATAACCTAATCTACCAAATAACGTCATCCCCGGCAATGGTGCCATTGTTCAGTTGTAGAATTTGGCGTTTTAAAAAGAGTAGGGTTGTCGAATCCACAGGGATTGTAAAACCTCGAATTTTAGGAAGAACGGAATCCTTAGGATTGTTATCGAACTGTTAGGCTTAAGTTTAAGTTTCGAGGACGAAACTACTTTTAAGGAGGTAATGATGTAAACCCCGAAAAATCCAAAGATGTTGACCGTGACGTCGTTAGTAAATTAGGTTTGACTTCGTTATTTATTATTATTCGTTTGTGTTTATTTTTGCTAACACTTGAGCTCGTAGGATCGTTGAGGGACTAACAAGAGTATGTCGGTAATTTCATGGGTATTATTATAGTTAGTATTGCTATTAATATTATTGTGATTGTTATAATAGTTATATGAATAATTATGTGGATATTTTTTTTATTTGACGATTATTAGTTAGTATTACTATTATTGTTATTACTATTATCTTTGTTGTTATCGATAGTATTAAGTCTTATTGTTTTATTCTAGCAATAGTAGTATAATAATCCTATTGTGATTAGAATTAGGAAAGACTTAGGCATAGTGGACGGTTAGTAAGTTGTTATGAGGATGAGTTAAGATTAGGCTTAATTAGAGAGGGGATAAAGGGTTAATGAAGTAGTTAAACCTAGAAAAGAAAACGCAACCCGCAGGCAGTTCCTCTTCCCCTTTGTTTCTCTTTATTCTCCTCACCCTTTCTCTGCCGTCCCTCACCATCGAACCACCAAACGACCACCCACAGCCACCGCCAACCACCAGTCGCAGTCGGAAACCGTCGCCGGCAACCACCGCAACATCCTCCCCTCTCTGTCGTTCTCTTTCTCTCTCTCTCTCAGTCCCTCTCTGTCTTCTGTTGCCGTGAACCACCCCGCGCCACAACCAAGACCGCCATTCGACACCAGACGACGACGACCACCGCCGCTGCCGAATCCCACCAGACGTTCTGCATCCATTGTCGCAGCCACCGAAACCAGCCGCCCAGACGCGAGACGTGCCCGGTTGCTGCTGCGGTATTCGACCCAACCACCGTAAACATCGATCGATCCTGCTTAGAGGCATTGCCGACCTTCGACCACTGTGCATACGTCGACGGTCCTGTTGCCGCCTCCACTGTCACCGGAAACCACCAGTCACTACCCATTCCTAAGTAAAACCCTAGACCTGCTGCATTATTTTTGCTTCGCTGGCTACTGTTGTTCTTGTACTGTTCGTATTAATAACTAGTTGCTTAATCTGAGTCTTTATGTGAATGATATACATATACTTCATACTTTTAATATGATGTTATGGTGCACGTTAAACATGCATTTATTTAATTCATGTGTACTTTGAGTGTATTAGAATGTCTAATATTTTTGTGTGTGCTACTGAGAATCATTGCAAATATATGATGAGTATAGGGTGTTTCATGTAAGTTATGATTAGGATTATTATTATTATGATGATGTTCTTTATTATTATTATATGATAGCTTTTAAAACGGAATCTTGTTAAACCTCCTTATGATTTTATAACTTAGATTATATTATGATAATAAAGTTTTAATATTTGATGTATTAATCATATTATTTTGGTTATTATCATGTGCGGTATTGTTATACGAGTTTTATCGATTTAATTTTCTTTATTTAAAAGTACTTCAAATTTTTGGTCATAAGTAAAGGTTTAGTATGCTTGCTGTGTGTGATTTATTCCATTAGGTTTCGATGTCAAAAATTCGGGTTTTATTGTGATCTCTATTATTAGTTTTAATAAAAGTGTTTACTTTGAAAGTTTAGTGTGTTTATGTGAGTTTTATGTTAGTTTATGTATAGATTGACCTTGGTTGTGTGAAGGGGTGAAGGGGAAGGTATTTGACCTTAAGTGGACTTCTTAGAGGCCCAAGTTAGAGTCCCGGAATGGTTTGATTGGAATTAGGATCGAAAAACCCAAAATAAAAACCCGGTCAATTTGGTCAGATTTTATGAGTCGTACGATATCGGTCACCATTTATTTTGTAGTTAATATTTATCCCTACCATTTGATCTAGAAATACCTTAGGATGTTAGCTTTCATAGGAACTTTGCGGATTGGGTTTTGGAGGTGTATATTCTGAGTTACGACCCAAATAACGCACCTAGGTCAGAACTGGACAGGTTCTGTAATTGGCTGTTTTTGAGGACCTTGGAGGGTGTTTTAGGTCTTTGGGTTAACATAAGAGTTTTAGTAGACATCCCGAGATTTCCGAAAAGTCTAAAACCAGACCCATAGGAGGTCGGGAAGTCAAGTTACGACCCTTTTTATGTGGATGCTGTAATCTGTCTTGTTATGTGAAATTGTTGATGAATGTGTTGTTGATTGAAAAGTTTTATTTGGTACTATTATGCGATTACTTGGAATGTGTTAAGTAATTTAAAGTGTAAATTCATGATTGATAGGAACCTATAGGGTTCCTAGGGGAGGGTTAGTTAGAAGGTAGTTAATACTAACTTCGAAGGGCGCGTTTTGATTAGAATAATTATTCTATTTTAGGCCCAAGCTAACTCGTGTCGTTAGTGAGCTCAAGTGTGTTTGTTTTGCTGTGAAGTGAAGTTAACCAGGTAATGTTTATGCTCTAATCCCCACTGGAATGCTCTTTAAATGTGTTTTAATGTTTTCTAATCTGTTTTGAGAATTGCATCGCGAAAGGGGAATTTTGTGGAAATGTGACCATCTGTTTTGGATAACTGTGCGTTTTATCTGTGATTATTGGTTTATGAGTTGAGAAATTGTGATGGTCTTTTATAAGTAGTTTTGATACTCATTTTGATAACCTGGGTTGGGTTTGACTTGAGAGTTGTGAGTTGAGTTTTGCATAAGATACTAATAATTCAAGTGAAACATTAAGCGGGTTTATTTGGTCGTAGCCTGTGGTAGGCAAAGGGTCTGGGACCCTGGTCGTAGCCTGTGGTAGGCAGAGGATCTGGGATCCGGTATGATATTTGTTACTTTAAGGGATGTGGTATCCCGCCCGCATAATAAAATATAGATTGGTTGAGTTGAGGAAAACAGTTAAGGGATTAAAGGTTTGTGAAATAGTTTGACTTGTTCCCTTTCCCTCAAATGAATTGAAATGAACTTAACTTGTTTTTAACGTTAGGGGTAGACATTATTGAGATTTCCCCCTCATTTTTTTGAAATGTTTTGTTTTCAGGTGAAGATCTATATGCTGGGGATGGGAATTAGAAGTGAGGACGACATGTTTAAAAGTCGTTAAATATGTTATTTTTCTTTTCTAAGAAAGTTGAAGTTAGTTTTTGAGGTTTATTTCTAAGTATGAGTTTGTTTGTTGGTTTGCTGTTGACAGACAGTTCTAGTTTTCCTTCTCGCCTTGTATTCCTTCGGGGATACGGCAGTGACGCCCAATAAGAGTTTGAGTCTTCCACTAAATTTTGTCTATTAACGTTAGTTTGACTTTGACTTTTCTATAATTGAATTTCCGGGGCGTTACAGGGATGGTGTGTTAGGTTTTCAGGAAATTGGTCTGGTAAATGTTAAATTACAGGAAGCAGTAAATAATTAAACTAAACTAATTATGAATTGAAAATAATGGAAACTAAGAAAACAAGAAATTGAAAGCAAAACCCTAACTACTAGAACAAGAACAAGAAATTAAACAAGAAATCGAAAACATATTCAAGAAAGCAATTAAAAATTATGAAAGTAAAAACTAGACTAATTACTGAATTGAAAACAGAAAACATTACTGAATGCATATTTCTTTCTATCGATCCTCTCCTATTTGAATCTTGAATCACCGATCTTTCTCCGAACAAACAAGAAAGGGCGTGATTTAGATTACTAAGACTGCTCGAATCCTCACCTGAAGGGTGAATTCGAGGAACCTTAATCATTTTTTTCACTAAAAAGGTGGAATTTGTGGAACTAATACTAATGAAATTAAGAATAGCGAAACAGAAAGTAAAGAACAAGAAAGAACAAGAACTTGAATTAATATTGAAAGGGAATGTGCGTACAATCGAGGAATTGAAAGAAAATTTAAAGAAACTAAAGCTAAAACTAAACTAAAGGTAAAACTAAAATCTAAAACTATCCTAAACTAAAGAAAAACTAATTAAAACTAACTACCATCTAATTGAAGAAACTAAAGGCTAATGTATAAAGTATACATAGAAAAGTCTAGGAAGGGAAAATAAAATAAATTTCTCGGAAACCTTAACGGCCTCCGCGGAAAAAAAAAACGGAAAGCCTAGCCAACACGGTACGTGGCAGATCCAACACAGTCCATGTTGGCCTACCACGGTCCATAGTGGCTGCCACGGGCTGCCCGTGATGTGCGATGTTTCTTCCGTTTTCGCTCATTGAGTTTCAACTAGCCAACACGGTCCGTGTTGGACTTGTTTTTGTTGCGGATGTTGGATTTTTCAGCACTTTTGATTCCCTTTTTCGCTTTTCTTTGATTTAACATACAAAACACAAAATCATCATAACTTATTCATAAATAGGGGATTAAAACAAGCAAAAACCTTTTATTAACGGTATCAATTCAGCTCGAAATGAGACCGACAACGGCTGTGAGGACCTACGTTACGGCCATGACCCTCTCGTTTGTTCAGGGGGTTAAGGGACCCCATCTTAGCTAGTCTTGGGAGGCATTGATCACGGTTGTGACATAATAGCTCACGACCATGAGGCTCCTGTTGGGTTCCCTTGAGTCTTGTTGTGGCTAAGGCTTGGCCTTTCACTTTCTCGTGTTGGGATTTCTCGGGATTTACATTCGAATCTTGACCCTTCTTCAAATCGTCCCGATTTTCACCTCTTTTTGTGTACTTTTGCTCCACATGCATATTGTTTCCAAGGAAACCTAGAAGGGTAGAAAAGTAACCTAAAACACTATACTTATTCATGGAACCGAGGAAAATGCCAAGAGATCGTGAAAATGATGCATATAGGGTCAAAGCTGAGCCTAAACACATATACTATATGTTTCTCGGGTGATTACAAGTCAAAGTATTTCTCAAATGGCGGGGATGTTAACTCCTTAAGTAATAATTCAAGATTATTTCAAGGGTATTTTTCATACTCTTGGAATGGCGGGGGATATTTGGGATTATTTCAAGAGTATAAAAAGATTATATAGCATGAGAAATTATGTAGAACAAGTATAAGGATCATATATAGGATAATATATGTTGTATGATCAACATGGGTGAATATAAGACCAGCATGAGTCGTGTTCTCTAGAAAACAATATTAAGCTTTCTAGGATCAACACGGACCGTGGAGCATCTACCACGGATCGTGTTGATGCCCAGAATCAGTTTAAATCTCCAACGGCTATATAACCTTCACCATTAAATCATAATCTTGTTTTAATAGCAGATTTGAGGTCCCAACAACAATATTATCTTTATACCACATGGTCAATAGACTTAGTCAAGGCCAAGATACTCATTAAGGACCTTAATTAAGTCCTTTGACCAAGGGTATAAAGAGGGCGAGAAGTCTCCTATAAATAGGTGACGTTCTCTAGCCATTTGAGTACACTATTCTATAATCACATCCTATCATTCTTGTCTAGACTGTAGCTATACTGGAGTGTTTCGAGTGAGGAACAATATTCTTGAGTGTGTTAAGTGCTAAGTTTTATCCCTTTGAACATTTACTGTATAGTGAATAGTTCTTAAGGAAGATGAGTTCGTCCACGGCTCTTAGCGATATCCTAAGTGAGTTTACCATTGGAATCTATACCATACTCCATTTCCTCCAACACAACTTATGCATTCAACAACATTTAACTGACATTTCTAATGTTTCCTTCATTAATCAACTCTTATTATCTCATTATGATTCCTAAGATTCTCCCCAAGTTTAGAACCTTTGGTTCTGATATCACAACTGTAGCACCTCTAGTTTCCTAATCACTAGATTAAGACTAAACTATCCATAATCCAGCAATTAGCACAGTGGAATACAAAGCCTGAAGATATTAACCCCGTCCACATTCATGGACAAAGGTAAACCAACATGCTCAATACAAAACACCAAGGACAACTCAAAGCTCCAAAGAAATCTTAAACATTATACATAACAAAAAATATGTATTTATAACCAAAGTAGCTTCATTAAAACACCGAATAATTCATTTTTTCACATCAATATTGATAATAACCAAGAACTTCACAAAAAAAAAACAAAAAAGTATGAGATGACTCTTAGACACCAGTTAACCTTGCTTCTTACCAGTAACTCGCTTTCCACCACGAGATCAAGCACCTAAAACAAAACAAAAAATATTTCGCAAATGAGTCGAAACTCAATATACATACCCCTGTAATGCAAGTCATATTTTATCAATCATTTTATTTTGCGCATTTCAATTCATTTTGAAAACATAGACAGAGACCAATAATTTAAACATGTTGCATGATTATTATTATCTGAGTGATACTCATTTATAATCATTGGAATAAGTTTTCATATGCGCATAACCAGACTGATTGGGAGGTCCGAACGGAGTTAATCGGTTGACACTAGCCAGGTATATGGTATTGACGCATTTATTATGCATAGATGGGGCGGGTCCACATTTAGGTGACAAAACATGGTGAAATACATGTGGTTCATGTTAGTATAACACTTGATTATTTTGTTGATATGATGAATACATGGCTTTGAAAGATACATGCAATATGCGTACTTGAATTGAAACATTTTGTCAATTAACTGAGACTTGATAAATAACAATGTGTTTGAGCGATGATGACCCGAGCGACAAGCGACAACGACCTCAAGGCGAAGCACATGAATACAATAGCAAAAAGAGCAAGTTTTGGTGCTTTAAGGATAAAAAGTCCTTTAAAACACGTTTAAGCTAGTTTCGAAGAGTTTAAAGTAGTTGAAAAACTTTACCTTGGGTAGTATATTTGTGAGAATCAAAGATTTTATAAAGTGATCAAAGACATGCAACTAGGCACATTTTAGAGAGGTATGTGATTGCAATAAAACCTTCTAGTTTAGAAGAGTGGATAAAATGAGAGCCAGAAATCGCAAACTTTAAAAATGTGGGGTTTAAAGTCTTTGAAAGACATTTTGGAACAAAAGTTCATATCTTAAAATATTGACCTCTAATGATGATGGGTAAGTGTAGGACCCCTCACAATTCTCGTTCAAGAAATTTATTCGAATGTGCTTCTTATGATGGGGAGCCGACTAAGGTTGCTTAATCCTTAAATAAGGATATTTATTTTATAAAACATTTTCGAGATGAGAAACTTTTATTCATTTACGAACCCATTTAACATACCCGAAGTTACAAAAAAAATATTTTATTAATGACTTAATACCGACCCATTTCCGAATTCGGGCCAGAGGGAAAGCACATGGGCTGCCAGAGAGTGCCATAGATCGCATGGCCTATGACAACACCTACGACTGGGCCTATGTTTCCTAGGCCCAGAGAAAAATGGGTAGCAATTAGCATAGGCCACAAGGCCTATGCTGATTTCTACAACCTTTTCTCTTGGGTTAACCTCAGATTTGTAGACATAGAAGTATTAAATCATTTCTAAGTATTTTAATGTAACAACATGTATTTTTAATAATTAAAAGGGTTATAAAGAAGAGTCGCCAGCCGATTTAAGGAAATCGACGAACCAAAAAGAAATGAAAACTCCGGTTTACGAACGCGAATTCTGAATCCGGGGGTAAGGTTACAAATTTGAGAATTAAAGAATTCTCGAATCCGCCTGTTTGAAAATAGACTCTACTAGAATCTAACTTGAAATTAAATGAGCGGGGAGAAGTTTAATAAATTTAACAAAATTAATATTCCAAACATGCAAAGATAAAATATGATTTTTTATTTACAAAACGATGTACAAGTAAGATGATTCAAGAACAAATTACATAATACAAACACAAGCGTTTACAAACCTCACTTTAAGCCTTAGGGACGAAAGGAAGATTGATTTCCTTGAATGCTTGGACTTGGCGTCGGTTTAGAATCTTGGATGAAAGGATGAGTATTTGAGAATGGCTAGAAGTATGGTGTATGGATAGTAGGATGGTGGTAGTGATGATGATTATGGGAGAGAATTTGAGAGGGAGTAGATAATAGTAGATGATGGAGAGTTGATGATAGTAGTTGATGATGATTGTTGGTGAAATGAGTATTCTAGAAGTGTTGGGTATTTATAGGTGGGGTGTGAGTGATTAAGAAGGAAGGATGAGGAACACAATCCTAGGATCATGCCCCTATATGCATGATCATAGGCCATGTGGCCTACGGTGAAATCAAGGTAAACCCGAGTCAATCAGAGGGGTTGTGATCAAGGGAATTGCAGGGAGGATTCTGGCGCCAAAATTTAATTCTGATAGCGTAGGCCATAAGGCCTATGAAGTTCAAGCACACGGATCGATGACGTGGACGCCAGTAGGGAGCTGGGCTTGCAACAGCATAGGCCATGCGGCCTATGCTTATTTTTCCTAGACTCGGCCCGCTTGTTGGGCCAGTGTTAGAGGCGTCGTAGGCTATGCGACCTACACCTCTGTATACTGGGCTGGACTCGTGTGCTTGGCCAATCTCGATGGTGCCATAGGCCTAGTGGCCTATGCTAGCTCTTGAGCTGCGATTTATTGGGCTTTGGTGGACCAAGTTTGATCTTTTTAAATCCGTCGGTGCAAATCTCGGTGTCTACAGTAAGCAGCCTATAGAAATAAAATTATATACTCTACAACTCATATGTTGATCATCAATCCAAAATGAAACAAAAAAGACCTCAATAAGGTTCTCTACGATAACTACAAAAATTTGTTGTCTTCCGGAAAAATGTGTTCACCAGGTTATTTTCCCAATTCGATACCATTTCACACTAATCTCCAAATGATGTAAGTAGACTCAATTTGGAAAGTTTGTAATTCCTACAACTCTTATATTGAGCATAAACCAAAAAAGTCATTTGAACATACGCAAAAAAAAAAATCTCTAGAACAAGGCTTGCGAACCTGAATTTTCTGCACAAAACTTCCTCACGATATATTTTGATTTGATCATAACTTTTAGTCTCGGTTGCCAAATGATGCATAAAGACCCTATTTCAGAAAGCCCCTAGCACATACTATAACTTGATGTTAAACGCATTCACTAGATAAGTCGTCTCGATATCCCAAAATGACTTTGAATATGTTGTTCTCCACAAACGTATATAAACTAGCGACCAAATTAAAACGACCATAACTTGAGTTATACTCCTCCGAATGACTCGATTCGAAGCCTGGGTTATAGGTAAAACTTAGTGGCACTGTTTTATGCTATACAATTGGTTACGGAACATTTCGATGTTCCTGGAATACCCTAAAAACATATTTGACCTCCAATGATCATCTCCAACCTTATTTGTCGCCTTTTGCCCCCCCAATTTCATAGTTCTAACTTACTTCCTAATTATGATTTGCTATTAATTTGGCTAAGGGATATCCATACCTTCATCATCAAATATCACTCTCATGGCCCCAAGTATACATGCAAAGCTAAATTCATCAATTACGTAACCCCATTCTTGATTCCTCTCGATTTTTCCTCCAAATTTCATAAAAACATAATTAAGTCCATCCAACTTATGATCAAACAACAATCTCTCTTAATTACAACAATAACTTCAAGTTTTGTCCAATTCATTCAAGGATCCCTACATACATGCTCTTCTAACAACATACCATCACATCAATCTTACTTGAATCAACCACAATCAACAACGTACAAATACCAATGATATACCATGCTAAACATCATATTTATAACATAAATTGAGGAATAAAAACAACAATTTAGCAAATAAAACATACAAATTTCAGATTTGGGGAAATTACAAAAGTTAAGGTTTTTACCTCCAATTGGGGGAAAATGGAACAAGAATGGAATGGGGAAGGAGGGAGGCTAGCTAGCGACCCTGGCGGCCCGATGGCTGCGCTCCGGTAGTCTCGTCGGCAGAGCAAAGAGGAGACAAAAATGGTGGCTGACGGGTGGAAAGAGTAAGAGAGATGGAAGGAAAAGAGTGTGATGTGTTGAATTTACTGAAGTATATTCTAACTTTAGCCCCTTCTCTTTTTAACTCTCCCTTTTAAATTCCTTTCATTTAACCCAAGTACTAGAATCATAGACTCATGTAAAATTTTGAAGTAACCCAAAAGGTGAGGGGAAAAAAAATTTCGTAGCCAGAAATTTTTAAAAATCGGTTTAAATCGAAGTTATAACTAGTAAATAGAAATTATAATATAACTGATAAGATTAAAAATATAAAATATAATTTAAAAGCTGCTCGCTTATTAAAAGTTATTTAACCGACTTTCCTATCACAGTGGTTGTGTTGCTCAGGTTCTGCAGAACAAATTTTGTACATCAGAATTTAAATGACTGGATTTAAAATGCACGATTTTCTTAATTAATGTGGATTAAGACCCAAGATTAAGGTCTAGTTAAGTCAGGTCATTACACTTGCTCCCTCTGTCCCATATAAATAGGCATCTTTGATAATCGTACTATCAAACTTTAAAATTTAACCATAAATTTCTAAATATACAGGCTTATTATATAAAACTACCAACATTAAATAGGCTCTGTTCTTTTGTCTTTGTTAAATCATGCACACAACAGTCATGCATTACACAACCCAATTACAAAATACCATTGTTCCACAATTTACCACAACTCACCACAAATTACTTTTTCCAATTACTTTTCACAATTACCAATACCATAATTATATATATATATATATATATGTATATATTTCAACTCACTTTTTCACAATTACCAATACAATATTTATCATCAAAAAATAATACAATATTTCAACTCACTTTTTCCAATAACTTTTTCACAATTACCAATACAAAATTTATATATATATATACACAAAAAACTCACCACAACATACCAATAACCCGCTACAATTACACCATGACAATAAAATGATAATTAACATGAAACATAAATAATAATATTATTATCTTAGATTAGTAACACATGAAAAAGTAATGGAAACCCCTTGCTGCATTCAGTGAATCTCGCGGGCGGCTAATCCTGAAGCAATTGGCCTCGTGCTTTTGCTTTCCAGGGTCTGCTGTATAACTAGTCCACTAGTTCACACGTCCTTTTTAGTTGTGGATAATGATTTTATCGTGTGTGTTCGTTTTCGATGATATTCTGGAAAAGCCATAATAAAGAAAAGTTAAAGATTACTTCAAAAAAAAAAAAAAAGGTTAAAGATGGTAGTGATGATGACTACCTTCACTCGTCAATTTTAGCATTTTCCAGGTAGGGATATGTGTGGAATCGATTGAATTACTATGAAACTTCCGGGAAGCTTGGACAAATTATTCCAAGTCTCCCACCAGACCATGAAAAACCTCCATATACAATTTAAATAAGTCAATTTATTAAGGGTGTATTTGGTTAGTCAATAACCCCAGGAAAATGATCAATTTTCCCGGCTTGGTTTATTTTCACCATGTTTAGATGCAGGTTGACTTTGGGAAAATTTTCACGATGGGTCCATCATTTTCTCCATTTTCGTAGGGAAAATTTATCTGAGGGGGGGGGGTTAAGGGAAATTTTTCCCATAGAAATATTTCCTATGGAAAACATCCCATGGAAAATTTTCCCCATGAAAAATTTCCCTTTCCCTCGGATTCCTATCAAACACTCCCTAAATGATATTTCATCCATTTTTTAATGTCTGTCACTATAATAAATTTTCTATTTTTTTATAATATCTACCACTTTATAATTTTAATAAAATATTAATGACAAATTTTCAAATTTAGCTCTTACTTTTATAATTTATAATACAATTATATAAGTAGAATAGAAGTTAACCATTACTTTTTGCATTTTCAATATAATTATCGTTCTGAATACTACTTTCTTAAAATCGTCACAAAATTTCAAATTGACAATTATTAAGGATTGGAGGGAGTAAACATTTATAATAAATTCATATTTGCATGTATTAATAAATTTTAGATTAATATTAATAGTTTACAATGAATGTTTGATGAATTTATTTTTCAAATTTATACCATACAATAATTATAAGAATAGATCAATGTCAAATTTGATAGAAAAATTTATAGTTAATTTATACCATACAATAATTATAGTCAAACTAAACCAAACTTTTATATCAAGTTTACTTTTTTTATTGACGGCTATCGTGTGGCCTCTTTTTTGGTCTATTTCCACTTTCAATTTCAGTCAATCGTTTTAAGCATTTCATTTTTTCACGCTTTTTTCGTTCATAGATAAACTCTATAATAACAATTCTGCCCTGAAGAAATAAGGTTGTTATTGTTATGAAGCAATAAATAGATGAACACAATGTAAAGAGAATAATAAAAAAAAATAATAGAGACAAGAGAGATTGAGAGAGGAGAATGAGTATGTTAATTCATAACCCACAAAGATATTTATACTAGTTACATAGCAATATCATATGGGAATAAAATTCTCCTATATCCTTACCGAAAAAATACCCAATAGATATTAATGGACATTGACAAATAAATATATTATTTCATAACACTCCCCCTTGAATGTCCATTATTTTAAAAAATATGCCTCTTTAAAACCTTACTAGGAAAACCCGATGGGACAAAACCTAGTTAAGGAAAAAGATTACATAATTCTTTAATCAAAAAAATTACTCCGAGGTACCTTAATATTTGGGAAAACTATTTTTCGGTACCCCAACTTTTCAAAACTCATTTTGAGTAACCCTTAATTTTTGAGTTAGTAAGTATTTGGTACTTTTCCAGCCATCAATTTGATTAAGTGACTGAAATACCTTTATTTTTCTTCTTCAAGAGTATTTCTTCAAAAATGGAAGAACAAAGGTATTTCGGTCACTTAACTAAATTGATGACCAGAAAAACACCTAATATTTACTAACCCAAAAATTAAGGGTACCCCAAAATGAATTTTGAAATGTTGGGGTACTTGAAAAACATTTCACCTAAAGTAAGGGTACCTCCGAGTAATTTTTTGTTCTTTAATGCACCTATTATATGCAAAAAATTGCTCGGGGTGCCATACATTCCCTAAAATTAACTATTTGGGGACCACATTATTATTTTTACTCTTTGGGGGCCAAATTGTTGTCAAAAATTGTTGGTTGGGTATTTTCCGATCAAAAGTAATGAAAATCCGGTGATTGCAGCCGGAGTCAACACAAAACTGATTTAGGTAGCTGGAATGACAAAAATACCCCTGTTTGGCTCCAATTTTTGTCTTTAAAACTGAATTAACTCCTCCTCCCAACTACGAAATTCAACCGGCCATTAGAAACCAAAAATTTAGAGAGAGGAAGCTAGAGATTGAGCAGAAGATTTGCAACCAACAATGTCGAGGAGGATGGGAGGTAAATCCTAAACGAGTTCATTGTCCTTAATTGATTGATTTGCTCCTCCTTTTTTTTGAAAACAACAGTATGCAATTAAATTGGTAGTGTGCGTTAGTCTGAAGATTCACAAATTAGGGTTTGAGAGTATCTTTTTTGTTGTCGATTTCGTTTCATTCGATTGGGTTTAGGGTTTTCTTTAGTTTGTTGAATGTCTGAAAATGAGGTGTTGTTCATTTGGTTTTGTTGTCGATTTTGTTGTAATATATGTGTTGTTGTGTTTTGTTTGTTGTAGATGATATGAGCATGACAACAAGGGAATGGAAGAGTTCAACAAAAGGGCTAATTAGGTGGATGGCAAATTCGTGCGCGTTGGTAAGTGTGGGGTGGATGGTGTTCTGAAGACATCAAAGAGTAATAACAACCCAAATTGTGTCTATGGAAGGTGCCTAAGGTGTACAAAATGGTTGGGGTGGTTGGATGAATGTGGAGATTCAGGTAGTGTCAACAGCATGAGGAAGCAGGGGGCCAAGTATGGAGCTAGACATGCCAAGAGGTATTGGTGCTGATTTACTTCAGTTGAAGGAGAAGTTTGGTGAGGCTATTATGTTGCTTAGTATCTGCAAGAATGAGGTTGGTGAATTGTGGAAGGAAGTGGCTGAGTTGGTGGTGAAGATGTCTGGGTTGATTGAGCAGATGACTGTGATGGTTGAGAAGGCTGCCGAACTGAAGGCATTGTGGGACAAAGTGCTGGGGATTATGGTGATGTGTGGGATGGGGATTGAGACTTTGGTTGTGATTGTTGCATTCTTGGTGGTTGTTGTTCTGTCTGTTTTGAAGTGATTACTCTGTTCGGTTATGATTGTTGCATTCTTAGTAGCAGCAGTAGTTGTATTAGTTGTTGTAGTATGTGTTTGGTGAAGGTAGCAAAAGGCAGATGGTAGTAGCTATTATAGCAAAGATCTGCCAATTTTGTTTTGTTTTTTTTTTGGCAAGTATGTAGCTACCTTGTAGTCAATCATAATGTGGGAATTGTAGACAAATGTTAAATTGAAAATGTCAGAATTTGTGATGTTGTATGCTGTACATTCTACTCTACAATTGGAAATGTTGTATAGCAAAGATATGCCAAGTCTCAGAATTTGTGATGCAATTTTTTACAAAGATCTACCAATCACTCTTTAATGGCATTGTCATGAAGACCTGTCAAATGGAAATGTTGTATGCCAACTACACCTGATCAAAGTCACACTTGTGCATAATGTATAAAAATCCATGACACTAGTACTCAAATTACTGATAAAATGGATAGCAGTACAATCAAAAGTCTTGACACAAATTGTTTGCCTTGCAAATGACACAATCAAAAGCCTAAAACATTACAAACCATGCCATCCATAAAGCAAAATGACACAAACTAATGACAAATTAGGTTACATAAGTCTGACATTAATTGCCATTACATAACAACCAAAGACATGTTTAGGCTGAATGTGGAACTTCACTTGACTTGTTTCCCTTATTGCTTCCACTAGCCTTGGTCTTACTCTTCCCTTCATTGGCAGTCTTCTTCTTCCTTTTATTGCTGCTAGTATTGGTCTTCTGCTTCTGTTGATTGCTTCCACTGACCTTTGCTTTCTTCTTTGGCTCACCTCCCTAATCAGTATTCCCTTTTCTTTTTGGTGTTGCTACTGTTTTGATCAACCTTCCATTTTCATCCCTTGGGTTGCCACATGTCAGGTAGTTGTGGCCAATCTCATCACAAGTAGAGCACCTCTTGGTTCCATGCCTCTTCCCTTTCTTTTTGGCCAACTCTTCCCTGGACTCTCTTCTTTTGTTCTTTAATGGCCTCCCTTTCTTCTTCAACTCATGAGGAGGGTCAAGTTGCTTGTGGCCAGACTCAGGCCACATGGTGTGGTAAGGAATTGGCTTCAATATGGTGTCATACAAACTCCTATACTTGTCTACCATGAAGCAAGGTGCAATGAAATCCTCAACATCTAGTTTTGCAAAGTGGATGCACCTAGTGGCATGCTTACATGGCAAACCAGTGAGCTAAAATTTCCCACAAGTACAAGTATGGTCATTGAGGTTCACATTGTGGTTGACACTCCCCTCCCAAATATCAAAATATCCCCTCCCAGCACTGTGCACCAGACCACATGCTCTAGAGTCTGTTATTGTTTTTCTCAATTTTTGGTCCATAAATGGTGTAACTTTAGTCTCCCAAGTACACCCCAACTTGAACCTTTTATCAAATCTCTTCCCAAGAACCTTCCTAATTTCTTCCAACATGCTTAGTACTGGCCTACATCTGTGTTTGATGATAGCATGGTTGAAGGACTCAACAAAGTAGTTTGTGTTATCGTCGCTCTTCAGGCCTTGGTCATACTTAAACCTTGCCCAGGTTTCAACTGGTTCAACATCCTTTAGCCAGTTGTATGCAGCTGGACTTTTCTTCCTTATCTTCTCCATGGGTGTCTTGAATACTGTCTGAGAATATGCATTAGCTGCTATATAGAAGTAGAAGTGGTACCAAACACCTAAAAAGTTTGAAGATTAAACAAAAATTGAGTTACATAGTTTATGGTTGAAGTATAGAAGGTTAAAGCTTCAATATTATTTATGGTTTGATACCTGGAAATTTGTTAGCAAAGTTCTTGTATAGGTGCAACATAGACAGTCTCCTCCTTGATTGAGGAAAGAACTTATCGACCGCATTCTTAATTGATTGAGGTACAAACATCAACAAAGCTTTGTCAGAGACCTTTAGCAACACCCTAAACATAAATATAAAAGTATAAAGTCTGAAAAAGAAGAGGATTACCTGGTGTCTGTCAGTCATAAATGTGTAACAATGTGAATCTTGTTGAGACTCAAGTGCAACTGCCAATCCATTCACAAAGTATGCCCACTCTTCATCATCTTCAACAGGGAAGACACCATATGCTAGTGGGAACTGACCATTGTTGCCATCTAATATAATTGTAGTCATCATAACACCTTTCTAAGGACCTTTCAAGAAGCAAGCATCCAATCCAATCAAACCCCTGTATTACTCCTTGAATGCCTTAATAGCAGGTCCAATGCATATTAGAATCCTCTTGAAAGTGGGGTTTAAAGTTGGACCTCTATCAGTGAAGCTAATGAAACACTTGGACCCAGGGTTGGCTTTGGTGAATTCATCACAGTATTGAGGAAGCTTCCTATAGCCTTTATCATGATCACCAAATAACCTCTTCTTCATAATCTTTAGTGCCATGTAGCTAGTGTAATCAAAGACTAACACACCATATCTGTCAAACAAAATGTTGTGCACCCCCTAGCATCCATGTTGGGGTTTAGGGTAAAGTCCTTCATAAGCTGGTTACTAACCCACTTGGCACCAGCTTGACGATGCTTGGTTTTTTGATAACACACATGACTTCCCTTTACATACTCTATACGCCAAGTTACACCATCTTGCATCGAGGTTGCATGGACCCTGAAAGTGCACTTTTCATTTTTACAAGTCATAGTGTACCTCTTACTGTTGTTCTTCACCTTATTCAGAATAAGGCCTCTTTGTATTGCATAAGTCTTCGTCACATATAAGAGCTTGTCCTTACTGCTGAAAATTTCTATTGGTTTGATATCAACCTTATTTTCCCCGCCTTCAGTCCAAACCTGCCCTTCACTGTAAACTGATGCCATCTTGCCAGCCGCAGTTTGCTTACGTAGATCCACATCCTCATCAACCACATATCCTAGCTCCATTCTTGCCTTAACCTCCTAATCTCCATTATCTTCTAACCTAGAAACTTCCTCATCAGATGAGTCAACATACTCATCATCATTGTCATCCTCTTCTTCTTCATCTGTTGAAACGAACTCTTCATCATCATATTCATCATCTATATATTCTATCTGCCATTCAGCCGCGGATCCACCTTCACCATTACCATTCTCATCCTCAAAGAACTCATCAATGTCTCTCACATCTACCCTTGCCAGTTCTTGAATGTCAGAAGCTTGTAGCACACAAAAATCCTTTGACATACTATTCAACATATCAGGATCAAACTCCATTGTTTCCTTACCTTTGCCCTTCTTCTTTTTAGATGGATTTTTTGAGGTTAAAGGTATATCTTGTTCAGCTGACTGCTTATCTGGACTAGCTGATGCCACATACTGATTCACTGCCCTCCTTTGAAATGGTGAGCTAAGAGGAGAAGATGGCTGTGGACCTTGCTTCTCTGGACTTGCTGCTGCCACAGACCTAGTTAATGGTCTCCTTGGACTTTACGCTGTTGAAGAGGTTGTGTTCTGAAGCTCATTGCTTTTCCTCTAAGATGGAGAGCTAAGAGGAGAAGATAGATGTGGACCTTGCTTATCTGCACTTGATGCTGCCAAAGACCTAGTCAAAGGCCTCCTTGTACTTTGAGCTGGTGATGATGTTGTGTTCTGCAGCTCGGTACTTTTCTTCTGAGATGGAGAGCAAGAGGAGATCTTGAAACTTGCCTTTCATGTGATGTAGCAGGTGAGGATGTACTATGGACATCCTTGCTTTTTGTTGGTGATGGGGAAGCATGACTACAATTATTATGTACCTCCTCCATGTTACCAGGCCCAACAGAAGATGAGCCAAGCCCAAGCTCAAACCCACTTGAAGATTCATCCATACCAGGCTCACCAGAAGATTCCCCAGCTCCTTTTTGACTTGCTGTCTTTGTATTTCTGGTACTCCTTTTGACTTCCAGCTTCTTCCTTGCACCAAATCTCTGCCCAATACTTGCATCTGTGGAAGGTGGCCTTTGTTGATGGTGGTCTGGGTTGTGAGGTTTGATTGCCACCCTCATTTACTAAGCATCAATGGGTGTTTGTATCAAGTTGTCAGCCCATACATAAGCTTGGCTTGGTCTCATTTCCCTCATTTCAACAATAATCTCATCATCATCAACTTGCTTATCAATACTCTCCACGGTCTGTTGAAGCTTCCCCTTCCCAGCCAGTTGAACCATCTCCACAGGGAATGTCTTGACATTCTCCAACGCTGACCATGCATCCACAAAATCATTCCAGTCGGCATCTGTTTGCAATGGTAGTTTCTTGTTCTCCTTCCAGGTCGATACTAATTCAATCCAACAAACTTAGGAAACTTCCCAAAGTCTTCTATGTACCTCATCTTAATGTCACTGAACAACTCTTTTTGGCTGTAAGTGTCTAAGTCCTGCTCTGGGATTTAAATGCTCAATGAGTTGAATAGGACAATCAATGCGTACATTGGATCAACCTGTGCATCACAATCAAATCCAATACATATTTCCACAAACAATTACCAGTTTTGTTCAAATAATTACCCGTTACTTTCAACAAAATTCAAACCCTAACTTTACAAATTAACAAAATTCATAACCTAACTTTTGAACAAAACCATCTAATATAGATTTCGAAACCCTAACAGTCGAAATTAACCATCTACCCTAATTTTCAAAGCTGACAAACAATGTGATAGTGATGCTTACCAATGCGAGATTCTCCGTCGACGGTGGCGAGGATGAAACCGACACTCAAACTAGAAGCTCGACCAATTCTCGTTCACCCTCACTGCTCTTCTTCGTTCCCTATTCTCCAATTCTCTCTGCCTTTGAAGTTGAGTAGAGTAGTGTAGTGAAGAAGAAGAAGAACGAATGAAAGTAAAGAAGAAAAAAACCAAGACAGATTTGAGCGGGGAAATAAAAGGGGCAAACTGGGCTTTTCAATAAAAAGTCAAGGGGTATTTATGTCTTGACAACAATTTGGTCCCAAAAGAGTAAAAAAAAAATAATGTGGCCCCCAAATAGTCAATTTTAGGAAATGTACGGCACCCCGGAGCAATTTTATGTTGCTTCATTAAAAGTCTTTCCAAGAAAAACCTGGTAGGATAAAGCCCTAGATAAGGGAAAAAGAGTACAACGGGCATTAACTCCCCATGATGAGAACATCAATTAAGATATCTGAGTCCATGCAACCCGATTTTATCAACTAACTTTTCAAACTTTGCTGTCAGGAGTGACTTAGTAAATAAATCCGCTAAATTCTCACTACAGTGGATTTGTTGAACATTAGTTTCGTTTTTTATTTAGAGATCATGGGAGAAAAAGAACTTTAGGGAGATATGTTTAGTTCTATCACCTTTGATGTACCCAACCTTCACTTGAGCTATACATGCTGCATTATCCTCATATAAAATTGTTGGGACATCTCATAAAAATTGGGAGAAAAACTCAGTGAAGGAAAAAGAGTACACACTTCTTTACATGCAAACATATGTCAACTCTTCTATAGCATTTAAATTGGTACTTCATGACCCAAATACAATACTTCAAGACTTAAATACGGTTCTTCAGGATCGATAAATTTCTCACCGTCTTTTCAAGATCGAAAGGGGGGTTGTTTCATATCAAATGACTGTACCACTATCAGGGCACTTAAAAGGGAGTGCATTGCTCATGCAGCATTTAACACTTTGCTACATAAAATGATTTACGCACGGAAGTTCATTCTCAAAGTGTGCAATTTGTAAACAAAGGCAATAATATATTTTACCAAAATCTTTCATTTCAAATGATTTTGTAAAGCAATCCACAACTTTTGAGACTCATTGGGAGTCTAAACCATCAATAACATTTACAAACAATTAGGAACCCGATCATTTAATAATTTCCTTAGATTATGCAATATGCGTCCATATTGCTTTAATTACATAAATATCTATCAACTAAGTAACCAATACTCTCGAGAACTTTAATCTGTTCTTCCAGAACTTTGAACCCTTCAGGAGTTTTATATATAAATATCATTATAAAAATTTTCACGAGCTATAGCGATATTTATAAGATGCATTCTTAGCTTTTCATGTACTACCAAATTTAAGGTATCATGGTGTAGTTACATAAACTACATAGGGGTATATTCCTTCATATTCGATACCATGTCTTTGCCAAAATACTTATGCAATAAGTCGCTCATTGTGCCTTACATCTCACAATCTCTTTTTCTCATTCTATTTTCACAAAAAGACATAACTGTATCCCACAAGTTTTACACCATTTTGGTGTATGGACAACAGGTCCTGATACTTCCAATTTTACAAGCGAATCTAATTCTTAAATGCATCTTTCCACTTGGCCAATCTCATCTTTGTTTGCATTCATTAACAGGCCTAAAGTCATGATCCTCATGATTACTCACAATAGTGAGCGCTATATTATATAATCAAATATGATATCGATGTCTACTTCATTTCGGTTTCTCCTTATCCAATTCATGACATAATTAATTGAGATCTCATCATTTTCGAGAATTTCTGGTGCCTGAGCTTGTGGTGTAACTTCCACATTTGTCATGATTGAAGATTATTCTGGAGCCAAAATCTCCTCATTTTGGTTATCATTAATTATTCGCTCCTTTTCCTTTTTCGAGGACTTTTGTCTTTTAGAACCGACTGGTTTACCATGCTTCATATGTGGTCTAGACTCAATAGCAATTCAATTTGTCCAACTAGGACATAAATTCTTACAGGCGCATTAGTAGTTGGGACATAAGATTTAATAATTCTTTGTGGGTCGCTAGAATATCTGGCAGTAGATTCGCTCAAGTTTGTAGTCGAATCATATTTGAACTTCCAATTCACATTACATTGTATAAGGATCATAATAATTCGTTCCAACTTATTTCCTTGTTCAACAACTTGATTTCAATTCTCCCCTAATGTTGGGAAACTTGTGTCATCATAATCGACAAATTGTGCCATAAGTATATCTCTGTAGACGCTGAATTTTGCCATTTGTAGACACCGGGTTTTGTACCAGTATTAGTTTTAGTTATTTGTAAAAATAAGCTAGCCGGGTAGTTTGGTAGCATGCAAGCCCATTTCTTTTCTAGCCCGAGAGCAAGCAAAATAGCCCAGCAATTACGATCCAACCCGGCTGAGTTCGGTAAGGCCAAAACCTGGTTCAGCTTGGCGTGAGCCCGTCTGGGATCTGGGCCAAAGCCTGATTCAGTTTGGCAAGAACCCGTCTGGGTTGCTGGGCTGAGTTTTGTCGCCGCGGCTAAACCTAAACCCTAAACGCACCCCCTACTCCCCCTACTCCACTATAAATTAAACCCTTTTTTCCCTTCCATAGACCACCATGGTATGCTAGAGTATTGACACTAGCATATTCTCTCCACCTCTTCTCTCCCTTTGCATGCTGCTTCACTAAAGGTTAGCATAGTTGATGTAAAACATGTAGTAATCTATCGAATTCATTTTTTTTTATATTTTCAATGTTTTGCATGATTTTAATGATGAATTTGTGAAATTTATATCTAATTCCTCCCTTTAACTTTTTCTGCTTTGATTTAATTCTAGTAGAGTCTATTCGTTGAATAGGCGGATTTGATGATTTTAATTGTCAAATTCGTAACCTTACCCCCGAATCCATCTCTGGATTCGCAGGCCGGAGTCTATATTTAAATGGTTTGTTGTTTTTCTCCTAAAAATTCAACTAGCGACTCTATTCATACTTTGGTATTTTCCTTTTATGGTTTCTATGACCTAATTTGTGTTTAGCGCAAGGAGCAACTTGGCTTGGTTAAGTTCATGAACCCAGACGGGTTTTCACCTTCTTTTCTTTTTTTTTTTGTTTTTCTCCTTTCTCGTGGGATCTGCAGTTACGAACCCGTCTTGGTTCCAGCAGTGATCCCAGACGGGTTCCTTGTGTTTTCCCCTTCCTTTTTGCAGTGAACCCAGACGGGTTCCTTGTGTTTTCCCCTTCCTTTTTGCAGTGAACCCAGACGGGATCCTTGTGTTTCCCCCTTCCTTTTCGTCTTTTTCCCTTTCTTCTTTCTTAAAAGGTGAATCTCGGGCTCACGGCGCATAAATCGATTTAATCTGTCGGCAAATTTATTTTTAAAAGTTCAACCTTATTTAAGGTTAAGCAATCCTAGTCGGCTCCCAATCATTCCCTTAAGTAGCGCCGCGAAAAAGGTCATCAATTTTTTGGGGTCTACAGATTGGCGACTCCACTGGGGACTTAAACTTAAAAAGAGGGTAAAACTTGAAAGAATTAAATTTTAGTGTTTTTTGTAAAAGAGGAGGAATTAATTTATTTCACATTTTTATCATTGTTTTAGGCATATTGCATACCAGGCTACTCTTGGGCCTTTATGGCTGGGGAGCACAAAAGCGTTGGTTTAGGTTTTAAAACTAGGAATCAATCCCGAGAGCGGGAGGTCACTACTTGTGGGATGCACTTACATCGCCAAGCATTTGATCTCTCCTCTCCCCGTGTTACACTCTAAAGGTTTCCTTGAAACCCAAAGAGCAACACCCCACACATTTTTCCTATGAATTCCATAAGGAAAATGCACCGGGGCGAGAACATGTGGTACCCTATTCATCTCCTAAACCTAGAAAAACTCGAATCTAAAGCCATGGTTAGGCTCATCCCGCATCTGTATGTCATGTGATTTAATCCTGTAAAAGTTGAGTCCAAGTGTCTAGCCCGATCATGAGTGGGACGTCATTCTAGCCCGCGTAGGATCAAATGAGAGACGGACTGGCCCAAACCAAAACGGGTTTGCTGTGCCTGGCCTAGTTGGACTCACTGTGGAATCCTGTCTGTGCCTATTTGAAAGGGAAGAATTACAGTTCAAACCCAGACGGGTTTGGGCCTGTTTTTCTTCTCCTTCCACATCGTGCCAAACTGTTCGATACTGCAGTCAGCCCAATCCACTTACTATTGATCCTACTCGACCCTTTATGACGCCCCTTGAGTCAGTGTCAGTCCTGTCAGTTATCATGCTAGATCCATATAGAGTTAGGACATGCACTCCCATAAAAGTGGGTGAGTCACCCTTATGTCAGCATGTAGGCGTCATGTCCATGTCCTAGGTTCATATAGGTCCATTAAGTCATGCATGCATTGGGCGGGTGGCATAAAGGTTCTTTCGAGCACTAAACCAGTTTCCATGCAGGCAAGATAGCAGACCATCTCTGAGCCCGCATCCGTGACCCACAAACCGGCAGACTCATTCACAATCCCGACTACAGACCGCCTGCCCAATCCAGTGAATCCAGTGAATCCACCATGACCACTAGCGTGCCTAGCCCCCCTCAGAAAACTGTTGAGACTAATTCCATCCAACGGAGGCCGTAAACCTTTCTTACTTTCAGTTTAACTTGCTTCACTTAGAAAACTGACGAGATCTCAAAAGTTTTGAAACCTTTTCCTTCAAACCTTCCGATTTTGAGACAAGTTATGAAAGTTGTATCATTGCTTTGACTATCTTAGAAAGTATAAATGTGCGTACGCAAATCTTTGGGCTAAGTTTAGGTGATTGAGCCCCATCCCGTGAGTCCACATTGCTTAAATTTTGAATTGATCACTTTTATCAATTCCATGATCCCTTGAGTGACTCACCCATTAGTTGCATCTCTAGAACTTGTTTTGCATCTTGCTTGAGACTACACATTTGCATTGCACGCTGTGACAAAGTGATTAAGGCATTCGATTTTATTTTGATAAGCTACATAGCTAAATAGCCTTCCTTACATTATATTTACCGTTCTTTTTGCCCCGCCTAGCCTTTGTTTATCCTTTTTTCATGATTGAACCCTGACAATACGAGCCTTGGCCTCTGATATCCAGTATCCCTTTGCCTTGCTTGGTTGGATGAGAGTTTGCCTTTTTTTGGAAGTTTAGGAGAATCTGAAAGTCCCATATCTTGAGCGATTGGTATTTGGTTATGTTGTTCATATATTATATCAAAGTCGAAGATTCCATAGATATTCTTCTCCCCGATCACCCACAAAAAAAAAGAAGTAAAAAAAAAGTAAAAAAAAAAAAGGAAAAGGGTTTCAAAAATAAAAGGGTGATTAGGGAGATTCAATTTAAAGTTCAGAAAACTTTGACCTGGTTGTATTCAGTTGAGATGTTTCAAAGTGAAAGGTGAAATGCCTTGCATACATTAAGCAAGAAGGAGAGTTCAGAGTGTTTTATTCGTTGAAAATCAATCCAAGCATGGCTCTTAACTCCTCATTCCCAAATTTTACCGCTCCTTACCCTAACCTAAGCCCTGCAGAACCCGAAAAAGTCTTTTGATTGTCACTTGTGCATTGCATACCAGAGTGGAGAGTGAGGTTCTTACCAAGCTTATGGTAGTTTGTCTCTATTGGTTTGAGTATGAGAAAACACATACATTTTCAAAATTGAGTGTTTGAGTGTTTGTTCTTTCCTATGTGAGGTTTGCTCTTTTTAATCGACCTACGCCCATAACTAACCGCGCATTTGCATTATTCTTAAGATCGGGCGGATTTATGCCTCAAGTACTTGTTCTCTCCTTTGGGATTCAAAATTTCTTCCTATCTCTTTCGAATCGAGTTTTGATCTTGTCCATATTAATCTTTGTGCTTGTTGAATCGATTTTGTTTCGAGAAAATTCCTTATCCTGAATGTTTCAAAGAAGACATAGAAAATCCTAATATCAAATGTCTTCACGCCCCAAATCGCTTTCGAACGTACTTGTAGCGTTTAATTCTCATCTTTTTATTATTTTGGTCTTTTTTTCGTTTGGGGAAGTGGGAGTAATCCCACCATGTAGATTGCATATCGCATTGCATTATTGTGCATAAGGGTACATGAAAATAAAAGAAGTGCATTACGTAGCATCATTATTGCATAAGCGTCACCTCAGTAGTTCGCACTAGTACAAAAAAAAACATAAAAAAAAGAAAAAGCAAAAAAAAAAAAAGAAAAAAGAAGTTGTTTCATCATTGCATTACATTAACCTAAGTGCATAATAAAGAGTCATACATAGCGTTACATAGGTTCGTTGCATAAAGACCCTGCATCCTCATCATGTCAGACCTCCACCGCCACCACTGGCGCTATCAGCCCCATGGGTTCCGCTTCCACCGGCTCCAAAGTAAGTGTCCCATTGATAGTAGGAGGAGTCTACCACCTCTGTATCACCACCTGAGCCAGATAAGTGCAACACTTCGGTACTGCCTGCATTAAGCCAAGAGTGTTCTGGAACCTACCACTCTTGATTACCTGTGCCACCCCGTGGAGCAGCCAAGAAGTTCTTACTACGGGCTCGGGACAGCCATCCCGACCATTCCCGAGTTTGTGTTCCCATCCGCACGCTCGAGGTAGCTCCAAACCTCCTTGCGAAGGAGTAACTGTACAACGGGTTGAGACGGAAGCATCGATGAGGCGTCATCTGCGAGGGCACGGTTATACCCCGCAGATGCACGAATCATCGCAGCACCACGGTAGGATCGACCGCAAAGGAAGTGCCATAACCTAAATCCACGGTCTGCAGAGACGCAGGAACATACCTGGCATTCCATAAGGGTACCGAGGCAAAGGATGAGAGGTTGACGCCTAGACCGAATGATGAGATTACGAAGGAGTACCTAAATGCGTGAAATGCCTTCTTGCTCGCCGCACACGCTCCACCAACGCTAGACTCGAGCTGTCTCCACCACAAAACTGGGGTACCACGACTAGAACCGCGCCCGACGAGAATTCTCATGATCATGAGACCTCACCGATGCCGTGCTCACCTAAAGACATGGAGGATATCTTTGTTCTCCATGCATTGAAAGTCGTGGCCAAAACCCGTGTCTCCGTAGTAGGAACTGGTTGAATGACTATCCTCGAGTAAAATACCTTTCCCACGGTCATCGTGAGCCGACATGCCCGTGCTCTGCCTACTCCTCTCCCCGTGCCTTCGGAGAGCAGCTTCACCCCCATAGGACCGCCTCGCGTCACCCATGAAGGAGGAATATCGAGGAAGGTCCATCTGCTCCGACCGGCCACGAGGCACATACGCGTCTGAATGGCGAGGAGGATCCACAGGACGAGACTGTGCATCATCATCCACGCCAAGGCCCCCAACCACGTAACTCGCAAGGTCTTTCTCGCGAGCCCATTTAAGTGTGAAGTAATTTTTGAGGAAGCCTTTAGCTTGTTTCCATCGCCACTGCACAGAATGAGGAAAATTGGTCAAAGTTTGGGCAAGTTACAACTAAGCAAGGAAAAAAGGGGGGATCACCTACCGGCTTTCCCAGGATCTTCTCTAGTTCCGGTTTGATGTCTTCACTAGTCGCCCTCGGGTAGCCGCAAACTGTGTCCCCAGAATTGCTCTGACTCTTCTCGTCATCCTTGCAATAGGGCCCCAACTACAACAAGCAAAGGATTGGTCATATTAGGCGGTAATAGAAGGAACATGAAAAGAGTAAATAGAGGTCTTCTACCCCACCTTTCTGAAGGCCAGGCGGTCCCGATATTGTTCCCATTCCTCCCAGAACTGGTCGGGCGATGCCATCGATGCATGATTAGTATACCAGGAACCTCTCTTAGCTGCTACAAACGCCTCGGCGTGCAAGGCTCGCGGATCATGCATGGTCTCGGGAGGGTCTGATGGTATTATCCACCTTTCATGGCCCAGGGTTTGCCTCGTAAGTCTCTCACCGAGACTCCAGACCCAACCGGACGGACTCTCCATCACCAAGCGCAAGCTGCTATCCCTATGCGCCGCATTTCGTGAGGGAATAAAGTCTTGCGGAATCTCGAAGCCAACCCAGGGATTCCAATTAACATCATCATGCACAAGTAAAGGAAACATAAGCACCAAAGAAATGCAAGAGAGATTACATGAAAGATGTACCTCTTCAAGGTGATCCAAGATGCGGCGCAACTCATCTAAGCTCCCAAATGGTTTCTTCTTTTGCTCGAGTTAGTTTTTGTGCCACCGTTCCGCGGCCGGCACTGTCTTGACGTGTCGGGTAGGGATAATGAATCCCTTAATGTACTCATACCCCCATACCTGCAAATATGTCAATACCGAGACTCACGATCTGAAAAAAGGGAAATGCATGTAAAAGAGAAGCGTCTCGGAGATTACCTCGAGCACCTTCCACATGCTCGGACCGCTCATCTCCCGCGGACTCTCCGGTGCAAAGAATGGGTCCACATCAGTGCCAGGCCGAACACCAAAGCGAAGCCAACGAATGAAGTTAGCATAAGCAGCCTTTGCCCAGTTCCGATGAATGACCTGCTCTAGATCAAGGAGATTCTTCATCCAAGTCAGATAAACATCGTCTCCTCGATTGGCAAACATCGTGGCAGAGATGAAATATGCCAGGAAAATAAAGCGACGCTGAAACTCATCCATGTGAGTGAAGTCGGCAGAAGTGATGATATCCTCGAAGGAACCATAAGAAAGCTTCATCTTTCGACCAAATCGGCGCCGTTCGAGCACAGGCTCTAATAATTCCATCACTTGATCCGGGACAACAGGATCGAATTCGACATCTTGACCACCCCAGCGTAGCCCGGTAATCATCACAAAGTCGACAGGGGTTATGGCCATCTCACCTACAGGGAGGTGGAAGGTGTTGGTGGAATCGAAATCTCTCATGCGCACGCCCCATCACCCGTGGTGTACAAGGTTCCCAGGCCTTGACACATTTCCAGAAGAGGTTGAATCCTGACTCTTCTAAAAGTGCAAGAGCCCAATTATCTTCCGCAAAATGCTCCACCACCCTGATCGGTTTCCGCATATTGCCACCAGTTCTAAGGGAATCCTCCTGAGGATCCACCATAAAAATTCAAAAAAAGAGACAAGTCCTTACAGCAAACTATCAAGTGATCCCTAATTTAGCAAAAGTTAAATTGAACTTCCACTAAATTAGGGGGGGCTAAAAAAAAATCATTCGGCCCACCCAAGGAAAACCCAGACGGGTTCATAAAGAGAAAAGGGTTGGGCCTTGCTTTTTCGGCCCACCCAAGGAAAAAGGCAGACAGGTTCTTGCAAGGAGTTGGGCCGCATCCGTCCAACTCAGACGGGCTCAAGCAAAAATTTTTGGGCCGCATCAGCCGAACCCCCAGACGGGTTCCTATCAGCGAAAAAAGGATTGGGGGCTGTTGAAAAAAAAGTTGGGTCGTCCAACTCAGACGGGCTCAAGCAAAAACATTTTTGGGCCACCTCAGCCGAACCCCCAGACGGGTTCAAGAAAAGAGTTCAAAATAGGTTGGGCCGTATGCAGAGCTCAGACGGGTTCTGGAGAAGTTGGGCCGAATCAGCCCAAATCAGACATGTTCGAAATAGGTTGGGTCGTATGCAGAACTCAAACGGGTTTCAGAGAAGTTGGGCCGCATCAGCCCAAATCAGACAAGTTCAAAATAGGTTGGGCCTTATGCAGAACCCAAATGCAAACGGGTTCACGCAAGGAGAGAAGTTGGGCCGCATCGGCCCAAGTCATACGGGCTCTTCGACGATGGGACAAGGCAGACGGGCTCCTTTCTTTGGAATAACCCAGACGGGTTCTTAGCACCCAAAGGGGTTGGGCCACGCTTTTGTCGGCCCACCCAACGAGAAACGCAAACGGGTTCTTGCAAGGAAAAAAGAGTTGGGCCGCTTCAGCCCAACTCATACGGTTTCTTAGACGAACCCAGACGGGTTCTTACAAGAAAAAAAGGGGACGGGTCTCTCTTTTCGGCCCTCTCAGACGGTTTCGTACAAGAAAAAGGGGATTGGGCCTCTCTCTTGCAAAATAAGTTGGGCCGCTCATTTTCAGCCAACTCACTATCAGGAACCCAGACGGGTTCTCTTCGCTGGAAAGTTGGGCCGATTAAGGGATGGATTTGGGCCTTTCGTCTAATTGCAGTCCAACTGAGACGGGTTTTCACTATACGTTCCATTCTAAAAAAAATCGGCCTATCATCCTCGGTTCTCTAAAGCTTGATTTGAACAATACGGGTAATTGACATAAATTACTTCATTAATATTAGCTAAATCAACAAGCTAGAATTAAACATTTCTACTTGCAAATTTATGCTATGATTAAAGAGCAAAGTCAGGAAGAAGACATTACCCGGACATGTGAATGCTTGTGCCATACGTGATTCCACGGTTCAGGCACCAATATCGACGGTTCCCAACCCGGCCTAGGAATCCATGCTCGCCGGGAGGACATTTCATGTGCCCAGTTTGTTGTATGGGGTTGAACGGGCGGATCCCTAACTTTTCTAACCATTGCTTCCTAACTAGTGAATGAAGGATTTCTTGAGCAAGAAATGGAAGTGGGAGAATGAGATGTGTGATTGAAGGCGTGAAGAGGCCCCCTTTTATAAGGATAGTAGATGCATGCACACCACACAAATGGCCAACCAGCGGGTCCCAGCAACAAGATCATGGAGGGCATGCATTGGCCGAAAATCTATCCTAAAATCTATCCACATGCATTGGCCGAAAAAAAAAGAGAACCAAAAAGGATCCCAGACGGGTTCCTCGCTCAAAATTACTGGCCCAGATGCATTTGCAGCGGAATTGGGCCTTACATTTGCAAGCCCAACGGAGGTACCCAAGCGGGTTCCTGGGCCGTTTCAGAGCCAAAATTGTCACCCCAATTCAAGCCCAGTAGTAACTCAGACGCAAAATGGGCTTTGCAGGAGATCAGACGGGTTCCTTGCGCCAAAATGCGGAGCCCAACGTACCGGCCCAATCCCATCGCAGCCAAAGTGGGCTTTGCAGGAACTCAGACGGGTTCCTTGCGTCAAAACGACCGGCCCAAGCTCATCGCAGCCAAAGTGGGCTTCGCAATTGCAAGCTCAATTCAAGACTTCAAACGGGTTTACAAAGCTAAAACAGACCCAAATTCGTCGCTCTAATTCAAGCCCAAAACAATGGCAAACTTAAGCCCATTTCCGAGAGCTAAAAGCGCAATTGACAGGTAAATTCTCTGACTCGCTCTGATTTTCATATAAACTGATGCTCTCCTTCTCTGTTTTGCAGAACAATGCACGAGATACATCGGTCGTGAGGCGGTTACAAAAAGACGAACTCATCTTCGGTGGCCGTCATCGGGCCTTCACAATACGATGACACCCTTTTCAGCACAAAGACACAGGTCTTGCACTCCACGGCGAAATGAAGTGCATGACCTTGATCCACCTCACGGCAAAATGAGGCAGATCAATTCGGTCAGCTTTACGGAAGAAACTAAGCAGGCCAACCAACATCGGCGCAGGACCAAGCTTCCAAGCGTCATCATCACGGCACGCTTCACAGCGAAATGAAGCATGCCCCCCCAGATCCGCCTCACGGCGAAATGAAGCGGATCGACTCCGACCGGCTTTACGGAAGAAACTAAGCAGGTCAACCCATACAGACACAGGTCTTGCACTCCACGGCGAAATGAAGTGCACGACCTTGATCTACCTCACGGCGAAATGAGGCAGATCAACTCGGTCAGCTTTACGGAAGAAACTAAGCAGGCCAACCAACATCGGCGCAGGACCAAGCTTCCAAGCGTCATCATCACGGCACGCTTCACGGCGAAATGAAGCGCGTCACCTCGGTCCGCCTCACGGCGAAATGAAGCGGATCGACTCCGACCGGCTTTACGGAAGAAACTAAGCAGGTCAACCCATTCAGACACGGGTCTTGCACTCCACGGCGAAATGAATTGCACGACCTTGATCTACCTCACGGCGAAATGAGGCAGATCAACTCGGTCAGCTTTACGGAAGAAACTAAGCAGGCCAACCAACATCGGCGCAGGACCAAGCTTTCAAGCGCCAACCACCGTAGCAGGCTTCCGATTCATATCCAAGATCATCAAGACTACTTTGATCATCGCTTTACTCAAACTCGATCAAAGTGGGGCTATCTAGACACCGGATTTTGTACCGTATTAGTTTTAGTTATTTGTAAAATAAGCTAGCCGTAGTTTGGTAGCATGCAAGCCCATTTCTTTTCTATCCCGAGCAAGCAAAATAGCCCAGCAATTACGATCCAACTGAGTTGAGTGAAGGCCAAAACTCGTTCACTTTAGCGTGAGCCTGTCAGGATCCGGGCCAAAGCCCGATTCGCCAAGCAGAACCGTCTGGTTCTGGCCGAGTTTTGTCGCGGCTAAACCTAAACCCTAAACGCACCCCCTACTCCCCCTACTCCACTATAAATTAAACCCTTTTTTCCCTTCCATAGACCACCATGGTATGCTAGAGTATTGACACTAGCATATTCTCTCCACCTCTTCTCTCCCTTTGCATGCTGCTTCACTAAAGGTTAGCATAGTTGATGTAAAACATGTAGTAATCTATCGAATTCATTTTTTTTTATATTTTCAATGTTTTGCATGATTTTAATGATGAATTTGTGAAATTTATATCTAATTCCTCCCTTTAACTTTTTCTGCTTTGATTTAATTCTAGTAGAGTCTATTCGTTGAATAGGCGGATTTGATGATTTTAATTGTCAAATTCGTAACCTTACCCCCGAATCCATATCTGGATTCGCAGGCCGGAGTCTATATTTAAATGGTTTGTTGTTTTTCTCCTAAAAATTCAACTGGCGACTCTATTCATACTTTGGTATTTTCCTTTTATGGTTTCTATGACCTAATTTGTGTTTAGCGCAAGGAGCAACTTGGCTTGGTTCAGTTCATGAACCTGCACGGTTTTCACCTTCTTTCTTTTTTTGTTTTGTTTTTCTCCTTTCGTGGATTCTGCTACGAACCCGTCTTGGTTCCAGCAGTGATCCCAGACGGGTTCCTTGTGTTTTCCCCTTCCTTTTTGCAGTGAACCCAGACGGGTTCCTTGTGTTTTCCCCTTCCTTTTTGCAGTGAACCCAGACGGGATCCTTGTGTTTTCCCCTTCCTTTTCGTCTTTTTCCCTTTCTTCTTTCTTAAAAGGTGAATCTCTGGCTCACGGCGCATAAATCGATTTAATCTGTCGGCAAATTTATTTTTAAAAGTTCAACCTTATTTAAGGTTAAGCAATCCTAGTCGGCTCCCAATCATTCCCTTAAGTAGCGCCGCGAAAAAGGTCATCAATTTTTCGGGGTCTACACCATTCAATTCAGCTTTACAAATATTGTAATTTATTTTGAGTTTCTTTTATTTTAGAATAGTTTAGAAAAATGCCAAGAATTTTGAAATGCACACATTCTTCACATGTTAAAATCCCCAAAATCAAATTAAACCAAATCAAATCCCTCTTTATCTTATTTCATTCTTCCTCCATTCTCCAAATCAAATAAAATCATCCTTTATTTGATTTTATCCTCTCAATATTTTCTAATCTACCACCATAAATAAACTCACCTCCACCACTATAAATATACCCCCATTTCCACTCCTTTTCGACTTAAAAATCATCATAGGAGTATTGACACTAGATGATTTTACATTTCTTCTTCTCCCTCCTCCTTCTTCTTCTCATCATCATCATAAACATCATCATCTTGCATTCATAATATTGGTATTATCTTGAGGTTAGTATTGTTTTTTTTTATTCTCACTTTGCTATGATGTAAAATTTGACTTAAATAATAATATTGATGCTCTAATTAATCTAAGGGTTCCTTAATCTAGTTACATGCAAACTTGTAAATGTTTATGCTTTTGTTCTTTTATTTCATTCTACTATTTGCATTTATTTTATTTTTACATTTAATCATTTCATTTGTATACACTAAATAATATTGATTAATCTAATTAATTCTCCTTTTCTACTCTTTTATTTAAATTAACCGATTTAGTAGAGTCCGTTCTTTGAACGAGCGAATTCGAGAGTTTTTACTTTCGAATTCATAACCTTACCCCCGGATCTGAATCTCATGGTTCCTTGTTTATGGAGTTTAAATTTGAGTTTATTAATTCTCATTAAAAATTAATTAGCGACTCTTTTGATTTTTATTATTTTGATTCACTTGAACATCATAATAAAATGCATTTAAATCCCTAATGATTAAGACACCTCATTCGACTCGTCATTCACACGTGGGACACCACAGGGATTTTTCCCGGGTCCCACAAATGACGACTCCACTGGTACTTACTTTAAGAGGGTAAAACTTGAAAAGTCGGTTTTTTCAATTTTTGAGCAATAAAGAAGAAATTAATTCTTGTATTTTTTATTATTTAGTTAGGCATCAAGCATACGGACCTCCATCTCGATTTTCATAAATCGGGATGAACCCAAAGGTACCGTTTAGGTTTTTAACCCAAAAATTTCCTTTTCGGGCAAAGTATATTTCCGACTTCATTAAGGAATGAACCCCACATTTCAAGAAGATCGCAAGTTGCTTGCCCACTCATGAAGCACTCTAAAATTCTCGGGATAATGAATTTACATTTTCCCTTTAATTTGGTGAGAAACACACGGGTCACATTACTATGAACTCCATAGAATTTGTGGCACGTGAGAGACATGAGTATGTTAGTTTTAGGTACCCGACCTTAAACCTTTGAATATAATAGAACCTTGGTTAGGTGCATTACCCATTTGTATGCTATGTGCATTCTTATTGTACTATGTGTAAATTATGTGCTATGTGTTCATTCCTTCATTCTAAGAGTCGGTCTCATGTTTCGTCCCCTCCAAATGTTGCCCTAGTTTGGGAAATAGTCAAACCAAGAATTAAAGAAGGCCTAGAGGTCTCTCTTGGGCCTGAGTCAAAGAGGTTTGATCAAGCCTAAGATCTTAGTCTGACTTTGTCCAACCCTTGGTAGCATTGGATCCATAAAGTGTGTATCCAGTCGTTATTCGAATCTGAGTTCATTAAGACTTTGATGTTGACTCGATCTTATGACGGCCCGATGGACCTTCCCCTTCCCATATGCATAGTTCCATACTAAGCTAGTGGTCCTCATGCAAGCCCGATGGTGGGTGAGTCAAGCCAACAAAAAAGAAAAAGAAAGAGTCAGCATATAGGCATGGTCTGCATTGGGTTGTCTCATATAGGTCGCTAGGTCTTTGGGTAGGTCAATGTCAGGGTTAATTTTTGAGGTTTATGGTTTCCATACAGGCAGAATAGGGATTCAGTGACCGACCTTGAACACGAAGTAAACAAGTTGCCTTTTTTGCACCATTGTCTACAACTCCAATGGCCTCCAACGGAATACCTAGCAATAATGAACTCAGTCTGTTCATCTCCTAACATTTGACTGAAATTTCATAGCAAATGCAAGGCAATGATAGGAGAATAGATGAAATCATCGATACGTTAGTAAGGATGAATGAAGAGCTGAATTTTCTTGATGAAGATGGAAGCAACACTCATCATAGTGAAGTGTCAAGCATGCGTGAAATAGAGAAAGAGCTCCCTATGTTTGCAAATCACTATATGGACTTGGTACTCACTTCTATTCATAGGGTCAATCAACCACATAAGTCCAACTAACCAATGGAGAAGTTCAAAACAGCTCCAAATATCTCCCGGTGTCCTTTAACTAAGAAGGAAGACCAAATTCCGCCCTTAGCCATAGAAGGATATCAAGAAAGAAGATGTGGTGAACGAGAAAGTTCTTTTTAGGACAAGCTCTTTACCACAATAAACCAAATGCAATCACGCATGGAAGGTCTGGACCAAAAATGGATATGATACTTTGGATTCTACAAAATGATAGAAGGATGGCTGATATCGAACATCGCATTAGAGAAAATATAGGAGGAGGATCATCATCGATGTGGTTGTACGACATTGAAATTCATCAAAGGGCTCCTAATTTCTTTGCTAGAAATGTTGAACCGCGACAACCCATGTCTTTCACTCCGATTTTCACTACCTATGTGGAGGTTGTCGACTATCTCCTAAAGTCAAAAGCAAGTTCTGCAAATATCATAGAATGCGAGGTCATGACACCGAGAAGTGCAACATTCTCAAGAACAAGATAGAAGAAATACTCTAATATGGGAAGTTGTCACTGCCAATTACAGCATAGAAACCCAATTTGAACGTGGCTTACTACAGAGTCAAACGGGGCTTTTCCAAAACCTCGATCTGCAAAGATAAATCAGGCGATCCCTTTATGTTGTGTGTTTTCTTTTCATAGCAATCGTCTTCATTCTCAGAGTTAGTAGGGATATATCCGAAGCACCTTTTTTTTATGTATTCATCTTAGCTGCAGTCGATAAAGATGAAACCTTTCATGATTATGACTCTTGTCTTCCCCGACCCTTCATTTGCTTCTAAACTGCTAAGGAAAGAATCTTGTGTTTGCATTCCTGATTTGAATTGAAGAGCTCATTCACCCATATGACAATCCAAGTCTGACCCATCCATCTGCTCGTTTCCTCCATCTTACATCTCCATCACATTTTCTCTATGCTTTTGTGCCCTACCCTGAGTCCAAAGTTAATAGAGAGAAGAGAGGCTAACTTCACCGCCAAAGCGAAGTTAGGCAAAAGGAGAGATAAATAAAAAAAGAGTGAGGCCAACTTGAACACTCATCTAACAAGTTGGGCAAAAGGAGAGGTGAATGAGTAAAAATTAAGAGGAGAGAAGCTAACCTGGACACTCACCCAACAGGTTAGGAAAAATGAGGGAATTCAAAGCGACCAATAGTCTCTAAAAGTGAATCTCGCTATCAAATAAATCATGCAGCTTAAAAAGACATGCCTATGATAGAAGGCTTCGACCCGTTACCACCGACATCATCACCACCTCCATTTTCATCTAACCGTTTTACCTATATTTTCACATTCTCACACCATCTTCTTAACCACCACCATGAACCCAGTCATTCATTTTATCACCACCTCATCTTTAAATCCATTTAAGCCGACTAATGTGTTGCGGGTGACAAATATCATAGATAAGAGAAATATAGATTGAGGTTGTCCAGTTCAAAAAAAGAAAAAAATACAAAAAAAAAGAGAAAGAAGAAAGCAAGAATAAGAGACATAAGAGGGAATTGTCGGTTTACATTGGTCACTCGCACACATCCTTAAAACCTTCCTACCAATCCTTCCCATTAAACTTTTGACCCATCTCAAAACTCTTCTTGAGGCATCAATCGTTTAAAGTTGCACCTATTGAACTACGAAGGGTCTGATTCCATACTGGATACGTAGAAGAACCTCTATGAGGCCCGGCCGCTGCAATTCACTTTAGAGAAAATCGATCATCAAGTCATTTGGTCTTTGAGAGATAGAATAAAAAGTGGCTAGCTCGAAAACCTCACCAGGCGAGCTAGGCAAAAGGAGAGGAAACCTTGGTCTCTAATGACACTGACAAGCTGTTTGATTTTTTTTACCAAAGCACACCCACCTTTTCCGTTAGACTTGGATCACCCTTCATACCTAAATTCATCAAACCATAGCCATTTGACCATTTCTTCCCTTATGAGATAAACCCACGAGACATGGTGCTCCGTCCATAGACCATCTTGTCCACCTCCATCAATTCGAACCTCTGTCCATCGAACTGCCCATCCATTAATCTGGTCACTACAGTCGTCTAGCCAGCCATAACCTCGTCTTGCCCACATTTGGGGCCTAACTATTCACAAACATGCTTTCTATACCACCGTTCCTACCTTTTCTATATCCCATCCTCCATTATTCCTTACCCTGTGAGCTCTTCTAATTTGATCATTAGTGCATGTATGAGATTTGTCAGTTAATCCTCGCTTCTAGAACAACTGAGTGAAGAATAACTCCTTTAACAGAACAAGAAGCCAACTGCATCAAAATAAGGGTTACTTGAAGACAACACCCACCTAGGTCCATCATTTTGACTCACCTAAAGACGCTTGTTCACTGATACTAGGGGCTTGGTGCTTACATGTTCCTACCTAAAAGAATCAAGAAGAATAGAGAAAAGGCAAGAGAAATCAAGACGACTTGTCGCTTTATCCTTCTTAGTGCTTGGGATTCCTAACCATGACATCAAGGTCGAGCATCCTGATTATCCCATCATGAAGCTTAAGCAAGCCGAGTCTTCCATTAATATCGTCTTCTGCAGCATTCCAACTGGGAGCTCACTCATCAGTCAATATCCGCATCATGGCAACTTACGAGGCAGTTCGACAAGAGAACTCATCATTTTCACTATTTTTGCCCTGTCGTGAAACTCACTTCGAAATTACTCTTGACATTTAGAGTTTTTAATTTACTTTTCCTTATTTTTTTTTCCTTTCCTCGGGAAAGTGGGGGTTGTTCATATCGCATACATGTAACAAATCAATGTGTGTTTTTTAGTTTTTTGTTTTTAGATCATGTGCATTTTTTCATTTCAAGTCACACTAGTTTGCATTTTGAGTCACATCAATTTGTTTTTCATTTTCATTTTGAGTCATGTTAGTCGTATTAGTTTGCATTTCGAGTTACATCAATTCGTTTTCTTATTTTCATTTTGAGTCATGTTAGTTTTTTTTTAATTTTTTCCCCTTTCTTCTTGAGTTAAATAAAAGAAAAAAAAGAGTCACATCAAACATTAGGATTAGGACTGCATAAAGAGTCTTATAGTATAAAATGCATAATAGAGTTGTGTATTGTACATAAAAGAGTTTTGTACATTTTTTATTCTCACATAATCCATGTAACATAGGATGCATAAGACCGCATTTGAATTCTTCTATCTCCCGCCCGAACCTCAAAAAAAATGCAGTTATGGTGGCTAGAAATCAAGCAAGCTCACCTGGAGTCTTGATCGCCTTCCAACGTATTGCCAAAAGCTCAAAGGACGCTGCCGATGAAGAAATAATTCGAGTTTTACGAGAATTAATTCATTTTCTAAGTTAAACTCTAAAATTTGGATCACAAATTTTTACGAGAATTAAATCATTTTTCAGGTTAACTCTAAAACGGATCGCAAATTTTTATGAGATATAATTTGGAAAATAATTCATTTTCTAAGTTAAACTCTAAAAATTCAATTCACAATGTTCACGAGAATTAGTTTGGAAATAACTTATTTCTGAATTAAACTGAGAAGACTTGAGTATACGGACAAACCCGACCTACACTGCCAAAAACAAGCCGGGTCTGGGTCTTGCAACCAGGCACCATACCGCCAGGTATGGCTCGGACCCATACCCAGGGTTCCGAACAGGACAAGACCCGAAAAACCCGGTACCATATCGCCAGACATGGTCTGGACCCGGGTTCCACATACAACACGGCCAAGAAAGAAATGGACCCGATGCGAAGACAAAATGCAAGATTTCATAGAGTAATACCTGGCGGTATGCCTATCAGAGGAAAATTACACTGTGGCTCGAACTGGTCATTTAGAGAGAGAAAACGGGAGCCCAACCAACCAATACCTGGCGGTATGTGGCCCCGACGACAAGAACAACCGGCACGAAAACCAAGGAACCACCACCACACCTGGCGGTATGCAAATTATTTTTGAAGAGAAAATATGGGAATTTAATTTCCGTGTAACTCAGAAAATAATTTTAATTTTAAACTCAACCTGCATAATCTTCAAACTACAACGACATCGGGAAAGACTGAAAGAGATTGGGAAAGACTGAACGACATCAGGAAAGATTGGAAGATATCGGAAAGACTGAACGACATCGGAAAAGACTGAATGACATCGGGAAAGACTAAAAGACATCGGGAAAAACTGAAAGACATCGAGAAAGACTGAACGACATCGGGAAAGGCTGAACGACATCAGGAAAGGCTGAAAGACATCGGGAAAGACTGAACGACATCGGGAAAGACTGAAAGACATCAGGAAAGACCGAACGACATCGGGAAAGACCGAACGACATCGGGAAAGAGTGAAAGAAATCGGGAAAGACTGAAAGACATCGGGACAAACTAAACGACATCGGGATAGACTAAACGACATCGGGAAAGATTGAACGATGTCGGGAAAGACTAAAAGACATCGGGAAAGACTGAGTGACCCTAGGAAAGACTGGAACATAAATATTGACGTCGGGAAAGACCGAAAAACACCACGCTATACTTTGATCAGCGTCCTACTCAGACTCGATCAATGTGGGGGCTAACTGTAGACACTGAATTTTGTCATTCAATTCAGCTTTACAAATATTGTAATTTATTTTGAGTTTCTTTTATTTTAAAATAATTTAGAAAAATGCCAAGAATTTTGAAATGCACACATTCTTCACATGTTAAAAATCCCCAAAATCAACTTAAACCAAATCAAATCCCTCTTTATCTTATTTCATTCTTCCTCCATTCTCCAAATCAAATAAAATCATCATTTATTTGATTTTTTCCTCTCAATATTTTCTAATCTACCACCATAAATAAACTCACCTCCACCACTATAAATACACCCTCATTTCCACTCTTTTTCGACTTAAAAATCATCTTAGGAATATTGACACTAGGTGATTTTACATTTCTTCTACTCCCTCCTCCTTCTTCTCCTCCTCCTCATCATCATTATCATCATCTTGCATTCAAAACCTTGGCATTAACTTGTTGGAAATATTTCAAGAGTATAAGACAATTATATAGCCTAAAGAATAAAGTATATCAAGTATAAGGATCATATATAAGTAAAACAATAAGAATATGATCAACACGGGTGAAACAGGAAGCAACACGGACCCAACACGGGCTCAACACGGGATCATATATAAGTCTTCCAGAGAGTAAGGAAATCATTCCTGGGCTCAACACGGGTCGTGTTGCACCCAACACGGACCGTGTTGATCCAACACGGGTCGTGTTGAATGCCAGGATTGTTTTAAATGCTAACGGCTATATGATTTTGTGTAATTAGTGTTTGATATCATTATTAAGCACGTTTA
Organism: Portulaca oleracea; assembly: GCA_029582165.1. Lineage (NCBI taxonomy): Eukaryota > Viridiplantae > Streptophyta > Magnoliopsida > Caryophyllales > Portulacaceae > Portulaca > Portulaca oleracea. The sequence goes on along the minus strand of CM055868.1, from coordinate 32,927,065 downwards.
TTATGGGATTGCAACAGCTATATGACTTGACTTGGTCAAGGTCATATTAAGGGCATAATCTCATCATTAAGACTCTTGATTATCCTTTGACTAGGGTATCCTAAGTGGGTGGTATTCGCCTATAAATAGGAGACATCCTAGGCTATTTGAGACACACCATTCTAAGCATATCATAACCTCATTCTTGTCTAGACTGCAGCTATACTTGAGTGATTCAAGTGAGAATCTATTTCTTGAGTGTTACAAGTGCTAAGTTTTATCCCTTTGAACATTTACGGTATAGTAAATAGTTCTTAAGGAAAGTGAGTACTAGGCCACGACTCTTAGCGTTATCCAAGCGAGTCTCCATTGTTCTATATACCGTTTACTCCCTTTCCTCCAACATTCTTAAGAACTATTTAGTAATGGCCTCGCTACGTGATACTTCTAGCAATTTCTAAAAGCTTGAGCGCTTTGAAGGAGTGGATTTCTGACGTTGGCAAAGCAAGATGCATTTCTTGCTAACGACTCTCAATGTGGCATATGTGCTTAACATTGAGATCTCTCCCAAGGTGAACCAAGAACCTTCGGCCGAGAAGATGACAACCCTCTTCGATGTGTATCAACATGTGGAGACGGCAAAGAAGCTTTGGGAGATGCTTGAAGCTAAGTACATGTCGGAAGATAGGTCAAGTAAGAATTTTCTTGTTAGTCAATTCATGAAATTTAAGATGGATGATAATAGGAAAATTCTAGACCAATTCCATGAGATTCAACGTATTTTAAGTAACTTCATGCAACACAATTTGAACATGGATGAAACCATAATCATATCCTCTATTATTGACAAGTTACCTTCTTCTTGGTATGAAACTGAAAGGGCTCTCATGCACCGGAAAGAGGCTATATCTCTTGAAGGTTTGGCTAACCATCTTCGGATTGAATATGAGTTACGCCTACAAGATGGTACCAAAGAGCAATCTAAGGTCCATATGGTGCAAGAGAATAAGGGAAACAAGAATAAGAACAAGAGCCACAACAAAACTAAGAAGGGAATTCAAAAGCCTAAGCAAGTTTGTTGGGAATGTGGCAAACCAGGGCACACAAAGAGAGAGTGTTACCAATGGAAAAAGAAGCATGGTCTTTTGAACAAAGATAGATCTAAGGGCAAGAGTAAGTAGAAGGAACCCAATTCCTTCGTGGCCATGATTAAGGATCATATTAACATGGTATCCATTGGTTGTAATGATTGGTACATAGACTCGGGTGCGTCAAGGCATGTTTGTGTTGACAAGAGTTTATTCAAGACTCTCAAACCGGCGGATGATGGTGTGAAACTCTACATGGGCAATATCCATCCGGTCAACGTTGAAGGCATTGGGCAAGTGGAACTTGTTTTCACTTTTGGTAAATCTTTGCTTTTAAATGACGTGTATTTAGCTCCGGAAGTATATAAGAATCTTGTATCCGGTTATCTCCTTAGCAAGTTTGGTTTAATGCAAGTTTATGATGGAGATAATTATGTATTTTCCAAGGGTGGGACTTTTGTAAGGAAGGGATATGCTTATGGGGAGATGTTTAAATTGAATGCGAAAAGTAATAAAGATGGCATGATTTCCGCTTATATGCATGTGTCTATTTTGAATAAGTCTTTTCTATGGCATGCTAGATTAGGACATGTGAATTTTTCAAAGTTGAAAGAAATTTCTAATCTTGATTTGATTCCTAAGTTGAATGATGACATAGAAAAGTGTAAAACATGCATGCTTAATAAAATCACCAAAAGCTCATTCTCAAGTGTAAAAAGAACTTCTAAATTGCTTGATTTAATTCATAGTGATTTAGGAGATTTTCATAGTACACCTTCAATAGGTGGTAAGAAGTATTATGTGACATTCATTGATGATTATTCTAGATATTGTCAAGTTTATCTTTTGAATTCTAAAGATGAAACACTTGAAAAGTTTAGAGTTTACAAAACTAGAAGTGAACTTGAATGTGAGACCTTGATTAAAACTTTAAGATCCGATATGGGAGGGGAATATTATGATCCAAAGTTTTTCCAAGACACGAGCATTGTTCATGAGACAACCGCTCCGTATAAACAACAACAAAATGGGGTTGCGGAAAGGAAAAATTAGAACTTTAAAAGAAATGGTGAATTCTATGTTGTCAAACTCCGGTTTAAGTAATGGATTTTGGGGTGAAGCCATGTTAACGGCTTGTTATATTTTGAATAGAGTTCCATTCAAAGAGAATTCTAGTACCCCATATGAGTTAAGGAACAAAAGATAGCCAAGACTTAAGTATTTTAAGATTTGGGGTTGTAGGGCTATTATAAGAGTCCCAGAACCTAAGAAAAGAAAATTAGGTGAAAGAGGAATTGAATGCATCTTTATAGGCTATGCTCAAGATAGCAAAGCTTATAGGTTTTTGGTGGTTGAGCCAAATGAGTACATTTCAGTGAATACCGTAATGGAATCAATAGATGCAATTTTTGATGAGACTAGGTTCTCTTCAATTCTTAGACCTAAAGAAATAACTCAAGATTTTGTTCCTCTAATTGAGCCTCAAGATGAAAATCATGAGGGTATATCCATACAAGATGATCTTCCAACTCATGAGGTTATTCATGATGAAGAAGATGAAAGTATTGAGTTAAGAAGGAGTAAAAGATCAAGGAAACCAAAAGACTTTGGTTCGGACTTCTATGTTTATTTAGTAGAAGGTTCAAGGGACTCAGTTGAAAGTGAGACCCTATGTATGTGCAACATAGATAAGGATCCTAAAACAAAAAATTACTTAGAGGTACCCTAACTTTTGAAGAAACAATTTTTTGGTACCCTAACTTTTCAAAACTAATTTTGGGGTACCCTTACTTTTAGGATTAGAAATTACTAGGTGAATTTCCGGCGAAACTCCAATTGATTCAAATCATTTTCGTCCACGAAAACAAAGGACATCTTCATCCACAAAAACACTTAATCAATTTTCCGCCTAAAACTCACCGGTGAATTCAAATCATTGGCCGGAAATTCACCTAATTATTTCTAATTCTAAAAGTTAGGGTACCCCAAAATTAGTTTTTAAAAGTTGGGGTACCAGAAAAACATTTCACCAAAAGTTAGGGTATCCCCAAGTAATTTTTTGATCCTAAAACTTTTAAAGAAGCTATGCAATCTCATGATGCTTCTTTGTGGAAAGAAGCGGTACAAGATGAGATTGATTCAATAATGGAAAACAATGTTTGGATATTGGTTGACCTTCCTCCGGGAAGTAAACCAATTACCTCTAAGTGGATCTTTAAAAGGAAAAGGAAAGTAGATGGTACCGTTGAGAGGTATAAAGCTCGATTGGTTGTAAGGGGCTTTACTCAAAAGTATGGTATTGACTATTTTGATACATATGCACCGGTGGCTAGGATAGCTTCAATACGTGTATTGTTAGCTTTAGCTACTATCCATAAGCTAGTTATCCATCAAATGGATTTCAAAATGACATTCTTAAATGGAGAACTAGAAGAGGAGGTGTATATGGAACAACCCGAAGGGTTTGTTGTTGAAGGTCAAGAAAAGAAAGTTTGTAAACTTATAAGGTCCTTATATGGACTTAAGCAAGCACCTAAGCAATGGCATCAAAAATTTGATGAAGTAGTGCTTTCAAGTGGTTATAAGATCAATGAATCAGATAAGTGCATATACTCTAAGTTTGAGAATGGAAAAGGGGTGATTATATGCCTATACGTTGATGACATGTTGATCTTCAAGACCGACTTGGAACAAGTTAATAAAACCAAAGAATTTCTATCCTCAAAGTTCTCTATGAAGGACATGGGTGAAGCGGATGTAATTCTTGGTATTAAGATCATTAGAAATAATGATAAGATAAGTTTATCTCAAGAGCATTACATTGAGAAAATATTGAATAAGTTTGGAGGTGATAAGTTATATCCAGCAGTAACTCCATATGATTCAAATAAGAATCTAGAGAAAAATTTGGGTTCTCCGGGTAATCAACTTGAGTATGCTAAGTTGATTGGAAGTCTCATGTATGCTATGACAAGTACAAGGCCAGACATTGCTTATGCAATTGGCATGTTAAGTAGGTTTACAAGTAATCCGAGTAATATGCATTGGTTTGCAATTCAGAGAGTATTAAGATATTTAGCTGGTACTAAAAGTTATCAACTACCATATAAAGGGGAACCTTCGGTATTAGAAGGATACTCGGACGCGAGTTGGATCAATAAAGGAGATTTCTCCTCTACACGTGGATGGGTGTTCCTTTTAGGAGGTGGAGCAGTTTTTTGGGGTTCTAAGAAACAAGCTAATATAGCGGACTCCACTATGTCTTCAGATTTAGTAGCATTATATGTTGCTTGTAAGGAAGCGGAATAGTTAAGGAACTTATTATTGGAAATACCGGTTTGGTATAAGCCAATGGCTCCTATCTCAATTCATTGTGATAGCAAGTCTACTCTTGATGTAGTATATAGTCATGTTTACAATGGCAAGTCAAGGCATATTAGTTTAAGACATGCGTATGTACATCAACTTATAAGAGATGGAGTGGTGACTCTAAGTTATGTCAAATCAAAAGAAAATATAGCCGATTCTTTAACTAAAGGATTAACTAAAGATTTGATATAAGTACTTCAAAGGGCATGGGTTGTAGCTCAAAGAACTACTAATCACAACAAAGACTCAACTTTACGAATTGGAATACCACCAATTTCTAAAGTTCAAATGAGTACGGAGTTGTTTAAGTTAGTAGGAAGCATCGATTTTATCCCAAGGTCAAGTGATGCTTAGAAATCTGTAATGGTAAGAGGTTGAGTTTTAGTACTCTTAATGAGCTTTGTGGAAAGCCTAATTACAGGGGTGGCATAATTACAAAGTCTACCTATGTAAGTGTAATGTGTGGCCGCATAAAGGAACTATGAGCTAAAGTTCCGAAACACTTATGAAGGATAAGGACACAATGTCGGATAATAGTGTCAAGGTATTTACACTCAAAATTTAAAATATTTGTGTGTTATGAGTATAGTTGATCAATATAAATCCAAAGTTCAAAGCTATGTCTACTTTGTGATTCGGATTCAATTTTGGCTGATATACACTAATTGAAAAGTTCAAAGAGTAATCTACTTTTCATTAGGCATATGTTTTATGGATTCTCTGGTGATTATAAGTTAAGGTATATCACAAATAGCGGGGGTATAAGCTCCTTAAGAAAAGTTATTTCAAGGGTTTTATATACTCTTGAAATAGCGGAGGATTGTTGGAAATATTTCAAGAGTATAAGACAATTATATGGCCTAAAGAATAAAGTATATCAAGTATAAGGATCATATATAAGTGAAACAATAAGAATATGATCAACACGGGTGAAACAGTAAGCAATACGGGTCGTGTTGTCTTCTAGAGAGGAAGGAAATCATTCCTGGGCTCAACACGGGTCGTGTTGCACCCAACACGGACCGTGTTGATCCAACACGGGTCGTGTTGAATGCCAGGATTGTTTTAAATGCTAACGGCTATATCATTTTGTGTAATTACTGTTTGATATCGTTATTAAGTACGATTATTATGAGATTGCAACAGCTATATGACTTGACTTGGTCAAGGTCATATTAAGGGCATAATCTCATCATTAAGATTCTTGATTATCCTTTGACTAGGGTATCCTAAGTGGGTGGTATTCTCCTATAAATAGGAGACATCATAGGCTATTTGAGACACACCATTCTAAGCTAATCACAACCTCTTTCTTGTCTAGACTGCAGCTATACTTGAGTGATTCAAGTGAGAATCTATTTCTTGAGTGTTATAAGTGCTAAGCTTCATCCCTTTGAACATTTACGGTATAGTAAATAGTTCTTAAGGAAAGTGAGTACTAGGCCACGACTCTTAGTGTTATCCAAGCTAGTTTCCATTGTTCTATATACCGTTTACTCCCTTTCCTCCAACATAACTTGAGGTTAGTATTGTTTTTTTATATTTATTCTCACTTTGCTATGATGTAAAATTTGACTTGAATAATAATATTGATGCTATAATTAATCTAAAGGTTCCTTAATCTAATTAAATGCGAACTTGTAAATGTTTATGCTTTTGTTTTTTTATTTCATTCTACTATTTGCATTTATTTTATTTTTACATTTAATCATTTCATTTGTATGCGTTAAATAATATTGATTAATCTAATTAATTCTCCTCTTCTACTCTTTTATTTAAACTAACCGATTTAGTAGAGTTCGTTCTTTGAAAGGGTGAATTCGAGAGTTTTTACTTTCGAATTCGTAACCTTACCCCCGGATCCGAATCTCATGGTTCGTGGTTTATGGAGTTTAAATTTGAGTTTATTAATTCTCATTAAAAATTAATTGGCGACTCTTTTGATTTTTATTATTTTGATTCACTTGAAGATCATAATAAAATGTATTTAAATCCCTAAAGATTAAGATACCTCATTCGACTCATCATTCACACGTGGGACACCACGAGGATTTTTCACGGGTCCCACAATCTCCAATGAATGATCTATTATATTTAAGTATGGATGGATATTCATATCCAACATATATTCCCGATTCCTTCGGGGTCCCATCTTAGTGTGTTATCATGGAGCAAACATCGCACATACTCAAATTCATAGGTGGCAGATATTTAGTTCATGGCCAGAAACAATTTGTAGGGGAGGAAAAAGCATTCATGATAACCTCTTGGCCTTACTTGGATCATTGTTGGTGCATGCAACATGACATTTCCCTGAACAGTTGTAGTAAGATCTACTCTCAAAAGTAATAGGTTTGCCATTTGTTATATACTCAACATCTCATATATTAATGATTCTGCACGATCATTTTACATATAAACGTTTGGCATAGGATGCTTAGCGTCTATGTCCATTGACATACAAAAACTATCAAAAGCCTTCACCATAATTATCAAGATGAATCATCTTGATAGATAATTTGAAATGTGCTCGTAAATCAATTGAGGAAACAATCTTGCAAGTACCAAGTTGCAAGTTGATAGTAAATATACAAGTGGCTATCTCATTGATGCATCAAGTAAAGCCATATTATATTCAAATGGTTTACATATGGGTCTACAGAACCAACAGAAATATCACTTGCACACAACCCAGGAATCTAAGAGACTAATACTTAGACCCATGTGCTGCACGGAGCGCAAGTAAATCGTACATATTGTTAAAAATATTATCGAGGTAATATTTAAATAAATAAAGAAAAAAGACAATAATGCAAGATAAAAAAGAATAGTTTTCTTATTTAAAAGAGTGAAAAAAATAATAGTGCATAAGAAAAAACGAAAAGAAATAAGAGTAATTTATTATCAAAGTAGAGTGTCATAATGCTAATATTTTCTTCTCTCATCAATGAATAAGAAGTAATTTATTATCACTAAAAATGTATGTTGTTCTGTCTCAGAAGACATATATATATATATATATATATATATATATATATATATATATATATATATATATATATATATATATATATATATATATATATATATATATATATATATATCACATCATTTATTCATGGTTCCAGTTAAGTAAGTATCCATGAAATGCACTTTAAGATAAAAATAACATCAATGCATAAATCCCTCAAAAAAAAAAATCAATGCATATAAAGCATACAGTGGAAGTGTTTTAATCACTTATTCATAAAAAAAACTCTGCTTCAGAATCACATACATGACTCTTCAAAGTTAAATATCACATAATGAAAATATATTAATCATTGATATTGAGATCTTTTATTACTTTTAAAACATGTCTATGAGCATAATGAATAATCACATAAATATCATTAAATTCACACATAGATAGATTCCGTTCATATGCTCATATAGTATATATCACTATCAAATATCAAATACGCACTATAATTTGTATTATACTTAGAAAACAAAGTTCATGAATATTTGGCCAATCAATAACAATGCACTTTGTGATTATGCATTACGAAACAAGTATTGTTCATGATACTGGAAAATACTTTAATCATTCAATATGATCAACCAATTTCAATAAATCATTGATATCATACACTCTTAGACAGATGAGAGCATATTACTCGCATTTTGTATGCGTAACATTTTCAACAAGGAGCACCATACATAACAAATCAGATGAATATCCATGAAATAATAGCGTCACATGATGACTCATATTAATCCATAATTATGTACATATCAACATGATAATATTTCTGTAATAATCATGCATATCTATCAATACTTTTCTAACAAGGATGTCATATTCATAATGCCCCTTTACATCCAAATTACAAACAACTAACCTAGTTTCCCCCAAGCAGATCTCCATGATTAATAAAGTTCACAGTTAACACTTAAGTTACCGGAAGTTAGAATAATTTAATTGTCCTAGACAAAGTTTAATGTCAATCAACAAAGTCACTGAAAAATAGTTAAAACACAACAATTGCTAAAGTCTTTGAACAAAGCCAAGAGGGAGATCTAAGAAGTAGCGACTTGAAACAACGTGCACAACATAAACAATAATATCACTTACTATGAAAAGTTTGTAAAATAATATCTTGTGCTTTTTCATTAAGCTTGATAAGGTTGAACAAGATATTATGACTTACAACAGGTATGTGCCGTTTCCATTTCCTGGTTAATAATACATTTCTTACTTTTGTGTCATTCATGTCTTTTGATTCCATGTTCCTACTTCTGGTAAGGATATCATCTTTTAAAAGATTAGCATGACAACGTCTGTGTCGACTGTCACCGCGATCGGCGTGACCTTTGTTTTGCTCATGAGCTTGAGTTTATATCGAACCACATTCACTTCAGGAAATATGACAAAACCATTTGGGGTTCTAATGATCGATCCCGTAGGTCATTATTAATAAAATTATGAATATTTCTCATCTAAACATTAAACTCCACACTTGTAACAAAATGTTAAATTTTGACCGATGATATAAATTTTATCAACCTCAAGTATACTATCTTCACCTTTCAATAATCCTTATGTCAATTAACAACTCTATACTCTAATTAGCAGGAAAGCGAACTTCTGATTCATTAAGGAGATTATATAGAGCTTCATTGATTAAAGTGAACTTCTGGTTCACTACTAATACGTAAAATCAACGGAAACAAAATTCAATATTACTGGTAGTATGAACTTCTGGTTCACCAATGAGATAAGTAATCCTTTTTTTTCAATATCAAAGTGAACTTCTGGTCACTATTAAAACTAGATAAAATTCTTAACATTTGATTGAACTTCAGGATCACTAATGAAAATGAGACAAAATTCTTATTATTGGATAGAACTTCTTGTTAACTAATAAAATTAAATAACATTATCAATATTATAGCGAACTTCTGGTTCACTTATAAGATAAAACTTTCGACATACGAGTGAACTTCTAGTTCACTTAATGAAATAAGGTAAATTTCTTACCATTCTGGTGAACTTCCAGTTCATTGATAAAATTAAATGAAATATTCGTAACTAGGGTGCATTTTTTGTTTACTAATGAAATCAAACATTATTATCAAGTGTAATGGAGTTTTGGTCACCGATAAGATAAAAATTTCAATATATGAGTGAACTTCTGGTTTACTAATAAAATGAAATAACACGTTAGATATCCAATTATGATACCAAAGCTAACAACATAACATGATGCTATTATTAAGTACAACTTTAGTAAAATGCTATATCAACCACGCACCTGAATCATTCAAGTAGATAATTAATCATCTGATTTTGCCCAATTGTACACCAGATATAATAGGAGTGTCCTTCTAACACGAATTCAAGGGAGCCATAGCAAAAGACTTTGACTTTAATTTGTGATGCGCAATGGGGTAATTTGAAAGCAATATGCTATTTTTTGAGATGCTCAGGTTTCCGTAAATCGATAAAGAGACTATTGTGCTGATAACGTGTTATGAAAAAATAAATATATGAACACAATATAGAGAGAATAATAGAGAAGAACAATAGAAACAAGAGAGATTGTGAACCGTATCGGGTTCAGTGCCAAGCTTCCATAGCTGGGATTGCGGTTAAAGACAAGATGGATAAAATCCTGACCCGACGTCACCGGTCTAAACTCGCTCACCCACTCGTTTTAAAGAATCGTTACACCTTCACAAAAGGCATAGTGGTGAGCATCACAGTGTCGTGGCCTCGGCGAGCCATCAATTGTTAGAGTAAGGAGAGGCTTGGGACTAGTCAACGACCTCGGAGGCCTCGGAACCGAACTGGGTCATCCCGGGAATGATAAGCGAGGTGGTATCGAGGATTGGAAGTGACACGAGATAATAAAATATAAGGTGGAAAGAGCTGAGTGAAGAAAGCATGCACAGCGGAAGGTCGCGCCCGCTATCTCACTCGTAGTGCCTGCGAACATGGCAGCCAAGTCCCCAGGGCAGAACTCCTAGACCGTTGCGCCCATGACGTCATGCAGTCGCGCCCGCGACACCTGGACGACCAACACAGGGAGACAGACAGAACAACATGCCACCCGCGACGTCCCACCGTCGCGCCCGCCACAGCCGGATCGTCGCGCCCACGACCGTCGCGCTACTGCCGAATCACTTGTGGACTTCGATCCTTCACGCCCGCGGCTAAACTGAATTACGCATGTTTTTAGCCTTAAAACGCCGTGTTTTGATTTTTTTCCCCCTTTTAGTATAAATACCCCCTTCCCTTAGCTTGTTTTGCTAGCTCATTCAGAATATTGTTGTTATGCTTATGCATTGTAGGGCTTTCCCAACTTTCTCAAAAATCTTGTTTATTTTATCCAAGTAATTTGGTGGTGTTTTCAAGTCATTCCTTTAGTGATTATTGGTGGATTATCCTAGATAATCATGGTGGGGTGTTAGGCCTAGGGTTGTGGACTCTCCTTGCCTAAGGTCATGTCCAATCTTTGGTGTTCAAGGCTTTATTTTGTTGAATGTTGAATCTTCATTATCCACTCAAGCTAATCTTCATCCCTCCACACGACGGTAACGTTCCATTTGGTATCAAAGCTCATGGTTTGTTCATTGTATTGTGTTTGTATTTGTTGGTTTTAATGCATATTGGAGCTTTGAGGAGGAAAAGTTGGAAAATGGTACACGGAAAGTATTCGATGAAATGTTCAAGTGAGAAAAACCCAAAGAACCCTTAGCCAAACACTAGCTAACTACAAGAAAACCCCCAAACTCCACAAAAACATTCCAAACACATACCGTCGTTTACCCTTCCCTCAATATGGACGAATAAGTTCACTCCGATCGAGAGGAACCAAGCCACCGGGGTAGTCCTCTAATTCGAACTATCGAGAACCGATTCAACACCATTGACAATCGGTTCTCCACCATCGAGCGGACTCTTCAGGACCTTGCGGCCAAAATGAACAACATGGCCTTGAACCTCCAAGGTCCTCCCCGAAATGAATGTCGGAGGCCCGCACAAAGCCCTATTTGTCCTCCTCCCAACTTTGAGTCGAGTGACGATGCTAGAGGTTCCCCTCGACACCGACCTCGTCGGGAAGTGCATAATAGGCCCCCTCATGACGACTTCCAAGACGTCAAAATCGACATTCCCGAATTCAATGATTCAAGTGATCCCGACGATTACATCGAATGGGTGCAACTTATGGATAGGATCTTTGAAACCAAGGAATACAACGATGAGAAGGCGTATAAGATCGCAAGCCTGAAACTCACCAAAGCCGCTTTACTTTGGTTTGAGAATGTTAAGACGCAAAGGGTTATGAAAGGTCGATCGGGAATTACTACTTGGACACAGTTGAAACAATTGATGAACCGCCGTTTCTTACCCAGCACATATAAGCCGGATGTCTTGAGAAAGCTCTATGCTCTCACCCAGGGCAAAGGGTCCGTGAGCGAATATATCCAGGAGTTCAAGCAACTCCTCATCAAAACCGACCTCCGAGAGCCCGAGGAACAAACGATGATGCGTTTTTTAAACGGGTTGGATCCCTCTATTGCCAAAAAGATTGAAGTTCTACCTTATCATTCCTTAGATGATTTGTGTAGTCTTGCTCTCAAGGTTGAGAGGCGAAGAAACGAGAAGTCCACCTTCAAGCCATCAACTAAGCCCCTCTTCTCGCCTTCTAACCGACCTTCTCCCTACTCCGGCACTCTGAAGCCAAGTGAGACTCCTAGGTCCACTCCTACTCCTAAGTCCGACAAGGGCAAGTGAATTGCCGTGCCTACTCCCATGGAACCTCCTCGACGGATGGAAGGCCGGAAATGCTTTAAATGTCACGGTTATAGCCATTTTCAAGCGGATTGCCCGAATCGACGAACTTTAACCCTCCAAGAGGCCCATGAAATTGAGGATGAGCTTCGAAAGGCTCAAGAGGAGACCGAAGTGGTTGTGAAGGACGAAGAATAGAGTGACCAAGAGAATGCCGCCCCCGTACCACCCGTTCATGAAGGTGCCTTTGTATTGAGGAGAGCTTTGCATGCCCATGAAACTTCTCTCGACAAGGCCAACTCTTTGGAACCAAGTTATGGAGAGCGCCTCGGTTTTACCTCCCAAGAGTTGAGGGCAACTCTTTTTCAAAAGGGGAGTATGAACCATATCGGGTTCAGTGCTAAGCTTCTATAGCTGGGATTGCGGTTAAAGACAAGATGGATAAAATCCCGACCCGACATCACCGAACTAAACCCGCTCACCCACTCATTTTCTAGAATCCTTACACCTTCACAGAAGGCGGGGTGGTGAGCATCACACTATCGTGGCCTCGGTGAGCCATCCATTGTTGGAGTAAGGAGAGACTCGGGACTTGTCAACGACCTCGGAGGCCTCGGAACTGGACTGGGTCGTCCGTGGAACGATGAGCGAGGTGGTATCGAGGATCGGAAGTGATCCGAGATAATAAAATACAAGGTGGAAAGAGCTGAGTGAAGAAAGCATGCACAGCCGAAGGTCGCGCCCGCGAACTTGGCAGCCAAGTCCCCAAGGCAGAACTGCTAGACCGTTGTGTCGCGACGTCATGCAGTCGCGCCCGCGACACCTTGACGGCCAACACAGGGAGATGGACAGAACAACGTACCACCCGCGACGTCCCACCGTCGCGCCCGCCACAGCCAGATTGTTGCGCCCGTGACCGTCGCGCTACTGCCGAATCGCCTGTGGACTTCGATCCGTCGCGCCCGCGACAAAACTGAATTATGCGTGTTTTTAGCCTTAAAACGTTGTGTTTTGATTTTTTTTCCCCCTTTTAGTATAAATACCCCTCCCCTTAGCTTGTTTTGTGCAACTCATTCAGAATATTATTGTTATGCTTATGCATTATAGGGTTTTTCCAACTTCCTCAAAAATCTTGTTTACTTTATACAAGTAATTTGGTGGAGTTTTCGAGTCATTTCTTTAGTGATTTTTGGTATCCTAGATATATAATCATGGTGGGGTGTTAAGCCTAGAGTTGTGGACTCTCCTTGCCCAATGTCATATCCAATCTTTGGTGTTCAAGGCTCTATTTTGTTGAATGTTGAATCTTCATCATCCACTCAAGCTAATTTTCATCCCTCCACGCGACGGTAACACTCCAGATTGAGAGAGGAGAAATGAGATCGTTTATTCATAAGCCACAATGAGTATTTATAGTATTTTATACTAGTTACATAGCAAGATATCATAATGGAAAAAATACCAAATATATATTTTATTGCTATATTTGGACATTCACGAATAAATATATTATTCGTAATATTTTGTAATTATTATTGACAAATTTTTTAAAAAATTAAAATAAATGACGCAGGTAGCAGTGTGCCATACTAGGATTGGGGCGGTAAACAAACAGCTGGAGTCTACAATCGACACATAGCAGTAGCATTGGACCATTTGACCACGATTTGATTTTTTGCGTGATATAATCTACACCTCAAATCTTTACTTGTCTACGGTCGACCGCCGTCCGTAGACCATGCTTAACTAATAATAATCCACTAAAAAACAAAAAAAGAAATACAATTAAATAGGATTGGCTGCTCTGCTCTCCCATTTAGTAGGAGAAACCCTTTATAAATAGCCCTTAGGTATGAGTGTATGACCACCCTGAGCACAAACCAGAACACCCGCTGAAGAGTCTCTCCCCCAAACACACCTCTCTATCTTCTGCTTCTGTTTTTTGGGTCACTCCTTAATCTCTTCCCATTTCTTCCTTTCATTTTTCCTTCTCTAGCGACAATGGTGGTTCCTGTGATCGATTTCTCCAAGCTCAATGGAGCTGACAGAGCTGCCACCATGGCTCAAATCCACAACGGATGCCAAGAATGGGGTTTCTTCCAGGTACTTTTCCAATTTATATACAATGTTTATACTCTACTCTAACTCGAATTTGAACCCCGATGTGATCAATATCGCACCCAAATTAATTACTAGAACTTGACGCCAAATTAGATGATATTTTTGGTAGCTCTAATATGGCATCTTTAAAGGTAGATAACTGATTCAAGATTGGGGGGTAAATGTATTTGCAGTTGGTGAATCATGGTATTCCGGAGGAGCTTCTGGAGAGAGTGAAGAAGGTGAGCTCGGAATGCTTTAAACAGGAAAGACTTGGCAACTTCAAAAACTCCAAGCCTGTTTCGATGTTGAACGAGCACTTAGAAAAGAAGAAGAATGGAGAAAAGCTAGACACTGTTGACTGGGAGGATGTCTTTCTTCTCACTGATGACGATTCTGACTGGCCCTCAGACACCCCTGGCTTCAAGTAAGGACTCTATCGATTTCAGCAAAGCGTAAAGCTGTAAACATGGGTTGATTCTTTTTTGCCCCCAAAAAAGAAAAGAAACAGTAGAAATTATATGATTTATTTATGTGGTTTGATCCTTGTAGCAATTAGAAATAAAATTGATTACAACGTGAATAAATTACAGGGAGACGATGGCAGAGTACAGAAAGGAAGTAAAGAAGTTAGCAGAAAAGATGATGGAAATAATGGATGAGAACCTAGGGCTACCAAAAGGGTACATAAAGTCAGCATTCAACAATGGGTCATCTGAAAGTGAGAGCGCATTTTTTGGGACGAAAGTGTCGCACTACCCGCCATGCCCAGAGCCGGAGCTGGTGTGGGGTCTGCGAGCCCACACGGATGCTGGAGGTGTGATACTGCTGTTCCAGGATGACAAAGTGGGTGGGCTACAGATGCTCAAAGGTGAAGAGTGGGTAGACGTTCAACCACTTGCTAATGCCATAGTAATCAATACTGGGGACCAGATTGAGGTTCTCAGTAATGGGAGGTACAAGAGCGCTTGGCATCGTGTTAAGGCCACCCCAGACCAGACCAGGCGCTCTATAGCCTCATTTTACAATCCCTCCTACAAAGCCACCATCTGCCCTGCCACACAACTTCATGAAAAGGAGGATGTAAACTATCCAAAGTTCGTCTTTGGGGATTATATGACTGTATATGCTCAGCAGAAGTACCTGCCCAAGGAACCCAGGTTTCAAGCTGTCAAGGAAGTCTAACACAGTCTTCTTTTGTTTTTTTTTTTTTTTTTTTTTTTTTGGTTTACGTGTGTTGTCTGCGGCGTCTTATTTGAAAATTATTTCTCTTTTGTTTACTTCTGCGAATAGATTAGTTGGGTGAGATTCTTAATATACATCTATGTTCGTGTATTAGTTCTTTACTTCTTTTTTTTTTTTTTTTTGTTGAAGCCTGGAACATCGTTGCCGTCTAAAATGTGCTAGTTAACACTTTATTTTAATTAATCTCATCTCATAATACTTGTCACACTTTTTGTAACTAATTACTTTGACCTCAGGCCTTATATCATCATCCAGTGGAAGTACGGGTTAGAATTGTACTCCCAGCTATTTCCCATATTGTTATAAATACTAGATAGGGTACCCGTGCGATACATGGGTATAAAAGTACTGAATTTTATAATTTCCAAACTGCATTACATGCTATGGGAATTACAAAAAACTATATACAAAAGTTTAAAATTTTAAGAGTTGATTTGTGGAAGGAATTTTGCACTTTGTATATACATGATGGTTTTCAACTCTTTTCATTCCTGAAACAACAGAGTTTAGATTATGGTAAATATCAAAGGTAAAGAATATATGTATTGATAACAAAAGATAAATGACAAATTGAGGTGGTAAAAGGGAAGGGGAAACACAACCACTTAATAATAATTTTATACAATAGTTTTTATAAAATCAATAAATTTTACTTTAAACTTTTTCAAAATATTAACTACATAGTTTGTAATAATAAACATTTTTCTCCTAATCAAATTTCTGATGAGTCCTTAAAGTGTCAACTGTCTAGTGATGTGGCCCCTTTTTTTAAAACCATTTTCTCATAATCAATCTTGGCCGTCCATGAGTAAGAACAGACTTCATCTATCATCCCATTCCAATCCCCATTCCCCCTCCTCAGACTGAGAATGAGTATTTGAGAAAAAGCTCTCCCTCTCTCATCACTGCATTCTCCACTTCCCTGATTTTCATGCATTTTTTTTGTAGAGAGAGAAACAAACAAAACAAGAGAGAGGGTCTAGGGAGAGAGTCTAGAGAGAGAAATAGGAGGGTGTGTCTTATGCAGTAATAGCAGTAGCTCAAGAAATCATTTGGCGGGCATCCAAACGACGAAGTTACCTCCAAACAATGCACCACATTCTCCGAGCCACCCTTCCTAGCTATTTCCACAATCGGTCCCCTCGGGAAGACATTCCAACACAGTCCCCAAAAATGTGGTTTTCGGGTTAGGACCGTGCGAGATGACACAAGTATAGTCCTCCCAGAGCTCAATCTCCCGCGGCGTAAGTGGCCGACTCAATTCGTTGGTTGATTTGGGGCAGTCAATTTACTCAAATCGGTAATCCGGGTACTCAACTTAGAAATCTATGACCCTAGCCTCATGGAGTCCAAAGAAAAAGATTTGATTTTTAGAGACGGGTCAGGCTCAAACAAAAGGCATTCTTCAATCTCAAGCAAAACATCAGAGCTACTACTACTACCCTTTTCAAGAAGATTAGTACTACAAGGCCTCATTTTGTTGGCATGAGGTAAAATATTAGCACAAATACAAATGAAAGAAATACTCCCTTCGCCCTGAAGCTGTTGTATGTGAAGTTAGGATCCAAATTTTTTTTCCCTTTTCT
The DNA here is from genome assembly GCA_029582165.1 of Portulaca oleracea. Classification (NCBI taxonomy): domain Eukaryota; kingdom Viridiplantae; phylum Streptophyta; class Magnoliopsida; order Caryophyllales; family Portulacaceae; genus Portulaca; species Portulaca oleracea. The sequence goes on along the minus strand of CM055868.1, from coordinate 32,909,918 downwards.
GAAATACAAATTGAGCTTGTCAATCTAAGATGCACTACACTTTGGGGACAGGAGGAGTATAAGCTGTTGAGTTACTCTTAATATTATAATTTTGATGCAAGACAAAAATAGATAAATAAATATGGCTAATAGAAGAAAGATATGAGTTGATCATTATGATAATATTTGATATATCATCTTGATAATATTTGATATGAATTGATCAATCATGATAATTGGGATCCATGACATCTAAGGATACAAATTGATTTGATCATTAAGATAACTTATGTACAAATTTATGTGGGAGTGTGCTAAAATAATACAAGCACAAGTATCATGATTCTTTACATGTCTACATCCATATCTTTATTGATTGATTATATTTTTAGGTGCAACTAAGTTGATTTTTTTACATGCATATCTTTATTAATTAACAGCATGATATACATATATATGCATGTCAAATATATACTCGTACATATGCAAGGTCATGAGAAAAAGTGCAACAAATGTATTTCTTGATCGATTTCACATCTCACAAAGATAATGATTGCTTGCTTTATGTATACAAGTTTGAAGTGATTATGCAAATCAAGTCTCACCATTATTAATTGATCATACTTATCATCTTGCAATACATTTACAAAAAATACATGGGATACATATATATTTGCATATCAATTATGATTTATAGGGATAACTCATCAACAATTGAGATTATCTTGGCATATCACTTACAAGGATGACTCCCACATCTCTTGCCAATATCAAGTTATTATGTTTTGCTCTTGGAGATCATGCATATCAAGGATGAAGAAGTTGCCGAATTCGGTGGATTGAGTCTTGGCCATTCAACCCTAAAGACCACTATATATACAAGGAATTCATGGTCACCCAAGACACAAGAAACAAGACAAGCATACTACTCACTTGAGCGTTATTTCATACTATTGTTTGTGAGATCACCAAAGAATTATTGTATTACATTTCTACTTTCTATTTGAGCCAAGAGTATTAGGGTGAGGACTAGGAGTTGAGAGGAAGACTCCTCCCACACTTAATTGAGAGGTGATATTAAGTGGTGGGTTAGATCTTGAGAGTAGAGGAGGCTCTAAGATTGTTACGGTTCATCCTAATAAGAGCTCGAGATTCAATCCTAGAGTTGGAGAACTCTAGGCGGTGACGTACTCCATTGGGAGGAACATCGTTAACAACCACCGTGTCATTTATCATTTATTTTCCGCACTTTATTTCCGCAATTTAATTTCATATTTAAATTTACGCATCTTATTTTAATTAAATTTTTTGTTTGTAATTACCTTATTCACCCCCCTCTAGGGTAATCTTATCTTTCATAAGTTAATATGATCATATAAGCACAAAAACAATAATGCAGAAATCATTGATAATCAAGTTTATTCTATCTCTACATACAAAGATACCATTTAAAGAAAAGAATCACATGCTGTAAATACAAACTTGCTTTTAACTAATTAACGTATTACAATCCTTTGAATTAATGATCCAGTTAAATGTATCATCATTCATTCAATTTAATAGTAAGGTTGTGTTGTGTCGTCACGTTATTAGATTAATGTCCCTTTATGTGCTAATGGCTAAAATGATTATTTTAAAAAAAATCAAGTGGGTGTTTTATGGTGGATTTGGGCCTTTGCGAATCTTTGGTTCTTACTTAGGCATATACTTCATTGGAGCAAACAAATAGCTCGAACTTACCTGATTGATCATCTATCTATTTTTTTTCTTCTAATTTTCAGTTGAAAAATCTTAACTGTATGATAATGGTTTTTTTTTTTATTGAGAAGGAGAATGAGTCAGTCGCTCAATCTAATAGATAACAGGGCGGAGTCTCCTTTTGTAGTATTATCTTCCATTAGAAATTACACGCTAAAGAAGCCTTCTCAAATATAGAGTTCTCTTTTTGTTTGTATTAAATTATCTTCCATTAGATATTCATGAGAAAGTTGCGTCTTTCATGGCAGCATAGTTCTTTATTGTCACTTATGGACATGCATAATAAACTGTCACTACAATCAAAACATTTTGCACGAGGGAAAAGAGAAAGGAAAATATTACATGAACTCCATAATTAAAACTTATCGATTGACGTTTGAAATGCTAACCTTGAACAAAGACAACATATATTAGATGACAGTTGAAAGATGACTGGAAGAACTCCAAAGAACTCCTGTCACATTTCAGGTCGATGAATAAGGAAGCAAAAATAAATAGCTCTCCCTTTCTAATAGAGGGCAACAATCAATAATTACAAGTAAATGCTAACATTGAACAGAGACAACAGACGCGGAACAAGACAAGTACTAAGAAATTACATAGGTGAACCAAACACACTCTAAATCAAAAGAAGCATCAAACCAAATCAGACCCAGCTGGTTGATATGAGTGTTAGTGAATAAGACCGGGCCAGGCCGGGTCGTTTTGTGACAAAAAAGAACTCGGATCATTCTATAATCCGAAAAATGAAAAAAATCAACCACAGTACGAATTGCAAAGGCGGATTGAAGAATCGATAAATTCTGAACCAGGAAAAAAGAGAGGCAGATTGAATAAATGAAGATGTGGGTATTTACCGAGGAAAAGTGAAATGAAAAAATGGGTTGGAGTAATCCTTATCTGCAGTCCATGTTTTGAATAGATGGAATCATAAATGACATTAATCATAAATTTGTAGCTATTTTCCAGGAAATCTGGTTGCGATTTATGTTTTCTGCATTTCCAAAATAGAAGAGCATAGCAGCAACTACATTGCTGGGTGAATCATCAAGACTGAGCTCCAAAATGGCATCAATTATGGTCTTCGCCAGGCTGAAAACAAGATAATCAAAAAATAAAATGTACACTTCGACGAAATATTGAGCAGTGTCTACAACATAAACGCCTAGGGGAGAAGTGATGTATTAGTGAATAAGCAGAAGGAACTGCCAGGAGTACATCAGCAAATAAGCAGTACAAATAGTCTACAATATCATTGAAAAAGAGAAACCATGATGGGGGACTTGTGGATGCAAATTGTATTGTAGTTAGATTCTAATGAATCAGACCCTAAAAAGTTAATTGCCTTGGCTAGCTTCTCGTACATCACATCAGGTATTCATATTGAAAACAAAGCACTCACATCCAGACTCAAAAATAGAGGGAGAATGCGAAAAGTGTGTGAGTAGTAATAATGTGTTTTAAAGCATTGAGCGGCAACGAAAGTATACAAGACTGTTTGGGATACAGTTTACAGAGACACCAAATCATAAAAGGATTAAATGAGCCATCTCCAAAATTCCGGATAAACATGACGGCAAACAACCGCTGGACCAAAACAAAAAGACCGTGCTATGGGTGTTTTAGATAAATTTTCGAAAGGAATTGAGTAGATAAATCTCAACAGTAACAGACACCAAAGCCCCTAGCTCCTTAACTTCCCACATAAACTTAAAAGAGTTTCCTGAGGCACTTGGCTTCAATATGAACTGGATTTAAGGCCCAAAGTAAGTCTTTTATTTTCAACACATTGTCTTCCCTATCCCTTGTCAAGCAAAAGCCCTAAACTTGTGTTCTTTACCACATCACTCAGGCAATGGTCCCTTAATTTTTGGTTCACGGCTTTTCCAGATTTAAACCCTAAATTTAACTAAAATATCAATTAAGTGATTCTAGGCAGACGGTTGGCCAAGACTTCATGTACAGTGGCTATTCTCATATCTTTCTCAGTGGATAATCATTTTAGAACCCTTAAATTAACACTTTGAGACACAAACCTCACCATACCTATGGAATCACATATGTTCTGCTCAACAATTGAGATGGCCGACTTTGTGCCTCCTGCATACCATAACCTCCCTCCATTGAATCCAAGTTTTGTGCAATAAGCCAATCAAAGAATCTATTATGTTCTCTAACACTTGACATCTGCTATGCCTAACAGACAATAGCCAGCAACAATACCCAGAGCTCACACAACAGTTGAGATGTGTTTTATATGGAAAGGAGTACAACTGACAACAACAGCTCGCAACAGAAGGGTGCTCTAATTTTCAAAATAGGATCACAACTTGCCGCAACACTCGTTCTTTCACTCGACTATTCACATCGAGACTTACTTCTTCCTTCTTCTTCCGCTGCATATCCTCCATCCAAAAAGTCGATGCCCGGGATGTCTCGATTGGCGGTGGAGAAGGCGGACGAGCTACGGAAGGAGACAGCGGCGGTAAACCCTAACCCTAGCCCTAACGAAATCGACACTACATTAGAGATTTCAGATGAATGTCTTTCCCTAATTTTGCAATACTTACCAGCCCAAGAGAACCCCAGCCTAACGTCCAATCCGAAGCCCAATTTCAAACAATTTTTCGTCCATCGAAACCATCTAAGACTCTTTTATTGTATAGTGACAAGCGCTTGTAACTTATTTCTTGTATCCATTGTTGCTTCAACTATTTAGTGGGCGAAAAGTATTTTAATGCTCTGATTGGGGGATGGGTTAGGAAATGTTAGGGGTGTTAAGGAGGGTGTTTACTCCTCCTTACCCCTATTTGGGAATGAAGTTAGAAGGGGTAAGAGGGAGTAAGGTGGAATGAAATTTACCATTCTTGACTTTTTTTAACTCTTATTTTTCTAACACTCCAATTTGGGGTGCAAGAAAAGTATAATGACATTATAACATATATAATCCGAAAATGAACAATTTTACCCTTATATTTCTCTGTGTCATATTATGAGATATTTCTCTCTCACACACATACTCATCTTTGTCTCTTACTCTCTCAGACATCTCTCTCTCTCTCATACACACACACACACACACACATCTCTTTCATGAGAGAGAGAGAAAGAGAGAGAGAGAGAGAGAGAGAGATGGAAAGAGAGAGAGAGAGAGGTGGTTGAGAGAGAGAGGGGGACGAAAGGGATTGGAGAGGGGGGAGGGTGAGATAGATTAGAGAGAGATTTGGGGGGGGGGGGATAGAGAGAGAACAGGGAGAGGGGGGAAGGGGTAGAGAGAGGATGTGCACAGAACTAATGTATGAGTGTCATTGTATTACATATAGTATGAAAATATAAATATGTCAATTAAAAAACTTACTTTTGTGAATTCTCCTCATAAATATCCCAAGCAGGGGTAGATAGTTTATCCTTACAAATACTCTCATACTCTCATCCTCCTTTACTCTTACGAGCTCCTACCCTATTTTTTAACTCTCCTCACAAGCGGACCCTAAAAGGTCGCGGATATGATGTTGCATGCATTCATTTTTCGCATTTTATTTCCACACTATAACATATTAGGTTTTTAGTAGCATTTATTTAATTTAGTGGCATTTATCATAAATGTTGTTAAATGTGTAAAATAAGTTATTTGTAGCTACCCCTTTAGTAGTAGTTATCAACAATTGTCATTAGAGAACATTACACTTGTGAAAAAATTGATCAGTCACAAGACAAATAAAACTACAGCCGCGGGTAGTGTCATTCATTTCTCCCTCGACATTTCTATATTCAAGCACTAGCTCTCCCTAAATCCACAATGGACGAACTCTAAAGCCGTCATCATCGTTCGCCACCATCACCGTCACTGCCGCTGTTCACCATTGTCATCGCTGCCGCTCTCTCTCTCCCCTCAGCCTTGCCATTATTAACTGCTCTTCTCTTTCATTCTGGTTGGTTCGATACATAAACACTAGTTTCCTTTTCCTAGATTCATAGTCAGAAATCACTTATTACGAAAAATTGATCTCAAGATGAGAGGCGACTTGTTTGATCATTTGATGTTTGATTCTAAATTTCGTTGATTTGGCCATATGCCATCGATCGCTTCTCACGAAGTTTGAATTCTAGAACATTTCGTTGCATTTGCAATTCGTGAAGAGTTGTGGTGTTCATTTCGATTTTCAATTACGACATCAAAAGTGATACTAGTTCGAGTTGAAATCGCTCCTTTCTTGCTTGCTTGTTCGAATTTGTTCGAGTTGAATTGGATTTGCTTGCTTGTTTAGTTGAAATCCTCATTGTATTACATTGGTAATCTCAATGAATAATACATAATGTGGGATCATAATCCAACCATGAGCTTATATGTAAAAGAATATACATCACAATAGCTGTCATTATTTATAGCCTGACTAAAAGTGATCCAATAAGTAAAAATATAGGGCTTTAATGTATCAGGCAAGATGTAGGCTCTAATGTGTGGATACCAGTTACTTATTATTATTCCACTATGGGCGGAATAATAATAGGTCAAAACCCTAAGGGGTTTACTATTATATAAATGGTTATGGTCCCTAGGTCACACACACGATTTTTTTCTCCCTGATATTGTTGGAGGAAAGGGAGTAAACGGTATATAGAACAGTGGAAACTCGCTTGGATAACGCTAAGAGTCGTGGCCTAGTACTCACTTTCCTTAAGAACTATTTACTATACCGTAAATGTTCAAAGGCATAAAACTTAGCACTTGTAACACTCAAGAAATAGATTCTCACTTCAATCACTCAAGTATAGCTGTAGTGTAGACAAGAATGAGGTTGTGATTAGCTTAGAATGGTGTGTCTAAAATAGCCTAAGATGTCTCCTATTTATAGGAGAATTCCACCCTCTTGGGATACCCTAGTCAAAGGACAATCAAGTGTCTTAATGAAGAGATTATGGCCTTAATATGACCTTGACCAAGTCAACGCATATAGCTGTTGCAATCTCATAATAATCGTGCTTAATAATGATATCAAAAACTAATTACACAAAATCATATAGTTGTTAGCATTTAAAACAATCCTAGCCTTCAACACGACCCGTGTTGGATCAACAGGGTCCGTGTTGGGTGCAACACGACCCGTGTTGGATCAACACGGTCCGTTTTGGGTGCAACACGACCCGTGTTGTTCCAACACGACCCGTGTTAAGCCCAGGAATACTTTCCTAACTCTCTGGAAGACAACACGACCCGTGTTGCTTCCTGTTTCACCCGTGTTGATCATATTCTTATTGTTTCACTTATATATGATCCTTATACTTGATATACTTTATTCTTTAGGCTATATAATTGTCTTATACTCTTGAAATATTTCCAACAATCCCCCGCTATTTCAAGAGTATGTAAAACCCTTGAAATAATTTTTTTTTTTGAAAAAATGTAAAATTCATTCCAAAAGGGGCTAGCCCCGATAAAAAATGTTACAGGGATTTGAGATTATATTAAATCTATACATTTGTTATACTTTGAAGTTCTACTAGAAATGTAAAGGATTCTACTTGAAATATTCCTGTGGATTTCCTTGCAAATTGTTGTCGCTTCAGCACGCTTGTTTTTGAACGAAGTCTGGTTTCTGGCACTCCACACATGATAAATGTAACTCACAAAAGTTGCTATTTGGACTTCTTTTTGCCATTTTGGGTTTTTGATAGACAGAATCTTCCTACTCCATTGGTCGAGTGTGGTGGCTGTAGGCATGTGCATCCATTGGTTGACCCAACCTCTTATCTGCGAAGGAATGCTGCAATGATATAGGAGATGTGATGTTGTCTCATCCTCTAGGCCACAAAGTGCACAAGTTGGAGGGATTTGAGGTTGGTATTTGTGGAGTTTTGCTCGGACTTGCAGTCTATCATGGAACGCCAGCCAGGCAATAATTGAGTGTCTAGGAGTGTTGACTCGATTCCAAACAATCCGGGCCCATTTCCAGTTTTCCTTTTGACCAGTAAGCCAAGCGTATCCTTTTGCAGCAGTGTAGTTCTAATAAATTTCGGGGGATTGCTTAAGCTTATTTTTCACACGGCATAGCTTCTTGAAGTACCAGCAACAGTCCCCTTTTGGGTTGTAATCCCACCTAATCTTTGCCTTTGATGTATCTTTCATGCACCCATTTGACCCATAAGCATTCTTTGTGGTCGAAAATGGCCACAACTTGCTTAGCAATGAGGGACTGGTTTAGATGGTATAGGTTTTTTATGCCAAGACCACCTTTTGTTTTTGGAAGACAAACCTTATCCCAGGCAATTGGAGGGCTTTTACGCTGACCATCAATAGCATTCCACTGGAAGTCCCGACATATTTGCGTCACCCTGTGTATGATCTCTGTTGGAAGGATAGTGATTGAGGCCCAAAAAGAATAAAGACCCATCAGAACAGAATTAATGAGGACTATTCTCTCGACATAAGAGATGCTGCTACGTCTCCAAATCTTGATTTTTTCCGTCATTTTATCCACCAGTCTAATGCAGTCCATCTTAGACAACTTGTTGTCAGTAATTGGCATGCCCAAGTAAATGAAAGGCAGTTATCCCTCTTTGAATCCAGTCAGGTTGATGATTTCTGCCTTTACTCTTTGTGTCGTTCCACTAACGATGATGGTGGACTTCCGTGCATTAGCTTCAAGACCTGCAGTTTAATGGAAGCGATTGAGAGCTTCCACAATCAGCTTAATAGAGTACGGGTCGGCATAGCTGAATATCATGAGATCATCAGCAAAAACTAGATGAGTGAGCTTTAGACTTCTGCATTTGGGATAGTATTTGAATTTTGGGGTAGCTGCAACTCTATTGAGGCTGCGGGAGAGGTATTCCATTGTTAGGACAAAGAGGAGAGGAGATATGGGGTCTCCTTGACGTAATCCTATACCACCTTTGAAATATCCATAGTTTTGCCCATTAACTTGGAGGGTGAAAGAGGTGGTTGAGATGCAAGCGTGGATCCATTGGACAAACTGGGTGGGGAAACCGTACCCCTCTAGAATTTCCTGGATGAAACTCCAATGCACAGTGTCAAAAGCTTTGCGAATATCGATTTTCATTAAGCACCGAGATTGCGTTGATTTCCGCTTGAAGCCTCTTGCAATTTCCTGACACAGGAGGACATTATGAAGGAGTTCTCTGCCAGGAACGAAAGCAAATTGACATTAATTTATTAGCCCCGGTAGAACCCCGTTCAGGCGCTTTGCAATAAGTTTAGATATGCATTTGTAAACTACACTGCAACAAGAGATTGGCCTGAAATCCGCAGGGGTTACAGGTGGATCAGCTTTCGGAATTAGGACTAGGACTGTAGCAATGAGCGCTCTAAGCATTTTCCCGGAGTTGAAAAATTCTTTAATAACAGTAAGGAAGAGCGGACCTAATTGTTCCCAGGAGTGCTTGAAGAACCCACTCGAGTATCCATCAGGGCCCGAAGATTTATGATTGGGGATGGAGAATAAAGCTTCCTTAATTTCTTGATCTGTGTATGGGAGGCACAGAGTTTGATATTGATCCGGCTGCAGCATAGGTCCCGCATTCATAATCTCAGGATTTATTGGTATGCGATTAGAGGGAGATTGACCAAGCATTGACTCATAGAAATTGACCATGAGATTCCCAACTTCGTTGTATCCTTCAATAGCATTCCCAAGATCATCCTAGATTGTATACATTGTGCTTGCTAATTTTCTTTCCTTCATCTTGGTGAAGAAGAATTTAGAGCAAGTATCCCCAAAAGCTGTTATTTCATACTTGCTTTTTTGAGAGATTAGGGAGTTTGCAGATTTTAGAATGCGGACGTATTGATTTCTGGCTTCTTTTTCCTTGGTGATGAGCCCAGTATCATTGGGGTTTGCGGAGAGAAGTTCTTGGATGTTTGACAGATGTTCTCTTGCAGCCTCTTGTTGCTGATAGATGTCATGATATTTGTTCCTATTCAGTTTTTTGAAAGGATTTTTCATGCTTTTGAGGATACGATGCAAGGCAAACTGAGCAAAACCAGCCGGTTTGTTTTCCAGGGCTGTCTGAACAATGTGGCTGAATTGATCATCTATTTGCCACATATCACAATATCTGAACATGCGATGAGGAATGGGGCCATCAAGAAGTGTAAGCACTATGGGCTTGTGATCAGATAAACTCTGCATCATATATTTTGCAACCATATGATCAAATTGAAGGAGCCAGTTGTGGTTGATAAAAAGTGTATCAATTTTTGAATGCACTTGCTTGTTTGTCCATGAGTATGTCGCACCTGTGCAATGAACTTCTTTTAGATCACAGCTAGTGATACACTCTCTGAAATCTTTGGTTTCTGAAGCCTGAACCTGAGTCCCATTTATTCGATCTTCAGCATTTAAAACTGCGTTGAAATCCCCCAAGATACACCAAGCGCAGTTGGTGATGGAGTTGATTCGGATGAGGTTTTCCCAGAGATCTTTTCTTTCTTCTTGTATGTTGAACCCATAAATGAACGTGTAGTGAGCTGACAGCAAAGTGAGTTTATTTTGGACATGATAGTGAATGAACTGTTGATGAGTTTCCAGAATCTGAATAGAAATGCTTTGATTTTTCCATGCAAGAAAAATCCGTCCACAATGATGCAGGTGAAAGTTGTCATGTGTGCACCAATGCCAGAATATACCATCCTTGAGGATATTAATTTTTTTCTTTTTGACTTTCATCTCAACCAAACAAACCAGGTCTAGTTGGACCTGTCTCAAGAAGATTGTGACATCTTCTTGTTTCCTGGGGTCGTTGAGACCCCTAACATTTCATGCCATCACTTTCATCACCAATTTGGGTTGAGTTCTCTGAATGTGTTGCTTGTTTGTCCTTGCCATCTGCACAGGCTATGTCAGTTACAGGGTCTCCATCTGAAATATATTGCAAAGCAGCATACTTGTTTGTAGTAGGAGTGGATGGAGTTGTGTTGCTGGTTTGCCTGGTTGGGGATGGAGGAATTGTAGGCCTTATAAGTCCATAATCAACTACTTCTCTTTTCTGTTTGATTCTCCACTGTTGTCGCTGTTGGTTTTTATGCAGAATTTGGCCAGTGGGTTTCCCTTCCTGTGAAGAAACATGTTGATTGTGGCTTCAGTTTTGGTGGTTTTCCCTCTGTTGTTTGTGTCTGCATTCAAATTCTTGATGACCCATCATGTGACAGAATTCACATTTAACAGGAAGCCAATCGTATTCCACCTTCTGTTTGACATTGTCTCCATGCTCATTGACAAATGCTATTTCATCTGGGAATGGCCCATCCACTTTCATTTCAACTAAGACTCTAGCTGAAATTAGCTGGGATTTCTCTTTTGTTGCTTTGTCTATTTTGATAGGGATCCCAATTGTACTAGCTAGACTGCTTAAATTGTCTAGGCTCCAATATTGAATGTCTAGCTTGGGGAATCTGACCCAGATTGGTAAGGATTTGAGGGAATCCACATCTATTTTCTCATCGGGATTCCATTTCTGAACAATTAAGGGCTTCCTATCAAAGAAGAATACTCTCCTGCTGAGCACTTCATTGTAATCAGATGCTTTGTTAAATCTGACTAAAAAAACTCCTTTTCTTATCAATGCAATTTTACTCAGATCCAAATGAGACCAAATACGCCTGAAGTAGCCTTCCATGATTTGGAAAGGTGGATTAGAACCCAAAACACAGCATAGAACAGAGAATTTCCAGTACTGGATTTCTTTTTCAACTAATGATTTTTCAATTTTTGCAACCTTAATCCCATCAATTTCCTGCGCTGGGATGTATTTCAGGGAATTGCCAGCTTCTGGATCAAATAGGGATGAGAAAGAGGTTACCTTTCTTTGTTCAGCCCTCTCAGTTGCAGGTGGAGTGTCAATCTGGGTAACTTCATTCTCTTTGTTGTTCGCAGCTGGGGATTCGACACCACTAATTTGCTTAGATTCTTCGATTTCTTTCTGGGCTTGGGCAGAGTTGGCGATTCCATATCCCATCGATCTGGTTTGCCTCTTCGCAATAGATTGTTCTTTTTTGGATCCCTTGGATTTTGACATGGCTGGGAAAGAACCCCAATCTCAAGAGATCTTGATTCGAGTTATTCTCTCTACTGGAATGGAAGCCTCTCTGTTGCTGGATTTTTCACCGGGAATCGCAATGAACTGCCGGAAAACACCCTTGAGAGAAAGGCTCTCATCTAGAGAGAGAAAATTTTTTACGTATTATAATTATTTTCTTTTGAAATAACTTTACTTAAGGAGCTTATCCCCCCACTATTTGAGATATACCTTAACTTGTAATCACCAGAGAACCCACAAAACATATGCCTAATGAAAAGTAGATTACTCTTTGAACTTTTCAATTAGTGTATATGTGCCAAAATTGAATCCAAATCACAAAGTAGACATAGCTTTGAACTTTGGATTTATATTGACCAACTATACTCATAACACACATATATTTTATATCTTGAGTGTAAATACCTTGACACTATTATCCGGCCTTGTGTCCTTATCCTTCATAAGTGTTTCGGAACTTTAGCTCATAGTTCCTTTATGCAGCCACACATTACACTTACTTAGGTAGACTTTGTAATTATACCACCCCTGTAATTAGGCTTTCCACAAAGTCTATTAAGAGTACTAAAACTCACCCTCTTATCATTACAGATTTCTAAGCATCACTTGACCTTGGGATAAAATCGATGCTTCCTACTAATTTAAGCAACTCCATACTCATTTGAACTTTAGAAATTGGTGGTATTCCAATTCGTAAAGTTGAGTCTTTGTTGTGATTAGTAGATCTTTGAGCTACAACCCATCCCTATTGGAGTACTTATTATCAAATCTTTAGTCAATCCTTTGGTTAAAGAATCGGCTATTTTTCTTTTGATTTGACATAACTTAGAGTCACTACTCCATTCCTTATAAGTTGATGTATGTAAGCATGTCTTAAACCAATATGCCTTGACTTGCCATTATAGACATGACTATATACAACATCAAGAGTAGACTTGCTATCACAATGAATTGAGATAGGAGCCATTGGCTTATACCAAACCGGTATTTCCAATAATAAGTTCCTTAACCATTCAGCTGCCTTACAAGCAGCATGTAATGCATCTAATTCTAAAGACATATTGGAATTTGCTATATTAGCTTGTTTCTTAGAACCCCAAGAAACCGCTCCACCTCCTAAAGGATCACCCATCCACTAGTAGAGGAGAAATCTCCTTTATTAATCCAACTCGCGTCTGAGTATCCTTCTAATATCGAAGGTTCTCCCTTATATGTGAGTTGATAACTGTTAGTACCAGCTAAGTATCTTAATACTCTCCGAATTCCAAACCAATGCATATTACTCGGATTACTTGTAAACCTACTTAACATGCCAATTGCATAAGCAATATCTAGCCTTGTACTTGTCATATCATACATGAGACTTCCAATCAACTTAGCATATTCAAGTTGATTAACCGGAGAACCCAAATTTTTCTCTAGTTTCTTATTTGAATCATAAGGAGTTACTGCTGGATATAACTTATCACCTCCAAACTTGTTAAATATTTTCTCAATGTAATGCTCTTGAGATAAACTTATTATATCATTATTCCTAATGATCTTAATACCAAGAATTACATCCGCTTCACCTATGTCCTTCATAGAGAACTTTGAGGATAGAAATTCTTTGGTCTTACTAACTTGTTCCATGTCGGTCCCAAAGATCAATATGTCATCAACGTATAGGAATATAATCACCCCTTTTCCATTCTCAAACTTAGAGTATATGCACTTATCCGATTCATTGATCTTATAACCATTTGAAAGCACTACCTCATTAAATTTTTGATGGCATTGCTTAGGTGCTTGCTTAAGTCCATATAAGGACCTTATAAGTTTACAAACTTTCTTTTCTTGACCTTCAACAACAAACCCTTCGGGTTGTTCCATATTCACCTCCTCTTCTAGTTCTCCATTTAAGAATGCCGTTTTGACATCCATTTGATGGATAACTAGCTTATGGATAGTAGCTAGAGCCAACAATACACGTATTGAAGCTATCCTAGCCACCGGTGCATATGTAGCAAAGTAGTCAATACCATATTTTAGAGTAAAGCCCCTTACAACCAATCGAGCTTTATACCTCTCAAAGGTACCATCTACTTTCCTTTTCCTTTTAAAGATCCACTTAGAGGTAATTGGTTTACTTCCCGGACCCGGAGGAAGGTCAACCAATATCCAAACATTGTTTTCCATTATTGAATCAATCTTATCTTGTACCGCTTCTTTCCACAAAGAAGCATCATGAGATTGCATAGCTTTTTTAAAAGTTTTAGGATCCTTATCTATGTTGTACATACATAGGGTCACACTTTCAATTGAGTCCCTTGAACCTTCTACTAACTAAATATAGAAGTCCGAACCAAAATCTTTTGGTTTCCTTGATCTTTTACTCCTTCTTAACTCAACACTTTCATCTTCTTCATCATGAATAACCTCATGAGACAAAAGATCATCTTGTATGGATATACCCTCATGATTTTCATCTTGAGGCTCAATTAAAGGAACAATATCCTGAGTTATTTCTTTAGGTCTAGGAATTGAAGAGAACCTAGTCTCATAAAAAATTGCATCTATTGATTCCATAACGATATTCACCGAAATGTACTCATTTGGCTCAACCGCCAAAAACCTATAAGCTTTGCTATCTTGAGCATAGCCTATAAAGATGCACTCAATTACCCTTTTACCTAATTTTCTTTTCTTAGGTTCCGGGACTCTTACAATAACCCTATAACCCCAAATCTTAAAATACTTAAGACTTGGCTTTCTTTTGTTCCATAACTCATATGGGGTACTAGAGTTCCCTTTGAATAGAACTCTATTCAAAATATAACAAGCCGTTAACATGGCTTCACCCCAAAATCCATTACTTAAACTAGAGTTAGACAACATATAATTCACCATTTCTTTTAAAGTTCTATTTTTCCTTTCCGCAACCCCATTTTGTTGTGGTGTATACGGAGCGGTTGTCTCATGAACAATGCCCGTTTTTTGGAAAAACTTTTGATCATAATATTCCCCTCCCCTATCGGATCTTAAAGTTTTAATCAAGGTCTCACATTGAAGTTCACTTTTAGTTTTGTAAACTCTAAACTTTTCAAGTGTTTCATCTTTAGAACTTAAAAGATAAACTTGACAATACCTAGAATAATCATCAATGAATCTCACATAATACTTCTTACCACCAATTGAAGGTGTACTATGAAAATCTCTTAAATCACTATGAATTAAATCAAGCAATTTAGAAGTTCTTTTTATACTTGAGAATGAACTTTTAGTGATTTTATTAAGCATGCATGTCTTACACTTTTCTATGTCATCATTCAACTTAGGAATCAAATCAAGATTAGACATTTCTTTCAACTTTGAAAAGTTCACAAGTCCTAATCTAGGATGCCATAGAAAAGACTTATTCAAAGTAGACACATGCATATAAGCGGAAATCATGCCATCTTTATTACTTTTCACATTCAATTTAAACATCTCCCCATAAGCACATCCCTTCCCTACAAAAGTCCCACCCTTGGAAAGTACATAATGATCTCCATCATAAACTTGCATAAAACCAAACTTGCTAAGGAGATGACCGGATACAAGATTCTTACATACTTCCGGAGATAGATACATATCATTTAAAAGCAAAGATTTACCGGAAGTGAAAACAAGTTCCACTTGCCCAATGCCTTTAACTTTGACCGGATGGTTATTGCCCATGTAGAGTTTCACACCATCATCCGCCGGTTTGAGAGTCTTGAATAAACTCTTGTCAATGCAAACATGCCTTGACGCACCCGAGTCTATATACCAGTCATTACAACCAATGGATACTATGTTAATATGATCCTTAATCATGGCCACGAAGGAATTGGGTTCCTTCTCCTTACTCTTGCCCTTAGATGTATCTTTGTTCAAAAGACCATCCTTCTTTTTCCATTAATAATACTCTCTCTTTGTGTGCCCTGGTTTGCCACATTCCCAACAAACTTGCTTAGGCTTTTGAATTCCCTTGCTAGATTTGTTGTGGCTCTTGTTCTTATTCTTGTTTCCCTTATTCTCTTGCACCATATGGACCTTAGATTGCTCTTTGGTACCATCTTGTAGGCGTAACTCCTCATCAATCCAAAGATGGTTAGTCAAACCTTCAAGAGACATAGCCTCTTTCCGGTGCATGAGAGCCCTTTTAGTTTCATTCCAAGAAGAAGGTAGCTTGTCAATAATAGAGGATACGATTATAGTTTCATAAATGTTCAAATTGTGTTGCTTGAAGTTACTCAAAATATGTTGAATCTCATGGAATTGGTCTTGAACTTTCTTACTATCATCCATCTTAAATTCCATGAATTGACTAACAAGAAAATTCTTACTTGACGCATCTTCCGACATGTACTTAGCTTCAAGCATCTCCCAAATCTTCTTTGCCGTCTCCACATGTTGATATACATCAAAGAGGGTGTCGCTCATCCCGTTGAGAATGCATCCTTTACAAATCTAGTCGTCATTCTCCATCTTGAGCCTTTGTCGAGTAGCCTCCGCATCTCCCACGGGCACCTTGTCTTTTCCTTGATCCTTGCTTCCATCTCCCGTGGAAATCTTGCCGGTTGCATCCTCTTTTGGAGACTCCTCGGTTGTCACCTTCTTGGCCGAAGGTTCTTGAATCACCTTGGGAGAAATCTCAATGTTAAGCACATAGGAAACATTGAGAGTCGTTAGCAAGAAGTGCATCTTACTTTGCCAACGCCGGAAATCCACTCCTTCAAAGCGCTCTAGCTTTTGGAAATTGCTAGACATATCACGTAGCGAGGACATTACTAAATAGTTCTTAAGATTGTTGGAGGAAAGGGGGTAAACAGTATACAGAACAATGGAAACTCGCTTGGATAAAGCTAAGAGTCGTGGCCTAGTACTCACTTTCCTTAAGACCTATTTACTATACCGTGAATGTTCAAAGGGATAAAACTTAGCACTTGTAACACTTAAGAAATAGATTCTCACTTGAATCACTCAAGTATAGCTGCAGTCTAGACAAGAATGAGGTTGTGATTAGCTTAGAATGGTGTGTCTCAAATAGCCTAGGATGTCTCCTATTTATTTCTCAAATAGCCTAGGTTGTAAATTAACATTATTATCTACCCAGGGGTATCCTCGGAAAAAATTGGAAAAGTCTAGAACTCAAAAAAAAGCCATGCCCATTTATTTGTCAAAAGTGTGTACACTGGCCGTAGATGGAGTTATTCACATAAAGCTCTTTATAGGGGAGGTGTTTGGCACGCTAATTTGTCGGCAGCGATGAGCGACACTGTTCACCGTGTCATTTGTCCCGTCCGCGATCCTCGTACGCCCACGCGAATGCTTGAGCGAACGTGGTTCGACATCGATCCCGCGTTCGAGCCCAGCCCCCGGACATGCTCGGTGCCCCCGCGCGCGCATTATAATCAAAGACACAGGGCACAGGGCACAGGGACACAGGGGCGCGGGGGCGGACTTGGGCGGACTTGGCGGAACTTGGCGGAACAGGCGAAGAAAGGGGGGGGGGGGAGGGATATGCTGTGGCGGGCCCGCCCCCGCAGAATTCCACCCTCTTAGGATACCCTAGTCAAAGGACAATCAAGAGTATTAATGAAGAGATTATGGCCTTAATATGACCTTGACCAAGTCAACTCATATAGCTATTGCAATCTCATAATCATCGTGCTTAATAACAATATCAAACATTAATTACACAAAATCATATAGCCGTTAGCATTTAAAACAATCCTGGCCTTTAACACGACCCGTGTTAGATCTACACGGTCCGTGTTGGGTGCAACATGACCCGTGTTGAGCCTAGGAATACTTTCCTAACTCTCTGGAAGACAACACGACCCGTGTTGCTTCCTGTTTCACCCGTGTTGATCATATTCTTATTATTTCACTTATATATGATCCTTATACTTGATATACTTTATTCTTTGGGCTATATAATTGTCTTATACTCTTGAAATATTTCCAACAGTATCCCATGGTCAGTGAGAGAGAATTTTCTCAGTGAGTTCTCTTATGAGTAGGTGTTGATCTGGAAGACCTAACCACGACGCTTCTAAGAGGATTAACAATTGTAATGGATTTAGGTATTCTTGTTTATGTTTATGTTCTATTGATTCGACATATTGGATTATGGGTTTATAGTGATTGATTGATTATCGATTAATCCCAACAAGTGGTATCAGAGCCTTCTCTATGTCGAATCTTTAATAATTAAAATTAATTTGGCTATAATTATTTTGCCTAATTTGTTTTTTTTTTTGTTCTTCCGCCACAA
Source organism: Portulaca oleracea (assembly GCA_029582165.1). NCBI lineage: Eukaryota > Viridiplantae > Streptophyta > Magnoliopsida > Caryophyllales > Portulacaceae > Portulaca > Portulaca oleracea. The sequence continues at coordinate 32,891,842 of CM055868.1, read as the reverse complement.
GATCGCAAGCTTGTGATTCAATGCTTTCTTTGGCAAAATTTCTTTAGGGCTTTTGTTCTTCATATTCTAAAGTATCTATCTGCAAAGTTAATTGAATTTTCATTGCATATTTTGGGAGGAAATTGCATTTTAGGGTTTGGTATATCTCGAATTGCACCATTTTGATTGGGCATGTTTGGTTGTTTTTTCTCCCAAATTGATTTAAGGCTTTTAATAGACTCATGATTTAGTGAATTTACATGAGTTTTGCTGTTTTTTTTTGGTATCAATTCGTGTGATTTTCGGGCTTAATTGTTCTTGACGCATAAACCTTAGCCTTCGACCTTTTTTGTTCAATTTGGGTTGTTTTTTGGTTGTTTTGTTCCAAATTGATGTATGGATGTTGTTAGAATAATGTTTAATCATGTTTGTATGCAATCAATTTGGTTGTTCATTGATTAATTTCGGATTTGCATTATTTGAGTATGAACCCTAATTTTTCGGTTCTAATTATGCGAAATTGGGCTTTTTTGGTTGCTTGCATGCTGAAATTATGTTAGGGCTTTTGATTCTCACATGGTTAATCATGTTTATGTGTCTTCAATTTGGAGTTTCATTCTTTAAATTTTCTGGGCATTCTTGAAGACACAATTTGGCGTTTTTCCGGGTTTAATTTACTAATTGACCATTAGTCTGTGTTGATTATGGTAAATTGGTTTAGGGTTTTTTGTTGTGTATATGTTGAATTATGTTTGTGCATAATTAATTTGGATTTACATGAACTTTTTCTACCTAGCAAAATTAATGTTGAATTTTGTCGTTCAGGTAGTTTAATTTTCGGCTCTCTTATATTCTTTAAGAAAAGATTTATGGTTGTTCATGAATATAAGGTTGCTTGATAAATTTTTCTTCATTCTTTATGAAGTTTATTTATCATAGTTGATGAAATTTTATTTTTTTTATCGTCTATACTAATTGCTATGTAATTTCGGTGGCTTTCACATTAAAGATTGTGATATTAGGATACATGACAATATGAGAATAATGTATGCATTGTATGCATCACTTTAGAATAATTTTAAGTTTGAATAATGCGGTCTAAGATTATTTTATATTTACGATGAATTAATTAAAACAACATGTCGCCTAAGTGACCTCTCTTGTTGAAATTAATTTATTTTGAATATAAAAGGAGTGTTCATGCAAGACTATCAATGTTGTTTCGGCCCAAAGGAAGATCAATTTTGATATATTGGATGAATGATTGTGGTTATAAACATGTGATAATTTTTTTGTTTACATGTGATTATTGAATCAACCCAAAGGAGGATTCATTATTTGACATGCTTTTATTATCAGTTTTTGATGACTACACCAAGATATCAATAAGAAGTTAATATTGTTGTCCAAAGTAGGGATGGCAACGGGGCGGATCGGGGATGGGGGAGTATACCCCCGTCCCTATCCCCGCTTCCAAAACTAATCCCCATCCCCGTCCCCATCCCCGCTTCGGGGAATGATTCTTTCCCTATCCCCATCCCCGCGGATTCCCCATCCCCAACGGGGATTTTTTAAACTATCCTAAATTTAACTAAATTTTAATCGGATCCAGTTTTTAATCGAACCCGGTTTTTAACATGTTCAAAATACAACGTATTTAACTTGCTCAAGTAATAATACATCAAAATCAAACAATAATACATCAACAAGTGAGAATAAATAGAAAAATTACTACTTTATCCTTCCCATTAATATATATATTAAATTTGAATAAAAGTTATTTGATAATTTTAACATTTTCGGGGATGGGGATTCGGGGATGGGGACAGGGAATTCACCCCGGCGGGGAAAATGTGGACGGGGATGGGGAAAATTTTGTCCCCATCCCCGAGCGGATTTTGGAAAATCATCCCCGTCCCCGTCCCCATCCCCATCCCCATCCCCAATGGGGGCGGGGATTTTTCCCTAGAGCGGGGCGGGGTCCCGACGGGTTTGGGGATTCCCCGCCCCATTGCCATCCCTAGTCCAAAGATGGAATATTAATGGAAACCAGATATTTTGCGATGGGATACGACCTTATTTGAACTTACTGTTATTATCAAGATTATGGTTTTGGGTAAGCATGTATTGAACTGTTTACTTGTTCTCTGATTCAGCCACCTCTAATCCTGCTAACATCACCGCCAACATTAACTCTATTCCTATGATGAATGGCTCAAACTTCAAGTCATGGAAAGAAAATCTCTTGATTTTTCTCGGTGTCATGGATCTTGACCTTGCCTTAAGGCTTGTCTGTCTTGCTCCTGTAACTGATGAGAGTTCCTCTCATCAAAGGCGGGAGCTTGAGAGGTGGCAAAGCTCAGATCGCATGAGTTTGATGATCATGAAGAAAGCCATTCCAGAAGCATTTAGGGGCACTGTACCTGAAAAGATAACTATGGCTAAGGGTTTCCTTGATGAGATTGAAACGAGGTTTGCCGAGAATGAAAAGGCTGAAATCGGAGTGCTCTTGGCAAAACTAGATTCAATGAGGTATAAAGGCAATGGAAACATAAGGGAGTACATTATGGAAATGTCTCATCTAGTTTCAAAACTAAAGGCACTTAAACTTGACCTCTCTGAGGACTTGTTGGTGCATTTGATTTTGATATCTCTTCCATCAAGTTTTAACCAATTTAAGATGAGCTACAACTGTCAGCAAGGGACTTGGTCTCTGAATCAGCTCATCTCACACTGTGTTCAGGAAGAGGAAAGGTTGAAACTAGATAAGACTGAAAGTGCTCACCTTACCTTGACCTTTAATTCCAAGAGGAAAAGGGTAATGGGTAAAGAATTTACAGATAAGGCACCTCAAAAGAAGCATCAAAAGCAGAAATCAGCTAATGCTGAAAATAAAAGTTGCTTCTTTTGTGGTGGTGCGGACCATAAGAAGAAGGAATATACCAAATATCATGCCTGGCGTGCTAAGAAAGGTATGTTTCTTGGTTTGGTTAGTTCTGAGGTTAATTTAGCTTCGGCTCCCACACACACTTGGTGGGTTGACTCTGGGGCAACAATTCACATAAGTGTGTATATGCAGGGTTGCCTGAGCTGGCGAAAACCAAGTGATGTTGAAAGATACAACTATGTGGGGGATAACAAGTCAGTTCAAGTAGAGGCAATTGGCAAGTTTAGATTATTGTTAAAGACTGGTTTTTATTTGGATCTTGATGAAACATTTACTGTACCATCTTTTAGGTGGAATTTGGTTTCTGTTTGTTCATTGGACAAAACATATGGTTAGGTTTGTTCATTTGGAAACAGATTATTTAAGTTGTTTCATGATTCAAAATTAGTTGGAACTGGTTCTTTATCTGATAATGATAGTCTATACAAACTTGACATAGTTGCATCTTATAATGAAATCCTGCATGTAAGTAATCGAGGCATAAAGAGGAAATTACCTAATGAGAATTCTGGTGCCTTATGGCATAAAAGATTGGGTCATATCTCCAAGAGGAGAATAGAGAGACTCGTGTCTGATGGAATTCTTGAACCCTTAACTTTTATAAACATGGATGTGTGTGTTGATTGTATAAAGGGCAAACAAACCAACCAAAAGAGAATTGAAGCCAATAGAACTATGGACGTCTTAGAACTTATACATACGGATATTTGTTGGCCTTTAATTCTTCTTGGAATGGCCAACAATACTTTATAACGTTCATAGATGATTATTCTAGATATGGCTACATATATCTCATTCATGAAAAATCACAGTCTCTGGACGTGTTCAAAAAACTACTAGGCTGAAGTTGAAAACCAACTTGGCAAAAGGATTAAAAGTGTCAGATCTGACCGTGGTGGATACTATGGTAGATATGACGGTTCAGGTGAACAACGTCCTAGAGGAGTGTGGTATCATCCCTCAGTACACCATGCCGGGTTCACCCACTATGAATGGTGTTGCTAAAAGGCGAAATAGGACTCTTAAGGACATGGTGAGGAGTATGATTAATCATTCTACCTTACCAGAGTCACTCTAGGGAGATGAATTAAAGACTGCAGCTTATATCCTTAATAGAGTTCCAACAAAGGCAACTACTAAAACCCCTTATGAACTTTGGACTGGCAAGAAGCCGAGTATTAATCATTTTCATGTTTGGGGTTGTCCAGCTGAGGCACCGCCTTATAGGCTGAATGAAAGGAAACTGGACTCAAGGATAGTTGTTACTTTGTTGCCTATGCTGAAAGGTCCAGGGGGTTTAAGTTTTATGATCCCAAGTCTAAGTCCTATTTTCAGACGATTAATGCTGAGTTCTTTGAGGATATCGAGTTTGTGCGGGGGGAGGGGGGGGGGGGAGATTCAATTAGGAACATTGTCTTTGAAGAAGAATGTGTGAACATTCCTACAGGTGTCATTAGCATTTATCAGAGTTTTATACCTGATTTTGCTTCTAACACACCTCAAGACGATACTGAGGAACCTTCTACCCTTGAGGTTGTTCCCGAAGAACAAACTCTTACTCCTCAAGAACCTGTGCCATTAAGAAAATCCACTGGAGTGAGGAGAAATGCACTGTCTGATGACTACATTGTATTTCTCCATGAACATAAGGTGAACATTGGTTCAATGGAAACTCGAACCAATGAAAGTTATGATTCTCAAGAGTGGATAGATGTCATGAACGACGAGATTAAGTCATTGATGGAGGAAGACGACCTAGTCAACTTCCGTCAGGCCATGGAAAGTGCAAATTCTCAGAAATGGCTGGAAGCCATGAATGAGGAAATGCGATCCATGAAGGACAATGACGTATGGGATCTCGTCTCATTACTGGACAACGTGAAACCCATTGGTAATAGATGGATATTTAAAACCAAAAGGGATTCAAATGGTAATGTGGAGAGATATAAGGCTCGTCTTGTTGTGCAAGGATTTACGCAGCAGGAAGGCATCGATTACAAAGAGACTTTCACTCCGGTTTCTTTGAAAGACTCTTTAAGGATTATAATGACACTAATCGCACATTTTGATCTTGAGTTACATCAGATGGATGTGAAAACAACGTTTCTCAATGGCAACATTGATGAAAAAATATACATGAAGCAACCAGAAAACTTTGTGGTTGGAGACCCAAAGATCATGGTTTGCAAGCTTAAGAAATCCTTCTATGGGCTCAAACAAGTGTCTCGCCAATGGTATTCAAAGTTCCACCAAGTAATTCTCTCGTTTGGTTTTGAGATGAATTTGCTTGATGAATGTATATACCATAGGTTCCGTGGGAGTAAGTATATTTTTCTGGTTTTGTATGTTATTGACATATTGCTCGCCAGTAATGATATAGGCTTATTGCATGAAACCAAGAGATTTTTATCAAAGAATTTTGAGATAAAAGATCTTGGGGATGCCTCTTTTGTATTGGGTATCAAGGTACATCGGGATCGCTCTCGAGGTATCCTTGGATTGTCACAAAAGAGCTATATCGAAAAGGTACTTAAAAGATTTGGCATGCAAAATTGCAAACCAGGAGACACCCCTGTAGCTAAGGGAGACAAGTTTAGTCTTACTAAGTGCCCTAAGAATGATTTTGAGAAAAGGGAAATGGAAAACATTCCCTATGCATCAGCGGTAGGAAGCCTAATGTATGCACAAGTCTGCACTCGTCTAGACATGGCATATATCACAGGAATGCTGGGGCGATACTTAAGTAATCAAGGACTGGAACACTGGAAGCAGTCAAAAGGGTGTTGCGGTGCCTACAGAGAACAAAGGAGTACATGCTCACATATCGGAGGTCATATCAACTTGAGGTCATCAGGTATACTGACTCCGACTTTGCTGGATGTAAGGATAATATGAAGTCAACCTCCAGATATATTTATCTTTTGGCTGGAGGAGCTGTCTCTTGGAAGAGTGCCAAACAGTCCATTACGACATCTTCTATTGTGGCAGCAGAGTTTATCGCTTGCTATGAGGCATCAAATCATGGGATATGGCTGCGTAATTTTGTCACTGGACAGCGTGTAGTGGACACTATTCAGAGACCACTTAAGGTTTTTTGTGACAATAAATCTGCAGTCTTGTTTTCCAACAACAACAAGAGTTCGAGAATGTCAAAATTTGTTGCCCTCAAATTCTTAGTTGTTAAGGAAAGAGTTCAGAGTAGGGAATTGATTGAGCATATTGGAACAAACTCTATGGTTGCGGATGCGCTTACAAAGGGGTTACCACCTGTCAAGTTCCATGAGCATGTTTCTCATATGGGTGTTACATCATCTTTTGAAGATGTTTAGTTTTAGAGGGAGTTTGTAATTTGAATGCTTGTTTTGACATTAGATTTTTGTTCTTCACAGTTGCGATGACGTTTTTTGTTGAAATAAAGTTATGTTGAGGACTCCTTTTATACTCTATTTATTTTGGATACAGTTTGATCTCAATAAAGTTTAAGGTGGACAAGTTGGAAATAGTTATGTTAAGATCACACTGCATGATATTTCCATGTTGCACATCCATATCTTAATCCATGTCATTCCTTGGTGTTAGTGTATGTGATTATCGATGGGTCGAATTACGATAATTGTAATGAAGGCCTCTTTGATCCTATGTTAACATTATTGATGAACGAGATTGTTTAGATATATTGTAATGTTGACAGTAAAGTTGAGCTCAATACTTTGGTTTACTGTGTAAGTATATTCATAAGGTTTCACATATAGCTCAAGTGGGAGATTGTTGGATCATAATCCAACGATGAGCTTATATGTAAAAGAATATACATCACAATAATTGTCATTGTTTATAGTCCGACTAAAAGTGATCCAATAAGTAAAAATATTGGGCTTTGTATCAGGCAAGATGTGGGCTCTAATGTGTTGATACCAGTGACTTATTATTAGTCCATGATGGGCAGAATAATAATAGATCAAAACCCTAAGGGGTTTACTATTATATATATATGGTTATGGTCCCCAGGTCATCCACACGATTTTTTTCTCCCTGATATCCCATCGTTAGTGAGAGAGAGTTTTCTCAGTGAGTTTTCTTATGAGTAGGTGTTGATCTGGAAGACCTAACCACGACGCTTCCAAGAGGATTAACAACTGCAATGGATTTAGGTATTCCTGTTTATGTTTATGTTCTATATATTGATTCGACATATTGGATTCTTGGTTTATAGTGATTGATTGATTATTGATTAATCCCAACACAAAAATCTTCCCCAATTTTTCTATCTTCTCCTCTTCTTGCTATTTACCCCTCTTTACTCTGATTCTCTAAACAATATCACCATGCATGATTGAAGAACAAAGCCTTGGACAAAGATTTATTTTGTTCCCCAGAGGACATTACTTGGCCTTCTCTATTTCCAATTTTGATGAATTCTTTTAAATTCTCAAGGTATATTTGCTTATTGTTTTTATTTTTGGTCTTGTAGACACCGGAACTTATACCCGTATAAAACCGACTCACCAAAAATATACAAGATAGACGGGCCAATTAAAGTGGAACGGGTCAACGGGCCCAAAAGATCAATAAACCGAGCCCAAAAAAAATAAATTAAGCCCGGAATAATTGTTAAAACCCAAAGGGGTTTTCTTTTTATTCACCAGCCCACACAGGAAGCGGGCCAGTCGCGCGCCCCGGCCCAGAGCAAATAAAACCCGCCTAGGGTTTGATCCGACCCAGAAAATAATCAAACCCCGCCTACGGTTTGAACGAAGTTGCACGCGACGTCGTTTTGTGCCATGTCAGCGATCCATGTGATGAAATTATCGAAGCCCGCCTAGGCTTTGATGAATCTGGCGCCAAAAAATCGCTGCATGCATGCAATCCCCTGATTTTTGCCCACGTGATTTGACTTTGCCCTTGACTACCTATAACCCGCCTAGGCTTTGGTGTGAAATGACATGAATTTTGGGGTATGTCCCCCACCATTTCTCTCCAAATCACTCACTCCCTCACCTATAAATACCCCCTCCATTCCACCTTCATTTCATCAACTCTCACCACCAACAATCATCATCTACTCTACTCTCATTTTCACCATACTTCCACTCTCCAAAATTCTCTTCATAATTCTATTACCACCATAATCACATTCTTCACTACCATATAACTATCCACACCACTTTTTCAAACCATTCATGTCATCTCATCCGGGCTTCAAGTCAAGGGGCAATTCAAAGGGTCAAATCCGTCATCGCTATATCTTAAGCAAGGTTCGATTCTTTTGTTTAAATTATTCTATTTCATCATGTAATCCTTTATTTAATTTAGTGTTTATACATATTTTGTAAAATAAAACCGCATTATTTTTATATTGCATGATTTGAATAATAATTCCACGAAATTAATCAAACTTCTCCCGCTCTTTTTCTTTTCAATGTTGATTTTAGTAGAGTCTGTTTTATAACAGGCGGATTCGAGAGTTCTTATAACTCTCGAATTCGTAACCTTACCCCCGAATCTAGAAATCGAGTTCGTAGACCGGAGTGTTTCTTTTATTTTATGGTTCGTCGATTTCCTTAAATCGGCTAGCGACTCTTTAAACATTTTTATAAATTCGTTTAATTATTTAAAGTATTTGATTTCTTATACAAAATTAATTTAAGAAAATGATTTAATTTTTGTTCAATGATAAAAAGGGGTTTGGTCCGAGGAGAAGATGGTCTGAAATCAGTAAAACCTAGGAGGGTTTTATTAATTTCCACCAATTATCTCCCTGGGCCTGGAAGTAAGAGATCCGACCCAGGACTTGTCAAAGCCTAGGCGGGTTTTGACGAGTTCTGGCGGCCCGCTCACTTCTTGGGCCCTGATTTATCAATTGGGCCGGAATTAAATTGTTATGGGATTATTTTGTGTAATTTACGGGTAATTAAAATAATACAAAATGAGTTTGTAAATAAATAAAGTTTCATCACCCCGAAAATGAATTTCGAAAAATAAAAATATCCTTATTTAAGGGTTAAGAAACCTTAGTCGGCTCTCGATCAAAAATGTAGCGCATTCGAGGAAACATTTTCCTCGAATGGGAATTTTTCCGGGTCCTACAGATTGGCGACTCCACTGGGGACTTAAACTTTAAAAAGAGGGTAAAACTTGAAAAAATCAAATTGATTTGAAAAGTGTAAAAGGAAGAAGTTAATTTATTTCGCGACTTCATTATTCTTTTAGGCATCCCTTACATACCGGGCCACTAATCAGGTCTTTTGACATGTTAGCACAAAGGCGACGGTTTAAGTTACCTAGGATTTCCCTTGAGAGCAGGAGGCCACTACTATGGGGATGAACTCTACATCTCTAAGCATTTGGTCGCTCCTCTCCCGATGTCACACTCCGAGAGCTTCTTTGAAGTTCTTTGAGAAATACCCGAACTGCTTACCTTATGGTATGAAGAACCTGGGCGAAGGCATGCGGTAGGCTATATACCCAACCATAAAAGTCCATGAATTTAGAGCCTTGGTTTAGGGTACCCCTTCCTATGTATGCTATGTGCTATGTGTATCCCTCCCCTTTTCTTGTCTTTTGTAAAGAGTCGACCCTAGTTTGGAAGTTTTGTTCTAGTCCATATAAAATTCATTGGGTTGAGAAAAGGATTATTTATTAATTAATATAATTAACTCAAAAGCATTTTGGTTAGCCCAAGTGGAAGGGCCCATTTATGTTTGAAAGTTGATTATCTTGATTAATAGATAAAAATTGACTCACCTTTGATGATATTATATGGCCCTTTATGAAATTCTCTTAACAAAGGTCCCAAAAATTAAATAAAAGTCTAACAAAGTTAATGGATAGCGTCTTAGACTGCATAATAGTCACTAGGCTTGAGTAGATTAATTTATCGATTTAATTAATAAATCCATCATATTTATGGTCGGCCCGTTGTTAGGCCAACCATATTGGATTTGCCAATTAAGCCCATAAATTAATTATGATCGCTTATTGTTCACTTTATCCAGTCCTTTACAATATCCATTTTCCCCGAGTAAAAAAAAAGAGGAGTATAAAAAGGAAAAGGTAAAAAAAAATGCGTTGTCGGTCTTGTTGAACATTATTCTAGTCCGCGTAATAGTCAATAAGGTTTGAGCTGTCTGACTTGTTGGGCCAGGTTACGGATTCTCCTTAAAACGGTCGGTGAGTGGATTGGGCCCATCCGAATTGAGAAACACTGACTATAGTCTGCCAACTTATGACCCGCTCGCTATGTTGACTTTATTCGGGCCTTTACAGTGTTCTGTTTTTAGGTCCATATAGAGTTAGGCCAAGCACTCCCAAAAAGTGGGTGAGTCCACTGTGTCAACATACATGTGTCAAGTTGTCTAGGATCATATAGGTCATCTAGAACATGCATGCATCGGGTAGAACGTGTCGGAGTACGTCATCGATGTCTTAACTTTGAATTTCTATGCAGGTATCATTGGTGATCGACTCCGAGCCCGCATTCGAGATCCACGAACAGGTCGTTTGATTCCGAACCCTCGCTATGTTTCGTCTGCAACCAGTAACCGCACCATGTCTGGAGAGCAATTCCAAGAGATCCCGGTCCAGAGCACCGAAGCCAACATCACGAAGCATTTAGATGACCTCTACACCAAAATGCAAGGTCTGGTATTTGCCAATACTTTAGAACAAGGGCAGAAGGTTGGAAAAAGACTGAATGAGTAGCAACAAGTGATGGATGGTATACTGCAAGCCATTACTAAAATCAATACCAAACTGGGGTTGAATGTTGAGGAAGACGATGAAGAAATGCAGGGGTATGAGTCCGAACCTGAAATCATTAAGGCATCCTCAGATTCTGCAGGAATTGGGATATCCAAAACAAAGGTCGCTACTCCTGAGGCATCCAAACTCATGAAGGATCCTGCTGTTAAGGCCCTTGAACAGAAATTAGAAAGCCTTACCAAAGCAATGAGCACTGTGCCGGCCATTGATGACAAATACCTGGAAGTGCCATTGCCTGTTCAGCCGATTCTGAAGATAGCAGATAAAGTTGAGGTACCAAACATCAGGTTCAAACCCTCTGAAAACCGAGTTCATCACATCGAAGAATTCATGAGGCTAGCGCCATTAAACCAAATTGATGTCGGCTTATACTCTAGTGTTTTCCCATCCACTCTAGATGGCGAAGCCAAGGTATGGTATCACGTTTTACCACCCCAAACAAAGGCTTATTGGAATGAACTGTTCAAAGCCTTCATTAATCACTACAGTCACATCCAAAGGAAGCAGGCTCCGGTGGATGACTTGACCACCATGAAGCAACGAGATGACGAATCCTTCCTAGATTACTTTCAGCGATGGCACACCGTCATCTCACATCAATCGCATAATCCCGCCTACGCCGCCTACTTTCGAGCAAGGGCTAAAAGGCAGTTTATCCAAACACTTGGGATACCACGTAATCAAGGACTTTGACTACTTGAAGGACATCTGTGTCCAACTAGAGGCGATGCATAATGATAAGACTACTTCTCCTGGATGGAAGGGGTCTAGTTCCAACAGGAGAGCCACTAGTGCGTTTAGCCACCCTCCTAAGATCATGGAAACTAACTCTGTCCAGCGCAAGGGCCTTTCATACCAAAGTATGAGACTTACACACCATTGGATGTCTCTTACTCACAAGCTCTTGATCGATTAGTCAAGAAGGGTTTTTTGGTCCTACCTTTGCCAAGGGAAGAATCAACCACGAGAGGAAAGAACTTGGATCAATTCTGCCGCTACCATCGTTGTCGAGGACACGATACTGAGAAATGCTGGTCTCTCAAGAACAAGATAGAAGATATGATAAGGGATGGAACATTACCCATGCCGAAAGCTGCTCAAAAGCCTAACAATCAAAGCAACCCTATGCCCGAGCATACCAACGCTATCTTTCATAGAGTTTGTAGCTGTGATCCTTCCACTTTGATTGTTGAAACAGGCCAACCTATCCCCGAGGCGCTCGACTTTCATGAAGACCTTTCCATTCATGGAATTTGGGATAATAACGACGATGAGCAACCTGAATACTCCCAGACAGAATGGATGGAGCCAGATGAGCCAACATCAGATGATGTAGCATTTCTCACTCGATTTGGCCGTCATAACAACAGGAACACCACCACCCCAGTGGCTAGTCCTACCCCAATGGTTACCAACGACAATCATGTCCCGCCTGAAGATCCTCTCCTTACACAACTCAAGAAGACGAAGGCTGAAGTTACCATCTGGCAATTGATTTCTACGTCACAGGCACACAGACAGAAGATGATGGATGCTCTTACTGCATTAACAGTATCTCCTACGACAACTCCTGAATCTTTAGTTGCCCATGTGACTACTCAGCAAGAGGCTATCACCTTTGGGATTGAAGATCTGCCTCAGGGAGGGGCATCCCACAACAAAGCATTATACCTCACAGTGTAGTGTTCCGACAAGACTATCCCTCTAGTTTTGGTCGATAATGGCTCAGCTGTGAATGTGTGCCCTTGGAGGACGGCACAGAAATTGGGAGTCCAACAACAACACTTGGCTCAAAATGGTGTACAGCTTAGGGCTTATGACAATTCTCCTCGAAAATCGGTTGGGTCTATAATATTTCCCATCACTACAGACAACATCACTCGGAATGTTGAATTCGTAGTGCTAGATATTCCAGCCTCCTTCAATCTGTTACTAGGGAGGCCATGGCTTCATGAATGCAATACTATAGCATCTACCTTACATCAAAAGGTAAAAATATTGGTCCAAGGACAAGTCATCACCATCTCGGGAGAATCCACCAATGCTATCTTCACTCCCAAGCAAGCAACCCTTGAGGTAGAACATAGTTCTATGGATGAAGAACTTCACAACTTTGAACTTGTGGCGACTTTGAGCCAGGATGAAACCACTTTTGACTTCGATCCCTACTCAAATCCCAAAGTGCATGCAATACTCAGAAAAAAGGGACACTTCCCTGGGATGCCGCTAGGAAGGAACCCGAAAAATAAGATTCCTCCTGTGTTCAAGACATTTAAACAGAAGGGAAGGTTCGGCTTAGGGTACAAGCCGACTGAGAAGGAAGTTAAGCTCGCCAAGATAGCCATAGCTGAGCAGAAGAGGATGGATAATCCACCTACCTTGTTCCAAATGAAGCCCTATCTACTCACTCTGAATGGACAGTTTGTCAGGGAAGGTGACGACTTCCCTTACTATGGGTTCCCTGAACCTTACTTCCTGAAGAACAAGGGAGTTCAAGTTGCTGGGTTAGAAGTTTTCAATGACTGCACCATTAATATGGCTACTGTTTTTATACCCGCTCGGGACAAATAGCCACCATTGGAATGCACTCATCTTGCTGGAAGCAACATATTTGGCATGTTGTTCGGACAAGAAGTTGTTAAGAAAGAGTCTGAAGCTGACGCTGTTATTGCTGCATTATCTAACCCAAGCTTTGACCCAAGTCTCATGATCACTGAAGAAGAAGAAGTCAAGGCGGTCTCGTGGATCGATGCTGAGAAGAATAGCTTTGCTTTATCTGTAGGAGGGTCTGTTCTTGTAGGCATATAGTCTAGTCCTAAGAGTCTAGAGAAAATGAGTCTGGTCTTGAGTCTGCTGGCGATGTACTCATTTCTGCATTCAATAAAATGAACCTTTTTGCTTACTCTAATTCTTCTTTCCCCTCTTCCTTGAACTGTTGCGCTAATAATAATCTGGAATTTAATGAACCCTTAAAAGAATTTTCTATTGAACATGAACATAAAATGGTGGTGTTGGAAGACACCATCACCATAAATGTGGGCACGAAAGAAAAACCTCGGGAGTTGAAGTTAGGTAGTTCACTCACAGCAGAAGAACGGGTGGCATTTACAGCGCTTCTCCAGGAGTTTGTGGATGTATTCGCATGGTCTTACGAAGACATGCTGGGGATTAACAGGGAAATTGCGGAGCACACCATACCTTTGCCCCCTGATGCAAAATCGGTGCGACAAAAGGCTAGGAGGATCAAACCTGAATGGGCTAAAGAAAATTGAAGAAGAGGTGATCAAGCAGCTTAACACTAAGTTCATCAAAGCAGTTCAATACCCTGAATGGATTGCTAACATTGTCCCAGTACCAAAGAAAGATGGGAAGGTGCGCATGTGTGTGGACTTCCGAGACCTTAACAAAGCTAGTCCCAAGGATAGTTTCCCTCTACCTCACATTGATGTATTAGTGGATAACACTTGCGGACATGAGCTTTTATCCTTTATGGACGGATATGCCGGATATAATCAAGTAAAAATGGCAGAAGAAGATATGGAGAAGACTTCCTTTACCACACCATGGGGAACATACTGTTATGTTGTCATGCCTTTCGGTCTCAAAAATGCCGGGGCAACGTACCAGCGAACTGCCAATACCCTACTTCATGACATAATGCACGTCGAAGTAGAAGTTTATGTTGATGACATGATTGTTAAGTCCAAGACAAGGGAGGGTCATATTCCTAACCTCCGAAAGTTCTTTCTGCAACTTCGCAAATACAAGATGCGGCTCAACCCAGAAAAGTGTACCTTCGGCGTTACTTCTGGGATGCTACTAGGCTATCTAGTCAGTCAACGGCGAATTGAAGTTGATCCTTCAAAGATTAAGGCTATCCAACAGTTACAACCACCTAAGACAGAAAAGGAGATAAGAGGTTTCTTGGGCCGAATCCAGTACATCAGCAGGTTCATTTCAAAGCTCACTATGACTTGTGAACCCTTGTTCAAGAAGCTAAAGAAAGGAAGCAAAGTAGAATGGGACGATCAATGTCAAGCTGCTTTTGAGAAAATCAAGGAATATTTGCAACATCCTCCAGTACTCATGCCGCCAGTGCCAGATGAGCCTCTACTCCTTTACCTTACAGTGACTAGCTCAGCAATGGGGGCTATGCTAGCTCAAAAGGTAAAAGGTCAAGAGAGCGCCATCTACTACTTGAGCAAGAAGTTCTTAGACTACGAAAGTCGATACGCAGACATAGAGAAAATGGCCCTCGCATTAGTCTGGGCTCTAAGAAGTTAAGGCGCTACATGCTCTCTCACACACTATATGTAATAGCTGAGAATAATCCCATAAAATTCATCATGGAGCAACCAACCATCAAAAACCGCATTGCTCGATGGGTAGTCATGCTTTCTGAGTTCAATCTTCAATACTTACCTCAGAAATCTATTAAAGGGCGAGTTGTTTCAGATTTTCTGGCTGCTTCACCATCACAGGAACCTCCAAGCACTCACTTGGAATTCCAAGACGAAGATGTGTTCCTGACCGATGAAGTTACTTGGGAAATGTATTTTGATCGAGCTTCCACCCAAATGGGTTGTGGAATAGGAGTCCTGTTAATATCTCCAGAAGGCGCACATGTCCCTGTATCTGTAAAGTTGGATTTTGACGCTACTAATAATGCGGCGGAGTACGAAGCATGCATGAAAGGCCTACAAGCTGCCTTGGCTTTAGGAATACGCCACATAAAGGTCTTTGGAGACTCTAGCCTCATCATTAACCGCGCTAAGAATGCATGGAAAGTTCGAAATGAGTGCCTTTTAGCTTATCAACAGAAGCTTTTGGGACAGGCTGACCAATTTGAGAATATCAGTTTCCAATACCTTTCTAGGAATCACAATGAACTGGCCGATGCCTTGGCCAAGTTATCTTCAATGATATCAATCGCATCGGGCACGCTCCAGCCACCAGTAATTGTAGGGCGACAGTCTGAACCCGCATATGTCTGTGCCATGGAAACACAAGATGATGAGACTGATGAATGGTTTCTTGACATATACAATTTCCTTCGGAAGGGAGAATATCCAACTGAGTTAGATGCTCGAGGATAGTAGGCGATCAGGGCTTTAGAAGCACAATACTGCTTGATCCAAGATCGTTTATACAAGAAGTCACCTACAGGCATCAATTTGTTGTGTATCGATGCCAAAAGTGCGAAGGAAGTCATGGCTACTGTACACGGAGGAGAGTGTGGGCCTCACATGAATGGACGCATGCTAGCAAAGAAGATTCAAAGAGCTGGTTACTACTGGACCACTATGGAAGCAGACTGGTTGAATTTCGTTCGGAAATGTCACAAATGCCAAGAGTATGCCAATCTGCAACATCAACCTCCTTCATATCTGACAACACTGACCTCTCTATGGCCATTCTCGGTATGGGGTATTGACATCATTGGAAAAATACACCCAACTGGGACAGGAGGACATGAATACATTTTGGTCGCTATTGATTACTTCACTAAGTGGGTAGAGGCAGCCTCTTTTGCCAAGCTCACATCTAAGCACGTGGCTAAATTCATCCTTCAGAACATTATATGCCGATATGGAGTACCTCATGAGATCATCAGCGATAATGGGAGTCATTTTCGAAAGGAAGTAGAAGTTTTGCTCACCAATTACAAGATTCAGCATCATCGATCTTCACCTTACCGACCACAAACCAACGGAGCTGTAGAAGCGGCCAATAAAACGGTGGCGAGAATCATTAAGAAGATGGTCGTTACTTACAAGGATTGGCCTGACAAGTTAGCAGTTGCCTTATGGGGATATCGAACCTCAATTCGAACTGCCACAGGAGCAGCACCCTATTCCTTAGTGTATGGGATGGAAGCAGTCCTGCCGATCGAGTTAGCAATCCCGTTATTACGAATAGTGGCAGAAAGCCAATTGCCAGAAGCAGAATGGGCTAGGGCAAGGTTTGAGGAATTGATGTTGATGGATGAAACGCGATTAAGGGCGTTGCATAATGTTCAAGTGTACCAGAATAGGATCACTCGCGCCTTTAATAAGAAGGTGAAAAGTCATTCACTTCAAGAAGGTGATCTAGTGCTTAAGGAAATGAGGGCACCAATGCAAGACCCAAGGGGAAAGTTTGCACCTAATTGGAAGGGTCCTTATACGGTTAAGGAAATTTTACCAGGAGGAGCAGCTCGGCTTGCCACCATGGATGGAGAAGATGTGATTCAACCAACAAATTTGGATCAGCTTAAGAGATATTATGCTTAATGTGGCCAAGCAACTGGAAAGCCAATTTTTAGACACTTGGTTAATGTTCAATTTATGCTCATAAAAAAAAGAAGAAAGATAAAGTTTACAAGGACGCAATGATTGTAAATAATACTTCTTCATTTATTATTAATCAAAATGCAAGTACACTGCTTGTAAATAAGAAAATTCAAAAGGCGTAATTAAATAAAAGTTTATTCTAGCAAAGCAGTTCATTTCCTTCGCTTCCATCAATCTTCTAGTCTTGTTTCACCTTCTCTATGTCGCCAGTGGTCCCGTGGTCAATCTCCATGTCTTTAGACTCATTTAGGTCTGCCTCTTTGTTTTTAGGCTTATAGGCTCGCTTATGTGACTTCTGCATCTCCACCCTCGGACCAAGCCGGTCCTTTGCCGTCACCGTTGCACCGAGACGATCCTTTATCGTGGAGCGAGGACCAAGTCTCTCCTTCATGGATGTTCAACTTCTTAGCGCCTCTTCAGCACGGCGAGACTCAATAGCCGCAATTAACCATCCGTGATATTCAGCGTCAGCAATCTCGGATATATGTGCCTTTGATGGAGCCTTGAGGGTTGGTCTTCTTGCTCAATACTTCAACCAAGACTCTATCACCGAGCCTCGAAGCTTCAATTGCTCAGGGGCTTCACACAGCCGCTCGGGGATTGTCTGTTTGCGGCCCATCTGTCGCAAGACCCGCTCCGAAAAATAGATTGTCATGTGTGTCAAGCCGGCAATACATACATAAGCGTTGCGATAGTCACTGGTCACGTATTCGGGAACGTGCCACCACTAGATCCACCATGCGATGTCACGAGGCTCTTTCAGAAAGGCAATCCATTTAGTCACCGGTCGGAGCTCGGTATATTTGCGCCTCCTTTGACAATAATTTGCAAGCGCCGAAGGGTTACGAGGGTCCTCGATAAGGCCCAAATGCTCCATCAGCCAGATCTGCCCAAGAAAGTTAGCACGAGTTACAATTGCATGCCAATTATTCCCAAACTAGCAAAAAAAAAGAAAAAAAAACCTTAGAACCCGCCTAGGGTATACAGGCAGTAGGTTTTTATTTCTTTCTTTTCTTTTTTTGACAAAAATAAGGGAAGAAGTGTACCTAAAGAAGTAGGGGGCTCCCACGAAGCTCGAATTCTGGATCTGGATTATCCAAGCCCTTCATGGTTTCCGCTAGCATCAACGGCACCGGATTAAAGCCTCGAGCCATGTCTTCCACGATCTGAATTAAGCCCGCCGGCCCGGTTCTTTGTCCACCATGATAGAAGCAAAATTATCCAAGAAGGCATAATACTAGCGCTCGTACTCGTATCACGGGACCATCTTCCAGCGTGTCAGGCGATTGAAAGAATTCAACAATGGTTTGGAAATGTACCTTATCGCCGAATAATGCGCTTCCTATGACCCGGTTTGGAATGCATAGCAGTTCCTTCTATTGTTTGGTGTTGTCGGCAACAATTGGAGTTGATGTGGGCACAACTCTTTCAAGGAAAAGCGGAAAACTTGCATTTTCGGATCCCAAAAGGTACACGCCGCTCGAATAAAGTCATGGTTGACTCTCGCTTGTCAAAGACTTAGCAATTTCGTCAGACTATATCTCCCGAGCTCTTTCTTCTCGTCTCTGGATAAAGTGCTCATCGAAGTAGCGAGCTTCTTCTCGAAGGCCATAATAAGAGGATTTTTTTGTTGATTTTAGGAGGCCTTTTTAGATGGAAAATGCAATGGAAGATGATGGGTGATCTCCATGGCAAAGGAGGGGGTATTTATACACTTTCATCCATGATAAATAATGGAGCAAATTGGCCATCAAGCAGTCACATAGCCGTTGCCATCATATCCCATGATTCAAGCCTTTCTTCAACGGCTAGCAAAAAAATAAAAAGAAAAAAAATGATTATGACCCGCCTAGGTTATAATCTCGGCAAACCAGCACGCGCGCGCGCGCGTCCTCCCAAGCCCCAGCCTCCAGCGCTCAAAACCCGCCTAGGGTTCGGGCGATCCATGCCCAATTTTCAGCTCCCGCGGCCCATCTACGTGCAGATCTCTTTTGGGCCTCTCTGTTTGGGTTTAAACTGGCCCATTCGTGTATTTTTTATGTTCCGGTTTCTGTTATCGACCCAATGATGTCCGATTCTGAAATTTTTTGCTTGAGTTATCTCCGGCACTTAAGTTTTTGTTTGTTTTATTTTCTTTTCTTTTTGGAGAAGCGGGATTAATTGGAATTAATCCCATCATGTAGAAAATAATTAGAAATTGCATTAAATAAAAGCGTCATGTTGTGCATACACCAAGTTTGAGTCTTGCATAAAATAAAAATATATTACAAAGAGTCTTGCATAAAAAAATAATAAAAAAAAGGGAAGGGGTCTTGCATTGCATAAACGTGATCACTACAGGGAACAAGAATCGCCGCTGTCCTCCGCCAAGTTGCCCCCTGTATTTGAAGCTCCTACATTGGAAGTACCGGCCGTGCCAAAATAGGTGTCCCAGGAGTAATAATCAGACCCAGGAGCAGTCTGCACAGGAGGTGATGGCCCAGTCTAGGGCATTTCCGAAGGATGCACACTCGATGGTGAAGACACAGAGTGCTCCTGCGAAGCAGCCAGCCAGGAATGATCAGGAACCCACTATTCAGCAGATGGGGTAGGCCATACCGCACCAGTCCATAACCAGAGACGGGCCAACCGGAAGAAGTAGATTCACCCAGCCAAGAGTGCTCAGGCACAGACCACTCTTGGGAACCCATTGGCCATGACGAACCCATCTCGGGAGTGGGGATAGGCCATCCTGCAGAACCAGAACCAAAAGATGAAGCATCATAAGGTGTAGGACGAGAAGTAGCGTCATCCGCTAGGGCCTGACCGCCAGGATACCCTACGGATGCACCTGAATCGCGGTCCCTCACTACCATTTCACGACCACGACGAGCAGAGCGTACTGAAGCCGGGGTATGACGAGAAGGAGGAGGCCGGTGGGTGGCACTCGATTCAGAAGCATCCTCCACCCAGTAAGAATGAGGCTGAGCATCACCACCATATCCAGTGCTCTGATATGACCCTCCATGACGCAGTGGTTCCTCCAAGGACATTTGAGCCATGTCCTCTTCCATGCTCGGAGGGCGACGACCTCTACTATCGGACCTGCTACGGTGGAATCCAGTAGAGTGTTGACCCTCGATCAGAACGCCTTTGCCCCGACCCTCTGGTATAGCTACTAGAGGAGGACGAGAAGACCCCCCAACTTCCTCCCGAGATCAACCTCGAGTGGAATATTCCCCAACTGAAGAGCGACGTGGGGGCTCTGTGCGAGGAGCGCTTGCAGTGGAACGTCGAGGCGGTTCTCTGGGAACGGATTCAGTGTCGGCCTCCATATCGGCCCGTCTAGCAGCACCACCTTGATATCTTCCCGAACCAGTGAAGCCCCGATCAATGAACTTCCTCATGGTGCTCCACTCCTTAGTCAATTGTCGGAGAAAAGCCCACCTCGGCTGGAAAATAACAAAACAAAGGGATCATTCACAGGCGGTATACAGGGTAAAAAAAAGAGGAGATATAAAGCAAAGACTTACCAGTTTGTGGTCGAATTCTTGGAGTGCAGAGCACTCACTACGGTTCTCCACCTCCAGGAAGCCACCAATCTTTCGTCTCTCTTGAGGAGCCTCCACTTCGGCAGCTTTAATGTAAGGTCTCAGCTGTAGATTTTCCAATTAGCAATGGCTAAAACATGACAAGGATGAAGAAGGAAGATACATACCACTCTAGAAGCCAAACGGCTAAGATGACGCTGGAACTCTTCATCGAATTGATCCTAGGGAACGTTGTGCACAAAATCGTAAAATGCTTGACCTCGAACTAGATCCCTCAAAATGGCCAGGTCAATCCGCCATGGCTCAAACCTATGTACTGGAGGATCTAGGGGAATGAGACCAGGTTAACCTCCCAAAATTTGCCTCGAGGCCCTCTCCCCTAAGTACCACACATAGCCATAAGGCCCTTCAATTAAGAGGCAAAGACGGGTGTCATGTTCCACTCGATCCAGAGGTTGTGGTAACCCTCTGATGTCGAAGTCGGCCCAAGGACGCCAATTTATTTGATCCTGCAAGAGGAGGAATGAATTTAAATATGGCATGCAAAGGAAAATAGAAAAGGTGTCAGGAATAAGGAGATGTCGGCCGCAAGTTATCCAAGATGCTGCGAATAAGGTCGAGACACCCCGACTTGTACTTTTTATCATGTATGCCCTCGATGGTCCAGCGTTCAGCAGCTGGCACCGTCTTGTCCTTCTTCGAATGAATTCCCAGGGCCAAGATATACTCATATGCCCACGACTGCATGCACAACATGTCAAACTAGGAACGAAAGATGAATGAGTACATTAAAAGAGAAGGATCGAGCCCATACCTCGAGCACCTTCCACAAGGAAGGACCGTACTGGAAGCGAGCCTGGGCTGCATGGACGTAAACTGGATCCGCATCCAATGAAAGACGGACGCCACGACGGAGCCAATGGATGAAGTTGGCATAGGCCGCCTTGCCCCTGTTCAGGTTCCGGATATTAACAAAGTTGAGGAGGTTCCGAAACCAGGTCAGAGAAATATTATCCCCATGGTTGGCAAATAGTGTGGCAGAGATGATATATGCCATAAAAATGAAGCGGCGTTGCTCTAGAGGTAGGTTTTGAAAATTCGCATCACGAACGGTCATTTCAAAGTGTTTGTAAGCAAGGTTAGGGAGACCTTGACGACGCCCCAAACGCGCAGACATTGGACCCAGCAAATCCAGAACTACGAGAGGAACATCTGCGTCGAAAACCACGTCCTGCTCCCCCCAAGGAAGACTGGTGATCATGACAAAATCTTTAGGTGTGACTGTCATCTCACCCACCGGGAAGTGGAATGTGTTAGTGGAATTCCACAACCTCTCTGCCATCGCTCGACCAATAATGCGGAACGTCCTTTTCTTCCAAGCCTCTAAGCATTTCCAGAAAGCCATGAAGCCCGCCGCGGTCAAAGTCTCTTGAACAAAATTCCCCGGGATTGATTTCGCTGCATTAAGTGGCTCTTTTAAGGCGTCGTGAGTTTTCAGGTTATCCTCCTAAGGGTAGAATTTCAAAGCGTCATTTTAAAATGGGGGCTCTAACCATAATTTCATGGACCCAAGTTGGACCCAGCACAAACATTGGGCTCACAGCCACGGCCCTTGGAATAAACAAGCAAGTCCAAATGTCACGGCCCGAACCGGAGCAGCAGCAAAATTGGGAAAATTTGAAGTCCCAAACCCGCCTAGGGTTTGATTCTAACAGGTTCAAATTTTGCTGGCCCACGAAGTGGCCCAGCAGAAAAAAAAGAAAAGAAAAGGAGAAAAATGCACAAACCCCGCCTAGGTTTTGTGCAGCCTAGAAGACACGGCCCAGAGGGTGCGGTCCAGGCGCGAACACGGCCCAATGAAAAAAGCCAAAACCCGCCTAGATTTTGGAGCGCCAGCAGCCCAAATTTTCAACCCACAGTCGGAGCCCACACTCAGGCTTTGCGGCCCGCAGGTGAAAATCGAATCTCCTTCAGTTTATTTCAATACTAATACTCGATATTTTCTCATGAATTTCAAGTCGCCAACAAAGGGACCACCATCACTTAGCTACCGCACAAGAGGTCGCTGCCATCATCATTATTCCGGACCACCGGCAGAGTTTCGATGCAGTCCCGAGCCACCGGCATCGCGCCCGGTGAAGTATCAACCTCCAAGCCGTCGGCATCGCGCCCAATGAAGTCTCGACCCCCAAGGCCATCAGCAACGCGCCTGATGAAGTCCTTCGGCATAAAAAATGCCAACCAATATGAATCAACACCGGGAACGACTGGAATCGACACCGGGAAAGACTAGAACCGACACCGGGAAAGACTGGAATCGACACCGGGAAAGACTAGAACCGACACCGGAAAGGGCTGGAACCGACACCGCGAAAGACTGGAACCAATATGAATCGACACCGGGAAAGACTGGAACCAACACCGAAAAGACTGGAACCGACACCGAGAAAGAATGGAATCAACACGGGGAAAGACTGAAACCGACACTGGGAAAGACTGGAACCAATATGAACCGACACCGGGAAAGATTGGAATGGACACCGGGAAAGACCGGAACTGACACCGGGAAAGACTAGAAAACTCCATCGACAATCGGCATCGTGTCCGATACGAGTAGAGCATCGTTCTTGCTCGAGATCATCTCAAAGGAGGCGCATGGCGCCCGCAATCGCGATGTAGGACTCAGCTTCCAAGCATCAAATCAGGCTTTGCAAACCAAAGTCATATCCTCAGACTACTTTGACCTTCGTCCTATTCGGACTCGATCAAAGTGGGGGCTCTCTGTAGACACCAGAATTTATACCGGTATAAAACCGACTCACCAAAAATATACAAGACGGACGGGCCAAAGTGGAACGGGTCAACGGGCCCAAAAGATCGATAAATCGAGCCCAAAGAAAATAAATTAAGCCCGAAATAATTGTTAAAACCCAAAGGGGTTTTATTTTTATTCACCAGCCTACACAGTAAGCAGGTCAGTCGCGTGCCCCGACCCAGAGCAAATAAAACCCGCCTAGGGTTTGATCCGGCCCAGAAAATAATCAAACCCCGCCTAGGGTTTGAGCAAACTTGCACGCAACGTCGTTTTGTGCCATGTCAGCGATTCGTGTGATGAAATTATCAAAGCCCGCCTAGGCTTTGATGAATCTGGAGCAAAAAACTCGCTGCATGCATGCAATCCCCTGATTTTTGCCCACGTGATTTGACTTTGCCCTTGCCTGCCTATAACCCGCCTAGGCTTTGGTGTGAAATGGCATGATTTTTGGGGTATGTCCCCCACCATTTCCTTGCAAATCACTCACTCCCTCACCTATAATACCCCCTTCATTCCACCTTCATTTCATCAACTCTCACCACCAAGAATCATCATCTACTCTACTCTCATTTTCACCATACTTCCACTCTCCAAAGTTCTCTTCATAATTCTATTACCACCATAATCACATTCTTCACTACCATATAACTATCCACACCACTTTTTCAAACCATTCACATCATCTCATCCGGGATTCAAGTCAAGGGGCAATTCAAGGGGTCAAATCCGTCATCGCTACATCTTAAGCAAGGTTCGATTCTTTTGTTTAAATTTTGTATTTCATCATGTAATCCTTTATTTAATTCCGTGTTTAAACATATTTTGTAAAATAAAACCGCATTATTTTTATATTACATGATTTGAATAATAATTCCGCGAAATTAATCAAACTTCTCCCCGCTCTTTTTCTTTTCAATGTTAATTTTAGTAGAGTCTGTTTTATAACAGGCGGATTCGAGAGTTCTTATAACTCTCGAATTCGTAATCTTACCCCCCCAATCTAGAAATCGGGTTCGTAGACTAGAGTCTTTCTTTTATTTTATGGTTCGTCGATTTCCTTAAATCGGCTGGCGACTCTTTAAACATTTTTATAAATTCGTTTAATTATTTAAAGTATTCGATTTCTTACACAAAATTAATTTAAGAAAATGATTTAATTTTTGTTCAATGATAAAAAGGGGTTTGGTCCGAGGAGAAGATGGTGAGAAATCAGTAAAACCTAGGAGGGTTTTAATAATTTCCACCAATTATCTCCCTGGGCCTGGAAGTAAGAGGTCCGGCCCAAGACTCATCAAAGCCTAGGCGGGTTTTGACAAGTTCTGGCGGCCCGCTCACTTCTTGGGCCCTGATTTATCAATTGGGCCGAAATTAAATTGTTATTGGATTATTTTGTGTAATTTACGGGTAATTTAAATAATACAAAACGAGTTTGTAAATAAATAAAGTTTCATCAGCCCGAAAATAAATTTTGAAAAATAAAAATATCCTTATTTAAGGGTTAAGAAACCTTAGTCGGCTCCCGATCACAAATGTAGCGCATCCGAGGAAACATTTTCCCCGAACGAGAATTTTTCCGGGCCCTACATGTCCCTACTGTTTGAATTTAATGTTTTGTTTTCCAAATTATTTATTCAATGTATAATTGATAAGCCCCTGATAAATGCTAATTTAGGTTGAATTTTTTGTTATACTGTAGTGAATAAGTTGAGTATTAACTCTGATTTCATTTCTGAGGTGAGTTTCTTTTTTACTGAGGGTATGGAATGGACTCCTGCAAAGGAACCTCCATAAGGTTATATGCTTATTTCCTTTATTAAGTATATTGTATGTTATACCAGATGAATTGACTTTCAATTACTCTTGAATTTTGTATTTTAGGTTTGCTGGTGGGTCCAATTGCTGGTTTGCTATTGATCATAGTGAATGTTGCAATTACTCTAGTTCTTTTCCCTCTACATGTTGTTTGGAAATTTTACACCATTGTAAAGTAATTTCCCGCATCTATTGTCCCAATTATTTTGGTTATGGCTTTATTCTCCACAAAGTGAGGCTCCTTTTGAGCAGAGCTGTCTATGCTCTGTTCTTTGAGGTCAATGAGCTGGCACTTGAGATTTGCACAAGGTCCATATCTAAAGCAAAATCAGGTACAAATAGTTGTTGTTTTCCCTATGAATGTGAGGCTCCTTTTTGGTAATTACGACGTATCTATGTCAACTATCCAAGTACTATATTTGTCTCCTAAATTTTCTTTTTCTATATAATCTGCATATATGGTTGCTGAAAGTACTATTGTAGTAGGGGTTCCTTCGCCTTTTCCATCTGGGGACTACAAATGGAGGTCCAACAACAAGTTTTGGAGACCGACAATTGTTAGGTTTTAGGTTATCTATTTCCTAAACAGATACAGATTAATTGGCGGAATATTCATAACAATTATAAAACAATTAATCACAACAATTGCAGAGGCTTTAGTATTTATACCTGATCGTTAATCCGGCTGATGAAAAGGTTGACCTTCGAGATTCCATCACTGAAATCCTCTACTGAAAGTCCACGCAGCACTCCAGGAACCCGATTGCTAGATCGACCCGATCGAGTTGAATCTCAATCTAAGATGTATCTATTTGGTATATAAGAATGTTCCCGGAAACAGAGAATGTTTCCGGAAACAAGAAGTGCAAACTAAAAGAGAGAGGAACTCAGGGAATCACCTTGGTATCTCTCTAAGAGTCTCGGGCAGTTGGTGTGGAATAGTCTCTCACAGAGACCCCTTTGTATAGTGTTTAGAAAGCCTAAGGAGAGGGTTCAAAACCCTAAAGGGCCGACTTAACGCAACGACGCGCTTCTCAGGCCCAACACGGTCCATGTTGAATCAACACGGTCCGTGTTGGACTCCAGAAGGTCCATTAACTTAGCCCATGGACACCACGGACCATGGTGTCCCAACATGGACCGCGCTGGGTCAACACGGTCCGTGTTGAACCCAGTTCGGTCCGTGATGGACTGATTTCTCATAGAAATCAGTTCCCGACATTTCTAAACATAA
Organism: Portulaca oleracea; assembly: GCA_029582165.1. Lineage (NCBI taxonomy): Eukaryota > Viridiplantae > Streptophyta > Magnoliopsida > Caryophyllales > Portulacaceae > Portulaca > Portulaca oleracea. The sequence continues at coordinate 32,865,432 of CM055868.1, read as the reverse complement.
TACAATATTATTTAGGTTACATACATTATTCCAGGGCACTGTCTTGTGTGACCCAGTAGGACCAAATAATATAGTTGTAATTAAACATATTCAATTACTAATTATAGAGGTCTCCAGCAAGACATATAATTACTATATCACTTTGGTTTAATCTCCGTGTATATCGAACATTGTCGGGACATTCCCAACAATCTCCCACTTGTCCCACAAGTGTTTGATTACTTTAATTCCTATCTCAAGTTCGGATAAGGTAAGCTGAAGTCATCCTTATGTAAGAGCCTAACGTTCCTCGATATCCGAGTTTAGACTTTGAAAAAACAGATGATCAACTATTGATTCAACTGAGCTCGACCAAGCATTTTCAGTCCAATCTCACCGAGTGGCCAACGAAACAACTGTCCCTAATAGGGAGGACAATATCATCTTGTTCAGACACACATTCTACATGATCCAACTGTAAGTCAGACACCGCCTTTATAGCCTACTGTTACGAAAGGCGTTTGACGCGCTCCAAAGTTACAACAGATCATGTAGTCTGTGAACTCAACTCAGGATTTAGGAATTTTGAGTAGTGAGAGCTCTTATGACCAAGGTTGTTAAAATCGGGATCCTAACTCGAAACTATGGGGAAATTAGGATCGAAAATTAGCCCATGTAGGATCATGGATCATGTGTAAATAGTAGAATCGTATCATGAATTTTTGACCATAAAATCGTAGGATCAAAAATCAGGATCGAGATTTTAATAACTATGTATATACCATTTCTAACTTAATGAGCTCCCATTGTGGGTCATTCGGTAGTTGTTCTCAACAATACCCATGTGATTGATTTATGATGTCATCACATCACTGTGATCACAAAACTTGATCATTGCCTCAATCCTACATGCAAATTGTGTTGATATTATCGCTGTTCCTACGTGATAATACAATCAGGAACCAGGTCGACTGTCGACCAAGACTAGCATTATCAAGTTCACTAATGGGGTTTCAAAAATCGGACCTCATCCAATTTCCCCTTTTGAATGCGCTAACCTTTTCGCACATTTACATAATTCTAAACCACAATTGATGTAAATTTTTGAATCTTATTCTTTATGATGAATCAACAAGGTCATAATTCATGAAAAATTCATGTAAATTTGACTTGTTAATAATCCGGAATGTGTTTAATACATATTGTCCATGCATGACTATCATGCTATAACTACAACAGGGGTTTAGTACATAATACTTGTAATGAACCTTGCACATATACCATCTCACTAATGACCTTTCATACAGGAAGATATTTACGGAACTCATGTTTGGATTCATAGTGAGCTTCAGTTCCTTTGCTTGAGTGATGGCTCCTATCAACAAGGCTTCATTTCTCTCGCAAGGCTAGAAACATCACCCAGTTCTAAAACGAACTTCACAATCCTAACAGTTTCTGCCACAGCTTCTAAAGTCGTGCCATGTTTATCTTATTTGTAGAAATGAACACATGTCATGTTAGAAACTTCTTCCAGCTCACTTCAATACCACTCAAACAGATCGTATAATATTTTCTAACATTTCAGATAATCATATTTCTCTATCATAAGTGTAGCATCAATGCAACTCTTCACACTTAGCTTTTATCAACCACTTTAGACTTAGGACACATCCTTAGTTTTGCTTATATATATATATACAATGTATATGTTATGTTGGGCTTTGAACATCTCATGGCATACAATAATCTCACGCTTGAATCATGAGTTATTGTAGGACCCGGAAAATTCCCGTTCTGGGAAATCGTTCTCGGATGCGCTACTTAATGATGGGGAGCCGACTAAGGTTGCTTAATCCTTAAATAAGGATATTTTTATTTTTTGAAATTCATTTTCGGGGTGATGAAACTTTATTTATTTATAAATCCGTTTTTTATTTATTTAAACACTCGAAATTACACCGAAATACTTTAAGAAATAATTCAATATTGACCAAATACTCGACCCAGGCCCGACAAAAGGAAAACGGGCCGCCATAGAGGGTTAAAACCCACGCGGGTTTTAATACTCCATGGGCCGGACCGTGCGCTTTTGTGGGCCAGAGAAGATGGGTTAAAATTGATAAAACCCGCGGGGGTTTTTATCAACTTCTGGCCCATTTTCTCTTGGTTTTAACCTTGGATTAGAGTGTAGAAAATATTAAACCATTTTTCAATATTTTGGTGTAAATTCGTATGTTTAAAATAATTAAACGGGTTATAAAAGAATTAAGAGTCGCCAGTCGATTTAAGGAAACCGACAAACCTTAAAAATAATAAAAAATAACTCCGGTCTACGAAACCCGATTCTATGTTCGGGGGTAAGGTTATGAATTCGAGAATTATAAGAACTCTCGAATTCGCTTGTTAGAAAACAGACTCTACTAAAATTGACATTAAAATGAAAAAGAATGGGGAGAAGTTTAATTAATTTCACGAAATTATATTCATCATCATGCAATATAAAACTAGGTTTTTTGATTTACAAAATATGCACACATAATGTAAAAATAAAGTACAAATTATATGATTAAGTAACAATAACGAAGAGAAACATAAAAGCGAACCTCTTTGATTTAGGAGCACGAATGCGCCGATTGAAACACATTGATTTCCTTTGGCTTGGTGGAATGGAAAGATGAGTATGAGAATGGTAGTAGGATAGTATATGAGTGGTGGTTTTGATAGAGTAGGGGAAGGTAATATGAGAATAGTGAGAGTTTTAAGAGAGCATGAAAATGATGAGAGTTTGGGTAGAATGATGGTCTTAGTTGATGAAAATGAATGGAATGGAGGGGGGTATTTGTAGGTGAAGGGGGTGAGGTTTAAGAGGGAAATGAAGGGGACACATCCCTTGGATCACGCCCTCCATCTCCATGCAATCACAAAGTCAAGGTTAACTCAAATGAACATGGGCTAATATCATGGGGATGATCAAGATTTTGGCGCCGGATTCAAACAGAAAACCCACGGGGGTTTTATAATATCCAGGCACACGGATCTCTGACATGGACGGCAAAATGACGCGCTTAGGCAGTAGAAAACCCGCGCGGGTTTTGAAGCTGGCCGGGCGCTTGGCTGGTTTTGTATCTGGGCCGCCTCCCTTGATTAAAACTTGTGCGGGTTTTGTTCTTGGTACTGGGCCGCTTTTTATTGTTTTGCTTGCTTCGCTTACTGAACCAATAATTCACCTTGGTATCGGCCCAAATGTTTCATTAAACTTTTGATAAGTCAGGATTATATCGGTGCAAATCCCGTTGTCTACAGAGAGCCCCCACTTTGATCGAGTCCGAATAGGACGAAGGTCAAAGTAGACTGAGATGCTGTCTGCTCGATGTTTGTCTTGATGCTGGTGGTGCTCTTTTATATGGCGACCAAATGATGAAGTTGATGATGATGTCGTCGGTAACCTTTACGTGGAAACCGTTGGACGACTGATGTTGAGGATGTGGTTGGAGACCTTTAAGTGACATCCGTTTGAACGACTGCTGCTGATGAAGAGGTCGTCGGTAACCTTTAGGTGGCAACTGTTGGAAGACTGTCGCTGATGATGGTGTCGTCGGAGGCCTTTAGGTGGCAACCATTGGACGACTGGAGATGTCGATGATGTCGTCGGAAACCTTTAGGTGGCAACCGTTGGACGACTGATGCTGATGATGGTGCTCTTTTATGTGGCAACCGGATGATGTCTGGTCCCTTTCTGGGCAACCTGTGAGCTGACGACTTTTTATGCGGCAGCTTGATGATGGTGGTCCCTTTCAGTGGCGACAATTGGTGTCAGTCATGACTCCCTGCATAGAAACCAAAGCAGAATGTCAGATCATTTTGAACAATGGCTGGAGATATAGAGAATTACCTGTTTGGCAGATTAATGAAGATGCCCAACGGATTTTCCCGAGGTTGATTGGATTTTCCCGAAGCAGTTGGTGGTGGCCAACGGATTTTCTCGAGGCAGATCGGGTTTTCCCGATGTTGATGGTGACGCCCAACAGATTTTCCCGAGGTAGATTGGATTTTTTCGAGGCGGATTGGATTTTCTCGATGTTGTTGGTGGTGCCCAACGGATTTTCCCGATGTTGAAGATGCCCAACGACTTTTCCTGAGGCGGATCAGATTTTCCAAATGTTAATGACTCTTATTGTTGCGATTCCGCCGAGCTCTGCTGGCGGCGCATGATAATGGCAATTTGATGCTGAGGAACTTCACCGAAACTTTGTCGATGACCCTTATTTTCCTTAAATTTTGCTTCAGGCGCATAGGTGCCAAAATTTCACTGTGGGGAATGAATTCTTGAATTTGCCCGGTCGTTGATCTGTATTTGTCAAGTGAAGATTTTGTCCTTCGTGTCGGACATGTGTCATTCGTGCTTGGCTGATGATGCGTGACTTGACTGAATGCTAACTTATTCATCAAGAGTTCGATTAGAGATTGCTCTAATCTTGCTCTCAATAACTGGAAACCATGTCGTCCCGTCTGATTGAGATAGTATATGCGCTTAAACAGCCCCCAGTGTTGCGTTCTGGAGCGACGATGTGGCACTTCCTTGCTTTTTCTCTCTTTTTTTTTTTTTAGACATGAGAGTATGCATGCAACTAGTGTATTAAACTCTAGACTCTTATGGATAAGGCACTTTTGCATGATTGTTGACTTTATGCATGATCTCTTAATGCAATGTAATGACTAGGAGAAAATGTACATGAATGGTATTTTACAATGCATGCGACTCAATATGCAGACAACCCCCAATACCAAGACTAGAACAATGATTCCTTAAGTGTTAGAGCAACTCGACGTATAATTTCAGAACAGGGCAGGATAGGTGAGGCTTATGACGAGGACTGATGATGAAGGCATTATCTTGGATGACTTGTCTTGTTCTCTTGCTTCCTTGGTTCATTGTGAAGAGCGTCTTTGTAGGTTATGTGATGGCTATGGGAGCCCTCGGTTCAAATGAACTATCTCCTTGAGTCAGATGTAGTTTATAACTTGATGTGCCTGATTTCTTGTCCTTGATGGATGGGCCTCACTCAAATCTGCTGAGAACGGGCCTTGAAGTATCAAATCTCGCACTTGCACTAGTGGCCGAGTAAAAAAGCTTCGGTGGTATGGGAGGATAAAAAGGGTTAGAAAAAGGAAGGTAAGTCCGATGATGGTCAGATGGGATCATGGACGTTCTTGGTTTAAAAAAGAGATGACGGTGGGCTTATGGTCGAATCTGGGTAAATCAGGATTGATAAACAACCATGTTTCGGCTAAGGCTAGACGGTTGGTAAGGGTGTAGTCACCTCATAGGAGAAAAGGTGATAGAATGGTTGAGATAGATTCGGGTCATAGGGAGAGAGGTGGTTGGCTGTGTGAAGGTGATCCATGTCTGAGGAAAAGAAGGTTAGGAAATTATAACGGTGGGGATGTGAAAGAACTTCAAAATCCAGGGTTTACTCTCCTTTTGCCTAACCTACCCTGACGGGTTTTCAGGCTAGCCTCTCTTATTCTCTCACTCTCCTTTTGCCTAACCTGCCCTGATGGGTTTTCAGGCTAGCCTTTCTTATTCTCTCACTCTCATTTTGCCTAACCTGCCTTGACGGGTTTTCAGGCTAGCCTATCTTATTTTTTTTCTCTCACAGACCAACATTTTGAGAACAAAGGATACTCCTTGAATTGTAGTGGTTGGGCCTCAAAGAGGTTCTCCTACGTATCCGATGTGGAATTAGGCCAATCGTAGTTCATAAGCGCAACTTTGATGGATAATGCCTCGAGGAAGGCTTAATGGTTCGAAAAGATAGTTATGAAGGTTTGTAGGTTATGAATGGATGAAAGGTTTGTGAAGGTTATAGAAGGTTGAGGTGTATGGATGATGAGGTGAAGGTTTGGGATGAGATTTTCTGAGGTGTACATGACTCTTATTTTCGCCTTCTCTTTTCTTTGTTCTCTTCTAATCCTCTTTTCTTCTTTTTTTCTCTTTGTTTTCCTCCATTTCCTCCTTTTTTTCTTTTTCTTTCTCAACTTCTTTTTTTTTTGCTATCTATATCTGCTTTTTTTTCACATTTTTTTTCTTTCACTTTTTTTACCTTTTTTTTTTCAAACTCCATCTTCATGGGTTGACTGCTATTCTCCTTTTGATGACACTAGTCACAACACACCTTTTGTCTTTGGGGTAGATATGGATTGGTCATGAAGAGTGTAATAACCCGAAGAAAATCCCTCCCTTAATACACATCAATTAGTTTAATCAGTCAAGGTTAGTAATAAATCATGATTAATTAAAGCGCGTGTTCCAAAATTTTGTTTTCCTAACCAATTGTGTGCTTTGCAGGACTTGAAAAGTGCAACGATCGTCAACAAATTGGTTTAATTTTCTTTTCTTGAGAAATCGCTACCGATAATTTTTACAGAGATTCTAATCGTACATGAATTCTTTTACCGGGACCGATGTACCGGGTTCTTCTTTATTCGAATTAAGTTAAGGTTATCAATATAAGGAAATTTATGGAGGTGTTGGAAATATTTATTTGGGTTTCCGAATAGTATTTTTTACGGTTTAGGAAATTCGGTAATCTGAGAAATTAGGGTGGTAAGTATAGGAGGGAGGAATTAAAATTGATAACTTTTCTCTAAATTGGGCCATGTGGCCGGCCAAAGCAAGGGGAAAAGAAGAGTTGGGCCTTATGGTTATATATATTAGCAAGTTATCATCCTCATTCATTTAAGTGTTGAAACAACCAAACATCCACTCACCTCCCATTCTCTTCCTCTCTCCCACGCCAGAACCAAACCCCCCTGCCTCTGCCTGCTGTCCAGCCGCCGGCCAACCACCCTCCGGCGAATTTTCCGGCCACCATCATCATCATCATCTCATCTTTCTTGTTTCTCCCATTTCAAGTGGTAAATCACTCCATTCTTCTTTCTCTTTCTTTTAAGGATAAGTCAAGATTGTGTTTAAGTTTTTCTCCTTGTGGTTATTAGGCTTTTCTAAAGGTAAACTCAAGTTTTCTAAGGTTCTCAAGAGGAGATTTCTAAGAGCTAAGAAAATCAAGGGGCAATTTGGGTAAGTTGAAATGGATATATGTTTTAATTGTTGCTTTAGTGAAAGAAATTTGAGGTTATGAACATGCATGTGCTTTTTGATAGTTAAATTCACTGTGGAAGGTTCAAAAGTTGATTAAGGTTAAGTGCATGTGAGTAGATTAGACTTAGATTAAGTTTATTGATGGTTTCGAGTAATGCATGTTAAGGAATTTCAAGGGAAAATGAATCTGGTTGCAATCTGGAAATTCCAGGGAATATAAAGTATGAGTTTGACTTAAGTTATGGCATGAGTTTGTAGCTTAAGATGTTAGCTAACACCAGGTTTTTGAATCTCGGGATTTCGATGTGTATAATTTTAGTTATGGCCAAAACTGTAGAGTGTTGCAATTATATACGTGTTCTGAGGTCAGTACCTAGATGCATATTTTTTGTCTGTTTAGAGACCCTTTTGATCCAAATGTTCAACATGAAAGTTTTAGACCATTCTTTAAGCTTTCCAGAATGGTAAAGTTTGTAACTATCGGATGTCGGGAAAAAACGTTATGAGTCTTCGAATATGGGGCAATAATCTGAGTTACCCAGAAAATTAGTTTCATGATATGATGTTCATGGCTAAATTCCAACCCTCTTCCATGTTCAAATAAATTGGTAGAACTGATGAGTAGAGCTCGAGTTACGATTTTTCCATAGACAGCTTGCATAGACAGCTTTCATGCCATGAACCGATGAGTAGAACTAGAGTTACGATTTTTCAAATAATTGAGGTTTAAATGGTTATTATTTACGAGCCGCTTGTGAAGATGTTAGTTTTTACCCTTCTTAGCCATGTTTCTAGCCTTCATGGTCCGCTACAACGTTGGAGTCTATGTTCTAAGCTTCCCGAAAAGTCCTCTTATGACATCATCCGATATTTGAGGAATAAGTTATGATCTTACAAGTACGCCTTAGAAATTGACTTCATTATTGTTATTCTTAGAAAATTCACTAAGTTATTCTCCCATGCTACCACCTAAGTTAAGTACTAATTTATGATTTTCATTTCTTGTAAAGTCCCTCCAAGAGATCGTTGCGCCACTGTTCAAGTCCCTGCTCGTTCTGTACGTGTTCTTAAGTCTTCAGGTACGTATATTGCCTGTAACTTTTAAGTTAAACTTTGGAATTATTTATGTCCTAAATATCATATCTTTTATTTACAATTTATATCATCAATGTTAATTTCATGTTATTGTCAAAAGCAAGTAAGTTTTAAGTGGGTTTATGTACCAAAGTTAATTTACTAAGTAACTCATCTGATTTGAAGTATTTATGTTACTTTATGTATCATGTTCAAGTGTAAGTAAGTCTTACGTGGTTCTATGTACTCACGTATCATTTATTCTCTTAAGCCTATTTCGTTATATTTACTCTAATATCCATGCTTTTAGGCAAACCCTTATGTTTTATGCTCAAGATACTATACGAGTCTTATGAATTTCATTTACCAGGGTTTAATTATCAAGTTATCTTATATTCTAATTTAAGAGCTTATATTAGTAATCTTTTATGTTAGGGACTTTTACAATATTTCCTTTCTTTGGTTAATCAAGGTAGTGCAAGAGTAAATTTCGTTATGAGTACAATTCTTATTCGAGAAGATTTCAAGAATGGGTTTCAGTGATGATTTCAAAGATGGTTAAAGATCTCGTTGTATTAAGAACACGAGGTCAAGGTTCTAAGTTTCTTAATTTTCGTTTTATAAAGGCCCCGCCCATGTTTTATCGTGCTTTAGAGCACACCATGTATAATCGTGCTGTAGAGCACCCCATGCTTAATTGTGCCGTAGGGGACGCTAGAATAATTGTGCCTTGTGCACACCAAGGAAAAATACAAAGATAGTGCCTAAGGTGCACCCCAGGGAAATCTGGCCAGTATAAGACGTTGTCCACCATTCGGATCTCCCGATCGGTCCGAGTATGCGCATACGGAGGCTTAGCCGATGATCGCAAGTAGGAGACCTTCAGGGTAATAACACGATAAACAAGTTTAAAGTTTCTTATGTTACTCAAGTCTTGTGAACCAAAGTAAAGCTTTATGACTTACATGCCAAACTCTTTATAAGTCTTGGTTTATAAGGGTTTAAGGTCAAGTTTATACTATGGCTATGTACGTGTGTTATATGTTAAGTCATGTATGATTTAGGTTTTTTGGAAACTATGTTGTATTACTTTTAATGATATATTATTTCTAAGGTTATGGTTATGTATGTTACTTTTACGGAGGAACTCAAAAGTATTTTCATTTAAGTTGTGACTCAAGTACAGGTTACGTTATACTTTCCATGTACAGGTTAGGTAAGGGTAAGCTATGTAGGTTTTGCTACCTTTTATTGTTTGTTTGTTTTTATATTGTTTTTAATGTTTTGGAACCACGCTAAATTACTAAAACGAGTTATGAAAAGAGTCTTACATTATTAGGGGTTTACGTACTGAGTTTAACTCACTTTTCGAAGTTTTATGTTTTCGTTTTAGGGATCTCGGCAAAGAAGAGTGGAAAAGCCCCGGGAGGACGAAACCCTAGAGCACCTTAAGGAAATTTGAAGATGGTTAGAGGCTCCCCATGAAGGATTTAAAAGAAATTGTGATTTAATGGCTTGTATAATTTCTTTTGGGCTGTTTTATGTTGTTTTGAGGTGGTTTAGCTTAAATTATGCTGATGATGCATGTTTGAAGTTGGTTTATGGTGATGGCGGTTGTTGGATTTAGTCTTAGCCTTGTCCACCTCCGTGGACGGCGGTAATTCTCTCAAGTGTTTATCCGCTGCTAATCATTGGGTTAGGTGAATCATTAGCTTAATCTAGTGGTTAGTAACCTGGGGGTGTTACAGTGTGGTATCAAAGCAAAACAAACTTGGAGAACCACCTTTGGGATATCTTTAGTTGTTGAGGAAAAAGTATATGATAAAGCTAGAGGTAATCAAGCAATATAAAAGATAAGATAAGAGTTTATATGCAGGGGGTCCTTTAGAATTTAAGTACATAAGTTATTTACAGAAATGCGTGAGCCTTGTTCTAAGTTGAACAGTGAATCTCGGGGTATGAAAAAGGTCTAAATATGTGATTAGTGGTATGAAAAGATCTAGGAACTAAAGAGAAGTATGCATGAATATAAGGAAAGTTTAGTATAGGTTGAAATTTTTTTTTTAGTTCAAGATTTGTTACAAGTCTACAAGTTTAACAAGGTTTTGTAAATGATGATGTTATGTATGTTTATGAGAAGTATTGAGATATACATTGATGTGATGATAAAAGTTTGAGTCAAGTATGGCACATGAAGTTGTTTAAGACTTAATATAGTTATGGGTTTCGTCCGGGCAAGTTTAGGACCCAAGTTTATGTCGGTAGAAAGTTTGTTTATTTTGTTAAGTTGTTAAAATGTTATATGATATGATAGATGGTCGGACCCCGAACCCCTATGCTATGTTAATGAAGACGAAAGATAGTATTTTCGCGCACGTCATGAGGTTAATGGAGGTATTCCGGTTGTTGAGAGAGAACAGGAACTCTCGATATCACGATCCGGTGAGGAGAACTCGACGTCTGTTAGCGTTTCTACCACACGCGCATCCCTGGACTTAGTTTCGGCACAAAGTCACAAGTACCGCAATCTTATCTATACTTTCAGGTACGTAGGGCACCCACGAAGAACGATTTCAGACTTTAGGAACATGGTCCGGGGTGACCTTTGAGTTGAAGGTCTATGAATATGCCGAATGTTGAGTGATGCAATCATGGGAAATGAAATCCCCTACTATTTTATAGATCTGTTAGGCCCTAGCCTACTGTCCAGTTTGAGGTTAAGGAGAGTGACGGTACTAAGGACAAGGAAGATGATGATGATGATGACGACCATACCCTTTCTTAGGGAGTTCAAATTCTGTATGAGCAAGAAGATGAGAGGAAGAATGAGAAGCAGCATGTTGTTGCGTATTATGTTGATAACAGTGGGGTAATCATGGAACAATTATCTTTTGGTTTCCATGCGTATTATGGTTTACGTTTTGATAACAAATTTGGCTTTCATAGATTATGGTTGGGAGTTAGCGTTTTATGTCTCAAGATTGTGTGTGTTTAAAACCTGATGTTCTAAGAAGTGAGATAGAGGAAGTACGTTTAAGTTTACCGACTTGTGGGGAAATTATGTATGCACTAAATGTTCAAGTTGACCATGGATACAAGAGGAGGATTAATAAGTTTTGGGAACGTGCACTATCATTAAATTATGCGAGGATAACAGTGGACAAAGGGCATGGTTACGTAAGGATTACTTGATTGTTATTTTCCTTAATGCATAAAGTATAAAGGAGGTGGAATGACTGAGTTTTAAACTAAAATTTTATGGTTATAATGTAGCATGTCGTACATATCAAACAACGACCACCCTTCCAACATGGGAAAGCAACTGCCGATTCCCGAGGGGCTCCCCCAAATCAACCCTGTGTCAGGGTCCTCAGTGAACATGATGCTCCCACCTAACCCCTACCATCCCGAGTTTTAGGCAAGCGATATGGGTAACCATCAGGACCTTCTATTTGGTTAAGGAAGCGGCCACTTTGGGTATTGGGGTCAATGGAACTTTGCTAATAAATGCAAGATTTGTTTATGCTTTATTTGATTTTGAGGCATCACAATCGTTTATTTCTGCGCGTGTTAGTTCTGAGCTAGGCTTACAGAATCATGAAAAGGCAGTAGCGTATAAAATATGGCTACCAAATGGCCAAGCTATAGCATGTAAAAGGGCACTCCTGAATGTGTCGCCCAAAATATTTTAAGAAATCTTCCCAATTGACCGCATTGTCAGAGTTATAGTGAATTTGATGTTATCTTAGGCATGGATTGGTTAGCCAAGCATGGAGCCAAGATAAAATGCGATGAAGGGATTGTTGTTTTGAAAAGTCAGTTAGGAGGTAAAGTTCATTTCCAGTGGTGAATTAGGAAAGCTCATTTGTAAGATTTCCCCTTTGATGAAGGCAAGAAGGCTCATACGCCAAGTACCTGAAGGATATTTATGTTATGTGATGGGAAGTAAGCTAGAGGATCTGGAAGTCGAAGATATTCCCGTAGTAAGGGATTCTTCCAGATGTTTTTCTTGAAGAGCTAACTAGCCTACCCACGAGGAGGGAAATCGATTTTGAAATATAGCTAGTACCAGGTACGCAATCAATATCAAAGGCGCCTTATCGAATGACACCCGTTGAGTTGAAACTGCTCAAGACCCATCTGGATAAGTTGATTCAGTTGGGGTTGAAAAGGCCAAGTATTTCTCCTTGGGGAGCACCAGTTTTGGTTGTTAAGAAGAAGGATGGCCACACAAGGCTGTGTATCAATTACCGGAAACTAAACAAGGTTACTGTCAAGAACAAGTATCCGTTGACCCGCATTGATGATTTATTTGACCAGTTGCAAAGGGCAGGCGTATTTTCCAAGATTGATCAAGTGTCTGAATATCACCAGTTGAGGATACGGCCGGAATATATTCCTAAGATAGTTTTAGGACCCGTTATGGGCACTACGAGTTTATAGTAATGTCTTTTGGCTTACTAATGTACCGACAGTGTTTGTGGTTTTTATGAATCAAGTTTTGGGCCATTTTTGGATAAGTTGTAGTAGTCTCTGTTGACGATATTTTGATTTAGAAATTGAGTTCATTATTTGAGGAATAAGTTATGATCTTACAAGTACGCCTTAGAAATTGAGTTCATTATTGTTATTCTTAGAAAATTCACTAAGTTATTCTCCCATGCTACCACCTAAGTTAAGTCCTAATTTATGATTGTCGTTTCTTTTTAAGTCCCTCCAAGAGATCGTTACACCACTGTTCAAGTCCCTGCTCTTTTCGTACGTGTTCTTAAGTCTTCAGGTACGTATATTGCCTGTAACTTTTAAGTTAAACTTAGGAATTATTTATGTCCTACATATCATATCTTTTATTTATAATTTATATCATCCATGCTAATTTCATGTTCTTGTCAAAAGCAAGTAAGTTTTAAGTGGGTTTATGTACCAAAGTTAATTTACTAAGTAACTCATCTGATTTGAAGTATTTATGTTACTTTATGTATCACGTTCAAGTGTAAGTAAGTCTTATGTGGTTCTATGTACTCACGTATGATTTATTCTCTTAAGCCTATTTCGTTATATTTACTCTAATATCCATGCTTTTAGGCAAACCCTTATGTTTTATGCTCAAGATACTATACGAGTCTTATGAATTTCATTTACCAGGGTTTAATTATCAAGTTATCGTATATTCTAATTTAAGAGCTTATATTAGTAATCTTTTATGTTAGGGACATTTACAATATTTCCTTTCTTTGGTTAATAAAGGTAGTGTAAGAGTAAATTTCGTTATGAGTATAATTCTTATTCGAGATGATTTCAAGAATGGGTTTCAGTGATGATTTCAAAGATGGTTAAAGATCTCGTTGTATTAAGAACCTGAGGTCAAGGTTATAAGTTATGTAAGTTTTGCTACCTTTTATTGTTTGTTTGTTTTTATATTGTTTTTAATGTTTTGGATCCGCGCTAAATTACTAAAACGAGTTATGAAAAGAGTCTTACGTTATTAGGGGTTTACGTACTGAGTTTAACTCACTTTTCGAACTTTTATGTTTTCATTTTAGGGATCTCGTCAAAGGAGAGTGGAAAAACCCCGGGAGGACGAAACCCTAGAGCACCTTAAGGAAATTTGAAGATGGTTAGAGGCTCCCCATGAAGGATTTAAAAGAAATTGTGCTTTAATGGCTTGTATAATTTCTTTTGGGCTATTTTATGTTGTTTTGAGGTGGTTTAGCTTAAATTATGCTGATGATGCATGTTTGAAGTTGGTTTATGGTTGATGGTTGTTGTTGGGTTTAGTCTTAGCCTTGTCCACCTCCGTGGACGGTCGTAATTCTCTCAGGTGTTTATCCGCTGCTAACCATTGGGTTCGGTGAATCATTAGCTTAATCTAGTGTTTAGTAACCCGGGGGTGTTACAGTGTGGTATCGGAGCAAAACAAACTTGGAGAACCACCTTTGGGATATCTTTAGGTGTTGTGGAAAAAGTATATGATAAAGCTAGAGGCAATCAAGCAATATAAAGGATAAGATAAGAGTTTATATGCAGGGGGTCCTTTAGAATTTAAGTACATAAGGTATTTATAGAAATGCGTGAGCCTTGTTCTAAGTTGAACAATGAATCTCGGGGTATGAAGAAGGTCTAAATATGTGATTAGTGGTATGAAAAGATCTAGGAACTAAAGAGGAGTATGCATGAATATAAGGAAAGTTTAGTATAGGTTGAAATTTTTTTTTTAGTTCAAGATTTGTTACAAGTCTACAAGTTTAACAAGGTTTTGTAAATGATGATGTTATGTATGTTTATGAGAAGTATTGAGATATACATTGATGTGATGATAAAAGTTTGAGTCAAGTATGGCACATGAAGTTGTTTAAGACTTAATATAGTTACGGGTTTTGTCCGGGCAAGTTTAGGACCCAAGTTTATGTCGGTAGAAAGTTTGTTTATTTTGTTAAGTTGTTAAAATGTTATATGATATGATAGATGGTCGGACCCCGAACCCCTATGCTATGTTAATGAAGACGAAAGATAGTGTTTTCGCGCACGTCATGAGGTTCATGGAGGTATTCCGCTTGCTGAGAGAGAACACGAACTCTCGATATCACGATCCGGTGAGGAGAACTCGACGTCTGTTAGCGTTTCTAGTACAGGCACATCCCTGGACTTAGTTTCGGCACACAGTCACAAGTACCACAATCTTATCTATACTTTCGAGTAGGGCGCCCACGAAGAACGATTTCAGACTTTAGGAACATGGTCCGGGGTGACCTTTGAGTTGAAGGTCTATGAATATGCCGAATGCTGAGTGATGCAATCATGGGAAATGAAATCCCCTACTATTTCATAGATCTGTTAGGCCGTAGCCTACTGTCCAGTTTGAGGTTAAGGAGAGTGACGGTACTAAGGACAAGGAAGATGATGATGATGATGACGACCATACCCTTTCTTAGGGACTTCAAATTCTATATGAGCAAGAAGAAGGGAGGAAGAATGAGAATTAGCATGTTGTGTATTATGTTGATAACAGTGGGGTAATCATGGAATAGTTATCTTTTGATTTCCATGCGTATTGTGGTTTACGTTTTGATAACAAATTTGGCTTTCATAGATTATGGTTGAGAGTTAGCGTTTAATGTCTCAAGATTGTGTGTGTTTAAAACCTGATGTTTTAAGAAGTGAGGAAGAGGAAGTACGTTTAAGTTTACCGACTGGAGGGGAAATTATGTATGCACTAAATGTTCAAGTTGACCATGGATACAAGAGGAGGATTAATATGTTTTGGGAACGTGCACTGTGATTAAATTATGCGAGGATAACAGTGGACAAGGGGCATGGTTACGTAAGGATTCCTTGATTGCTATTTTCCTTAATGCATAAAGTATAAAGGAGGTGGAAAGACTGAGTTTTAAACTAAAATTTTATGGTTATAATGTAGCATGTCGTACATATCAAACAACGACCACCCTTCCAACATGGGAAAGCAACTGCCGATTCCCGTGGGGCTCCCCCAAATCAACCCTGTGTCAGGGTCCTCAGCGAACATGATGCTCCCACCTAACCCCTACCATCCCGAGTTTTAGGCAAGCAATATGGGTAACATCGGGACCTTCTATTTGGTTAAGGAAGCGGCCACCTTGGGTATTGGGGTCACTGGAACTTTGTTACTAAATGCAAGATTTGTTTATGCTTTTTTTTGATTTTGGGGCATCACATTCGTTTATTTCTACTCGTGTTAGTTTTGAGCTAGGCTTACAGAATCATGAAAAGGCAGTAGCCTATAAAATATGGCTACCAAATGTTTAAGCTATAGCATGTAAAAGGGCACTCCTGAATGTGCCGCCCAAAATATTTGAAGAAATCTTCCCAATTGACCGCATTGTCAGAGTTATAGTGAATTTGATGTTATCTTAGGCATCGATTGGTTAGCCAAGCATGGAGCCAAGACAAAATGCGATGAAGGGATTGTTGTTTTGAAAAGTCAGTTAGGAGGTAAAGTTCATTTCTTGTGGTGAATTAGGAAAGCTCAATTGTAAGATTGCCCCTTTGATGAAGGCAAGAAGGCTCATACGCCAAGGAGCTGAAGGATATTTATGTTATGTGATGAGAAGTAACCCAGAGGATCTGGAAGTCGAAGATATTCCCCTAGTAAGGGATTCTTCAAGATGTTTTTCCTGAAGTGCTAACTAGCCCACCCCCGAGGAGGGAAATCGATTTTGAAATAGAGCTAGTACCAGGTACGCAATCAATATCAAAGGCGCCTTATCGAATGACACCCGTTGAGTTGAAAGTGCTCAAGATCCATCTTGATAAGTTGATTCAGTTAGGGTTTATAAGGCCAAGTGTTTCTCCTTGGGGAGCACCAGTTTTGGTTGTTAAGAAGAAGGATGGCCGCACAAGGCTGTGTATCAATTACCAGGAACTAAGCAAGGTTACTGTCAAGAACAAGTATCCGTTGACCCGCATTGATGATTTATTTGACCAGTTGCAAAGGGCAGGCGTATTTTCCAAGATTGATCTAGGGTCTAGATATCACCAGTTGAGGATACGGCCGGAATATATTCCTAAGATAGTTTTAGGACCCGTTATGGGCACTACGAGTTTATAGTAATGTCTTTTGGCTTACTAATATACCGACAGTGTTTGTGGTTTTTATGAATCGAGTTTTGGGCCATTTTCGGATAAGTTGTAGTAGTCTCTGTTGATGATATTTTGATTTACGCAATGACTTGAGAAGAATAGGAACAACATTTGAGAATAGTGCTGCAAACGCTAGTAGAACATCCGTTATATGCTATGTTAAGGGAGTGTGAGTTTTGGCTGGTCGAAGTAGCCTCTTTAGGGCATATGGTGACCAAGTGAGGGATCAAAGTTGATCCTCAAAAGGTTGAAGCTGTTATGAATCGGGTTAGACCCCCAACCACCACCAAAGTAAGGAGATTTTAGGTATGGTGGGTTATTACAGGCGTTTCATACAAGATTTTTCTAAGATTGCGTCGTCGTTGACTAGTCTAGTGAGAAAGACTATCAAGTTTGAATGATCCGAAAAGTATAAGAAAGCATTTCAAGAACTCAAAATGAGATTCACATCCGCCACAATCTTAGCCCTGCCAGTGGAAGGAGAAGAATATGTCATACACAGCGACGCGACCAAGCGAGGGCTAGGTGTGTCTTGATGCAAGATGGCAAGATATGAGCTCAATTACCCTGTACATGATCTACGGTTAACGGCAGTAGCTTTGCCTTGAAGTTCGGAAGCATTAATTATACGATGTTTCTACTAAAATCTTTACAGATCATTAAAGTTTCAAGTACATATTTACTCAGAAAGAGTTAAGCTTAAGGAAACAAAGATGAGTAGAGCTCATCAAGGTTTACGACTTAGACATTGAGTACCATCCAAGAAAGGAAAATTTCGTAGTTGATGCCCTCAGTAGGAAGAATCAGCATGACACAGATGCACCGAAGATGAACAAATCAAGGCTCAGCCAGAAGATTCAGAGAGCAGAGATTGAAGTAGTCCTGCTAGATTATGGAAAGGCAAAGTTGACAGAACCTCAGGAATAGGACAAGGGAAATTGCAAGTGTTTTTGGTTCACGAGGGTGGAACCTTAAGATTCCAAAATTTCCTATATGTGTCTGCGAGCCGAGGGCTACAAGAGGGGATTATGCACGGAGGGTTCACCCAGGAGGTACTACGATGTACCGGAATGTAAAAGCAAAGTTTTGGTGACCTAGCATGAAGAGAGACATCGCTAATTTTGTGGATAAGTGTCTCGTATGCCAAAGAGTGAGAATAAAGCATCAGCGGCCTGTAGGAGAACTAAAGCCATTGGAGGTCCCTATATGGAAAAGGGGCTCGATCTCTATAGATTTTATCACGGGATTTTCTCTTGATGGCCATCAATAAGAGTGCGACATGGGTCATGGTGGACTGATTGACCAAATCTGGCCATTTCATTCCAATCAATAAACCGGAAGGTCGATAAATTAGAAGATATTTATGTAAAGAAAGTTGTAAGGTTACACGACATTCCCCAGAGACACACGTTGAGTTTCAGTAGCTCGTGTCGTCCAGAAACAGATGACCAAACGGATAAAAATTAATTAGATAATGGAATACATGATTCGGACATGCGTCCTAGATTGTTAGGAGAGGTTGGAAAGAGTTCGTACCACTGGTGAAGTCTCCTACAAATAACTACCAAGATATAATTCAGATGGCGCCTTTGGAATCCCTTTACGGTCTTAACCCCAAAGCCCCTTTATGTTGGACTGAATTAGACGGAGCTCTAGAAGTGGGTCCCAAGATGATGCAGGATATGAGGGATAAAGAACGGTTTATCCCGCAGCATATCAAAACCGCTCAAAGTTGGCAGAAAAGTTATGCGGATCGAAGATGGAAACCCTTAGAGTTTCATCCAGGAGATGAAGTATTTCTCAAGGTTTCACCCACTAAGGGAGTGCATAGATTCAAGGTTAAAAGGAAGTTAAGCCCTCGGTACGTTGGGCCTTATGGGATTATTTGGAAGATTAACCCAATCGCGTGTCGGCTTGAATTGCCTACAGAGTTAGAACATTTTCATGATGTGTTTCGTGTTTCTCAGTTGCGAAAATATATACCGGACCGAGCCATGTAGTTGAACCCGAGCCAATGGTTATCGCGGAGAATCTATTTTTTGAAGAAGTGTCGGTTCAGATTTTGGACTGGAGGGTCGAGCTTTTATTCTCCAGGGAAATCCCCCCTACTGAAAGTTGGACTAATCACTCCACGTCGGAAGCTACATGGGAAACCAAAGAGGACATGCGAAACTAGTACCCCCATCTGTTTTAAGGTAAGACATCGAAGATAACGGGGTAGTATTTTCAAGTTTCGGGGACGAAACTTCTTTTAAGAGGAGTAAGATGTAATAACCCGAAGAAAATCCCTCCCTTAATACATATTAATTAGTTTAATCATTCACGGTTAGTAATAAATCACGATTAATTAAAGCGCGTGTTCCAAAATTTTGTATTCCTAACCAAGTGTGTGTTTTGTAGGACTTGAACAGTGCAACGATCGTCAACAAATTGGTTTAATTTTCTTTTCTTGAGAAATCGCTACCGATAATTTTTATGGATATTCTAATCGTACATGAATTCTTTTACCGGGACCGATGTATCGGGTTCTTCTTTATTCGAATTAAGTTAATATTATCAATATAAGGAATTTTATGGAGGTGTTAGATATATTTATTTGGGTTTCCGAATAGTATTTTCGACGGTTTAGGAAATTCGGTAATTTGAGAAATTAGGGTGGTAAGTATAGGAGGGAGGAATTAAAATTGATAATTTTTCTCTAAATTGGGCCATGTGGCCGGCCAAAGCAAGGGGAAAAGAAGAGTTGGGCCTTATGGTTAAATATATTAGCAAGTTATCATCCTCATTCATTTAACTGTTGAAACAACCAAACATCCACTCACCTCCCATTCTCTTCCTCTCTCCCACGCGGTAACCAAACCCCTGCCTCTCGCCATCGTCCACGCGGCCAGCCACCCTCCGGCGAATTTTCCGGAGAATTTTCCGGCCACCATCATCATCATCATCTCATCTTTCTTGTTTCTCCCATTTCAAGTGGTAAATCACTCCATTCTTCTTTCTCTTTCTTTTAAGGATAAGTCAAGATTGTGTTTAAGCTTTTCTCCTTGTGGTTATTAGGTTTTTCTAAAGGTAAACTCAAGGTTTCTAAGGTTCTCAAGAGGAGATTTCTAAGAGCTAAGAAAATCAAGGGGGAATTTGGGTAAGTTGAGATGGATTTATGTTTTAATTGTTGCTTTAGTGAAAGAAATGTGAGGTTATGAACATGCATGTGGTTTTTGATAGTTAAATTCACTATGGAAGGTTCAAAAGTTGATTAAGGTTAAGTGCATGTGAGTAGATTAGACTTAGATTAAGTTTATTGATGGTTTTGAGTAATGCATGTTAAGGAATTTCAAGGGAAAATGACTCTGGTTGCAATCTGGAAATTCGATGTGTATAATTTCGATGTGTATAATTTGATGTGTATAATTTGAGTTATGGCCAAAACCGTAGAGTGTTGCAATTATATACGTGTTTTGAGGTTAGTACCTAGATGCATATTTTTCGTCTGTTTAGAGACCCTTTTGATCCAAATTTTCAACATGAAAGCTTTAGACCATTCTTTAAGCTTTTCAGAATGGTAAAGTTTGTAACTATCGGATGTCGGGAATAAAAGTTATGAGTCTTCGAATATGGGGCAATAATCTGAGTTACCCAGAAAATCAGTTTCATGATATGATGTTCATGGCTAAATTCCAACCCTTTTCCATGTTTAGATAAATTTGTGGTCCAAATGAAAGTTGTAGGGGACACTCTGAGCTTTCCAGAAAGGTATAGTATACATTCATATGATACCGGGAGAAAGAGTTACGGGCTTTTATGTGAGAGGCAAAAGTCTGAGTTTTCCGAAAAATGTTTGGGGCTGCTCCTATTCTGGGCTGAAATTCGACCCTTTTTCATGCTCAAATCAACTTGGGGTTAAAATAAAAGTTGAAGTATATATAACGAACTTTCTATAGACAACTTGCATGCCATGAACCGATGAGTAGAACTCGAGTTACGATTTTTAGAATAATTGACGTTTAAATGGTTATTATTTCCGAGCCGCTTGTGAAGATGTTAGTTTTTACCCTTCTTAGCCACGTTTCTAGCCTTCATGGTCAACTACAACGTTGGAGTCTATGTTCTAAGCTTCCCTAATAGTCCTCTTATGAAAAGATCGGATATTTGAGGAATAAGTTATGATCTTACAAGTACGCCTTAGAAATTGAGTTCATTATTGTTATTCTTAGAAAATTCACTACGTTATTCTCCCATGCTACCACCTAAGTTAAGTCCTAATTTATGATTTTCGTTTCTTGTAAAGTCCCTCCAAGAGATTGTTATATCACTGTTCAAGTCCCTGCTCGTTCCGTACGTGTTCTTAAGTCTTCAGGTACGTATATTGCATGTTACTTTTAAGTTAAACTTAGGAATTATTTATGTCCTACATATCATATCATTTATTTACAATTTATATCATCCATGCTAATTTCATGTTCTTGTCAAAAGTAAGTAAGTTTTAAGTGGGTTTATGTACCAAAGTTAATTTACTAAGTAACTCATCTGATTTGAAGTATTTATTTTACTTTATGTATCATGTTCAAGTGTAAGTAAGTCTTATGTGGTTCTCTGTACTTACGTATGATTTATTCTCTTAAGCCTATTTCCTTATATTTACTCTAATATCCATGCTTTTAGGCAAACCCTTATATTTTATGCTCAAGATACTATACGAGTCTTATGAATTTCATTTACCAGGGTTTAATTATCAAGTTATCTTATATTCTAATTTAAGAGCTTATATTAGTAATCTTTTATGTTAGGGACCTTTACAATATTTCCTTTCTTTGGTTATTAGAGGTAGTGCAAGAGTAAATTTCGTTATGAGTACAATTCTTATTCGAGAAGATTTCAAGAATGGGTTTCAGTTATGATTTCAAAGATGGTTAAAGATCTCGTTGTATTAAGAACCTGAGGTCAAGGTTCTAAGTTTCTTAATTTTTCTTTTTATAAAGGCCCCGCCCATGTTTTATCGAGCTTTAGAGTACACCATGTATAATCGTGTTGTAGAGCACCCTATGCTTAATTGTGTCGTAGGGCACACCAGGATAATTGTGCCTTGTGCACACCAAGGAAAAATACAAAGATAGTGCCTAAGGTGCACCCCAGGGAAATCTGGCCAGTATAGGACGTTGTCCACCATCCGGATCTCCCGATCAGTCCGGGTATGCGCATACGGAGGCTTAGCCGATGATCGCAAGTAGGGGACCTTCAGGGTAATAACACGATAAACAAGTTTAAAGTTTCTTAAGTAACTCAAGTCTTGTGAACCAAAGTAAAGCTTTATGACTTACAAGCCAAACTCTTTATAAATCTTGGTTTATAAGGGTTTAAGGTCAAGTTTATACTATGGCTATGTACGTGTGTTATATGTTAAGTCATGTATGATTTAGGTTCTTTGGAAACTATGTTGTATTACTTTTAATGATATATTATTTCTAAGGTTATGGTTATGTATGTTACTTTTACGGAGGAACTCAAAAGTATTTTCATCTAAGTTGTGACTCCAGTACAGGTTACGTTATACTTTCCATGTACAGGTTAGGTAAGGGTAAGCTACGTTATTTGTTTGCTTTTATATTGTTTTTAATGTTTTGGAACCGCGCTAAATTACTAAAACAAGTTATGAAAAGAGTCTTACGTTATTAGGGGTTTACGTACTGAGTTTAACTCACTTTTCGAAGTTTTATGTTTTCGTTTTAGGGATCTCGGCAAAGGAGAGTGGAAAAGCCCCGGGAGGACGAAACCCTTGAGCACCTTAAGGAAATTTGAAGATGGTTAGAGGCTCCCCATGAAGGATTTAAAAGAAATTGTGATTTAATGGCTTGTATAATTTCTTTTGGGTCGTTTTATGTTGTTTTGAGGTGGTTTAGCTTAAGTTATGTTGATGATGCATGTTTGAAGTTGGTTTATGGTTGATGGCTATTGTTGGGTTTAGTCTTAGCCTTGTCAACCTCCGTGGACGACGGTAATTCTCTTAGGTGTTTATCCGCTGCTAATCATTGGGTTAGGTGAATCATTAGCTTAATCTAGTGGTTAGGAACCTGGGGGTGTTACAAAGAGAATGATTGGGTTGGACAAAGCTAAGGTTTTTTTAACGATGCATGTTATGAGTGATGCAAAGAGGGATGAATGGTAACTTGGGATGGAGATGTAGATGATAGATGTTGTTGGAAAATGGGAAGGTAACAGGTGACATAGATGGTTATGTGGGGTGGTGAGGCGGTAGCCCCCTATCTTAGGCACGTTTTGTTCAAGCTGCTGGTTTAGGAGCATACAGATGTCCACATTCAAGAAATTGGTGGTTTTGGTCTTCTCTCCTTTTGCCCAGCCCGCTTGATGAATGCAGACTGGCTTCTCTCTTCTTTTTTTTTTTTTAATAAACCCTGGATTCGTAGGAGGACAAACTTGATGAAGAGAAAGGAATATGAGAAGATGATAAATGGGTATGTCAGACTTGGATGTTAAGGCTAATGAGTGGGTGAAAAAGCTTTTTAACTCAAGTTAAGAATGCAAATGCGAGATTCTCAAAATCAAATAAATGCATCTTATTGAATTCAAAAGACAAGCATATCAAGGACCGACTCAATGCCTCCCCTAATTGACTTTAAAAATAGGATGCCTGACATAATTGTGACCTTAGCCAACTTTATTGCCTTATTGACTACTCCTGTAGGCTTTTTGTGTTGCTTTTGGCAGAAGCAATTTCCTTGACCGGATCATACCCTCAATCTTATTCTTCAAGATCCAACACTTCTCGGTGTCATGTCCTTTACACCTGTGATAGTTGACGAATGCATTGTCGTCCCAACTTGGGTACTTCATTTCTGGCTTTGGTCTTGGTAAAGGCAACTCAATCAGGTTTTTCCTTAAGAGATGAGCCAAAGCGTCGACATAAGTGGTGTCGAGTGGGGTGTAATGGTCGTACTTTAGTTGGATTCCTGACTGAATTGCACTAGTCTCAGCGCTCTTAGAAGGGTGGCTGGGTGAACCAATTGTCATTCTATTAGGACTTGAATTCCTCCACCCTTGGGCAGCGACCTTCTCATTGTTCATGGTTTCAAGTTGGAACACAAAGATCCTTCAAGTAATCGAAGTCTTTGATCACATGGTATCCCAAGTGTCGAACCAGGCTACTCTTGAGTCCTTGCTTGAATGTAGTAAGTTGCAGGCGCAAAGGTATGGTCTGATTGATGTGAGACAGCTTGGTGTGCCACCTTTTGAAATAATCCAGGAAGGACTCGTCTTCCGTTTGCTTCATGGTAGTCAGGTCATCTATAGGGGCCTGCTTTTTCTGGATGCGGCTGTAGTGATTGATAAAGGCCTTAAACAACTCACTCCAATCAGCCTTGACTTGAGGTGACAGGGCATGGTACCATACTTTAGCTTCACCATCTAGAGTGGATGGGAAGACTGTAGAGTACAAGTCAACATCAATCTTGTTGAGAGGTGCCAATCGCATGAACTCCTCAATGTGGTGAGTAGGATTCTCAGATGGCTTGAATTTAATGTTAGGCACCTCAATCTTATCAGTGACTTTGAGGCTAGGCTGAACAGGCAAGGGTACTTCCATGTATCTGTCGGCGAAGGCCGGCACAACGCTCATTGCATTGGTGAGGCTTTCTAGCTTTTGTTCAAGGGCCTTGACAGTAGGGTCCCTTATAGCATTACCCTTTGTTTTGGATGATTCTCCTCCAGAATCGGTTGATATTTTGATGAGTTCAGGTTTAGACTTATATCCATGGGCCTCTTCATCATCCTCTTTAGTATTCATTCCCAACTTGGTATTGATCTTGGTGATGGCTTGCAACATACCATCCATTACTTGTTGTTGCTCATGGAGCCTCTTCTCGATCTTTTGTTCCTGTTCAAAGGAATTTGGAAAGACTAAGCCTTGCATCTTAGTGAAAAGATCCTCTAGCTGTTTCGAGATGTTGGTTTCGGCCCCTTGGACAGGGATCCCTTGGAATCGTTCCTTAGCCATAATTCGAGCTCTGGGTTGAACGATAGATGGATCGCAGCTTGGATTTAAAACCAACCGGTCGGTATGTGGATTTCTAATGCGGGTCCGGAGTCGACCTCCTATCGTACCTATATGGAAATTCAAAGTTAGGATACTCGATGACATACTCTGACACATACTACCCGATGCATGCATGTCCTAATGGACCTATATGATCCTAACTGACTTGACGCATATATGCTGACACAAAAGACTCACCCACTTTTTGGGAGTGCATGACCTAACTCTATATGGACTTATGGACAGAACATTATAAAGGGTCGTATAAAATCAAGCATAGCGAGCAGGTCGTAAATTGATAGATTCAAGTCAGTGTTTCCCAATTCGGATGGGCCCAAACCGCAAGCCGACCGTTTTAAGGAGAATCGTAACTTGGCCCAACAATTCACACAGCTCAAGCTATGTTGGCTATTATGCGGACTAGAATAATGTTTCAACAAGACTGACAACCAATTTTTTTTTACCTTTTTTTATTTCTTTTCTTTATTTTTTCATTTTAGTTATGGAAAGTGGATATTGTAAAAGATTGAATGAGGACAACAATAAGCGAGTCATAATTGATTTATGGGTTTAATCAACCAATTCAATATGGTTGGGCCTAACAACGGACTGACTATAAATGCGGTGGATTTATTAATTAAATCAACAAATTAACTTTCTCGAGCTTAGTGACTATTATGCAATCTAAAACACTATCTAGTGACTTTGTTGGACTTTTAATTAATTGATTTTTTGGACCTTTGTTAGGAGAATTTTGTAAAGGGGCATATAATATCATCAAAGGTGAGTCGATTTTTATTAATTAATTAAAATAATCACCCTTCAAGCATAAATGAGCCCTTCAACTTGGGCTAACCATGACACTTTTTGGGGTTAATTAATAAATAATCATTTTGGAGAGGATCGAGACCTAGGGTCTATACAAAAATCATGTGGATGATAGAAATCCACTCATAGAACTCATAAATACACCAAACTAATATTTAGGGTTTTTGGATTTTATGGAGATGAACAATAAATACAACAAAAATTAAAGGGATACGGACAATTGTAAAAAGTAAACACTCACCCAATTGAACTAATATGTTCAATCTCTAGTACAAGGATCTTCCAGAAGCAAGGAGTCTTGAAACACCCAAGAAATCTCACAAAGAGTTGAGATAAAACACTGACTCACAAGGAAGAGAAATCACCAAGCAATTTCCACCAAAAGGATTAGCTTCATTGATTAGGGTTTGAAAACCCACAACTACAACTCTCCAATTGAGAGGAATTTTCTTAGGTCTAACTCATAAACATTCAACAACATAATCTCCCCATCTAATGGAGGGGAAAACAAGTATATATAAGGGAAGGGGAAAAACATAACCAAAACAGCTCGGGAAAGGTCGAAAAATGACCCGTCATGAAAGGGCACGATCGTGCCATATGGGTACACGATTGTGCCACTAAAAAAAGCACAAGAATGTCCTGTTTGAGAATGGCACGATCGTGCTGTCCTACGGCACGATCGTGCAAAGGTTCTCTGGAGCCGCGATCGTACCGCCTGTTGGCGCTTTTTCGGCTGACTTCAAACGCGCATAACTCTTCATCCAGACTCCATTTTAGGCCCGTAAGATATCATTGGAAAGCCCTTAGTGTGTACTTTAAGCTCCCAAAATATGAGACCAATCAATGTTGTATCGAAGGAGTGTGAGGTATCATTCGTGCTGTTCATGGATTTCTATGGTTGGATTACATGGCCTACCGCACGTTCTCATCCCGGTGCTCCATATTCTTAGGTATGGAGTGTGAGGTATTACTCAAAGAACTTTAAGGAAGCCCTTTGAGTGTAACGGGGGGAGAGGAGAGACCAAATGCTGGGCAATGTAGGGTGCATCACACAAGTAGTGGCCTACCCGCTCTCGAGGGAATCACCTAGGTATACCTAAACCGTCGCCTTTGTGCTAACGTGTCAAAAGACGTGATTAGTGGCCCGGTATGCAAAGGATGCCTACAAAGAATTATAAAATCGCGAAATTAATCAACTTCTCCCTTTTACAATTACAAATTAATTCGATTTTTTCAAGTTTTACCCTCTTTTTAAGTTTAAGTCCCTAGTGGAGTCGCCAATCTGTATGACCCAGAAAATTCCCGTTCGGGGAAATCGTACTTGGATGCGCTACTTAATGATCGGGAGCCGACTAAGGTTGCTTAATTCTTAAACAAGGATATTTTTATTTTTCGAAATTCATTTTCGGGGTGATGAAACTTTATTTATTTGTAAATCCATTTTTTTTATTTATTTAAACACTCGAAATTACACCGAAATACTTTAAGAAATAATTCAATATCGACCAAACACTCGACCCAGGCCCAACAAAAGGAAAATGGGCCGCCATAGAGGGTTAAAACTCGCGCGGGTTTTAATACTCCATGGGTCGGACCGTGCGCTTTTGTGGGCCAGAGAAGATGGGTTAAAATTGATAAAACCCGCGGGGGTTTTTACCAACCTCTGGCCCATTTTCTCTCAGTTTTAACCTTCGATTAGTGTGTAGAAAATATTAAACCATTTTTAAATATTTTAGTATAAATTTGTATGTTTAAAATAATTCAACGGGTTATAAAAGAATTAAGAGTCGCCAGTCGATTTAAGGAAACCGACAAACCTTAAAAATAATAAAAATAACTCCGGTTTACGAAACCCTATTCTAAGTTCGGGGGTAAGGTTACGAATTTGAGAATTATAAGAACTCTCGAATTCGCCTGTTAGAAAACAGACTCTACTAAAATCGACATTAAAATGAAAAAGAGCGGGGAGAAGTCTAATTAATTTCACGAAATTATATTCATCATCATGCAATATAAAACGAGGTTTTTTCATTTACAAAATATGCACACATAATGTAAACATAAAGTACAAATTACATGATTAAGTAATAATAACGAAAAGAAACATAAAAGCGATCCTCTTTTATTTAGGAGCCCGAATGCGCCGATTGACACACCTTGATTTCCTTGGACTTGGTGGAATGGAAAGATGAGTATGAGAATGGTAGTAGGATAGTATATGAGTGGTGGTTTTGATAGAGTAGGGGATCGTAATATGAGAATAGTGAGAGTTTTAAGAGAGCATGAAAATGTTGAGAGTTTGGGTAGAATGATGGTCTTAGTTGATGAAAATGAATGGAATGGAGGGGGTATTTATAGGTGAAGGGGGTGAGGTTTAAGAGGGAAATGGAGGGGACACATCCCTTGGATCATGCCCTCCATCTCCATGCAATCACAAAGTCAAGGTTAACTCAAAGGCACATGGGCTAATATCATGGGGGTGATCAAGATTTTGGCGCCGGATTCAAACAGAAAACCCACGCGGGCTTTATAATATCCAGGCACATGGATCGCTGATGTGGACGACAAAACGACGCGCTTAGGCAGTAGAAAACCCGTGCGGGTTTTGAAGCAGCTGGGCCGGGGCGCACCTTGCGCTAGTTTTGTTTCTGGGCCACCTCCCTTGATTAAAACTCGTGCGGGTTTTATTCTTGGTACTGGGCCGCTTTTTATTGTTTTGCTTTCTTCGCTTACTGAACCAATGATCCACGATGGTATCGGCCCAAATGTTTCATCAAACTTTTGATAAGTCGGGATTATATCGGTGCAAATCCCGGTGTCTACAGTTATATGTCTCATCATTTTTAGATCTTCTGATTGTTATGAGATAATCAGATTCCCCAAGGATATGCCATAATTTATGGAAATTAATCCATTCTCGAAGTGGGTTGAACTATTCAACACCTAGTCAACTTTGATTCAAACAATCAAAATCTTTAATCTATCATTATAGATCTTGTCTCCAAGAAAATTCTTAACCCCACTAATCCTTCTCTTTGAAAATTATTCCCAAGTCAACCTCAGTAGACGCAACGTGGGAATCTTCCTCTCACTAGGCAGTATGTCAATCACATACAATATCAGAAAACACATTGCTCCCACTGAACTTCTTGTAAACACAATATTATTTTTGGCACTTCCCAGTATATCAAACCTTTTTTATATCCTGGTCAAGGAGGTCAATGATTCCAACTCCTAGAAGCTTCCTTAAGACCACAGATCGTCTCTTAAAGTTTACAAGTATTCCAACAAAAGACTATTCAGTTCTGTCAAGTACACACCTTTCTTCCAAATCTAATTTTGAAGTCATACTTGATGTCAATCTTAATGAACCCATGTTTTGCCTTAAAACCCTCCTATGTTGATGGCTTACACCTTCAGACAAATCAACCGAGTTCTAAACTTGGTTGAATTCATTGAACCCATCTTAGACCTTATGGAATCTTGACTTGCCAAAGCTTCTTTGTTGTAGGTAGAGTCATTACTTTCTAAAAGTAACATCTCACGCTTATCCATAGAAGATCGATATCTCTGAGGTTGCCGGAGTTGTTTACCTGACCTTTCTTGGAGTAATGTTCATGACACCTCCTCCTCAACGTTTTGAGGAACTTCAACTGCCTCAACCTTGTTCTTAATTTCCCGACAAATAGGAAAATTTGAACTAGGATCAAGTAGCGAAGTTTCAGGTGATGATTATAGTGTTTTGTGTCTCTCGAACATCGTTAAGTTCAATAACTCTCCCTCTCTTTCTTTTAGAGAATAACATATTCTCTAAGAAGAAAGCATTGTGAGACACAGACATTTTTCCTCTACAACAGTTTGTAGAACTGATACTCTTTTCTTTCAGAAAACGGTTCAAGAACCTCTCTTCTCCATATCATATATGGTGTCTTCTCCATTGCTTCAGATAATCTTCTCCATATCAGTAAATAGAGCTATGGTTAACTGCGTGTATCCCCAAAAGGTAATCGGCAATGTTGACTCAACCATCATTGATCGCACCATATCTAATAAGGTGTAATTTCTCTTTTAGATACGCCAATGAGATGTCGTATTCCTAGAGGAGAGAGTTATGAAACATGAGTTATTCCTTTGAAAAATTTTGGTTTCGATGTGTTGGGTGTGTTTATCCGAGATCCTCCCTCTCTCTAACTGAGAGTAAGAAATACTTATTATGAGAACATAGAATCACCTATAAATTTCTCTTATAAGTCTTGAGGAAATAGATAAACAACCAATTCTTCATAAGGAACTACAACTAATTGCTTGTTCCTATTTGTAGGTTGACTCTCATCCTTCAAAGTACATCTACTTTGCTGTAGATCCTGCAACTTTGCATAAATGCGAGTTTCACAGCAGGTATCTTATACTCAAAGTGGGTTTAATAAGGGTAGTGTGTATCATATACGCATTTGCCTAGAATTGAAATCATATCTCAAGTCTTCCTTATAGTTATTCACGCTCCCAGTGTCATACATGATCAGGTTGTTAACCGGTTGCTGTCATTAATTTGGTATGTACAACTGTTTGTCCTTACCTTTCCTTTGACTTCTTGTCTTTGATAGATTTCTTAAATCTTATTTTCCCTTTCACTAAAAAACTATCTTTGATGGCCAACCTTTTGACTAAAGGGGAATATGACATTTCTCATGTTTTAAAATAGTCAAATTATTTCTGAACATGAGTGCCATCAATTGGCCCTTATCTAGCTTAACCGAGACTATCTGGTTATTGGTTTCATATTTACCAACTCTAACTAGTTCGATGAACTTGGTTTTGAGTTTGTAATATTGAAATCCTTCCTCTAATCTTCAAACATTTTGAAGTTAAAGTCACATGAATACTATGACATTACATGTATCCATTTGGCATGATTGACCGCTTAACATTGATGCCTAGCTCAATGTTATATTTAAGACATGTTCCTTTTATTCGCCTTCAAGACAATCTTGCGATGACAATGCCAATTAAGGAATTGGTGTAATTGTTTTTCTCTTTCTCAAGGAGGAAACAATATTTTATTACTGGTGGATGTTTTGGTGAAAAGACATAAATAATTCTACGAGACAAAATTGGTTCATTTTAGTTATTATTCATCAAAAGAAATTAAACTAATTTTAATTTCAAATCAAAATACTTCATTAACTCTCACTTAGAGTTTTAATTTTAACCAAGACCCACAAGTGCCATGGGCTCAAGTGAACTTTGGCCCAACAAAACTCGAGCCCATGTTACCTTTGGTGGATCATCTTATGATCGATCATTCAAAATGACTCTTGGCAAGAAATTTGTATTGAATACGATATTTCTCTTCCTTTGCTCTTAACTCAAAACTCTTTTGCTTACTAATTTGAATTAATCTAACTCCCACACCCTACTTATTAATGATGGATAAATAATTCGCTTTGGCTTTCTTTATTTTTCCATCTAAGTGGTGTTTCGATAGGTTGAACAATAACTCAATTTTGAGAGTAGGTTTTATTATCTTAAGCATGCAATTTTAGGTGAACTCATTCGAAAAACATAAAAGGAATAATAAAAAAACATGCTATAACAAATTTAAAACATAAATAAAACATAGTATGGCCAATTATAACAAATTAATCTTCAAGAAACTCTTCTTGGATTTTGCAACTTCCTTGGATAGGCTTCCACTCGAATCAACACCTCGATTATTGTTGTTGGGCTCCCACTTAACTCGATGTCTCCAATTATAACAAATTTACAAAGTGGACCTCTTAAAGAGACCTTACATGAATTAAATAAACTTAACTGAAATTTAAATTTTAAATTAATTCAACCATGGCAAGCATGCCGTATTTCACCCATCCAGGTACGCAGACCGGTAAAACCGACTGTCTATAGCCATACTAGAAGCACATGCAAACAGGTAATATTGCAATAATTACATCAAATATAACGCATGCTTAAATACCAAATTATAAAGGCATATATAATTGCAACACAACACATATAAGGAAACAAATACTAAATAAGGTTTCCTAAAAAGCTTGCATAATTAATAAAAAAACAAAATTCCAAATTTTATCTTAGTTACCTAAAAAGATTTAGGATTTTATACCTATACACACAAAATACTCGATTTTCCTAAAATCAAGAAATCTAAAAGATACTATATCTTTTAAAGATATTGTAAGTTTCCTAAACTTTACAAAATTAATTGATTTTATGCCCATTAACTGATTTAGTAGTAATAGGATTTAATAATTAATTTCTAAAATGAATTACAAACCCTAAAACACACGAATTCACCAAAACTGCTGTCAACACGACCCGTGTTGGATCAACACGGTCCGTGTTGCTTCCCAGTTTTGGTTAATTTCGTGAATGAAAAACTTAAATAAAATTATCATAACTTATCGAATTTAAGAGTTTCATATCATAGTGTTATCTAATTCCAATATGAAAATTTTCCATAATTTCAACAATTTTCAAAAGATTGTAAAATTTTAAGGAATAAAAACTTTTAATTCTCCGTTCAAGAGAAAAATAAATAATAATAGTCCGATAAGTTTAAAAATTAAAATTTATAGTTTTCCCATACAGTAGGTTCATTCAATATGCTACTGTAAAAATTTCAGATTTTTATCAAATTTCGAAAATTAGAATAAAAATCAGAGATGTAAACAATTATACTTTTCTGTTAATCTGAAAATTAAAGGAAAATTAGTTAATGATGTCGAAAATTCGAAACATTTTATCCGTAACAGAAAGGTTACCCAGTAACCTACTGTAAAATTTTCAGAAAATTTGCAAATTTCTATAAATTTACAAAATTCAGAGACCCAACAAATTTATTTATCTCAGATCTGAAAATCTAAACTAAAAAATATAATTTGACCGGATAAATTAACAAAAAGTTTTTTCCGAAAAGTATGATTACCCAATAACCTACTGTAAAATTTCAGAAGTTTTACAAATTTCTACAAATTTATAAAATTCAGAGAATAAAACGGATTTTAATTCTCTTTGCATATGAAAACTCAATTAAAAATCCATTTTAATTGGGAAAAATCTAAAAATATTATGGAAAGTCCAGAATACTTCCAGACTCCTCCAGTAAAAATTTCGGAAATGTTCGAATTTGTTTGATATTTTATTTTGATTT
The DNA here is from genome assembly GCA_029582165.1 of Portulaca oleracea. NCBI lineage: Eukaryota > Viridiplantae > Streptophyta > Magnoliopsida > Caryophyllales > Portulacaceae > Portulaca > Portulaca oleracea. The sequence goes on along the minus strand of CM055868.1, from coordinate 32,832,615 downwards.
TTCATTAAATTGATTATAAATAAACTAAATAAGAAAATAATTCTACAAAACCCTATTTTGCGAATTTAGACCTATTTCATGTGTTGCCTTCTGTTTAACAATCTTAAACATGATTGTTTCTAAATCATTCAAAATTAAATCGAGTTCATGTTATATTTACAATAAAACAAACATAAATCGATTAATTAAAGGCAATAAGAAATAAATAATAACAAATCATGAAATTTTACAATAAAATTTCAGATTTACTATCATGAATAATAAAGACTAGCTATGAGGGTAATAAATGTTCGCCAGAAAACAAAATCTTGTGTAGGCCATAGATGATAAGATCGAGAACTATCGAATTCAAAGTTTGAATCACAACCTGGAATTGATAGAGTTCCTAGATAAAAATGCCACCAAACTTTGCAAAAATTGCAATTTTTCACTCGAAAATAAAAACATGTAATGAAAATGTTATTAATTTATGTTAATAGTTACAAAAAGACCACTTTACTTGTTTTTTTACCTGCAATAGTCAGTTATATACAGGTTTAGGGTTTAATATCTTCATTAAGCATTAAAATTCCCCCCTCCCCTCACCGAAACAACCTACCCTATTGATATTTACCCTCCAAAATTAATTACCCACCCCCTTCAATTTTTTTACTGCATAAATTAACTGCCCTCTTCCCTGTGATTCTTCATCTTCTTCTTTCATCTTCTCCCCAAACTTTCGCCAAAGCTGAGTTCTCCTCCGTTCTTCTTCTTCTTCTTCAATTGTGGGCATAAAAATTAGGGCTTTCTTCTTTCCTTTTCCTTTTTGACCCTGAAAATTCTCTATCTCTCTTCCTCGTCTCTTTTTCATTCCTCACCAACACAAACAAACCCACTCAACAATACTACCCTCCTCCACCACCACCACCTCCGCCGTCATCTCCGCCACCATCTCCGCCCATCAAATGAAGCAACGAATATGGCCATCTCGATCTGACGGCTCCCCCTTCACCGCCCTCCCCCTCGCTAAGCTCCACCCTTCGATCTCCAAACGCCTCTCCAAACCCAAACCCTACTCCAAACCCTCCTCATCCCCCTCCACCCACCATCGTCCGATCATCTCATCCCCCTCCCCGCCGTCGGATCCCGGCCGTGACTTTGCATCCCTGTCGTTCAATCTAGTGGTGAAGGTAGCATCTGGGTTTTCCCACCGCAACCTGAGCGCAATGTCTCAGGTTTGCAGGTCGTGGAACGATGCTTGCGGCCTCTGAGGGAGGCGATGCTATTGGTGAGGTGGGGGAAGTGGTTCAAGCACGGTCGGGCGTGTCCGGGCCGACCCGAAGAAGGCCCAGACGACTTGAGCTGCCTGAGAAGGCCTAGAAGAATTTTTTTACAGTAAAAAAAAAATTGGTTTTCAGTCAAATTGAGCTGCATGAGAATGTAAAGGTAGACCCAGACGAATGAGGAAGAAGAGATGAGGAAGAGAGATGAAGAATTTCACGAAAACCCTAATTCTTTTTGCCCAAAAAAATGAAGAAGAAGAGATGAGGAAGAGGTAGGTTATGGTGGAAAAAGCAGAGGAGATTGAAGGGGAGAGTTGAGGAAGAAGAAGATGAACTGGGTTGGGGGGGCAATAAAAATTTTTTGGAGAATAATTAATTTGGATTGGTAATTAATTTGGGTAGATAGTTTAGGGGGGGGGGCAATTTTAATGCTTAATGAAGATATTAAACCCTAAACCTGCATATAACTGGCTGTTGCAGGTAAAAAAAGGTAAAGTGACATTTTTGTAACTATTAACATAAATTAATGACATTTTCATTACATTTTTTTCGGGTGGCAAAATTACAATTTTTGCAAAGTTTAGTAGCATTTTATCCAAGAACTTTGAATTGATAGAGGCTTCTTTCCCTAATTATCTATCAGTCGTGATAAAAAAATTTCATGTCGACTCATTGAATTTTTGTTCTATGGAAATTGTTTAGAAGATTGTTGATAATTTCAATGTTGAGGAGGGGCAAAGCGGGTAGCAGCATGGGTAGTAGCAGGGAGAAAGCGTCGTCATTAAGGCTCGCCGCCGTCGCTCACCTACAACTACTGCCAATGTGATCGTCGTTCCAGTATCTCTCACGCACTCTCACTCGTTTCTCTCCTTTCATTCACTCAGTTTTTGCGTGATCGTTTGCTAGATGATTGATTCACTTATCTACTTGTGACAGGTCAAATACTGCTCGATGAACAACACACGTCTGACTCACTTCTCTACTTGTGAAGTGTACGGGAAAACCATTGGCTGCTTCCTCCACAAGGACGTCCCTCTCTGTCAGGTGATGTGATCACTCATTCTTTATATTCCTGTTATGGTTTTCTATGGGAATTGTAATTTGATGTAGATCTATGTGTTGGGAATGTCCCGACAATGTTCTATATACACGAAGATTAAACCAAAGTAATATAGTAATTATATGTCTTGCTAGCGTCCTCTATAATTGGTAATTAAATATGTTTAATTGTATTACGTTTCGAAAAGTTGGGAACTGATTTCGATCTGTGAGAAATCAGCCCAACACGGACCGAACTGGGTTCAACACGGTCCGTGTTGACCCAACACGGTCCGTGGTGTCCATGGGCAGAGTTAATGGACCTTCTGGAGTCCAACACGGACCGTGTTGTTTCAACATAGACCGTGTTGGGCTGAGAAGCGCGCCATTGCGTTAAGTCGGCCCTTTAGGGTTTTGAACCCTCTGCCTAGGTTTTTTAAACACTATATAAAGGGGTCTCTGTGAGAGATTATTTCACACCAACTGCCTGAGACTCTTAGAGAGATACCAGGGTGATTTCCTGAGTTCCTCTCTGTTTTAGTTTGCAGTTCTTGTTTCTTGAAACATTTTCTGTTTCCTGAAACTTTTTCATATACCAAATACATACATCGTAGATTAAGATCTGTCTCGATCGGGTCGATCTACCAGTCGAGTTCCCGGAGTGCTGCGTGGACTTTCAGTAGAGGATTTCAGCATTGGAATCTCAAAGGTCAACCTCTTCATCAGCCGGATTAGCGACCATGTATAATTATTTAAGCCTCTGCAATTGTTATGATTAATTGTTTTATAATAGTTATGAATATTCCGCCAACTAATCTGTATCTGTTTAGGAAATAGATAACCTAAAACCCAACAGTTGTATCAGAGCCACCAATTACATGCTAAAGTATTGTACTTGAATTCATAAATAATTTTGTCAATTGTTCAATTATTTCATGAATTTGCTAGAATGGTTTTAATGCCTAAAATTCGAAACTTTATGAAAGTTTTAGTCTTTATTATTCATGTAATGTCATAGTATTCATGCAACTTTAACTTCAAAATGTTTGAAGATTAGAGGAAGGATTTCAATATTACCAACTCAAAACCAAGTTCATCGAAGTAGTTACAGTTGATAAATATGAAACCAATAACGAGATAGTCTCGGTTAAGCTAGATAAAGGCCAATTGGTGGCACTCATGTTATGAAATAATTTGACTGTTTTAAAACATGAGAAACCTCAGATCCCCTTTAGCCAAAAGATTGGCAACCAAAGATAGTCTTTTAGTGAAAGGGAAAATAAGATTTAAGAAATCTATCAAAGATAAGAAATTCAAAAGAAAGGTAAGGATAAACAATTGTACATACCCAACCAATGACAACAACCGGTTAACAACCAGATCGTGTATGACACTGGGAGCGTGAATAAATATAAGGAAGACTTGAGATATGATTTCATTTCTAGGCAAGTGTGTATATGATACTCACTACCCTTATTAAACTCACTTTGAGTATTAGATACCGGATGTGAAACTTTCATTTATGCAAATGTGTAGGATCTACAACAAAGTAGATGTGCTTTGAAGGATGAGAGTCAACCTACAAAAGGGAATATGCAACTAGTTGTAGCTTCTCATGAAAATTTTGTTGTTTATCAATTTCCTCAAGAATTATAAGAGAAATTTATAGGTGATGCTATGTTCTCAATATAAGTAGAAATATGATTTCAAGCTCTCAATTAGAAAGAGAGGATCTCGGATAAACACACACAACACATCGAAACCAAAAGGTTTTAAAGGAATAACTTATGATCAAACATAAACTTGTAACTATCTATTAAGTCATGTAAATCAGAGCGCATTCAGAAGTGTCACAGTGATAGACTTTGAAGCATGTGAGGTCTGCAAAGCATGACGATACCTTTTACAAGAAAGGGTGAACATGCCAACAAACACTCATGCATATGGATGTATGTAGTCCAATTGAGCACAAGTACAAGGGTTGAATTACATCAAATCTTCGAAGATGAATAAAATAACACATGGTGATTCATGTCTATGAGATTCATCTGAAGCTGGAATGTTAAAATAGTTTGAAGGTTTCAAAAATGAAGTAGTCTTGGCGAAACAATGAGAGCACCTAGATACGATCGAAAGCATGCTAATGGTTGAGCCAAGAGTTTGAACAAATGACTCAAATGAAACATAATTATGGCACTATACGCTTAAGTCATAAATGCATTCAGAAAACTGAATAGTGCAGGATTTTGTAAAACATAAACTTTGAAAAGTTCAATGTTTGTAAAGCATGCCTGATGGGTAAGATGACTAAAATCACCTCTTATTGGAATTGGTGTACAAGCTAATGACTGGTTAGGATGCAAGCATATTGATGTATGTGGGCCTATGAGCACTAGTGCTATAAGAAGGTTTGTTGTACTTTTTCATCACCTTCAGTGACGATTTTTAGTATATATGGGTATATCTACTTAATACGCCACTTGTCCAAATCATTTGAAACGTTCAAATATTTTCAAAGTGAAGTACAAAACCAACTTGGCAAGAAAACCAAAACCCTTCAATAAGGTTGAGGAGGTGAGTATTTGAGCCATGATTTCGTTGACCATTCCAGAGAATGTGGAATTGTTTCACAACTCTCTCCTCTAGGAATACGACATCGCAATGACGTATCTGAAAGGGAAATTACACCTTATTAGATATGGTGCGATCAATGATGGTTGAGTCAACATTGCCGATTACCTTTTGGGGATACACGCAGTTAACCATTGCTCTATTTACTGATATGGAGAAGATTATCTGAAGCACAGGAGAAGACACCATATATAATATGGAGAAGAGAGGTTCTTGAACCGTTTTCTGAAAGAAAGAAGTACCACTTCTACAAACTGTTGTAGAGGAAAGTGTTTTGTGTCTCAAAATGCTTTCTTCTTAGAGAATATGTTATTCTCTAAAACAAAGAGTGGGATAGTTTTTGAACTTACCGAAGTTCGAGAGACACAAAATACTATAATCATTACCTAAAGCTCCTCTACTTGATCCTAGTTCAAGTTTTCCTATTGGTCGGAAAATTAAGAACAAGGTTGGGGCGGTAAAAGTTCCTCAAAACGTTGAGGAGGAGGTGCCATGAATATTACTCCAAGCAAGGTCAAGTAAACAACCCCGTCAGCCACAAAGATATCGATCTTCTATGGATGAGCGTGAGATGTTATTTTTAGAAAGTAATAACTCTACCTACATCAAAGAAGCTTTAAGAAAATCAAGATTCCATGCAACCAAGTCTAAAATGGACTCCATGTATGCAACCAAGTTTAGAACTCGGTTGATTTGTCTGAAGGTGTGAGCCATCAGGCATAGTAGGATTTTATGGCAAAACATGGGTTCATTAAGATAGACATCAAGACTGACTTTAAAATTAGATTTGGTAGAAAGGTATGTACTTGACACAACTGAATGGTCTTTTGTTGGAATACTTATAAACTTCAAGAGACCACCTGTGGTCTTAAGGAAGCTTCTAGGAGTTGGAATCATTGACCTTCCTGACCGGGATATCAAAAAAGTTTGATATATTGGGAAGTGCCAAAGATAATATTGTGTTTACAAGAAGTTCAGTGGGAGCAATGCGTTTTCTGATATTGTATGTGATTGACATACTACCTATTGAGAGGAAGATTCCCAATGTTACGTTTAGTAAGGTTGACTTGGAAATAATTTTCAAAGTGAAGGATTGGTGGGGCTAAGAATTTTCTTGGAGACAAGATCCACAATGATAGATTAAAGATTTTGATTGTTTGAATCAAAGTTGACTAGGTGTTGAATAGTTCAACCCACTTCGAGAATGGATTAATTTCCCTAAATCATGGCATATCCTTAGGGAATCTGATTATCTCAAAACAATCAAAAGATCTAAAAAGGATCAGACATATAACTCATGCTTCAGGCGTGAGATTAATGTATGCCATGAGATGTTCAAAGCCCAACATAGCATATACATTGTATATGTATAAGCAAAACTAAGGATGTGTCCTAAGTGTAAAGTGGTTGATAAAAGCTAAGTGAGAAGAGTTGCATTGATGCTACACTTATGACACAGAAATATGATTATCTGAAATGTCATAGAATATTATACGATCTGTTTGAGTGGTATTGAAGTGAGCTGGAAGAAGTTTCTAGCATGACATGCATTTAATTCTACAAATAAGACAAACATGGCACGACTTTAGAAGCTGTGGCAGAAACTGTTAGGATTGTGAAGTTCGTTTTAGAACAAGAAGATGTTTCTAGCCTTGCGAGAGAGATGGAGCCTTGTTGATATGAGCCATCACACAAGCAAAGGAACTGAAGCTCACTATGAATTCAAACATGAGTTCTGGAAATATCTTCCTGTATGAAAGGTCATTAGTGAGATGGTATATGTGCAAGGTTCATTACAAGTATTATGTACTAAACCCCTGTTATAGTTATAGGATGATAGTCATGTATGGCAATAGGTATTGAACACATTCCGGAATATTCACAAGTCAAGTTTACATGAATTGTTCATGAATTATGACCTTGTTGATTCATCATAAAGAATAAGATTCCAAAATTTACATCAATTGTTGTTTAGAATTATGTAAATGTCCAAAAAGGTTAGCGCATTCAAAATGGGAAATTGGATGAGGTCCGATTTCTGAAACCCCATTAGTGAACTTGATAACGCTAGTCTTGGTCGACAGTCGACATAGTTCCTAATTGTATTATCACGTAGGAACAATGATAATATCAACATAATTAGCATGTAGGATTGAGGTGATGATCAACTTTCGTGATCATAGTGATGTGATGACATCATAAATCAATCACATGGGTATTGTTGAGAACAACTATCGAACTGACCCGCAGTGGGAGCTCTTTAAGTTAGGAATGTCATAAGAGCTCTCACTACTCAAAATTCTTAAATCCTGAGTTCAATACATAGACTGCATGGTCTGTTGTAACTTTGGAGCTAGACTTGGCAATTCTCGACCCGACCCGGAAACTCGACCCAAACCGACCCGCAAAAAGCAGGTTTTGAACACGAAATTTCGACCCATGACCCGAAAATGACCCAACCCAAAGAACTCGGTAAAAAATGGGTCAAGTCGGGTCAGGTTTGGGTCAACCCGTTGGGTCAGACACTTTAATTTTAAGTGTTTTGTCTACTTTGGCCTTGTGCAAAAAAATGGGTCCATTTCATGAAAATCAAGGCCCAAAAGTAAAATATTGGGTGGCTTTGGAAAGCTATGCGTAAAGAGAGACATATAAATGAAATAATCAAATAACAAATGATCAAAACAAAGCCCTAACACTGTCACAGACTCACTCTTTCAGTGAACCCTCAAACTTCTGCAGTCCCGTCTCTCTCCTCTCTTTCAGTAAAATAGTGTATTATTGTCCAAGGTCAAACTCAAAGTTCAGTGCATTATTGTCCAATACCTCAAAAGTTCAGTATATTTGCATCCCAAAACCCTATATATTTCATAAGTATTGTTATTCGTGGATTGTTGACGTAAACCGCATAATACTTGTAGATTTGAAGATTGCCAAATTTTGTCCCTTAGGTGTATATTAATATGTCTATACAACTATGACACATCGTTATGGTCAAACTTGGATTGGAATGGTACATTACACAGGTGTCTTTGGCTAATTATAACATTTTATTAGTTGTAAGTGACTGAGAAAAAGGGCAATCATGACCCGTAAACCCGACCCAAACCGCCTGAAATCGGAATTCACCCGACCCCTTTTTAACCGAACCCGGAATACACCCCACTCGTATTTACCCGAACCCGATATACGACCGACCCGTAACCCGCTCGTCTGCTTGTATTGACAGGTCTATTTGGAGCGCGTCAAACGCCTTTCGTAATAGTAGGCTATAAAGGCGGTGTCTGGGTTACAATTGGATCATGTGAGAATGCGTGTTTGAACAAGATGGCATTGTCCTCCCTGTTAGGGGCAGTTTTCTCGTTGGCCACTCGGTGAGATTGGACTGAAAATGCTTGGCCGAGCTCAGCTGAATCAATAGTTGGTCATCTGCTTTTCAAAGTCTAACTCGGAGATCGAGGAACGTTCGGGTCTTACATAAGGATGACTTTAGCTCACCTTATCCGAACTTGAGACAGTAAGTGACAAGGGAATTGAAGGAATCGAACACTTGTGGGACAAGTGGGAGATTGTTGGGAATGTCCCGGCAATGTTCAATATACACGGAGATTAAACACAACTAATATAGTAATTATATGTCTTGATAGAGTCCTCTATGATTGGTAGTTAAATATGTTTAATTGCAACTATATTATTTGCTCCTACTGGGTCACACAAGTCAGTGCTTTGGAACAATGTATGTAACCTAAGTGATATTGTATTACGTTTAGAAAAGTTGGGAACTGATTTCTGTGAGAAACCAGCCCAACACGGACCGAACTGGGTTCAACACGGTTCGTGTTGGGACACCACGGTCCGTGGTCTCCATGGGCCGAGTTAATGGACCTTCTGGAGTCCAACACAGACCGTGTTGGGCCTGAGAAGCGCGCCATTGCGTTAAGTCGGCCCTTTAGGGTTTTGAACCCTCTCCCTAAGTTTTCTAAACACTATATAAAGGGGTCTTTGTGAGAGATTATTTCACACCAACTGCTTGAGACTCTTAGAGAGATACCAGGGTGATTTCCTGAGTTCCTCACTCTTTTAGTTTGCAGTTCTTGTTTCCTGAAACATTTTCATGTACCAAATACATACATCTTAGATTAAGATATGTCTCGATAAGGTCGATCTACTAGTCGAGTTCCCGGAGTGCTGTGTGGACTTTCAGTAGATGATTTCAGCATTGGAATCTCAAAGGTCAACCTCTTCATCAGCCGGATTAACGACAATATATAATTACTAAAGTCTCTGCAATTGTTATGATTAATTGTTTTATAATAGTTATGAATATTCCGTCAATTAATCTATATCTGTTTAGGAAATAGATAACCTAAAACCCAACACTATGTGTGCCATTGCTTGATTTCTCTATCTTCACTTGAGTTGGATCCTTATGTGTATTTCTTTCCTACTTTATACCCTGGCTGCACTTTTTGGTAGGATTTTGACGTGAGGTTGGCATCTTGCAATATAAGAATGAGTCAGTGACATACTTTAAGATTGAATCAATGTATTTTTTTTATTGACAAGAATCATTGTCATCATTAAGTAGCTACTTTTAAAAACCTATGATTCAACTTTCAATTATAACTTGCTTAGGTTACTTTCGTAGATCTCAACTGACCTATATTCACATTAACTGTTAAATGTAGTTGACTCATAATCTGAAAGCAAAGTTGGGGGGGAGGGGAAATGATTGCATGGAATGCATCTCCAGGATTTACTCAGAATTTTTCAAGCTTTTCAAGGGAGGATCTACTCAAAATTCCTCTTGGTCTCTGTACTCGTTCCATGATTAATATGGTCTATGGTGGAAAGTCATTAGTGCTTTAGGGCTTGAATGGAAGGGGAAAGCACGAGCGTGTTGGGCTGAATGTAGATTGTAGAGACTAATTTTGGGTTGGTCTCTGTCTCTTGGGGAGCAAGGTCGAAGAGTTTGAGTGAGAATCAAGTTGTTGATTTGTTCCACTTCTTTTTTGTAATTCCTTTGATGTAGGGACTCTATTAATCCTAAAATTGTGTCAGCCTTGTACTATAAATAGAGCCTAGGTGCTAGGTTTATTTCCAAAATGTTTGTCATAACAACTACTTTGTCACAATTTATTTGTCACTTTTATAATTCCAACTATTGTAATTTTATTTTTACACTTAATAAATTTATTTATCATGTTTTACAATTCTAAAATCTAATACTCTCAATAAATTTAGGGTTAGTTTCGGTGAGATATAAATTTTCCACCCCAACTCCAAGTGTGTATTGATTTTCTCAATTTACTTGGGATGACAAAAAAATTGGGATAGAGGTAGTAATATGCTATAAAACTACATTTTTTTAGATAGTATAAAACTGTTTTCTAATTGTTGTACTTTTTCCTCTTTCTATTAAATATAATAATGTATGAAAAACCAATATCGTACTATTACATACCAATCATAATACCTACAATCACTGTAACAAAAGTATGGTTAAAGTAATGCAGAGAAAATGTTGCTTAAGGACCAAATAGTGTTACCTTAGATCTATGGCAACACTTAACAAAGTGTTACATTAGATGTGTGTTGCAATAGGTTCTTGTAACACTTTTTAGGCTATTGCAACACTTGTATAAAGAAATGTTGTTGCTTTGGATATTTAGGCTATTGTGACACTTATAAAGAAACATTGTCTTAGGTATTTAGGCTATTGCCATGCTTACAAACACAAACATTGCTATAGATATTTAAGCGATTGCAACACTTACATATAGAAATGTTACCTTAGATATTACCAAAGGCAACACTTTATGAGTTTTGTAATCAATTAAGTTTTGCCTGTTGTAACATTATTTTCTTACTCTATAGCAACAATTTTCTACTTTCATCCTAATGTAGGAAAAATTATGAAAATACAAAGAAAAGAGTAATTGACATATAAACATATATTCCATTCAAATAGAATGTAATTACAATTATAGATCTTTCAACTGGTTCATATGTAATCCATTTCTCTATCAATATTCCAAAGTCCACCCAAAAGACATAATATAATTAGGTTTTACACTTCACTAATTTGTATTTCTTTACCCAAAAGTACAACCAAAAAAAAAAAGAAAAAAGAAACTTGTTACCTTTGAACATGCCCAATTGTCGATTGCCAAATATGGACAACCAAATGCATCATATTCCATCCAACATCAACCGAGACAACCTGTAAAACAAAAAAAAAAGGTTAAATCATTGATAGAAAGTTTAATGCCTCGGCCTCTCTCGGGCCGCGGACATTACCAATACCAGCTTCATGGATTGATGACTGGCCCCACAAATCACCACGTGTCTTTTGAGTGTGCTTCGTCCTCGATCACACGGTGCTTGAAAAAACTGTCCAGGATGTCACCCATCTTGAGACTACTGCCAACCAAGCATGCTTCAATGAGGAGTTCTCAACGGATGAGCTGCCTTAAAAGAAGGTGCACCTGGGTGATATATGAGTCATTTCATTCCATTTAAGCCACATTGAACCATATATCCGAGTTGTTACAATCAACCCCACTTAAACACACAACGTCCTTGTTGTGCCTCAATCCATTCCGGAATCTTTGCACCGCTAGGTGACTGCCCATGGATCTCTTGTCCATTAGCGCAACACACGGTCGCGAGTCGGCTTTGATCCATCTATAATGCCCCAGCCCCTCCCGGTCGGTGGAAATTACTGATAATTGCTTCATGGATTGTTGTCTATCCGTACAAATCACCAAGTGTCTTTCCAGTGTGCTTCATCCTGGCTCACACGTTACTTGGGAAATCTTCACAGGAGGTCACCCATCCTGAGACTACTCCAAGCCAGACACGTTTAACTGAGGAGTTCCCAACGGATGAGCTACCCTAAAAGAAGGTGCATCATAGTGATATAAGTAGTCATTTCAATCCGTTTGAGCCACATTTAACCATATATCTGGGGTGTAACACAAAGACACTAAGAATTTGCTTCAAAAAATGTAGTGAGTCACTAAGAATTGCTCCTTCAAAAGATTGCAAAGGATTGGTTCCAAATTCAATTCAAAAATTGACTATCATAGGTAGCACACTCTAGGTGGAGCGTATCGTGATGAGAATAGAATAAATCCATGCTTGAAGTAGATAACAATACTGTTGCTCTTGATGAAATAATACCCAATGCCTTGATTGAAGAAGAAGAGAATATAAATCAACACCAATAGACACACCAAAGCTTGATGACCCAAATAGACTTGATATGTTCTTAGATAAAGGAAGTTCCACCACTAAGAACTAGCAATCCACAATGATTAGGTAAAGGATAACCCAACACTAATCAATAAAGGAAGAACTTGTATCACCACCATCAACGAATCAATAGATATAGAGCATAAGATTTACCTTTTATTTCATTCAACTTAGCTAAATCTCACTCTTTTCAAATTACCCATGTAACGCCCTGGAAATTCAATTATAGAAAAGTCAAAGTCAAACTAACGTTAACGGAAAAATTTCAACGGAAGTCTCAACTCTTATTTGGGGCGTCACTGCCGTATCCCCGAAGGAATACAAGGCAAGAAGGGAAACTAACAACCGTTCAATTCGGTAAACCAAACTAAGAAACTCAAACTAACTTCAAGTCTTTAAAAAAGAAACATAACATAAAAGATAGCTTCTAAACATGTCGTCCTCACTTCTAATTCCCGTCCCCAGCATATAGATATTCACCTGAAAACAAAACATTTCAAAAATGAGGGGGAAATATCAATAATGTCTACCCCTAACGTTTAAAACAAGTTAAGTTCATTTCAATTCATTTGAGGGAGAGGGAACAAGTCAAACCATTTCACAAACCTTTAATCCCTTAACTGTTTTCATCAACCCAACAAATCCATATTTTATTATGCGGGCGGGATACCACATCCCTTTAGAGTAACATTCGCCTACCAAAGGCATCAAACAATCGCCTACCAAAGGCATCAAAAATCATCTATCCTATATCAGGGATGAAACCCTGATCTCCTGACACATAACCCATATAGGCACCAAATCCTGGTCTCCGGGTTATCGCCCGCAAAAACATTAGCCTATCAAAGGCATCAAAACAATCGCCAACCAAAGCCATCAAAACAATCGCCTACGAAAGGCATCATAATCATCTATCCTATATCAGGGATTAAACCCTGATCTCCTGACACATAACCCATAAAGGCACCAAATCCTGGTCTCCGGGTTATCGCCCGCAAAAACATTAGCCTATCAAAGGCATCAAAACAATAAATTCGCTTAATGTTTCACTTTGAATTATTAGTGTCTTATGCAAAACGGAGCTCACAGCTCTCAAGTCAAACCCAACCCAGATTATAAAATAATCAGTAACAAAACTACTCATAAAAGACCATCTCAATTTCAATAACTCAATAATCAACAATTACAAACAAATATCAAAAAATAGATGGCCACATTTTCAACATAAAGTCCCCTTTCGGGATGCAATTCTCCAAACAGATTACAAAACATTAAAACACATTTAAAGAGCATCCCAGTGGGGATTAGAGCATAGACATTACCTGGTTAACTTCACTTCACAGTAAAAACGAACACACTTGAGCTCACTAACGACGCGAGTTAGCTCGGGCCTAAAATAGAAATAATTATTCTAATCAAAACGTGCCCTTCGAAGTTAGTATTATCTACCTTCTAACTAACCCTCCCCTAAGAACACCATAGGTTCCCATCATTCATGAATTTACACTTTAAATTACCTAACACATTCCAAGTAATCACATAACAAGATCAAAACAACCTTTTCACTCGACAACACTTTCATTAATGAATAACATCAACAAAACATATTACAACATCCACATAAAAAGGGTCAAAACATGACTTCCCGAATCCTATGGGTCTGGTTTTGGACTTTTCGAAAACCTCGGGATGTCTACTAAAACTCTTAAGTTGAACTTGAGACCCAACACAGGCTTTAAAGTCCTCAAAAACCGTCATCTTTCCAAACTGTCCAGATCTAACCTAGGTCTCATAATCGGGGTATAACTCGACTTATAAAATTCCAAAGTCCGATCCGTAAAATTCCTATGAAACCTAACATCTAAGGGAACCTCCAGTTCAAAGGGTTTGATCAAAAGACGACTATAACTCTCATGGTGATCTTTTTCTTTAGACCCTAACAAAACTGTCCCGATCCCGATTCTCATTTAATTTGCAATTTCGGTTCTAACTTTCACCATACGATCCCTGGGTCCTAATGTGGGCTTAAAAAAGTAACTATGGTCCAAGGTAATTTAGTCTAATCCAACTAAGGTGCAAACATCAAACTTCCTACCGTCAAAACCAAATCGTAAAACATGAAATCAACTTTAATATTTTCACTAACCCTAAAAGCATGTATGAAACAATAATAACATTATTCTAAACATGAATTCTACAATAAACTATTTCAAGGTCCTATAATAACAACATGGATGATTATAAAATACGCATTTCTTAATCAATAATAGAAAAAGAACTCAAAGAACATGTGAATGCTTAACTAACGATACAAGAATAAATCTTGATAATTACACATCCCAATTCGTACATACAATAATAGTATTATCTAAAACCCTAACATGATTTACAAGAAAAACAAAGTTCATCATATATAATTTGACATTAATAATTTAAACTATAATTATTACAGACTTAATACAACAAATTATAACATAAAAGATTACACATAACAATTTAGACAAATTTACATATTAGTAAAATTAATAACAAACTACCACCAAAAGAATTCTAATACAGGTTAGAATTTATAGCATGATAACTACAATTACTTCAACTAATCTTTGCATACAATAATACAAATACAAATAATAATAAAACTCATATTACCAAACAAAATAAATATAACTAACCCTGATTAGGGTTTACACAAACATAAGGGTGGTCGGGCTGTGTTCCGGTGGTTACTGGGCATGCAGCGACCAGAGCGGAGTCCGGTGGTGGGGTTGAAGTGGTCGTCGGTGGCCGGTAGGGGTAGTCGCGGATCAAAGTACATCAGCAGCATCACTTCTTTTCTTTTTCTTTGCTCCTCGCGGTCTAGGCATGCGACGGTGGCGAGGGCAGTGATCTCGACGGCGTTTGGTGGTGGGGACGGTGGCGTCGCGGTCGTCTGGCGTTGGGGGCGGCGACTTTCCCGCAGTGTCGTGATAAAGCAGATGCGGGGAAGAGTGAACTCGAGAGAGAGAAGAAAGAGAGAGGGAGAGAAAGAGAGAGAGAGTTGCGCGGTGGCGGTCGGTTGGTCTGGTTGGTTGAGCGTGAGAGGAAGATGGGAGGGAGAGGGTGAGGCTAGGGTTAGGGTTTGAGAGGAGGAAACTTTTATATTAAACACTTATAAGGCCCAACTAATAACAACCCTAATTCTAATCCAACTCAAAACTACAACAAATAAAATCTGATTTTTCTGGAAAAAATACTAAAAACAACAATAATAATAATAATAATAATAATAATAATAATAATAATAATAGTAATCACATAACAAATAATATTCACATAATTATTCATATAACAATTATAATAATAACAATAACACTAATAGTAGTACTGATAATAATAAGAGTAATACTAATAATAATAATACCCATGAAATTACCGATATACCCTTGTTAGTCCCTCAACGATCCTACAAGCTCAAGTGTTAGCTAAAATAAACACAAACGAATTATAATAAATAACGAAGTCAAACCTAATTTACTAACGACGTCACGGTCAACATCCTTGGATTTTTCGGGGTTTTACAACCCATATATAGGTAAGGATAGGCACAAAACCCCAAGAGATATTAGCATTAAAAGGGTCATTAACATATAAATCAATTACACTCCAAAGCCTAATCTAGCCCAACAGTACTTTGTGAAAGAAAAAGCTTAAAACATAATAAAATTCATTAGAAATGAAAAGACAAAACTACTCTTAATGAGGAACGAGAAAATCCAGATTAGTAGGGCCGTCGCGGACGCGACATAGGGAGTCATGGCTGTGACGCGTTGTCTTGCACAAGATTCATCACCCAGGCGTGGCCGTCATGGGCGTGACAGGTGTCGTTGCGGGCGCAACGAGAGAAATTTCCCCAAAGATTGACGCCCCGTGTCATAGTCGCGACTCATGATATTGGGGGCAGAACGCCGTGACACGGGACTGGTGTCACGATCGTGTCATAGTTGTCACGTTTGTGAAGGTCATAGAGTCCCCAAAATGTTGTGGGCGCGACCTCGTCGTTGCGGGCATGGAAGTCATTGGCCCCCATCTTCTCCCCAAAAAGGGCCAAGTATCGGATCATGCGTCGCGATCACGACTGTACCGTTGTGAGCATGACACTTCATGGTGAACAAACCCTTGAGCTACCTGCCAAGACGTGGGGGTGGGGAAATAGGGGCTGCGACTATGACTAGTGTAGTCGCGCCTGTGACGTCAATGTCTTCCAGCCAAAGACGCCCGGACAAGCGTGTCACGGTCATGACACTGAACGTCACACGGGCATACTCTTTCTTAGCTTTCTTCCTCCTTTGCACCTCGTTTTCGGTTTCGCCCTCCTTATTTGTGCCGATATGGGAAAATTTCCCCCTTTAGAGGCTATCATAGCCCATCCATTAGATGGTTGCGATCATCTGGCTCAGTCCCGCGTCGATGGATCACTGATTGAGTGGCGCATGATTGATGACTTCGAGGTAACTTCTTTCCGCTCTTCTCTTTATAGGTGCATATATCTGTGATCCGTATACATGGGTGATTTTGTTTTTAGTGGCACGCCCCTTGGTATGCTATGCATGTATTAAGTTTCTTTTGTAGTTGGAGCCGTGTGGGCTCGGGGCGCCACCTTTGACATGCTAGGTGTTGATATTTGTCGTCTTCATAGTTTTTTCCACCTTTCATGAGACACCCTTTCCACAATGAAGACATTGTGACGTTATAAGTGTGTGGAGGAGGGGGGAGTATTCATGATGAGGGTAAATTACCTAGCTTAGCATTTTGTTTTCGTTTTTCTTAGTTTTTTGCTAGAATTTGAAATTTTTTTGTTGAAAATGAATGAAAAAAGGAAAAAAAGTTGTGAAAAACCCCAAAAGTGTTTCTTTTTGTTTTAGAAGATGCTTTCGTTCACAATAGTGTAGGTAGTTGTCTAATTGGCCAAATTAATCATTTAGAATTGGCCGATATGAACAATGATAAGCCATAGGAAGGATTACTACCATGATTTACCTTTATTAGACCTTGACATGGAATGTGAAAGCAGAGTGCTCACTCTTACACGCCCCGATCATGATTTTCTTACCCAAAGTTGGATAGTTCGAGTTGTTCAATGCTTTGGCTCGTCTTAATTAATTGCGTAATGTCGGTTCCACCAATGAGGGTTCGTGTGGGTGGACGGAGCCCATGCCCCTTAAGTATAATGTTTACATATGTAGCAACCCAAATTGGGAGGGTAACCCTTTACGAAGGCCGGTCTAATTCCCGAAACAAATCGACGCCCCTAAAATCCTGAAAAAAAGAAAAAGAGTAAGGCAAGAGAAGAAAAAAGCAAAAGAAAAATAAAAAGAAAACAAAGAAAAAGAAAAAGAAAATGTTGAGGAGGTAAAAGAAAAGAAAAGAAAAGAGAAGTTGAAAGAAAAATAAAGAGTGAAGTTAAATTAGCTAATAATCCCGAGCTCGAGCATGAAAGCAACTCTAGTCGACCGACTTAAAATAGGAAGGATCGATTAGGGCCCACTTGCACATATGCATGAGTATTCTTGCTCACATGAGATGTCGGGGTTGAAAACCTCAAGGATTGCCAGTTTTCCAACCTTTGTGTCTTTGTTTGTTCATATTTGGTTCTTCCATTTGATTCATGAGGCGAGTTGGGGAACTAAGTGCATGATTGGGGAGGGGACTATCTTCTTCTCTTTTGTTTTCGTTTTTGTTTTTCAACTTTTCTTCTTTCCCTTTTTCCTTTTTCATGGCTTTTGTGGGTATAACCGCTACAAACCCTCACGAGACCCACCTCGTCCACCTGGGCTTCCTGGGTGTTTAAAGGGCTTGGTGCATACGCTAAATGCACTCGTTTCCTCCCACGACAGCAGAGTAATTGTTAGTTTAGGTAGTTTTTGTTATGTTTTTCTCGAGACGAGCAAAGGTTCATGTGTGGGGGGTGTTTAGGCCCGATTTTAGGCCTAAATAATGCTCCTAGACTTGACATTTTTGTTTGATTAACAGTGGGTTTTCGTACTTTTTACTTCGATTTTAGTTCTTTTGTAGGTTTCTCGCATCTAAGGAGCAGAACAAAGCAAAGGTGCTATTTCGAGGCTTTTAGGGAATTTTTAGGGATTCCCGAGAAATTCCTCGAGCCGAACCGAACAAAAAGCTAAAGCGGAAAAGGGCAGGGAAGATGTTCCTCAAGTTTCAAAGAAATCAAGGTGGTCGCACCCGCTACAACCCTTGTAGCGGGCACTACACCCTTGAAGAGGAGGAAAGGAAGATCTGGCAGAAGCCTGTCGCACCCGCGACACTGGGTCGTTGTACCCGTGACAGACAACCTTCCAGGTGGTCGCGCCCGTGACCATATGCCATCGCGCCCATTACCCTAAGTAACTCCAAATCGTCCTGCAAGTTTTCGCTCTCTCGCGCCCGCGACGACAACCGTTGCGCCTGCGACGGCCTAGATTTCAACGCCCGTTTATCGGTTAAAACGGTAGTGTTTTAAGCAACAACCTTACTTGGTATATAAGCCTTAGGTGATGATTTTTGTTAGGGGGAGCTAGTTGAAGGGCTAGAATTAGATTGCTTAGGTCTTTAGTGAGGTTTCAGGGTTCCTCAAGACATTTTTAGCTTAGATTAAACCTAAGGTTAGTAGATTATTGAAGAAGATTTCACTCTTACTATGGATTTGTAGTCAACATTGGAGATTATTATAAGCATTTCTCATATAGTTCATTTTTGTTATTGCATCCTTGATAGGTGATATCTTTCCTTTACTCTACTTTCTTTTGTCATTTACTTAACTACTTGCTAATTGCTTGGTGCTTTGATTTGGATTGCTTTGTGATTGTTTGACTGTTGCTAGATATCATGCTTAGGTTTGGAATGGATGTTGTTAGCTTAGTGTTAGTTATCATTAGTGGCTTGAAACCCCATGGGTTAGGGAGTAATTAGGGATGTGGATAGGAGATTAGGAGTGGGTTAGCATTGTTAGTAAGTAATTAGGTGGGAAATCACTTTCCCACTCCATGTTTCCTTCAAGTGTGATGTATTTGGGTCCGAAAGTTCCCGAATGCATCGATCACTTGTCATGGAAGGTTGGAGATGGGATGGCTAGTACTCGCCCGTGAAAATGGGAAGGAGATTTGCTAGGGAATTCCGTTTCATTAACCCTCCGGGTCCGTGGTGGAGTTTGAAGTAGTTAATCCGGACTATCTTCAAAAAGGGGAGACCGGTGGGTTTTTTTCTAACGGTGTTGCCACTTGATTTCCCTCGCTTGATTGCTCCTTTAATGCAAAACATACTTCCTTGATCCCCGTTCGCGTCCTGGAAATCCCCCGAAGCCCATTACCTTAACTTGATCGACCTTAGTTTGTTCCTTGTCCCGCTTGTTACCAATCAACCAAAACCGTGACCCTTAGCGATCTTAAACTTTACCTAAATCTGGATACTTTGACCAAGGCCCCTTGCTCCTCGAGAAAGAACGATGAAACCGGATATACAAACCCATTGTACGGAACTCTTATCCAAGTCATTATGACTCGATTCCTTTCCCAAAAGCCTATCAAAAGGCAAATTTTTGAGAAGTTTCATGGTGTAAAGGGTTCACCACATGAACACTTGGCTCACTTCTACTCCGCTTGTAGAGAAACTACACTCAACGATGCCCTAGTCATAAGGTAGTTTTTGCAATCTCTTAAAGGACCGGCCTCTACATGGTACACTCAACTCCAACCTGAGTTCATCCATACATGAGACGATCTTCAAAGAAAGTTCTTAGCTCAGTTTGTGAGCTCAAACCGGACGATCTCCATAATAGATCTCACCGAAGAGAGTCAAAGGCCAGATGAGTCCGTTAATAATTTCATCACATGGTGGAGAAGTTTAAGTCTACAATGCCCTGAAAAGTTAAGTGAACAATCGACGGTACAAATATGTGCTAGCAATTTGCTTCCAACGATCGCAACATTTGTTAGCACCGCTGAACCTCAAAGCTTTGATGCTCTTGTGTCAAAGGCATGCAATTTGGAAATACAACTTTCTCGTGAGGAACTCATGCCATTTTTGCACGAGAAAGACACATGAAAAATTTGTGAAGAAATTATTTACTTGAAGTTGGTGAATGTTGACTTCAAGTGAACTATGAAAGGCTTGATCCCTCAGAAAGGAGGTATGTAGGCAATCTTGTTTTAACATTGGACCCAGCCAACAAAACAAACAAAATATTCTTCGCTTCCCTTGAAAAAAATAATATGGGGCAAAATATCCCTTATTGGTTAGGAATAATGAAAAAGGGAGGAGTAAAATAAATCTTCTTTATGTCATGAAAATATTACAAAGCAATAAAGTGCATGGTTTTGCATAACACACCCTTAGCATGCTTCGCTTTATTCCATGACAACAATTTTGACATAAATATGTCTTGTCAAATAAAACAAAGGCTAAATACCCTTATGAAAGTTAGCATATGATGTAGAGTGGAGACATGGACCCTTCCTAGAAGGTGACTTATTAAAGCTCTCTGATATTATAACAACTTTTGGGTGATAACCAAATTCCAATCCTAATAAATATGGTTGTGAAAATAATTTTACGTATCACCAAAAGCGAGGTAAAAGGTGGAGTTGTTCAGCAAGAAGACGAACATTGTACATGTTCGAGATAACTCACACGTGCAATGTTCGGGGGGCAACTGTTGAACGTGAAATTTTGACAAATTTAAAAGAATCCAAATTATGTCTACCAAAAAATTATGTTATTACGCTAAAATATATGATTCGTACATGCATGTATATCATGTAATACATGTATAAATACATATAAGTGTATAATAATTTTTTTTGGACAATATTTAAAGTTTATTGGTTATAATTATAATTTATAAAAGTTAAATAAAAAGAAAAGAAGAAGAATGAGGGGACGTGAAGTTTGCATGTGATGATCCTCATTAAGCATTGTTAACTTTCATTAGAAAGAAAAGAGTTTAGTAAGTAAACAAGAGGGAGAAAGAATGGACGTCACGTGTATAGGAGTATGCTAAGCTTGAGTGGACATGTCTATCCAAAGGGAAATTTTAACTCGTTTTACAGTTTTGCAGTTTCTCCATTAACCCCATCGTGCTGCGATTGAACAGGATGAGGGTTAACTGCTTCTTGTTTCTTATAAATAACCCAAGCATGGAAACGATTGAAGGGTTTTTTTTTGGCTCCTGAGGTTCTGGGCTTTATTCGGTGGGTCAAACAAAAAAATTTCACGGTTAAGAATGTTGGGAAGCGAAGAAGATAGGCCAGAGCATTTACAACCAGGAGAAGACAACACGAAGGTATCAAACCTGAGTTTGTCAAATGGTTGTTGTTCACCTTGGATTACCTTCATTCTTCTAAATGCTTCAATCCTCCCATGGTTAAATGCTAGAAAGTGTATCCTTCCATGGAACTTGGCCAACCACAATTCAAGTCTGAATGTTTCCGGGAACTCGTCATCAAATCTGGGGTCCTAAATACGGACTCATGTCAGACCTGCTAACCGAACTCCGAGCCTACCGAAACATAACCTGTAGGAACCCCGGGTCTATCATGACCCATTGAAAAATGGATTCTTTGGAATCCTGGGTCCTTTGGGACTAATAAAAAATTGGATCCTTGTTGATCCCGGGTTGGTAACGACCCATAAAAAATGGATTCTTAGGAATCCCGAGTCCTTTGGGACTCATGAGAAATTATATCTACGCAGATCAAGGGTTGGTAAGGACCCATAAGAAAATTAGATTCTTATGAATCCCGGGTCCTTTGGGAGCCATAAAAAATTGGATCCTTGTGGATCTGAGGTTGGTAACGGCCCATAAAAAA
Organism: Portulaca oleracea; assembly: GCA_029582165.1. Taxonomy (NCBI): domain Eukaryota; kingdom Viridiplantae; phylum Streptophyta; class Magnoliopsida; order Caryophyllales; family Portulacaceae; genus Portulaca; species Portulaca oleracea. Next base: position 32,810,591 of record CM055868.1, on the reverse strand, counting down.
TTGGATGCTTAGGGATCTCGGGTTTTGCAAAGTCCCATTATTTATAGTCTCTTAGGACCCTGATCTCTATCAGAGTTACCACTCATGGATCATGCCCGAACCATCAAGCCATTAATTCAGCCTAATATAAGCCCTTGTAAGACTCATAAAATAATGGAAACTATGGGATTCTATGTTGGTCGGAGAATCGGATTCACAAGACTCTTTGACTTTATGCAGGTTCATAGCTCTCAAATTCAACTTGAGTTTATACACATTATGCAAATCCAAAGTACAAGAGATTCATGGCAATATATGATATTGATAGGTCCGAGGTTTGTGTGTTGTTTCAATATTGATGACATGCTGGGTTGGTTTAGTTCAAGAGACCAAGTTGATCGCTTTGATGAAAAAAAAATGAAACTCATTGTATGGTGACATTCAAATGTCAAAGGACCAATACATTCGCCTAAAAAAAAACTTGTCTAAAATAATTGGTTGCCTGCATGTATTTGTTGATGAAGTAGATACGAATACCCAAAAAAAAAGGGTTGGATTTGTTCAGATCGAATGTGATTTAAAACTACATTGACTTGATCCCATTAAGGGTTTGTTTGGAGAGATTTCAGGAATACAATGAGTATGAAATTAGAAACTTGGAGAGTTGGGTATGGAATTAGAACCCAGAACTGAAGTTGTTTGGAGAAAAACTGGAATGGAATTAGATTCCATTCCCACTGTTTGGTGAGCAGTTATGGAATGGAATCAAGTTAAAAAAATTCTGGAAGAAAAAAAACTCACCAAAGTTGAAAAAATTCACACACAAGAGCAGTGAAACAATTCACACAACAACACTACAACAGTTCCAGTTGAGAAACTACAACAGCAACCAAAAAACTCAGTAGTGAAACAACTTCCACACAGCAGCGAAACGAACAACAGAGTAGAAATCCCACACAGCAGCCAAAAATTTTAATCTGGAATATCCACCGAGTAGGAATCCCACACAAGAATATTCAAAAAAATTTCGGCAGAAGGGAAAAAATCAGACTTGGATCTCTTGGACCGCGGGATGCGCCTTCGGTGAGGGCTGGATGCATCGGTGGTGCGGCGCTGGGGAGCTTGGGTGTGGTGCTGACCAGCGGTGGTGCGGCATTGGCCAGCGGTGGTGGTGCGGCGCTGGGCAGCGGGGTGGAGCGGCGCTGGGTTGTCTTCGCTGCATTGGCTTCTCCCTCTATATTAGGGTTCGTATTTGATTCCACCCAGGGATAGAATTTGATTCCACCCAAATATGGGAGGTATCTAATTCCCCCCATTTGGGAGGGATAAGAATTCCCATGGAATAGTAATTCCATTCCATATCATGTTCTCCAAACAGGTAAAAAAAGAATAGCAACCCATTCCACCCTAAACTCATTCCTTTTTATCTCACCAAACACACCCTAAGGGTACGTAGAAAACTCAACGTTAAATTTTTTCGGGTTCAGTCACAAATTCAAAGTTCCTGTTAAATTATATATTGAGCCAAATTTGGTAAGAACTACGTAGACTTGATCCCTTAATTGATTAAAGGTACGCAGGAAATCCGATTAAATTTTTCGGGTTCAGTCACAAATCCAAAAATTTCTAAATTATATTTTTGAGTTGATATTCGAGTTCTTTTATTTTTGTGAAGGACGAACTAAGCATGGTCAGGTTACGTGTTGCGAGCCAAATGACCCAAACTCCACAAAAATGTCAATCGACCTTGTCAAATTTTCAAATCTTCCAAGTGGACAAAATTCGAGCCAACTAAAAATTTCCGAGCTGACAAAAAAGCCCCGGTTTTAAAAAAAAAACCCAAAATGTCTATTTTTGACCCCTTAAATTACTAAAAGATACCTTACGTTTTGCGATATCTATTTCTAGGGGACCATATTATTGAAAATAATTTTTAGGTACCTTGTGTTTTGTAGTACCTATTTTCTGGTGACAAATTATCTTTTAGATTTATTACAAGATCTCCAAGACTATGTAAAGTTGTAAAAATATCCCTATCTTCATAAAAAGTTGTCAATTTATATTTCCACGTGCATTGCTATTTGTTTTAAAGAATTAGCATCTCCATATTTTTCATTTGGTATTAGAGCAAATAGTAATGCAGAATATATAGTAATTCTTTAAAACAAATTATCACAGCTTGTCAATGAAAAATATGGAGATGCTAATTCTTTAAAGGGAAATTGGATTTGAATAATCTGAACTTTGGGTCATATTGATTGGACTAAATAATCTGAACTTTAGATTTGGTTCTAAAGATGACAGTAGTAAGCTGACATGACACAACTAAAAAGCCCAGGCACGTGCCTCTGTCGCCACGTCATCCCGCTATCGAGTCAAGTTCAACTTAACTCGGTGACGTGCTACTATAATCCAAGGGGGTCAAAATTCATAATATTTATAACCAAATCTAAAGTTCAGATTATTAAGTCAACTATATCACAAAGTTCAGATTATTTAAATCAAATTTTCCTTCTTTAAAACAAACAGTAATGCTGGAAATATAGATTGACAAGCTTTTATCAAGGTAAGGATATTTTTACAATTTTACATAGTCTTGGGGATCTTGTAATAAAACTAAAAGATAATTTGTCACCAGAAAATAGGTACTACAAAACACAGGGTACCTAGAAATTATTTTCAATAATATGGTCTCCTAAAAATAGATACCGCAAAACATAGGGTATCGTTTAGTAATTTATTGTTTTTGACCCTATGTTACATATTATATGTGACCTAAATAGATAAACAGGTCATTTGTTCAAAGATACTGGTTGTTTGGTCAAATAGCCGAGTCCGCCAAATGGACCAAAACCAAGCTAATTACAAATACCCGAACCTACGAGTTGTCCCCCTCACTTAAAGGGACCAAGTTTTGAGATTGTGTGACTAGTGGTATAGGTCGTCTTCCTGTAACCAAAAACAAGCCAAATCTGTTACAGGCTGTCCTGTCAAATAGTCAAGTCCGCCAAATGGACTCAAACCAAGACCAATAAAATTTCGGAGCTCACAAATGATTCCCCCGCTCAGGTTTCGGGATTATAGGACTTGTAACAACAAAATGTCTTCCTGTAAATCAGACAAAGCAACCCCGTTACGGGTTTCCCGTCAAATCTCAAATCCGCTAAACGGACTGAACATGAGTCGGAAAAAATTCTAATCTAAAATACTCCCCCCATTTGTTAAAATAGCCAAATTTCAAGTTTCTTGCAACTTGTGGTTACGAAATGTTTTTCCTGTAACCAAAACGAGTCAGCTCCGATACATGTTTCCCTGTTGTATTTTAAGTCCGTTAAATGGACCAAACCCGAGCTAAACAGAAAGTACAAGCTCTCAATTTTTTCCTACTGTCATAAAGGGTCGTATTTCAAGTTTATACGACGTTTGGTTACATAATATATTTTTCCAGTAACCTGAGCAAACCAAATTTAAACTCCACAAAATTGTCCTTTTTAAATTTAAACTCCCTATTGTTCTTGAGTCAAACTTACTTGAGGGCATGCAAGAGCTATGCACGGGGGATTTGATAAGTGTGTATTTCATAGTATTTATTAGGTCTCTAACTTGTATATTTTGACAAATAATTATGGACTTAAATACTGTAATTCTATACCAAATTTTGTGATTTCTTGATTTGAATTTGGAGATTGGTATATTTTGCAGGGTTGAAGGAAATTCCTCTTCAAAGCAAGAAGAAATGAAGAGAAAAAAGGACACAAATTGAACAAAAGATTAAAAAGAATTGAAGAGGAGAAGAACGAGAGAAGAAGCGGCCTACTAGCCATGAAGCCCAACCCAGTTCAGAGCGGACAAGCCAGACGCTTCCAGCGTCTGGCTGGACGGTCCCCGCGCCTCTGGAAGAAACCCCATCATGCGTGCAATTTGGAAGACGCTGCCAAGGAGATGTCATGGCCTGGGAGCCAACGCTTTTTCTATTTTTCCTTATGTTTTGCAATTTGAACTCAGTTGTTATCTTGCTTGTTTTTATTATCATGAGTAGCTAAATTTCTTGTTTAGGAGATAAACTTGATGTTTCTTGACTGATTTTTTATGTGAAATTTAATATTTTCGTCTAGTCTTCGTGTTTCGTATGTCATAGTAATTGACTGATCACCTTTTACTTGGTTTAGATTCTTAATATAAGATCGAAAGATTGTTATTTTGAATTGGATAGACGAAGATTGAAAAGGCGTAGAACACAGTTAGAAATAATGGGTTCTTGCTTAGGGTCATGTGATAATTTGTGCTTATCTTTGATTGGATTAAATAGCCATGAGAATAGGTGTTTAGTTTAATTACTGTAACTCGCCTCGGATAAAAAGATTGATGTGATAGACCTTAGAAAGATTATAGACCCTGATAATCCTAACACTACTTCACATTGCAATTACCTCTTAATCGGTTGAATAACTAGAGTGAACTCCCCTGAAGTCCCTTAATTATCTGTTAAAAACTTTAAAGTTTATAACTTTTCTTGTTTTAGTTAAAATCTTATAAACACAAAAACACTTTAGCGGCCTGGTATCCTTTGTAGTGAAATAGTTTAGCGCGTAGTTGAACAAGTCCCTGAGAGAACGACTTTGTTATACTACATCGAGCACCGTGCACTTGCGGCAGTAGCAGAGAACAACAAGTATTGACAGAATTTATTCAGGGCAAATACAATAGCTAGAAGTTCTTTCTCGGTGGTTGTATAATTTTTCTGCGCATTGTCTAAAGCATGGCTAGCATAATAAATCACCCTCGGTTTCTTGTCTTTCGTATGGCCAAGACACACTCCAATGGCATAATCACTTGCGCCCGCCATGACCTCAAATGGTAGCGTCCAGTCAGGGGTTGTACTACGGGAGCTAAGATTAGTGCCTATTTCAATATGCTAAATGAATCAAGCATTTGATCAATGAAAATGGCCATCATATACCTCTAGAGGGTGCCTGGTGCGTTGCGCAGCCCAAATGGCATCCTTCGATACGCGAAGGTGCCTGACAGACCTAAAACTAATAGGTGTCTGTGTACCGCAAGTGTACGGGTCTGTGTAGTTATAAAATATCGTTCTCTCTCAGGGACTTGTGTTCAACTACGCACTAAATTAGTTCACTACAAAGGATGCTAGGTCGATCAAAGGGTTGTCGTAATGATTCAGATAATTAACTAAGTAAGCAGGAAATTAAAAGATACAACCAAATAATTAAAAGAGTTTAGGGGAGTTTACTCTAGTCAATAAATCAAATTATCAACAATCCAATTGCAGGTAACAAGATAATTCGGGGTCTATAATCTTTCTAGGCCTTATCACTTCGATCTTTCGATCCTAGGTGAGTTACAGTGATTAAACTAAACATTATTTCTAACTATTTAATCCAATCAAAGATAAAGAACTGGTTATAAATTGACCCTAGGCAAGAATAAATATGTCTAACTATTTTCTAAACCTATTCAATCTACGCATTCCAAATCAAGACTCAAACTGTCGTTCTGTTGTCGAGAATCTAACACCAGGTAAAGACTCAAACTGTCGTTCTGTTGCCAAATTACCATGAGATACAATACACGCAGATTAAACGAATAAAAGAATAACCTAACACTGAGATTGTATTCAAATTTAATTAAAAAAAACATCGAGTTTAACCCCCAAACAAAGGGATTTTAGCTACTCATAATAAAAACTAAGAAAGCGATAATAAAAACTGAATAACAAAATATAAAGAGAATAGAAATTAAACCGAGCATCCAAGTCGTTGAATTCGATCTCTTTGTGTCACCCAAATCGATCTCCTTCTCCTCCTCTTTTGTTCCTAAACTACTGGAGCGGCTCCCCGAAGGGAGGAAAATAATCAAGAGCCCTAATCTAAACGGCGTGTGAAATAAACTAAAATATTGTTAACTTAATTTCTCCCCAAAGGGAGAGAACTAGGAAAATAAAACCTATATTAAAACGTTGGATTCTTTCAAACGGCGGATAAAAATCCCTTTTATAGGGTTGGGCTAGGGCACAAAACGCTGGTTGCGTTTTGTCCAAAAAGTGAGAATCTTCCACGAATAGGCGCTGGCTGCGCCTAAAAAACGCTGGCTGCGCCTTGTTTCTCCGCCTCAATTGGACTTGGGTCGTGGATGTTGCTGCTGGGCCTCTTTCTCTTCTCTTCCTTAACTTCAAATTCTCTTTTCTTCTCATTTATTCTTTAATTCTTCTTTTTAATTCCTCTTATTAAATTTCCTTCTTCAATTTCTTCTCCTTTTTAATTTCTTCTCCATTCTTCAATATTCTTCTCTATTTCTTTGTTTTTTATGGAAATTCCATTAAAATTTGCAAAACATATCAATTTCCGACCAAATGAAGAATATTACAGAATTTAATATAAAAACACTAAAATATATAAGAAAATTGACTAAAATATACAAGTTAATTACCTAAAAAGTACCAAAAATATCTATATAAAATTCACTTATCAAATCCCCCCATGCTTAGCTCTTGCTTATCCTCAAGCAAGTCTGACTTAAGAACAGTAGGGAGGGAAGAGAAATTAAAAAGAAAAAGACTCCAGAAATAAAAAGAAACAAAGAAAGTTAATGTTAGGGTTACAAATACAATAAAACACCTCCTCAGGCTAACCAATCAGACACATCAATTCATCAAGCAACACCAACATTAGTCAGGAAAATAACAAAACAAGTGAGAAATAGAGAGAATGAAGGTTTCGAAATCAAGGAAAGAGAACAAGTACTTCAAGTGTGAAAAGCGCCAACAGTCTTAAGATAAATGCAAATATGCGCGGTTGGTTATGGAGGTAGGCCAGTCAAAAGAGCAAAACTCACTTTAGGATAAAAAGTTGAACGCTCAAACACTCAAATTTGAATGTATGTGGGTTTTTCTCATACTCAGACCAAAAGAAACAACCTACCATAGGCTTGGTAAGAATCTCACTCTCCACTGCTAATATGCAAATACACAAGTGACAATCAAGAGGACTTTTAGGTTTGTAATGAGGCTTAGGTTAAGGGAAAGGAGTGGTAAGATTTGAGTATGAGGAGTTAAAGAGCCATGCTTGGATTGATATTCAATAAAAAAAACTACTCTCAATCTCACCTTCTTGCTTAATGTATGCAAGGAACTCACTTTTCTCCCTCATAAATATCAAACACTTCATCAACTTTACAACCGGGTCAAAGGCTTTCACAAATTCCAATTGAATTTCCCTAATCACCCCTTTTTTCTTGAATTCTTTTTTTTCACTTTTATTTTTATTGTTTTATATTTTTCAGCTTCTATTTTTGGTGGGTGATCAAGGGAGAAGAAATATAAAAATATAGCTTCGGCCTCAATATATCAAAAGAACATGATAACCGATTGGCTAACTCATAATAATTGGGACATACAATCTATCCCAATTTAAATCAAAGATCATAGTTACTCCCCAACTTCTCAATTTCAATTCATAGCAACACCAAACCAATTTTCGCTCCCGGAGCAATGAACTCTCACTAATCCAAGCAAGGCAAAGGGTAGGAATTATTACAGGCCAAGACTTGTATTGTCAGGGTTTCATCACAAAAAGAAAGGTAATGAAAGGCTAGGCGGGGCTAAAGAACGGTAATAATATTGTTAGGAAGACTATTTGGCTATGTAGTTTAATTAATATAGAAAAGAATGGCTCAATCATATTGTCACAATATGCAATGCAAAAATGCAATTTCAAACAAGATGTAAAACAAGTTCTAGAGGTGCAACTAATGGTGGAGTCACTCAGGAAATAAAGGAATTGATAAAAATGATCAATCCATAATTTTAGGCTATGTGGACTCACGGGATAGGGCTCAATCAACTAAACCTAGCCCAAAGATTGGCGGCACGCATATATACACTTACTAAGATAGTCAAAACAATTAAACACACATTTCATAACATTACTCAAAATCAGAAGATTTAAAGAAACAGATTTCAAGAACTTTTAGGTTCTCAACCAAACTTCTCTAGGTAAAGCAAGATAAGCTAAAAGTCTAATTGGTTTACAAATCATCACCGAAGGTGTTCCGGACAGGCTAATCCTAATCCTATATTTTTTTGTCTTTTCTTATTTTTTTGATTTTTGATTTTGCTTTGGTCTTTTCTAATTTTGGTGGATGCAAAACTAAAGAAAAGAAAAACTAAAAAGAAAAGAAAGCAAAGAAAAGAAAATCTAACATGATCTAACTAATGCATCCTAGGTGAATGCAGGTTTCCTAATCTAAAATTAGAAAGAAAAACTCAAACACTCTAAAACAAAGACTCAAAATAAAGAAAAAGAAAAAGAAATTAATTAATACTCACAAAAGAAAATAAACGAAAATTAAATTATGAAAAGAAAAATTTGAAAGAAAAATACGAAAATAAAGAAAAATAGTATATACACCCCCCATGCTTAAACCTAGCATTGTCCTCAATGCAAATGACACATGTAAAAGGGGAAAGGTTGTTAATAAAGTATAACTAATTCATAACAAACCTATAACAAACTTAAAGTCATTAGGACTCCCCCATGCTCGTATATTTAATTAACTAACATTCAAGATTCAAGATTTCAACCTTAACTACTCAAGAACTGAGTTTAACCAACTTCACATGTTTCCAAAATATATACTCAACAAATCCAACTCTAAATCATGTGTGAAAACGACAAAGGTACCAACTTTTCAAATTAAACAACCTAAAAATACTAACTAGTATCAAAAACTACTCAAGCAAGGTGCGCACCAAACTATGGGCATGAACATGGTGAATTGGAGAAACATATTCAAGTATGAAATATGAAAAAAAAAACACACAACAAATACTAGCAGGTAATAATGAAGTTGAAGAATAAATTAAGAATCGTACCTTAAAGTTTCTTGAACACAGGTAGGAGTAGAAATTGTAAGTAAAAAGAAATTTGAAAATTTTTAGATTGAGAAATTATTTGTAGGTTGGAGTCTGGAGAAAGATAGTTAATAAAGGGGGTTGGGAAAGGAAAAGAAAAATAAAAAAAAGACTAAAAGAAAGAGAAAACATTAGGAATTTCAAACTGGGAAAAAGGAAGGGATTCGATTTTAATGGGGAAGATTTCAAAGCGCTGGCCGCGTTGCTCAAGCGCTGGCAACATCTGTTGCATCACGATTTTCTTTCAATTCTGTGTAAAACGCGGCCAGCGCCCCACGAGGCGCGACCAGCGTTTCTAAACCTGTGCCTACTCGTCGTAGTTTTTAGAGAGCTTCAGCTTTGTTTTCGTGTGCCGCCGTCATTAGTCTTTTATTTCGCCTGTAGTCAACCAACAATACTAACAAAATTACGGTTCTTAAAATTCAAACAACTAAACACTCAAATTAAAATAAAAAATTAAATTGAGAAAAACTGAAGAAAAATTAAGAGTTCTAAAACTAATTAAAATAAGCTCAATCGAAAGGTAAAGATCCGGGTCTTCGTTCCGGATGACGTCAAAGCCCTTCGAAGCTTGTCAAACTCCTCTTCATGCAGTTTGCAAGCTAGCAGGTTAGAGATCAACTGAAAACTTGTAAAATAAAACATTAGTAAAGTTCTCAGTAATAAATCAAATTTGCTAGAAAAATCAAAAGATTCATAATATGTGGTCCACAAGAATTTTCTAGGAATTTCCTCTAGGTATACCCAATAAGGATCAAGAGAGGGGTCATAACCTCTAAAATTACCTAAGGATAATTCATCAATAATATTGTTAGTTTCACAAGAATTAACCTCGTCAAAGATATTAACTTGAACATCAAAGGTCTTTTCATCAGGTATAGATTCCTTATTAATTTCTAGTGAAACTGAAGGTAGTGAAAAACGAATAGAAGCACAAAATAAATTACTAGAATCAGAGAGTGCAATATTATCAGGGTCTTTATTTGAAAAATTTAATTCACTATTAACCTTCTCGCTTGGTTCCTCATTAATAATATCAACTGAATCATGATGAATATCATCCTTATACCTAGTATGTAACCTAGAAGGTTCACTTACCTCAAATCCCGTCGATTGAGAAAAAGGTAAGGGAGTATCATGCAAATCAGAAACACCATCAGTAGTGTTTTCAGGTAATCTAGGATAAGAAGGATTATCTAAACTAGCTTCTAAAGGGGATGGGGATTTGTTATCATCACATATTGCACCATCAAAATTAGAACCAGAGTCATTGGCCTGCAACAAGTCCATCAAGTTAGCAAATTTAGCAGCCCTAGGGCAAGCAGAATCATCATGCTCATAATAACGACATAAAGTACAATTAATTGAATTATGAGATTGCATATAGGAATTAGCATGAATGGCACAAGGATCGGGGTAATCAGATAGACAATTAGAAATTTCGAATTTATAGGTGTCATCTGAAAGCAATTCAAGTGATGTCATAGCTTTATTAAAAGGTTTATCACGAAAACCTAGACAATTCAGCAGATTACGTGTTTCCGCATTGACACCTTAAAAAATAATAGCAAGAATTTCAGATTCTCTTAAAGTGATATGACCTGGAACAGGAGCAAGCAATTAATCGCTCATAATATCGCCAAAATAATTAACATTTATCTTGAGGAAACCAAAGCATTGTCATATTTTTAGATTTTTTTTAAAGAAAAAAACTTTATTTGATTTTTCTTTAGGGGTTAAAGAAAAGCAATTAAAACCTAGTCAACTAGAGTGCGTTTGTCTAATGGCAGTTGGGGAAACAAGTCCCCGGCAACGGCGCCAAAAACTTGACAGACCTAAAACTAATAGGTGTCTGTGAACCGCAAGTGTACGGGTTTGTGTAGTAATAAAATATCGTTCTCTCTCAGGGACTTGTGTTCAACTACACACTAAACTAGTTCACTACAAAGGATGCTAGGTCGACCAAAGGGTTGTGGTAATGATTCAGATAATTAACTAAGGAAGCAGGAAATTAAAAGATACAACCAAATAATTAAAAGAGTTTAGGGGAGTCTACTCTAGTCAATAAATCAAATTATCAACAATCCTAGTGCAGGTAACAAGATAATTCAGGGTCTATAATCTTTCTAGGCCTTATCACTTCGATCTTTCGATCCTAGGTGAGTTACATAAACTAAACATTATTTCTAACTATTTAATCAAATCAAAGATAAAGAACTGATCGATTATAAATTGACCCTAGGCAAGAATCAATATGTCTAACTATTTTCTAAACATATTCAATCTACGCATTCCAATTCAAGACTCAAACTGTCATTCTGTTGTCGAGAATCTAAAACCAGATAAAGACTCAAACTGTCGTTCTGTTGCCAAATTACCATGACATACAACACACGCAGATTAACTGAATAAAAGAATAACCTAACACCGAGATTGTATTCAAATTTAATTAAAAGACTTCGAGTTTAACCCCCAAACAAAGGGATTTTAGCTACTCATAATAAAAACTAAGAAAGTGATAATAAAAACTGAATAACAAAATATAAAGAGAATAGAAATTAAACCGAACATCCGAGTCGTTGAATTCGATCTCTTTGTGTCACCCAAATCGATCTCCTTCTCCTTCTCTTTTGTTCCTAAACTATTAGAGCGGCTCCCCGAAGGGAGGAAAATAATCAAGAACCCTAATCTAAATGGCGTGTGAAGTAAACTAAATATTGTTCGCTTAATTTCTCCCCGAAGGAAGAGAACTAGGAAAATAAAACCTATATTAAAACGTTGGATTCTTTCAAACAGCGGATATAAATCCCTTTTATAGGGCTGGGCTAGGGCACAAAACGCAGGTTGCGTTTTGCTCTTTCTCGACTTCTGAAGTTTCTGGACAAGGCGCTGGCTGCGCCTTGTTTCTCCGTCTCAATTGGACTTGGGCCGTGGATGTTGTTGCTGGGCCTCTTTCTCTTCTCTTCCTTTACTTCAAATTCTCTTTTCTTCTCATTTATTCTTTAATTCTTATTTTTAATTCCACTTCTTAAATTTCCTTATTCAATTTCTTCTCCTTTTTAATTTCTTCTCCATTCTTCAATATTCTTCTCTATTTCTTTGCTTTTTATAGAAATTCCATTAAAATCTGCAAAACACACCAATTTTTGACCAAGTGAAGAATATTACAGAATTTAATATAAAAACACTAAATTATATTAGAAAATTGACTAAAATATACAAGTTAATTACCTAAAAAGTACTAAAAAATATCTATAAATTCACTTATCAGTGCCAGAGGGACACCTGAACGTAGTCTTTTCTATGTGGGACGGGTGGATGGGAATCTGGAAAAATCCCCGAACACCGTCCAAAAAGCAAAAATAAGAATGCCCAGCTAACCTCTCAAGTATTTGATCAATGAAAGGAAGTGGGAAGTGCTATTTCTAGTTGTTTTATTCAATTGACGGCAATCGATACACATTGTCCTATCTGTGACTGTCCTAGTACTAACATGTTCATTTTTATCATTTCCAACCACCGTTAGCCCCCCCTCGTTTTAGGCACACACTGCATGATACTTACCCAATCACTATTCGCAATGAGAAAGATGATCCCGATGGACAAAAGTTTGACAACCTCTTTCTTCACTACTTCTTGTATATGAGGGTTAAGGTGTCTTTGGGGTTTCCTAGATGATGTATATTTGATGGCCATATACATCAAGGTCAACTAGAGAAACATCAAATACTCACCTACATGGAAGAAGATCTCACATCTCTTACATATCTCTCTACTTTGGAAGGAATCTACAAGGGTACTTAAGTAATTTTCTCCATAACTCAAGAACCATCAAACTATCATGGAAGGTGTCTAGAGTGAATTAATCTACATTCCAAGAGCTTTCCAAGGGTTCAAGAATCTTTAGATTTGGTTAAGTATTGAGCAAGTTATCATCATTTGTAATCTAGCTTAGTTCATTTGTTTCTTTATGATGTAATCATGTGTATAGGATGATGTAAGCTAGATGGTTGTAATTTCTTTCATACCACACACCTAATGGGGCCTCTACTAGTATAAATAGACCCCTTAGGGTGCCTTGTATCATCATTCAATCATATATCAAATACAATCAAACACATGATGTGTTGTTTCTCTAGCTTTGTGCTAGTGTCCCTTCGTTTCTCTTGAGGGAGGACGAAACTATCCCTTTCTTCTATCCAAGGTTGGCGTCCTTGGTGGTGATAGGAAGGAATTGAAGGTGTCTTGAAGGTGGGGTGGCTGTATCCTCCAAGAATCTTCAAAGCCATTATCATTCATTCATTCATCCATTCAAACGTTCATCTACATTCATCCAACTTTGAGTGTTCTTTCAAGTATCAAACAACATTCAATTGTACAAGGAGCATTCATCCATCATTCAAACGCCAAACATTCATCAAAGTGACGTTCAAACATCATCCATCATTCGTTCATCATTCGTTCATCATTCGTTCAACCATTCGTTCATCATTTCCATTCGTTGGGTAATCATCTTTCATAGTTCTTTCCATCCTTTTCATCCATTTCTATTCCATTTTTGGTTCTTTTGAACTTTGAGAAGGGAGATTCCTATCTTCGTTTTTAAAGATCCTTAGATTGTGTGTAATGTGATCATCCCTTGGTCTCATTATGCATCAAAATTGATATCAGAGCTTAGGAGTTTGATTCTCTTAGTTCTTGAACCATCTTTTTACCATCTTTTCCATCACAAAAACGATCCCCACCATCCCACCATTCTCACGCCGCCCATAAGTTGTTACAAGAACTCATCAAGAACTCATAAAGAATCATAAACTCCACAAAGAACCCCGTAGCCCAAACACAATTCCACCCAAAACACATTCCCTTCCCTACCCAACGTCAATTTGGACGTTTCAAACCCCTACCATGGCTCACGAATTGTTCTTCATGAGGAGGATCCTCAACAATTCGATTGTTCCAGAAGATCGGCAACAACAACAAGCTTTCTTTCAGTGTCGTTGCACAATCAAGGGAAATGTTTGTTCGTTGATAATTGATGGTGGAAGCAGCACCAATGTGGCGTCAACTACTATGGTGGACAAACTTCAGCTGGAAACAAGTCCCCATCCAAATCCCTACACCATCAAGTGGCTCAATCAGGGTGAAGGATTACAAGTAACACAACGATGTTTGGTAAGCTTCTCCATTGGAAAATCTCTTCAAGAATCTTTATGGCGTGACGTTTTGCCTATGGATGCTTGTCATATTTTGTTGGGAAGACCATGGTTATTTGACAGGAGCGTGATACATGATGGAAGAGCCAATACCTACACTTTCAGGCTCAACAAAAAGAAAATCACCCTAGCTCCACTAAAAATAGCCAACCCATCCCCACCCAAAGAGAGTGATCCAAATCACATCACTTCTATGACCACTAAACACCCTGAGTTTAGTGAGTATAAGGAGATCACTCCCTTAAACCCAAACACAAAACCTAGCCACGAAAATTCCACCAACGAGAACCCTAGTTACAAAAAGGGTCACCCACTCGTCACCCACCCATTCCAACGTGATGTTCAAGAAGATTTGGTCCCAACCCACAAAAACCCTAGTGAACCTCCAAAGGTTCAAAAGGAAGCTGATGATCTTCAAGCAAAGGGTCTTGTTCTTGCCAACTCGGAGGGAAGCAAATTGGACCCAAGCAAGCATCCAATTTTGAATTTTCCTATGAAGCGTATCTTCCATGTGCACCCAAGAGATATCAACTTGAATCTTATGCTTGAGGTGCCAAGGATTCAAAGGAGTCAAGGGGCCATAGTCGTTTGTGATCATTCAAGAATGGATCGCTTCACATTCAATAATGAAGGCAAAATTGTAGATTTTGAAATTTTGAAGTTACATGAGAATTCTACATCCATGGTGAAACATGGAGTATCATGGTCCAATAATGTCTATGGGTTATTTTTGAAGAAGTTGAAGAAGTTTTGTAAAGGAGTCTATGATGACTTCAAAGCCTTTAAGAAGAAAGCATGACATTCTTTGTGAAGAAGGCGAGTAAGAGAGTGATGCTCCAAGTTTGAGGGCAAACTTTTTTAACCAGGGGAGTATGATGTATATTTGATGGCCATATACATCAAGGTCAACTAGAGAAACATCAAATACTCACCTACATGGAAGAAGAGCTCACATCTCTTACATATCTCTCTACTTTGGAAGGAATCTACAAGGGTACTTAAGTAATTTGCTCCATAACTCAAGAACCATCAAGCTATCATGGAAGGTGTCTTAGAGTGGATTAATCTACATTCCAAGAGCTTTCCAAGGGTTCAAGAATCTTTAGATTTGGTTAAGTATTGAGCAAGTTATCATCATTTGTAATCTAGCTTAGTTCATTTGTTTCTTTATTATGTAATCATGTGTATAGGATGATGTAAGCTAGATGGTTGTAATTTCTTTCATACCACACGCCTAAGGGGGCCTCTACTAGTATAAATAGACCCCTTAGGGTGCCTTGTATCATCATTCAATCATATATCAAATACAATCAAACACATGATGTGTTGTCTCTCTAGCTTTGTGCTAGTGTCCCTTCGTTTCTCTTGAGGGAGGACGAAACTATCCCCTTCTTCTATCCAAGGTTGGCGTCCTTGGTGGTGATAGGAAGGAATTGAAGGTCTCTTGAAGGTGGTGTGGCTGTATCCTCCAAGAATCTTCAAAGCCATTATCATTCATTCATTCATCCATTCAAACGTTCATCTACATTCATCCAACTTTGAGTATTCTTTCAAGTGTCAAACAACATTCAATTGTACAAGGAGCATCCGTCCATCATTCAAACGTTAAACATTCATCAAAGTGACGTTCAAACATCATCCATCATTCGTTCATCATTCGTTCAACCATTCGTTCATCATTTCCATTCGTTGGGTAATCATCTTTTATAGTTCTTTCCATCCTTTTCATCCATTTCCATCCATTTTTGGTTCTTTTGAACCTTGAGAAGGGAGATTCCTATCTTCGTTTTTAAAGATCCTTAGATTGTGTGTAATGTGATCATCCCTTGGTCTCATTATGCATCACTAGATGGTCTAGCATCATCTACTAGGTCAAGGGAATGCATGCATATTGAGGGGAAATACCCTTAAGATCGTCAGGTCAAGAAGTTTTGAAAGCTAGTAACCATGAAGTTTGGCATTGACTATCACAGGGTAAGTATCATTTTGGCCAAGAAATGCGTACCTCAATGGCTCAATGTGGGTGGCAATGGCTTAAGCTCCACTTGGGGAGGATCTGAAGATTTTGAACCCTTGAAGATAACCTCTTAGATATCCATGCATTCAATGAATGGCTCCTCCAGAGAAATCTCGTCCCTCGTGGGTGTCGTGTCGAGGAGGTTAGTGAGGAAAGTAATCTTACTATCGTCCGGTTCAAACAGGAATGCCTCCAGCAAGCTGGCCTCCAATGGGCAATCATAGGATGCCTCGAGCATGTGGGACTCACCCAAATATTCATCTATTACCTCCTCCATCACGTCCATGGAATAGCGTGAGTCCTCAAATGAGGGATTCTTCATTGAACTCTCAAGGTTGAACACAATACTTTCACTCCCCACATGAAGAAACAATCGACCATTCTTTACATTGATTATGGCCCCGGCCGTGGCTAATAATAACCGTCCCAAAATGATAGGTATATTCGCATCCTCGTGCATCTCAAGTATGACAAAATCACATGGGATAAGAAAACTCCCCACTTGCACCGGGATATCTTCCAAAATTCTCTAGGGCCTCCTTTTGGATCAATCGGTGAGGTGCAGGTTGATTGTAGTTGGGGTCAAATCATCCATGTACAATTTCTTAAAATCGAATGTGGCATAACGCTCACTCTTACCCCAAGATTGCACAGTTCCCTACCGATTTTCATATCCGCAATGGCACATGGTATGGAGAAGCTACCACGATCGGTATGCTTTTTGGATGATAGCACTACAATTGGTTGTAAGGTAAACGGTAGATTCCTCCTTTATTCTTCTCTTGCTAGTAAGGAGGTCCTTTAGGTGCTTCTTTAAGGTGGGCACTTCCGAAATAACATCCAAGAAGGGAATATTCGCTTGAAGCTTTTTCAACATCTTCATAAACCTTGAAAACTTGGTATCCATCTTGGGTTGGTTCAACCTCCCGGAAAATGGCACGAGTAGTCGATATGGCTTTATTTTTATCGTGGCATGCCCTTGGTCACTCTCTTTCACAATCTCCTTCCCCTTCTCAACTCTCTCTTTAGATTTTGATTTCTCACTCAACTCCTCCCTACTCACACCACTAGCCCCTTCAACTACCACTTCCTTCTCTTCGGTCACCTCCACCTCACTCTCTTCTTTTTCCTCCAAAGAAATCCTATCCGCCATTGTGGGCCCACTAATCTCCCTACCACTTCTAACAGTAATCGCATTCAATTCCCCTT
The DNA here is from genome assembly GCA_029582165.1 of Portulaca oleracea. NCBI lineage: Eukaryota > Viridiplantae > Streptophyta > Magnoliopsida > Caryophyllales > Portulacaceae > Portulaca > Portulaca oleracea. Next base: position 32,793,241 of record CM055868.1, on the reverse strand, counting down.
GGGGTTAGGTTAGGTTTGGCTAGGGAGATCTTGGATGGGTTTGCTATGTTGGGCAATTTGGGCCAATTACACCTCAAGATTCTTGAGGCGAGCTCGGTCATTTTCTTAGTTGGCCATAATCTCCTTCAGCATGGCCTCAATGGTGGGGTCTTGGGATGGTTTGGATGATTGGGTAGATTGGGATGGGTAAAAATTTTATGGAGCTTGGTTTTGAGGGCGACGGTTGGGATTTTGAAACCATGAGGGTCATTTTTAGTAGGTTGTTGGTTCTAGGCATAGTTGCCTCGGGGTCGGATAGGATTCTGTGTAGAGGAAGAGAGATTGTTGTTGCGATATATAGCATTAGCTTGCTCAGATAGTATCTCCGAGCATTGCTGAGTGGGGTGCGGGCCAAAGCAAAATTCACAAGTAATGACTCTAGTATCCGAAATTGGGGTAGGACTTGAACTTCTTGAGCCATCTTCAACTGCTTGGTTGTCTCATTAAGGGCCATTCTCTCTGCATTTCAAGGATGGTGTCCATGAGAAACTTCATCGTGGGGTTATTTTCAGAAGAAGAGCCTCCATCTCTCGAGCCTCGGCCACCTCCCCAATAAGATAGTTTTGAGACAACTCGTGATGAAACACATTAGCATGCTTCGCGGTTTTCTTAATAAACATCCCCCAGATGCATTGTCAATAGACTCCCGTAAAAAACCAAAAACCCTTGGTAGAAACGATGCAACAATAACCAATCCTCTAAGCTGTGATGTGGGAATTTCCTTTGAAGGCCTTTGAACCTTCCCCATGCTTCAAAAAGAGACTCACCAAGCTCTTGTTTAAAATGCATAATCGCTTGCTTGAGCCGACATGTTTCATCAGCTGAGAAAAATCGTTGGAGAAAGTCTCGACTCAAAGCGTCTCATGATGCATATGTATCGGGTGGGCATGTGTAGAGGTAGAACTTGGCCTTCCCCGCCAAGGTAAGCGGAAAGAACTTGAGTTTCATATACTCTGACGATACTCCATGCATTTGCATAAAACCAATGCGCTCCTCAAACTTGTTGATGTTATCAGTAGGACTCTCATGATTGGCCCCATGATATTGGTTGCTCTTGAAGACATTTAGCAAGTAAGGCTTGAACTCGAATACGACGTTTTGGGGTAACTTTGGATGTGTGATCGGACTGCCTCCTATACCTGAGGATGGAGTGGAGTATGAAGGGAGGGTACGGGGAGGACCAGGTTGTTCATCGGCTATTGGGATTTGTTGTCACTAAGATCCCTTTAGTGGCGTTCTTTCCTCGAACTGGCATTGGCTTGGCGAAGATTTTCTCGGGGTCGAGATTCAATGGGACCAACGGTGCCTGGTTAGCACAGGCTCGAGTTTGCATACACCAAAAGAACCAAAGAAGAATCAAATACTCTAAGATCTAGACACTCTAACCTCAAGCGCAAATGTGATCTAAACTACCTCTAACCAAAGAAAACTAAAAGCTAGAGGTGCTAGCTCCCCGACAACGGTGCCATTTTGTATACCAGCGGTTTGCATACCCGATCGTTCTCTCTCAAAGAGCTAAGGGCCTAACTCAAGGTTTTGGTGAAGAGGAGAGATAAAGATCACAAGGGTAACAGAAAGGGAGATAAGGTCACTAACTTATCACAAAACAAACAAACAGACAAGAGTTCGATTGGATGACAAAGGTGGGCTTCGGGGGTTTTAGGAACTCGACGGGATTAAAAGGATAGGTTTCACAACTAGGGGGTAAGAGGTTGAAGGAAATAAGATGGGAATCCTGCTAGGATATGGCCACCGGCCTCCCTCTAGCAACGGTAGTCCGGATTAACTACCCCGAAATCCACCACGGACCCCGGCGGTTAATTTAGCAAGATTCCCTAATTAGACCCATCCTCTCTTCCATGAGTGAGTGACTAAGTATCCTTTCCTTAGCCTTCCATTAACAAGCGATTAGTGCATTAAAGAGATTTCGGTCCCTAATGCACCTCACTTGAAGGAAGGAATAAGGTAGGAATTAGATTTCCTTCCTAATTACTCCCTAACTAGCTAACCCATCCCTAATCACCAATCAATAACCTTAATCACCCCCTAACCCATGAAGAATCTAGCAACTACCTATTATCATCACTAAACTAACACAAGCAATTCCAATCCAAAGCATGATTTCTAACGCAAAATAAAGGCAATCACAAGCAAAGCAATTAAATGACAATCACAAGAAAACAATTACTTAAGCAATAAACAATGAAAAAGTAGAGAAAAGGGAAAGAAAGCGCCGATGGATGATGAAATAAGTAGATGATGGACAATATAATTGATAATCTTCACAATCTTCCAATTGATGAAGCTTCAATCCTTGAATACAACCCAAATTATCAACTAGATATCCACTAATCACAAGCTTTTTCTCTCTAAAACTAAGATGAACAGTAAAATTGACAAAACTCTCTAAAAAATCTTCGCTAAAAAGTATTTATACAAGACAAGGAGGTTGTTCAAAACGTAGTTGTTTTAAGCGTTAAAAAATGCGTAAAACGGGGTCGTGGCGGGCGCGACGCTGAGAAAAGTAGGGAGGCGATTCTGATTTCGCGAGGGTACGCGGGCGCGATGATTCTAGTCGCTGGCGCGACAGTTCTGGGCAAGCCTTCTCCAAGTTTTTTCTTCGTGAAGATCATCGCGGGTGTCACCCTTTGTCATTGCAGGTGGCACGGCTTCGGGTAAACTCTCCTCTGGGTGTAACGCCCGCTAGGAAGGTGTAGCGGGGGCTGCCTTTCTGGGTGTGGAATGTTGCCTCGCCACGCCTGCTATAAGGCATGTAGCAGTTACGACGATTCTGTCCTTGCCTTTCGAGAAGTTCGTCCCGTCCTAGCTCCACTCTTCTTTATTCCTTGGCTCGGGAAATTCCTCGGGACCCCCTAGTTTATCCTTAAATCACTCTTTTGCCTCGTTTTATTCTTCAAACATAAGAAACATGCAAAACATCTAAAAAGCAATTAAGTAAAAATTATGAAAACAACTCATAATCGAACGAAAAGAGCAAGCTGGGAGCGTAATTTAGGCCTAAAAATGGGCCTAAACAAGGCTCGAATCACCACCATTTTCCCTTGCTTTTATGTGTTTTTATCTTCTGTGTGTTTTCCCTTTTTGAGACTCCCTCGTAGTTTAAGTAGGGGGGAGTATTTCTTCTTTTTGGGTAGCTTAGCTAGTCCTTAGGTTTTTTTGCTTGCTTCTTACATTTTGTAACCTGAAAAAAGAGAGAAAAACCAGTGAAAATCCCTAAAAAGTTTTGTTTTTCTTCTTTTTAGGAGTAGTTTTTGCCTTCTTTTGTGTCTTAGCTAATTCGATAGTTGCGTTGATTAGGGGAAAACAGTCAGTATGCGCATGCCAAACCTAGTTCTTAGGTGCGTCATAGTGTTTCAATAACCTGATTCACCCCTGTAATGCGATAACCTCACCCCTTTCACCTCGAAGTCCATTCTTGGAAAGTTCTCGGCCTAGGTAGTTTAGCTTTGGTTTTTCATGTGTCTCTCACTCTTAGAAATCCGGCGAAACCAACAAGGATTGGTGTGAGTGGACGATGCTCACACTCCTTAAGTACTTCATTTACGAATGGAGCAACTCGAGTTGGGAGGGTCGTGTCAATCCCAAAAATCCCGGTGAATAAAAGAAAAAGAAATAAAAAGAAAAAAATAAAAATAAGAGAAATAGAAAAATCTATTGGTTCACAAACGTGGTTTGGCGTGGGTGGTTAGAGGTCCCTCGTCCCTTAAGTACGTTGTATACGTATGGAAAGAACCACGCTGAGAGAGTAGACCCCTCTTGGGCCGCATTATATCTCGAAATATGGCAACTAAAAAGAAATGTGTGTGAATAATTGTTAAACCCTCTCCTAAGTAACCTGCGGCCCTCACTTGGCCAGGGCAACCCCAAATAGGTTGGGGGTGACACTCAGCTAAGTAATAAAGCAAAATTCGAGTTTGAATGGCATGCTTGACTAGATTTGACCTATCTTTGCCGAGTTCCGACCTGGTGTAAATTAGAGAACACCAAGCGTTGTGCACGGGGAAATCGTTGAACAAGGTCTGGTTGGAAAGTTGAGAGCTTAGCCTCACATGAGTCTAGTGTCTTGGCATGTACATACTAACTTCTTTCGCTTGGTCAACAACATTGTTTGATTAGCTTTGATACAAAGGCAAGTATAAACTCCTTCTCTTTGTAAAAAGCTTTTGATTTTCACTCTTTCTCTTTTCTTTTCTCTTTGACTTTTGCGGGTATAGCTTCTACAAACCCTCACGAAACCTTCCTCGTCCACCCGGGCTGCCTGGGGGTTTAAAGGGCATGATTCATATGTTAAATGCATCCGCGATTCCTGCGAAAGTGAGTTAGGATTTCCCGTTTTCTTAGGATAGTTTTGTTTTGCTTTGCTCGAGATGAACAAAAGTCTAAGTGTGTTGGGGGGGGGAGTGTTTAGGATCGGTTATGAGCCTAACTAAGTTCCTTTTTTCTTAGGTTTTTACCAATTTCCTTAGTGGTTCGTTAGTGTTTTTACTTCTTTTTCTTCCTTTTGTAGATTTTGGAGCTTTTTGATACTTATGGAGCAAAAGCAAGCTAAAAGAGGCCAATTGGGCCCAAAAGCAAAGTAATCGGGTCTTCCCGAGGAAACTCGGCCATGGAGAAAGAGAATCAAGCCTCGATCCTGAAGTTAGAAAAAGAAACCAAGTGAAATCAACATTAGAAGCAAGGTCACGGCTGTGACCCCTCATCATACCTTGGTGCCAAAAGAGTCGAAAAGGAGCTGAAGACAAAAAAGGGGTCACGACAGTGACCTCCTACAACATGGCCATGAATCCCAAAACCCATGATTTCCATAAGACACCTCATGGCCATGACATGGCAGTACATGGCCTTAACCTCCTTTGAAGCACAATCTCCAGAAAGCACCTCACGGCCGTGACCTAAGGTCACACGGCCGTGAGGCCCCTCGAACGAGATGCTCCAAGAGGCACCTCAAGGTCGTGACCTCCATAGTCACGCCCGTAACCCCCTATTTTATAGCAAATTCTAGGCTTTAAACAACGTATTTGGGACGAATTTTCTCCACTTGTATAAATAGCTTTCCTTCCAACATTATTAGACAAGCTTTTACTTCCAGTTTTTAGTTTTAGTCTTAGTTCTCAATTGGGGTTTGCTCTTTAATTCTTGTTTTCAAGTAGAGATTAGTGTGGTTCGAATTGTAATTCATTCAAGATTTCATTTGAAGTTCTTCGTTCGTAATCATTTCCCGGATTCCGCTTTGCTCTTTATTGTCATTCGATTCGAGTAAGTTTCTGATTTCACTTTCTCTTAATCGCTTTGATTAGCATTAGATTAGCTTTAATCACTTTCTTAGTCTTTCATGCTAGTTTCTTATTCTAGTTTATTTCCAATGCATTCCTTAGGTTTAAAGATTGAATCTTTAGTGCTAATTAACATGGTAGGCTAAGTTCTCTTAAGGTTAGGGGTGTAGTAATGACTAATAACTGTTCGTGCGATTTTTGTTATTTATTCTATTCTAAAATTTTAGAATAGAATAAAATAGAATGATTAGATCCCCTAAGGGAGGATTAGGTTATGGAATAGCGAGATTAGGGTGATTAGTGAGAAGATTAGTGTTCCGCCCTAGAATTCGATACGATGGATGAAGGATGCTGGGGGTCGGGAGGCAATGGATCTTTTATCCTTCACCCATGGAGTTCCAGGGTGGTTTAATCAATTTCAGTTCCTTGCTCTGGCGAGAGGGGACTGGAAGATATTACTTTGGATTAGTTTCCATACTACCAAGGTTTGTCATGCGCGGGAGTGATGAAAACCTTAGAAAGTATAACATCGATTCATCGCCTGGGCGGGGGGGATCGATGCTAGCTCATGTATAGGAACCGAACACCGACTTAACACCCTGGCAGGGGAGGTTTCTGCAAGCTTGGTATCCACACAATCCCTGCACTTGATTATCGAACAAAATCTCCCCAAGACCGCAGTTTCGTGCTTAGTATTTTGTTAGGTCGACCCGGTATTACCCCCGAGCCTTTGTTTCCGATTGATTGCGTAGAAGTCTTAGTATAATTCTTCTAAAAGATCGTCATTTAGAACCTCTCGAGACTTCAAAGACTGACATAGATCACTAGGGCCCCAATTCCTCGGACAGATACAACCGTTGTCTTACTCCGTTAAGAAAAAATTAAAGACCACTCATCACCTTCCATCATCCGAATTCGATTATAGTCGCTTCTAAGATCAATCAGCAAAAAAACCTGGGAAACATGTAGCTCATCTAACATATCATCCAATCTCGGTATGGGATACCAGTATTTGATTGCAATATTGTTTATTGCTCGGCTATCCGTACACATATGAAAGGTTCCATCATTCTTCGACACAAGGAGAGTCGCCACCGAACACGGGTTATACTCTTCCGCACATATCCTCTCTCCAGAAGTTCATCAACTTGCCATTGTGTTTAGACTCAATTTTGTGTCTAAATACCGCCTAAATCCTTAGGCTTTTGACTTGTTTCGTGGTTTAATTTAATAACTTTCTATACGTTTTTGGTTATTTTGTAGAATTTGGAGTTTTTACTCAAAACATGGTAAAAAGTGCCATTTTGCAACTATTTTGGGAATCCCGAGATTTCCCGAGTCTTGGTCGAGTCAAAGGCAAAGGAAGCGGAAAGGGCGAACGTGTCGAGTGGCTCAAAAGATAGAGATTTTGCTGAAGTTTACCAAGGCGTAGTCCCCGCCATGCTCAAGGTAGCGGGCGCTACCCTCCTCTCGTCCGTTGGCTGTCACACGCACCAAGGCGTAGCACCCGTCAGCACTTATGTAGCGGGCGCTACGCCCTGAACATCAAAACAGCCGATCCTGACCGTACCTACGGTCCTGATAACCGCACCTGCGGTGGGTGCAAAGCATGTGCAGAAGGTGAAGTGCCCGAGTGAGACTGCACATGCGGTGCCCAGAGACCGCACCTACGGTCTCTCGAAGGAGAAATCGCACAAACATTCTTCGCAGGTGACCACACCTACGATGTCCAGGGACCGTACCTACAGTCCCCTGTTGCTGCGCGTTTTGTCCGGCCTTTGTGCGTCGCGTTTTGGGGGATTTTTATCCCTTGTATAAATAGAATCCTTTGCTGCATTTTAGAGGGCGTCTAGTGATAGACTTAGTATTTTCCAGCTTGTAATTAGTGGATTTTAAAGAGAGTTTAGTAAGAGAATAACCTAGGGTTTGTGGTGTTCGTGAAGATTTCGGTATTTAAACAATTAAGAGATTGTTTGATCATCTTTTTATTGCTTTTCTTTGTTCATCTATAGCATTTTGACAAGTATTCTCTTCCCTTAACTCTTTCATTAATTGTTTTGCTAATTACTTTCTTGCTTATTTATTTGCTTTGCTTGTTATTTCATTGTTCTTGGTTGGTTTATGTTTGTTGTTGATAGAAATCATGCTTAGAGTTGGTTTGGATGTTGTTAGCTTAGTTAGCATCATGATTAGTGGCTAGAAACCCTATGGGTTAGGGGGTAATTAAGGGTGTGAATGGGTGATTAGGTTTGGGTTAGCAATATTTGTGAGTAATTAGTTGGGAAATCAATTTCCCACTCCATTCATTCCCTTAAGTGGGATGTATTTGGGTTCGAAAGTACCCAAACACCTCCAACACTTGTGTTGGAAGGTTGGAATTGGGATAGTTAGTACTCTACGCATGGAAGTAAATAGAGGCTAACTAGGGAATTTCGTTCCATTAACCCTCCGGGTCCATGGCGGACTTTGGGGAAGTTATTCCGGACTATCCTCGAAAGAGGAAGCTCGGTGGGTATTTTCTAACGGAATTGCCACTTGATTCTCCTTCCTTTTTATTCTCTTGTGGCAAAAGCCATTTCCTCATCCTAGTTTGCATCCCGAAAAGCCTCCGAAGCCCATTTCCTTTCCTTAACCGACCTTAGCTTTATTTGTTGCTTCGTGACCGCGTCTTTCAACCCATTGCCTTACCTTAGCAATCTTGACCCGACCTTAGACCTAGATTCTATGACCAACGCCCCTAGCTCCCTGAGAGAGAATGACAAAACCGAGGTCTCACAAACCACTGTTACACAAAATGACGTTGTTGCCGGGGAGCCAGCGCCCCTAGTTTTAGTTTCTTGGTTTTTGGTTATTTGAGTTTGCTTTCACGCTAGAAATCAGTTTGCGTACATCCAAATGAATTTGATGCTTCTTCATTTCTTGTAGGAGTTTTCGTGTTCTAATGGGTGAAGCTCAAGCTGGTTCACCTCGTACCCTTCTATCATATGCCGTTCCATCATTGGGTACGGGAGGAAGTCCTATCATATTACAACCATTACCACCCGATGTTGTGTTCGAGTTTAAACCGCACTTACTTGAAGTCTTCGAAAGAAACCCATTTCATGGGGACGATGCTGCTGGAAGTCCCATTGCTCATATTGATAAGTTCAAAGACCGGATTAGCTTTATACACATTCCAAGGATATCATCAGAATATTTGAAGTTGAAATTCTTTCCTCTCACTCTTGCGGGGAAAGCGAAGATATGGCTACAAACATGTCCACTTGGTTTTTATTCTTCATAGGAGGCACTCAAAGGAGATTTTCTTCACCGTTTCTTTCTAGTGGAGGAGACACACCGACTTTGAGCAAAAATTTTGAGTTTCAAGCAAGGGCCGGGAGAGAGTCTTTTCGACGCTTGGGGGAGATTTAAGAGTCTTCAACGACAGTGCCCTCATCATAATTTACCGGATTGGATGTTGCTTCAACATTTCTATCATGGGCTCCGTGGTACTCTTAGAGAATCTATTGATAATGCGTCCGGAGGGATGTTTTTGAAGAAGACCGTGGAAGAGGCCAATATTTTCTTACATGAGCTAACACAACACGCTCCTCATTGGGGGAGTGGCCAAAGTTTCAGGAGATGGAGGCAATCTTTTGGAGGATAACCCGATTATAAAGTTTCTTATGCCCACCGTTTGTGAAATGCAAAAAGAGAAGTCGAATGTGGAGGTTTCAAATCAGTTGAGAATTGCCCAAGCAATGCAATCCTTTGCATCCACTTCTATTCCGAATGTTCATACTTGTGAGTTTTGCGATGGTTCGCACCCTACCCAACAATGTGAAAAAGTTCAACAATTGGTGCAAGTGAATGTTATCCATTCTCCCTACGACAACCAAGATCCTTATTACATCACCAACAATTACCCTTCTACTTCTCAACCCCATGAACATCACTCATCTATTCAAGAAGAATCCTTCCATCAAACCCAACAAGATATTTCACAACCCCAAATTTCTTCACCACTCTAAGAATCCTCGATTGAGTTGATGCTTAAGCAAATCATGGAGAATCAAGAGAGAGATCGAGCTTACATCCGAAGTCTCGAACTTCAAATAGCTCAAGTCAACCAACCTCAATCTATACCTATCCAACCTCAACCTGTTTAAGAGGTGAAGGTGAAAGCTATTACTTTGCGGAGTGGAAAAGAAGTTGAGGGACCCAAGTTGGTAGAGGAGGAACCATTTAGAGAGAATGAGGGAGATGATGAAGATATAATTGAGAGAGAAGATTTGGAGGTTGAGCAATCAGATGATGAGGTGAAAGAGGATGATGTTGAGATTGAGAAGCCTAATGATGAGGAGAAAGATGATTTGGTGAAACCCAAGGAGATTGAGAAGGAGAATGATCTTGATAAACCCACGGGGCAGTTGAAACCATATCGACCACCAGTTCCATTTCACGGAAGATTGGTTCAAAAAAAGAATGATGATAAATTCTCCAAGTTTATTTTGATGTGAAGAAGCTCCAAGTTAATATACCATTTCTAGATGCCATGTCGGAGGTCCCTTCATTCAAGAAACATCTCAAGGACCTCTTGACAAACAAGAGAAGAATCAAGGAGTCATCGACCGTTCATCTCACGGTTAGTTGCAACGCTATAATGGGAAGCAAGACTCCCGAGAAACTAGCCGATCCTAGTAGTTTCTCTATTCCATGCTTAATTGGTCATATGAAGATTGATAACGCATTCTGTGACTTGGGGCGAGTGTGAGTGTCATGCCACACTCTATATGTAAGAAGTTGAACCTTCATGACTTGATCCCTACAACTATTAATTTGCAACTTACGGACCGAAGTGTTAGGAAGCCCTTGGGAATACTAGAAGACATCCCGGTTCAAGTGGGAAGTTTCCTTATCCCTTGTGACTTCGTTATTTTGGAGATGGATGAAGATTGGAGAAATCCTATAATTCTTGGTCGACCCTTTTTGGCTACTGCAGGAGCTACCATAGATGAAAAAAGAGGTCGTTTGTCTCTTCATGTGGGTAGAAATCGTATTGATTTGACATTGACCCTTCAGGAATGAAATCCCATAAAGAATCTCATTTTAAGGCTAATGCGGTGGTAAGCATCTTGGATGAACCCCAAAAGGAGTCTTATTTTCTTGAAGTAGAGCCCGATGATTGGGGAGAAATCAAATATCTAAGGGCTTTGCATCCAAATCTAAGTGAATTTGAGGATATCTACCATGATCATCCTCTTAAGATCATTCCATGGAGGAAGGAGATTTCTTTGAGTGAAACTTATGTGGAGTGCAACAAAGTCAATGACTTGATTTTCAAAGGTCCTAGACCCGGTAAACCACCAAACACCAAGTTGGAGTTACCTTCTACTTCTATATCCTCATGGCCTACTATGTTTTTGAGGAAGGAAGCTTCATTTATCCCCAAGGGTAGGAGGTGTTGAAAAAGAAGAAGAAAGCATTGGTGGAGGAAGCCAAGGAAAATGCTACCCGGATATCCTAGGCAGATGATTAGACCACCGGAAGAGTGTCCCATGACATTCATGAACCTCTTTGAGAATCATGGAAAAAAGAGGAAGAAGAATTGGTGGAAAAGGTTGATGATGTTTTTGGTTTGTGTCCCGAGGATTCCAAGAATCAAGTAAGTATTAGGTCAAGCTAGGGACCTAAAACAAGCGCTCTATGGGAGGCACCCCATAATTTTTGAGTTTCTTATTTCAAATTTCTAGTTTTTTTGCATTTTTCTAATTTTATTCCTTTTTCTACTTTCTAATTTTTCTTTTTAGTTTTTTTAGGTTTTTCCATTTTTCTTGTCTTTTTAACTTTTCTTTATTTCTTTCTTTTGTAATTTGAGGTTTTAGTTTTAGGTTCATACGAAAAAGTTTGAAAAAAAAAGAGAGGCAAAATGATGTGAAAATAAAAAAATTGAAGTTGGAGTGAAAGAAGTGTGAGTGAGTGAGTTTTGAAAACAAAAATATTATGAATGTTGAGAGAGTTTGAAAGCTAGAAAAATTGTTGGATTGAATGTGGGAAAGTGTGGAAAAAAATGAGTGTTGAAGTGTGGAAGTTTTCAGGAGTTGGTTTTTGTTGGAGTTGTTTTGGAGGAATTGATAGTAAAACAGAGGTAGCAGGCGCTACCCAATGTGTAGCACCCGCTACACAGCAGCAACATACAACTTCCCGCAGAAGACCGCAGCTGCGGTAAGACACACTGCACCTACGGTATCTAGAAGTTTTATTTTTCTAGGGTTGTTCCCGCAAGACACCGCACCTGCGGTCAGATATATCGCGCCTGCGGTCCCTCGATTACCAGCGCATGTTGTCGGGGCTAAACCCCTTTGCTCTCTCATTTTCTTTCACTTCCCTCCTTTCCCTCTCACTCGAAAACCTTCTCTCCAACCTCAAACCCTAAAACCCTTGCCCGAAATCACTCAAATCCGTCACGAATTCATCCTCCTTACTCTCTAATTTTCGCAAATTCTGTGCCCTAGCCGCGCTCTTCACCATTTTCGCACCTTCTAGGGAGCTTCTCAAGTGCAGACTCTGGGTTGTGTTCATTGTTGGGGTTCAAATTTGGCAAGAAAACATCTCCAATTTCTCCATTCAGGTATTCCTTGTATTTTAGTGCATCAAAGTTCGTTTTTCTCGCTAATTTTGGTTGATTTTGTGCACAACTTCTTGGGTTCTTGTTGGATTTTCTTGGTTGAGGTTTGGGGTGTTGAATTAGTTGAAGTTGGTCGTGAAATTGCTGTTTGGGGTATGGTTGGCAAAGGTCTTGGTGGAAACTTGGGAGCTTAGACACATTGTTGGTGTTGTTCGGTGATTTTGGATATTGTTGTTGCTTTGCTCTGCCTATTGTGGTTGTTGCTCTATGTTGCTCCAATGGGTCGAGCCAAGCGCACCCGAACTGAACCGGAACCGACCCCTCCTCCATCTACATCGAAAAAGCCCGATAAAACCCGCTACAAGGCTCAACCTGCCTCTTTAATCGAATGTGACCCGAAGGTGATGGTCACCTTTAGGGACGATATGCACAAGGAAAGGTACGCAAGGTTGAAGCATCGAAAGATATGTGCTCCTGATTTGTACCACGAGGAAACAACAAGTGATGTGTATTGCAAACCAAGGATGGACTATTTCTTCAAGGTCATGGGTTGGGAACTTTTTACCACGATCAACGAGCCTATTATTGACCAACCGGTGGTCGAATTCTTGAGCTCTCTAGTGGTTCGAGAGGATCGCACATCTAAGGCCACCTTTTCCTACATTGTTGCCAAGAAGGAAGTGGAATGTACGGTTCAAGATCTTTGCAACGCTCTCGGTCTTCCTTTGGAAGGTCTCTTCTATAGTGAATGCGTAAACTTTGACGAGAAACAAGCTATGAGAGCTCTCACCTGTTGGAGGAGAAGATATCTCATGATTCGGACTCGCCAACTACAAGTCTATTGCCCAAGTAATTCGAAAGCCCGAGATTTTTGGAACTTGAGTGTTTGCCTCTTTCACCGGATCCTTTCCAGCTCCGTCTTTGGCCGCGACATGGGACGGTCAAACATTCGCAAAGACGATCTCTTCGTCATCTACAACGCAATCAACGGTCGCCGTGAAAACATAGGCTCATGCATTCTTCACTGTCTTCGGGAGATAAGCCTTGAAACCCGAAATATGACCATTGGTATGGGATATATAATATGTCATTTTCTCAAGAAGTAGGGTTTCGAGTCCTATCTCGCCAAATGGACTCCACGGTACTTCCCCGACCCTATTGATGGTGTTCGCTTGAGGAAGATGGAGTTCCTAGACAAGCACAAAACGCGAACACTATATCGCCATGGCCACGACTCCAACAGTGTCGTGGTGCATTTGGATCATGATCATGCTGAAGAGTTGTTAGACGTCACCAACCGGCGCACTTGGTCGTGTGGCCAAAAACGTGGGAGTCGTTTCATGGTGGGAGGTCCCTTTGAGCCCGTGGAGGGGAGTGAAGAAGAGGCCGAGGAAGACGAGGAAGAGGACGAAGAAGAGCAAGGAGAAGAAGCGGGACCAAGCCAAGCCGGAGATACCGCTTTGGAACGAATCAATGATCAACTCCAAGAGCTTCACAATGAGTTTCAAGAGCAACGTGAACTCATCCAAAACCAATAAAGCTTGACCGAGAACTTGCAAGGACTCCTTGAGGTGCAACAAGAAATTCTTGTTAACATCCAGTCGCAACTCCCACCCCGTCCTCCTCCGGGAGGATTCGCTTGAGGGATAGGTTGTAAGTGTCCCCACCCCCCACTTGATCCTTTTCATTGTTATTATGTTTTATTGTGTAAAATGTAAGTGTGGGGGGTGCTTCATCGGGGTTTGGACGGGAAAGCTTTGTGGTTTTGGCGTGTGGCATCTTGGGTTCTTTTGGCTTGTCTTGGTGTTGTTTCTAGGATGTTGGGGCATGGTTTGTGACTTTGTCTTTCGATTGCAGTTGGGTTGTCTTAGTTATATGATGGTTGTCCTTTTGGGCTAGTGTTTGTTTGTTTTGTCTTGAGCTGGATGCATTTTAGGCATGTAATGAATGGTTGTTTTTAATGAAATGAAATGAATCCTGTTTGTTTGGTCAGTTTCAGTTGAGTTTCACCCTTATTTCCCGCCTCAATGAGTGAGATTCGGGGATAAGGTATGTCATTGACAATGTACATATTGTTTATAGTTGTCTTTTCTTCTTTTTAGTTCCTTTTTGTTTAGAAGTTTAGTTAGTTAGTTTTTCTTTGATTTTGTTTTCGATCTAGCATGCGGATTTTGTCATGTGTAAATTCGTCTTTTGCTCTAATATCATTGTGATTTACCTGAACGACGACTTCGGATCACGGCTTGAACATTTTTGAAGAGTTCGAGGTAATATCTTTCCACCTTACTCTTTCCTATGTGAATTATCATCATGATCCGTCGCATGCTTGATTTTTCTTTTGGGTGACGTACCCCTTTGAGTGTTTGTGTTGGGATTATATTGCTGTTGGAGCCGTGTGGGCTCGGGTCGCCACCACTTTTATATGCTAGTTGTTCTTGTTTGTTTGTTTTTGTAGGTTCTCTACCCTTTTCATGTGACACCTTCCCACAATGAAGACATTGTTGTGTTTTAAGTGTTGGGGGGGGGAGGGAGATATTCTGTTTCAAGGGTAAATCACCTACATTTTTGGTTTTTGTTTTCCTAGTTTTTGCCTAAAATTTGAAAAATTTTCGTGTGAAAAAGGAGAAAAAGGGAGTGAAAGCCTTAAAAGTTTTCTTTCAGTTTCGTTTTCGCTTTGTTTTGCTTCGTTTCTTGGATCTTGTTGTCGAAATTGACAAGCCGTTCTTAATCTTCTTTAAAAGAAACCGGTCTGAGCATTTTCGACCCTGTCTCGGGTACTAGTCATGACTTACCTTCTTAGATTCCCTTCATTGAGTGTTGTCTAGTGAGACCCCCGATCCTTTCACGTTCTGGTTGAAATCGGGAGATTCTAGGGGTTTGTGTCTGAGCTTGTTCATTTTCCTGTTTAGCAAAAGCAAAAGCAAAGTTCAAAAAGAAAGAAAAAGAAAGCAAAAGCTACAATAACCGAATTAAGTGGGGCGTGTCGCTGAATGACATCAACCACCATACACTTAGCCAACCTACACGGGCCCGGTATCAGTGGTACAGCACGGATACCCCTTAAACCTCCTCCTATATCACTTTGCGACGGAGAGGTGATTGGAAAAGACTGTGTTGGGAGGGTAAACCGCATCATGGGCCGTCCAATTCCCGAAAGTAAGGCTAATACCAACCTTTAAAAAGAAAAAAAAATGAAGAAGCAATTTTGTTGGTAAAACCAACCAAAAAGAAAAGAAAGTTTGTGCTTCTAAAAGTGTGGGGCCTCCCCTTGCATCACCTACGGCCCTCACCAAGCCAAGGGCGACCAAATGCGAGGAAGGGCAACTCTTTTCTTGTTCGTTTCATTGTTTTTGAGCTCGGGCATGAGTCTTTGGAGTCTTTTGGATTCGGTTAGAACCCACTAGCACATTTGCACATGGGATTTTGCTTGGCATGAGGTGTAGGGGGTTGAAAATCTTTAAGATTGACATTTGCTTGGGATGGGTGCTTGTGAGATCTCAAAACGGTACATTTCGGAGGCTTAATAACGTTTTCTTAATTAAGGTTGCAAGATCCTTTGAATCGAAGCTTTTGTTTCTCTTTCCTTTTGTTTTCTTCAGTTTTGTTTTCACTTTTCCTCTCCCCTTTTTCTTTGGCTTTTGTGGGTACAGCCGCTACAAACCCTCACGAGTCCATCTCGTCCACCCGGGCTGCCGGGGGGTTCAAAGGGCTTGGTGCATACGCTAAATGCACTCGTTTCTCTCCCACGACAGATGAGTTTGTGTTAGTTTAGGTAGTTTTTGTCTTGTTTTGCCCGGGACGAGCAAAAGTTTAAGTGTGGGGGGTGTTTAGACTCAATTTTGTGTCTAAATACCACCTAAATCCTTAGGCTTTTGACTTGTTTCGTGGTTTAATTTAATAACTTTTAATAAGTTTTTGGTTATTTTGGAGTTTTTACTCAAAACATGGTAACAAGGGCCATTTTGCAGCTATTTTGGGAATCCAGAGATTTCCCGAGTCTTGGTCGAGTCAAAGGCAAAGGAAGCGGAAAGGGCGGAGGTGTCGAGTGGCTCAAAAGATAGAGATTTTGCTGAAGTTTGCCAAGGCATAGCCCCCGCCACGTTCAAGGTAGCGGGCGCTACCCTACTCTCGTCCGTTGGCTGTCACATGCACCAACGCGTAGCCCCCGTCACCACTTTTGTAGCAGGCGCTACGCCCTGAACATCAAAACAACCGACCTTGACCGTACCTACGGGCCTGATGACCTCACCTGCGGTGGGTGCAAAGCACGAGCAGAAAGTGAAGTGCCCGAGTGAGACCGCACCTGCGGTGCCCAGAGACCGCACCTACGGTCTCTCGAAGGAGAAATCGCCCAAAGATTCTTCGTAGGTGACCGCACCTACGATGTCCAGGGACCGTACCTGCGGTCCCCTGTCGCTGCATGTTTTGTCCGGCCTTTGTGCGCTGCTTTTTGGGGGATTTTTATCCCTTGTATAAATAGACTCCTTTGTTGCATTTTAGAGGGCATCTAGTGATAGACTTAGACATTTTCCAGCTTGTAATTAGTGGATTTTAGAGAGAGTTTAGTAAGAGATTAACCTAGGGTTTGTGGTGTTTGTGAAGATTTGGGTATTCAAACAATTGAGAGATTGTTGGATCATCTTTTTATTGCTTTCCTTTGTTCATCTACAGCATTTTGATAAGTATTCTCTTCCCTTAACTCTTTCGTTAATTGTTTTGCTAAGTACTTTCTTGCTTGTTTATTTGCTTTGCTTGTTATTTCATTGTTCTTGGTTGGTTTATGTTTGTTGTTGATAAAATCATGCTTAGGGTTGGTTTGGATGTTGTTAGCTTAGTTAGTATCATGATTAGTGGCTACAAACCCTATGGGTTAGGGGGTAATTAACGGTGTGAATGGGTGATTAGGTTTGGGTTAGCAATATTAGTAAGTAATTAGTTGGGAAATCAATTTCCCACTCCATTCCTTCCCTCAAGTGGGATGTATTTGGGTTCGAAAGTCCCCAAACACCTCAACACTTGTGTTGGAAGGTTGGAATTGGGATAGTTAGTACTCTACTCACAGAAATGAATAGAGGCTAACTAGGGAATTCCGTTTCATTAACCCTCCGGGTCCGTGGTGGACTTTGGGGAAGTTAATCCGGACTATCCTCAAAAGAGGAAGCTCGCTGGGTATTTTCTAATGGAATTGCCACTTGATTCTCCCTCCTTGTTATTCTCTTGTTGCAAAGCCCATTTCGTCATCCTCGTTTGCATCCCGAAAAGCCTCCGAAGCCCATTTCCTTTCGTTGACCGACCTTAGCTTTATTTGTTGCTTCGTGACCGCCTCTTTCAACCCATTGCCTTACCTTAGCAATCTTGACCCGACCTTAGACCTAGATTCTATGACCAAGGCCCCTAGCTCCCTGAGAGAGAATGACAAAACCAAGGTCTCACAAACCACTGCTACGCATTGCAACTCTTGAGACTCCTCCAGGTTACGCCGATATGTCGCTCTATTTAGTAGGGTTGCTCTGAGAATGCGATCAATATGATGCTCAATCCCACGGAAAGGCGGTAGACCGGATAGTAAATGTTTAGGCCCGTTTCAAGGCCTAAATTATTCTCCCGGCCTTGAAGTTTTCACTCAATCCTGGGGCCTTTTTATGTTTTCAATGTGTTTTTCAGTTGTTTTGTTAGGTACTTGGAGTAAAAGAAATAAAGCAAGGCAAGAAAGAAAATCAAGGCCAAAGAGGGGGTCCCAAGAGGATTCTCGAGTCAAGTCGGGCAAACAAAATGAAGTAAAGTGATGTATGCAAGGTCGCTAAGATCCGAGTAATGACCTCACAGTACACCACATTAACACACAACACACAGATTCTGGCCTCACAACAGAGGATCAAGCACAAACACATCCAAAACAGACCTCGCACAGAAAATCAACTACAACCTCCTCTAAAACAAAGCACGAACACCAATGAACAAATGTATGAAATGGATGATGATGAAATGATGGTCGGATGAACAAACTTACAATCAAACAGTAAATGAAGATAGGCTTGAGTCTCGAGTTGATACAGGCACACCACAACTAGAACTTCAAGGGCAATGGACTCAATTCCTCAATGGATACAGGCACACCACCATTGAAGTCACCAAGCTCTACACGCACCACAAGGATTGCCAAATCCTTGAAACTGAAGTAGAATTAACCAAGGATGAGAGTTTAACGTCACTCACAAACAAGAGGCTCAACAAGGCACTCAAAATGCCATTGATTTCACTAATAGATGATCCCCTTAAGCTGCCGATTACAAAGTATATAAACCTAAGGTTGAGCTAGATGATTAAGGGTTTCCCCTTGCTCAAGAAACTCCCTAATTATGCATTAAGCTACGTAACTAACTTAGTAAGCTAATTAAGGCTCATTACAAATTGGATTACATCAAAATAAAAGGAAATAAAAGACAACAAACGCGTCTCATTATTACAAAACGGTTAAATCACCTCACAAGCTGGAAATGACCTCAACAGCTTGGAAATGAAGTCTTCATGGAGGACCTCAATGCAGGATCACCTCATAGGACTGGAATATCCTCAACAGTCCAGAAGTGATGTCTTCAAAGAGGACCTCAGAACTAACAAATATCTCCGCAGAGCTGGAAAGTCCTCAACAGCTCTAAGTGAGTCTTCAAAGTATTGGTGAGGACCTCAATCCAAAGCTATGGAATTGAGAAATAACTTCACTGGCTGGGTGCTGCTGTTGACGTTGATGTTGCTGTTGCTGGACGACCTCATGACTTGCTGGACCATCATAAAACACTCTTGGATGTCAGTGTTTGATGTTGTTGATGATGGCCTTGGTGTTGGTGTTGTTGAGGTCGTGAAGCGTATCGGGATGAGGCCCGAGCCTCGAGATCCATGGTTTCCAAGTCTACCCGCGCCCCCTCCTCCTCCCCCTCTCGAGAACCCGAACGAAATAACTCCAATATCGGGTGTGGAGTCCATTTCAAGGTGGGCCCGGGGCCTTGAAGACGTATCCAGATCATCATCGGGTGTGGAATCCACTTCAAATGGGATCCCAAACCATAGGAGTGGAGCTACGGGTCCTCATCAGGACATACTTTGAGCCTTTTAAAGGGTTCGAAGTCCTTCGGCAAGAACAAGCGCAAACGGTTCAACGTAGGTTGTTAGAAAAGACGTGCCTTAATTCTTTGGGTCATAACTCCTTTAATATGACTCCGATGAGTCTCAAATTTTGGGAGCTTAAAGTACACACCGAGTGCTTTCCATCGATATTTTACGCGCTTAAAACGGAGTCTGGATGAAGAAATTATGCGCGTTTGAAGTCGGCAGGGAAAAGCTGCACAGAAGATAGTCGCGCCCGAGTCAGCTGGTGTCACACCTGTGACGGCTGTCTGTCCCGCCCGCGACCCCCTTCTGCCAGCGACGGATTGTGGCGGACAAATGGTCATCGCGCCAGCGATAACCCTCGCCTACGGCACGCGTGCTGTTTCATTTTTTTTTTTTGCTTAGTTTTGGGTTTAATTTCCGGTCAAGTATAAATACCCCTTTACCTTGTTTTTCAAGTTAGTTTTTGATGATGAAAGTTTAGGAGATAGGCTCAAGAAAAATCCTTTCAGTTGGAGAGTGTTGTAATTGTGGGTTTTTAAACCCTAATCAATGAAGCTAATCCTTTGGGTCGAAATTGCTTGTTGAATTTTCTTCTTTGTGAGTGGGTGGTTATCCTTTACTGTTTGTGAGATTTCTTGGGTGATTCAAGACTCTTTGTTTGTGGGAGATCATTGTGCAAGTGTTTGAACATCTAAGTTCAATTGGTGAGATTTCTCTCTTTAGAATTGTCAACATCTTTTAATTTCATGTTTATCTCCATTAATCCAAAAACCCAAAAAAATTGGTTCATGGTGTTTATGAGTTCTATGGGTGGATTTCTATCATCCACATGATTTTGTTTAAACCCTAGGCTTCCGCGCATCGTCCCCCCTCCATTTGGTATCAGAGCTAGGCATAGAACTCATAGTTGTTTGAGATTTCTGGTTTGCGCCCGGAATTGTTCTTGTTGTTGTTTGGTGGTGATTTTTGGTGTTCTTGGTGTTGTTCATATTGTTGAGGAATTTGGGTACCCCCATTCCCTGTGTTCATCCGTTTTTGTTGGGTGTGATTGTTGTTCTTGATTGTTATTGAATGGTTGGAAGTATTATTGGAGCTTTGTGGTGAAAGTTGGGAATTGTGCACAGAAGGTGTTCGATGAAATGATTGTGAGGATTTGTTGTGTTGGTGGTAGTTTTGTTGGTGGATATTATTGGTGATGGTCGTGTGGCCATCCGGGTTTGTTCTTCTTGGTGCATTCCCCTTTCCGGTTTCACCCCATTTTCCTCCATAAAACTAGCCTCGCGAAAACCCCCTCAAAATTTCCTAGCTACAAAGAACCCAAGCCTTCATCCGCTCAAAGTATACACCCCACAAGAAAACCAAGCTCCACAAATGGCCTCCATGTTTTATGCTTCGGGCAAATATGATGTCCCTTTTTCCCCTAAACCCAAACCCAACACAACCATCGAGGAGAATCTTCAACGTATCGAAGATAAGGTTATAGAAATACAACGTCGAATGAATGACTTACTCCGCGCTACGACCCCTACGCAACAAGAGTCATTGAAAAGGGATCGTGATATTTCAACTCAGTCTCCTAGAACTCACCATAGTGGTTATTCGAGGTATTTTCATGATTATCGATATGGTGGTTCTCCAGAAAGAAGAATGGAGGAGAAGATTACTTCATGGCCTTCTAGGAAGGGAAGTGCTCACTTTTGGAGTAAAGCTTCATCAAAGGGAAGTCGAACTTTAAAGCTACCCAAACCATCTTCCCGAGCTCATAAGGAAAGTGCAGAATATCTTCGGAAGCTCAAGGGTAGAAAATGCTTCACGTGTCGGGTCTATGGCCACTACCAAGCCCAATGCCCCACGAAGATGGTTGAAAGTTCCAAAGCAAGTGAGGTAGCCACACCGGAGGCTCCAAAGACTAGTGTTGAGGTTCACGCGCAAGAAGTGGAGAGTTCGACTCCTAGATGATCCTTTATCTTGACCAAGGATTCCCGGGATAACTCTCAACGGGAGAATATCTTCCAAACTCGGTTCACCATCGGCGAGAAGGTAGCCAATGTCATCATCGACAGTGGGAGTTGCACCAACTTGGCTTCTACATACATGGTTGAGGAAGTCTAATTTTCGGTCTCAGCTCATCCTCAACCATATAGCTTGCAAGGGCTAAAAGATGGCGGCGACTTTGAGGTAACCCAACAAGTCTTGGTCTCTTTCTCCGCTAGTTCTTATGAGGATAGTGTTCTTTGTGATGTTGTCCCCATGGATGCTTGCCATTTACTACTTGGTAGACCTTGGCAATTCGATCAGCATGCTATTCACGACGGTCGGAAGAACACTTACACTATCCGTATGGGAGAAAAGAAATTCAAACTCACTCCTATACTTTCTTTTGAAACTGATACACCAAAAGCCAGGGTGGGAAGTGAGAAGAGAGACCTCCAAAAGAGTGAAACACTGGATGAGAGTCCTTTGAGCAAAGGAAAGTCGCATCGGGCTTTACTTTTGCGAAAAGGCGACCATAGTGAGAGTGTGAGTTCCCAAGCACCACAAAATTTTCCTCTTCCATCCCTTGAACCCTTACCTCCACAAATCAAGCCCCCAACCTCTTTCTTTCATTTGAACGATGGGTATATTGTGGCGTTTGAAGCTAGTTGGGTGTCTAGTGTGATTGCTCGTGGCATTCGGGATGTTCGTAGTTTCTCGGAGCCAATTGAAGGAGAGTGTCTCGGAACTCCCAAGAGTTGAGGGCAACTCTTTTTCAAGAAGGGGAGTATGAAGCGTATTGGGATGAGGCCCGAGCCTTGAGATCCATGGTTTCCAAGTCTACCCGCGGCCCCTCCCGAGAACCCGAACGAAACAACTCCAATATCGGGTGTGGAGTCCATTTCAAGGTGGGCCCGAGGCCTTGGAGTCGTATTTGGATCATCACCGGGTGTGGAATCCACTTCAAATGGGATCCCGGACCATGGGAGTGGAGCTAAGGGTCCTCATCGGAACCTACTTCGGGCCTTTAAAAGGGTTCGAAGTCATTCGGCAAGAATAAGCGCAAACGGTTCAACATAGGTTATTGGAATAGATGTGCCTTAATTCTTTGGGTCATAACTCCTTTAATACGACTCCGATGAGTCTCAAATTTTGGGAGCTTAAAGTACACACCAAGTGCTTTCCATCGATATTTTACGCGCTTAAAACGGAGTCTGGATGAAGAACTTATGCGCGTTTGAAGTCGGAAGGGAAAAGCTGCCCAGAAGATAGTCACGCCCGAGTCAGATGGTGTCACGCCTGTGACAGCTGTCTGTCGCGCCCGTGAAACCCAATGTCGCGCTCGCGACCCCCTTCTGCCAGCGACAGATTGTGGGGGACAGATGGTCGTCGCGCCCGCGACCCTCGCCTGCGACACGCGTGATGTTTCGTTTTTCTTGCTTAGTTTTGGGTTTAATTTCTTGTTTAGTATAAATACCCCTTTAGCTTGTTTTTCAAGATAGTTTTTTATGATGAATGTTTTGGAGCTAGGCTCAAGAAAAATCCTCTCAATTGGAGAGTGTTGTAATTGTGGGTTTTCAAACCCTAATCAATGAAGCAAGTCCTTTGGGTGGAAATTGCTTGGTGAATTGTCTTCTTTGTGAGTGGGTGGTTATCCTATACTCTTTGTGAGATTTCTTGGGTGATTCAAGACTCTTTGCTTGTGGGAGATCCTTATGCAAGTGTTTGAACATCTAAGTTCAATTTGGTGAGTTTTCTCTCTTTATAATTGTCAATATCTTTTAATTTCATGTTTATCTCCATTAATCCAAAAACCCAAAAAAATTAGTTCATGGTGTTTATGAGTTCTATGGGTTGATTTCTATCACCCACATGATTTTGTTTAGACCCTAGGCTTCCGCGCATCGTCCCCTCTCCAGGTCATTGCTGCTCCTGCTGGCTCTGGCTCTGGACTCTGGTCTTCTGATGGAGGACCTTCACCATAAAGTCGGGTTAAGAGGGCAAGTCCTTCATGGAAGGAGCAATATTAGGGTCGTCGCACCCGCTACAGGCCTTATAGCAGGTGCGGCCTGGCCATTCTTTCCACCCAGCTTTGTAGCCCCCGCCACATCGTTGCAATGGGCACTACGTCAAAGGGAGGAATGTTGGAGAAGAGGCCAAAGGTCGTGCCACCTGTGACGGAAGGGGTGGCAATTGCGACAAAATCCCAAGGGAAAAGGCAAAGAGAAGCTAAAGTCAGGGTGGTTGCGCCCGCGACCATCCTGTAATGCCCACGACCCCTCAAGAATTGGGAATCGCCCTCTTCGCTCTCCAGAAAGGTCGCGCCCGTGAAACTAACCGTCGCTCCTGCGATGGCACTGTTTTTATGTAATTTCGGCTTGAAACAGCTGCGTTTTGATGGTTTTCTTAGCCTTGTGTAAATACCTTTATGTTATATTTTCTCAGCAGCTTATTCCATATTTTAGAGAGGTTTTAGGAGATTGATTGGAGATTAGCCTAAGGGTTAGTGCAAGTTCGTTTGATTGAATTACCTTGGCTCATATTAGAAGATTTTCATGAATTTCAGAGATTAAAGATTCTATCTTTTTTATTGGCCATTGTCATTCATTTCCTCGATCAATAGGTGACATATGCTATCTCTCTCTCTTTACTTTTATGTTGTCAATTAGTTGTTGATTGCTTGATTAATGTTGATTTTCTCTTAATTTGCTTA
Organism: Portulaca oleracea; assembly: GCA_029582165.1. NCBI lineage: Eukaryota > Viridiplantae > Streptophyta > Magnoliopsida > Caryophyllales > Portulacaceae > Portulaca > Portulaca oleracea. The sequence goes on along the minus strand of CM055868.1, from coordinate 32,769,504 downwards.
ATTTGTGATTTTAGCTTGATCTTAATAAAATCATGTCGAGGTTTGATTTGGGATGTGTTAGATTAGTACTGATCATTATTAATTAGTGGCTAAGTTTCTAGAGGGTTAGGGGGTGATTAAGGGCTCTAATGGGTGATTAATTACTGGGTTAGTGAATTAAAGGGTAATTACAGGAGAAATCTCAGTTCCACCTTATTCTTTCCTTTAAGTGGGGTGAATTAAGGTCCAAGAGTTCCTTAATTCACTAATCACTTGTTAGGAACGATTAGGATTGAATAGTTAATCCTATTCTCATGAAAATGAAAATAGGCTTAACTAGGGAACTTTTGCAAGATTAACCCTCAGGATCCATGGTTGATCTTGGGGTAGTTATTCCAAGCTTCCCTAGAAAAAGGGAGCTTGGTGGCCATATTCTACGCAAAAGTCCCATTTTATTTGTCCTACGTTCTTACTCCCTAATCACGAAACACGTGTAATGATGAAACAATTAGTTGCCTAAACCCCCAAAACCCTTCTTTTTGTTAATTGATTCAACCTTATCTGTTTGCTTGATCTTCTAGTAGTCCAGTAGCTTAATCTTGCATCGTGCTTTTCTTAGTGATTTAACCCTTTTCAAGTTAAATTCCTAAGGTTAGGCCCCTCAGCTTTGTTTAATGTTTTCCTAAGGGCTAGGACATCGGTCGTATCCACTCGAGGAGTTGTTGCCCTAATATTCAGGTTCAATCTTTGGTCTTAAGGAAGGTTCAAAGGACACAGTGTTGGAAAAAGGTTTCCAGAATAAGGTTTTAATCAATAAAGGGAAATAAGGGCTCGGAGGTAGTACCATGCCAACCTAATGAAGAACTAAACACGGATTTCGTGGTTTTAGAAATGATCGGTATTCGGTAATCAAGTGTGAGGATTGCACGGAATAGCAGTACTAAGCCCATAACAGAACATCAGTAAGGCTATCTAGCCTTCATTTGTTGTGGACCCATTTCTGGCCTAGCAAGACTTATTGTGTCGCCCATGCAAGAATTACAAGTCAGACGACCTTAGGTCAGTTTAGCCTTAACAATTCTTGATGGATCACCTAATTAAGCTTCCTGGGCTCGGGTTGTATTTGTTGGTTCTCTCCAATCCTTTAAGATATCCCAGTGTCCGAATGTCCATTACATCTTTTACTCGGATATGAGCTTGCAAAAAAAATGTGCACAAAGAAAATATACAAGCCCAACGTGACTCGATCCAAGTAAGGACCCAATGGATATTCGTGTTGTGCATCATCTTAGGTCCTTATAGAGTTAAGCCATGCACTCCCAAAAAGTGGGCGAGTCATCCTTGTGTTGGCATAGAGGCATCGAGTTCGTAGTGTCCCATATAGGTCCTTGAGGACATACATGCATTCGATAGTCAATGTCGAAGTCAATTATGTATTGAGTCACTAATGAATTTTTATACTGGAAAGATAGAATATCATTTTCGTTCTTGCAAGAGATTCGCACACCGGTCGACTCATTCCAAATCTAAATTACATCCCTTCCACAGTCCAATTCAGAACACGCAGTTGGGTTTGAACCCAGAAGATGAAGATGATGTTGAAATCAATGGGTACGAGTCTAAACCCGAACTCATCAAAACGCCAGCAGGTGATGAGTCCGAAGGATCGGTTCATTCAAAGGGAAGTCCAAAACCTCTTTGGAGACTCTCAAAGTTGGAGAAGACCCTATTGTGAAGGCTCTTGAACAAGACCTGGAAAGTCTTACCAAGATAATTAATGATCGAGCACAGTTCCAGCATTCGCTGACTAGTACACGGATGTACGTTTGCCTATCCATCCTGTGTTGAAGGTGGCCGATAAAGTTGAAGTTGCCGACATCAAGTTCAAACCATCTAAGAATCGCATTCACCACATCGAGGAGTTCATACGATTGGAACCTCTCAACAAAATTGATGTTGACTTGTACTCTACAGTCTTCACATCCACCGTAGATGGAGAAGCCAAAGTATAGTCCTATGCCATGTCAGGTTGCCACCCCAAGTCAAGGTTGACTGGAATGAGTTGTTTAATGTCTTCACCAATCACTACAGCCGTATCCAAAAGAAGCATGCCACGGTGAATGACTTGACCGCGATGAAGCAAATTGATGATGAACCTTTCCTTGACTACTTCGAAAGGTGGCATACCAAATTGTCTCACATCAATGAGGCGATACCCTTGCGCCTATATCAATAAGCAATCCCCAACTAGAGTTGCGTTCCTCACTCGCTCAAGCCCTCATAACAATAGGAACACCATCACACTAGTGACTGGTCCTAACAATCCGCCCACTAATGAGGATACTTTGACTCCTTTAGAGGATGCTCGCCTCACTCAGCCAAAGAAGACCCAGGCGAAAGTCACCATCTAGAAGCTTTTACGCGTCTCACAATCACATCGGCAGAAGTTGTTTAGTGCATTCAATAAATTGAGTGTCTCGGCTTTGGTAACCCCAGAATCCTTATCGCCCATGTCACATCTAACCAAGGCGTCATCACTTTTGGAGATGAGGATTCACCCCGAGCAGGAGTCTCCCATAACAAAGCATTGTACCTCAACCTTTTGTGCTCAAACAAGATTATCCTACTTGCTTTGGTGGACAATGGGTCAATTGTATATGGAGGACAACACAGAAGTTAGTGGTCCAATAACAACATTTGATCCAAAATGGAGTGCAACATCGTGCATATGACAATTCGCCTCGCAAATCGGTGGGGTCCACAGTACTACCCATCACCATGAAGCACATCACTTGGAATGTGGAATTCGTGGTGCTCGCTTGATATCCCAGTGTCCTTCGACCAACTACTTAGAAGGCCATGGCTCCATGAGTGCAACGCTGTAGCGTCCTGTTCGTTTGCAAATTAGTGTAGTGTATTTGTCGTATCCATAGGGAGTTGGGACTTTCGAACCTAAGAATCTAACGAGCTCTCGCCTCTAAGTTTGAGGGTCAAAGTTTTTGGTGATGGATTAAATATAACACTTACGCACACGATTTTTTTTTTAAAGAACATTATGCAAACAAGTTATTATACTATTACACACTAAATTAATTTACACACCAAACATAGTACATATACACATTAAAAAAATGATGATACTTACGCACATGAGAATTGATAACATGACTATCAACAATACACCTCAAATATTACACTATTACACGCTCATTAAAATACTTATATATACAAAATATTATACCATTTTTTAAAAAAAATAATATAAAATGAAACAATTCTAAAAGTAGAAAAAGATCTACAATTACAACACAACATATTTAAAAAGTAATGAAAAAAAAACATAAAACACAACATATTTAAAAAGTAATGAAAAAAAAACATAAAACAGTTAGTTTATTCTAAAATTAGTAATATATGACCGCTATCAAAAAAGGTAATTTATTAGGTGCTTTCGGAGCACGTGCTTCAAATTATATGATTGTTCACCCATATGTATTAGATTATTCACTCACAGTATTAAATTGTTCACCATAGATATTAGATTGTTCACTCTTATTACAATAATTGTTCACTTATAAATATTTGGAACACATATTTGAGGTGTTTGCAATATATATTGATAAAAAAAAAAGTTAGGACCCAAAATTAAGAGAAATAAAACATATATAAAATTGCAAGTGACCGCAACATACCCCTAACCTCTATGTAAGGTGACTAACTACCAACCGCCAAGAGAAGCCTGGCCACCGAAGAACTATGCTGCAATAATCTATAAAAATAATAATAATAATAATAATAATAATAATAATAATAATAATAAAGACCCTTGGGTTGGGTGATCAAAATCGCTTCTTAGCCCTGGATGGCTAGATTAACAATGATATTTGTAATCTTGAGGGACCATGATCTAGAACCTGTAATATATAAATAAATATATATATATATATATAATTACAAGGTCTTAAAATAAGGAATAATAATTAAACTTAAAATTATTGATAAGATAAAAACCCAAAAAAAACACACATAACCCCCTGCCCTTCCCCCCCCCCCCCCCCAAAAAAAGTGTCCACATTAATGATGTAAATTTTTAGCCTATTAATGGTGGTTCACTTGTCTTGTTCACAACCACACATAGACACTAAAAAAAGACAAAGAAAATGTAGGCTCACAAAATTCTAAATAAATATATACTCCCTCCTGTCTATTTTAACTATCATATAATAAATATTATATGATTATCATTGTTATTGTTTTATAATAATTTCCTACATAATGTTTTTATAATACATTATAGCATTATACTCTTCAAACCATTCATAATATTTTGATATAATAAACATCATATATACTAATAAATTAAAAATCAAATTGACTAACATTTAAAAGAAAATGACAAATAAAATAAGGACGGGAAAAAATTAACAACTCCGCCCATTACGAAGAACCCTGGACACTAAAAGCAAACAAAAAGAAATAAAGTAATGAATTAAATGCACTCTCAAGCAATTAGGCCTACAATAAACAATTAATCTTGAAGTTTTTGTACCAAGTATTGTGGGTATTGTCTTTAAATTACGTGCCCCCTTTTTCCAAGAGCAAAGTATACTTATTTAAGGAGAAAAATAATCAATTCACGTGGTTTATGTTATATCCACATATATTACTGTATAAAATAGGATACAATCATACAAGTTGCTTTAAACAAAAGAATAAAGGAGGGCCCCAAATTATCCTAGACGAATTGTAGACAACCTATAAAGTTAACGACAAGAGGGTTAGGGACTTAATTTGCACGCATATAAACGTATGATATTATATAATTATATATGCATACAAAATGATCTGATTGTATGTTACTTCTGTTATGGAAACAGAGGAAACACAAATATATATTTTATATATATATATATAGGGATATTGGATTCTAATAATCCCTACTATCACAAATTGTATTACAATAATCTCTACTATCATTTTGGATTTTGGTGGTCCAAAAAAAAAAAATGTATTGTAGTGGTACCAAATCCATCACCACATTCTTTTTATTTTTTCCATGCTTACCCCATATTGTTTTTGTTTTTTTGGTTCCTACCCCTAAATAGGTAACGAAGTGTAGTTAGTAAAATATTTTTTAAATTATTTTTTTGAGATTCCGAGCAATTATTATGATTTTTTAAAAGGAATAAAATTGAAAAAATCATAAAAAATTGAAAAAAAATTGAAAAAAATTGGGAGAAATGCTGTAAATTCATAAAAATCGTGATAAAGTGTTATGCAAAGTTTTGAATCAAATGCAACACAAAATCTATGATATTTAGCATATACACTCGATTTTGTCCCACTACAATACAATTTTATTTGTTTTTGGACCACCAGAATCTAAAATGATAGTAGGGATTATTGCCATACAATTTGTGATAGTAGGGATTATTAGAATCCAATATCCCTATATATATATATGTATATATGTGTATATATATATTTATAGGAAAAATTTATGGTGGTTGTCAACTATAATGAAAATAATGTATATCCATATATATATATCAATTTTTATCTTCTTCGCTCATTTTTTTATTTAGTACAACATTATAAAATATATTTTCTTAATTAAAAAAAATTTACGAACTTTTTTAAATTTTAAATACCTTAACTCTAAGTTTTTGCCTAGTAAACAAGTATATTATGAAAAATATTTATTTTAAAGTTTTTTGAAATAAATTAAAATTTGAAATAATATATTTTACAATTTATGTTAAATAAAAAAGCTAATCATTAAAATAAAACTTGACATATGGACGAATAAGATTTATTTTACTTACGGTGGTTGTCATGGTTGACAACATATATATATATATATATATTAGTCGGTGAACTTATTAGATAAGAGATCGTACGTATCAAACGAGTTTGAAGCAAAAGTATTCACGCATTAGAACTGTGGATGAGTGAGCTATAATTTTTTTTATTAATAGTTTGGTATTTACTTATCTTGGTGCATGCTTTTTGCAGATGATATTATGCTGATAGACGAATCGAGGGAGCATTTAAATGACAAAGTGGAGCGTTGGAGAGAAACTCTAGAGTCCAAGGGTTTTAGATTGAGTAGGTCTAAAACAGAATACATGAGATGTCATTTAGTGGTGGGGATTCTGACACTCACGTGCAAGAAGTAACCTTAGGAGGGGTGGCCATACCTAGGGTTGAAAAGTTCAAGTATTTAGGTTCTATCATACAGAGTGACGGGGAAGTCAATGATGATGTTACACACCGTATCAAGGTAGGTTGGCAGAAGTGGAGATCAGCTTCAGGTGTACTTTTTGATAAGAAAGTTCCGCTGAAATTTAAGGGTCAGGTGTACCGTATGGTGGTTAGACCAGCGATATTGTATGGCGCTGAGTGTTGGGCAGTCAAGAAGAATAGAAGATACATTGTCAAAGGCTAAATGTGACGGAGATGCGGATGGTACGGTGGATTTACGGATATACCAGATTGGATAGGATTAAGAATGATATTTGTCGATCCAAACTAGAGGTAGCACCCCTTGGGGAAAAATTAAGAGAGACTAGATTGAGATGGTTCGGGCATGTCCGTAGGAGAAGCGAGGATGCTCCTGTTCGATGGTGCGAAGGGTTAGGAATACCCCAAGGTCATCATGGGCGCGGGAGACCTAAAAAATCTATGAGAGAGGTGTTAAGAGAAGATATCAAGCTCCTAGGTTTAGTGGAGGACATGACTTTAGATAGAGGGGTTTAGCGGGCTAGTATTAAGGTTGTAGGGTGAGGGAGGGTGGTGATGCATCGAGCTAGTCTTTTGTTCTTTGGCGTGTATTTGTTTTTCTTGTGCAGGTACCGGATATCCTTTTCCTTTCCACTCGCATCTCTCTGGTACGTACTTTCCAACCCTAATCAGCTTCTCTACTTTTCGCTACAGATCCGTCGGAATCAATCTCTCCATGAACGTTTGTCCATGGGGGCAAGGCTGCTTACATTAGGATCCCCAGACCGCGCTCAAACGTGTGACCTGGGAGGTTGTTGTTGTTGTTATTTAATTAACACATTTTTTCTTGTATGTGTATGTGTAACTTTTTTATCATTACTTTTGAGCTAACGATTTAGGTCCTATTCTTTTCTGCAGTTGGCAAACTGCGGTGCCACAGCCTGCCGCAATTTGCAACAATTTACCGCAAATCATTACTTTTCTCTCTCCTCACTTTTCTCCTCTACTTTTTACATTCTCTCTCCTCACCTACCCCACATACCAATAACCTACCACAATTCCACCACACCCACCACAAATTCCACCACACCTCACCACACCATTCCGTAAAATACCGCATAAAAGAACACGGCCTTAGTGAGTTAGCGTGGTTGCTTTTATGAAGAAATAAAGAAGTGCATCAAAAACAAATGAAAAAACGAGTGCATCATAAGATTCGGTTTTGGTAACAATTAACTAACACATTTTAACAAATAGGTAATTTGATTTTGTAAATTTCTGGACGTTATACTGATTTTTGGGTATTGAACAATGTAAAAAATTATTGGAGGGTGCCACAGATATTTTTTAATTGACTCGCAGGTTACAACTTTTTTTTAATGCATTCCCGGGGAATATTAAACTTACTTAAGTGGTTGGGGGTGACAATTTGTCTTGTTTTGGCTGGAATCCAGTGATAGTTGAGAAGGGTATCCAAAATTTGAAAAATTGTGCCAAAAAGTAATTATTTCCGTCCTTTTTTTTATTATTATTAATTCCTCTTCTACTTAAACCCCTTCAACTACATCAAACCTCAGCTTTTTCATTTACTTCATCTTCACTCCACTTCAACTACATCAAACTTACTTAAAACCGTTCAATTTGAAAAATACTTGATGATTCTTTGGTTTAAAAGGCAGGGAAGATGATCCAAACCCTTGGAGGTTAGGGATCAACTTTGAAATTTCAATATTGAAGGGGCAGAATATATGGAGAGTTGCCATTGTATTCTCGCACAAATAGTTGTATCCAAAAACGTAGCATGTTGAACGAAAAGCTCATGTATGCACTTAGGTATCATCATCATCATCCAAAAATGGCGATTAAGGTGTAAACTCAGGAGTAATTTATTGTATGTATGAAAAGAAATGGTTTAGATATATGGCTTGCCCAGTTCTCATGTAAGGGAATGATATATATCCTTGGTGATTTTGGTGATGGCTGAGGCCAGCAGCTCCCTAGATGAACTGGAGCAAGTTGTATGTTCCAATTTGGCAACTGCTTGGTTCAGTGCAAACCTCGATTAATTGTGGTTCGAGCAGACCTTCAAGCAACAACTTTTGTCTTTTGCTTCTTTCTCTTGCTTGTCTTTGTAGTTCTTTTGTAGCTTTATTTTTGGCTTCAGATTGTGCTTATTATACCTATGCTCCGTTCATTGTGGTACTGCATTGTATTTAGATGGCTGCAAGAAACCGTTTGCCTCGTCACCATGGTGATTACCATGATTTTCGAGATGGTCCTCCGCCACTTTTAAACAGAGGACCAGAACCTCTTCCTATTCATCCTTAAGATTTAGAGGAAGAAATCAAAATTCAACACAGAGAAACTGGACCAGAGGATTGTTGTGGAGAATCGTCATTTGGTTGATGAAAATAGGGTTCTTCAAAGGGATGCAGTGGCTGTTAAAGATAAAGTTGAAAGATTGGGTCAGTTTGTGATGAAACTTCGCGCTGATCAAGAAGCCCAGACTAGGAATTTATATGAGAGGACGTTGAAGCTGGAAGCCGATCAGCGTTCCATTGAACCTCTTAGGGACGAGGTCATGCGTATGAGAGCTGAAGCTCAAAAATTGAATGCTTTGACGCAAGACTTGACTGCTCAAATTCAGGGTCTCAGCCAATCAAATGCAGCAGCCGTCGCAGACGACACTCTGACCTCCATCGCCTTCCACAGCCGTCGTTGAAATCACCAACGATTGTCTACTACCTACAATCCTACACCAATTCCTTTCGACAACACGCTTGATAGAAAAACTTAGGGAGTTGAGTAGCGGTGAACAACTGAGGGAGTTGACTAGTTGAAGATTGAAGAGGAGAGAGAATCTGAGGGATGTTTTAGAGCAGGCAAATGAAGGGTAAACTGGCCACTTCACTCAGTTTTCAAGGGCAAGAATGACTTTTCCTTTTTTTCGGCCAAAATAAGCCGGATTGTGACCCTCCAGCCACTTAAGTAAGTTTAATGTCCCCCGGGAATGCATTAAAAAAAATTTGTGACCCGCGAGTCAATTAAAAAAATCTGTGGCACCCCCAACAATTTTTTGTGAACAATGATGCACTGAACTTTGACTTTGGATAATAATGAACTGAACTTTGAGGAGTGTTGGACAATAATGTACCCGAATTCCGAAATAATTTCAACAGTGGTTGACTTTGTGACGATCTTACGTGGCAGACTGAGAAGATGAATAGGCTAAATAATATCTAAATTTATGACATGTCATTTAACTTCCACAAGCAAAGGTGATTTTATACAACTACAACAACAATCTCTTAGCGGAAACACGTTTAAACAAATGTGATTTTATATTTTTTTACTACTTTCAAAGTAGATTCTCTTTGCTTATGTGTGGATTAGCTGACATACCTTAAATTTAAATATTTTTGGATCAATTAACTTCTCTATATGTTACATATGATTGCCACCAAGTTAGTCACTGTCAAAATCGTTTAAAGTGCATTATTATTCAACTCCTCCAAAGTACAGTGTATTATTATTCAAAGTTAAAGTTAAGTATACCATTGACCAATACCCAAAAATTCAGTATATTAATATCCAAAAATCCTTTAATTTTTCAAAGTAGTCTCTATGTTCGTGGGCACGTAGAGTGAACCTTTCTCAGAATTAAAATACTCCAATCGTTGTTCAACAATACTTGGTCCTGGGCTTAATTAGAGGTACAGTAGTCTAAAGTTTGGTGCACGTGATTTGTTAGTTTGTAGCTACATTGAAGACAAAACATAGAGAAAAAATATCTCTAATTTACACGCAGAAAAATCTTTACAATTGCTTTAGTTCAACGCCGCTTTTGCCACATCCTCAGTTTTTTTATTAATTGTCGTTAGAAAATTATATATTTAAAATTTAAAATTTTAATTATAATTTTTTAAATATATAATGATTTATTATATAAAATTATTACTACTAGATTCGTCAAAGGTTAATATTGTAATTATTAATAAAATATTATTTATATAAGAAATTATTAATCAAAGAGTAACATTAGAGACTGTGTCAACTAATGCCCTATTCTTTTATATGACTGGTTGCGGTGCAGAGGAAATATGGTGGATTGTGGTGGGTTACGAAAAGTTGCGATGGATTGTGGTGGGTTGTAGTGGAATATGGAAAGTTTAACTTTAAATAAATAGATAAATTAAATTAGAAAAAGTAGATTGTGATGTTGTGGTGGGTTGTGGTAGATTGTTGTAGATTGTTGTGTAATATGGAAAGTTGCGGTGCAGTGTGGCACCACAGCCTACCGGCCGCATAAAAGAACAGGGCCTAAGTAACAATTAATAACAAATAGAGGAATTATAATTTATGTGCAAGAAATATGTGTGTGCGTGTGTATATGGCATAAATATAGGAGTCACGTATTCACAACATAAAATAATTATCAGAATGTATGAATTGATAATAATTTGACAAAATCAATACTTAAAATAAGAGATTATAAAGAATACAATATTTATGTAGAAGCCCAAAGTGGAAAAATAAAACCTATAGATAGTGACGGAGCAATAATTCACTAGTATAAAGGATATATTAATTAATTATAAGAGACCGAGCTGATTGCAAATGGGTTATGGCGCAACAGGAATAAACTGAAGGCAAAATTATAACTCTCAAAATATTCTTTTAACCTAAGAATAGGTAGAGGTGAAAAAAAACTATCAATACAAGTGTGTCGGAATAGGTTGATAACAATCTATATTTATAGTAGAAATGCAATCCAATAAAAATAACCCTAAAAATATTATAGCCACAAGACTTGACTACCATGGATGTAACTTCGAGAAAAGATCCAATAATCAACGATATAACATATGTTAGTCAAACTTGAATGGACTATTTTTCTCCAAGCCAACAAATTATAGAAACTCTAATTATGTGATAATAAATGGCATTATGAAATATAATACTTCCAAATTATTCACCACTTGAAAAGGTAAAGTATAATTTGAGACTAGATCCAATAATTAACATATATATATATATATATATATATATATATTGGCCTGGGTGGATCCTATATAAAGCCGGAACCATCGATGAGGGCACAGAAGAATGAAACATGGAGGGGTAGGGATGTGAAAATAGGAGAGAGAAAATTGAAGGTGCCCACAGCTTGGCATCAACTTCAATTTGCCTGTTATTATGATGCACAGTAACATCGACAATTTGGAAGCTTTTAGAAGGTGGTGCCAAGCTGCGTGCGTCTTCAATTATCTCTCTTCTCTATCTGCATTAGTGTCTGAATTCGCAAGATTCTTTATTCATCATTCTTCCATCTGGTTGCAAAGATTTCACAATTTGTGAATATATATATATTAAAGGGAAGAAGAAGCTATCGCTAAGCCCCAAATTCAGCAAAGATGAGGTTAAATAAAGGTAAAGCTTGTACGTATAGTACACTCCTTCGTCCTCAGAAAATTAACATCACTATAATTTTAGTAAGATTTCCTTTTAATGACAGTAATTTTTTTATTATAACTCATTATAACTTATAAATAATTAACATAAAAATTTAGTCAAATTGACAAATATTTTAAGACGGAAAAAATAATCCCTTGAAAAGACATACAACACATAATTGGTTTGTTCATTGTTACATGTACATGATAGCGTGCATAATAATTGGTGATAGTTTTATATTCTAATACATCTTTTTATCTAAAAATTTAAGTTAATAGACGAAATGAAGGCCCAATGCTAATTTGATACTCTAGTAGCTCGGAAGCCATCTATACTAGATTTATTTTTGGCCATGAATGAAATATACTTGTATGGAGTCAAACATGAATATATAGTACTACTTTGCAATTTATATTGCTAAGCGTTTTAGACATTAATTTTTGAGTCGCCTCATTTTTTAGAACCAGTACTTTTCGTCCGTTTGTTTATGAATAAGATTTTATACTTTTTCCAAATAGGTAAGAAATGTGTTTTATCATTGATTTGGCCTTAGCCCTATGGTAGTCGACTTTAATTTCTAAATTATCATATAAATTTGAAATCAATTATTGATTATAAATAGAATAATCTTAACCTTTGATTTGATTTTCCTTAATATTATATTTTATTTATATAATCTTTAGTAAATATTTAATTGTCCTTGCAAATATTTGAAAATCTTTCAAAATAAAAAAAATATATCTCATTAAAAGATTTCACATCTATAGTAAACTTCAAAAGAATATTAATGAGTTTTTTGCATTTTAGACCCTGAATTATAGGGTAATTAATTTTTTGGACCCTTAATTTTTATTGTTAATTTTTTGGACCCTAAAGTTTATGGGCTGAATAAAGAATGACCTTAAAGTTTATGAGCTAAAAAAAGCCTCTGTATCATTTTTCTTTTTCTTCCCATGTTTGAATTCATCTCGGAGCTAATTAGACCCTGGGTATTTATAGGTTTAAGTAGCTCTGACATGAATAAGAGAGGTGTATTACAACTTTAATATGAGTTTTAACCTTAGTCATGAAGTTTGACGCCAATCGGGAGAGAAATTCAAAAAGGAAAGAAAAAAAGAACGCGACACAGCCACACGGGGCTTTTATAGTCCACAAACTTTAATGTCATTTTTTTTCTAGCATTCAAACTTTAGGATCCAAAAATTAATGTTGAAAACCAAAGATTCAGAAAATAAATTAAACTATATTTCAAAATTCAAAATGCAAACAACTCTTGGCTTGACCGTTATCAGGGTGCGCTTACAAATGTTGAATTGTAGTTATAGGTTCTATTACTGTGAAATGCATTTTGGCTTTATGGGCATCACTTTGTACTCTTATTTCTTTTTTTAAAAAAATAGTCTTCTTCTTCTTCCTCTTTTTTTCTTTTTTCTTTTTTTTTTTTGCCAGAATTGAATTGTCAATTTATTAACAAACACAAGAGTTTACATCCCAAGTTTTTAACAAAGCTTTTGCAAGAGAATGCACTTGTTTAACAAATACACGAGATACTTTTCTAACCCAGATCCCCATAAACCTATCCCAATATTGCTTGATATTACAGACCAACTAATAGTAGATGACCCAACTTTGTGTAGGTTCCCTCAAAACCCGCACAACTAGTTCTAAATATGTAGCGATATCAACCCAAGAGAACTTTTTGGTATCCACATCTTATAGAGCAAGATATACAACATGAAGCTCCATTTGAACCGGTGAATAGGCCCATGCGCACATGCCTCTAGAATTCATTTCGTTATCATGAGAAAGATGTACCCGTATCCAGGCAGCTGCTCCCCGTTTGTCAGTAGATCGCCAAGCCCCATCTACCATATATTCTCCTTCCACTTTATCTGGTTCCCACCCCTTGTGTATCACCTATATTGGTAATCTATCTACTGGAACATGCTTTAATCTTTTCGCCCAAAACTGTTTCCACCGATAAGCTTGTCGAATAGCAAGATGTAGGTTGTCTGTAAGCGCACGTTGATCCAAAACAAGTTTTTCCAGTTTACCGTATTCCTACTTCTCCACAGTGCCCACAACAACGCAGTAAAAATAATCAATCTTGTATCCCATCTTTACTGGTATTCATCAAATACCTCGGCCAATCTTCTAGCCAACTTCTCCAAGTTAGATCAATTCCGACATTCATGTTGCCCAATAGATTGGCATGCAAAAAATCTCGAGCAATACTACAATCCCTAAAAAGATGCGAGAAAGTTTCCAACTCAGAATCATGCCAACATGTATTTCCATCTATAAGCCCCCATTTATGTCTCTTAATACCCAAAGGCAGGCTTGATTGGCATACTTCCAAAGAAACATTTTCCTTTAGGAGGTAAGTCACTATGCCAAATTCTACACCATAGTTTTTTCTTTCTTTGTAGATAAACTCGATATAAACACCCCTCGTTTATTTCCCAGAATTACATATCCTGATTTAATTGTAAACTGGCCTATTGGCTGCTGATTCCAACATAAATTATCCGTTTGTCCCCTAGTTGGCACCGGAAGGGAAAGAATATGTTTTGTTGTCTGTCTTCTGAAATTCTCATATATAAATGACCAATTCCAATCCCCACTATTAGCAATCTGATTAATCCACTACTTTTTGTTGTAAGATTGTCTCACTTCTTCCTCGCTTAAGCGCAACAGTCGTACTACCAATCCAACTTGGATCGCCTACTAGAATTGAACATCCATCTTCAAACCTCCAGTGTAAGATTTCCCTAATTAAGTTTACCGATTTGCACAACCTTTTTCCATGCATAAGACGTTCTACTCAGCGGGTTGTTGAGTCAACATGTTTTCCCTAATGCGTAATTTCCGGAGTTGCTCAAGCAACTTTGATGCTCGCAATCTGGTGTTGAGTTAGCGTCTGTTGTAGGAGTTGTGAAAGCACATTTCTTGGTGAGAATAAATAGATAGGGAGAGAGTGTTGTAACGTGGTTTGTAGACCTCGGTTTTTATCGTTCTTTCTCAGGGAGTGAGGGGCCTTAGCTATGACTACTTGACTCTAGGTAGGGTTTACGATCATGAAACAATGATAGGTTTAGGGTAAAAATATCACAAACACACTAAGGTTCGGTCAAAAAGGGGAAACAATGGGTGTCGGGAGACTTCGGGATGCACACGGCAATTAGGACAAAGGTTTCACAATTAGGAGGCAATAAGATAGTAGAATCAAATGAGAATTCCGTTAAGATAAACCCACCGGATTTCCCTTTTCAAGGATAATCCGAATTAACTTCCCCAAAGTCCATCGACAGACCTGGGGGGTTAAAAGAACGGGATTCTCTAGTTAGCTTCTATTCGCTTATACTAACTATCCCAATTCCAACCTTCATACTCAAGTGTTGGATGTATTCGAGGTCTTTCGAACCCAAATACATCCTACTTGAGGGAAGGATAGGAGTGAGAACTTGATTCCACTATAAATTACTCCTAAAATTGCTAACCTAATCCTAATATACCATTCACATCCTTAATATCTCCCTAACCCATTAGGGTTCTAGCCTCTAAACATCCTAACTAACATGCTAATAACACTAAAAACTTCATTCATGCTTAAAAGGATAATCAAATTAACAATAAACAACGATCAACAAACACCAACAATTCTAATAACAAAACAGAGATTAACAAGTAAATAATGAACTAAAGAGAGAAAGGTTAAGAAATGCTCATTGATTTCGATGCCAAAGGAAATACTCCAGAATAATAAAGCTCCAATGCTCCAAAAATAAGAACAATCTTCAAACTTCAAATAGGAATCCAATAGAATCCAGTGCAAGAACAATAATCTAAGTAAAAACTCTCACTAATCACTATAATTGAAAGCTTAAATGTGATAAAAGTATGATAAAATATGTGCTAAGATAGGATAATAGATGATAACCAGCTAAAAGACCTAAAACCAATATATAAAAGCCAAGTTTGTTACTCAAAACTCGTCACTTTGCTAAACAGAAAAAACGCATCTCCAGGGGACCGTGGCCACGGTCCTGCGTAGTGCAGGCGATTTCTCTCTTCTCTTCGCAGCACCGTGGGCACGGTGCCCCTGGACCGTGGGTACGGTCTGGCGATTAGGGCAGATAAATTTTCGCTCCTTCGCACAGTCGTGGCTACGGCCTTCCAAGACCGTGGCGACGGTCTTGCTCGGCCACTTCCTCCCTTAGATAAGTCATGAACCTACCATAGCTACGGTCAACTTGACCGTGGCCATGGTCTTGCTCGGCTTCCACTCCTTCTTCCCTTGGGTGTAGCTTGATCCCACCATGGCTACGGTCAACATGACCGTGGCCACGGTCTAGCTCGGCATCAAAGTTTCTTCTGGGCGTAGCGCCCGCTACGAAAATGGTGACGGGGGCTACGCATTGGAGTGTTCAATCACCCAAGGGACGTTTGGAGGGGTAGCGCCTGCTACCAAAGGCTTGGCGGGGGCTACACTTCGATGATCTTCAGCAAGTCTACTCCCTTTTGAGCTTCTTGACATGTCCGGCCTTTCCGTTTCCTTTGCCTTCGACTCGACCAAGACTCGGGAAATCTTGGGATTCCCAAATCAGGTGCAAAATGGCCCTTTTTACCACGTTTTGAGTAAAAACTCCGAAATCTACAAAATTACCAAAAACGCAATAAAAATTATTAAATTGGGTCTAAACACCCCCCTACATTTAAACTTTTGCTCGTCCCGAGCAAAACAAGACAAAAGCTAACTATACTAACACTAACTCCTCTGTCGTGGGAGAGAAACGGGTGCATTTAGCGTATGCACCAAGCCCTTTGAACCCCCCGGCAGCCCCGGTGGACGAGATGGACTCGTGAGGGTTTGTAGTGGCTATGCCCACAAAAGCCAAAGAAAAAGGAGAGCGGGAAAGTGAAAACAAAACCGAAGAAAACAAAAGGAAAGAAAACCAAAAGCTTTGATTCAAAAGATCTCGCAACCTAACCTAAGAAAACGTTATTAAGCCTCCAAAAGCAACCGTTAGGAGCATCTCACAAACACCTATCTCAGATAAAGGTCAATCTTGAAGATTTTCAACTCCCTACACCTTATGCCAAGCGAAACCTCATGTGCAAGTGGGTTCTAACCGGAACCAACGGACTCTAAAGACTCGCGTCCGAACTAAAAAACAACGAAACAACCAAGAGAAGCGTTTCCCTTTCTCGCATTTGGTCGCCCTGGGCTTGGTGAGGGCCGTAGGTGATGCAAGGAGAGGCACCACTCTTTTAGAAGCAAAAACTTTTTCTTTTCATTTTGAGTTGGTTTTACCAACGAAATTGCTTTTTCTTTTTCCCTTTTTTTTTCTTTTTAAAGGTCGGTATTAGCCTTACTTTCGGGAATTGGACGACCCATATAAGGGGTATACCCTCCCAACACGGTCTTTTCCATTCGCCTCTCCGTCGCAAAGCGATATAGGAGGAGGGTTAAGGGGTATCCGTGCCGTACCACTGATACCGAGCCCGTGTAGGTTGGCTAAGTGTAAGGTGGTTAATGTCATTCAGCGACACGCTCCACTTAATCAGGTTATTGTATCTTATAACTTCTTTTTCTTTCTTTTCTTTCTTTTTGCTTTTGCTTTTGCTAAACAAGAAAACAAAACAAGCTCGGACACAAACCCCTAGAATCTCCAGGTTCCAATCGGAACGTGAAAGGAATCGGGGGTCTCACTAGACACTCAATGAGGGGAGTCTAATTAAGGTAAGTCTTGACTAGAACCCGAGACAGGGTCGAAAATGCTCAGACCGGTTACTTTTAAAGAAGATTAAGAATGGCTTCTCAATTTCGACAACAAGATCCAAGAAACAAAGCGAAAACAAAACTGAAAGAAAAACTTTTAAGACTTTCACTCCCTTTTTTTTCTCCTTTTTCACACGAAATTTTTTCAAATTTTAGGCAAAAACTAAGAAAACAAAGATAAAAACTACTAGGTGATCTACCCTTGAAACATAATATCTCCCCCCCCCCCAACACTTAAAACGCCACAATGTCCTCATTGTGGGAAGGTGTCACATGAAAAGGGTAGAGAACCTACAAAAACAAACAAACAAAACAACTAGCAAGTAAAAATGGTGGCGACCCGAGCCCACACGGCTCGAACAACAATATATCCCAACACAAACACTCAAAGGGGTTTGCCACCCAAAAGAAAATCAAGCATGCGACGGATCATAATGAGAATTCACATAAGAAAGAGCAAGGTGGAAAGATATTACCTCGAGCTCTTCATAAGTGTTGAGACTTTGATCTGAGGTCGTCGTTCAAGTGAATCAAAACGATATTAGAGCAAAAGACGATTTTACAAGCGACAAAAATTCACATGCGAGATTGAAAACAAAAGTAAAAGAAGAAAAAACTAACTAGACTTTGAAAGAAAACTACAAAGGGGAAAATAAAACTATAAACAATATGTACATTGCCAATTTCTTACCTTATCCCCGAGTCTCACTCATTGAGGCGGGAAATAAGGGTGAAATTCAATACACGCTGACCAAAACAATGGATTCATTGCATTAATTTCAAACAACATTCGCTTACATCCCCAGCCACAACCAAAATACATTCAAAACATGATGAAAAAAACCGTCCCTAGCCTACAAAGACAATCATCATACAACCAAAAGACATCCCCGCTACAATCAAAAGACAAACAACACAAGCCAAACCCGAGCATCCTAAGAAAACAACTCGAAAACATGCCAAAACATGCACAAAGAACTCGAGATGCCAAGAAACCAAATCCATCAGACCTTGCATCCAAACCCCGATGAAGCAGCCCTGCCCCCCACACTTATACTCCACATAATAAAGCAAGTAAAAACAGTGATAAAGATCGAGTGGGGGTGGGAATGCTTACAAACGGTCCTCAAGCGGACTCTCCCGGAGGAGGACGGGGTTGGAGCTGCGATTGGATGCTAGTAGCATCTCTTGTTGGGTCTCAATCAGCCCTTGCAAGTTCTCAATCAGGGTCTGTTGGTTTTGAATAAGCTCCCGTTGTTCTTGAAATTCGTCATGAAGCTCCTGGAGTTGTTCACTGATACGCTCCAAGGCGGCGTCCCTTGCTGGCTCGGTTCAGCTTCTTCCTCTTGCTCTTCTTCACCCTCTTCTTCTTCTTCTTCCTCAACTTCTTCACCCTCCTCCTCGAGCTCCCCGGGACCACCCACCGTAAAACGGCTCCCAAATGTTTGGCCACACGACCAATTGCGTTGGTCGGTGACATCTAATCGCTTCTGGGCATGATCGTAGCTCAAATGAACCACGACGCTGTGGGAGTCCTTTCCGTGGCGGTAAAGTGTTCGCGTTTTGTTTTTCTCCAAGAATTCCATTTTCCTTAGGCGAACACCGTCGATAGGATCAGGGAAGTACCGTGGAGTCCACTTGGCTAGATAAGACTCGAACCCTTGCTTCTTAAGAAAATGGCAGATGATGTGACCCATGCCATGGTCGTATTCGGGTTTGAGGCTTATCTCCCGAAGACAGTGGAGGATACATGAGCCGGTGTTTACCCGGCGACCATTGATCGCGTTGTAGAGGATGAAGAGGTCGTCTTTTCGGATGCTTGAACGTCCGGTGTCGCGGCCAAAAACGGAGTTTGAAATGATGCGGTGAAAGATGCAGACGCTCAGATTACAAAAGTCTCTGGCCTTAGAATCGCTCGGGCAATGGACTTGCAATTTTCGGGTTCGAACCTTAGGATATGGTCTCCTCCAACATGAGAGGGCTCGCATGGCTTCTTGCTCATCAAAGTTTACACACTCCCTGTAGAAGATACCATCCTCAGGAAGGCCGAGAGCATTGCAAAGGTCCTGGACCGTACACTCTACCTCCTTCTTGGCCATATTGTAAGAGAAAGTGGCATTGGATGTGCCGTCTTCATTTACCACTAAAGAACTCAGAAATTCAAGCACCGGTTGCTCGATGATGGGCTCGTTGATTGTGGCAAAAACTTCCCAGCCCATGACTTTAATGAAAAAGTCCATGCTAGGTTTACAGTAAATATCCCGAGCCGTCTCCTCGTGATGCAAGTCCGGAGCACAAATTTTCCGCTTTTTCAACCTGTCGTACCTCGCCTTATGCATATCGTCCCGGAAGGTGACTTTTACTTTCGGGTCACATTGGATTAAGGAGGCGGGTTGACCCTTGTAGCGGGTCTTGTCGAGTTCTGCTGAAGTAGATGGGGCATGGGTCGGTTCTGGCTCGGACCGGGCACGCTTTGCTCGTCCCATTGAAGCAAACTGAGAGCAAAACAACCACAACAAAGAAACACAACAACAACAATAACCCAAAATCCCGAAGAACAACAAAATCCCGAAGAACAACAAAATCTCAACCAAGAATTTCACCAACTACACTCCAATCACCAAGCTAACACCCAAATCGGCATCCCCAAACTCAACCAAGAGCATCCAACCAAGACCCACGAAATTTGTGCACAAAAATCGACTCAAATTAGCAATAAAAATGATATTTGATGCACCAATGAACAAGAAATACCTGAGTTGAAGACTTGGAAGAGTGTTCTTGCACTATGTCGAGCCCCAGCAAGAACCAAAAACCCAGAAATTCCGCTTCAAGGACCCCGAAAATGGCGGAGCAGAGAATTGCAGCACAGCAAGGGCAAAAACGAGTGAGAAATTGGAGAGTTGGGAAGGATTTTGTGAAGGAATTTGCAATTTGGACAAGGGATTTAGGGTTTGAGGTTGGGGGAGAGTGTTTCGAATGAGAGAGAAAGGATGAAATTGAAAGAGAAATGAGGGAGAAAGAGTTTTAACCCCGACAGAATTTGCTGATATTCGACGCACCGTAGCCACGGTCTAACTCGGGAAGAAAATGAGGTGAAAAATGCTGTCTTGAGACCGTGGGCACGGTGACACCAACCGTGGCTACGGTCAAGCTTGGGTAGAATTTTGAGGAACGAAGGCTGTTTTGAGACCGTGGGTGCGGTGAAATGGACCGTGGCTACGGTCTCACTCGGGAAGAAACTGGGCAAATTTTGCACAACTGGATCGGGGCCACGGTGAAGACCACCGTGGGTATGGTCCTCTTCGGTCACTCCCCTGCACCTACAAGACTCAAAAACTAGGAAAAATTGTTAAGTCCTAAAATTCTGCTCTCTTATTATCCACTCTCTTTTCTTTCTCACTCAACAACTTTCAAGGACACCTTTCAACACTCAAAACCACTTTGAATCACGTCCTTCATCGAACCTCTTTTCGCTCTCGATTTTTTTCAACTTTTTCATTTTTTTTCCACTCTTTTCTTTCTTTCTCAGACTTTAAAAAAAAAATGAAAATGCTAAAATAAAAGAAATAAAATGAAGAAAATGAAAGAAAATACTAAAAGAAGGGGAAGTAGCTTGTACCTCTCCCGGGTGCTTGTTTTAGGTCCTAGCTTGACCTATTCCGATGCTTTTCAACCGTCAAAGTTGGCGAGGTACACCACAACGGTCCCCGCGTACTCCTCGCCCATAAAGTATGGCTTAAGCTTTGATGAGTTCACCTTGAAACAATTCCCCCATGCATTCTTTAGTTCAACCACCCCGGCGGGAAGAATCCGCACTATTTCAAAGGGCCTGGACCACCTTAACCTCAGCTTCCCGGAGAATAGTTTGAGCCACTTGAGTTGAAGATAAGGACCCTAGCACCCACCACAAACTCACGACGGTTCAACCTTTTATCATCCCTTGCTTTCGTTCTTTCTTTATAGATCTTATTGTTTTCATAAGCATGGCGTCGCAGCTCCTCAAGCTCTTCTTGTTGAAATAAACGACTTGCTCCGGCCGCCTTGAGATCGAAATTCAATTTCTTGATCGCCCACATCGTTTTATGCTCAAGTTTTACGGGAAAATGACATGCTTTCCCGTAGATAAGACGATACGGAGTAGTCCCAATCGGTGTTTTGAAAGCGGTGCGATATGCCCACAAGACTTCATCTAATTTCTCCACCCAATCCTTCCGTGAAGAGCTGACCGTCTTCTCCAAAATCTCCTTGATAGCACGATTTGAGATCTCTACTTGCCCTTGGGTTTGAGGATGATAGGGGAGTCCCTTCTTGTGATTGATACCATATTTTGCTAGGAGGGACTCAAACTTCTTCTCGATAAAGTGGGATCCATTGTCACTAATGATAAACCTTGGAATGCCAAATCTTGGGAATAAAATCTTCTTCAACAATCTTGACACGGACTTGCCATCGCACTTCACGCATGGGATAGCTTCGACCCATTTCGAAACATAGTCTACCGCCACTAGGATGTATTGAAAACCTCGTGATGACGGAAAGGGACCCATGAAATCTAACCCCCATACATCGAAAACCTCTACCTCAAGGATGAAGTTCAATGGTGCTTCGTTCTTCCGGGAAATATTACCGGACCTTTGGCATTTGTCGCATTGCTTGACATGAAGATGAGCATCGCGAAAGAGAATCGACCACCAATAGCCAGCTTGTAAGACTCTTGCCGCCATCTTTTGAGAGCCACCGTGACCACCAACCAGGAATTCATGACAATGTGTCAAAACAGATTTCACCTCGCTCTCGGGTAGACATCGCCTATACATCCCGTCGTTGCATAACCGGAATAGGAATGGATCGTCCCAAAAGAAATGTTTCATGTCGTGAAAGAACTTCTTCTTTTGATGAGGGTTCAGATTTGGAGGAATCACCTCACTAGACAAATAGTTTATGATGTCGGCATACCACGGGTGAGAGTGCTTGATAGCCATGAGTCGCTCATCTGGGAAAGAATCTACAATCGGTTGGGAATCCTCCAATTCAACAAGAATCCTCGATAGGTGATCGGCTACTACATTCTTCGTGCCGGCCTTGTCGCGAATTTCCAAATCGAACTCTTGCATAAGCAAGACCCACCGTATAAGCCTCGGCTTCGTTTCTTTCTTTCCCATCAAATATTTAATCGCGGCATGATCCGTGTAAACCACCACCTTGGAGAACATAAGGTATTGCCGAAATTTGTTGAAAGCAAAGATGATTGCCAAAAGCTCCTTCTCCGTGGTCGTGTAATTCTTTTGTGCACTATCAAGCGCATGGATTGCATAGTAGATGACTCTTGGCTTCTTCTCTATTGTTTGAGCCAAACACGCTCCCACAGCGAAATCGCTTGCATCGGCCATGATCTCAAAGGGTAGTGTCCAATCCGAAGGTTGAACTACCGGAGCGGAAATCAAGGATTGCTTTAGCCTATAAAATGACTCAAGGCACTCATTAGTAAAAGAGAATGGGGCATCCTTGCACAAGAGATCAGTGAAAGGTCGAGCGAGTTTGGAAAAATCCTTGACGAACCGGCGATAAAAGTCGGCATGGCCAAGGAAACTACGCACCCCCTTAACAGAAACTAGGGGTGGTAGGCGCTCTATAACCTCAACTTTAGCCTTGTCCACTTCAATGCCCTTAGAAGAAATTAAATGACCCAACACAATACCTTCTTCCACCATGAAGTGGCATTTCTCCCAATTCAACACTATGTCAACTTCCTCACAACGGGTTAGAACTTTCTCCAAATTCAGCAAACAATCATCAAAGGTATTACCATAGACAGAAAAATCGTCCATAAAGACATCTATGCATTTTTCAATGAAATCACTAAAGATAGCCATCATGCAATGTTGAAACATCCCCGGTGCATTACATAACCCAAAAGGCATGCGACGATAAGCAAAAGTACCATACGGGCAAGTGAAGGTAGTTTTCTCTTGATGTGAGGGGTGGATTGGAATTTGAAAGAAACCCGAGTACCCATCCAAAAAGCAAAAATACGAGTGACCCGCCAACCGTTCCAACATCTGGTCAATAAAGGGAAGGGGGAAATGGTCCTTCTTTGTTACTTTGTTTAGTTGGCGGTAATCAATGCACATCCGCCAACCGGTGACGGTCCGAGTACTAACTAGTTCTTTCTTTTCATTTTCAATTACGGTCATCCCACTATTCTTGGGTACACACTGAACCGGGCTTACCCATTTGCTATTTGCGATGGGGAAGATGATCCAAGCAGCTAGCAACTTTACTACTTCCTTTTTACCCACCTCTTGCATATTGGGATTTAATCTACGCTGGGGTTGCCTAGTAGGCTTTGCATCTTCTAACAAGTCAATCGAATGCATGCATATAGAAGGGGACAAACCTTTTATCCTCTATCTCATAACCTATTGCACCCCTATGTTTTCTAAGAAAATGAAGCAACTTGGACAATTCAGAATCATTCAACTTCGCATTCACAATGACAGGACAAGATTTCTCATCATCCAAGAAAGCATATTGGAGGGAAGGGGGCAAATGTTTAAGCTCTAAAGGAATAGAAAATCTATTTTGAGAAGAAGACATACCCTTGTAGACCACCTCTTGAATCTCCATGCACTCCAAATAAGGCTCGTCAATAATAATCTCCTCATGCATGGGTGATGAGTCAAGAAGGTTGGTGAAGAAAGTAATATCGGTGTCGTCGGTCTCAAATTGGAAACACTCCAATAGGCAAGCTCCCAAGGGATCGTCACAAGTAGACCCAAGTAGAAGGGAGTCCTCAATATACTCATCAACAAGAAACTCCATCATATCAATAGCATAGCATGAGTCCCCATACGAAGGTCCTTTCAATGACCCCTCAAGTTGAACAATAATGCTCTCATCACCGACATTCAACGACATGCTTCCATTCTTCACATCAATTATCGCTCCCGCCGTGGCAAGGAACAGCCTTCCCAAAATGATCGGGATATTGCTGTCTTCCTCCATCTCCAAGATCACAAAATCACAAGGAATCAAAAATCCCCCCACTTAGACCGGGATGTCCTCCAATATTCCCAAAGGTCTTCGCACGGAACGGTCGACCAATTGGAGGTTAATTGTTGTAAGAGCTAAATCGTCGAGATTCAACTTCTTGCAAATCGAATGAGGCATGACGCTTACACTCGCTCCTAGATCACATAAAGCACGGCCAATCCGCATGTCACCAATGGTGCATGGAATAGAAAAATGCTTGGGGTCGGCTAACTTCCCCAGTGATTTGTTATCAATAATGGCACTACAATCCGCTGTTAAATGAATCATAGATATCTCTTGAATCCTCCTTTTGTTTGTGAGAAGCTCCTTCAAATGCTTCTTGAAAGATGGGACTTCGGATATAGCATCCAGAAATGGAATGTTCACTTGAAGCTTTTTAAGCATCCCAATGAACGTTAAAACTTCGCATCGGACTTGAGCTTTGCTAATCGCTCGGGAAAAGGGACCGGCGGTAGCTTTGGTTTCTCAATGGCTTGGATCGACTCTTCTTCCACCATCTTTCCTTTCCCTTTCCTTACCTTCTCCATCTCCTCTCTTTCATTACTAGATTCTTCCAACTCCTCCTCATGTACGCCATCAACTCCCTCACCCAAGACTAACTCACTCTCCCGTTCCTCTATCAAATCTTCCTCCTCCTCGACATCTACCACATCACCCTCTTTGTCACCCAAAACATCCTCGTCCACCATCCTAGGGCCATCAATCTCCCTACCACTCCTCAATGTAATAGCATTAAGTTGTCCTTTCGGATATGGTTGGGGTTGGCTAGGCAAAGCTTGGATGGGTTGAGATTGTTGTGCCATTTGAGCCAATAGTAACTCAAGGTTCTTGATGCGTGCTTGATCTCTTTCTCGATCTAAGGCCATCTTTTCTTGAGATAAGGCTATCTTTTCTTGAGATAAGGCCATATTTTGAAGGGTTTGCTCAATGGTTTCTTGTTGTGGTGGTTTAGGTGCTTGGGAAGGTTGGCCTTGGTGAGGGTTTTGGTGGTATTGGCGGCGGTTTAATTTTAATTTTGGAAACCGAGGGTTGGATTGTGGGTTAATGGAGCTTGTTGGTTGTAGGCATAATTCCCACGAGGACGAATAGGGTTTTGATTGGTATAGGAGAGGTTGTTGTTGGGATAGATAGCTTGGACTTGCTCGGCTTGATACTCTTCACACCGCTTCGAAGAATGTGGCCCTCCACAAATATCACTTACAAGAACTCGGGCATCCAGAATAAACATAGGTACTTCTTGAGCTGCCTTTACTTGCATCGTAGTCTCTTCCAAAGCCGACTTTGTTGCATCTCAAGAACGGCATTCATGAGAAATTTAATAGTAGGGTTGCTTTCTAGAGAAGGACCAGCTCTTGAACCGCGGCCGCCTCCCCAATGAGGAGACTTTTCAAATAACTCGTGAAGAAATACGTTTACTTCCTCTGCCGTCTTCTTGAGGAACATACCCCCCGAGGCATGATCGATGGATTCTCGCAAAGAGCTACTTAGTCCGGAATAAAAATGATGCAATAATAGCCAATCCTCAAGATTGTGGTGTGGACACCTCCGTTGGAGACCCTTGAATCTCCCCCATGCTTCGAATAACGACTCATTAAACTCTTGCTTGAAGCTCATGATGGCTTGCCTCAACCGACACGTCTCATCATTGGGGAAAAACCTTTGAAGAAAGTCACGGCTAAGGGCATCCCATGTAGAATAGGTTCCGGGCGGACACGTGTTGAGCCATAATAGCGCTTTCCCTTTCAACGTGAGAGGGAAAAACTTCAGCTTCATGTATTCGGCGGAGACTCCATTCATTTGTACGAAACCGATGCGTTGATCGAACTTGTTGATGTGGTCAATAGGATTTTCATGCTCTCCTCCATGGTACGGAGTGTTCTTGAATATCTCCGACAAATATGGCTTGAACTCGAACGATGCGTTTGGTGGTAATGCAGGTAATATGATGGGATCGCCTCCCGTACCCGACGATGGAAAGGAATATGATGCTAAGGTACGGGGTGGATCTTGCTCTCCGTCAAACATTGGAATTTCGATTGTCTCTCGCTCCCTTTGTTGTCTTCTTCGTCTCAAGCCGGCATTTGCTTGGCGAATAATGCTCTCCGGGTTCGGATTCGGTGGAGTTATAGAAGTTTGGCCTCGTCGAGATCGAGTCCGCATGCACAAAATGAACAAACAGAAAAATCAAATTTCCAATAACCAAGGATAACGAAATCTCTAGCAAGTGAAATGATCTTAAACAACCTAAAGACAAAGAGCTAAGCTAGGTGCGCTTGCTCCCCGACAACGGCGCCATTTTGTGTAACGTGGTTTGTAGACCTCGGTTTTTATCGTTCTTTCTCAGGGAGCGAGGGGCCTTAGCTATGACTACTTGACTCTAGGTAGGGTTTACGATCATGAAACAATGATAGGTTTAGGGTAAAAACAGCACAAACACACTAAGGTTCGGTTAAAATGGGGAAACAATGGGTGTCGGGAGACTTCGGGATGCAAACGACAATTAGGACAAAGGTATCACAATTAGGAGGCAATAAGATAGTAGAATCAAATGAGAATTCCGTTAAGATAAACCCACCGGATTTCCCTTTTCAAGGATAATCCGAATTAACTTCCCCAAAGTCCATTGACAGACCCGGGGGGTTAAAAGAACGGGATTCTCTAGTTAGCTTCTATTCGCTTTCGCGAATAGAATACTAACTATCCCAATTCCAACCTTCCAACTCAAGTGTTGGATGTATTCGAGGTCTTTCAAACCCAAATACATCCTACTTGAGGGAAGGATAGGAGTGGGAACTTGATTCCACTACAAATTACTCCTAAAATTGCTAACCTAATCCTAATATACCATTCAGATCCTTAATATCTCCCTAACCCATTAGGGTTCTAGCCTCTAAACATCCTAACTAACATGCTAATAACATTAACAACTTCATTCATGCTTAAAAGGATAATCAAATTAACAATAAACAACAATAAACAAACACCAACAATTATAATAACAAAACAGAGATTAACAAGTAAATAATGAACTAAAGAGAGAAACGTTAAGAAATGCTAATTGATTTCGATGCCAAAGGAAATAGTCCAGAATAATAAAGCTCCAATGCTCCAAAAATAAGAATAATCTTCAAACTTCAAATAGGAATCCAATAGAATCCAGTGCAAGAACAATAATCTAAGTAAAAACTCTCACTAATCACTCTAATTGAAAGCTTAAATGTGATAAAAGTATGATAAAGTATGTGCTAAGATAGGATAATAGATTATAACCAGCTAAAAGACCTAAAACCAATATATAAAAGCCAAGTTTGTTACTCAAAACTCGTTACTTTGCTAAACAGAAAAAACGCATCTGCAGGGGACCGTGGGCACGGTCTATGAGACCGTGGCCACGGTTCTGCGTGGTGCAGGCGATTTCTCTCTTTTCTTCGCAGCACCGTGGGCACGATGCCCCTGGACCGTGGGTACGGTCTGGCGATTAGGGCGGATAACTTTTCGCTCCTTCGCACCGTCGTGGCTACAGTCATGAACCTACCGTGGCTACAGTCAACTTGACCGTGGCCACGGTCTTGCTCGGCTTCCACTCCTTCTTCCCTTGGGTGAAGCTTGATCCCACCGTGGCTACGGTCAACATGACCGTGCCCACGGTCTAGCTGGGCATCAAAGTTTCTTCTAGGCGTAGCGCCCGCTACGAAAATGGTGACGGGGGCTACGCCTTGGAGTGTTCTATCAGCCAAGGGACGTTTAGAGGGGTAGCGCCCGCTACCGAAGGCGTGGTGGGGGCTATGCTTCGATGATCTTCAGCAAGTCTACTCCCTTTTTAGCTTCTTGACGTGTCCGGCCTTTTCGTTTCCTTTGCCTTCGACTCGACCAAGACTTAGGAAATCTTTGGATTCCCAAATTAGGTGCAAAATGGCCCTTTTTACCACTTTTTGAGTAAAAACTCCGAAATCTACAAAATTACCAAAAACGCATTAAAAGTTATTAAATTAAGCTACGAAACAAGTCAAAAGCCTAAGGATTTAGGCGGTATTTAGACACAAAATTGGGTCTAAACAAGTGCCTTAGCCCAGCCTATGACATAATCCAATCTGTAGGTTCTCCATTAACAACAACAGTATATCAAACTGTTGTCATACATCGCATAATCAATCAAACCCACCCCTCCGAAAATCTCGTCTTTCATAACGTAAGTTGTAACACTCCCAGGTTCACAATTATAAGATTAAGATTAAACATCATTTAACCTAATTATTAGTGTAGCGGATTAACAAGCTAAGAGCATTACCACCGTCCAAAAAGGACTAGGCTACAAGTAATCGCAAAACAACACCAAGAGACACTTTAAACACAACAACTAAACATAGCATTCTTCCAAAAGTAGCCAGAGCATCACATATTCCCAACCAATCGTATACACATCATACTTGGACTTTAGACTAACATTTTCACAACTCTAACTCAAATTTACATTCATCATAGTGAAACATAGATATAGACCCAAGGAGTTTCATCGTTACCACCATAATACTTCAATATTTAACTCCAAGCAATGAGGCAATCAATCATTACAAAGGTACTTTATTACTCTAACCATCCCAAGAGCCTCTCCTTCTTTGCTAAGCTGGCCTGTTTGTCAGAGCTTGCCTTAGTAGCCATCGTCTTAAAGGCATCACTGAAACAAAACACAAAACAAAGTTCGCAAATGAGTTGAAACTCAGTACATGTATTCCTAAACAGTCAACTAACTTTATGTTGCGAGTGTCTCGATAATGTTCGATGTACTTAGAGTTTAAGCCAAAATAATATAGTGATTATATGTCTTGTTAGAGACCTCTATATTCGGTAATTATATGTTTAATTACAACTATATTATTTGGTGCTACTGGGTCACACAAGTTAGTGCCCTAGAACAATCTATGTAACCATCTCTTACCTTTCATTCCCCTCCATTTATAATCCAAATAAGATAGAAATAAGTTCCCTTCCTTTCCCTCTCCTTCCCTCCCCTCTAATACCGTCCCCTCCCCTCCCCCTCTAATAACCAAACAGACTGTACAGCTAGGCAAGGTTCCCCTTAAAACACCATATAGGTACTCTTTTGTGTTTTTTTTTTATTCTAATTTGTAAAGTGTTCTTGCATCCATGTTGTAAAGTATTCATTTTTGCAAGTTTAAATTTGCTTCTTTCCAAACTTTATTAAAAGGACATTTCTAAACTTCGTAAAGTCTTTTCTAAAGTGAGAGGCAGACTCAAAGGTCTTTACCTGTAACCTTACCCCCGAATCCACTTCTTGGTACATAGGGGGGTCTTCTTTTTCTTTTCGGTTTGTCTTAGTTTTTCTCCTTAAAACGTCAAGTGGCAACTCTTTTAAACTAAAAATACATTAAGATTGCTTAAATTGTGTTTATCATGGTTTTACAATGAATCGATGTATTTTTATGGTGCATTTGTATGTTTTTAAATAGTATTGCATAAATTACTTTCTTCCGAGCTGAACATTTTATGAACCAATTGAGCTTATCCAAAGGAGTTGGAACAAGTGGATGTTCACTCTCGAAGTTTAGTTTAATTATTCATGATATTCATAGAGTAAAGGGAAGGTGACTTTACAATATAACTATTCTTAAAATGTACAAATAATCCTTAAAGTGTTTTAAAAAGTAAACCCCAACAAATTCTCCATTTTGTGAATGTTCAAAGTCTAAAGACGCAAAAAAATATCCACACTATGGTTTAAGTGTCAATGATATGTTTATGGATTTAATGGGTGGGCTACTCTGTTCTACATGTATATTTGGAAAATAATCAATGTGACACTGTAGGACATGGGAAAAAACCTTCCAATGGTGCCATACGTGGTGCATGGCAAGTCGAAAGAGGTGTCTAGTCTTTAAGGGATGTAAATTGAATTTTATACATTAAAAATGTTCAACCGAAATGTTTTAATTTTATTATGAACATTAAAATTTATAATGTGCCCGAAATAAATAAGAAAACCAGAAAGATCAGAAATAATCTGCACGAAAATGAGGCAGCCGGGAATGACCCGGGTCACTGACCCAGGCGCCAGGCGCCAGGCGCCATGCAGGCCTGCCTGGCGCCTCGAGCTGTGACCCCGAGCCTTTCCCTGAGCGCTTGGGTGACGGAAGTGGGATGGGGCCAACAGCCGCGCAGGCCCGCACAGGGTGCTGGCTGTTGGACCGAGGCCACTAGTCTTTATTATTCACGATTTCCGGTATTCGAACTATTTCGGGAAATAAATAAATTTTAAAATTCGAATAAAAACCATATTCCGAATGAATCAAATTTAATCAAATTTATTTTTTAGGAGTCGCCAATTAATTTTTAAGAGAATTAATAAACTCGTATTTTTTAACTCCGCGTAACCGCGAACCATGAGATTCAGATCCGGGGTTAAGATTACGAATTCGAAAGTAAAAACTTTCGAATCCGCCCGTTCAAAGAACAGACTCTACTAGATCGGTTTATTAAAGAAAAGAGTAGAAGAGGAGAATTAATTAGTTTAATTTAAATTATTTAGATGCGTGCAAATAAGTAAATAAGATAAATAAATAAGAATGAGATAAATAAATAAAAGCGATAAAGAACAAACTAAAGTTATCTTCTCAAGTAATCCGGTTTAGATTAGTCATAATTGATATTAACATCATGATTACGACATTATTGGTGATTACAAGAAAAAAATAACGACAATAGAAATGCAAAAAATGAAAATGCCAGAATGCATGTATGCAAATGAGAGAGGGAGACAAGAACAGAAATCCACATAGTGTCAATACTCCCAGGTGGTTTCAGTGTGAAAAATGAAATGAAAGATGGGGGTATTTATAGGGTAGGTGAGTGAGGGAATTAGGTTTAGGAAATTAAAATATAATAAAAAGAAACGCTAAAAATAGCAGATGCAAGCCAAAAATAGGGAATGCTCAAAATAGCTGATGTTAATAAAAGCCATCTGCTAAAATTAGGAGGCATGCGGGTCTGCTTGGCGCTGGCTTGCGCAGCTCGCAACCCGAGAAAACGGTTTTGGGTAAACGGGTGGTGGGCAGACCCGCCCAGCGCCCTGGATCTGTCACACGCTGGACTGTTCTGCCTTCCCCTCTTGGGCTTGTTCTTATTTTGGGCTCATTTCTTTTGGGCTGTTTTTTATGGGCTATTTTGTGGTGTTATTTTGTGGGGTTTTCTTCCCTCATTTTTACATTTCAAACATATTTGGCATTTTACCTAGGCTAAAAAATAAAATAAAATAAATAAAAAAGAAATACTAGAAATAAAATTTACAATATTACAATGACACTTTTTGGGTGTCTACGGACACCATTTTTTTTTAGTTTATGTGTGGTTGTTAGAATAGGGAGGTTGTGCATGTTTTCCATGGGTGTGAGTTTATTAATGAAGGCTATTTAAGATATTGTGAATGTGAAATGTTTGAGGTTGGTGTAGACACTGATTATCTTAGTGTGGATGCCATGATTGAGATTGTGATGGAGTTGGGATATACACATGAGAGGATAAACATAATATTTTTCAGCAAAGTAGGGTGCCCATTTGACCAGGGTTTAGTTTCTTTGGATAGAAATAAAGAAATCAAGGAGTTGAATTCCTTAGTGAATTCTTGTGATTTTGTTAGGGTGTATGTTGAGCATAATATTATTGATGTTGAGCCTGATTGCATGGGGAATCGAGAAGGGGGAGCTGAGATGACAATACATATGAAGAAATACTTTGATGGGGAGGAAGTTGAGGATGATGAGAGTGACACTGATGATGACAATGGGTCAGACATGGATGGTGAAGAGGTTGTGTCACTGAAGAAAAAGAACGAGAAGATTGAGGAAGATATTCTGGCTGAGAAGAGAGTGTTGGAATCGGAAAATCAAAATGGCAATAGAAAGGAAGTGGTTGATGATTATTTAGGCCCGGTTTTGAGCTTAAATGCATCCTTTTCCCTTGGTTCCACGAATAAATATGGTGTTTTTATGTTACTTTTCTTCCCTTTTATGTTCTTTCGGCAATAATTTACAAATGGAGGAAAAGTGTACACAAAGAGGCAAAGCTGAGATGAATTTAAGGATATATGAGGCTCGAATGCACATCTTGAGGAAACCTAGCTCAAGAAGGTCGAAGACTCTGGACAAAAGAGGCCTCACGACCGTAACACACTGAGTCACGACCGTAACAGAGCCCTCCCAAGGCCAAGTAAAACAAAATCAAGCAACCTCGGACAAAAGGGGTGTCATGGCCGTGACACAGGACCTCACAGCCATGACAGGCCCTGTCACAGCCGTGACACATCAAAAGGGGAAATATGGGTTCAATATAGAGACCAACTCCAGAACAGAAGATGTGTCATGGTCGTGACACACCACCTCACAGCCGTGACACCTGCCCTCACGGCCGTGACACAAGTCCTCATGGCCATGACACATCTGAGAGAGGTTTCTTGGGTTTTAGAAAGAATATACCTCACGCCCATGACAGACCTTGTCACAACCGTGATGCCCTATTTCTGTCGACTTAATTTCGGGATCAAAACTGTTGTGTTTTGACCCTTTTCCTCCATTTTATATATAGTGGGACTCGATTATTTCCCAGTAGCTCTTCCTTATTAGATCTCTTAGGTTTAGTCCTAGGTTTTTAGTTCTTAGTTTCAAGTAGGATTAAATTAGGGTTTTCTCTCAATTTAAGATTCATTAAGTATTAATTTAGGGTTTATCTTTGTAGTTGAATTCATTCTTTCTTGTTTCTTTAAACTTGGATGATCAATTAATACCAATTCTAGTAAGTTCTTTTATTTCACTCTTAATTTCAGTTCCAATTAGTTTTAATTACTTGTTTGATATTCTTACTTATGATTGTTAATTGCTTTGATTACTACTCCCATATTTGCTTTTTCTAGATTCCTATTGAATATTGAAACGATTGTTCTTGGTGAAGTAGAGTTAGTCTTAATTATGTGTTGCTAGTTCCTCTAGGGTTAAAGGGTAATTAGGGCCCTTATTGGGAGATTAAGCTTAGATTAGTGGGATTAGTGTGATTAATGAGGTAATTAGGTGTTCTTGCCTCTAGTTCCACTCTATGTTGGAGGAATTTCGTGCTGAGAAATTATAAATCCTCCCCCAAAACATCAAGATCGAAATAGAGGTAGGAGTAATTTGTTCCTAATCTACTCGAGAGAGGGATTTTGGAACCGATTAGTCAGGATTGCGTTCGAATACTATCAAGGTCCATAATCTGCGAGAGCGATGACAGACTTTGGGAAGTATGCATCAATTCGCCACTCGAGAGAGGGAAATTGATGCTAGTTTATCCATGCAATTCTCACTATACTTCTCCATTAGATGTCGATACTCTTGGTGCCGAGAGGTTATAAAGTATATCTGAACACAAGTTACAGGGAATTGGATGGATTAATTGGATACTAATATATATTGACATGTGATTAGTGTTCGATTAGGATAATTAGGCCATTATTCAATCTAGAAACCATCCCTATAGGAATAGTGGTGGAATCTAGAGAGTAAGCATCGAATCCTAACTCCTGGGAGAGGAATTTGATGCTAATTCATTCGCCTAGTTCCCATGTTGAATAACTTGCCTATGAAATCGTCCCTAAACCTCTTCACTGACCCATTTTCTCTCGTTGGGAGGCCCGATAATACCCTTGAGCTCTTTTCCCGTTTTAACTGTAGCTTTTCTTTTGATATTTAGTTTAGTAGATTACCAAACACCGAAAACCTCGAACATTAAGCCTAGTTAGTGAGTGCTCGATAGATTCTTAGGTTAGGAAGCCCCAAATCCCTGTGGATGTGACAATTACACCCCCATTATGCTGCGATTGAACAAAATGGCGTCGTTGCCGGGGAGTTGCACATTCTGACCTTTGAGTTTTTCTTGAGCGTTCCTCTAGGTTTTAAAAAATCTAAACTTAAAAAAAATTAAAAAAAATTAAAAATCTGAAAAATAAAATAGAATAAAGAAATGGCATGTTTTGACTTCCCTCAAGATGAGCGAGAGATGTTTTGTGA
This sequence comes from Portulaca oleracea, assembly GCA_029582165.1. Lineage (NCBI taxonomy): Eukaryota > Viridiplantae > Streptophyta > Magnoliopsida > Caryophyllales > Portulacaceae > Portulaca > Portulaca oleracea. The sequence continues at coordinate 32,734,962 of CM055868.1, read as the reverse complement.
TTATCGTGATATATTGAATGATTACCTTGTTTATTGGGCTCTTCATGGTTATAATTTTTCTCATTGGGAAGTGTTATGTATTATTAATGAGGGTGTGAATTCCGAAACTCGTAATTTGTTAAATTATTATAGTTTTAATGTTGAAAATGATTATGAGGCTTGGGATTTGCTTTATTGGTTGACTGAGGGTACTCATAGATTTATGGAGAGTTGTCATGCTTTGGGTTAATATTTTGATAATCCATGTGCTCACCATGCTAGATCTCACTATGAAAGTCCATGTGTCAATATTTGTCCCCCTTCCCCATGTGTTGATTTGCACACTCAATCTCCATTTGTGCATCAACCAAGGGAAGGATCATATAAAGATTCATATGTTAGTACTCATTCTCCTCCTTTAATTCCCATGAATGTCCCCTCCCCATGTGCTCAATTTGAATTATCTACTCATGCTACCATGCATTTTGGAGAGAAATACAACCTAGAGCCTATGAAAAATTATGGGGATGATGGAAGTCCACTCATAGAACTCATAAAACTACAAACTATCTTTTAGGATTTTGGGGTTTTATGGATATAAACATGAAATTAAAAGATATGGATAATTGTAAAGAGTAAATACTCACCCACTTGAACTAAGATGTTCAATTACTTGCACAAGGACCTTCCACAAGCAAGGCACCATTAAACGCCCAAGAAATCTCACAAAGAATGGAGGAAGAACACCAACTCACGAAGAAGAGAATCCACAAGCAATTTCACCCAAAGGATTAGCTTTCATTGATTAAGGTTTGAAAACCCACAATTACAAACTCTCCAATTGAGAGGATTTTGGAGTAAGACGTAAAATATTCATAAACTTAATCAACTCTATCTACTCTTGAAAAATATGAAAAAATTTTATTTATACAAGGCAAATAAACACCTTAAAATGCAGTCGTTTCAGCTGAAAACACATAAAAACAGTGCTATCGCGGGTGCTACATCAGTCGTCGCGGGCGCTACGACACGAGGAGCGAAGGAGGCGAATCCGAAATTGCGCGGGATCGCGGGTGCGGCAGTCTTGTCACGGGCGCGACCACCCTGGCCCATATTGGTCGCGGGTGCTACACTTATCGTTGTGGGTGGCATGACCCATTTCTTCCTCTTCAGGTGTAACGCTCGCTACAAAATCGTAGCGGGTGCAACAACCCAATCGCACTTTAAATTTGCATAACTTCTTCATCCGGACTCTGTTTTATGCAGATAATATAACCATGAAAAGCTCTCGTTGTGTACTTTAAGCTCCCAAAATGTGAGGTTCAATTGATAAGAGTTTTACTGTAGGAGTTATGATAGAAAGAGTGATTGCACGCCCTTTTCTAGCTTTTGAGGTTGATTCTGCCTCGTTATTCATGCCTATAAACTTGGAGACCCTTAGAAGGCTCGAGAATGGTATGATAAAGACCCAAGATGTCATCCCATGATACGAGGTCTTTGTAGAAGAGAACACCACTCCACTTGATGGCCATAATGACCTTCCAAGGACCTGTATCCACCATGAAATGGACATTGAAACCGGGTTTAATTCGAGGAGAAGAGAGGGCGACTTGAAGTGAGCTAGTGACCATAGGGGAACCAAAAGTGACATGATCCCACATGGCATCCTCCCCTTCTTCTGAAAGTGTTGTCCTCAACTCTTGAGGGTTCAAAATTATCCACATACCCGTGCGTACCCAAAAGTACGTACTCCAATAGTCGAAGTAGTGTGAGGCTCATCGACCCGTCCTTGTCAAAGATGTAGCAGTTCCAGCGGAAAGGAGATGCCAAGTCGACATCACGAAGGACCCGAACACGTCTAGCACCCATAAACTTGTTGAAAGGAACCAGACCCAAAAGTACGTACCCCAGCAGTCGAAGTAGAGTGACGCTCATCGACCCGTCCTTCTCAAAGATGTAGCAGTTCCAACGGAAAGGAGGTGCCAAGTCGACATCACAAAGGACACGAACACGTCTAAACCCATCAATAGGGGTGGAAATGAGCCAAGCCGAGCTCGAGCTCATAAGGCTTCAGGCTTGGCTTGCCATCTTTTGGGTGAGCTTGAGCTTGGCTTGTGGCTTGCCAAGCTTGAAGATGTTCGGCTTGGGTTTGGCTTGCTAGAGCTTGTGGCATTGGCTTGGCTTGGGTCGAGGCTTGGCTTATGACTTAACTTTTATGTTCGATAACTTTACTTTTAGTTTTATTTTATATGTAAAAAAGGTACATTTGCGCTTCAAGTACTTAATTATATGCAAAATGGACTAGAAAAAATGATTTCAATACATTGTTAAATAAACTAAATCAAAGTACTTTAAAAACATATTTGTACAACCTTAAAAACAATACAAGGATAAATCCATTAGTGACAATATATGACATGTAATAGTTCATGTAATTGAGATCAAGAAAATACATAGGAGAATACAATTGTATTAATCGATCTCAAAAAAATAAATTACTATATATGATAGGCGATAGCATCAACACCTCAAAAGCTTTGATATTACAATAATTACTATATACAATAATTAATATTATACAATTTATACACTTAATTACCTATGCTTTCTACACTTCTTAAAGGACCCAGAATAGACAAGAATAAGCACAAACAAATCCTTTAGCATTTCTACACTTTCATTACTTATGGCACAAACAAATCATTAACAAAGCCTTGATATTAATCATGCATACACTTACTTGCCGATAGTCACAAAAGCTCCTGTTTGTGATTGTTAAATTATGGTGCTTCTTGTCAAGATATTTCAAATTAGAGATTCCGAAAAGTAGTAAACAAACAATTATGGAATATAGTTTGAGTTAGGATATGATGGCCTAAGTTAACACTTTGATTTTGTAGGTTCTACAAATGTGATGATTCTAGAGTTTTTAAGTTTTTTGAATATAATTTGATTTGAGGATATGGTACCCTAAATTAATGTCATGATTTAATATGTAGTATATATATATATATATATATATATATATATATATATATATATATATAACATGCTATTTAGGCTTGCCAAGCCTAACGAGCCAAGCTACTCATGGCTTGGCTTGGCATGTTTAGTTCACGAGCTCGGGCCCGAGCCAAGCCGAGCTGATCTCGAGCTATCAACTTGTTCCTCGTACAAGGAATTCGTCACATGAGAGTTCGAGGTCAAGGCTAATGGAAACAACCTTTTCCTCGTACAACCTTGATGTGGATGTAATGGAGCGCGGATGAGTAGTCATGGATGTGTCGTCAAGCAAGTCAACTGCATGGCGAGGTTTGGAAGTGATTGAGCACGGCTTAACACTTGGGAACTCTATGCAGAGCCCGGTAGGAGTTGTAGGTAAGGGTGAGGGACGAAGGAGGGAGGAGGGAGGTTGAAAAATTTTGTGGAGCTAAGGACCGCTCAAACTTGCTAAGGCCGCTTTTTCGCAAAAGTAAAGACCGATGGGCCTTCCCTTCGCTCGAAGCACTCTCATATCGTGTTTCACTCTTCTACAGGTCTCTCTTCTCACTTCTCACCCCATTTTGTGGTATCTCGATTTCGAAAGGGGATAAAGGAACAAGTTTGACTTTCTTTTCTCCCACACGGAAAGTGTAGGTGTTCTTTTGACCGTCGTCGATAACATCCAGATCAAACTGCCAAGGTCTACCAAATAGTAAATGGCAAGCATCCATAGGGACAACATCATAAAGAACAGTATCCTCATAAAGGCCAAGACTTGTTGGGTTACCTCGAGGTCGCCGCCATCATTTAGCCCTTGCAAACTATACGGTCGAGGATGAGCCAAGACCGAAAATTAGAGCTTTTCAACCATGTAGGAAGAGGCCAAGTTGGTGCAGCTCACACCGTCGATGATGGACTTGCATACCTTCTTGTCGATGGTTAACCGAGTTCAGAAGATCTCCCGTCAAGAGTCATCACGGGAATCCTTAGTCATAATAAAGGATAGCCTAGGAGTCGAACTCCCCCCATCTTGTAGGGATGGCAACAGGGTGGATCGGGGCTGGGGGAGAATATCCTCGTCCCCATCCCCGCTCCCAAAACTCATCCCCATCCTCGTCCCCATCCCCGCTTCGTGGAATGATTCTTGCCCCATCCCCATCCCCAACGGGGATTTTTTAAATCTATCAAAAATCTAACCAAATTTTAATCAGACCCGATTTTTAATCGAACCCGGTTTTTAACATGTTCAAAATACAATGTATTTAACTTGCTCAAGCAATAATACATCATTATCAAACAATAATACATCAACAAACATTATTATGAAAAAAAAATACAATAATACATCCTCCTCAAATTTCAAAAATTACTACTTCATCCTTGCTATTAATATATATATTGAATTAGAATAAAGATTATTTGGTAATTTTAAAATTTTTGGGGACGGGGATTCGGGGATGGGGACGAGGAATTTTTCCCGGCGGGGAAAATGGGGACGGGGATGGGGAAAATTTTGTCTCCATCCCCGCCCCGTCCCCGAGTGGATTTTGAAAAATCGTCCCCGTCCCCGTCACCATCCCCATCCCCAATGGAGGTGGGGATTTTTCCCCAGAGCGGAGCGGGGCCCCAGCGAGTTCGGGGATTTCCCGTCCCATTGCCATCCCTACCAACTTGCGTGCGAACCTCAACACTAGCCTTTGGAGCATCTGGTGTGGCTACCTCACTTACTTTGGAACTTTCAGCCATCTTCGCAGGGCATTGGGCTTGGTAATGACCATACACCCGACACGCGAAACACTTTCTACCCTTGAGCTTCTGAAGATATTCTGCACTTTCCTTATGATCTCGGGAAGATGGTTTGGGCATCTTGGAAGTTCGACTTCCCTTGGATGAAGTCGTACTCCAAGAGTGAGTTCTTCCCTTCCTAAAAGACCATGAAGTAACCTTCTCCTCCATTCTCCTACCTTGAGAACTACCTGTAGGACCACCCTTGGGAAAAGGTTCCAACCTCTTCCTCGAGCGTGCTACTTAATGATAGGGAGTCGACTAAAGTTGCTTAACCCTTAAATAAAGATATTTTTATTTTATGAAAATCATTTTCGAGGGTGACTTTAATTAATTTAATAACCAATTTTTATAATTGACATGCTTGAAATTACATCAAATTAATTCAAAAATAATCTTACATAACATCCGATTCATATCCAACCCACGACCCAACAGAGAATACTTAGAAAATTCAAAGGCCATATGAACTTTGATAATTTCTATGGTATTTTCCCTTGAGTAAGCTCCGAATCGGTATATAGACATATGTAATCATTTTTTATAAATTCTTTTAACGTAATAAACATACATGTTAGATAATAAAAATAGATTATATAAAAAAGAAGGAGTCGCCAGTCGATTTAAGAAAACCGACAAACCATAAATAATATAAAAATGACTCCGATCTACGAACCTGTTCGGTCTCGTTCCGAGCCGAATTTCTTCTCTTTTATAAGGTATATTTGCTTGTTTTAACCCCTATTTATATTTTAGATATAATGATTTAGTGTTTTGTAGGAAAATAAGGAGTTAGAAGAAGTTTGGGCTTAATTGAAGGTTTTTAGGGAATCCCGAGCTATTTCCCGAGTCAAACCAAGTCAACCCGAACCGAGATCCGAGTCAAACCAAGTCAACCCAAGCAAAGATCCGAGTCAAACCAAGTCAACCCGAGCCGAGAGCCGAGGCGAAACCGAAGCCGGAAATTCCATATCAAGATTGGCGCAAAATAGAGCGGTCTGAACTCAAACTCGAAATACGTGTGCCTTCACTCTTTGGGTCATAACTCCTTCGTTTACAACTCCGATTGGTTTGAAATTTTGGGAGCTTAAAGTACACACCGAGAGATTTCCATCGATATCTTACGGGCCTAAAACAAAGTTTGGATGAAGAAGTTATGCGCGTTTGAAGTCGGCAGGGAAAAGCTGCCCAGAACAGTGGCTCGCCCGAGCCAGGCTTCTGGGGCAACAAAGACACAAGCCAGGAGAGTCGGACAGTAGGCTTGCTCGCCCGAGCCACCCCAATGGCTCGCCTGAGCCATTCTGTCTGCAGAAAAACTGATGCGCGTGTTGCGATTTGTTTCTAGGGTTTTGAGTTGTATTTTTCCTTCTTCTATAAATACCCACTTGTATTAATCCAAGTTATATCAATTAGCCTAGGTAGTTTAGGAGTAGAATTAGATTTATTGCTTTCCTTTATTTGCTTTAATCTCTCTTTAATTGTTCTTCAAGTTTTCAATTGTTCTTCATTGTTCTTCAAGCTTTCTTTGATTTCTACCATTTGTATTCAAACTTTCTCAAGCTTTCTCAATCTCTCTCAAGCTCTCTATTGTCTTCATTGAAGTGTTTTACAAGCTTTCTCTCTCTCTCTCTCTCTCTCATTTCAAATGCCATTGTTGACTTGTTTTCTAAGCTTTCTAGTGTTAGCCACAATCAACTCCATTTTTAGTTGGGAGAAGGGTCAAGGAACTCCAATTCTACTTACTAGTGAGAATTTGGGGGATTCTTGGTAATCCAAACCATAATTTCTTGTTTGTTCGGGGGAAACTCAAGTGTAGATTGAAGGTTTATTGAAGATTAGTCATCGAAAGTATAATTTCTCGTTCTCAATTTCGTTGTTCATTCATTGTCATCATTCATGCCTTTTAATGGCTTTCATCCTTAAGTGCTTCCTTTATTGCTTTCCTTTAATTGCTTTCTTTATTATTATCTTGTCTAGATTAGTTTATTGCTTTATTTACATAATTTACCGCTTTCTACATTGAGAAAACCCCTTACACAAACCGATTTACCTTAATCAAGCCTAACACCCATCCTTGAGATCGACAATCCTTACTTATAAAACCACAAAAATTACAACCGAACAATGACGTCGTTGCCGGGGATGGCGTTATTTGGTAGATTAGGCTATTGGTTTGTGTGTACATAGTTTATTGCTTTCTCGATTATGCTAGAAAAATGTAGCGAAAAAATTGAATATCGAAAAAAGAGAGAAAAGAAAAGAAAAAAAATAGAAAATTAGAAAAATAGAAAAAAAAGAGAGTTATGGATAGTCCCCAATTCCCTCAATTTGAGCATGAAATATTTTGGAGGTATTTTGCTTGATTGCATGACTGCCGTGTTCAATGTGAATTATATGGTATCTTTGATGATACATTATCTCTTTTGGGAATTGTTAGTGAGGGTGTGAATTATGAGACCCGAAACCTTTTAGATTATTACGGGTTTTCTTGTTTAGGTGAAGAAAAAACATGGGAGTTACTTGAATGGTTGTCTAGGGATTCCTATGAGTTTGAACAACAAAATGTTAGTCCTAGCTTCCAACCTCCTTATGCACCACCCTTTGGGACCGAAACTGAACAATCATGTGAATACCCCTTGTATGTTGATGATCAATCTTATGATGGGGGATATGTGGAAAACTGTTATGATCTTTCCCAAAGTGCCGATGTTGAGTCTCCTTCCGTGTGCTCCTTGTGTGATTCGCCGTATCATAGTTCAATTTCTTGTTTGCAAGCTACAGTGGTTTCCTTCAAGGCAGAAGTAGAAAAATTATGTGCGAACATGAATGAGTATATGCGTGAATTTGTCCATGAGAGTAATCAAAGGGTAGTAACTCCTTCTTCACAAATGGTTGATTCGAATGTTAAAATAGGTCATTCATTGTCTTTGAGTCCTGAAATGCATGTTGATTTTGTTGTATATGATGAGGATGATGACTATTATAACCGACCATGCCTTGGACTACTTAGTAATTCCTTAGCTCTAGCCCCACCTTGTGAGCATGAGGAACAAGATGATTCTGTGTGTGATGATGTAGAATTAGTTGAAAACATGCTAGATGATAAACTATTGTCCACACCCTTGTCCATGCCTTTATGTGAAGAAAAGATTGAGTTTAGTGAATGCCATGATGTAATTGAGCATGATCTTGTTGAGAGTGAAATTGAATCTGTTGTGATTGAATGTGTGCTTGATAACGATTTGTTCACTTTCATTGAGGATCATTGCATTAGTGAGGCATTAGCTACCCTTGTATATGAGTCCATGGATGTGCATACCTGTGATGATGAGCATAATTCTTTGGGGATTTATCATGATTGTTTGAACTTGGTTGTTGATGACGATGCCTTTGATGATGACATGCTTTATGAGTCATTCACGATGAGTTATGACCCTGAACCTTCCACTTTCACCTTTGATGTTGCTTTGGATGATACACCTTTGTCTTTTCATGTTGATAGTTCTTCTAGTGAGTCTAATATTGATGAAGATGAAGATGTGCTTGTGTGTGATGTTGGGAGTGTTATGATATGGTCTAACCCTCTTTTCTCAATTTCGTTGTTCATTCATTGTCATCATTCATGCCTTTTAATCGCTTTCATCCTTAAGTGCTTCCTTTATTGCTTTCCTTTAATTGCTTTCTTTATTATTATCTTGTCTAGATTAGTTTATTGCTTTATTTACGTAATTTACCGCTTTCTGCATTGAGAAAAACCCCTTACACAAACCGATTAACCTTAATCAAGCCTAACAGCCATCCCTGAGATCGACAATCCTTACTTATAAAACCACAAAAATTACAACCGAACAGAACCCGGATTCTAAGTCTAGGGGCAAGGTTACAGATTCGAGAATTAAAATAATTCTCGAATCCACCTGTTTAAAAAACAAACTGAAATACCCTGGCCCAAAAAAAAGGGCCTGTACAGGCCGCGGCCCGGATGGCACGGTCCCCCACGGAGTGTCGAGATCAACGTAGGGTTGCTTATATTTCCTAGGGTGCATTTTTAATTATTTTATGCACGAATATTATTTTTGCTAATTTTCGGAAATATTGACTGAATATCACAACACGGGGCCAAGACCAGATCGGACTCCCAATGTTGGATCCTCATGGATCCTACATTCAAGAAAGTCCTGAACTTGGCTCAACATCGCGATTAATTTGCCAGAAAGTGGAACAAACATCACCCCAAGCCATGAGTATGGGATCCGCGAGTATCCCAAGCTCATGGGTCTTGTGATCCGCGAGGATCCCAAGCCCGTAATGCTGGGTGATTTTCAGTCCAATCTCGAGCAAATTATTTTCCACCAAGATTTACAAAAATCATAAAAAAAGAAAATTTGTTAAACTAAAAAAAACATTCACAAAATGAAATTGGAGTCGCCAGTTAATTTTACGAAAATTAACAAAATCAAGTAAGAACTCCTCGATCTTCGAACCAAAAAACAGGCTCGGGGGTAAAGGTACAAGTGTAGGAGGGTTGCTCCTACACCGCCCGCTGAAGCGGCCTTTACTACATCGGGTTTTTTAAGAAAAAAAAAGAAGAAAACAAACAAAAAACAAAGTTGTCACAATTTTATAATTAATGCATGCAAAGTACGAAGAGACAAAAAAAACAATAAGCCTCTAAACAAGAAAAATTACAGCGGGCGGGGCGTATGGACTACATTATTACATCTGATTAAAGAGCATGAAAACAGAAAGTAAAAAAAAAGAAATAAAAATACCCAATCCTCACGGATCCGCGAGGCTCTGTGCAAGAATTTGGGTCTCTTCACTCAGAAACAACACGACTGTGATTTGTTTCTCAGGAATCTGCGAGGATATCACTCAGAACTGGCGCGGAAGTGATTTGTTTCTCAGAAATCCGCGAGGATCTCACTCAGAACTAGCACGGATGTGACTTTTTCCTCAGAAATCCTCTAGGATGTCACTCTCTGGTATTATGTATGTTTTCTCTATTCTCTCCTGTTGGCAGGCTTAAGAATGCAGCTATACTAGACTCCCCCAACCCTTGAAAAATCCGCCAGGCTCTCCATTTTATAGGCAATATGTCTGGAAGTTCTCTGCAGCAGTTTAACCCCCTCCGCGAGGATTACCCTCGGTGGGGAGAGCGAGTTTTTTGATCGAGGTAAATCGATTCATTTGAATCGCGAAGACTAAACGCGGCGCTGACTTGGATCGCGAAGACTTGCATCGGGCACAATTTTGACTGAATCCGTGAAGATTTGTTGTAGCTTAGTCAATGGATCCGCTAGGATTTGCTCCTGGGCCTAACTAATGGATCCGCCAGGATCACGCTCTGGGCAAAAAGTGAGGCTCCGCATAAATTTTTTGTTTGAGCCAAAAAACTAAATCCGCGAGGATTTGTTTATCTGGGCCAAAAAATGGATCCGTGAAGATTTTCCACTTGGGCCAAAAAAAATACAGAAATCCGCGAGAAATTGTCTGGGCCGAAAAATGCATAAATCCGTGAAAATTTGGCCGAGCCGAAAAAATGCAGAAATCCGCGAGAATTGCGAGCCCAAAATGCAAATCCAAGAAATTCTCGGTGGCCAAAGAAAATCGGTATGATCTTCCTCGGCTTACTGGCGAATCCGCCAGATTTTCTTTGGCTAGCTGCAAATCCGCAAGGATTTTTCTAGACTGGCCTGACAAATCTGCCAGGATTTTTCCTGGGTTGGTCTGACAAATCCGCGAGATTCTTTATCAAGTATGAAAATTTCTAAAAATTTCGCGGGGATTCTTGAGTTGACTTTGACTTGACCAAGAGTTGACTTGACCAAGAGTTGACTTTGACCAAAAGTTGACCATGATAGTTGGCTTTGCATTGACTTGATCAAGAGTTGACTTTGATCGAGAGTTGACCTTGATCCGGGTACGAGATCCGCGAGGCACCTTGGTACGGAATCCACGAGAGACCCGAGTGTAGGATGGGCGAGAACCTCAAATACTGGACCTGCGAGGGAGCATCTTGGGCCTTATTCATTTGGATCCATGGGGTTCCTATATAGTCCAAAGTCCACGAGGACTCTAACAAGCCTGAAATTCTCGAGGTGCTTGTTGGGTACTATTTTTGGTGTCTACAGTTAGCCCCCACTTTGACTGAGTCTGAGTAAGACGAAAGTCAAAGTATACCTTGAGACTGTTGGAGTTAGTCCAGTGGATTTTCGTGGGTTTGCCCGAATAAGCTAAAAATTGGTCGGAGGTGATCCGATTGAGCTGAAGTGTGGTCGGAGGTAGTCCGATCTGGAAATGCTGAAGGTAGTCTAAACTTTGATGAATTTCTTGGGGGTAGCCCGAACACATGGATGATATCCGGAGGTAGTGCGCTTGAAATTGCTGGAGGTAGTCCAGGCTTCGACGATTCAAGGGTAGCTTGAATACTGGAAATTGATGGAGGTAGTCTAATGTTGACTTGGTTGCTGGAGGATATCCAAGCTTAACTATTCAAGGGTAGCTTGAATATTGAAAATTGACCGGAGGTAGTCCGATGCTGACTTTGTTGCTGGAGGCTGTCCAGACTTGATATAATCATTTACCTGAAAATATACGTGTTTATGAGTAGACGACATGTAAGTATTTAGTGACAATACTAGTAAAAGATAATAATAGTGATAATAATAAAAATAGATAATACTAGCAAATAAAATAAAATAAAATAAAAACAAAATATAATAAATAAAGATAAAGATAAATAAAAAAAGATAAAGATAAAGATAATAATAATAATAATAATAATAATAATAATAATAATAGTAATAGTAATAATAATAATAATAATGATGATAATAATAATAACAATAATAATAATAATAATAATAATAATAATAATAATAATAATAATAATAATAATAATAATAATAATAATAATAGTAGGAGTAGTAAAAGTAAAAATTTTAAAAATGAAGATAAAGATAATACTAGTAGTAAAGAGGGGTTGAAGAGGCAAATAGTAAAAAGATCAGTAAAATAATGCACTTCCCTTTTATGCTGACTTTTTTGCTCTCCAAATTTGCGAGGACTTGACATCAACGAATCCGCTAGGAATTCTATGGGCTAATTCTTCCGGATTCGCGAAGATTTCCACCGGGCTTCTGTTTGAATCCGGGCAAATTTGCATTGGGTTGGTCATTGGATCCGCCAGGATCTGAAACTGAGTTGGCCTGCCAAGATCCGGGAGGATCTGGCTTAGGCTGTTCTCAGGATCCGCGAGGATTTTTCCCCGGGCCTAATCAATGGATCCGCGAGGATTTCGTCCCCGGGCTCGCATGGAATCCGCGAGGACCTGTGCTCTTTCACCTTCAACTTCTGCCTTGCAACTGAGTAAGCTCCATTTTTGACGTTCGGTACAAAAAATCCGCGTGGAGCCATGTTTCAGACCTTGCTGGACCGCCATTGGTGAGCTGCACCATTTTGTAACTTCGATCCGCGAGGAGCCTAAGTGCAGATTTTGGGACCTTTTGAGAAACCATAGCTGCCTTGCTTATTAAGTCCGAATTTCCAAAATTTTGGCAGATTTTTCGGTAAAAATCCACAAGGAACTGTGTTTCCCAATTCTGCAAAATCGCCATTTTCTTCAGATTCAAAGGCAAAATCCGCATGGATCTGAAGAAAATGAGCTGTCGGGTAAACTTTCATTTGCTCAAATTTTGAATCTTTGAGGAGCCAATGTTGAGTTGCACTTCAAACTCAAATGTGGAATTTCCTGAGAAACACACGAGGAGTTTCGCTGTTCAACCTTAGAAGATCCGCAAAGGGTGCTTTATTCAGATTCGCGACGCACAACTCTATTTTTTGGAAATTAGAGAATTTTTAGTCAAAACGTCATATGTGTGGGAAGAAAGATCCGCGAGGAACTAAGTGACTCCTGTGCACATGTCTTGCATTTGTCATCGCTGAAAATTTTGCTAATCTGAGCAAAAATCCGCGAGAAACCCATTTTCTGGACTTCATTTTCTAGACTTCATTTTCTGGACTTGGACTAGATATTGTTCGGGCTGTATTCCAACTGCACATTCCAAAATATTGTCTGGGTAGAAAATGGTATCCGCGAGGATCCACTTGGATAAAAAAATTGTTCAAAATGTTATCTGGGTCAAAACTGGGATCCGCAAGGAGCCCATCAACTTGGACTGCATTTTATTCTTGTTCGACCATAAGTTATGAACTCCATTTTCAAAATATTGTCTGGGCCAGAATTGGGATCCGCGAGGAACCCATCTACTTGGACTGTTTTTTGCCTTCGAAATCTATCTCGATTTGGGATCCGCGAGGAACCCGGCTTGGATCACTTTTAACCTCATTCTTCAATTTCTGTTATTCTCCATTCTGGGAAACCATATGCTTGAGCTGCGCTTTGTTCGTGCATAATTCACAAACCTTATTTTCAAAAAGTTGGCCCGGGTTAAATTTGGGATCCGCGAGGATCCCATCTTGAGCTTGAGATTCCGAAGATCACGAGCACCGAGTAGACCCAGAAGCAGTCTTTGATTGTTTGGGATCCGCGAGAATCCACTTGGGTCGGGCAGATATTCATACTTGCAAGATTTTGTGCTCATGCTCCTGTTCATCATTCCATTTCTCGTGCAGATTGAAATTACTTCTTTGGCAGGCGTGCTGATTTGTCGGCCATGGGTTCATGCGAGGGTCCTCGAGTTTGGAACTGATTGATTTGGTCTCTGTTGATGAGCGCTGAGTGCGTGTATAATGCTTAGACTGTTCGTTCATCTTTTATGATGCAATGGATGGACTCTATTTCTCTAGTAATGCAGGATGTTAATGCATTCCATATGGATTTTCTTTTTAATTTGTGAGGATGCAAGATACACATGCAATGAGTAAGAGAGTCTAGATATTGAGCTATGGTCGATATCACTGGAAATATTAGAATGCTTCAAATAGTGAGAGCCAAAATCCGCAAGAATTATTTTATCTTCACCCGTAAATTCAGCCCCGACCCCCTTTGCAAATATGTGATGAATCTTAATCTAATCCATGAGAATTGATATCTTGAAACACTCTAGTTGTGGACCTCAAGGGCACCGCGAGAGCTTGTGTCAACATGGAATCTGCCAAGACTTCGGTCAGACTTAAATAATCGACGAGAAAAGAGGTTTGAGTCTCTACGAGTTATAAAGTCCGCGAGAGTTCTTAGAAAAATTTTGCAAGGATTCTACTTTAACCTGCTTGAGCACGACCTGGAAATTGGATAAGATCCTTTTGGGAGATCACTCGAAAGAAGTTACTTTAGTTTGATTATTTAGGCCGGACTTCAAAAGCTTCCTACGTATCCACTTTATGAGTGGAAACAGGTCGTCCTAGTTCAAAAGGTAGTGTAAGTATTTAGTTGCTGACTTAATATGTCAGTGGCTAATAACTTAGGGATAGTTTCTGGTTCTGATCACCAGTTGCTATAACTTATATTGTTTTTAAGCATAGAACCTCCTTAGTCGGTGTAGGTTTGTTGAAGCTTCTTGGCTCATATGTGAATATACTAGGAGCGATATGCCACCTAGAATTTGTAAGAACTTCATGAATGAAAAAAAAAACTTCTAGGATGTTGGGTCATCAAAGTCCGAGCTCAAATTGATACATGTGAACATGCTTTTATAAAAGTTGTTCAAGGATTGAGCTTCTAGTGCTACTAGACCTATATTGAACATGCTTAGAAAAAATAGTCCCATTATACAATCAATTGAGGAATTCTCTTTAAAATTGTGGACCATGCAAACTGCCATGAAAATATCCGAACGATCCAACTACCCCAAATATTCGTGAGGGGTTATAGGGACTTGACTTGTGATGAACATGCTTAAAAAAGTTGTTCTTATGTAAAATGTTGCTAGCAAGAATTGATGATGAACATTTGCTCTTGAAAATCCGCGAGGACTTTTTCATTCAGCCTCGCAAAAAATTGTTAGGACTTTTGCACAACTATAACTTATCTCCATTAGATAGTATAGCTTGATCTTGCTATCCGAATGAACATGAAGGAAGGTGATAAGACTGATGTGTCATTTCCACGAGAAGGAATTGGAACGAAATGCCCACTCCTAGACACCATAGATTGACCGCTAAAAGGTGAGCAAAAGGAAAAAATTGTCCCTGGATGCAACCTGTAGTGGTTAGGACATCTAAGCCAAAATAAGTTGTATCCTGATAGCCCCCAGTTGAAAAGAAGACAAAGGGAAAGAGAAAGCCCCCAGTTTGAAAGGAAGACAAAGGGAAACAGAAAACCCTAGTGTCTACAAGGATAAGCCATGAAGAAAAGAAAGTGTGAGACTTCACGAGCAAGATTAATCAATATTAGAAAAGACCTTATATCACATGACAATAAGACCAATGAGAATGAGATGCATAATAGAGACTCAATAAGGTCAAAATCATTTCAAAGCAAACTCTATTTCAATACTATGAGCATAAGACCAAGACACAAACCAGTAACTCTATGTTTTACCTCTAAACAATCATGTATCACCTTAGCAATTGATGAGCTAGTGAAGCTAGTAGATCCTCACTTTAGGTAAAGTGGAACCCTCCTCTCATTGTGTTTAGAAATATGTAAGGGTTCACTCAAACTCATTCCAATGTATACAACTACCATAAGCTTGACAAGACTCTCAACTCTCTATCACTGAGGACAACATGCAAAAATGCTAATCATGAGGACTTTCAAAAGGTTGTAATGGGGTTTAGGCTAGGGTAATAAGGGAAATCATTTGGAAAATGTGGAGCTAAGTAACCAAGTACCTAAAGAGCAACAACATTTCCACTTCATGCAATGCAACACCTCTACACTGAACCTTAAACAAGCACAAAACATCCCCAACAAATGAAACTGGGGATAGAGTACCAAATGCAAATCAAAACCCAAAAATAAAATTTTAAAAAAACTTCTCTTTTTTCTCTTTTTCTTTTTCTTTTTTTTTCTTTTCTTTTTCGTTTCCTTTTTTGTGGTTTTGCTTCTTTTTTTTCTATTACGAATTCCTTGTTTTTGAACTTTTTTTTTTCAATGAATAGCATGAATATATAAAGAACAATTCAAACCCCAACAGTTACAAGTTACAACCTTTGAGGATAAAAAGGGTAGAAAGGATATTCAACTATGTACTTCTCTTGTACCAACAAACCAACTACTCACTCTCAACAATCGACCACGAAACTGCCCCATACAACTGAATTGTTGCTCATTCTATCTTGGCTAAAGGTAGGAAATTATGTAAAGGCCAAGGGTGCACACATATAGGGTAAACAACAAGATAGGAAAAAGGGTTAGCAAGGGCTTGCAAAAAGAGGCGAAAATGTCAGGTGGCTTTTTGGCTATGTAGCTAACAAAAGGATGCCTCAATCATATTAACACAATGCATATGCCAAATGCGATTTTAAGGAATGTCAAGCCAAGTTCTAGAGATGCACACATGAAAGAGTTACACACAAAAAGAAAATTGAGACTATATATGTAATGAATAGTCTATGAAGGCTTAAAATCTCACGGGTTATTCTACTAATCCTTCAACTTGCTCAAAAAGATAAACAATTACTAAGATTCAATAATCATGCAAGAAGTACTCAAGAATAAAAGGCTTGCTCAAGGCAATATAACTCAAAGCATTTCCTCTGGTAATTGCTTCGACCTAGACATTTCCTTCACTTTGATCAGTATAGTGTCCTCAGGCTCTGTGGTACTTGCAGAGTTTATCAGCATCCCAAATTTGGAGTATTTTCTACTGGCTCATCCCTTTCTTAGAAGTTGTTCTAGTGCTTCAGCACATGGAGTGTTCTAAGGCATTCACCTCTTTTCCCTTGCTAGGTCAGAAGTTTGCTTATTAGTATAAGTGTTCTTCCAGCCCCCAGTTAGCTAGTTCACTTTCGATTTTAATTCCAGCTAACCTCAATGAGACAAAGCCCTTGAGAGGTTGAAACCTTAAATGTGTGTTGTATGAGGGTTGTAATCCTTGCACAAGCATATCTACTTAGTGTTCCTCTGAAGGCCGATCTATCATTTGAGCCGCTTTCGTCCTCCATCGAGCGAAGTAGTCAGAGAATGTCTCTTCCTCTCCTTGCTTCATTAGCTCCATGTCCCTTAAAGTGACGGGCATGTCAACGTTGTAGGAGTACTGGTGTAAGAATTCCTTGCAAAACGAGCTCCATTGGGAGGACTTGGTAGGACTAAATGTGTTGTACCACTTCATAACGTCTGGGCCAAAAGTCCAAGGAAAAATAATGTGGTAGATATCTTCTTCAACTCCTTTTAGTGTCATAGCTCCCATGAAATTCCGCACATGTTGATGTGGGTTCTCAGTACCGTGGAATTTCATATCATGCATGTTGAATTTAGAGGGAAGTCTACCCCTTGGGAAGGGCGTACACCCAACGTCGTCCATGAACTTATTGTTAAACACAGTAGATTCTTTTAGCATTTGCTCAATTCGGTCAAGTCTCGAGTTTGAAACCTTTTGGACCGACCCATCTTTCTCCTCCCTGAGCCTTGCTCATTTTCACCCGTAGTGCGGTTCTTCACGGTTGAACTCTTTTCCTCCTCCATAGCATGAATGACAGTATCAGTCCTCTGATTCTGCGCCTCATGCTGTGCATTCATTGTGACTTGCATATTCAGAATTATGTTGGTGACTTGTTCCATTTCAGTACGTAAAGGAGGTGGAGGAGGAGGCACTTGCTCCTCGTCAGGATCACTGTAAGGATGATGGTCTTCAGGATGATCACAGTTAGGGTCTGACATTGTCTCAGGTGGATCAATTATTCGTCGGTCGCTTCTTCGACGGTTGGATGATGACAAAACACTATCTTTGTTACTATTGTACTGGATGTCAAAAGCTTCTAACTGGTCTGTCTCGTCCCTTTGATATACCCGAAACAAACCTATTCAGTTTGGAAAGATGAAGGAATTGAAGACTCAGCTGAACATCGACCTTAAGATTCTATGCATGCTATGGATGAAGAATTTTATTTGATGACCGAACTAAGGCTCTAGATCATATGCGCAACCCGAATAAAGCTCTTATGCAAATGCAGACTCAAGCCAGAAAGACATATTTAGACTTATCGAGTCGAGCCCAATATCGAAATTTCAGGCTCATGCCTCACATAAGGGCTAAATATATCATTTTAGTTTACTAGACACAACAAGGAGCCATTTGAATCACACAAGGTCGGGCTCACTTAAAGATCCACGAGGATCCTCAAGGCCCAAACGGACTTGTGTTGCCCAAATGACCTGCTTGCACTAGATGGGACGACTTTATGCAAACGCATGATCCTAATACCACTCGGTTTAGGCTTCATAGTGTCCAAGCTCATCAAGATCCTCGCGGATTTCTTGGGCTCAAGCCCCTTATCAAGTCTTACCCACTTACTAAATAAGTCCCCAGCGGAGTAGCCACTGTAGAGGCCGCGGCCCGGAGGGCACGGTCCCCCACGGAGTGTCGACATCGGCGTAGGGTTGCTTATATTTCCTAGGGTGCATTTTAAATTATTTTATGCACGAATATTATTTTTGCTAATTTCCATTTCATGTTGTTAAAATTTAGCCCAACCAAATTTCTTTTCCAATAATTTTCGGAAATATTGACGGAATATCGCAACAGGGGGCCAAGACTAGATCGGACTCCCAATGTTGGATCCTCGCGGATCCTACATTCAAGAGGGTCCTGAACTTCGCCCAACATTGCGATTAATTTGCCAGAAAGTGGAACAAACATCACCCCAAGCCATGAGTATGGGATATGCGAGGATCCCAAGCTCATGGGTCTTGTGATCCGCGAGGATCCAAGCCCACGGATTTGGGATCCGCGAGGATCCCAAGCCCATAATGCCGGGTAATTTTCAGTCCAATCTCGAGCAAATTATTTTCCACCAAGATTTACGAAAATCATCAAAAAAAGAAAATTTGTTAAACTAAAAAAAAACATGCACGAAATGAAATTGGAGTCGCCATTTAATTTTACGAAAATTAACAAAATCAAGTAAAAACTCCTCGATCTTTGAACCAAAAAAAAGGCTAGGGGGTAAAGGTACAAGTGTAGGAGGGTTGCTCCTACACCGCCCGCCGAAGCGGCCTTTACTACATCGGGTTTTTTAAGAAAAAAAAAGAAGAAAACAAACAAAAAACAAAGTTGTCACAATTTTATAATTAATGCATGCAAAGTACGAAGAGACAAATAAAAAAACAATAAGCGTCTAAACAAGAAAAATTACAACGAGTGGGGCGTATGGACTACATTATTACATCTGATTAAAGAGCATGAAAACAGAAAGTAAAAAAAAGAAATGAAAATACCCAATCCTCGCGGATCCGCGAGGCTCTATGTAAGAATTTGGGTCTCTTCACTAAGAAACAGCACGACTGTGATTTGTTTCTCAGGAATCCGCGAGGATATCACTCAGAACTGGCACGGGAGTGATTTGTTTCTGAGAAATCCGCGAGGATTTCACTCAGAACTAGCACGACTGTGATTTGTTCCTCAGAAATCCGCGAGGATGTCACTCTCTGGTAGTATGTATGTTTTCTCTGTTGTCTCCTGTTGGCAGGCTTAAGAATGCAGCTATACTAGACTCCCCCAACCCCTGAAAAATCCGCCAGGCCCTCCATTTTATAGGCAATATGTCTGGAAGTTATCTGCAGCAGCTTAACCCCCTCCGCGAGGATTACCCTTGGTGGGGAGAGACAGTTCTTTTGACTGAGGTAAACTGTCAGTTTCTGACTGAATCCGCGAAGACTCGAAATGGGTGCAACTTGACCGGATCCGCGAAGACTTGCATCGGGCACAATTTTGACTGAATCCGCGAAGATTTGTTGTAGCCCAGTCAGTGGATCCGCTAGGATTTGCTCCTGGGCCTAACTAATGGATCCGCCAGGATCACGCTCTGGGCAAAAAGTGAGGCTCCGCATAAATTTTTGTTTGAGCCAAAAAACTAAATCCGCGAGGATTTGTTTATCTGGGCCAAAAAAATGGATCCGTGACGATTTTCCATTCGGGCCAAAAAAAAATGCAGAAATCCGCGAGAATTTGTCTAGGCCGAAAAATGCAGAAATCCGCGAAAATTTGTCCGAGCCGAAAATCCGCGAGAATTTGTCTGAGCCCAAAAATGCAGAAATCCGCAAGAAATTCTCCGGACTGGCCTGCAAAACCTGTGCAGTCTTCCTGTGTTGGCCTGGCAAATCTGTCAGGATTTTTCCTGGGTTGGTTTGACAAATCCGCGAAATTCTGCTGGGCTTGGACTGACAAATCTGCGAGATTCTTTATCAAGTATGAAAATTTCTGAAAAATCCGCGGGGATTCTTGAGTTGACTTTGACTTGACCAAGAGTTGACTTCCACCAAAAATTGACCATGATAGTTGGCTTTGCATTGACTTGATCAAGAGTTGACTTTTATCGAGGGTTGACCGTTTTTCAGGTACGAGATCCGCGAGGCACCTGGGTACGGAATCCACGAGGGACCCGAGTGTAGGATGAGCGAGAACCTCAAATACTGGACTTGCGAGGGAGCATCTTGGGCCTGATTCATTTGGATCCATGGGATGCCTATATAGTCCAAAGTCCACGAGGACTCTAACAAGCCCGAAATCCTCGAGGTGCTTGTTGGGTACTATTTTTGGTGTCTATAGGGCCCTATTAGTATTATTACCTATTTATTAAGCCCATTTAAAATTTTTTAAGGAGAGGTTAACCCCAAACCTGGACGATTATATTTATTGATGACTCTATCTCCCACCGTCAGTGAAAGCAAAAGGGAAGAAAGAAAAGGGAAGACTAATTCATCTATGAGGTACCATAAAGGCTTGTATCGCAGTATCAATTTTTTTTGAGTTATAGTACTTAATCGCATGGCAATTTTAAGTTTTACCTATTAATCAATGGAGTAATTGGAAATTATATGTTCTATTGGCAATTTTCGATGGCTGAATTGGTTTACTAAGCCAATTGTGATGACATGAAGACTTTAAGAGAATGATGCTGATGATGTATACATGCATGCGGTGATGATGGTGTCAAAGCAGGGGTGAAAATTTGGGATAGAATCAAGGTGGAGTTAATCCAACGACAAGGCCAATTCGTTGGTGCATATGAATGAAGTCGGTGGAGAAATTCCGAAAATTGGAGATATAAGGGTAATGTCGGTATGGTGCAGTTTAGCTTAATTGGGGTAGCGTTTCAGGTAAGTGGTGTGATACTCTTTTAGTCTCCCTTCGTGCCTAAAATGTTGTTTTGTAAAGTCCTTTTCCGTAAATTAATTTTATCAAATTGGGTTGATATGCTATTGTTTAAATATATTATATTTGGTTATATTTATGTCCGAAAGATTTGTTCGACTCCGTAGTGATTATTATGTTTATAAAGTGAACCTAGCTTCCGATGTCAATTGTATAAGTTAAGTTTGTATTTTGATATTTACTTAATATTGGAACCCTTAGTAATGATTTTAATTAATCTTTGCAAGTATGTGTTACTAAGTTATTTTCGTACTTTTGACCTATTGAATTTATGCGTTTAAAAACTACCCCCTTTGACCGTAATTTTGTAAGTTGTAGTTATTTTATTTTATTATATTTTTCTTTTATATACCGAGTGACGTTTTGTGACGATTTAACTAAATTATTTGCAAAGTAGTCGTTTCGAATAATAGTTTTGGTATTTGAATTATTTGAACCTTCCATCTCTAAGTGATTTTGTAGGTTTAGTTTACTGTTATTTGGAATAGCTTGACTGGGTACTGTTTGTATATTTTGACACTCAAGTTACTAGTTTTGTTTTTGGGCTATGTCTTCTGCCATAGCCAGTTAAGGTATGCACTGGACCTGTCGATCGACTTGTATGCGCGCCATTGTGTGTTCCGATATGTGTATTTGTGTTCCGTTGGGCCCAATTCTTTGTTGCCCCACCACTAGGTTAATAGTGGTTTTTCGTTGCCCCGCCACTGGGTCAATAGTGGTTTCTGTTGCCCATGCCACTGGGGTAGTAGTGGCCTTAGCCCCAAATTGTATTTTGTGATTTTGATTGCTATGTTTTGATATACACTATGTTACTTTGACGGAATTCGTTTGATCATTATTATTGTATTATTTTGGGGTTTTGAGCTAATTAAAAGTGTTTGGAAAACCCAGTCATGTTTTGTTATTAAAATATTTATTAACTCTGATCCAACCTAAGTTTTACCCGCATGTCTAACCCAGCTAAGGGGGTGTTATGCTGCTTACTGGGCTTTCAAGCTCATCCCATCATCTTCCTTTTTTTTTTCAGGTTATGATTCTTCACTTCTTGGTAGTGTTCGGATTCTGGTAATGATGATAGTATTTGGTGTAGAAGGATGATGAGAGATTAGAGAATGAAGAGAAGTATGATGATAGTTGATGAGAGTATCGATGGATAGAATATAAAGAATGAATGATGATAGAATAGAGAGGTGTAGTAGAGAGTTTTAGGAGTATGGATGATGATTGTTGGTGAGAATTGTTGATGGAATGAGTGAGGATGAGAAGGGGTATTAATAGTAGGAGGGTGGATGGATGGAGATGGAAGGAGGGGGACATGATTCCAAGGATCATGACCCTTAGACAAATAGGAAGGCCTCTCGGCCATGCTCAAATCATGGGTCAAATAACACAAGCAATGATCATGGGATTGTAATAGAATGCACGGAAAAAAATGGCAGCAAAAGGCTGTGATCAAAAGGAAAGTTGCTGAGCCTTTGATTTTCACATGCACGAATTGCCTGCGTGGTGATCAAATTCCCGGTCCATGGAATTGTGGAAGGCCGTCGGGCCTTCCTATTTTCCATGGGCTGGGCGCGCCTTTTTTTTTTTGCATGGCTGAAGGCCCAGGGAAAGAGAGGAAGGTCGTCGAGCGTCCCTACTTTCATTGCGAGTTGGGCGCGCTACTAGGCTTGCTTTGATTATGGGCGAGGCCCAGTGGCCTTCTTATTTTCTTTGGGTAAAGTCTGGCTGTTTAGGCCCAATTTTCCCGAGTGAATTTTACCGATACAAAATTCTATGTCTACAGATAGCCCCCACTTTGATTGAGTCCGAATAGGACGAAGGTCAAAGTAGCTTGAGATGAGTGACACTGGTGCTTTTTTAACGTCAGCCTGGGAAATGTCGGCGGCCTTTTAGTAGCTGGTTGGTGCTAGTTACCTTTTAGCCGTAGTTGTATGACAATGGTGCTGAAGTTAGCAGCCTTTTAGCGGAAACTGGATGATGATGGTCCTTTTTAGCGTCGACCTAGATAATGGTTGTCCCTTTTAGCGGCGACCGGCAGTCAACAACCTTTTAGCGATAGCTGGATGATGATGGTCCCTTTTAGCAGCGACCTGGATGATGGTGGTCCCTTTTAGCGGCAACCGGCAGTCAGCAACCTTTTAGTGGCAGTTGGATGATGATGGTCTCTTTTAGCGGCAACCTGGATGATGGTGGTCTCATTTAGCAGCAACCGGCAGTAAGCAACCTTTTAGCGGCAGCTTGATGATGATAATCCCTTTTAGCGGCAACCTGAATCAAGTAACCTTTTAGCGGCAGTTGGATGATGGTGGTCCCTTTAAGTGGCAACCTTAAGTCAGCAACCTTTTAGCGGCAGCTGGATGATGTTGGCCCCTTTTAGCGGCAACCTGAAATTAGCAACCTTTTAGCGACAACTGGATGATGTTGGTCCTTTTTAACGGCAACTTGAAGTCAACAACCTTTTAGCGGCAACTGGATGATAAGCAAAGTCGTTGCTCTTTTAACGACAATCGGAAGGTGTCCTACAAAACAATAAAAAAAATACAGTATTAGTTTCAAGACAATATTGGACAAACCTTACCTTAGGCTGGTTCGGGATGAAGAGGGCCCAATTACAGCGGGGAAGGTTGATGGCCCTTACTTTTTATTGGGCCTGGCCCGCGATCTTATTTTGCAAGCTTGAGTGTTTCTGGGCGGAGGAAAGTCACCGAGCCTTCCTTTTTTTCTTCTTTTTTTCCCTTCGTGTATGGAATCTTCAATGGGGCCCACATGCATGCCTTCCATGCAGCCATGTTCTTGCTTTGGGGGGCAAGAGGATGAGGTTGGGGATTCCCAACCAATGAAATGCGTTAAGCATCTCGAGGCGGGTCCTTCAAATGGACGATCCATATTCATTCGCCTTTTCTATAAATACATAGCTCATTGCATTCATTCATTCACATATCGTCATTCCTTCCTCTTAAAGCCCTCAAATTGCTCAAAAATTCTCCTCTTGAAAGTTATCGGTCTTTTATTTTATTCAGGGAAGGATGCAGCCACAAAGAAAGAGAAATCCCCCTCTTCCCCATGCAGCGGGATGGGCCCATGACGGTATTTCTCGGCGAAGCTTTATTCCCGGGATCGAGGCTATCGCCGCTGATTTGACTCTTCGCAATTGGAATCATGTTTGGTACTATCGATCACACATCAAGGTAATCGCCGAATCCTTCTTTGTCAACATTTATTTTAGCGTAAAATGAGCAAGCAGAAGTGTTTAATTTCTTCCGGTCTTGTCGATTTTAGCTAATTCTATGTTGCATGTTAGGCACCTTTTAGTGATTTGAACACTTTCATGCGTCTCTTTTATTTTGCCCGAAAAAAAATTGCCCAAAATTATGCTCGTTGGGCTTACTTGGGTTTCGGCCTAAAATTTTGTAAAGAAATGGCCTGCATTTTGAGGAAGGCTTGGCGACCTTCATTTTTTCTGTATTGGGCCAGTTAGCTACGTGAAATAGCTTGGTGGGTCGAAGAAAAGGGGAAGGCCTAGCGGCCTTCCTTTTTATTTTTGTGAGTGTGGGCCCTTTTCTTTCTTTGCTCGAGTCAGCCCAAATTGTAAGGTCATGCTGCATTCCTTTGTAGTCTCCCATGTTTTGATCCGTAGTATAAAACCGGCCTTGGTGCGAATTGCGACCCGAGTTTATGCTTCGTAGCTCTTAGCCCTTTTTACTTGATGTTTTTTAGGAGGATTCACTAAAGACCTGTAGGAATCTGAAAAGGCTCCTAAAGGTTGTTGATTCTCTGAGAGACTTTGCGCGTGACACTTTAGCAACTACTGGCTTTTCCACATTTTGGTTGTGTTTAGTGGCTTGGAATTGCAAAACTCACCGTTTCTTAGGGAGAGCTATGGCTTAAAGGTTTTGGGACACTACCAGTTCCTTTCACCTGCCAGTAGGTGAGAAGACGGTGACCCCTACGTACTTTGTTATGATCACGGGTCTTTGTTGCGGTGGACAAAATGTGAATTTCCTCAAGAATCCTCCTCTAGGAGTCATGGCCATGCAGGGTCCAGTGTTGACGCATCTTCGGTCTGGGCAAGATTTAGCAAGCCTGACGTATTCACATTTTGAAACTCTGTTTCGCAGCAATAATTTTGCCAACCTGCCACTAAACCAACACCGTTTCTTGTTCATGGCGTACTTTATCGGCTCCACCATTATTGCCAACCGTGGTGACAACATATTATTGACTTGGATGGAGAATCTGCTAAACTTCGACGATATTCGTCAGTTAAACTCAGGCAAAGCAGCTTATGCAGCGTCTCCATGGCCTTTACCGAGGGTGTGGATTTCTCAGAATGATGAACCCAACCTTGTGCATCACGCTTGTCCACACTTCCAATATTGTCCTGCACTATGGCAGGTCCTCGAGGTACGCACTCGAGACGCTTCACTTTTGTGTTGCCCGACTTTCCTTGTTTATGCTATATGCGGATTGCCATCTTTTTTTATGCAGGCGTAGGCTTACGAATACATTCGCCCTTTGAACAATCGCTGCAAGAAAGACAGGTCGGTTCCTGTCGTCGAACGTTGTACCATCAAGGACATACAAGACAAGAAGTTTACAGTAGGACACCTGGACAAGGTTCGAAGCATCCTAGATAATCTTACACCGGTAAGATCTCATACCCTTCTTCTTCCTACTTTTGTTGTTGGTCTCTGTCATAAAATTCCCCTATTGCAGGCCTAGGTGAACTGCAGCCCATGAGTGGGCTTTGACTTGGTGGGGCTCCCAGCCCCCTTGGAGTTGGTGGAGCATGAAACACGTCTTTGTGTGTTGATAAAGTCTTCTTCGGGTTATGATTGGTATCCCGGGGAGCGCGCCTCGATGCAAATTTTGGGGCGCCATCTGCCCTGTGGATCCTCCAGAGAAGATGTTCGAACCTTGGTGCTTGGATACAGATCCTTGGAGGGATTCCATTCAAGGTCAGGATTATCAACAGTTTATCAAGGACGTCCCAGAAGATCGTTTTACCGAGGAGCTCGATCGGCATCTTAGCCGTTTGGCTTTTAAGGTGGTATGTATCCCTTTCCTATATTTCTCTTTCTCTTTGTGGATTATACTGATTTATTTTCCGGGTGTTTTCCAGCTCGGACCATATGGTAAGATTGTTAAGGAGACAATTCTTGCTGGAGAAGAAAAGATAGGAGGCTTCTTAGAGGTGGAAAAGAGCAGCTCATGCTCTGCGTTACAGGAATTCGTTCAGAAACCGGTAATTTCCTTTCTGTGCTCCCTGTCTTTATCCCTCATTTCTCGTGAATAACCTTGGCCTTGTTTCTTTTTAGCCGAGGTGGGCATGCTTTTGACGTATAGTTAAGGAGTGGAGCACTATGAAGAAACATGTTCATCGAGCGTTCACTAGATCAGGTAGATACCAAGGAAACGGAGCATGAGCGCGGATGTGGAGGCTGATGCGGAGTCTGTACCCAAGGAGCCACCACGACGTTCAAATGTTGCACCTTCTCGCAGGGAAGCACATCGCCATTCGTCAACTGGAGAATACACTTCGCACGTCCGATCTCGCGAAGAAGTAGGCGGTTCTTCTCGTGCCCCACTAGCACCAGTTCCCAAGGGTCGTGGGAAAGGTGTTTTGATCAAGGGACAAGTCTCTGCTGGCTCTCGTAGGAGCAGTTCTGGCGCTCATTCCCACCATTCTCATCATATTGCGGACGATATGGCTTAGATGTCCTTGGGGCCTCATGATTAGGGAGGCTCGTATCACAGCACTGGGTATGGGGCCGATACTCGACCTCCCTTCTTTTGGGTGGAGGATACTTCGGAGTCTAGTGTCACCTATCAGCCTTCACGTTCTTGCAGAACTCCTGTTTCCTTACGCTTTGGCCGTCGAGGTCATGAAATAGTGGTGAGGGATCGTGATTCAGGTGTATCCATAGGGTATCCCGGTGCTCAGGCCTTAACAGATGACGCTGCTTTATATCCTACACCTCCTATCGCTCCTTCATTTGGCTCCGATACTTACTCTGAAGGATGACCCATCCTTGCTTCTGATATGGGTTCTTCGTGGCCCACAGGCCTGATAATTGATTTTTATATAGTATTGTTAGGGCTCAAATAACATATATTTCATGCTTTTTATACCCGAAATTCCATGTTTCTATATTAATTTCTGTGATTTCTTCACTTGGTTGCGAGATTGGTACATTTTGCAGAGGATATTGAAAATACAAACAAAAGCATGGAAAATTGATGGAAAAAGGGAGAAAATACAAAGAAAATCAAAAGAAAGTTGAAAGGAAGAAAGGTTAAAGAAGAATCAACGGCCAGAGCTTTTAGAGTAGTTCTTAGATAGTTTCTTTCCAGTTTTATCCCTCAACATTATAAGTAGTTTAGATTATTGTAGTGATTGAAGGAAACGAAGAAGATCGATTCGGGTGACACAAAGAGATCGATTCCGCAACCTCAAACACTCGGTTATTTCTACTTTTTTTTCTATGTTTTCCAATTTACATTCAGTTTGTGTGTTGTTTATTTTTAGCATTATGAGTAGCTAAATCCCTTTGTTTGGGGGATAAACTCGATCTCTTTTGATTGATTATGAATACAGTTTTGGTATGAAGTTATTCCTTAGTTCGTTTAATCTTCGTAATTCGTTTGTCATAGTAAAATTTGGCTAACCGCCTTTTACTTGGTATTAGATTCTTGATAATATGACGAAAGTTTGAATCTTGAATTGAAAAAACGTAGATTGAATAGGCTTACAAAATAGTTAAAACTAATGATTCTTGCCTAGGGTCGATTATAATTAGTTCTTATCTTTGATTAGATTAAATACTTAGAAATAATGTTTAGTTTAATCACTATAACTCACTTCGAATCGAAAGATTGCTATGAAAAGGCCTAGAAAGATTATAGACCCCGAACTATCTTGTTACTTTACACCGGGATTGTTGATTAATTTGATTTACTGACTAGAGTGGACTCCCCTGAACGCTTTTAATTATTTGTTAAAACCCTAAAAATTCATGTTTTCTTAGTTTAGTTTTCTAAATCTTCACCACAACCCTTTGATCGACCTAGCATCGTTTGCAGTGAGCTAGTTTAGTGCGTAGCTGAACAAAAATCCCTGAGAGAGAACGATATTTTATCGCTACACACACCCGTACAATTGCGGTACACAGACCTAATACGTTTCGGGCTTGTCAAGGCCCACAGTTGTGGTCAATGCCCCAACATTCTTTGTTAGGAGGGTCGTCTTCTTCTTGTTGGCCAGCCTCTGGTTACGCAACTAAATCTGCCTGGCCAACTCCATCTTTTGGTTGGTACGTCCATTGCCGGAGGAATGGTCTTCAATCTTGGGAACAAATCACTATGCTCCCCCAACTTCACCGCCGACATCCACTCATGCTAGCAAGGACTACAAGGAGCTGTCGCGCCTCCACTCTCGTGTCATCGGAAGTGCTTTAATCAGCGAGAAGGTACAATATCAAACTATAGTTGAATAATTTCAAGCTCCTGAGACCTTCGAATATGGTCCCGTGATAAGACTAAGAGCTCTTATGCTATGTCTTTTGGGTGAGTTCTGCTTTTACCATGGAGGACGATACACTGGCCCGGCTAATCTAATTCAGGTCGTTGAGGACATTGCTCGGGGTTACAATTCGGTTCCTTTGATGCTAGCAGAGACAATGTTGAGCCTCGACGACCCCAATCTTGAGCATAAGTACCGTGGAAGCCCCTTGTTACTGCAGGTAATTAATCTAAGCCATTTCTTTTAGTGTGGGGTAAACTGGTGTGCAATTATAACCCTTCCTAATTACTTCTCTTTGTTGGACAGATATGGTTGATGGAGCATTTGGGGCTCGTGGAGGAACCCAGGACATCCTCTACCTTGGCGAATTACTGTCCAAAGAGGCGAAAATACATCGATCTACGCTCGGCTACTGCATGGATTGCCTTTCTGAAAGACCCTCGGGATATCATGTGGTGGATTGAGTGGTGGCATATCCTCGAATATGTCACTTGTGACTCCCGGAATGCATATGTGTGCATCATGGGTTTGACACATATGACTTATTATTTCCCGGATCGGGTGCGAAGGCAGATGGGATGGAAACAAATGATCCCTGAGTTGCTATGTGAAGCCCCCACCGAGTGCTTGAAGCTTCGTCAATCTGTCGTGTATTCGTGGCTGAAATATTGGGAGAAAAGGCCCACCATTCGTGCTCCTTCGAAGGCGCACGTATCCCCTTATGTTGATGCGGGCTATCAAGGGTGGTTGATAGCGGCTGTAGAGTCTCGCCGGGCTGGGGAGCGAGAAGAGAGGATGCAGCAACATCAGTGAAGAAAAGACTTGTTCCTCGTACCACGATAAAGGACCAGTTAGGGCCTAAATCCTCTTCAAAGGACCGGCTTGGTCCTAGGGTTGAAGGTAGAAAACAGCCTAAGAGAGTTTATTGTCCGAAGAACATAGGTACAAGACCAAACAGTCAAAGAGACGAAGAGACAAACCCCGAGACTACTAGCGTTGCAATGGAAGTGAATGAAGATTAGAAGGTGGAAATGAAGGAAGGAAATGAAGCTGCTTTTACCATTAAATAACCTTGTATTTAATTTTTGAATTTTCTCAATAACAAGCGATGTACTTGTATTGTCCCTTAATAAAATAAAAGACATTCTTCCAAACATTATTCAATTATGTACTTGCAAATTTTGTCTTTATGAGCACTTATTTTAATATAACCCAAGTGTCTGAAAGCTGGTTTTTCACTAGCTTAGTTATATTTGGCGTAATATCGCTTGAGCTAATCCAAATTTGTGGGTTGAATCACATCTTCTCCATCCATAGTAGCACGAAGGGCTGCTCCTCCAGGTAGAATTTCCTTAATCATATAAGGGCCCTTCCAATTAGGTGCAAACTTACCCCTGGGATCCTGTATGGGTGCCCTTATCTCCTTAAGCACCAAATCACCTACTTGAAGTTCGCGATCCTTAACTCTTTTGTTAAAAGCACGAGTGATCCTGCTTTAGTACACTTGCACATTGTGTAGTGCCTTTGATCATTATTCATCTATCAACATCAACTCCTTAAATCTTGCACGTGCCCATTCTGCCTCTGGCAACTGAATTTCTGCCACTATTCGTAGCGAAGGGATTGATGACTCAACTGGATGGACTTCTTCCATCCCATAGACTATAGAATATGGGATTGCCCCTGTAGCAGTTCGTATGGAGGTGCAATATCCCCATAGAGCGAACGACAGTTTATCTAGCCAATCCTTATAGGTAATGGTCATCTTCTTTATGATCCCTGCCACCGTCTTGTTTACTACCTCCACTGCTCCATTAGCTTGAGGTCTAT
Source organism: Portulaca oleracea (assembly GCA_029582165.1). Taxonomy (NCBI): domain Eukaryota; kingdom Viridiplantae; phylum Streptophyta; class Magnoliopsida; order Caryophyllales; family Portulacaceae; genus Portulaca; species Portulaca oleracea. Next base: position 32,704,581 of record CM055868.1, on the reverse strand, counting down.
AGGGCGAAGATCGGTGATGTTGAATACGATATCAGGTGAGAAACGTCTCTACTTGCTTTCGGAAATGGCTCCCATTGTCGCTAATATTCTCATGAGGCACCCCATACCTGCGTATGATGTTCCGAAGGATAAATTTAGCCACTTGCTTGGATGTGAGTTTGGCATAAGAAGCTGCCTCCACCCACTTAGTGAAATAATCAATGGCGACCAAGATGTACTCATGACCTCCTGTTCCTGTAGGGTGTATCTTGCCAATGATGTCGATACCCCATACTGAAAATGGACATGGTGATGTCAAGGTCTTCAGATATGAAGGGGGTTGATGTTGCAGATTGGCATACTCTTGACATTTGTAACACTTTCGGATGAAATCCAAACAAGCTACCTCCATAGTTGTCCAATAGTAACCTACTCTTTGAATTTTCTTACCCAGCATGCGCCCATTCATGTGAGGGCAACACTCTCCTCCATGTACAGTGGCCATGACTTCTTTTGCATCTTTGGCGTCTATACACAACAAATTTATGCATGTAGCCTATTTCTTACACAAACGATCTTGGATTAAGCAGTATTCTGCTGCTAAAGACCCGATCGCTCGTTGTCCTCGGGCATCTAGCTCGGTTGGGTATTTCCCTTTCCGCAGAAAGTTGTATATATCATGAAACCATGCCTTAGTATTGACCTCTCGGATGTCCGTGGTGCATATGTATGCTGGTTCATATTGTCGCTCTACTATCACGGGTAGTTGGAGCGTGCCTGCTAGGATTGATACCATCAAAGACAATTTAGCCAAGGCATCGGCCAGCTCGTTGTGATCTCTTGAAAGGTATTGACAACTGATCTTCTCGAATTGGTCGGGAAGTCCAGGAGCTTCTGTTGACATGTCATAAGGCATTCGTTTTGAACCTTCCATGCATTCATAGCCTGATTGATGATAAGACTAGAATTTTCAAAAACCTTTATATGGCGCACTCTTATAGTCAGAGTAGCCTGCAATCCCTTTATGCATACTTCATATTCTGCAGCATTGTTAGTGGCATCAAAATCCAACTTCACAGACACATGTATATGAGCCCCCTCTGGAGAGATCAATAGGACTCCTACTCCACAACCCATCTGATCGGAGGCCTCATCAATGTACATCTCCCATGAAAATTCATCAGTAAGAAAGATGTCCTCATCTGGGAATTCCAAGTGAGTGCTTGGAGGTTCCTGTGATGGAGATGCAGCTAGGAAGTCAGAAAAACTCGGCCTTTGATGGATTTTTGAGGTAGGTATTGGAGATTGAATTCCGAGAGCATGACCACCCAGCGAGCGATGCGATTGTTGACGGTGGGTTGCTCCATGATGAACTTGATGGGGTTGCTTTCAGCTATGACATATACAGTGTGCGGAAGCATGTAATGTCTTAGCTTCTTAGTAGCCAACACCAACGCAAGAGCCATTTTCTCTATATCAGCATACCGACTCTCGTATTCCAGGAATTTCTTGCACATGTAATAGATGACGCTCTCTTGACCTTTTATCTTTTGAGCCAGCAAAACCCCCATTGCGGAGCTAGTTACAGTTAGATAAAGGAGGAAAGGCTCATCTGGTGCTGGTGGCATAAGGACCGGTTGATAAGTGATTTTTATATAGCGTTTTTAGGGCTCAAATCACATTTATTTCATGCTTTTCATATCCGAAATTTGTATTTCTATATCAATCTCTGTGATTTCTTCACTTTGTTGCGAGATTGGTACATTTTGCAGGAAATATAGGAAAAACGTCAAAAAGCATAGAAAGATATTAAAAATTGGGAAAAATGCAAAGAAAGTAAAAAGGAAACTTGAAGAGAAGAAGAGTTGAATAAGGAGCGGCCCAAAATTTCCAAGGCCCGACCCAATTTTGGGCAGAGAAGCAAAACGCTGCCAGCGCCCACAAAGCACTGCCAGCGCCTCCTCCAGGAAGTTCAGCAGCCGAGAAAACGCTAAGCATTGTCAACATTTTCAGGATGCTGCCAGCGCCTAGACATGGAGAAAACTTCTCACGAGCCAAATGCTGCCAACGCCCAAAGGAATGCTGCCAGTGTTTTGTGCCCTAATCCAGCCGTATAAAAGGAAACGCGCCTGCCGTTTGAAGAGAGCTTTTTGGGGGAGTCGTATTTTCATCAGTTAAAAGAGAGACTTTTTAGAGAGCTTTTAGTGTAGTTTTTAGATAGTTTCTTTCTAGTTTTATTCTCAAACATTGTTATTAGTTTAGATTGTTGGTAGTGATCGAAGAACACGAAAGAGATCGATTCGGGTGACACGAAGAGATCAATTCCGCCAATTCGAACACCGGTTATTTCTATTTTATCTCTATGTTTTCCAGTTATTGTTTAGCTTTTGCGATGTTTACTTTTAGCAATATGAGTAACTAATTTCCTTTGTTTGGGGGATAAACTCGATGTCCTTTGGTTGATTTTGAATGCACTCTCGGTGTTAAGTTATCATTTTATTCGTTTAATCTGCGTATATTGTATGTCATAGTAAAATCTAGCTAACCGCCTTTTACTTGGTATATTCTTGATAATATGACGAAAGTTTGAGTCTTGAATTGGAAAAGCATAGATTGAATAGGTTTAGAAAATAGTTAGAAATAATGATTTTTGCCTAAGGGTCAATTATAATCAGTTTTTTTATCTTTGATTCGATTAAATAATTAGAAATAATGTTTAGTTTAATCACTATAACTCACTTCGGATCGAAAGATCGATGTGATAAGGCCTAGAAAGATTATAGGCTCCGAATTATCATGTTACTTTCACCAGGATTGTTGATAAATTGACTGATTGACTAGAGTGGACTCCCCTGAACAGTTTTAATTACTTTGTTAACACCCTAAAACTTCCTACTTTCTTAGTTTAGTTTTAGAAAACCTTACCACAAACCTTGATCAACCTAGCATTCTTTGCAGTGAACTAGTTCAGTGCGTGGTTGAACACAAATCCTTGAGAGAGAACGATATTTATTACTACACAGACCCGTACACTTGCGGTACACAGACACCTTATACGTTTAGGACCTGTCAAGTTTTTGGCGCCGTTGACGGGGATTTGTTCCCCCAACCGCCATTGAACGAACGCACTCTGGGTGACTAGTTTTTTATTGTTTACTTAAAAACCCTAAAATCAAATAAAAAATTAAAAATTTTAAAAATCTAAAAATCTAAAAATTATGGCAACACTTTGCATTCCTTAGTCCGAATGTGAATTATTTTGGCGATTTTTTGAGCGACTAATTTCTGCTTCTGTTCCAGATCATATCACGTCAAGAGAACCTGAAGTTCTTGATATTGTTTTTAAAGGTGTGAATGTAGAAACCCGTAGTCTTCTGAATTGTTCGGGTCTTCGTGATAAACCTTTTAATGAAGCTATGAAATCACTTGAATTGCTTGCAGATGACACCTATAAATTTGAAATTTCTAATTGTCTATTTGAATACCCTGATCCTTAGGCCTTTCATGCTAGTTCCTATGTGCAATCTCGTAATTTAATTGCTTGTATTTTATGCAACTCTTCTAAGCGTGATGATTCTGCTTGCCTTACGGCTGCTCAATTTGCTGACTTGATGGACTTGTTGCAGGCCAATGACTCTAGTTCCAATTTTGATGAAGTAGTATGTGATGATAGCAAGTCCCCATCCCCTTTAGAAGTCAGTTTTGGTGATCCTTCTAGTCCTAGTTTACCTAAAACACTACTGATGGTGTTTCTGATTTGCACGACACTTCCTTACCTTTTTCTCAGCCAACGGAGTCTGAGGTGAGTGAGACTTTTGAGTTAGATACTAAGTATGAAGATGATTTTCATCACGAGTCAATTGAAATTATTAATGAGGAACCTAGCGAGAAGGTTGATAGTGAATTAAATTTTCCAAACAAGGGTGTTGATAATATTGTACTCCATGATTCCAGTAATTTATTTCAGACTTCTACTCCTTTTTCCTTCCCTTTAGTTTTACAGGAAACACTCGAGGAACCCATACCTTATGAGGAAACCTTTGATGTTCACATTAATATAGGATATGAGGTTAATTTTTATGAAAATAACAATATCAGTGATGAGTTGTCCTTAGGAAAATTCAAAGGTTATAACCCCTTCCTTGATCCATATTGGATACACCTAGAGGGCATTGTTCCTAGAAAATTCTTGTCGACCACATATTTTGGTTCTTTTGATTTTTCTAGTAAATTTGATTTATTACAGAGAGCATTACTAACGTTTTATCTTATAAGATTCTAGTGGTTCTCTAGTTTACTAGCTTGCAGACCACACGAAGGAGAGTTTGACAAGCTACTAAGGGCATTGACGGCATCCGGAACAAAGACCCGGAACCTGTCTTTTTAAGGGTCCATAACGTCGAGCTAACGACGTTAAACAAAGCACCATAAGGAGGTACATCACTTTCTAATATTCATTACTCCCCACTTTTTTATTTTATTTATGTTATTTCCGCCAATTTTCATCTATTAATAATTTTTGTTTTGTTACTTACCAATTTTTCCTTTTAGTGTGTAGAGAAAAAGAAGAAATCTGAAAGGAATTTTCGGTTATTAATTGAAATTATTATCTCTAACCTAATAATTTTTTGAGTTGGTAGATGTTTGTATGGATTTTTGCTATGTCAAATTGTCGGGAAAGCAAGAAGGAAACAAAGGAAAGGAAGAAAATGAAGCAAAAAAGGCCAAAAATTCAAGTTTTCATCATCAGGGCCAAAACGCGCTGATAGCAATGTGACGCCTCTCCCGAAATTACAGTGTGTATTTTGCAAAATTTGCCAGCGCTGAAAGCAGTGGCAGCACTTTTGTGTTTTGCACAATATTTTTGCCCGCCTCTCTTAATTTCGTCGGCCCCTTTTCCTTCAAAATTAAAAAAACCAACTTCACTTCTTCTTCCCCAAAACCCTCGACCCCGAAGAGAAAACGCTGCCATCTCCCAACTCTCCCCCTCCCTTCTCCTTGTTGTTCGACGCTGACGCACATCACCACCATCACCATCTTCTCCTCACTTCTTCTTCCTCTCACTTGCACTCTCACACTCAACACCTTCAAGTTCCATTACTCTTCTCACTTCAAATTCAAGGTATGAAATTCTCAAAGTCTTTCTCTTGTTCTTTGATTATCTCTCTTGATTGTGGTTGAATTCTTGAATTTCTTGAGTGATTTGTTGAATTTATACCATGTACCATGTTCATGATTCAAATTTCTTGTTTGGGTTTGATTCTTGGAGTGAATTCTTGATTAGGGCATAGATTGATTTGGTGAATTTGTTCCTTCTTGTTCTTGAATTGAGAAATGTATCATGTTGGGTGTATTTTGGGAGCAATGTGATGATAAATTTGAGAAATTTAGGTCTAGTTTTGGATGATGATTGTATTGTGGTGCTATGCTTTGTTTTTGGTGTGTTTGTAGATTAGAATGATTTCAATTTCTATCCCTAGCATCAAATAAGCATGGGGGAGTATTAGTCTTGATTATATACATTGTGATCATGCTTCTTGATGCTTAGTGTTTATTTTGGTGGTTATATTGACTTGTGAATAATTTTTATAGATTGTAAGAACGAAAAACCCGAGCTACTCCAGACCAACATTAGGTGATGACAATGGAGCCGGAGGAAGCAGAAAGAGGAGGCCACAATGACCAAGAAAAGGTATGACTCTCTTTCTCAAAGGGCTCTCATTCCTACCAAATATTTGAGCGAACCTCTCTTGTGGAACTGTGGCATGTTTGATGATGTGATGTGGTTGTTAGGATGTGAGCATATGGCCCATATAGCTAGACTTGATGAGCCGACCTTTAGGGGGCTTACCTAGAGTTTTTGTCTACCCTTGTAGTGAACCTCCAAGGGAGGGATGGGTGCATTCGTTTTCAGCTTCTCGGTGTGGATAGGATGATGACTGTGTCTGAGTTTGCTCGTGCTTTTGGTTTGCCTGAATGTATATGTAGAGACTCGCCCTTTGTGCCTATGAACTGGGATGGGAAGGGTTTCTTTCGTATGATAGTCGGTGTCGATGACTGGGATCCCAGCAACTCACCCTCGTCCCGCTGAGGTACGCACACCGCGACCTCTCTTGTGGTATATTTGGGAGACTCGGTAGCTCAAACAAATCTACCAGAGCCAACTGCTACATGTTGCATGCCATGCTCGATGCTGACACCCACGCTGAGCCTGCTGCCATGCTTGCTTCAGACCTTTCGAGCGTTGCTACCTCATCCAACAAGGGGATAGCCATAAGAGGTTATATTACGCACTTAGCACGCCAGTTTGGCTTTAGACCAGCCAGGAATGCCCCTGACCTTGTCCCAGGTAGTATGTTTTTGGATGGAGAGCAGTGTAGTTCATTTAATATGTGCAAATTCGGCAAGAACTTGCGTTGTCTTTGGATCTACCCTAACAACGTTAGGTTCCCTTCGCCTCACCCTCATATCTCACCTCAAGTTGATGAAAACCTACTTTGGATGCCACTATTCCCTTCGCCCGAACCCCAACCTGACCCTCAACCCTAGCAACTCCCTGTAGACTATGAGGCGCGCTTTCGCAACCTCCATACATCCATGAACCAGACCGAGAGTCGTGTGAGTGAGTTGCAGGAACACTTTGTTGAGTATAGGAGTCATTTTGATTTGCGCTTCACCCATCTTGACGAGTCGATCGCCAACCTTACCGGCCTTATCCAGGCCATGTTTGACCGGACCTTACCACTACCACCTCCAAGCCAAACCGTCCTTTCCCCACTGACCGAGGATCCTTGATCCTTTGCTTTGCCCTGCCCTTACCTTTCACCATTGTCTTCTGCATTGAAGACAATGCAGACTTTAAGCATTGGGGAGGGAGGTTGTATATATCGCTTTTGTGAATATTTCTTCTTATTTCTCTGTTTTTCGTTTATTTTCTTTGATTTTCATTTATTTTCCTTATTTTCGTATTTCTTTTTCTTGTTTCATGCTTATTTTTTCAATTTTTAGTGTGATTTTCTTGTTTATAGTGTGTTTCTTTTGTTTGATTATTCCTATTTTAGTGTGCTTTTCTTGTTTTTAGTTTGACTATTTTCTTTTATTTGAATTTTTTGTTGTGTGATTTTCTTAGATGTTTCTAGTTTTTCCTTTCTAAATTTTCTTTCTTTAATTTTTCTTCTAGTTTTAAAATTGCATCCACCTAGATTGCATTAGTTAGAAGCATATAGATTTTTCTATTATTTCTTTTCTTAGTTTTTTTTTCTTTTTCTTTCTTTTGCATACACCTTATTTAAAAACCCAAAAAAATCAAAAAATTAGAAAAAGACCAAAAAAATTAGAAAAGACGAAAACAAAAAAAAAATATAGGATAGGATTAGGATTAAAATTGGAAACACCTTCGGTGATGATTTGTAAACCTTTCTTACTTTCAGTTTAACTTGCTTCGCTTAGAAAAGTCTAGATGAGAATTCAAAACCTTTTGAAACCTTTTTTCTTCAATTCTTCTGATTTTAAGTCAAGCTATGAAAGTTGTATTTAACTACTTTGACTATCTTAGAAAGTATAAATATGTGTGCCGCAAATCTTTGGGCTAAGTTTAGTTGATTGAGCCCCATCCCGTGAGTCCACATTGCCTAAATTATGAATTGATCACTTTTATCGATTCTTTTATTTTCCGAGTAACTCCACCATTAGTTGCATCTCTAGAACTTACTTTGCATCTTGCTTGAGACTACATATTTGCATTGCATGTTGTGACAAAGTGATTGAGGTGTTCATTTTTATTTTGTTAAACTACATAACCAAACAGCCTCCCTTACATTATGTTTACCGTTTTTTTTGCCCCGCCTAGCCTTCGTTTATCCTTCTTTTATGATTGAACTCTGACATTACAAGCCTTGGCCCATAATAATCCTCATCCCTTTGCCTTGCTTGGATATGTGTGAGTTTGAGATTTTTGGATTGAAGAATTGGTTTGGTGTATTTTGAATGAAATATGGAGTTTAGGAGAGATTGTGCTCATTGTTTCAGTTTGGGAGAAACTGAAATTCCCACCTTTTGGACAGTAAGTCATTGGTTGTGTCGTTCATGTATCATGTCAAGGTCGAAGCTATAATTCTATAATTTTCTTCTCCCCGATCACCCACCAAAAGAAGGGAAAAAAAAGAGGTATAAAATTTAAAAAAAAGAGACAAAAGTGCTCAAAAAAAGAAAGAGTAAAGGGTGATTAGGGAAATTCAATTTGAAGTTCTGAAGATTTTGAGGGTGAAAAGTGAGTTCCTTGCATACATTAAGCAAGAAGGTGAGTTGAGAGTGATATACTCGTTCAAAATCAATCCAAGCATGGCTTTTTAACTCCTCATACCGAAATTTCACCGCTCCTTTCCCCTAACCTAAGCCTCATTACAACCCATAAAAGTTCCTTTGATTGTAACATGTGCATTGTATACCAGTAGCGAAGAGCGAGATTCTTACCAAGCTTATGGTAATTTGTTTCTTTTGGTCTGAGTATGAGAAAAACCCACATACATATTCAAATTTGAGTGTTTGAGTGTTCTTATTCTTCCCTAATGTGAGGTTTTCTCTTTTGACTGGCTTACGTCCATAACTAACCGCGCATATTTGCATTATTCTTGAGACTGTTGGCGGATTTGTACATCTGAAGTACTTGTTCTCTTCTTTGGTTTCGAAAACTTCTTCCTATCTATTTCGAACTGAACTTTATTCTCTTCCAGACTAATCATAATGATTGCTTGTTGAATTGATGTGTTCGAATGGTTAGCCTGAGGGGGTGTTAAAATTTTGTTCTTTAACCCTACCGAAAACTCATTCCGCTTCTCTTTCTTACTAAGTCCTGTTTTCCCTATTTGAGCCCTTATCCTCCTGTTTTCAATTCTGACTTGCTTGGGGACAAGCAAAAGTTAAGCATGGGGGGATTTGATAAGAGATTTTTATGTTGCATTTTTAGGGGTCAAATCACATTTATTTCATGCTTTTTATATCTGAAATTCCGTATTTCTATATTAATCTTTGCGATTCCTTCACTTGGTTGCGAGATTGGTACATTTTGCAGGAAATATAGGAAAAACGTCAAAAGGCATGGAAAGTTGATGAAAAATGGGGAAAATACATATAAAATAAAAAGGAAACTTGAAGAGAAGAAGAGTTCAAGAAGGAGCGGCCCAAAATTTCTATATTATCTCTATGTTTTCCAGTTATTGTCTAGCTTTTGTGATATTTACTTTTAGCAATATGAGTAGCTAATTTCCTTTGTTTGGGGGATAAACTCGATGTCCTTTGGTTGATTTTGAATGCAGTCTTGGTGTTAAGTTATCCTTTTATTCGTTTAATCTGCGTATGTTGTATGTCATAGTAAAATCTGGCTAACCGCCTTTTACTTGGTATTAGATTCTTGATAATATGACGAAAGTTTGAGTCTTGAATTGGAAAAGCATAGATTGAATAGGTTTAGAAAATAGTTAGAAATAATGATTCTTGTCTAGGGTCAATTATAATCAGTTTATTATCTTTGATTAGATTAAATAGTTATAAATAATGTTTAGTTTAATCAATGTAACTTACTTCGGATCGAAAGATCGATGTGATAAGGCCTAGAAACATTATAGACTTTGAATAATCTTGTTATTTTACACCGGGATTGCTGATAAATAAACTGATTGACTAGAGTGGATTCCCCTGATGTAGATGTCGGATTTTGTACCGGTATAAACCCGACTCATCAAAAATATACGAGACAGGTGGGCCAAGTGAAACGGGTCGACAAGCCCAAAGATCAACAAACGAAGCCCAAAGAAAATAAATCAAGTCGGAATAATTATTAAAACCCAAAGGGGTTTTATTTTTATTCACCAGCCCACACAAGAAGCAGGCCAGTCGCGCGCCCTGGCCCAGAGCCAATAAAACCCGCCTAGGGTTTGATCCGGCCCAGAAATAATTAAACCCCGCCTAGGGTTTGAGCGACGCAGCACGCGACGTCGTTTTTGCCAGGTGAGCGATCCGCGTGATGAAATTGTTAAAGCCCGCGTAGGCTTTGGTGGTTTTAGCGCCAAAAAAATTTGCATGCATGCAATCCCATGATCATAGTCCACGTGATTTGACTTCACCATTGACTGCTTATAACCCGCCTAGGCTTTGGAGTAAAATGGCATGATTTTTGGGGTATGTTCCCCATCATTTCCCTCCAAAACCCATACTCCTTCACCTATAAATACCCCCTCCATTCCACCTTCATTTCACCAACAATCATCATCTACTATCACTTATTCTACTCTCATTTTCACCATATCATACTTCCACTCTTTCAAAATCTCCCCATAAATCTATTCTCCTATTACCACCATAATCATTCTTCACAACCATACAACCATCCATACACCACTTTTCCTAAACCATTCACATTTTCTCATCCGGGTTTCAAGTCAAGGGGCAACTCAAGGGATCAATTTTGCTGTCGCTACACCCTAAGCAAGGTTCGGTTCTTTGATTTAAATTATTGTACTTAATCATGTAATCCTTTATTTAATTCCACGCTTGTACTTTAAAATAAAACCACATTGTTTTTATATTGCATGATTTGAATAATAATTCCGTGAAATTAATCAAACTTCTCCCCGCTCTCTTTCTCTTCAATGTTGATTTTAGTAGAGTCTGTTTTTATAAACAGGTGGATTCAAGAGTTCTTATAACTCTCGAATTCGTAACCTTACCCCCGAATCTAGAAATAGGATTCGTAGACCGGAGTCTTTCCTTTATTTTATGGTTCATCGATTCCCTTAAATCGGCTGGTGACTCTTTAAATAGTTTTTATAAATTCGTTTAATTGTTTAAAGTATTCGATTTCTTACACAAAATTAATTTAAGAAAATGATTTAATTTTTGTTCAAGGATAAAAATGGGTTTGGTCCGAGGAGAAAATTGCCAGAAATTATGAAAACCTAGGAGGGTTTTAATAATTTCCACCATTTATTTCCCTAGGCCAGGAAGCAAGAGAACCGGCCTAGAATTCGTCAAAGCCTAGGCGGCCTTTGACAGGTTCTGACGGCCCACTCGCTTCTCGGGCCCTGGTTTGTTATTTGGGCTAAAATTAAATTATTTGAGATTATTTTTTGTGTAATTTCCGGATAATTTAGATAATAAAAAACGAGTTTGTAAATAAATAAAGTTTCATCACCCCGAAAATGAATTTCGAAAATAAAAAAATATCCTTATTTAAGGATTAAGAAACCTTAGTCGGCTCCCGATCACAAAAGTAGCGCACCACGCGGAAAAAAGGGTCCACCTTTTTCCGGGGTCCTACAGATTGGTGACTCCAGTGGGGACTTAAACTTTAAAAAGAGGGTAAAACTTGAAAAATCAAATTGATTTGAAAAGTGTAAAAGGGAGAAGTTAATTTATTTCGCGACTTTATTATTCTTTTAGGCATCCCTTGCATACCGGACCACTAATCCGGTGTTTTGACACGTTAGCACAAAGGTGACGGTTTAAGTTACTTAAGATTTCCCTTTAGAGCGGGAGGCCACTACTATGGGGATGAACACTACATCTCTAAGCATTTGGTCGCTCCTCTTCCGATGTCACACTCCGAGAGCTTCCTTAAAGTTCTTTGAGAAATACCCTAACAGCATACCTTATGGTATGAAGAACCGGGGCGAAGGCATGCGGTAGGCTATATACCCAACCATAAAAGTCCATGAATTTAGAGCCTTGGTTTAGAATACCCTTCCATATGTATGTTATGTGCTATGTGTATCCCTCCCCTTTTCTTATCTTTTGTAAAGAGTCGACCCTAGTTTGGAGGTTTTGTTCTAGTCCATATAAAATTCATTGGGTTGAGAAAATGATTATTTATTAATTATTATAACTAACTCAAAGGCATTTTGGTTAGCCCAAGTGGAAGGGCCCATTTATGTTGAAAGTTGATTATCTTGATTAATAAATAAAAAAAATCGACTCACCTTTGATGATATTATATGGCCCTTTATGAAATTCTCTTAACAAAGGTCCAAAGAATTAATTAAAAGCCCAACAAAGTTAATGGATAACGTCTTAGACTGCATAATAGTCACTAGGCTTGAGTAGATTAATTTATCGATTTAATTAATAAATCCATCATATTTATGGTCGGCCCGTTGTTAGGCCCAACTATATTGGATTTATCAATTAAGCCCATAAATTAATTATAATTCGCTTATTGTTGACTTTATCCAGTCCTTTACAATATCCATTTTCCCCGAGTTAAAAAGGAGGAATATAAAAAGAAAAAAAAAGTGGGTCGTCGGTCTTGTTGAACATTATTCTAGTCCGCATAATAGTCAATACGGTTTGAGATGCCTGAGTTGTTGGGCCAGGTTACAGATTCACCTTAAAACGGTCGGCCAGTGGAGTGGGCCAATCCGAATTGAGAAACACTGACCATAGTCCGCCAACTTATGACCCGCTCACTATGTTGACTTTATTCGGTCCTTTATAGTGTTCTGTTGTTAAGTCCATATAGAGTTAGGCCATGCACTCCTAAAAGTGGGTGTGTCCGTTGTGTCAGCATACATGTTTCAAGAATCATATAGGTCATCTAGGACATGCATGCATCGGGTAGAACGTGCCGGAGAATGTTATCGAGTGTCTTAACTTTGAATTTCCATGCAGGCATCATTGGTGATCAACTTCGAGCCCACATTCGAGATCCACGAATAGGTCGTTTGATTCCAAACCCTCGCTACGATCCATCTGCAACCAGTAACAGCACCATGTCTGGAGAACAATTCCAATAGATCCCGGTCCAGAGCACCGAAGCCAACATCACGAAGCATTTGGATGACCTCTACACCAAAATGCAAGGTCTGGTATTCGCCAATACCTTAGAGCAGGAGCAGAAGGTGGGCAAAAGGCTGAATGAGCAGCAACAAGTGATGGATGGTATACTGCAAGCCATTACTAAAATCAATACCAAACTGGGGTTGAATGTTGAGTAAGACGATGAAGAAATGCAGGGATATGAGTCCGAACCTAAAATCATCAAGACAGCCTCAGATTCTGGAGGAATTGGGATATCCAAAACAAAGGTCACTACTCCTGAGGCATCTAAACTCATGAAGGATCCTGCTGTTAAGGCCCTTGAACAGAAATTAGAAAGCCTTACCAAAGCAATGAGCACTGTGCCGGCCTTTGCTAACAAGTACCTGGAAGTACCGTTACCAGTCCAGCCGATTCTGAAGGTTGCTGATAAAGTGGAGGTACCAAACATCAGGTTCAAACTCTCTAAAAACCCAGTTCATCACATTGAAGAATTCATGAGGCTAGCACCATCAAACCGAATTGATGCCGGTTTATACTCTATCGTTTTCCCATCCACTCTAGATGGCAAAGCCAAGGTGTGGTATCACGCTTTACCACCCCAAACGAAGGCCGATTGGAATGAACTGTTCAAAGCCTTCATCAATCACTATAGTCGCATTCAAAGGAAGCAGGCTACGGTGGATGACTTGACCACTATGAAGCAACGAGATGACGAATCCTTCCTGGATTACTTTGAGCGATGGCACACCAAGCTATCTCACATCAATGAGACAATCTCTCTTCGCCTACAGCTGTCTACTTTCAAGCATGGGCTAAAAAGCAGCTTATCCAAATACTTGGGATACCACGTCATCAATGACTTTGACTACTTGAAGGATATCTGTGTCCAACTAGAGGCGATGCATAATGATAAGACTACTTGGCCTGGATGGAAGGGGTCTAGTTCCAATAGGAGGGCCACTAGTGCGTCTAGCCACCCTCCTAAGATCATGGAAACTAACTCTATCCAGCGCAAGGGGCCTTTCATACCAAAGTATGAGACTTACACACCATTGGATGTCTCTTACTCACAAGCTCTTGATCGATTGGTCAAGAAGGGTTTTTTGGTCCTACCTTTGCCAAGGGAGGAATCAGCCACAAGAGAAAAGAACTTGGATCAATTCTGCCGCTACCATCGTTGCCGAGGACACGATACTGAGAAATGCTGGTCTCTCAAGAACAAGATAGAAGATATGATAAGGGACGGGACACTACCCATACCGAAAGCTGCTCAAAAGCCTAACAATCAAAGCAACCATATGCCTGAGCATACCACCGCTATCTTTCATGGAGTTTGTAGCTTTGATCCTTCCACTTTGATTGTTGAAACAAGCCAACCTATCCCCGAGGTGCTCGGCTTTCATGAAGATCTATCCATTCATGGTATTTGGGATAGTGATGATGATGAGCAACATGAATACTCCAAGACAGAATGGATGGAGCCGGATGAGCTAACGTCAGATGATGTAGCATTTCTCACTCGATCAGGCCGCCATAACAACAGGAACACCACCACCCCAGTGGCTGTTTCTAGTCCTACACCAATGGTTACCAACGGCAATCATGTCCCGCCTGAAGATCCTCTCCTTACACAACTCAAGAAGACCAAGGCTGAAGTTACCATCTGGCAATTGATTTGTACCTCATGCAGACGAGGAAGATGATGGACGCTCTTACTGCATTAACAGTGTCTCCCACGACAACTCCTGAATCTCTAATTGCTCATGTGACTACCTAGCAAGAGTCTATCACCTTTGGGATTGAGGATCTGCCTCAAGGAGGGGCATCCCACAACAAAGCATTATACCTCACAGTGCAATGTTCCAACAAAACTATCCCTTTAGTTTTGGTCGTAATTGGCTCGGCGGTGAATGTGTCGCCTTGGAGGACGACACAGAAACTGGGAGTCCAACAACAACACGTAGCTCAGAATGGTGTACAACTTAGGGCTTATGACAATTCTCCTCGAAAGTCGGTTGGGTCCATAATATTTCCTATCACTACAGGCAACCTTACTCGGAATGTGGAGTTCGTAGTGCTAGACATTCCAACCTCCTTCAATCTGTTACTAGGGAGGCCATGGCTTCATGAATGCAATACTATAGCATCTACCTTACACCAAAAGGTAAAGATGTTGGTCCAAGGACAAGTCATCACCATCTCGGCAGAATCCATCAACGTTGTCTTCACTCCCAAGCAAGCAACCCTTGAGGTAGAACATAGTTCTATGGACGAAGAACTTCGCAACTTTGAACTTGTGGCGACTTTGAGCCAGGATGAAGCTTCTTTTTACTTCGATCCCTACTCAAATCCCAAAGTACATGCAATACTCAGGAAACAAGGACACTTCCCTAGGATGTCGCTAGGAAGGAACCCAAAAAACAAGATTCCTCCTGTGTTCAAGACATTTAAACAGAAGGGGAGGTTTGGCTTAAGGTACAAGCCAACGGAGAAGGAAGTTAAGCTCGCCAAGATAGCCATAGCTGAGCAGCAAAAGGATGGACAACTCACCTACCTTGTTTCAAATGAAGCCCTATCCACTCACTCTGAATGGACAGTTCGTTAGGGAAGGTGATGACTTCCCTTACTATGGGTTCCCTGAACCGTACTACTTGAAGAACAAGGGAGTTCAAGTTGCTGGGTTAGAAGTTTTCAATGACTGTACCATTAATATGGCTACTGTTTTTATCCCCGCTCGGGACAAACAGCCACCATTGGAATGGACTCATCTTGCTGGGAGCAACATATTTGGCATGTTGTTCGGACAAGAAGCTGTTAAGGAAGAGTCTGAAGCTGATGTTGTTATTGCTGCATTATCCAACCCAGGCTTTGACCCAAGTCTCATGATCACTGAAGAAGAAGAAGTCAAGGCGGTCTCGTGGGTCGATGCTGAGAAGAATAGCTTTGTTTCATCTGTAGGGGAGTTTGTTCCTATGGACATAGGGTCTGGTCCAAAGAGTCTAGAGTCAAGTGAGTTTGGTCTTGAGTCTGCTGGCGATGTACTCAATTCTGCATTCAATAAAATGCACCTTTCTGCTTACTCTGATTCTTCTTTCCCCTCTTCCCTGAACTGTTGCGCTAATAATAATCTGGAATTTAATGAACCCTTAAAAGAATTTTCTAATGAACATGAGCATAAAATGGCGGTGTTGGAAGACACCATCACCATAAATGTGGGCACGGAATAACAACCCCGGGAGTTGAAGTTGCGTAGTTCACTCACAGAAGAAGAACGAGTGGCATTTACAGAACTTCTCCAGGAGTTTGTGGATGTATTCGCATGGTCTTACGAGGACATGCTGGGAATTGACAGGGAAATTGCAGAGCACACCATACCGTTGCTCCCCGATGCAAAACCGGTGCGACAAAAGGCTAGGAGGATCAAACCTGAATGGGCTAAGAAAATTGAAGAAGAAGTGATCAAGCAGCTTAACACTAAGTTCATCAAAGCAGTCCAATACCCTGAATGGATTGCTAACATTGTCCCGGTACCCAAGAAAGATGGGAAGGTGCGCATGTGTGTGGACTTCCGAGACCTTAACAAAGCTAGTCCCAAGGATAGTTTCCCTCTACCTCACATTGATGTATTAGTGGATAACACTTGCGGACATGAGCTTCTATCTTTTATGGACGGATATCTTTGGTTCTGACCAAATAAAAATGGCAGAAGAAGATATGGAGAAGACCTCCTTTACTACACCATGGGGAACGTACTGTTATGTCGTCATGCCTTTCGGTCTTAAAAATGCTGGAGCAACATACCAGCGGACTGCCAATACCCTACTACATGACATGATGCACGTTGAAGTAGAAGTGTATGTTGATGACATGATTGTTAAGTCCAAGACAAGAGAGGGTCATATTCCTAACCTCCGGAAGTTCTTTCTGCGACTTCGCAAATACAAGATGCGGCTCAATCCAGCAAAGTGCACCTTCGGTGTTACTTCTGGGAAGCTACTAGGCTATGTGGTTAGCCAACGAGGCATTGAAGTTGATCCTTCAAAGATCAAGGCCATCCAACAGTTACAACCACCTAAGACAGAAAGGAGAGAAGAGGTTTCTTGGGCCGAATCCAGTACATCAGCAGGTTCATTTCAAAGCTCACCATGACTTGTGAACTTTTGCTCAAGAAGTTAAAGAAAGGAAGCAAAGTAGAGTTGGACGATCAATGTCAAGCTGCTTTTGAGAAAATCAAGGAATATTTGCAACATCCTCTAGTTCTCATGCCGCCAGTATCAGATGAGCCTCTACTCCTTTACCTTACAGTGACTAGCTTAGCAATGGGGGCTATGCTAGCAATGGGGGCTATGCTAGCTTAAAAGGTAACATCCTCTATTTTTATATTGCATGATTTGAATAATAATTCCGTGAAATTAATCAAACTTCTCCCCGCTCTCTTTCTCTTCAATATTGATTTTAGTAGAGTCTGTTTTTATAAACAGGCGGATTCGACAGTTCTTATAACTCTCAAATTCGTAACCTTACCCCCGAATCTAGAAATCGGGTTCGTAGACCGGAGTCTTTCTTTTATTTTATGGTTCGTCGATTCCCTTAAATCGGCTGGCGACTCTTTAAATATTTTTTTTATAAATTCGTTTAATTGTGTAAAGTATTCGATTTCTTACACAAAATTAGTTTAAGAAAATGATTTAATTTTTTGTTCAAGGATAAAAATGGGTTTGGTCCGAGGAGAAAATGGCCAGAAATTATTAAAACCTAGGAGGGTTTTAATAATTTCCACCATTTATTTCCCTGGGCCAGGAAGCAAGAGGACCGGCCCAGAATTCGTCAAAGCCTAGGCGGGCTTTGACAAGTTCTGACGGCCCACTCGCTTCTCGGGCCCTGGTTTGTCATTTGGTCTAAAATTAAATTATTTGAGATTATTTTTTGTGTAATTTCCGGATACTTTAGATAATAAAAAACGAGTTTGTAAATAAATAAAGTTTCATCACCACGAAAATGAATTTTGAAAATAAAAAATATCCTTATTTAAGGATTAAGAAACCTTAGTCGGCTCCCGATCACAAAAGTAGTGCACCACGCGGAAAAAAGGGTCCACCTTTTTCCGGGGTCCTACACTTGAACACTTTTAATTACTTTGTTAAAACCCTAAAAATTCCTGCTTTCTTAGTTTAGTTTTAGAAAACCTTACCACAAACCTTGATCGACCTAGCATTCTTTGCAGTGAACTAGTTCAGTGCGTGGTTGAACACAAATCCATGAGAGAGAACGATATTTATTACTACACATACCCGTACACTTGCGGTACACAGACACCTTATACATTTAGGGCCTGTCACCGGTGGATGTTGCAAATACTCCTTGATCTTGTCAAAAGCAGCTTGGCATTGGTCATCCGAGTCTATCTTACTCCCCTTCTTCAACTTCTTGAATAAAGGTTCGCAAGTCATTGTAAGTTTAGATATGAATCTACTAATATACTGAATGCGCCCTAGAAATCCCCTTATCTTCTTTTCTATTTTTGGGCGGTTGCAAATCTTTAATGGCCTTCATCTTTGATGGATCCACTTCAATGCCTCGTTGGCTGACCACATAACCTAGCAGTTTCCCGAAGGTGACCCCGAAAGTGCACTTTGCTGGATTAAGCCACATTTTGTATTTGCGAAGTCTAAGAAAAAATTTGCGAAGATTGGGAACATACTCCTCTCTTGTTCTGGATTTGACTATCATATCATCTACATATACCTCCATTTCCTTATGCATCATGTCTTGGAGTATTATGTTGGAAGTTCTTTGGTATGTTGCGCCGGGATTCTTGAGACCAAAAGGCATGACCACATAGCAATACGTTCCCCAAGGTGTGGTGAATGAAGTTTTCTCCATATCTTCCTTTACCATCTTAATTTGATTGTATTCAACATATCCATCCATGACGGATAGAAGCTCATGTCTACAAGTGTTATCCACCAGCACATCAATGTGAGGTAATGGGAAACTATCCTCGGGACCAGCTTTATTAAGGTCTCTGAAGTCCACACACATGCGTACCTTTCCATCTTTCTTAGGTACTGGGGCTATGTTGGCAATCCACTCAGGGTATTGGAATGCTTTAATGAACTTGGCATTGAGCTGCTTCATTACTTCCTCTTCAATCTTCTTGGCCCATTCTGGCTTAATTCTCCTGGCCTTCTGCCGAACTGGCTTTGCATTAGGGAGTAATGGTATAGTATGCTCTGCGATGTCCTTGTCAATCTCAGGCATATCCTCATAAGACCAAGCGAACACATCCACAAACTCTTTGAGAAGCTTTGTGAAAGCTAGTTGCTCCTCTTTGGTTAGAGAGCTACCCAATTTCAACTCTCGAGGTTGTTCCTTCGTACCCATATTTATGCTGACGGTGTCTTTTAATATCGTCATTTTGTGCTCAGATTCAATTAAGGGTTCATTAAATGCAATATTATTGTTGGCGCAGCAGTTCAGGGAAGGGGAAGAAGAATCAGAGTAAGCAGAAATGTTCATCTTATTGAATGCAGAAAGAAGTACATCGCTAGTAGACTCGACGTTAGCCTCAACCGATTCAAGAACTTTAGGACCTGACTCTATAACCTTAGGAACAGACTCTCCTACAGACAGAATGAAACTATTTTCTCCAACATCGACCCATGAGACCGCATTAGCTTCTCTATTCTCAGCAATCATAAGGCTTGGATCAAATCCTGGGTTAGATAGTGCAGCGATGATGGCATCAGCCTCAGTCTTTTCTTACGCAGCTTCTTGTCCGAATAGCATGCCGAATATGCCACTTCCAGCGAGGTGAGACCACTCTAATGATGGTTGTTTGTCTCGAGTGGGGATAAAAGCAGTAGCCATGTCACTGGAGCAGTCCTTCAAAATCTTTAGTCCAACTATTTGTATTCCCTAGTTTTTAAGATAGATTGGCTCCGAGAATCCATAATAAGGGAAGTCGTCCCCTTCCTTGAAAAATTGCCCATTTAGAGTAAGAGGGTATGGTTTCACTTGGTACAATGTGAGAAGATTGTCCATCCTCTTTTGTTCAACAATGGCCATCTTTGCGAGCTTGACTTCTTTGTTAGTCGGCTAGTGTCCTAAGCCAAATCTTCCCTTCTGCTTGAAGGTCTTTATCACATGTGAAATCCTGCTTTTCGGGTTCTTTCCAAAACACATCCAATGAAAGTAGCCATGCCTTTTAAGAATTGAGTGGACCTTGGGGTTTGAGTAGGGATCAAAGTCAAATGGAGCTTCGTGCTTGCTCAAGACTGCCACTACTTCAAAGTTATGCAGCTCTTCATTTGTTGAACTGTGTTCCACTTCCAGGGTTGGCTGATTAGGAGTGAAACCAACATTGATGGGTTCTCCTGAGATCGTGATCACTTGACCTTGAACTATCATCTTCACTTTCTGATGTACAGTAGATGCTATGGCATTGCAATCATGGAGCCAATGCCTTCCTAAAAGCAGATTGATGGAAGCTGGGATGTCAAGTACTACAAATTCCACATTCCGAGTGATGTGGTCCATGGTGATGAGCAGAATTATGGACCCAACTAACTTTCGGGGAGAGTTATCATATGCTCGAAGCTGGAAACCATTCTGGATCAAGTGTTGCTGCTTAACCCCTAACTTTTGTGTCGACCTCCAGGACCATTGTTTAGGCCCATTTTTAGGCCTAATTAACGCTTTAATACTTAGCCTTTTGACTCGTTTCTTGTGTATTTTCATGCCTTTTACTACGTTTTTGGTTATTTTGTAGGTTTTGGTATCTTTACATAAAAACGTAGCAAACGTAGTAAAATAGCCAAGCCGAGTCAAAGGCTAAGTGGGATGAAAGGTCGGATATGTCTAACATCCCGAAGTTCAAGTTTTTCAAACGTAGCACCCGCTACGGTAAGTGTAGCGGGCGCTTCCAGACTCACATTCGACCATCAGAGCCGTAGCACCCGTGTTCGGTTGTAATTTTTGTGGTTTTATAAGTAAGAATTGTCGATCTCAGGGATGGATGTTAGGCTTGATTAAGGTAATCGGTTTGTGTAAAGTGGTTTTTCTCGATGCGGAAAACGATAAATTATGTAAATGAAAGCATTAAACTAATCTAGACATGATAATAATAATAAATAAAGCAATTAAAGGAAAGCAATAAAGAAAGCACTTAAGGATGAAAGCGATTAAAAAGCATGAATGAAAACAATGAATGAACAACGAAATTGGGAACGAGGAATTATACCTTCGATGACTAATCTTCAATAAACCTTCAATCTAAACTTGAATTTCCCCCGAACAAACAAGAAATTGTGGTTTGGATTACCAAGAATCCCCCAAATTCTCACTAGTAAGTAGAATTGGAGTTCATTGACCCTCCTCCCCACTAAAAATGGAGTTGATTGTGGGTAACACAATAAAGCTTGGAAAACAAGTCAACAATGGCAATTATAGAGAGAGAGAGAGAGAGAGAGAGAGAGAGAGAGAGAGAAGAGAGAGAGAAAGCTTGTAAAACTTCAATGGAGACTTGCTTGAATTGAGAAAGCTTTAGAAAGTTTGAATACAAATGCTAGAAATCAATGAAAGCTTGAAGAACAATGAAGAACAATTGAAAATTTGAAGAACAATTAAACAGAGATTAAAGCAAATAAAGGAAAGCAATAAATCTAATTCTACTCCTAAATTACCTAGGCTAATTGATTCCTTCTTGGATTAATACAAGTGGGTATTTATAGAAGAAAGAAAAATACAACCCAAAACCCTAGAACAAATCGCAGCACGCGCGTCTGCAGACAGAGTGGCTCGGGCGAGCTACCCCCTGGCTCGGGCGAGCCAGCGTTCTGGCTGGTGTTTTTATTGCCCCAGAAGCCTGGCTCGGGCGAGCCAGCAGATGGCTCGAGCGAGCCAGCATTCTAGGTAGTTTTTCCCTGCCGACTTCAAACGCGCATAACTTCTTCATCCAAACTCCGTTTTAGGCCCGTAAGATATCGATGGAAAGCTCTCGGTGTGTACTTTAAGCTCCCAAAATTTCAGACCGAACGGAATTGTAACGAAGGAGTTATGACCCAAAGGGTGAAGGCACACGTATTTGAAACCTTTGAATTTGTACCGTTCCCCTGTTTTGCGCCAATCTTGATATGGAATTTCCGGCTTCGGTTTCGCCTCGGCTCTCGGCTCGGGTTGACTTGGTTTGACTCGGCTCTCGGCTCGGGTTGACTTGGTTTGACTCGGGAAATAGCTCGGGATTCCCTAAAAACCTTCAATTAAGCCCAAACTTCTTCTAACTCCTTATTTTCCTACAAAACACTAAATCATTATATCTAATATATAAATAGGGGTTAGAACAAGCAAATATACCCTATAAAAAAGAAGAAATTCGGTTCGGAACGAGACCGAACACCACTCCAAAACAAGGGTTTGCTCGCCCCGAGCAAACTAAAAACGAAGAAAAGGACTAAAAAGAAAAACTAAAAACCTAACTCATTTTCGCAGGAATCGCGGATGCATTTAGCATATGCATCAAGCCCTTTAAACCCTTCGGTAGCCCGGGTGGACGAGGTAGGTCTCGTGAGGGTTTATAGCAACTAGACCCACAAAAGCCATAGAAAAAAAGGGAAGAGGGAAAGTGAAAAACAAAACAAGTTTAAAAGAAAAGAAAAAGAGAACTGTTCGTTTCAATGAATCAGGTCGTTTCAATTAAGAAAACGGTATTAATCCTCCAAAAGGAACCGTTATAAGCATCTCACAACTCTTAACTCAAACAACTGCCAATCTTAGAAGTTTTTGATTCCTTACACCTCATGTAGAGTTTAATCCCATTTGAAAGAGTTTTAAACAGTTCTAATCGATCCCGGACGACCCAAAAGACTCACACCCGAGCTTACAAAACAGCAAAACGAACAAAGGAAAGGAAAGAGTTGTCCCTCCCCGCATTTGGTCGCCCTTGGCTTGGTGAGGGCCGCAGGTGATGCAAGGAAGAGCCCCTCACTTTATTAACACTTCAAACTTTTTCTTCTTTTTAATGTCGGTATTAGCCTTATTTTCGGGAATTGGACGGCCCATATAAGGGATATACCCTCCCAACACGGTCTTTTCCATTCGCCTCTCCATCGCAAAGCGATATAGGAGGAGGGTTAAGGGGCATCCGTGCCGTACCACTGATACCGGGCCCGTGTAGGTTGGCTAAGTGTATGGTGGTTGATGTCGGAAAGCCGACACGCCCCACTTAGTCAAATTTTTTAATTTTGCTGCTATTTTCTTACTTTTGCTTTGGCTTTTGCTTTTTCTCTTCTTTTTTTTTCTTTTTCTTTTTAGAAAACAAGCTCGGATATGAACCCCTAGAATCTCCCAGTTTCAACCAGAACATAAAAAGACAAAATGGGATCTCACTAGACACTTGATGAAAAGAATCTAATTAAGGTAAGTCATGACAATCGCCCAAGTTAGGGTCGAAAATGCTCAAACCGGTTTCTTTCGAAGAAGATTAAGAACGGCTTCCTGATTTCAACAACGAAATCCAAGAAACAAAGCAAAAACAAAAACAAAACGAAAAACGAAAACTTTCAAGGTTTTTCACTCCCTTTTTTCTCCTTTTCACACAAAATTTTTCAAATTTTTCGACACAAACTACGAAAAACGAAAACAAAGACTCAAAACTAGGTGATCTACCCATGACAAATGGAAGTATCACCCCCCCACTCCAACACAAAACTTCACAATGTCCCCATTGTGAGAAGAAGGGTGTCACAAATAAGGTAGAAAACCTAAAAACACACAACAAACACATAACAAACAATAATTGGTGGCGACCCGAGCCCACACGGCTCCAACAACAATAACATCCCAACATTCACACTCAAGGGGTTCGCCACCCAAAAAGAAAATCAAGCATGCATCATGGATCATCGATATATTCACATAAAGAGAGGGTGGCAAGAAGTTACATCAAGATCTTCAATTAAAAGCACTCAATCCACGATCCAAAGAACATCACACCATAGGTTAGAAATAAACAAGAAAAACATACTATGTGTGATGGTTCACATGCAAGATGAAAAAAAAAAAGAAAAACAAATTATACAAGACACTAAGGACTAATGAACTAAGAAAACAAACTAAAATATTTACAAAACGACTCTTTTTTTCTTTTCTTAGACTCGAATACCGGAATACATACTACCCTCCCACTCCAACACAAAGAGTTTGTCGTGTCCTCAAAATGGAAACAGAAGTAGGTAAGCAAGCACCCCAAAATAAAAGAAAAAGACACACATAAAAAGAAAATAAAAAAAAGAAAAGAAAACCGACTCACTAAATATACACAAGAAGGTGAGGAAAGATATTACCTAGAAGGCTTCTTATCAATAAGCTCATTCCTTCTCACCTCACGATATCGGGCACCAAGTCAGAACCATTCAACGCCCGGAGTAACAAATCATGCATCCTCTCATGCATCTCAGAATGGTGGTGGTAAGAGCACACTCGCAATAGCACATAAACAAACATTAGTGCCCTTAACAATTTATCAAATGCCTTAGAAGAGTCATAGAACTGATGAAATTCATGAATATACAAGACTTTTCTAGACACGGTGAAAGAAGACATAACAAATGGATACTCCCATTGACTCGTAAATGGAGATTGGGTATACAAATCAACGGAAGGAGGCAATACAACACATTTCTGAACATGCTCATGAGAAGACTTGGATGCAAACAATGGTTCAAACTCAATTTCCATGCAATTTTCATCAATCACAAATTCTAAATCACCACTCTCATCCAAATAATCATCACAATCGTCAATAGGTAATAAGGAAAATAGAGGGTTAGACCACATCATAACACTCCCAACATCACACACAAGCACATCTTCATCTTCATCAATATCAGACTCACTAGAAGAACTATCAACATCAAAAGACTAAGGTGCATCATCCAAAGCAACATCAAACGTGAAAGTGGAAGGTTCAGGGTCATAACTCATCGTGAATGACTCATAAAGAATGTCATCATCAAAAGCATCATCATCAACAACCAAGTTCAAACAATCATGATCAATCCCCAAAGAATTATGCTCATCATCACAGGTATGCACATCAATGGACTCACATACAAGGGTAGCTAATGCCTCACTAATGCAGTGATCCTCAATGAAAGTTAACAAATCGTTATCAAGCACACATTCAATCACAACAGATTCCATTTCACTCTCAACAAGATCATGCTCAATAACATCATGGCATTCACTAAACTCAATCTTTTCTTCACATAAAGGCATGGACAATGGTGTGGACAATAGTTCATCATCTAGCATGTTTTCAACTAATTCTACATCATCACACACAAAATCATCATGTTCCTCATGCTCATTAGGTGAAATGGAGCTAAGGAATTACTAAGTAGTCCAAGGCATGGTCGGTTATAATAGTCATCATCCTCATCATACACAGCAAAATCAACATGCATTTCAGGACTCAAAGACGATGAATGACCTATTTCAACATTCGAATCAACCATTGGTGAAGAAGGAGTTACTACCCTTTGATTACTCTCATGGACAAATTCACGCATATTCTCATTCATGTTCGCACATACTTTTTCTACTTCTGCCTTGAAGGAAACCACTGTAGCTTGCAAACAAGAAATTGAACTATGATACGGCGAATCACACAAGGAGCACACGGAAGGAGACTCAACATCGGCACTTTGGGAAAGATCATAACAGTTTTCCACATATCCCCCATCATAAGATTGATCATCAACATACACGGGGTATTCACATGATTGTTCAGTTTCGGTCCCAAAGGGTGGTGCATAAGGAGGTTGGAAGCTAGGACTAACATTTTGTTGCTCAAATTCATAGGAATCCCTAGACAACCATTCAAGTAACTCCCATGCTTTTTCTTCACCTAAACAAGAAAACCCGTAATAATCTAAAAGGTTTCGGGTCTCATAATTCACACCCTCACTAACAATTCCCAAAAGAGATAATGTATCATAAAAGATACCATATAATTCACATTGAACACGGTAGTCATGCAATCTAGCAAAATACCTCCAAAATATTTCATGCTCAAATTGAGGGAATTGGGGACTATCCATAACTCTCTTTTTTCTATTTTTCTAATTTTCTATTTTTTTTTCTTTTCTTTTCTCACTTTTTTTTTCGATATTCAATTTTTTTTCGCTACATTATTTTTAGCATAATCGAGAAAGCCATAAACTATGTACACACAAACCAATAGCCTAATCTACCAAATAACGCCATCCCCGGCAACGGCGCCATTGTTCGGTTGTAATTTTTGTGGTTTTATAAGTAAGGATTGTCGATCTCAGGGATGGATGTTAGGCTTGATTAAGGTAATCGGTTTGTGTAAAGGGGTTTTTCTCGATGCGGAAAACGATAAATTATGTAAATGAAAGCATTAAACTAATCTAGACATGATAATAATAAATAAAGCAATTAAAGGAAAGCAATAAAGAAAGCACTTAAGGATGAAAGCGATTAAAAAGCATGAATGAAGACAATGAATGAACAACGAAATTGGGAACGAGGAATTATACCTTCGATGACTAATCTTCAATAAACCTTCAATCTACACTTGAATTTCCCCCGAACAAACAAGAAATTGTGGTTTGGATTACGAAGAATCCCCCAAATTCTCACTAGTAAGTAGAATTGGAGTTCATTGACCCTCCTCCCCACTAAAAATGGAGTTGATTGTGGCTAACACTATAAAGCTTGGAAAACAAGTCAACAATGGCAATTATAGAGAGAGAGAGAGAGAGAGAGAGAGAAGAGAGAGAAAGCTTGTAAAACTTCAATGGAAACTTGCTTGAATTGAGAAAGCTTGAGAAAGTTTGAATACAAATGCTAGAAATCAATGAAAGCTTGAAGAACAATGAAGAACAATTGAAAATTTGAAGAACAATTAAACAGAGATTAAAGCAAATAAAGGAACGCAATAAATCTAATTCTACTCCTAAATTACCTAGGCTAATTGATTCCTTCTTGGATTAATACAAGTGGGTATTTATAGAAGAAGGAAAAATACAACCCAAAACCCTAGAACAAATCGCAGCACGCGCGTCTGCAGACAGAGTGGCTCGGGCGAGCCACCCCCTGGCTCGGGCGAGCCAGCTCGCTGGTTTTGTTGCCCCAAAGCTGGCTCGGCGAGCCGCTCGGGTAGTTTTTCCCTGCCGACTTCAAACGCGCATAACTTCTTCATTCGAACTTCGTTTTAGGCCCGTAAAATATCGATGGAAAGCTCTCGGTGTGTACTTTAAACTCCCAAAAATTCAGACCAAACGGAGTTGTAACGAAGGAGTTATGACCCAAAGGGTGAAGGCACACGTATTTCAAACCTTTGAATTTGTACCGTTCCCCTGTTTTGCGCCAATCTTGATATGGAATTTCCGGCTTCGGTTTCGCTTCGGCTCTCGGCTCGGGTTGACTTAGTTTGACTCGGCTCTCGGCTCGGGTTGACTTGGTTTGACTCGGCTCTCGGCTCGGGTTGACTTGGTTTGACTCGGGAAATAGCTCGGGATTCCCTAAAAACCTTCTATTAAGCCCAAACTTCTTCTAACTCCTTATTTTCCTACAAAACACTAAATCATTATATCTAATATATAAATAGGGGTTAGAACAAGCAAATATACCCTATAAAAGAGAAGAAATTCGGTTCGGAACGAGACCGAACATCCCGCTACGCCTCAGGTGGTGGGCGCTACGCCCAGAAGAGCCTCTGCCCAGAAGAAGACCGCAGCCACGGTCTAAGTGACAGCACCCACGGTTGCTAAGGGGCCTGCACAAGAAGTCATGGCCAGAGGAAGACCGCACCTGCGGTCTTGGAGACAGCAACCGCTATCCTGTGTAGAAGTGAAGAGCTCGCCAAGGAGCTTCGCAGGACCGCACCCGCGGTCCTGGGGATCGCACCTGCGGTCTCCTGGATTTCACGCTGTTTTGTTGCTTGAAGTGCTGAGTTTTGTCTAACTTCTTTTGCTATGTATAAATACCCCCTTGAGTGATTAGTGGAGGGGGGACACTTAGAGCTGGTTCATTAGAGAGAAAAGCACTATTAGAGTAAGGATTAGAGAAATTCCATAGTAATTAGTGAGTAATTAGTGGAAGTTCAGTGCATTTTATTGGATTCTATTGAAGTTCTATTGAAGATTTGAAGATTTCTATCTACATTGGAGCTTGGAGTCCTATTTGTTCTTGATCATCTATTCCATCACCATCATATACTAAGCATTTCTTAATCCCTACTCTCTTTTAATTTGCTTTATTAGTATTTCAATCTCTGGTTTGGTATTAGATTGTTTTGTGTTTGTGATACTTAGATTATTGCATTTGCAAGATATTTTCTCTGTTTTGATCATGAATGTCTGAGTTGTTGATGTTGTTAGCATGTTAATTAGGATGATTAGAGGCTAGAACCCTTTGGGTTAGGGAGAAATTAAGGATGTGAATGGTTAATTAGGCTTGGGTAAGCAAGTTTAGGAGGTAATTAGTAGGAGAATCAATTTTCCACTCCTATTCTTTCCTCAAGTGGGATTTATTCGGGATCGAAAGCTCTCGAATACATCCAACACTTGTGTTGGAAGATGGGAAATGGGATAGTTAAGGCTCACCCATGATAGTGGAAGGAGGTTAACTAGGGAGTCTCATTTCATTAACCCTCCGGGTCCATGGTGGACTTTGAGGATGTTAATCCGGATTATCCTCGAAAGAGGAAATCCGATTGGTTTTCTCTAACGGGATTGCCACTTGATTCCCCTACTTTGTTACTCCCTAGTTGCGAAATCCTTGTTCTTATTACTATTT
The DNA here is from genome assembly GCA_029582165.1 of Portulaca oleracea. Lineage (NCBI taxonomy): Eukaryota > Viridiplantae > Streptophyta > Magnoliopsida > Caryophyllales > Portulacaceae > Portulaca > Portulaca oleracea. Next base: position 32,675,967 of record CM055868.1, on the reverse strand, counting down.
CCATCCCGAAATCTCCCGACACCCATTTTCCTATATCGATCGAACCTTAGTTTGTTTTTGTGAATTGTTTTCACTGTTTATCACCCAAAAACCCTTGATATCTAGTGACCTTAAGCCTACCTAGATTTCAGTCGCTTTTGTCCTAGGCCCTTTGCTCTCTGAGAGAGGACGACAAATACCGGATCATGAAAACCACGTTACACAAAATGGCGTCGTTGCCGGGGAGCAAGCGCACCTAGCTTAGCTTCTTGATTTTAGGTTGTTTAAGATCATTTCCTTTGCTAGAGAGTTGGTACCTTTAGTTGTTAAGAATTTGATTCTTCTGTTGTTCTTTTGTGTATGCAGACTCGATCTCGGCGAGGCCGACCGCCTAATACTCCACCGAATTCGAACCCGGAGAATATTATTCACTAAGCAAACGCTAGCTCGAGACGAGAAAGACGACAATGAGAGCAAAGGAGGATTGAAATTCCGATGGCTGACGGAGTACCAGATCCACCACGTACCTTAGCCTCGTATTCATTACCATCCTCGGGTACGGGAGGCGACCCCATCGTTTTACCAGAATTACCTGCAAATGCGCCACTCGAGTTTAAACCATATTTGCTTGAAATATTTGAGAACGCTCCATACCATGGAGGTGAACATGAGAACCCCATCGATCATATCAACAGGTTCGAGCAACGTATTGGGTTTGTGCAAATGAACGTAGTTTCTGCTGAATATATGAAGTTCAAGTTCTTCCCTCTCACCTTGAAGGGGAAGGCATTGTTGTGGCTCAATACTTGTCCACCGGTACCTATTCTTCATGGGACGCCCTCAGTCGTGATTTTCTACAAAGGTTATTTCCCAATGATGAGATATGTTGATTGAGGCAAGCTATTATGAGTTTCAAACAAGAAGCCAATGACACCTTATTTGAAGCATGGGGGAGGTTCAAGGGCCTCAAACGGAGATGTCCTCACCACAGCCTGGATGATTGGCTCCTTTTACATCATTTCTACTCGGGATTATGTAGTTCTTTGCGAGAATCTATTGATCATGCCTCCAGTGGCATGTTTCTCAAGAAGACGGCGGAAGAAGCGAATGTATTTCTTCATGAGTTATCTCAAAACTCTCCACATTGGGGAGAAGGTCGTGGTTCAAGAGAAAGGGGTACTTCTTTGGAGAGCAACCCCACAATCAAATTTCTCATGAATGTCGTATTGGAGATGCAACAAAAGAAGGCCTTAGAGGAGACCACAAGGCAAGTTAAAGCCACTCAAGAGATACCATTGCTTATTCCTACCCCGGATGCTAGAGTTGTTGTGTGTGATTATTGTGGAGGACCATATCCAATACAACAATGTGGTGAATGTCAATCCGAGCAAGTGCAAGTAGTTTATCCTAACAATAACCTTTCCTACTCCAGTCAACATCCAATTCGTCCTCGTGGAAACTATGCTTAAAACCAACAACCCCCACAAAACCAAAACCCACCTCTCAGATTTCAAAACCAAAACCATCGTCCATACCAACAAAACACTCACCATGGTCAATCATCACAAACATCCAAACCACCCAAGAGTTTTCCATTGAGCAATTGTTGCAAAAGATTTCATTGACCCAAGATAGAGACCAAGCCCGAATTAAGAACCTTGAATTGCAATTAACTCAAATGGCACAACAAGCCAAACCTATCCAATCTCTTCCTAGGAAACCTCAACCCAACCCCAAGGGGCAACTTAATGCAATCACATTGAGGAGTGGTAGAGAGATTAAGGGTCCTATAATGGTGGATGAGAGTGTTTTGGGAGAAAAAGAAGGTGATGTGATGGATGTTACGGAGGAGGAGGATTTGGAGGAGAAAGAAGAGAGTGAGTTTATGTTAGTGGAAGGAAGTAAAGAGGTTTGTGAGGAGGAGCAAGGAGAATCTAGTTTTGAAAAAGAATTGATTGAGAAAGAAAGAGAAGAGATGGAGAGAGTAAGAAAATGGAAGGGAGTTATGATAGAAGAAGAACCAATCCAAGTCATTGAGAGGCCAAAGACCCAACTACCACCGGTGCCTTTTCCCGAGCGGTTGGCCAAACCAAAGTCGGATGCTAAATTTTCGAAGTTCATAGAGATTCTTAAGAAACTTCAAGTGAATATCCCATTCTTAGATGTTATTTCCGAGGTTCCATCCTTTAAGAAACATTTGAAGGAACTTCTTACTAGCAAGAGGAGAATCCAAGAGAAGTCTACTATTCACTTGACGACCGATTGTAGTGCTATTATTGAGAACAAAACCCCGCAGAAACTCGCTGACCCCGGGAGTTTTTCCATTCCTTGCATTATTGGTGATATGAGGATTGGTCGTGCTCTATGTGATTTGGGGGCTAGTGTAAGTGTAATGCCATATTCTATATGCCAGAAGTTGAATCTTGATGATTTGACTCCCACAACAATCAATCTTCAACTCGTCGATCGTTCCGTGCGTAGACCAATGGGCATATTGGAGGATATTCCGGTCCAAGTGGGCAGATTTTTGATACCATGCGATTTCGTTATTCTAGAAATGGATGAGAATGCCAACATCCCTATTATTTTGGGACGCCCATTCCTTGCTACGGCCGGAGTGATGATAGATGTGAAGCATGGTTGCATGTCATTAAATGTCGGTGGTGAGAGCATTATTTTTAACCTTGAGGGGTCTTTGAAAAATCCTTCGTATGAGGATTCATGCTATGCCATCGATGTCATGGAGGTGCTAGTCGGCCATTATATAGAAGAATCTCATTTGCTTGAGTCTAGATGTGATTATCCTTTGGGAGCATGTCTCCTAGAATCCTTTTAATTTGAGACCGACGGCACCGACATCGCATTTCTCACCAACCTTCTTGATTCGTCACCTACACATGAGGAAATTACTATTGATGAGCCTTATTTTGAGTGTATGGAAATTCAAGAAGTTCTTTGCAAAGGTATGTCTTCTTCTCAAGATAAACCCTCTCCCCCTCAATTAGAGCTTAAACCCTTACCTCCTTCTTTGCAATATGCTTTCTTAGATGAGGAAAAGTCTTGCCCTATGATTGTGAATGCTGAATTGCATGAATCTTAATTGTCCAAGTTGCTTGATTTGTTGAGGAAGCATAGGGGTGCATTTGGGTATAAAATTGAGGACTTGAATGGTATTTCTCCAACTAGGCAACCATTGATTTGTTAGAAGATGCAAACCAATTAGGCAACCACAATGTAGGTTAAGCCCTAACATGCAAGAAGTGGTAAAGAAAGAAGTAGTCAAGCTTTTAGCCGCTGGGATCATTTTCCCCATCGCAAATAGCGAATGGGTAAGCCCGGTTCAATGTGTGCCTAAGAAAGGTGGGATGACAATTGTTGAAAATGACAAGAAAGAACTTATAAGTACCCGAACCGTCACAGGATGGCGGATGTGCATAGACTATCGCCAATTGAACAAGGTTACAAAGAAAGACCATTTTCCCCTCCCCTTCATAGATCAAATGTTAGAGAGGTTAGCGTGTCATTCATACTTTTGTTTTTTAGATGGGTACTCAGGATTTTTCCAAATTCCAATTCACCCTACACATCAAGAGAAGACTACTTTTACATGCCCATATGGTACATTTGCATATAGGAGAATGCCTTTTGGTTTGGGCAACGCACCCGGTACATTTCAAAGATGCATGATGGCCATTTTTAGTGATTACATTGAACATTCCATGGAAGTTTTTATGGATGATTTTTCTGTTTATGGCCATACATTTGATGATTGCTTGGATAATTTGGAAAAGATTCTTATTCATTGTGAAGAAGTCGATCTAGTTTTGAATTGGGAGAAATGTCATTTCATGGTAGAAGAAGGAATTGTTCTAGGGCATTTGATTTCATCTAGGGGCATCAAAGTTGACAAGGCTAAAGTTGAAGTGATTGAGCACCTACCACCCCCGGTTTCCGTTAAAGGGGTGCGTAGTTTCCTTGGCCACGCCGGTTTTTACCAACGGTTTATCAAGTACTTTTCAAAACTCGCTCGTCCTTTAACCGATCTCTTGTGCAAAGATGCCCCATTCTCCTTTACTGATGAGTATCTTAAGGCCTTCTACAGGTTGAAGCAACCTATAAAACTATGATGTGAACAGCAGTTGCCAGATAGTGATTTCTGCTTAGGTTCTTTTCAGTTGGGTAAGTAAGGGATCTTCTAGGGAAGTATGATTTTCGTTGTCAGCCACTCGAGCAGGATTAGGGACAGCCATTGGGGTGTGGCGTTTCTATTGTTGTGGCGACTAGACCTAGTGAGGAGTGCTACACCGCTCGATGCTTGTTCGTCTAACTCGATCCAATCTTCTTCAGAATCCTCATACTCATCATAATCGTCGCTATCCCAAATGCCATGGATAGACAATTCTTTCCGAATCTCAAATGTCCTTGGGATCAGTTGGCCTACTTCGACAATCAGGAAGGAGGGGTCGAAGTGGGAGAGCTCACTGAAGATAGCATTTGTGTGTTCAGGCATTGAATTATCGTTTGATGGGTTTCTTTGCTGAACACTTTTAAATACTTTGTTAAAACCCTAAAAATCCGTGCTTTCTTTGTTTAGTTTTAGAAAACCTTACAACAAACCTTGATTGACCTAGCATTCTTTGCAGTGAACTAGTTCAGTGTGTGGTTGAACACAAATCCCTGAGAGAGAACGATATTTATTACTACACAGACCCGTACACTTGCGGTACACAGACACCTTATACGTTTAGGGCCTGTCACCGGTGGATGTTGCAAATACTCCTTGACCTTGTCAAAAGCAGCTTGACATTGGTCATCCCATTCTATCTTACTCCCCTTCTTCAACTTCTTGAATAAAGGTTCGCATGTCATTGTAAGTTTAGATATGAATCTACTAATATACTAAATGCGCCCTAGAAATCCCCTTATCTCCTTTTCTATTTTTGGGCGGTTGCAAATCTTAAATGGCCTTTATCTTTGATGGATCCACTTCAATGCCTCATTGGCTGACCATATAACCTAGCAGTTTCCCGGAGGTGACCCCGAAAGTGCACTTTGCTGGATTAAGCTGCATTTTGTATTTGCGAAGTCTAAGGAAAAATTTGCGGAGATTGGGAACATGCTCCTCTCTTGTTCTGGATTTGACAATCATATCATCTAGATATACATCCACTTCCTTATGCATCATGTCATGGAGTAGAGTGTTGGAAGTTCTTTGGTATGTTGCGCCGGCATTCTAGAGACCAAAGGGCATGACCACATAGCAATACGTTTCCCAAGGTGTGGTGAACGAAGTTTTCTCCATATCTTCCTCTGCTAGGGGTGTTCATAAATAACCGCCCCGAAAAACCTGATCCGGAAACTCGTTATCCGGTCATTAATTTAGGGTACCCGCTCCGGAAAAAGAAATTTTAATCGGGCCGGGTACCCGCCCGAAATATTTTCGGTTAATCGGTTCGGTTACGGGTACCTGAATTACCCGAAATTAAATTTAACATTTAGGTCTAGATTTAATTTTTGCCTATCTTTTTCCAATCTCTAGTCCACTGTCCAGGCTCAAATTTTAATCTGGAAAATCCCCCAATTTATCTTAAAGTTGGTGCTTAGTGCTTCAATTCCAAATACTCCAAAAACTCAAAACGTATGGAAACTCAGTTCCAGTGGTCGTCCTGCTGTCCCAGTTTCATAATATTTTTGAAACATTTTTTGCTACAGGAATGTTAATTAATAATTACAAATTAAAAATAAAAATTGGAAACTCATATGATTATAATTAATCGGGTTTTTTGGTTAATCGGTATCCGCCCCGAAACTTTCGGGTACCCGGTAATTTCGGTTACAGTTACGGTTCGAGGATTTGGCCGCCCCGAATTTTCGGGTACCCGAAAAAATTATCCAATCGGTTCAGGTACCCGCCCCATGAACACCCCTATCCTTTGCCATCTTAATTTGATTGTATTCAACATATCCATCCATGACGGATAGAAGCTCATGTCCGCAAGTGCTATCCACCAGCACATCAATGTGAGGTAATGGGAAACTATCCTTGGGACTAGCTTTATTAAGGTCTCTGAAGTCCACACACATGCGTACCTTTCCATCTTTCTTAGGTACTGGGATTATGTTGGCAATCCACTCAGGGTATTGGAATGCTTTAATGAACTTGGCATTAAGCTGCTTCATTACTTCCTCTTCAATCTTCTTGGCGCATTCTGGCTTAATCCTCCTGGCCTTCTGCCGAACTGGCTTTGCATTAGGGAGTAATGGTATAGTATGCTATACGATATCCTTGTCAATCTCGGGCATATGCTCATAAGACCAACCAAACGCATCCACAAACTCTTTGAGAAGCTCCATGAAAGCTAGTTGCGCCTCTTTGGTTAGAGAGCTACCCAATTTCAACTCTTGAGGCTGTTCCTTTGTACCCACATTTATGTTGACGGTGTCTTTTAATATCGTCATTTTGTGCTCAGGTTCATTTAAGGGTTCATTAAATTCAATATTATTGTTGGCGCAGCAGCTCAGGGAAGGGGAAGAAGAATCAGAGTAAGCAGAAATGTTCATTTTATTGAATGCAGAAAGAAGTACATCGCCAGTAGACTCGACGTTAGCCTCAACCGACTCAAGAACTTTAGGACCTGACTCTATGACCTTAGGAACAGACTCTCATATAGACAGACTGAAACTATTTTCTTCAACATCGACCCATGAGACCGTATTAGCTTCTCCATTCTCAGCAATCATAAGGCTTGGATCAAATCCTGGGTTAGATAGTGCAGCGATGACAGCATCAGCCTCAGTCTTCTCTTGCGCAGCCTCTGGTCCGAATAGCGAGGTGAGTCCACTCGAATGATGGTTATTTGTCCCGAGTGGGGATAAAAACAGTAGCCATGTCACTGGAGCAGTCCTTGAAAATCTTTAGTCCAACTATCTGTATTCCCTGGTTTTTAAGATAGATTGGCTCCAGGAATCCATAGTAAGGGAAGTCGTCCCCTACCTTGAAAAATTGCCCATTCAGAGTAAGAGGGTATGGTTTCACTTGGTACAATGTGGAAGGATTGTCCATCCTCTTTTGTTCAGCAATGGCCATCTTTGCGAGCTTGACTTCTTTGTTAGTCGGCTTGTATCCTAAGCCAAATCTTCCCTTCTGCTTGAAGGTCTTCATCACAGGTGAAATCTTGTTTTTCGGGTTCTTTCCTAAACACAGCCAATGAAAGTAGCCTTGCCTTTTAAGAATTGAATGGACCTTGGGGTTTAAGTGGGGATCGAAGTCAAATGGAGCTTCGTCCTTGCTCAAGACCGCCACTACTTCAAAGTTATGCAGCTCTTCATTTGTGGAACTGTGTTCCACTTCCAGGGTTGGCTGTTTAGGAGTGAAGCAAGCATTGATGGGTTCTCCTGAGATCGTGATCACCTGACCTTGAACTATCATCTTCACTTTCTGATGTAGAGTAGATGCTGTGGGATTGCAATCATGGAGCCAAGGCCTTCCTAAAAGCAGATTGATGGAAGTCGGGATGTCAAGTACTACAAATTCAACATTCCGAGTGATGTGGTCCATGGTGATGGGCAGAATTATGAACCTAATTGACTTTCGGGAAGAGTTATCATATGCTCGGAGCTGGAAACCATTCTGGATCAAATGTTGCTGCTTAACCCCTAACTTTTGTGTCGACCACCAGAGGCATACATTCATAGTTGATCCCTTGTCTACTAGCACCAATGAAATAGTCTTATTGGACCATTGCACTGTAAGGTACAGGGCTTTGTTTTGGGATGCTCCTCATTGAAGTAAGTCTTCATCTCCAAAGACAATTACCCCCTGGTTGGCAGTCACATGAGCGACCAAGGACTCAGGGGTCATTGTAGGAGACATAGTCAGCTCACTGAAGGCACTTAGTAGCTTTTGCCTATAAAATTGTGATGTGCAGAGTAGTTGCTAGATAGTGATTTCTGCTTTGGTTCTTTTCAGCTGGGTAAGTAAGGGATCTTCTAGGGAAGTATGATTTTCGTTATCAGCCACTCGAGCAGGATTAGGGACAGCCATTGGGGTGGTGGTGTTTCTATTGTTGTGGCGGCGAGACCTAGTGAGGAATGCTACACCGCCCTATGCTGGTTCGTCTACCTCGATCCAATCTTCTTCAAGATGCTCATACTCATCATCATCGTCGCTATCCCAAATGCCATGGATAGACAATTTCTTTCCGATTCTCAAATGTCCTTGGGACCAGTTGGTCTACTTCGACAATCAGGGAGGAGGGGTCGAAGTCGGAGACCTCACTGAAGATAGCATTTGTGTGTTCAGGCATGGGATTATCCTTTTTGATGGGTTTCTTTGCTGCTTTTGGCATAGGAAGCGTTCCTGCCCTTATCATGTCCTCAATTTTGTTCTTGAGAGACCAACACTTTTCAGTATCATGTCCCCAGCAGCGATGGTAACGGCAGAATCGGTTGGCATCCCAATTCCTTCCTTTAACATCTGGTTCTTCTTTTGGTAAGGGAAAAATCAAGATACGCTTCTTGACCAATCGATCGAGAGCTTAGGTGTAAGGTACATCCAATGGTGTGTAGGTCTCATACTTTGGCACAAATGGTCCTTTACATTGGATGAAATTAGTCTCAACAATTTTAGGAGGGTGGCTATTTGTACTAGTAGCCCTCCTATTGGAGCTAGAACCTTTCTAACCAGGTGTGGTAGCCTTGCCATTGTTCATAGCTTCTATCTGGACATAGATGTGCTTCAGGTAATCGAAGTCCTTAATGACGTGGTATCCCAGTGTCGAGATAGGCAGCTCTTTAGTCCCTACTTGAAAGTTGACAATTGCAGGTGGAGAGCGATAGTCTCATTGATGTGGGATAGCTTGGTGTGCCATCTCGCAAAGTACTCCAAGAAAGATTCATCGTCCTTTTGTTTTATGGTGGTCACGTCATCCACCGTGGCTTGTTTCTTCTTAATGCGACTGTAATGGTTGTTGAAGGCTTTGAACAACTCATTCCAGTCAGCCTTGGTTTGGGGTGGTAAAGCGTCATACCACACTTTGGCCTCTCCATCTAAAGTGGATGGAAAGACTGTAGAATACAACCCAACATCGAGTCGATTGAGCGGTGCCAGCCGTATGAACTCCTTGATATAATGAGTGGGATTCTCAGATGGCTTAAACTTAATGTTTGGCACCTCAATCTTATCAACAACTTTTAGAACAGGTTGGATGGGTAAAGGCACTTCTATATACTTGTCGGCGAAAGCCGGCACAATACTCATCATCTTGGTAATGTTCTCCAATTTTTGCTCTAGGGCCTTAACAGCGGGATCTTCCACAAGCTTAGGAACTTTCGAGGCTGATTTGGCCTTTCTAGACTCTATTGATATTTTGATGACCTGCGTTTCAAACTCATATCCATGGACCTCCTCATCGTCTTCTTCAGTGTTTAGGCCCAACATGCTGTTGCTTTTGGTGATGGCCTGCAGCACGCCAACCATTACTTGTTATTGCTCATTCAGCATCTTTCCAATCTTTTGCTCTTGCTCCAAAGAGTTGGCGAAGACTAGGCCCTGCATCTTGGTGTACAGCTCTTCCAGATGCTTGGTGATGTTAGCCTCAGTACTCTGAACGGGAATCTTCTAGAATCTTTCTTCAGCCATAACGCAACCTTGAAGAGCATATGGATCATAGCAGGGATTCGGAACCAAACGACCAGTGCACGGATCTCTAATGGGGACACGCAGTCGATCTCCAATGATACCTGCATGGAAATTCTCAGTTAGAAACCCGATGTTTGACTCTAACACTTTCTACCCAATGCATGCATGTCCTAAAAGACCTATATGGGACCTTAACATACTCGACACCTTCATGCTGACACTCAAAAGATTCACCTACTTTTTGGGAGTGCATGACCTAACTCTATATGAACTTAACTCTAGAACATCATAAAGGGCCGAATAAAGTCAAATATAGCGAGTTATTCGTAAATTGGAAGGCACAAGTCAATGTTTCTCTCAATTCGAATGGGCCATATCCATAGGCCGACCATTTTAAGGAGAATCCGTAACTTGGCCCAACAAACTCAGACAGCTTTAGCTATATTGACTATTATGCGGATTAATATAATGTTCAACAAGACCGACAACCCATTTTTTTATCTTCATTTTAAACTTTTATTTACTCAAGGAAAATAGGTATTGTAAAGGACTGAATGAAGCCAACAATAGGCGGGTTATAATTAGTTTATAGACTTAATTGATAAATCCAATATGGTTGGGCCAATGTTGGGACTTTTAATCAGATTTTTTTTACCTTTATCAAGAGAACATCGTAAAGGGCCATATAATATCATCAATATTGAGTCAAGTTTGTTTTATTAATTAAAATAATAAACATTTGTACATAACTGGGCCCGTCCACTGGGCTTGCCATAATGTCTTAAGGTTTGATTGTCCTAATTAATAAATAATTCTCTTCTCAACCCAATGAATTTTATATGGACTAGATTGAAGTCTCTAAACTAGGGTCGACTTGAACAAAGAAAAGAGAAAGGGGAACACATATATTCATATAGCATACAACATGAGGGGTATCCTAAACCAAGGCTCTACATTCATGAATTACTATGGTTGGGATTGGATGAGGTACCACATGTTCTCCCCTCGATGCACTTCAACATATAAGGTTTATGGGTAAAGTGTGTGAGGTGTTGCTCGTCGGACTTCAAGGAAGCCTCGGAGTATAACATGGGTGAGAGGAGAAACCAAATGTTTGGCGATATAGAGTGCATCACACAAGTAGTGGCCACCCCCTCTCGGGTAAATATCCTAGGTTAATCCTAAATTGTCGCCTTTGTGCTCCCATGTCAAAAGGCTCGTGGAGTAGCCTGGTATGCAAAATGCCTAAAAGAATAATAAAATCATGAAATAAACAAACTTTCGCCCCTTTACAATTTCAAATCAACTCGATTTTTTCAAGTTTTACCCTCTTTTTAAGTTTAAGTCCCCAATAGAGTCGTCAATCCGTAGGACCACCCCCGGGAAAAGGTTCCAACCTCTTCCTCGAACATGAATGATCGGGAGTCGAATAAGATTGCTTAATCCTTAAATAAGGATATTTTTCTTTTATGAAAATCATTTTCGAGGGGTGACTTTTATTTATTTAATAATCAATTTTTATTATTCACAGGCTTGAAACTACATCAAATTAATTTACAAATAATGTTACATAAAATCCAATTCAAATCTAAGCCACGGTCCAACAGAGAATACTTAGAAAATTCAAAGGTCATATGACCTTTGATAATTTCTATGGCATTTTCCCTTGAGTAAGCTCCGAATCGGAATATAGACATATGTAATTTATCTTTTATAAATTCTTTTGACGTAATAAACATACTTGTTAGATAATAAAAAGAGATTATATAAAAAAGAAAGAGTCGCCAGTCGATTTAAGGAAACCGACAAACCATAAATAATATAAAAATGACTTCGGTCTATGAACCTGAATTCTAAGTCCGGGGGCAAGGTTACGAATTCGAGAATTAAAATAATTCGCCTGTTTAAAAAAAGACTACTAAAATCGAACTTGAAATGAAATTGAGCGGTGAGAACTTTTAATAAATTTCACGAAGTTGATATTCGAACATTCAAATAAAAGAATGAAGGTTTTTTACAAATGAATGTACAAATAAAATAAACACTTAGAAATGAAATATAAAAAGTACAAACCTCACTTTAAGCCTTCCAAAATGGATCCTTTAGGACAAATGCTTCAAGATCGTAGTAGAATGGATGATGGATGGAAGCTTTAGGATGGCCAGTGTGATGCTGCTATGGTAATGATGATAGTATTCGGTGTAGCCGGATGATGAGAGATTAGAGAATGAAGAGAACTATGATGATAGTTGATGAAAGTATCGATGGAAAGAATATGGAGAATGAATGATGATAGAATAGAGAGGTGTAGTAGAGAGTTTTAGGAGTATGGATGATGATTGCTAGTGAGAATTGTTGATGGAATGAGTGAGGATGAGAGGGGGTATTTATCGTTGGAGGGTGGATGGATGGAGATGGAAGGAGGGGGACATGATTGTTAGGTTTTAGGTTATCTATTTCCTAAACAGATACAGATTAATTGGCGGAAAATTATAACAGTTATAAACAATTAATCAATAACAACTGCAGAGGCTCTAGTAATTATACCTGATCGCTAATTCCTACTGAAGAAGAGGTTGACCTTCCAGATTCCACAGCTGAAACCCTCTACTGAAAAGTCCACGCAGCACTCCGGGAACCCGATTGCTAGATCGACCCGATCAAGACGAATCTCAATCTAAGATGTATGTGAAATTTGTTTCGGGAAACAGAGAATGTTTCTGGCAAAGCTATCGCAAACCGAAAGAGAGAGAACTCGGAAATCACCCAGTATCTCTCTAAGAGTCTTAGGCGATTCTTTGTTGAATAATCTCTCCCAGAGACCCCTTTATATAGTGTTTAGAAAACCTAGGGAAAGGGTTCAAAAACCCTAAAGGGCCGAATTAAAACAACGGCGCCTTTCTGGGCCCAACACGGTCCATGTTGGACTCCAGAAGGTTCAATTATTCGGCCCATGGACACCACGGACCATGGTGTCTCAACACGGTCCGTGGTGTCTCAACACGGACCGTGTTGGGTCAACACGATCCGTGTTGAACCCAATTCGGTCCATGTTGGGTTGATTTCTCACAGAAATCAATTTCTAACTTTTCTAAACGTGATACAATATCACTTAGGTTACATACATTGTTCCAGGGCACTGACTTGTGTGACCCAGTAGGACCAAATAATATAGTTTTAATTAAACATATTGAATTACTAATTATAGAGGTCTCTAGCAAGACATATAATTACTATATTACTTTGGTTTAATCTCTGTGTATATCGCACATTGTCGGGACATTCCCAACAATGTCCCACTTGTCCCACAAGTGTTCGATTCCTTGAATTCCCTTGTCACTTATTGTCTCTAGTTCAGATAAGGTAAGCTAAAGTCATCCTTATGTAAGACCCGAACGTTCCTCGATCTCCGAGTTTAGACTTTGAAAAACAGACGATCAACTACTGATTCAACTGAGCTCGGTCAAGCATTTTCAGTCCAATCTCACCGAGTGGCCAACGAGACAATTGTCCCTAATAGGGAGGACAATTCCATCTTCTTCAGACACACAATCTCACATGATCCAACTGTAACCCAGACACCGCCTTTATAGCCTACTGTTACGAAAGGCGTTTGACGCGCTCCAAAGTCACAACAGACCATGTAGTCTATGTACTGAACTCAGGATTTAGGAATTTTGAGTAGTGAGAGCTCCTATGAAAATTCCCAACTTAAAGAGCTCCCACTACGGGTCAGTTCGGTAGTTGTTCTCAACAATACCCATGTGATTGATTTATGATGTCATCACATCACTGTGATCACGAAACTTGATCATCACCTCAATCCTACATGCTAATTGTGTTGATATTATCACTATTCCCACGTGATAATATAATTAGGAACCAGGTCGACTGTCGACCAAGACTAGCTTTATAAAGTTCACTAATGGGGTTTCAAAAATCGGACCTCATCCAATTTCCCATTTTGAATGCGCTAACCTTTTTGGACATTTACATAATTCCAAACCACAATTGATGTAAATTTTGGAATCTTATTCTTAATGATGAATCAACAAGGTCATAATTCATGAACAATTCATGTAAATTTGACTTGTTAATATTCCGGAATGTGTTTAATACATATTGCCCATGCATGACTATCATGCTATAACTACAACAAGGGTTTAGTACATAATACTTGCAATGAACCTCGTACATATACCATCTCACTAATGACCTTTCATATAGGAAGATATTTCCGGAACACATGTTTGGATTCATAGTGAGCTTCAGTTCCTTTGCTTGAGTGATGGCTCCTATCAATAAGGCTTCATTTCTCTCGCAAGGCTAGAAACATTACCCAGTTCTAAAAACGAACTTCGCAATCCTAACAGTTTCTGCCACAACTTCTAAAGTCGTGTCATACTTGTCTTATTTGTAGAATTAACCGCATGTCATGTTAGGAACTTCTTCCAGTTCACCTCAATACCACTCAATATATTTTTCTCTGACCTTTCAGATAATCATATTTCTCTGCATGAGTGTAGCATCAATGCAACTCTTCACACTTAGCTTTTATCAACCACTTTAGACTTAGGACACATCCTTAGTTTTGCTTATACATATACAATGTATATGTTATGTTGGACTTTGAACATCTCATGGCATACATTAATCTCACGCCTGAAGCACAAGTTATATTTCTCATCCTTCTTAGATCCTCTAATTGTTTTGAGACAATTAGATTCCCTAAGGATATGCCATGATTTATGGAAATTAATCCATTCTCGAAGTGGGTTGAACTATTCAACACCTAGTCAACTTTGATTCAAACAATTAAAAAAAAATCTTTAATCTATCATTATAGATCTTGTCTCCAAGAAAACTCTTAGCCCCACCAATCCTTCACTTTGAAAATTATTTCCAAGTCAACCTCAGTAGAAGCAACATTTGAATATTCTTCTCAGTAGGCAGTATGTTAATCACATACAATATCAGAAAACGCATTGCTCCCACTGAACTTCTTGTAAACACAATATTATCTTTGGCACTTCCCAGTATATCAAACCTTTTTGATATCCTGGTCAAGAAGGTCAATGATTCCAACTCCTAGAAGCTTCCTTAAGACCACAGATGGTCTCTTGAAGTTTACAAGTATTCCAATAAAAGACCACTCAGTTGTGTTAAGTACACACCTTTCTTCAAAATCTAATTTTGAAGTCATTCTTGATGTCTATCTTAATGAACCCATGTTTTGCCTTAAAACCCTCCTATGCCTTATGGCTCACACCTTCAGACAAATCAACCGATATCTAAACTTGGTTGTATACATGGAGTCCATCTTAGACCTTATGGAATCTTGACGTGCTAAAGCTTCTTTGTTGTAGGTAGAGTCATTACTTTCTAAAAGTTAGATCTCACGCTCATCCACAGAAGATCGATATCTCTGTGGTTGACGGAGTTGACAGAAGAGCGAATTCCCAGGCTCGTTACTAGTACGGTCCTTCCTTGTGGAAGGTGCTCGAGGTATGTGCCCTATCCTTCTTTTTTAATGTTCTTATTCATCTTTCATTCCTGGTTTGACATATCGTGCATGCAGTCGTGGGCATATGAGTATATCTTGGCCCTGGGAATTCGCTCAAAGAAGAACAAGACAGTGCTAGTTGCTGAACGCTGGACTATTGAGGGCATTCACGATAAGAAGTACAAGTCGGGGGCTCTCGACCTTATCAGCGGCATTTTGGATAACTTGCAGCTGGTATCTTCTTACTCCTGACGCCTTTTTTATTTTCTTTGACATGCCATGTTTAAATGTATCCTTCTTCTTGCAGGATCAAATAAATTGGCGTCCTTGGGCCGACTTCGACATCAGAGGGTTGCCACAACCTCTGGATCGGGTGGAACACGACACCCGTCTTCGCCTCTTAATTGAAGGGCCTTACGGCTATGTGTGGTATTTAGGGGAGAGGGCCTCGAGGCAAATTTTGGGAGGTTACCCTGGCCTCATTCCCCTAGATCCTCCAGTACAGAGATTTGAGCCACGGTGGATCGACCCGGCCATTTTGAGGGATCTAGTTCGGGGTCAAGCATTTGACGATTTCGTGCACAACGTTCCCCAGGATCAATTCGACGAAGAGTTCCAGCGTTACCTTAGCCGTTTGGCTCCTCGAGTGGTATGTATCTTCATTCTTCATTCTTGTCATGTTTTGGCCGTTTTCTAACTGGAAAGTCTACAGCTGGGACCTTACGCTGCAGCTGCCGAAGTGGAGGCTCCTTAAGAGAGACGAAAGATCGGTGGCTTCCTGGTAGTGGAGAACAGCAATGAGTGCTCTGCGCTCCAAGAATTCGACCACAAACCGGTAAAACTTTGCTTTATATTGCCTCCTTTTACCCTGTATACCACTTGTGAATGACCCCTTGGTTTTTGCTATTTTCCAGCCGCGGTGGGGATTTCTCCGGCAGCTGACTAAAGAGTGGAACACCATGAGGAAGTTCATTGATCGGGGCTTCACTGGTTCGGGGAGACATCAAGGTGGTGCTGCTAGAGGGGCCGATATGGAGGCCGACGCAAAGTCTGTTCCTAGAGAACCACCTCGACGTTCCACTGCAAGCCCTCCTCGCACAGATCCCCTACGTCGCTCTTCAGTTGGGGAATATTCCACTCGAGGTCGATCTCGGGAGGAAGTTGGGGGGTCTTCTCGTCCTCCTCCGCACTGTATGCAGGGTGGGTAAAGGTGTTCGATCGAGGTCGACTCCACCGATCCCATCAGCAGTGTCCGTAGCAGAGGCCGTCGCCCTCCAAGCATGGAAGAGGACATGGCTCAGATGTCCTTGGAGGAACCATTGGGTCATGGAGGGTCATATCACAGCAATGGATATGGTGAAGCTCAGCCTCATCCTTATTGGGTGGAGGATGCTTCTGAATCGAGCACCACTTACCGGCCTCTTCCTTCTCGTCATACCCCGGCTTTAGTTCGCTCTGCTCATCGTGGTCGTGAAATGGTAGTGAGGGACCGCGATTCAGGTGCATCCGTAGGGTATCCTGGCGTCCAAGCCCTAGCGGATGACGCTACTTCGCGTCCTGCACCTTATGATGCTTCATCTTTCGGTTCTGGTTCTGCGAGATGGCCTATCCCTGCTCCTAAGATGGGTCCGTCATGGCCCACGAGTTCCCAAGAGTGGTCTGTGCCTCAGCACTCTTGGCTGGGTAGATCTGCTTCTTCCGGTTGGCCCGTCCCCAACTATGGAACTGGTCCGGTATGGCCTAGTCCCTCTGCTGAATGGCAGGTTCCTGATCATTCTTAGCTGGCTGCTTCGCAGAAGCACTCTGTGTCTTCGCCGTCGAGTGTGCGTCCTTCGGAAATGCCCTTGACTGGGCCATCACCTCCTGTGCGGTTGCTCCGGGCACGATTATTATTCTGGGATACCTACTTGATGCGGCGCTTCGATGTAGGAGCTTCAAATGCAGGGGGCAACTTGGCGGAGGACAGCGGCGATTCCGGTTCCCTGTGGTGATCACTTTTATGCAATGCAAGACTCTTCTTTTTTTTATTTAAGACTCTTCCTCTATTTTTTTTATTATTTAACTATGCAAGACTCTTTGTAATATATTTTCATTTTATGCAAGACTCGAACTTGGTATATGCACAACTTGACGCTTTTATTTAATGCAATTTCGAATTATTTTCTACATGATGGGATTAATCCCAATTAATCTCGCTTCCCCAAAAAGAAAAGAAAATAAAAAAACAAAAACTTAAGTGTCGGAGACAACTCAGCGAAAAAATTTCAGAACTGGACATCACTGGATCGATGACAGAAACCGGAACATCAAAAACACACGAATGGGCCACTTTAAACCAAAATAAAGCGGCCCAAGAGAGGCCCTGGCGCAGATGGGCCACGAAAGCGGAAAAAAAGGGCCTGGGCCGTTTAAACCCTAGGCGGGTTTTAAGCGCCCAGGGAGCTGGGCCTGGGTGGACGCGCGCGCGCGCTGGCCTGCTGAGATTATACCCTAGGCGGGTTATAATCATTTTTTCCTTTTTTTTTTTTTTGCTAGTCGTTGAAGAAGGGCTTGACTCATGGGATATGATGGCAACGGCTATGTGATTGCTTCTGGTCGATTTGCTCCATTTTGATCCTTGATGTAGGTGTATAAATACCTTACTCTTATGCATGTAGTCATCACTCATCATCTTCTCTTGCATATTCCACCTAAAAGTCTCCAAAACCTCAAGAAATCATCCTTTTCTCATGGCTTTCGAGAAGAAGCTCGCTACTTGGATGAGCACTTTGTCTAGAGACGTGAAGAAAGAGCTCGGGAAATATAGCCTGACGAAATTGCTAACAAATCCTCCTATTCAAGTAATGGAGGGATTCTTTAATCGACTTTGGAAGAATAGAGGATATGACTCCGACAAGCAAGAGTCAATCACGACTTTATTGGAGCAGCGAGTGCCTTTTGGGATCCAAAGATGCATGTTTTCCGTTTTTCCTTGAAAGAGTTATGCCCACTACCCGAAGAGTGGTCGTCCATTCTCGGGACGAATCATTTTGCACGGCCGGCATCACCTCCAACGGTTGCCGACAACACCAAACAATATAATGAGCTGCTATGCCTTCCGAACTGGGTCATAAGAAGCGCATTATTTGGCAATAAGGTACATTTCCAAACCATTGTCGAATTCTTTCAATCACATGACATGTTGGAATATGGTCCTATGATACGGGTGCGAGCACTTGTGATATGTCTTCTTGGAGAATTTTGCTTCTATCACGGTGGGTGACGAACCGGGCCGGTGAGCCTAATTCAGATCGTGGAAGACATGGCTCGAGGTTTTAATCCGGTGCCTTTGATGCTAGCGGAAACCATGATGGGCTTGGATAATCCGGATCTAGAATTCGAGCTTCGTGGGAGCCCCCTACTTCTTCAGGTACACTTCTTCCCTTATTTTTGTCAAAAAAAATCTACTGCCTATATACCCTAGGCGGGTTTTAAGAATTTTTTCTTTTTTTTTCGTTAGTTTGGGAATAATTGGCATGTAATTGTAACCCATGCTAACTGTTTTGGGCAGATTTGGTTGATGGAGCATTTGGGCCTTATCGAGGATCCTCATAACCCTTCGGTGCTTGCGAATTATTGTCAAAGGAGGCGCAAATATTCCGAGCTCCGATCGATAACTGAATGGATCGCCTTTCTGAAGGAACCTCGTGACATCGTATGGTGGATTGAGTGGTGGCACGTTCCCGAATAGGTGACCAGTGACTATCGCAACGCTTATGTGTGTATTGTCGGTCTAACACACATGACCTTCTACTTTCCGGAGCGGGTATTGCGACAGATGGGCCACAAACAGACCATCCCCGAGCGGCTATGCGAAGCCCCCAAGCAATTGAAGCTTCGTGGCTGGGTGATAGAGTCTTGGTTGAAGTATTGGGCAAGAAGGCCGACCCTCAAGGCTCCATCAAAGGCACATATATCCAAGATTGCTGACGTTAAATATCACGGATGGTTAATTGCGGCTGTTGAGTCTCGCCGTGCTAGAGAGGTGCTAAGAAGTCGGGCATCCATGAAGGGTAGACTGGGTCCTCATTCCACGATAAAGGATCGTCTCGGCGCGAGGGTGACGGCAAAGGACCGGCTTGGTCCAAGGGTGGAGACGCGGAAATCACATAAGCGAGCCTATAAGCCTAAAAACAAAGAGACGGACCCAAACGAGCCTAAAGACATGGAGATTGACCACGAGACCACTGGCGACATAGAGAAAGTGAAACAAGACTAGAAGATGGATGGAAGCGAAGGAACTGAACTGCTTTGCTAGAATAAACTTTTATTAATTACGCCTTTTGAATTTTCTTATTTACAAGCAGTGCACTTGCATTTTGATTATTAATAAAAGAAGAAGTATTATTTACAATCATTGTGTCCTTGTAAATCTGTCTTCTTTTTTATAAGCATAAATCGAAAATTAACCAAATGTCTGAAAATTGGTTTTCCAGTTGCTTGACTATATTAAGTATAATATCGCTTGAGCTGATCCAAATTCATGGGTTGAATCACATCTTCTCCATCCATAGTGGCAAGCCAAGCTGCTCCTCCTGGCAGAATTTCCTTAACCACATAAGGAGCCTTCCAATTAGGTGCAAACTTTCCCCTTGGGTCTTGTATTGGTGCCCTCATTTCCTTAAGCACTAGATCACCTTCTTGAAGTGAACGACTTTTCACCTTCTTATTAAAGGCACGAGTGATTCTATTCTGATACACCTGAACATTATGCAATACCCTTAATCGCCTTTCATCCATCAACATCAACTCCTCAAATCTTGCCCTAGCCCATTCTGCTTCTGGCAATCGGCTTTCTACCACTATTCGTAATGACGGGATTGCTAACTCGATTAGCATGACTGCTTCCATCCCATACACCAATGAATATGGTGTTGCTCCTGTGGCAGTTCGAATTGAGGTTCGGTATCCCCATAAGGCAAATGCTAACTTGTCAGGCCAATCCTTGTAAGTAACGACCATCTTCTTAATGATTCCTGCCACCGTTTTATTGGCCGCTTCTACAGCTCCATTGGTTTGTGGTCGGTAAGGTGAAGACCGATGATGCTGAACCTTGTAATTAGTGAGCAAAACTTCTACTTCCTTTCGAAAATGACTCCCATTATCGCTGATGATCTCATGAGGTACTCCATATCGGCATATAATGTTCTGAAGGACAAATTTGGCCACGTGTTTAGATGTGAGCTTGGTAAAAGAGGCTGCCTCTACCCACTTCGTGAAGTAATCAATAGCGACCAAAATGTATTCATGTCCTCTTGTTCCGGTTGGGTGTATTTTTCCAATGATGTCAATACCCCATACCGAGAATGGCCATGGAGAAGTGAGTGTTGTCAGATATGAAGGAGGTTGATGTTGCAGATTGGCATACTCTTGACATTTGTGACATTTCCGAACGAAATTCAAGCAATCTGCTTCCATAGTGGTCCAGTAGTAACCAGCTCTTTGAATCTTCTTTGCTAGCATGCGTCCATTCATGTGAGGCCCACACTCTCCTCTGTGCACAGTAGTCATGACTTCCTTTGCACTTTTGGCATCGATGCACAATAAATTGATGCATGTAGGTGACTTCTTGTATAAACGATCTTGGATCAAGCAGTATTGTGCTGCTAAAGCCCTGATCGCTCGTTGTCCTCGAGCATCTAACTCAGCTGGATATTCTCCCTTCCGAAGGAAATTGTATATGTCAAGAAACCATTCATCAGTCTCATCATCTTGTATTTCCATGGCACAGACATATGCGGGTTCTCTTGACCTTTTCTCTATGTCTGCATATCGACTTTCGTAGTCTAGGAATTTCTTGCTCAAGTAGTAGATGGCACTCTCTTGACCTTTTACCTTTTGAGCTAGCATAGCCCCCACTGCTGAGCTAGTCACTGTAAGGTAAATGAGTAGAGGCTCATCTGGTACTGGTGGCATGAGAACCGGAGGATGCTGCAAATATTCCTTGATTTTCTCAAAAGCAGCTTGACATTGGTCATCCCATTCTACTTTGCTTCCTTTCTTTAGCTTCTTGAACAAAGGTTCACAAGTCATAGTAAGCTTTGAAATGAACCTGCTAATGTACTGGATTCGTCCCAAAAAGCCTCTTATCTCCTTTTCTATCTTAGGTGGTTGTAACTCTTGGATGGCCTTGATCTTTAAAGGATCAACTTCAATGCCTCGTTGGCTAACCACATAGCCTAGTAACTTCCCAGAGGTAACACCGAAGGTGCACTTTGCTGGATTGAGCCGCATCTTGTATTTGCGAAGTCGCAGAAAGAACTTCTGGAGGTTAGGAATATGACCCTCCCTTGTCTTGGACTTAACAATCATGTCATCAACATAAACTTCTACTTCGACGTGCATCATGTCATGAAGTAGGGTATTGGCAGTCCACTGGTACGTTGCCCCGGCATTTTTAAGACCGAAAGGCATGACGACATAACAGTACGTTCCCCATGGTGTAGTAAAGGAAGTCTTCTCCATATCTTCTTCTTCCATTTTTATTTGGTTATAACCAGCATATCCATCCATAAAAGATAGAAGCTCATGTCCGCAAGTGTTATCCACTAATACATCAATGTGAGGTAGAGGGAAACTATCCTTGGGACTAGCTTTGTTAAGGTCTCGGAAGTCCCCACACATGCGCACCTTCCCATCTTTCTTGGGTACTGGGACAATGTTAGCAATCCATTCAGGGTATTGGACTACTTTGATGAACTTAGCGTTAAGCTGCTTGATCACCTCTTCTTCAATTTTCTTAGCACATTCAGGTTTGATCCTCCTAGCCTTTTGTCGCACTGGTTTTGCATCGGGGAGCAAAGGTATGGTGTGCTCCACAATTTCCCTGTTAATTCCCGGCATGTCCTCGTAAGACCATGCAAATACATCCACAAACTCCTAGAAAAGTTCTGTAAATGCCACCCGTTCTTCTACTGTGAGTGAACTACCTAACTTCAACTCCCGGGGTTGTTCTTCCGTGCCCACATTTATGGTGATGGTGTCTTCCAACACTGCCATTTTATGCTCATGTTCATTAGAAAATTCTTTTAAGGGTTCATTAAATTCCAATTTATTATTAGCGCAGCAGTTCAAGGAAGAGGGGAAAGAAGAATCAGAGTAAGCAGAAAGGTTCATTTTATTGAATGCAGAAATGAGTACATCGCCACCAGACTCAACACCAGATTCACTTGACTCTAGACTCGTAGGACCAGACTCTATGTCTATAGGAACAGACTCTCCTACAGATAAAACAAAGCTATTCTTCTCAGCATTGACCCACAAGACCGCCTTGACTTCTTCTTCTTCAGTGATCATGAGACTTGGGTCAAAGCTTGGGTTGGATAATGCAGCAATAACAGCGTCAGCTTTAGACTCTTCCTTAGCAGCTTCTTGTCCGAACAGCATGCCAAATATGTTGCTCCCAGCAAGATGAGTCCATTCCAATGGTGGCTATTTGTCCCGAGCGGGGATAAAAACAGTAGCCATATTAATGGTACAATCATTGAAAACTTCTAACCCAACAACTTGAACTCCCTTGTTCTTCAGGTAGTATGGTTCAGGGAACCCATAGTAAGGGAAGTCATCTTCTTCCCTAACGAACTGTCCATCCAGAGAGAGCGGATAGGGCTTCATTTGGAACAAGGTAGGTGGGTTGTCCATCCTTTTCTACTCAGCTATGGCTATCTTGGCGAGCTTAACTTCCTTCTCTGCTGGCTTGTACCCTAAGCCGAACCTCCCCTTCTGTTTAAATGTCTTGAACACAGGAGGAATCTTGTTTTTCGGGTTCCTTCCTAGCGGCATCCGAGGGAAGTGTCCTTGTTTCCTGAGTATTGCATGCACTTTGGGGTTTGAGTAGGGATCGAAGTCAAAGGGAGCTTCATCCTGGCTCAAAGTCGCCACAAGTTCAAAGTTGTGAAGTTCTTCATCCATAGAACTATGTTCTACCTCAAGGGTTGCTTGCTTGGGAGTGAAGATAGCATTGATGGATTCTCCCGAGATGGTGATGACTTGTCCTTGGACCAACATCTTTACCTTCTGGTGTAAGGTAGATGCTATAGCATTGCATTCATGAAGCCCTGCCCTTCCTAGTAACAGATTGAAGGAGGCTGGAATATCTAGCACTACGAACTCCACATTCCGAGTGATGTTGCCTGTAGTGATGGGCAATATTATAGACCCAACCGACTTTCGAGGAGAATTATCATAAGCCCTAAGTTGTACACCATTTTGAGCCAAGTGTTGTTGTTGGACTCCTAATTTCTATGCCGTCCTCCAAGGGCACACATTCACAGCCAAGCCATTATCGACCAAAACTAGAGGGATGGTCTTGTTGGAACATTGCACTGTGAGGTATAGTGCTTTGTTGTGGGATGCCCCTCCTTGAGGCAGATTTTCAATCCCAAAGGTGATAGACTCTTGCTGGGTAGTCACATGAGCAACTAGAGATTCAGGAGTTGTCGTGGGAGATACTGTTAATGCAGTAAGAGCGTCCATCATCTTTAGTTTATGTGCTTGTGAGGTACAAATAAATTGCCAGATGGTAACTTCAGCCTTGGTCTTCTTGAGTTGTGTAAGGAGAGGATCTTCACGCGGGACATGATTGTCGTTGGTAACCATTGGTGTAGGACCGGAAACAGCTACTGGGGTGGTGGTGTTCTTGTTGTTATGGCGGCCTGATCGAGTGAGAATTGCTACATCATCTGATGTTGGCTCATCCGGCTCCATCCATTCTGTCTTGGAGTATTCATGTTGCTCCTCGTTATCACTGTCCCAAATACCATGAATGGATAGGTCTTCATGAAATCCGAGCACCTCGGGGATAGGTTGACATGTTTCAATAATCAAAGTGGAAGGATCAAAGCTACAAACGTCATGAAAGATAGCGTTGATATGCTCAGGCATAGGGTTGCTTTGATTGTTAGGCTTTTGAGCAGCTTTCGGCATGGGTAGTGTCTCATCCCTTATCATATCTTCTATTTTGTTCTTGAGAGACCAGCATTTCTCAGTATCGTTCCCTCGGCAACGATGCTAGCGGCAGAATTGATCCAAGTTCTTTCCTCTTGTGGCTGATTCTTCCCTTGGCAAAGGTAGGACCAAAAAACCCTTCTTGACCAATCGATCAAGAGCTTGTGAGTAAGAGACATCCAATGGTGTATAAGTCTCATACTTTGGTATGAAAGGCCCCTTGCGCTGGATAGAGTTAGTTTCCATGATCTTAGGAGGGTGGCTAGACGCACTAGTGGCCCTCCTATTGGAATTGGACCCCTTCCATCCAGGCGAAGTAGTATTATCATTATGCATAGCCTCTAGTTGGACACAGATATCCTTCAAGTAGTCAAAGTCTTTGATGACATGGTATCCCAAGTGCTTGGATAAGCTACTTTTTAGCCCTTGCTTGAAAGTAGACAGCTGTAGGCGAAGAGGGATCGTCTCATTGATATGAGACAGCTTGGTATGCCATCGCTCAAAATAATCCAGGAAGGACTCGTCATCTCGTTGCTTCATGGTGGTCAAGTCATCCACTGTAGCCTGCTTCCTCTGGATGAGACTGTAATGATTAATGAAGGCTTTGAATAGTTCATTCCAATCGGCCTTGGTTTGAGGTGGCAAAGCATGATACCACACCTTAGCTTCGCCATCTAGAGTGGATGGGAAAACGGTAGAGTATAAGCCGACATCAATTCGATTTAATGGTGTTAGTCTCATGAACTCTTCGATGTGATGAACTGGGTTCTCAGAGGGTTTGAACCTGATGTTTGGTACCTCCACTTTATCGGCAACCTTCTGAATTGGCTGAACAGGTAATGGCACTTCCAGGTACTTGTCAGCAAAGGCTGGCACCGTGCTCATTGCTTTGGTAAGGCTTTCTAATTTCTGTTCAAGGGCTTTAACAGCGGGATCCTTCATGAGTTTAGATGCCTCAGGAGTAACGACCTTTGTTTTGGATATCCCAATTCCTCCAGAATCTGAGGATGTCTTGATGATTTCAGGTTCGGACTCATATCCCTGCATTTCTTCATCGTCTTCCTCAACATTCAACCCCAGTTTGGTATTGATTTTAGTAATGGCTTGCAGTATACCATCCATCACTTGTTGTTGTTCATTCAGCCTTTTGCCCACCTTCTGCTCCTTGTCTAAGGTATTGGCGAATACCAGACCTTGCATTTTGGTGTAGAGGTCATCCAAATGCTTCATGATGTTGGCTTCGGTGCTCTGGACCGAGATCTCTTGGAATTGTTCTCCAGACATGATGCTGTTACTGGTTGCAGATGGATCGTAGCGAGGGTTCGGAATCAAACGGCCTATTCGTGGATCTCGAATGCGGGCTCAGAGTCGATCACCAATGATGCCTGCATGGAAATTCAAAGTTAAGACACTCGATAACATTCTCCGACATGTTCTACCTGATGCATGCATGTCCTAGATGACCTACATGATCCTAGACAACTCGACACATGTATGCTGACACAACGGACTCACCCGCTTTTTGGGAGTGCATGGCCTAACTCTATATGGACTTAACAACAGAACACTTATAAAGAGTCGAATAAAGTCAACATAGTGAGCGGGTCATAAGTTGGCAGACCATGGTCAGTGTTTCTCAATTCGGATGGGCTCACTCCACTGGCCGACCGTTTTAAGGAGAATCCGTAACTTGGCCCAACAACTCAGACATCTCAAACTGTATTGTCTATTATGCGGACTAGAATAATATTCAACAAGACCGACAACCCATTTTTTTTAACTCGGGAAAATGGATATTGTAAAGGGCTGGATAAAGTCAACAATAAGCGAGCATAATTAGTTTATAGGCTTAATTGATAAATCCAATATGGTTGGGCCTAACAACGGGCCGACCATAAATGCGACGGATCTATTAATTAAATCGATAAATTAATTTTCTCAAGCCTAGTGACTATTATGCAGTCTAAGATGCTATCCATTAACTTTGTTAGACTTTTAATTAATTTTGGACCTTTGTTAAGAGAATTTCATAAAGGGCCATATAATATCATCAAAGGTAAGTCAATTTTAATTTATTAATCAAGATAATTAACTTTCAAACATAAATGGGCCTTTCCACTTGGGCTAACCAAAAATGTCTTTGAGTTAATTATATTAATTAATAAATAATCCTTTTCTCAACCCCATGAATTTTATATGGAGTAGATTAAAACCTCTAAACTAGGGTCGACTCTTTACAAACGACAAGAAAAGGGGAGGGATACACATAGCACATAGCATACACATGGAAGGGTACCCTAAACCAAGGCTCTAAATTCATGGACTTTTATGGTTGGGTATATAGCCTACCGCATGCCTTCGCCCCGGTTCTTCATACCATTAGGTAAGCAGTTGGGGTATTTCTCAAAGAACTTCAAGGAAGCTCTCGGAGTGTGACATCGGGAGAGGAGCGACCAAATGCTTAGAGATGTAGAGTTCATCCCCATAGTAGTGGTCTCTCGCTCTCAAGGGAAATCCTAGGTAACTTAAACTGTCGCCTTTGTGCTAACGTGACAAAAGACCCGATTAGTGGCCCGGTGTGCAAGGGATGCCTAAAAGAATAATAAAGTCGCGAAATAAATTAAATTCTCCCTTTTACACTTTCAAATCAATTTGATTTTTTCAAGTTTTACCCTCTTTTTAAAGTTTAAGTCCCCAGTGGAGTCGCCAATCTGTAGGACCCGGAAAAATTCTCGTTCGGGGAAAATGTTTTCTCCGCGATGCGCTACTTTTGTGATCGGGAGCCGACTAAGGTTTCTTAATCCTTAAATAAGGCTATTTTTATTTTTCGAATTTCATTTTCGGGATGATGAAACTTTATTTATTTACAAACTCGTTTTTTATTATTTAAATTATCCGAAAATTACACAAAAATAATCTCAAATAATTTAATTTCAGCCCAATTGACAAACCAGGGCCCAAGAAGCAAACGGACTGTCAGAATTTGTCAAAGCCCGCCTAGGCTTTGGCGAATTCTGGGTCGGTCCTCTTGCTTCCAGGCCCAGGGAGATAATTGGTGGAAATTATTTCTGGCCATTTTCTCCTCGGACCAAACCCATTTTTATCATTGAACAAAAATTAAATCATTTTCTTAAATTAATTTTGTGTAAGAAAACGAATACTTTAAATAATTAAACGAATTTATAAAAATGTTTAAAGAGTCGCCAGCCAATTTAAGGAAATCGACGAACCATAAAATAAAAGAAAGACTCCGGTCCACGAACCCGATTTCTAGATTCGGGGGTAAAGTTACGAATTCGAGAGTTATAAGAACTCTCGAATCCGCCTGTTTATAAAAACAGACTCTACTAAAATCAACATTGAAAAGAAAGAGAGCGGGGAGAAGTTTGATTAATTTCGCGGAATTTTTATTCAAATCATGCAATATAAAACAATGCGGTTTTTTTTTTTTATTTTACAAAACATGTACAAGCACGGAATTAAAGAAAGGATTACATGATTAAAAACAACAATTTAAATCAAAGAACCGAACCTTGCTTAAGGTGTGACAGCGACGAACTTGATCTCTTGAGTTGCCCCTTAATTTGAAACCTAGATGAGAAATGTGGATGGTTTAAGAAAAGTGTAGTATGGATGGTTATGTGATTATAGTGATGATAGAAGAATAGAATTAAGAAGAGAATTTGAGAGAGTATAATGATTGTTGGTGGTGAGAGATGATTTTTTGTGAGAGTTGTTGATGAAATGAAGGTGGAATGGAGGGGGTATTTATAGGTGATGGAGTGAATGATTTAGAGGGAAATGATGGGGAACATACCCCAAAAATCAAGCCTTCTCACACCAAAGCCTAAGCGGGTTGTATGGAGTCAAAGGGCAAAGTCAAATCACGTGGGCTATGATCATGGGATTGCATGCATGCAGATTTTTTGGCGCTAAAATTACCAAAGCCTAGGCGGGCTTTAACAATTTCATCACGCGGATCGCTGACCTGGCACAAAACGACGTCGCACTCTGCTTCGCTCAAACCCTAGGCGGGGTTTGATTATTTCTGGGCCAGATCAAACCCTAGGTGGGTTTTATTGGCTCTGGGCCGGGGCGCGCGACTGGCCTGCTTCTTGTTGTGGGCTGGTGAATAAAAATAAAACCCCTTTGGGTTTTAATAATTATTCCGGCTTGATTTATTTTCTTTGGGCTTCGTTTGTTGATCTTTTGGGCCCGTCGACCCGTTTCACTTGGCCCACCTGTCTCATATACCGGTACAAAATCCGGCGTCTACACGAACCTGCACAACTGAGGGACTACCTATGAGATCTGCATAAGAAGAATCCAATGACCACAATCTACATGAACACAACTTCATCTAAAATGGAGAACATGTGTTCAAGTATGCATACATCTGTCATAGGGCTCTAAAGAAAGGCCTGCTTGAGGGTTGTAGAAAGATTGTTAGCTTGGATGCATGCTTTTTAAGGGTCCATGAGATGCTCAAATTTTTATGGTTATGAGAAGGGATAGCAATAACTATATGTACCAAATTTCTTGGGGGGGTTGCAAAGAGTGAAACTAAAGCGGTGTGAGAGTGGTTTGTGGAGCAATTAGACATGGACTTGGGCATGGGTGATGGCATTGAATGGACTATTATATCTGACCAGCAAAAGGTAATGTCCTATGTTTTAATTTGGTTTATGTTTATCAGATAATCATAACTTTTTATACTGATGTTCAAATTTTCAATGTGAAGGGATTGGTTGAGAGTGTGAAGAGGTACCTTCCTCATATTGAGCACAGGATGTGTGCTATGCATGTGTATGCCAATTTGAAGAAGAATTTCAGGTGAGGATCTATATAAGCTCTTTTAGAACATTGCAAAGTCGTCTACTAAACCACACATGAAGCAAGTTGCAAAAGAAATGAAAAATATTAGCCCAGAAACTTGGGAGACCTTGGAGAAGAAGGGTGCCAAACACTTCTGTATGTGTTTTTCCAAATTTCATATCAAATGTGATTTAGTTTACACTAATATGGTAGAGATAGTCAATTCCTTCATCATGGAAGCAAGGTATATGCCAATTGTTTCTATGCTTAGATGTATCTTCAAGTGTGTCATGAAAAGACTTCCTAACAAGAATGTTTGAATCTCTTAGTCCTATGGCTCCTAGAATTATGAAGAAACTAGACAACCAAATAGAACAATCTAAGTATTATGAGGTCAGTAAGGCAAGAAATGGCTTGTATAGTGTCAATAATGCTTATGCTAAGGAAAATGTTGTAAACTTGCAAGTCAAATCATGTTCTTGTAACTCTGGGGAACTAAGTGGTATCCCTTGCGCCCATTCCATTACTGTCATGAGGTATGAGAGGTTAGACCTAACTCACTTTGTGGATGACTACTATGCCACTGTGAAATTGAGAGCAACCTACACTCATACGCTAGTGCCCATATATGGACTTGATATATGGGAAAAAGGTCATGGCTTTATAGTTGCAACCCCCTACTTCAACCCTAAGAAGAAGACAACTACTAAGTGCAAGAGAACACTAGAGGTAGGGAGAGATTGGTTGGGGCAGAATCAACAAGAGTGGAAGAAGAATGCACTGCTCTCTTTGTGGTGGAGAGGGCAACAACAAGTCAAAATGTCAAAATCCTCCATCCACATCTTAGGTTTGAAACATGAACTCAACCCATTATTGATGTGGATTTCATTAATTGTCATTGTTGTCATATTTGTCGTCTTATATTTATCACAAGCCACCAATGTAAGGAAGAGGAAATCAATTGCCACCTCAGTTGCAACATCATCCAATCCATTTGTCAGATCAATTACCACCTCAATAGCCACTTCAACAGCCTCATCAGCTCAACAAACTGCCCTTACAGCAGTCCTGACACCAGACTGAAGTTGCTTGTGAGGAGGAAACCCATTGCTCCTGTCTTCGCCCAAAACTTTATTTATACACCACCTCAACCACCAACCACTACCAAGGAGGAGTCCAGGGAAGCATCCAGCTAGCCATCAACCGTGGATATGAATTTGTTTTCTATCTTTGTGTTGTGATTAATTGTTGTGAATCTTTTGTGTTATGGCCATGTCAATGAGAACGGTATATTCATAAGCAATTTTTTGGAGAGGAGTTATGGTTTTGTTAGGGGAATATGTCAATGCACATTTTTTGGCACTCCTATATATGAGTGCATTTGATAGGAATGAACAAATATATATGTACCACATATTCCTTCTATGGAAATGTTTTACTTTGCCTCAAATTAGTTTGCCATTCCTATTTTCCACTCCTTATTCTGATCCATTTCACTTGCATTTATGGTGTCATTAATTCAACGATGAAGTCTTTTGTTGTCATCATCATTTTTTTTCCATTTTTGCATCAAACAGATCCAATCAAGTATTGATTGAATCTTTTCATATACTTTTTAACAATTTCCAGCCATTAATACCTCATTATCATTCATCCATTTCTTTATCCATGCATTCTCTCATTCAATCATTCACATACTAAAATAGAGGAGACATCAAGCATAGAGAGCCCAATTTTTTGTGTTCAAGGATGCATTTTCATTAATTGATTCATCACAATCAATTATATACACAATAGTTGCTTAGATTGCTACTCTAAACTACATAACCATGTCGTCTACAACTTAGTAAACCGCGATAACTAAAAACAGAATAAACAAATTATCCATGGAAACCTACTAACACTAACTACCTATACATTTTCAGCATTCTTAAACAGCAAAAGATTGAATTTTGTTAGTGGTAGGCTGCAACATTTACAAGCAACCACACCCAAAAAAAATAATAATCATCCACCATCAACACCAGCACCACCTTCACTTTTTGCTCATGCTTCTTCCGTGGACACCATCACCAACACCACTTAGGCGGTCTTCAACATCATCCCCACCAACAACACCACCAAAATCCCCACCAATACCTCATCCTCTTCTACGACCTCCTTAACAGGATCACCCTTGTCTTTGCCTCAATCAGCACGACCCAAGCTTCTTCATTTTCTTTCTCCATCTTGTTCACCTTCCTCTTCATTCAAGCCAGATCGACAGTGAGA
Organism: Portulaca oleracea; assembly: GCA_029582165.1. Taxonomy (NCBI): domain Eukaryota; kingdom Viridiplantae; phylum Streptophyta; class Magnoliopsida; order Caryophyllales; family Portulacaceae; genus Portulaca; species Portulaca oleracea. The sequence continues at coordinate 32,644,774 of CM055868.1, read as the reverse complement.
GCGGTGCTCCTCACAACGGTGATCATCACAGGGGACTTCATCCTGTCATAAAGGGGTCATCAACCCAGTTGTAGTAGTCACAACCCAATATGTATTATGTGCTCCTGGAGCACATGCTCCAGGGCTGACGTGGCTAAAAATTATCCAGGCTGGCGTTGATATATAAAAAATTAAAAAAAAAACTCCATCAAAAGCCCCAGAAACCGTCCACCTTCCAAATTGAATTTTCAGAACTTGAGTCCAAAAAACCGCCACTTCACGCAGCAGCCAGCCTCCATCGACGCCAACCCAGACGTTCTCCTGCGACTTTGTCTCCTCCGCGACGGCAAGCACACTTTCGGAAGCGAAGCACCGCGCATTCACGCAACGACCGAGTTCACAGTGTTCACTACTTGGAGCACTCTGTTTTGGCTGTAATCGTCTGCTACTACCATGGCTGATGATAATTCGAACCCAACTCTCACTTACAAACGCAAAAAAAGGAAGATAGCATCGGGGTTGACAATCACTTGCAGCAAGAAAAGGTAATTCACTAACATTTGCAAACCCTATTACATGTTTTAGCACTCATATTTTGTGTTGTTCGGTCTCTGTTTCGTTCATATTCATGCATACATGAGTTGAACAACTACTTTGACACCTCCAAACCCTAAAATTGATAGTCTTCGAAATGTGTTCTGATACCCTAAAATTGTTTTTACAATTATGTAACTAATTTGAAGGTTTTAATTGCACGAAATTTAAAAGATTAGATCTTTTACATTAATGAACAACAAAGAATTTCGGGTGAACACTTTAATCATGATTAGTGAACGATTTTATGCTTCTGGGAATGAAGTTGGTACTGATGCCATGAGTTGTTTACTGAGTGAACAACTTTTACATGAATCGTCGAATTGTTGTGAGGGAGACAACTAGTGAACAACATTGATAGCATTCATGCACATATTTAGAGATGAAAGCATGTAGTCAAATAGATGAACAAGATGAGTTTGCTGAGTGAACAATGTTTTCATGAATCTTCAAGTTGTTATAAGCTCATGATCAGTGAACAATATAGACTGAATTTCTGAATTGAGAAGTGTGGACTGAGTTTCTGACTACTTGTGGGTGTGTCATTAGCCATCGTGAAAAATGATGATTTGAGGGAAGAATGGAGTTGGCCTTTTTTTTTATTTTACAACAAGTATAATACAACAAGTCTAATTAAACAACAATTCTTTCAGATGTTTAATTGTGTTGATTTTCGGTATGGAACTGAATTATCAGACTGAGTTGGAAAGGTTTAACCCTATTAGAGTACTCTGATGTTTTGTTTTTAATTGTTGAAAGGTCTTCTGTTTAATTGAAATGCTTTTTTACCCCATTTGTTGGGAACTTCACTAGATAGGGAATTGAATATGAAGAAAGAATGAATAAGTGTCTTGGTGCTTATTTGGGTTTTATGTGACCATCTATTAGGTTAACCAAACCAATGAAACCCAGATTACATATTTAGGGATGAAAACATGTAATCGAATGGATGAACAAGTTGTGTTAGCTGCGTGGACAATGTTTTCATGAATCTTCGAGTTGTTATAATGCCATAATCAGTGTACAATATTGACAACATTGGGAACATATTTAGAGATCATGAAATGCCAACTTAATTGAATGAATTGTCACTTGTTTGCCTAGTTATGGTTGTCTAATTAATTAAAATGTGTGAATCATTCCTGAGAAATTTATGCTTATTTCAAACCATAAAAGCATGTATGTGAGTAGATGAACAACTTGTGTCTGCTGAGTGAATAATTTTAAGTGAATTGTCTAAATGGTATGACTTCGGACATTTTGTGTGACATATAGAACCAATGAAGAACCAATTGCTGCCACAACAAATGTGGGAGACAAAAATTTCCAGCAACAGGCAGCTCTAGATGCAACTGATGCTGTAAAACAAGGAAGGTAAAAATAGATTTTATTTGAACATCATTCCTAGTAGTAGTGAACAATTTTCCCATGAGCAGTGATGCATTTACCATGTACTATACAATTAGATTAGAGAATAGTAATATGAACACCAGTGAACGATTACAATGACATACTAACTTATGTGATCACCAATTACAATATTGACCATTTTTTTATCTTTGGGTTGTGAAAACAATTAACAATTCAATTTGTGTGAAATTTAGAACCACTAAAGAATCAATTGCTGAGACAAGTGATATGGGAGACAAAAATGATTGCCAAGAGGAACTTCCAGATGAAACTGTTGAGGGAGCACACGAAAGGTAAATGTATATCGCTTCATTGTGTCATTTTGTCATTTTTATTCGCTCCCTTGATAAGTGAACAATTTTCCTTTGAGCAATGAACAATATTCGAATGAGCAATGAACAATTTTCCTTAGAGCAGTGAACAATGTCCACCTGATAAATGAACAACAATTTGAACCTTAATAAAATAATTTTAAGTGATCTTCATAGCTAATGAAGCTATTTATCGAAATGTAAGCAATCATAGAAAGGATTGAGAGCAATGTTTCAATGTTTCACACATACTTGTTCACTACCTTTGATCAATAACATGAACATATTTTGAATAATGTGTACTAACCCGATGGAAACCTCGTATGCAATAGGTCAAAAAGACGGAAGCTCATGCGGCAAGATAACAATGACCATGCATCAGCCCCACGCTCAAAGGCATATAGGAAGTTGCCCAAAAAGCAGATGAGTTCAAAGGCGATTGCAAGTGACAAGGCTCCCAAGTCGGGTGTAAAGTTGTCAATCATAACAACGAATTCATGGCAAGGGTTAATACGTCATAGAATGTCACCACACACCCTACTAGAAGTTATAGAGAGATTGACTTATGAACAATGGGCAGCAGTGACAGATGTAGGCTTTGGAGGTCTCCTATCCATAAGGACGTCCACCATCCCAAAGCCGCTAGCACGATGGCTTTTAGAGAGTTTTGATGTTTGGGCTTGTTCACTAAAGCTCCCTAATGGAAAGGTTGTAGATATTACGGAGGAAGATGTACACGCAGTTCTGGGATTGCCAATGGGACGCATGGAAGTACCAGATTTGACATCCATGGGAGTCGATGAGTCCTTCACAGAATTTCTTCAAACCTGGCGACATCGACGGCATATTAGAATAGGCAGTCCAGCAATAGCAACAATGGGGGAAGGAATAATAGAGAAAGGCGGGCACGGACATGAATTTCTCGTAGATTTTATGACCTTTGCCATTTCAAGCATAGTTCATGGGAACCCTAATGGCACATGCAACTTTCATTTGCTGAAAATAATGAAGGATGTTGATATGATAAAAGAGTACAATTGGTGCGAGTATGTTCTTCGGTGTTTGACAAGAACAGTACCAGTTTGGAAAAAGAATAAGCAACAGTTTTACACTGGACCTTTATTAATCCTCATGGTAAGTACATTACCTCATTGCAAACATTATTTATTTGCACCTTTATTATACATAGTTTGATCACATATATATCATTCATATGTGGTTCAATCTCTCTCAGTATATTTACCTAGATAGAGTCCAGTTTGGAGGAGAAAAGGCAACGCATTGGTACCCCACAGCCATGAATTGGACTACTGAAAAAATAAGGAAGCGTGATCTTGCCGAGCAGAAGGCTGGGAAATACGGACTTGGAAGAGTTGTGGACATAATTGACTACCAGACCATTGAAGAACTTGCTGAGAAAGAGATGGTGAGTGACTCCAACAGACATTGCCATGATGTAACAACTTTAGACCCGCCTCCAAGTCCATCACCAACATGTGCTCATTGTGTCCATTGCAAAATAAAGACGCAACCACCTTCGCTTTTGGGTACATTCACAATCAAGGTATTTCAGTGTGTAATTGTTCACTCATGTTTTATGTAATTGTTCACTCATTCTATTTATAAATGTTCACTCAGCTTTTAGGTAATTGTTCACTAATTCTGTTTATAACTTTTTCGGCTTTTATATAATTGTTCACTCATTCTGTTTATAAATGTTCACTCAGCTTTTATGTAATTGTTCACTCATTCTGTTTATAAATGTTCACTCAAACTTTTATGTAATGGTTCTGTTTATAAATGTTCACTCAACTGTTATGTAATAGTTCACTTACCACATGCACCAATTTGCTTTCAATAGTGCGATCAAATTCTGTCCAATTGTTCACTCCATTAATATGTAACTAGTCACACCCGTTGTTATTAATTGTTCATTCTGATGTGGGGTTGTCGGATTGCCAATGTATCGATATGGTTCACTCTTGTGCAATATGTAGTGTTTTGTATTAGAAACCTCTTATCTTATACAACTATATGTGATTATCAACTTTGACCATACAGGATTATGCATCCCTAATGACAAGGTCAATGGAAGACCTTTTGAAATCAATCCCTGAAGCACATCAACGGATATCAGTGGCAGAACTGCTGACATACATGGCAGGGGAACAGACGATATATACGACACCTGATCATACTGTCAAGCAACCATCCGGATTACTTGTGCCAGACCCGGCGATAGAGGAAGAAATGGTAAGATTGGAAGAAATTGTCACGTCAACCTTTATGAAGGCAAAGTCAATTAGTAATGTCAAATACAAATCAATAGAACCTCCGCCGTTTTCCCTTGGGATTGACTCCCCTTCGACTGATGACAATGGTCAGGATGAAGGGCCTTCAATTCCACAAATATCACCAGCAGCGGATACAGAAACTTCACCCGTGTTAGGTAAAATGAAGGTGGGAGCGAAAAAGAAAAAGTCACAGGTGGGGAAAAAAGAGAAAATGGTGCCAACAAGACAACAGCCAAAAAGAAATGTTCGAGAAGTTCCATACACTTGTCGGTCACCCTTTCTTAAAGATTACTTGGAGGCGAGGGATAAGCTATCACGAAATCAACTCATATTAGTTGATTATGCATGCCTCCCTGCTGATGATGAACACCCAAAAGAGTAAGACAGTTTTATTCGTTCATTTCATTCATTAGCATGATTCACCTTATTTATGTGATCACCAAATAATCTGTATGTTCACTGTGTTTATTCACCTCACGTACATTGTCTCCTAATTGATTCCTACCTGTTCACTATGTCAAATAATGTTGTTCACTACCTTGTGTTCCATCTTAGTTGTTGTGGAATTGTGATAATGATGCACAATATTCCATGGTTGTTCACTGTATGCAATAGACTGTTCATTACCTTTAATGTGGTTGTTCACCGTATGACACTGTACTGTTCACTCATTAGCATTCCAAGTTCTGTAGACAGTAATGTGTAGTTCACTCAATATCAGTCATAGTTGTTCACTCACTCCCACTGTAGATGATGACTATTCTGCATTCAGCAATTCAATTGAATGTTGTGAATTAATTATAATCACTAACATGAAAAAAATCTATCTTTAGTGAGCGCCTTTTTCAGTTAGAGCATGAAGACGAGAGCATGCGTCTATGGGTTACTAGAGACATAATGGGTTCACTTGCTGGGGCAAATATACAACTGGAAAATTCCATAATTGATGTGATGACTGTCATCTTCAATTACCTGGAAAGAGAGAGAAGCCCAAACTCGCCAAAAAAGATGTTCTTTACAACATATGTTCATGTAAGTTACTACATTTTTTCAATATAAGAAACATTATATATATTGTAGTATGAACCTAATCACTAACATAAATTTCTTCCTAACAAACTCTGTGAAATTCACAGGCAGCTATCCAAGCAGCAGATGAGAAAGGAGAAGATATAAATATAGCATTCAAAAATGTGATGGACCTAGAACTGAAACGGTGTAATTGGCTCAACCTCGATAGCCTACAATTGGTACTATTATGAACACGTGTTTATATATCCAATTTTATTATTTCTCCTCATGCACTAGCAATTTCACTTTTAACACATTTTTTCCAATCAGGTATTCTTCCTCATGCTGATTGACAACCATTTCATTGTACTCTGTGTTGACTACACCACGAAAAGGGCCCGAATCCTTAACAATCGAGTGCCAACCAAGGAGCAGAACAAAAAGTACCTTCAGAGTGCAATTCTGATGGTATTATACTTGAAACACCCATAATGAATTATTACCTTATACTAGACCCACTAACAAAGCTTGTGCAAACTGTGAAGGTATCATCGTTCGCCACTTACTTAGAGTCCACAGGGACAAAATGGTGAAGAGTTGAAAAATTTCGGATACTCAGCATGCAGGTCACCTTGGAGAAGTAACAAAAATAACACTGACTGTGGAATATACGTTTTACGGCATATGGAGACATTCACTGGAGGAGATGTAGCGAACTGGAGATGCGGTTTCGAGAAGATAGATTCATCAAAAGCAGCCACGGTATTTAAGCTTTCATGACCTAACCAACCCTATTCAAATAAATTATGGTATTTACTATACATCTATTTTTGCGGAGTCTACGAGCAAGGTATTGTGCCATGATACTAGGCAGCAACCTGAATGAACTCAAGCATCAAGTGCAAGAGACGGCAAGAGCCGAGCATAGGCGACACGCATGATGAACACTGACTATTTGCTCCCGCCTTTTTTGAGTGCACAACATTGACGTTTGATGGCAGTGAACTCGCATCTATTTTGGATTTTTGGATTTTGGGTTTGATGGAAGCCAATTGTATACATTACTACATAGACGCTCAAAATGTGATGTCTTTTTTCCGCAAAAGTGTAATGACAAACACAACGCATTGACTTATTTATAATAGTAGAAAACTTATTATTCCAAGTTCATGTGCCATGTATATTATAATAAACCGTCTCATAGACTATTAATCCCCATGAAACATATCTTCTCAACATGAGCAATGCAGAGGTCACAAATGGTCACTCAGAACAGCAAATCGTTTGTTCACTGCCCTGGTCTGGTTGGTGCATTCCATCCTGCTTAATTGTTCACTAAATAATGAATATTTGTTCACAGAATAAATCACTGTTGTTCACTACTTTAGACATTGTTGTTCAATGGTTGAGACAATCTCAGGTGAATTTGTTCACCGCTTCAGTCACAAAATTACCGACTGGATTTTTGTATTAAATGTTACAATTTGTTCATCACATTACACCTTGTGGTTCACTTAAATAGTCATTGTTGTTCGCGAGTTTCACATAAAAAAATGAAACTGTCCGATGCATTCATGTATAGATAGAATGGTACATTGTTCAACAAATTATGTGCCGTTTGTGATTTGCAATTGTCCTAGTGGTTCACTTAATTTGTCAAAGTTGTTCACTAGTTGAAAACACAATGTTGCATCCATTATGTTGTAATGATCTATCAACATTACCAAACTATGTATGTGCTTTCACAATGACGTCACATTACTATCATTAAATGAAAGTTGTATGACATCTATATACACAAAATATTTGTTCGTATACTTTATCTTGATCCTCTCACTACACACACTACACATACATAATTACAATTTTTGGAGGTTGTTCAACATCCATTACTAACTTTACATAGTACAACAGTTGGAATACAAAGCAACACCCTCCATTGTAAATTGGTTGCTATTTTCCTATATAACCTTCACTGCTTCGCAACATACCCACTATTGCCCGGAAGGTGTTTTTGACCCGCACCCAATATATTACCAGGAGGAGCACCCATGACTGGCAATGGTAAAAGCATATTATTATGCTCATATACATTTCTTTGAGCACTCGGTTGCATAACTCCCAAATTGTTGCTTCTAGAATCAACATAATACATAGGAGGAAATGACCCCGATCGAATTGAGTTCTACATGAAAAAAAAATTATATATACTAATGACATTATACAATGTAACACTTATATCAGTAAAAATAATTCAATGTAACAAAATTGAGAACTGCATTACACCCTGAGTTAAATCCATTACTCATTACTAATCATTTGACACCTGCTATTTGTTCACCTCATGTTCACAAGTTGTTCACTGCTGCTCCAGTGCAATTTGCAATGGTCAATTTATAGGAGTAATCAACTGAACTCATAATATTACATCTAACACTCATTACCTGCGCAACACCAATCTGATTGGAATAACCAGCACTAATATGATTCATATAAAATCCGAATTTACCCTACAAAAACACAATCATTAACCAAACACCTTTAAAATACAACATTACAATTCCAATAATTCAAATGCAACTGGTATATAACCACAAAGACGAAAAAAGCGAAAAAAAGGGACGACCCAAGACACAAACATTGTATACCTGAATTTGCTGTGAATCATAACATGTGGTTGCCTTCTGCCCATTTTCATGCCCTTGAACCTATGGAACACGAAATATCAAATGCAAATTCAATCTAGAATATGCAGTAAATTATTCACCTCATGTGCACAAGTTGTTCACTGCTTCTCACGTGAATATGCAATAAAAAATCTATATGAATTATCAACTAACCTAACAATATCACATCTAACCAACATTACCTGCGCAACACCAACATGATTCGAACAACCAGCACTAAGCTGATTCACGTGACATCCCAATTGACCCTACAAAATTATAATCAATAACCAATCATCTTTATAATACAACAACGCAATTCCAATAGTTCAGATAAAACTGTTATATATCCACAAAGACAAAAAAAAAGAGAAAAGGGGATGAGCCAATAGACAAACATCGTATATCTGAATTTGCTGTGAATAAGAACAACTGGTTGCATTCTGCCGATTCCCCTCCTCTTGAACCTATGCAACACATAATATCAAATGCAACTCCAATTTAGAATGAATTACACACATAATCACCTACACAAAAATTAGCAATTTGAATGGACAACTATACTTGCGTTAGTGATTTCGATTCATTACCACAACAAACTTCCTCTTTCCTTATCTTTCGTTTAGCTTGTTTAGACTTTTTCTCTATTGTGCTCTTCGACCTTGTATTTCTAATACCCTTCTTACGCAATCCAGGCGGGTCTAAGATATTATCAGATGGTTGCACATCTTTTCCCACCACCCCATCTTCCATGTATATTGAACCAACATCCTTCTCAACAAGGTCTTTCAAAATAAGAAACTGCTGCTCACAATGAGCTCTAGCTTGTTTGTTAGCTTGGCTTGCTGTGATTAGCGCATTCATGCATCGCATCATTTGCACTCTCCGTATAGAATTGCACATCGTCTTCTCTTTTTTTCCGGTAACACTTCTACACTTATTGCCATCATCAGCCTTTATTCCCTTACACCACCTGCTAACAATATACTTATCCGGAATCCTTTGAATGCAACAAACATGCAATATCCGCAAACAATGTGAGCACAAAATACCAACCTCCGTAAACATATTACAACTACACTCAACAACCCCTTCCTCTTCAATAAAATTAACAATATGCCGGAACATGTATTGCCCGCGTTCACTTGACTGAAATATACTTTTTGCACCCCCCACCTCAAAAACCCTGATAGAATTATCACATGGTAATTCCTTGTGAACATAGCCAGCCCCAAAAATAAATTGCTCTTCAAATACAAGAAAAGCTTCAATTGTATACACAGACAAGGCATGTTTGACTAACTCCACTGATGAAAACACCATCCCACCATTGCCATTACTACATCTATGGTATTCACCACTCTCCTTACTTCGCCATTCAGACACAACTTCACAAAATATCTCATAAAAATCACATAACCCAACTGTTGCCCGTAATCTCTTCTTCAAAGATTTATTTGTTGATTCACTCCTTTGTGAAGACAACACACCTCCTGAAAACTTTTCTTTCAAAAAAGCAGGACACCATTTTGCTCTCAAATTGTAAAGATTATTCAGCCATGGATTATTCTGACAATTATATTCTTCCATCATCCTACAATATGTAAACATAACCAACTATGACAATCCTATTGAACAACGCACACGTGTACAGTGAACAACCCCTCTATATCAGCAGTGAACTACCCAGTAAAAATTCGTGAACAATATTCAAATCACTAGTGCACATCAACCAACATAACAGTGAATCACACACGCATTGGTAATATCTAAGCACGAAACCATTAGAGAAAAATTCAAGACATACCTGTCCCAATAATACTGAAATTCGCATTCTGTATCACAATCCATTAAGACCATATTGAATAATTTTGTGAAACCTTCCTTTGATCGAAGGCGTCCAATATTCTTCTTGGAGTTTTGGATGATATGCCAACAACATAATCTATGCCGCACTCCTGGAAAAACAATATCAATTGCACATGCCATCGAAAATGCTTGGTCTGTCATGATTGTAACTGGGACCTTATCACACATACTCTTCAAAAACTGCCGAAACAACCACACAAACGACTCTTTCCTTTCGTTAACCATGAACCCACACCCAAACATGACATTCTGAGAATGATGATTCATGCCCACAAATGGTGCACAAATCATATCGTACTTATTAGTACGATATGTAGTGTCAAAGACAACCAAATCTCCAAATAGCATATAATCTTCTAACATTCGCTTGTCATGCCAAAAGAAACTAATTAGGCATCCATCATCATCTAACTCAAATGCATAAAAGAAATCTTCCTCATTTTCATGGCGGCTTTGGAAAATTTGAATAAGTGCTTCCGCATCACATCCATCAAATGACCTTTTACAATCTTCCCCAATTTTATTATAAATGTCTCTTAATGAATATCCAAGCAAATCAGAACCACCAGCCTGTTTTGTCAACAAACGATATGCATCAGCAACTGCGATTCCAGAAGCTTTAAGATCTTTCACAAACTGCAAGTCTTCATTTGTCACTTTTCGATGTGAAGTCAGCAAATGACGTTGATTCGGGAGACACAATGGGTGATTATGGTCAGTTGCATGCCTTGTAACAGTCCACTTCCCATCCTTGTCAATATTGAACTGTACAAAGGCTCCACAACCAGTCCGTGTATCAAGGTTGGTATACCCTTTATCACGATAACCTTTATCCTCTTTGACACCTTCTTTCGAGCAACAAAATTGACGTATTGACAGCTGGTCATTGCTTCGTTTACTGGTCTTGTGGCGACGAATGCTAAACTCGACCTTATATGCATACTCATTATACATATCAAAAGCTTCCTCATCTGAGAAAGCAACACGACCTAGTAAATCTGGTACCACTTCTTGCTCAGACTGGACTATTTGCACATTATCATTCAAACAACCTGACCAAATAACATTAACGACACACCATCTAATGGTTAACAAAAAAAAAATAGGCAAAAATGTCCTTTCATTCAAGCACATGACAAATACCTCCAATATCAATGCTTAACGGTACAGCCTCTTGATCAGCAACAACTGCACAAACAACCAAACTATACAATTAACCACACCGGACTTAAACCTGTACACTACACAGTTTATGATAACATTGTTCACACAATGACTAAACATTATTCACTGCACTCATCGTAATTGTTCACCAACTTAGTTAACATTATTCACTGCATTTATCATAATTGTTAACCAAATTACTACACATTATTCATTGCATGCATCATAATTATTGTTCACTCCAACATTCATTGCATAACTCAACATTATTCACTAAACATTGTCCACTGCCTTTAGCAACTTATCAAACATTGTTCACTGCCTTTAGCATAATTGTTCACTCCAACACTATAATGCTATTGTGTACTATTCACTAACTATAATGCTATTGTGTACTCTTACAAAGACATCTACAAGAAAGTATATTTGGTTGATAGTTCACTACATTACTCGTCACTGTGCACTGGTAATATAATCCAACAAACAACACTGAGTACTGCATATTGTGCACTTGAATTATCATCATGGTTCACTACATTCATAATCATTATAACATTTAGCAATTATCATTGATCACTCCAACATTCAACTTTGTGCACTTTGTATCCTCATTACTCAATGCAAAACTCAACAATTATTCACCAACTTGATTCATACATGAAACCAATCGTCAGTATCGTTGTTCACTGTGTAACTCACCAACGTTCACTGCAACACTCACAAATTACCGACGTCGTTGTTCCATCTCTTTACTAAAAACCCATGTTTACCCAACAAATTTTTTGAGATTCAACATCATACTCATATTTCCAACCCCAAAATACCAAACTATGATGCATACATGAAACCAATTATGCACCTTCAAAACTGAGAAAGCAAGTTTGGAAACAAATTTTTCTGATTCACCATTGCTGATTTTCTTATATTTAACAATCGAATCAACAAGACTCAAGTATCAACCATATATGATTAGTAAATACTTTAAGGTAAAGGAAACTCATCGTATAAACAAAACCACGTTTCATTCCATGCCAATTCAGACATAGGTTTAATCACACATACGCATCAAATCTTTTGCAACTTGTTGATCTCCAATTTGGTGTTGAATATCTTCCATGTTTTCAAATCTATTTCGACTTCCACTGTAGACCACTGTACAACAATTGTTTCAATCAAAAATGGATGCATGCACGTTTGTACATTTGACTGAGCAGAAATATTAAACTGACATTTTGAATAAGTAACCGTTACTCTTTCCGGCAGGTGAACAACGCTCAGCTATTGAGTGAACAATCGAGCATGCAGAAAACGAATAACCGTCACATTGATTTGCTTGTTAACCGTTCCATTTGTTGATTAAAAAAATAAAAAAAAATAAAACTGACATGGCAGCCACATCAGCATCTGGAGCATGTGCTCCAGGAGCACACAATAATTTGCAGTCACAACCATGGGGGGCCCTGTAGTTCTTGCAGTGGGCGAACCTTCGAAATGGGTTGAATGAAGTGAAGGAGACCAGACTGTACATTTGAGTTTTGCAAATTCCCTCTATGTTTGAAAAACAAGGGCAAGTTTTGTAGCTTATGACATTACCGTTGTGACCTTTCTAAATCTGACCAATTTTTTTTTTTTTTTTTGGGGGGGGGGGAGGATTTGATGAGTCGCAAAATTTGAGAGAAAAAAGAAAGTGGAGATGGAGGGCGAAACCCTAATCGCTTGAGAGAAGAGTATAAGAAGAAGATGAAGAGGATGAAGAAGATGAACGAGGGGTCAGTGATTCTTAAAAGGAGAGGAGATAAGAGGATGAGTTAATTGAGGGCCGGAGGGAGTTGATTTTATTAAGTGGATGCCTTAATTATGTCAAACCATTATAATCCCCTAGCCAAGTCTTATCGCATTTAACCATACTTAGCCGGTAACAAGTCCCCATAAGAGCATTTTCTCGTTCATTTAACTCCACCTACTGCTTAAAATGAAAAATTTTCAAGGATAATTTTTACATTTTTGTCAAGTATAAAATCAATTTAATCCAAGAACTCGTACCATGAGTTAAAAAGTCGTGAGTCGCCATCATTCATAATTTTTTTTAAAACAAAAAATTGTCAAACCAGAGTGCAGATCAGAGGGGTGAGTTTCACTGCCACAGAGAGAGTACTCTCACAGAGATCGTGCTGCCCAAAATTCAAAGTAGAAGAACAAGAAGAAGAAGAAGCATGAACGGGGCAAGGAAGCTATACTCTTCTAGCTCCGAATTGGATTTGGATCGACCCAACCTCGAAGATTACCTCCCAATCGGCTCCATCCCAGAACCCCCCTCTCAGCTCCGATTGTATGATCTTCTTCACCCTTTTCTATTTCCTCGAATTTTCCGCCCTTTAATTCAACCCTTTTCTCTTTCATCGAATGAATTTGCCGTCCTTTGTTTGGATTTCAATTCTCCTTAATCCTGGATTTATTTCTCCTAATTGTCATTCTCTTACAGACGTGATTTGCTTGATATTTCACCCACATTAACTGAGGCTGCCGGCGCCATTGTTGATGTAGGTTTTTCCATGCTTAAACCTTTCTATTTTTTTTTTTTTGCATTTTTTTTCTATTGCTTTACTGCTTTCATCCATTTCAATGCCGTGTAGTCTCCCCCTACATTTTGTGGGCTTTTCCTTTTCTCTTTTTGGTTTTTACGACTTCTTAAGAGCCCATCAGTTTGTTTCCGGTTATTGATGTATGTTGTACTGTTGCTTCATCGTACGAGGCACTAATGTGAAAACTAAGCCATACTTGGATGTCACCTGAGTCCAAAACTGTTGACTTATACGGAGAGAATTGTTTTCAATGCACACAGTAGCAGCAAAAATTCTGGATTTTATCAAGCTTGCTGCTTGCTCCCCAAAAATCAGAACTAAAGTTCTCTTAACATGTTTCAGTTAATATTATAAATATTTCAATTTCAACTCGCAATTTAGATGGACTGTTTTTATTTTTGCCTACATAACCTTGCTTATACCTAGAGTGGAGGCAAATCAACACCAAATTATCTTGAATTTATATCATAGTTAGTCATATCTGCCAAAGATTTATCTTATAACACTGTATATTCATATCCATTAGCATTATGAGAATTAGGCTCATTTCGACAAAAATAGTGGTTTAGATAGCGGATAACAGTTTATGTACCGGATGACCGTTTATGCAGCGGATAGTGGATAATTGTTCAATGAACATTGTGTTAAGTAAATTGAGAGGTTGGGTTAGCCACTTAATGTAAATTGACGAAATGAACATAGATAATTTCCAAAGATTAAATTTTCAAAGGATACTTTTTGACGAAAAAACTGGGACTGCTACTCTGAACATTAAACATCAACTTTATTAATATTTCAGAAAACGCTACTTAAAGTGCTAGCTTACCAAACACTAATATTTATCCAATTAGAGTGTAGACTTGGGCCTGTTTGGCAAAAAGAGCGGATTGAGGTGCACATAGCTGTTTGAATAGCAGATAATTGTTTTAATATTAGCGGATAGTTGTTAAAGTAGCTGTTTGTAAAGGATGTGTTCGGTAAAATTAGAGATTAACCAAGCAATGAACCCCTAGGTGGTAGCTTTATTTTAGCATTTAAATTTGAATTTTCCCTTTATCTTCTTTTTATATAAACTGAGGGCGGGTCACAAAACCTTTACCCAATCATGACCTTCACCAGATGGAAGTACCCTTAGAATGAGGGTTATTGTTGGTTAAGTCGCAAAATCTTTGTCTAAGCGTCAAATTTACAGGGTGATTTGGACGGGACCCTGGCTCGTTGTTCGGGTTTACTTTTTATATAGCAAATCCTGAAAATGTCTTTCAACTTTCAAAATAATTGGATCCACTCAGTGCATGAGATATGCCGTCCAAGTTCTCCATTATGAGCAATCATATTCATCTTCTCCCTTTTTGTTGGGTTGTGGGGGAGGGGGAGGTGGGTTGACGTTCTGTTGTCGAGAATGACAATGCCATAATTTGTTTTTCCTATTCATGAAACAATAAAGCCATAGTATTTTCCTATTGTTTCCTTGAAAGTTCTTGTGGAATCTTCTGTTTAGTTGTCGTATAATTTTGTAATCCCTCAAAAGTTGAAAGTGAAAGAATTATCAATGATGGATTAATGATGTTCTACTTGGTCTTTTCTATTCAAGCTTCCTTTTGATATGATCCAGCCAAAATACATGGCAGGTAATTGATGGTAAAAAGATTGTATAAAAACTACGACAATGAATATACACGTTCCTTTTCTCTAACAGACTAAAATATGTGAGGTAATGGTATGGATAATCTACCTAGCTTGTCTTTGCAAATTGTGTTCCCTTTGCCTTGCTAGATAAAGAAGCTAGTTAGTATTAGGAAACCTAAAAGATAAAATATAATGTAGAAAAGGAGAAATATTAACCTACTATGATCCTAATACATTAGGAAACTAAATATCACTAATATAATATCTTTATTTTGGCAATCCTAAAATATGCTTAAAATATACCTACAAAAATAATAAAAAGAATATCAAAATATGAAGGTCTTGAAATATATCCCCTCTGACAAATATATCCAATATTCCAAAATCTTATTATTCATGCATCGTTATCTTGCATCATTCTCCCCCTGTTGGAAAAAAAACTCGACCTTGAGTTTTAAAATGAAAAGGAGCAAGAGATGAAGATGAAAAAGGTGATTGATTACCATATACTTGTGCTGAAAGTCAAGTCCTGAAATCCTCTCAAACATTAACGACCATGAGAACACAGGATGAAGACTATGTTTTTCTGAGAAGAAATTAGGGACAAATGATTCAACATGCCTTCCCATTGGTTGCCTTTCCGTGCTAGGTTTACATAAAATACAGAAAAAAAAAAGAGAAAACAAATTTAAAGGGAAAACAAGAGAAAACAAACAAACAAACGAAATTTTTTTGCAAATTAAAGATTCAAACCCCTAACCTCAAGGCAATCAATACCTACACACTATCACTAAGCTGCAACCACAAGCACGATCCTTATTTGCAAATTAATAACTAGAGTAGCTGGACCACGGGACTAAGACGAAGACCCATACTCCCATGGGAGTAGGATCCAAACCTGTTAGTGTCCTAATGTGTGAGGATAATATTAGGTTATTATTTTCTCCTTTTTTTAGATTATATTTTATCTTTCAGGTCTCCTAATACTAGCTAGCTTCTTTGTGATATAAACCCCTTTATGTAATTGACTAAGGTAGACTTGATTAATTAATCGATTTGAACTTTCAAAAAATTGTGATTTTCTCTCGGTGAGGAATTGCTCTTCGTGCGTCCTACATAAATTTGGTATTAGAGCCTTTTTAATCAAGCCTTCGTTTTGTTTTTTCCTCACATCCAATTTTCTGTCCAGCTTTCAAAAATACATCTTCCCTAAGCCTAGCTACGCAGTCCAGCACCCCACCAACATGCCACCACCATTGACGCCCACCAACTCCCAACCACCACCACACTGCCGCCGATCTCTTGCCAAGGTTCCAAAATGGTACATGATTTGGAAATGGCATGTGAACAGCACGTGAAGATTGGGCAGGAAAGCCAGGTTGTGGAAGTAGTTATGGGTGAGCCAAGCTATGTATCTAGCCTTGGTTGTAATGAACAGGTTTCAGGGAAAAATAATGTCCGTTACCCATTTTCTCTCTCCTCTCATGTTCAAAGTCTCAATCAATTGTTTATCTCCCTAAAATTTCAACAGAAATTCCTATGATCCTACCACAAAACCCCAAATTCGCGAACCCTAAATTGCAAATTTCGCAGGACTCATACCCTAATCCTCCAAACTCAGCGTTGAATCAACAAATTCTCCCATAACTAATTTTACCCCTCTGTTTCACACCCCATGTTGCCCCAAATCCCCGGCCTAATCGAAGGAAATAGCTTCAGGTTGTTCTTCAATTAGTCAGCCTTTCCTCCACCAAACCCTTGTCCCCCGTTTCTTGTATTCTGCCGCTGGTTACAGGGCCTTTTGGCTTCTATACCAAATCAGAGAAAGTCGAACTCCTCTCATCTGGTACATCATCATCACTGTTAGTGCTCTGTATACTACTGCATGATTTGCCATTGCTGCTGTAAGTGCTGTGTTTTGACCCAAGATTTCTAGTTGGTGGTCTTTGCTATTTGCTTGCAGGGTTTAGATTTATCTAAAGTGATAATGAGTTGGTGCTATAAACACCATTGTGCCCTTAATAAGGATGTTCTTTACCAAGTTTTCTCTACATATGGGGGTGTAAATATCATTCCTTCATTTCTAACCCTGGATGATTTCTCTATGCTAGACTTAACGCTTACTGTCCGAAAGACGCTATTAGTGCTTTCTGTATGCTTCAAGGCTGTCAACTATATGAAGGTTGCACTGAACTGGATATTTATTTTGCAAGTGAGTCTATATGTGGTTGTAGGCCCTTCTAACGCATATGTTGGAATATAGACCTCCAAGAGGTCCTTCGAAACCTTGGCAGCATCCCACTAAGGATATTTGAATTTCAAGGTTATCCACAGTACCATCAAGTCTTCATGAGGAGTATCCTTCTTACAGTAGGGCTTATGATAGGGAGCAGACATACACACGCCCACATATATATATATATATATATATATATATATACACACACACACACACACAGATATATATATATATAGGGAAATTGGATTCTAATAATCCCTACTTTTGCAGATTGGATGGCAATAATCCCTACTTTCAATTTGTATTCTGGTAGTCCAAAAAAAATAAAATTGTATTGCAGTGGTACCAAATCCATCACCACATTCTTTTTATTTTTTTCATGCCTATCCCATATTGTTTTTGTGTTTTTGGTTCCTGCCCCTAGATAGGTAATGAATTGGAGTTACCAAAACATTTTTTAAATAATTTTTTGAGATTCCAAGCAATTATTATGATTTTTTAAAAGAAATAAAATTGAAAACATCATTAAAAAAATGAAAAAAAAATTTGAAAAAATTGGGAGAAATGCTGTAAATTCATTAAAAATCGTGGTAAAGTGTCATACAAAGTTTTGAATCAAATGAAACACAAAATCTATGATATTTAGGGTATACTCTCAATTATGTCCCACTACAATACAATTTTTTTTTTTTTGGACCACTAGAATACAAATTGAAAGTAGGGATTATTGCTATCCAGTTTGCAAAAGTAGGGATTATCTGGATGGCAATAATCCCTATATATATATATATATATATATATATATATATATATATATATATATATATATATAGGGAAATTGGATTCTAATAATCCCTACTTTTGCAAATTGGATGACAATAATCCCTACTTTCAATTTGTATTCTGGTGGTCCAAAAAAAAAATAAAACTGTATTGTAGTGGTACCAAATCCATCACCACATTCTTTTTATTTTTTTCATGTCTACCCCATATTGTTTTTGTTTTTTTGGTTCCTGCCTCCAGATAGGTAATGAAGTGCAGTTACTAAAACATTTTTTTAAATTATTTTTTTGAGATTCAGAGCAATTATTATGATTTTTTAAAAGGAATAAATTTGACAAAATCATAAAAAATTGAAAAAAATTGAAAAAAACTGGGAGAAATGTTGTAAATTCATTAAAAATCGTAGTAAAGTGTTATACAAAGTTTTGAATCAAATGCAACACAAAATCTATGATATTTAGGGTATACTCTCGATTTTGTCCTACTACAATACAATTTTATTTTTGTTTGGACCAGCAGAATACAAATTGAAAGTAGGGATTATTGCCATCCAATTTGCAAATGTAGGGATTATTAGAATCCAATTTCCCTATATATATATATATATATATATATATATATATATATATATATATATATATATATATATATAGGATAATTGGATTCTAGTAATCCCTACTTTCACCAATTGGACAATGGTGGACCGTACTTTCACTTTGTATTCTGGTGGTCCAAAAAAAAATAAAATTGGATTGTAATGGGATATTTTCAAGGGAATCATAGATTTTGTGTTGCATTTGATTCAAAACTTGGTATAACACTTTACAATGATTTTTAATGAATTTACATCGTTTCTCCCAATTTTTTTTTACTATTTTTTACGATTTTTTCACTTTTATTATTTTTAAAAAATCATAATAATTATTCGGAGTCTCAAAAAAAATAATTTAAAAAATGTTTTAGAAACTACAATTCATTAACTTTCTAGGGGTAGGAACGAAAAAAAAGTGTAGGAATGAAAAAAATAAGAAGAATGTGAAGGTGGATTTGGTACCACTATAATCCAATTTTTTTTTTTTTTTGACCACCAGAATACAAAGTGAAAGTCGGTCCACCATTGTCCAATTGGTGGAAGTAGGGATTATTGGAATCAGCGGCGGATCCAGACCTTCAGTTTAGGGGTCTCCAATATACTTGTTATTACATAAACGCTTTTTAAAAAATAAAATTTAAATAAATAACAATAAAAATAAAAATAAAAATAAATATTAAATGACATATTCACAAGCCTAACAAAATTTTACATCATTATATAAATATGCCAACCAAATAAATTGAAATTTCACATTAACTAGATATAGATATAAACTTATATTGATACCCAATTACCCAATTCATTGACTTACACTTTTTGTTTATAAAAAAAATAATTTGGTACTTCCTCCTCCGTCCCAATTAATTTGTCCAGTTTATTATTTCAAGGTCTTCGATGCAACACTTTGACCATTAATATATCACATTTTATCTTAGCAAAACTAATAATATTGTATTTAGGTAAAAAAAAATTTTCTATCATAAATCTAATAGTGGTATTCTTGTATAATAACTCAACATATAATTTGATAAATTAATGATCAAAATTAAAATTTTGACCTAATTAGTCAACTTGGACAATTTATTTACGACAAATGGAGTATTATTTTAAGGTTTTTGGGTTGCAGCTAAATTGGACACCCTTATTATATATTTTGGGATTTTTTTACGGTGTCCACTTACTCCAATTAAGAAAATTTCTTCCAAATAATATTAGAGAAACACAAATTTTTCTTTGGCTAGGGGTGTCCGTGGACACCCCTACAATACATACATATCCGTCCCTGATTGGAATCCAATTATCCTATATATATATGTATAAATAACTCATATCACGGGAGGAAACTTTGCGCAAAGTTCTATTACTATTAATGGGTGGCTTCGTGATTTCTTATGGGCACAGGCATCCCAGGTAATTCAGTCTTATGGTTCTTCATTATTTGCATATGGCTTATTTTTCCTAGGTGCTCATTTTGTATGGGCTTTTAGTTTAATGTTTCTATTTAGTGGACGTGGTTATTGGCAAGAACTTATTGAATCCATCGTTTGGGCTCATAATAAATTAAAAGTTGCTCCTGCTACTCAGCCTAGAGCCTTGAGTATTGTACAAGGACGTGCTGTAGGAGTAACCCTTTACCTTCTGGGTGGAATTGCCACAACATGGGCGTTCTTCTTAGCAAGAATTATTGCATTAGGATAATGGCTAGGAGGATTTAAAAGGCATTATGGCATTAAGATTTCCAAGGTTTAGCCAAGGCTTAGCTCATGACCCCACTACTTGTCGTATTTGGTTTGGTATTGCTACCGCACATGACATCGAGAGCCATGATGATATTATCGAAGAGCGTCTTTATCAGAATATTTTTGCTTCACACTTTGGGCAATTAGCAATAATTTTTCCGTGGACTTCAGGAAATCTGTTTCATGTAGCTTGGCAAGGAAATTTTGAGTCATGGGTACGGGACCCTTTACACGTAAGACCTATTGCTCATGCAATTTGGGATCCTCATTTTGGTCAACCGGCTGTGGAAGCCTGTACTCGTGGGGGTGCTCTTGGCCCAGTAAATATCGCTTATTCAAGTGTTTATCTATGGTGGTATACAATCGGTTTACGCACTAATGAAAATCTTTATACTGGAGCTCTTTTTTTATTATTTCTTTCTGTTATATCCTTACTAGGGGATTGGTTACACCTCTAATGAAATGGAACCGAAAGCGTTCGTGGTTCAAAAATGCCAAATCTCGTCTCAATCATCACTTGTCAGGACTCTTTGGAGTAAGTTCCTTGGCTTGGACAGGACATTTAGTTCACGTCGCTATTCCCGGATCTAGGATAGAGTACGTTCGATGGAATAATTTCTTAGGCGTATTACCACATCCTCAAGGATTAGGTCCTCTTTTTACAAGTTAGTGGAATCTTTATGTTCAAAACCCCAATTCAACCAGTCATTTATTTGTTACATACGAAATTAATATATAGTAACGGAGCCATCATAGTATTTTTGAACTCCTCCGAAAAAAAAGAAGGGTGGTAATTGGATCATTTACGAAATCTGGATATGATAGATCTTATTTTTTCGTTCTTCGACGGAAAAGAAAAGTAAATTCCATTGTGGAGCTGTATGTAATGCGCAATAAATGCATGTACAGTTGTTCAATTCTATCTTTTTTTTATATATTTTTATTCTTTATTTTTTCTCTTCGCCTCATTATGCGAAATAGAAGAGGTATATCATCAGGGAAATGATTCATCAACCTGCTAGCTCTTTTTATGAGGCGCAAGCATGAGAATTTATCCTAGAAGCGGAAGAACAATTGAAATTACGCGAAACCCTCACAAGGGTTTATGTATAAAGAACGGGCAAACCCTTATGGGTTGTATCCGAAGATATGGAAAGAGATGTTTTTATGTTAGCAACAGAAGCCCAAGCTCACGGAATTGTTGATGTTGTAGCGGTCAAATAAAACGAATAAAAATAGCAAAACATTTGAGATTTTATCTTCTTACCGACTTTACCATTCTAAGTTTAATCTTCTATTAACTAGAAATAATTCATTATCATTTGGCTAGGATTGATCTAAACCAGCCCATTATGTATATGATTTAACATGCCAACTATTAAACAACTTATTAGAAACACAAGACAGCCAATCAGAAATGTCACGAAATCCCCCGCTTTCGGGGATGTCCTCAGCGTCGAGGAACATGTACTAGGGTGTATGTGTGACTCGTTTAGATTATGAGATGGAATCAAAAAGCAAATGAAAGAATTTTTCCAGTATTAATTATCAGTACCAGTGAATAGGATAAAATGGATAATTTAATAAACCAAATGGATTCAATATCCATTAGAATATATATCTTATCCATATCCAAATGAGTGGTTCTCCGTAAGAACCAATTTCTTAGATATTCTTTTCCAAAGTTGCAATTTTCCATGGGAAGGAATTCCGCTCTTAAAAATGCTCAACACTCAAGTAGGCTTACAAAGTTGATTATGATCAAATGCTTTCTGGGTCGTCTCATACCTTGTGTTTGGTGTTTATCTCCAAAATATTTGGAGATTTTTTATTTATACATTCCATAAAATATATATTTCTATATATTTACATAGCATAGGGTTTACTTGTTACTAATATAGTCTAGCCTCTATTGTTCTTTAGATCCCTTGTTTCACTCCGATAGTATTATAGATCAGGTCAATGCATAGGAAATGAACGCATTTGAATACTATTCAAATTTTTAATAATAAAAAAAATCACACATTCGACATATATATATATATATATATATATATATATATATAAAGCAATTTGAATGATACTTATCGGTTAGTTTAAAACTCGCCGGAAACACCCCAAAAACCCCATCTTTTTTCCTCTATTCCAGCCACCCTGCACTACCACTGCACACGCCCCTCGCTGCTCCCTTTGCCAGTGCTCCTTAACGCGCCGGCAACCGCAACTGTGCCATCTCCGGCCGTCGCTGCTACTGGTCGTTGCCCCCTGCTGCCTTGACTCTCTTCTTTGCTCCTTTCTATGGAATTGACGATTGTCGGGTGATACTAACAGAATGAGTATGGTGTGTAAGATGTAACTGATGATGGTTGGTGAATTGAATTTTAATTTTTCTTTTTTATTTTAATATGTGAACGTATCCCTCAGGGATTGAAACTCATCCCCCCATAATTGGGAGGTATCTAATTCCTCCCATTTGGGTGGGATAGGAAATTGTAGGGGATTGTAATCCCATTCCACTTTGTGTTCTCCAAACAAAAATGTCTGGAGTTAGAACCCGTTCCTAGCTCATTCCATCCCTTTTTAGTTCACCAAACAAACCCTTGGTGTTTCTGGTGTGCATATGTAGTTAGTTTGGTGCGCTTATGGTATTATTTTCGTGTGCTGATGGTTTAAATCTCCTATTCGATCAAAAAAAGAGTATTGTGTGTAAAATAGTAGCCTGTAAAAAGATGGAATTATATATGGAATTTGGTAAAAGATTTAAAATAATGGAAAAAACATAAAATGAAGAAAACGGATAAATATAACAAAATAAGCTTTATTTGACTGTGGTTCATGAAGAATAGAACCCTAGATCTTGAGATTAACACCTTATGCCAATTACCAATGCACGACATGCTTAATGGTGAATTTAGTCTGCAACAACTATTATATGAACACGCGCTCCTTGTTTTTCAGCGAAAAGAAGGAAAGTTGACAAGATGTTGAAGTATGGCGAGGAGTAGGATAAAGAGGTGTACTCCCGCGGGAGTACCTTAACTTTTTTGAGGAAACTAAATATCATGAATATACCACTAAATATCTTTTTTTTGGAAATCCTAAAATATGCTTAAAATATACCTACGAAAATAAGTAAAAGAATATCAAAATATAAAGGTCTTGAAATGTATCACCTCTTCCAAATATTTCCCATCTTCCAAAATCTTATAATTCCTCCTCCATCATTATCTTGCATCACTTAATTGTTATTAGGGTGGTGATATCTATATCTCTGATCCCAAATAAGGGTCCTAATCATTGTAATCAATCTAGGCTGGTGATTACTATATCCTTAGAGAAATTAGCAAATTCGTAAGTACTTGTCTTTGGAGTGGCTTTCCAAAGTGGTGTTACTTTAGGTTTCCTTGAGGGCCTTGGTGGTGCTTTGTTGTATCCAAAGGCTTGAAGGAATTGTGCTAGTTATATTCATGAGTGCAGCTTTAGCTTAACTCAAGGATTAAGGTGCTCTATCCCTTTAGTGCTTTATTCTGTTTTCATCTCAATTCTGTCAAGGCCAACACTGAACTGTTTCTGTTGATTCCAAGCTTGGTTTCACAACCTTGTATGAATCCTCATGATCTGTCCTCACTCATCTCTCCTCACCTCCATCTTGATACATCAGGTGTACTCTTCTCTATGAAGCCTGCAGCTGGTGCTTGCATCTAATTTTATGCATGCCATTATAATGTAATGTACTGCATGTCTCCATTCTTCATTTAATGTCACCTATGTGTTAAATTTTACTTCTAATTACATTGGATCCTTTTTCTAAGCTTATCAATCTTGGAATGTTACTGACACACATTACCTGCTTAAATGCTGAGCAGGACACTTTCACACGTTGTTTCAAGTCAAATTCACCAGAACCGTGGAACTGGAACGTTTACTTGTTCCCTCTTTGGTGTTGTGGAGTGGTATTTAGATACCTTATTCTCTTTCCTGGAAGGTCAGCCTTTCTGATTCTCGTTGAACTATCTTACCTTATTGGTCAGTGTATTGTTGTTCGTCCGCGGGGGGCTATCACATTCTTTTTGGCATAGGTCTTTGTTAGTATGTTATTGTATCATAATTAGGGTTTTTCTAAGATCAAATCAATTGTATTTTGCTGTCTAGTTTCTACTGTCCACTACCCACGTTAGTTGAGGTTTGCATTTGCCTATCCTATTTATGTTTTGTATGCTGCAAACAGAAAACTGCTAGAATAGCTGCATGGTTACAAAGGTTGAAGAGAAAGTTCTTAAGCCTGAATTTCTCTCTGTTCATTGCGTATTATGTTATTGTTATCTAAGTGAAGACGGTATCAAAAAACTGGGCATGTTAACAGCAGAAACGTGTGAAATCCAAATTGTGTTCTTGTTAGTCTAGGTCAAGATTGCATCTCTTGACAGTGTCATGAGAAGATTGTTTGAAGGTTCTTTCAACCATATTTCAGATAATGGTCTATCTATGTCTCTGAGCCATGTGATGCCGTTTGATGAAAAACGCAGGGTCCTGATTTTGACTATGGGATGGATCATATTTCTCTCCCTCTACTTTCCAGTTCATTTCTTACTGAAAGGTCATGATAAGCTGAGGAAAAATTTGGAGGTAAATACTCAATAACCAATGCCTTCTTTTAAGAAGTTCCTGAATACACTATTGAGGCCCTTCTCTTCCTCCCGCCATCCTTTCTCCCCAGCTCCCCCTGTATGATATCCATAATGTCAGGAAATTTCTGTAGGGGGCTAACAAGTATATTAGCCACCAGTTATCATTAGTTGCAAAACCAGAAAGCACAAGGTCCTAGTATATTGTATCCATCGAATTTTTGATTTCTTTATTATGTCAATAGTTATAATGGTTTATTACTATTCCCCCCCCCCCCCCCCAAAAAAAAAATAATAAAAAAAATTTAATGGTTGACTGAATGTCAGATTGTCAGTTAAATTTTATCTTTGTGAAGCCCTCTAATTTTAGAGGCATTGTACATTTTACTATAGTGTTATAGGGATATTGAAAGCAGGCAGCAGCTAACATATTCACTATTTTTTAAATGCTCTGGATGAAATGCATTCCATTTATCACCTTTTTCTTTGTTGTTCTTCCTTCCTCTACCTCGCTCCTCCAACCCCCTCCCCTTCTTTCTAAGTGTTCTCCCTTTGGTTTGAAGGGTTGGGGTGAAGGTAGTTCAAGGGTTTCTCTTCTTTGCATGTGCGCATTTTTGTTCAGATCTCTCCTCTGATTTGTGAAAGATACATATATGCCTAACAGGTTTTCTTCTCTTTCACCTACAGAGGTCTCTTGTGGAGTTAATTTGCAGTTTTTTTGTTGCGTCATGGACAGGAGTGATAAAGTATCATGGACCACGGCCCAGCGTGAGGCCTAAGCAGGTCTGCATCTTTGGAATAATTTCTGATTTTTCATGTGAACTGCCTACTTCCCTCCTGTAATTTTGCTTTGGTGCTTGCCTTTTAATCAGTTATGTGCCGCTATAACTGCTGTTTGTATAATTCTGTCTTTTTTATAAGTGATGCAATTATGTTGTCCAAAGTTAACTGTCGGATCAGTTCTGAATTGTACAAACATGTCCTCTTTTATCCTTGCTTGAACAGGTGTTTGTGGCTAATCATACTTCGATGATCGATTTCATTATCCTAGAACAGATGACCGCTTTTGCTGTCATCATGCAGAAGCATCCTGGATGGGTTGGTAAGCATTTGGACATGGTTTGTGCTATCATCTTATGTCCATGCAAGAAATAGTTTGTCCTGGTAGCTGTGCGTATTTTATGAATGTTCCTCTACATTTCTGATATAATTTTATTTCCAGAATCATGACCAACCTCAAATGAATATTTGACCAGTTTCAGCGACTTTTTAGTACAATATGAATGCTCTTCCAAGTTGATGGATATATATGAATCTTATCCAGAAATAGTCTCTGGATTTGCGAACTTATTTATTTGAATATGTTAGTATCCTTTGAAGGACAATAAACTATATTCCTCAAGAAAAAAACTGTGTCTTGGTTTACGTATTAAAGTTTCCTTTGTCCACATCTTGCACAGGGCTACTGCAGAGCACTATCTTAGAAAGTGTTGGATGCATTTGGTTCAATCGTTCCGAGGCTAAGGACCGTGAAATCGTGGCTAGAAAGTAAGTGGGCAATAGCTAAATTATTTTGTATTAGATAATCCCAGCTCTTACATTTGAGTTTGGATTTTTCAGGCTGCGGGAACATGTACAAGGTCCTGATAATAATCCCCTGCTGATATTTCCAGAGGGAACTTGTGTGAATAACCAATATACAGTCATGTTTAAGAAGGTTTGAATTTTGCATTTGCACTGTAGCCTCTTTCTGTTCCCCCCCCCCCCCTCCCCCGACCCCACCCACAACACACACATCGTCATGTTCTGAATGTTGCAGTCGAATTAACATTTTTCTTTTGTAGTGCTTTTTCAGTTTTGATAGACTTTGTTATTTTATTCTGTATTTTTTCAAGGAATTTTGGTCTCTAATGACTAACATAATGACCTTCGGGTGTATTGGTTTGTAATATATCAACCTTTAACATTGCACACTAGTGTATCAACCTTTTGGACCTATTTGTTAATTGCTTAATTTACTAACCAGGGTAAAATTGGACGCTAATATACTAGCGGTGGTAGTATACTAATGTCCAATTTTTTCATCATCATTAAAGGTTAGTACATTAACGATAAATATGTCTAAAAGGTCGGTACATTAGTGTCCAATGTTGGTATGTTACAGACCATATCCCCAAAGGTGAATATATTAGAAAACATTTTTTTTAATTTTTTGGTAACCTCCACCTTCTTCCTTGCCAGGGTGCATTTGAACTTGGCTGCACAGTTTGCCCAATTGCGATCAAGTACAATAAAATTTTTGTGGATGCCTTTTGGAACAGCAGAAAGTAAGTGGCTATTTATTTCTTGCTAGTGCAGCATTGCTTATTCTTGAAATCCTGCCTTCTGGTGCCTTTTTTATGTGCGTCATGTATTGCCCCACTTAACTACTCTCTTTCTTAGCGCCTTTTAATTATATTTTTGGCCATTAATTCCCTGCCTCCTTCCTAATTGATTATGCTATACAGAGGGATGATTTTCCTCGTTTATGCACCTGCTGGTTTAGAAGGATAAGTTTCATTGTTCAAGAACTCAGTGGATCACGCCAAGTGTTGTTACTTGTTAGTTCCACTTCCAATTTGTTTTCTAACTTTGATACTACATGCAAGGCAATGTTGATTAAATGAAACAGGTCTAGGTCAACTATTTTTTAAAACTTGCATTTTTGGTTCATAATGAAAGATCTGATGTTCGTGCCTTTTGAAAGTGCTGGCGCAGCCTATTCGCATACAGTATACCTGCAGAGGCCTTATGAAAAGCTTGCAGCTTTTACTGAATTTTTTTAACAACTCAACATCACTGAAGAGGATGTCGCTTGCTTTTGTGAAATATTTTACAGATTTGTAAAGAGAAGGGACTCTTGTAGTCTTGTCTTTGCGAAACCACTGGTTGCAGTGTTATTTTAATTTGGGGATAACGTTCACTAAACCTAGTTGTCAGACCTGTGGGCCAACTCATGGTAGGCAGTGGACGGATGTTCAAAGCTAACCAAACCAAAACCCCCAAACCTGAAATGTGAACCGGTCGAATCCTTGGGTGCCAAAACTGAAATATTTTAACTTTTGGTTCCCGTACCTGAATTGATATTGTTATCGGTTCGGGAACTGTCTTGAGATTTTTGTGATTTTTTTAGGCACTCGAAAACCGGACAATATATGTTTTTTCAAAGATATATATATAAAAAAGAAATGCATTTACATTAGGGTCGATTCATGGTTTATTGGTTTTCACTGTGCAGCAATTAATAGTAGCTGCGTTAGTAGGCTTTTCCATTAATTGATTGGGATTGTCAAACGTTCGTAAGAACTGTAAGTGTCTGTGATAATTGAATATGGATTATCTAGGAAAAACCCAGGTTTTTTTTTTTTGAAAAAACAAGGTGAAAATTACTTCAGTTTGTAGGATACATGAAAATCCAAGTTGAAATTTCCGCATACAAGAAAGTCTTGATTCAGTTTGGTTTAAGGTTTGGTTGACCGAGCCATATTTTGTTTTGGTTCCAGTATCCAAACATTGAACTCCACCAGCTGCCTTAAGCCTTGTTCTTTTGGCAGTATGTAGAAGTTGGGTAAGTAAGGTTATATAAGTATGATTAGGTTTGGTTAGTTTATGTAAAAATAGTTGATGAGTTGTTTTAGGAGTAAAAAAGTTAGGTAGTGTTAGATAGGTTTGGGTAGAAAAAATAAAATTGGTTAAGGGTAGGTAGAAAAATGGCGCGATTAGTTGATCGTTGCAAAGACAGGGCCTTAGGTGGTGGTTGTTACTGTGGTCATCCATGGAGAAAACTTGGCACCTCTACCTTAACTAGTATGACTCATAATTATTATGTATGTACATTAACTATGTTCCATTGAGATGATATATCAGAATAAAAATCTCGTGTCCTATAATTTGGTTTTATAGTGAGACTGTGAGAATGTTCAATGGGTGTACCTCTGGATTTGCAGGCAGTCATTCACGATGCATCTACTCCAACTCATGTCATCATGGGCTGTTGTGTGCGATGTGTGGTATATGGAGCCGCAGACCCTACGACCTGGAGAAACAGCCATTGAATTTGCAGAAAGGTTTATCATTTTATCAATTGTTTCATTGATGTCTTTTGTTCATTGATTATATGGTCTCTAATGAATGACTTGGCGAGGTCCGTTTGCAGGGTGAGAGATATGATATCTGTAAGGGCAGGCCTTAAAAAGGTCCCTTGGGATGGTTACTTGAAGTATGCTCGTCCAAGCCATAAACACACTGAGCGCAAGTATGCCTTCTCTTTACATACTTCCATTCTTGGCCTTCTAATTCATGATTTTCGGACAACCTTATTCATACCTCATTATATAACTGAGAACATGAGAAATCTGACTTGAAATAGAGTAACCTCTTCTAATTTGAACCCAAATCGGCCAGATCTTGTCAAACACCTGAAAATTGGCTATCGCTTTGTTTTCTTTTAAAGTTTTCGGACTGACCAAAGCATAACAATCGATGAACCTGATAAGAACCCTGGAGATGACACCACTCTTAA
The DNA here is from genome assembly GCA_029582165.1 of Portulaca oleracea. Taxonomy (NCBI): domain Eukaryota; kingdom Viridiplantae; phylum Streptophyta; class Magnoliopsida; order Caryophyllales; family Portulacaceae; genus Portulaca; species Portulaca oleracea. The sequence continues at coordinate 32,614,723 of CM055868.1, read as the reverse complement.
CCAGTGAAAGTATACTACCTAATTATATTATATATATTCTGTACGTTGAAATTGTTGCGTTTTTTCTGAATGCAGGCAGCAGAGCTTTGCTGAATCTATATTACAGCGATTGAAGAGTGAATAAAGAGTTTCTCACAACTTTTTATGTTTCAGCTTTTTTGTTTATTCTAGGGTTATTGCATGCTTCTTGGTAATGATTTTTTTTTTTTTTTGGTCTGGGTCACAAATTGGGAGCCCAAAAGAAATGGAAAAACAAAAGGTGTCTGTCAATATCTGTATGCTGAGAAAAACTATTCATCTAAGTAGTAATCCTGTGGCTGTTTCAGGTTTAAGAAAAGAAACTAGTTTATATTATGGGCTTGGCACAGACATGTATTTTGTTTATGTTTGCGTTCTATTATGAAATCTCAAAATTGTAAGACTCAGAATATTTATTATCCACATTAATCACTTGAGAATGTATATAAAACACCTATTTTTAAAAATTATGTTAAATTATCAATGTTGATTCAAATTGTTTTATAGTACTAGACTAATCTAAATATATCCGTTAAGAATTGTGTTGTTGAAATACCTATTACGGTCAGTCGTGTCAATAAATTTGAATTGTTGAAGGATTGAGGATTTATTGTAATTGCATTTGAGTAAAATATATTTATTTTAAAAAATGAAAAATTCATGGGTTATTAACCATGAAGGATGGCCCGAAAACCAAATTGACCATGGAGTGTTAAGTGAGGACTATGAGATTTCAAAATGTAATTTTTTTTGTTTCTATTGCTTGCCAGTCTATGTGCACCACCACCTGCGCGGCTGCGCCACCACTAATACCACCATCTCACCATTATCGAACTTCCACCCACCACCGTCTGTGCGCCGCTCCGGCGAGAACCACCACCACTAGCACCACCACCTCTGCTTTTCTCTCTGTTCGCCCCCGTTCCTATTCCACCACCCTCTACACCACCACCACTCTCAATCCCACCTCCGCCTACCATTCCAAAGCCGGAAACCACCTCCTATCACTCCGAGCATCAGCTACCGACGCCTAGACAATCCCTTTCTATCTTTCCTAGCACGGACTTTAGGCCATGTCTTGACGCAAAATAGGGGATAAACAACCTCAGTTCTTGGCCCATCTTTTCCAAATGCCTGCAAAGACGAATTATGATTCGCCTTTGCAGACATCCACAAAATACTTGGGGTGATTTTGAGGGATGTCGGGGTGAGTGATGAGGGGTGGTGGTTGTTGAGAGGGTGACAGTGGATACGCTGTTGTCCTTGGTGTTCTCCGGTAGAGTAGCGGGTGTGCAGGAGAAGAGAGAGAGTGTGAGTGGAGGGTTGAGACTCGAAAATATAGGAGTGTTTCTGGGTTCGAATTTTGGCCCCTGTCTCAATGTAAAAGTTTCCAGTGCATCTACTCTAGATGTCTATAAAGGCGAACTATGGTTCGACTTTTAAATGTTCATGAATAACTACAAAGGCAACCCATAGTTCGCTTTTGTAGACATTCAAAAAAGATGTGTCGGGAATTGAGGCTACTCCTCCCTGTTTTGCGTCGAGCCAAGGGCCAAAATCCAGGCTGGAGAAGAGACAAAGGGGTGGTCTGAGCATCAGAGAGTGGCGATGGTGGAAGAGGAGGGGGGGACCAAAGAATAAAAGGGAGGTGGTGATGTTGGTCAGGTGCTATGTCATTAAAACCGGACCGGACCGGCCGGTTCAACCGGTTCGACCAGAAACCGTGCAGTTGTCCGATCCGGTTCTGTGATAAACTCGTTCAGCTGGTTTGATCGTCCAAAAAGCGTAAAAACCAGTTCAACCGGCCGAACCGGTTGACCCGGCTAAACCACGGTCAGACCAGTATTTTTTAAAAAAATTTGAAATTTTCGAAAAAAAAGTCAGAAAACCCTAATTCTTAGACCCGCCTCATTCTGTCTCTCTGACTTTGTTCGACACTTTGACTGTATCTGTGAAAGTTGTGAGACTTCGCTCAGCTCCTTCCTCCAGCTGAGCCAGCTGTGTTCGCCTTTGCTCCTCCCTGCCCCTCACTGGTCAGTGCTCGTCCCGTCGTCTGTCGTCCGGCACTGGCAAACCAAGGTTCGACCAGTTTTTTTTTTTTTTTTACATTCTCAGATATCCTTTCATTCTCTCAACTCTCACACTCTCATTCTCAGATCTCCTTCGCCTCCTCCCTTCTTCTCGGTGCTGGCGGCCACCACAGGGCACAGACGCAACAGTGAGGCGTGAGTCGCCCACTGTCTCAGCTCTTCCCTTCTTGCTTCTTCCATTTTTGCGAGTTTGTTGTTTCCTTCATTAGTTAATGTTTGGCTATGTATTATTGTATTAAGGGGTTGGTCACTTTGATAGTAAATTTTTTTTAAGGTAAATACGGTTCAAGTGTATTTTAGTTTCAAGTAAATTTAACTCTAAAAATATGACATGGGTGTATTTTTTGTTTAGGTGAATATAATCGAGTATATTTTAAATTTCAAATTTAGGTAAGTACGGGATAAGTGATTCCTTATCACTTGCAAAAGAATTAACAACCTTCCTATTAGACAGACGTTTGACAATTGTAGAACATATGTTCCATTGTTTCAAGTCATTATAAGTTTATATTATGTTTACTTTTACTCTATAATGACCAGCTGTAGACGCTGAATTTTGTCGTAGTTCAACTTTGTAATTATGTAATTTATTTTGAGCATTTTTATTTTTTAAGATTAAATGCCAAGTATTCTTGAAATGCATAAATGATGAAAAACCCACAAAAAAACCCAAATAAATTTTCCTCTACAAAAAGCCTTTCACATTAGCCTATTTCCATTTCTAGCCCATCCACGTTCAAATATTCCAAAAACTCAGCCCTTTATTCATGTACCAGAGCCTTTTCTTTAAATTACCGACTTTCCACCGACCTCTATGAGTTTCCTAATTTTGGAAGCTAAAAGTATTCATTACAAGTTTTCCAACGACACTTGAATCAAGTTAATCGAAGGTCGGATGAGAAAGTTATGGTCGTTTGAAGTTAGCATCTCAAAATAACCCAACACGCTGGTCCGCAGTGGCCCGCTTCCTTTCATTCCAACATACTGGGCCTCCTGCTGATCAGAATGACCCAGCTACCCCTCTTTATTTCATAACCCTAGTTTCCTCACTCCATTTCCCCTATAAATACAGCCCCACTCCCATCATTTTTCTTTACACCGAATCACCTAGTTGTATTGACATTAGGTGATTTCTGTTTCTTCTCCCTCTCTTCATTCTTCTCCTCCTCCTCCTTTCTTCATCATTTGCATACATTAACTCTTGACATCTTTACTTTGCATTTTTTACTTTATTGTAATCACTTATATTATTGTAATCTTGATATTAAATATTAATTGCGACTAATCTAAATGGGATTACATGTAATTGCAACTTTAATTTCGTTCTTTATGTTTCGTTTATCGCATTTATTTATTTTCGCACTTTAATTTTTTCGCATGCATCTAAATAATAAATTAATCTAATTAATTCTTCTCTTCTACTCTCTTCTTTAACGAACCGATTTAGTAGAGTTCGTTCTTTGAACGGCGGATTCGAAGGATTTTACTTTCGAATTCGTAACCTTACCCCGGATCCGAATCTCATGGTTCACGGTTTGCGGAGTCTAATTTGAGTTTATTAATTCTCACCAAAAATTAATTGGCGATTCTATAATTCATTCAATTTGATTCATTCGCTTTCTTTTCGAATTTTACTTTTTATTTCTAGAAAATTTCAATTGCACGGGAAGTAATATCACAGAAAGAAACGAATCAGAAAATTGAGGTCTCGATTCACCGTTGATTCTCCTCGTTTTTTTGTGTAATATTATTTTCTGAGCAATGACATTTTCTGGTAATAAAATTAATTAAATTCAAGATTGCGTTTGAACATTTTGATTAATAAAAATTCAATTTAAATCCATTAAAGACTAGACACCTCTTTCGATTCGCCTAACACCGCGTAGGGCACCAATGGAAGTTTTTTCTCGGGTCCTACACCAGCATAAGTAAATTTCGAGATGTATTTGTGAATATGTGTTTTTCCTTAGTGAACCAAGGGCCACAATATTGTAAAGTACTTCCTTCAACCTAAATAATTAGTCTCTTTTATAATTTTTTTATATATGAAATTTTGTTAAGCTTGTGAATATATCATTTAATTTTAATTAATTTAATTTAATTTAATTTTTTTAAATACACTTATATAATAACAAGTATATTGGACACCCTAAGATCAATGTCTGGATCCACCACTGCCATAAACCCCTTTGGCTTTATATATTACATAGATCAATGTCAAGGGGTAAAATGGACAAAGTGAAATTTGTGTATCATAAACCCCTTTGACTTTATATATTACATAGATACTTTGCAGAAAGCATCAAAAAAATAAATAATGTAAGATAAAAACATAGGAACCTAAACGAAATTTTAAAAAAATAATAATATAATGTAAATTAGGGAAAATAGAAACCCAAAAAAAAATGAAATAAATGACGATTGCAACGTGAAATTGGGAAATAGAGAATATATATATAAAAAGTACTAACTAAAAATATGGTGATCTAGTAGTGTAGAAATTGAAGAGTTTTCCCTTACATAAGAGGTTCAAATCTTGGTGATAACAATTTCATTAATAACTGTTTTGGCGCAAATAAAAAAGATATTGTAATTACTATTCGATCCTTATAATTTATTAATGGTAAGAGGTAAAATGGGCAAATTGAAATTTGCGTACCATAAACCCTTTTGGTTTTATATATTACATAGATAGATGTTGTCTAGGAAATTGAGCCAAAAACTTTTATCGTTAATATCTTAATTTGTATAATGACTCATCATATAAAATTGATATCATTAGATTCATAATGAAAAATACTATTAAGAAAATATAATATTATTTTTTTTTATAAAAATTTTATATTATAAATTATTGATTAAAGATCGACACTGAATCCCGTAAATTACAGATAAAAAAATGGAGGGAGTATTACTTTGTAGCTCCTATTGACCAATAATAATAATAATAACTATATTATTTTATTTTTTTTCTATAAAAATCTTCTGCACGTACACTTTAATTATCAGTAATTCATTGCATTCACTTTAATAATAAGAAACTATTTTGATGTTTTTGTTTATTACATCTAGAAAAGCAAGGGGTAGATGGGGAATGACGTCAAATAGTGAAAAAAAGAAAATAACCGTATTTCTTAATAGATGAAACTGTCATTTTGTATGATAAGTACCACATAACTTGATAGGGGTAAAAAGGTCATTGAAATGTAAGATGACAAATTTGACCTTTAGATTAAAGCAACAGTAAGGGCAAATTTGGTAAATTGAAATTACGTATCATAAAACCTCCTCTCTTTATATAACACACACACACACACACACATATATATATGTATACTAGTCAGAAGAAAATGCGTGTTGCGCGCAGTAAATATATTATGTAATAAAGTATTATTAAAGAAATGTAACAAATAAGAAAGTGACCTTACATTAACTTTAATATAAAAAATATAATTTTTTAAAAAATTTTCTAAAATTTATACATCCGATCCCGACACCTTGCCAACCAATATTTTGACAATAATCACCAAATTTAAATCAACCCTCTATAGAAAAAACTAAATAAAATAATAAGAGTTTAGAATAAACTTTCAACAGACAAATATCTTAAATGTCATACGAACAATACACGTAATGACGCTTGAAACAAAGTAAGTGCAAAGTTCTAACTTTGAAATTAGAAAACTAAAATAAAGGATAAATAAATTAAATAACTAAACCATAGAATAATCTCCCAACTTGGGAGTACTTGCTAAATATCATTTGGATAATACCCCATGTATAATTTTGAATAGTAAAAGTGGATGTGGGATTTTAATATTTAATGATAAAAATAAAATGAAAACAAAATAACAAAAAAGCCTAGAATATAACCCCTTAATTTTAGCAAAATTACCAAAATGCAATTGGAATAGTAAATGTGCATTCATGCTTTTTAATATTTACTAGTTCAAGAAACGCACGCGATGCGCGCGGTAAGCATATTAAGTGATACAACATTATATGAAAGCATCATGGTAAGCATATTAAGTGATACAACATTATAAGAAAGCATCGCGCTATTAAGTGATACAACATTATAAGAAAAATGTAATAAAAGGTAGCAATCAGACTATTATAAATAAACAATTTGATATTTATAGGTTAACAATTGTACTATGGAACATAAATTCCATTAGTATGCTAAAAATTGCATTTCCACTGCATGAAAAAACAGAAACTTTAATCCTTCAGCCTGAAACAAAGTGAAACAAACAAATGAGCATCTTTTAGAAACCTTAGGTTGAAGATGAAAAGGCAAAGTGTTATACAACCGCTTTCATAACTAATTCACCAACCGCAAAATCTGCACATCATTTTAATTAATTCAGGATGCACTTCAATTTAGAGGAGAAACCTTCTTATTGCAGAAGTAAAATGTAATTCCAAAATAAACAAACAAAAAGACCAACATTAGTGGAGATGTTATTGTCGTCTTAATCTAATGCACTATATTCCAAACTCTTAACTAGAAACCCAAACAAAATAGAAACAAAAAGACCAACATCATTATCGCCGTAACACAGATAACGGGCAAAAATGATGTGCTCTAAAAGTGCATATAAAAAGAAGATAATAACCTTTTTCTTTGCATCAATAATGTAGGGGATCTAGGGGGCTGCAAAAATAGGACAACTCAATCAATTATCATTAATAGCTAATTTGTATATCCAAAAAATGCAAGAAAACACTGAAAGACTCTAGACTTCAAATGCTATTTGCCGTGTTGAAACTCAACTAAATTCACAATTCCATGTGTAACTTTTTTTTTTTTGATAATTGAGGCCAAAACCAAAATTTATTAAAACATGAAGAGGGACAAAGCCCAGTTGAACAAAGATCACGAAAACGGTGAGGAACAAAGACAAGGATTCGAAAACAGAGGTGCGTAAGGATCAAAAGAATAAAACCACAGCCACCCAATACAGACACCCCATTGAAGTTGAGAAAGTCTGAAAACAAGGGAGCGAATACTCTGTTCTTATGTCTGAAAATCAGCTCAACAAAACTCAGCTAAAGATAAAGGGTACGACAGCAAAATTAGACGCCACGGAAACCAGCGTGTAGGGTATTGGGTGTTTCCTAGTGGTGCACCAAAGAGCAACCCTCCATTTAACTGCTTTAACTAAATTCACAATTCCATGTATCGACAGGCGACGCTACTGTTGATGAAAATATGAGAGAGAGAAAGAGCTTCAAGCTGAACGCTTAAGCCTCACCAGTATAGTTAGGGATTTTCAGGGGGCTTACATTAACAGAATGAGAAAGACAATGACAGGAAGTATCTTTGATTTTTTATATTAATAAAGGAAGACTTACAAGAATTAAATTCTCTCTCCTTATCAAATGTATTGAACACAGATGGTTCTTGTCTTGAGGCTAATGCATTGCTCTATATGTCATCATAATTTCCTTTGAAGCAAAACCTGTCAAACAGAAACACACCTCAAGCCTCCCCAGCGATGCAGACAGCCACATTAAACTTCAGGATAGGCATGGCATACAAACAATCATGGATGCTATACCTGTCAAGTCATTGATCATCCCATAATAAGATCGTGCAAAATGACACTCACTCACCTTGAAAGCACTCTGCAACCTTAGTCTTCCATGTGTCATCAACAAACAAGTCAAAAAAATGTTAGTGAGTGGAAAAGTTGAAATGAAACACAACAAAACACTTTATAAGCTAATTGGGAAAAAAACACTTATCTTTAGGATTCGCATCTGGAAACATTCAATATATTTGCTCTGAGCAAGACCTCAAACGCGACTACATTTTGTACACTCGAGGCATGTTCTGGGAGCAAGGAATCCCTATCATAAAAAGTCTTTACTTGGCTAGATGTGCGGGCTCTTGACAAGGCAACATACAGTTGTTCATGTGAGAAACATGGTAGCTTAAGGTAAATTGCGACTTGTTGGAGTGTTTGACCTTGTGCTTTGTTGATTGTCATTGCAAAGCTTAGTTTTATCGGGAATTGCCTTCTTTGAAAGTCTACTGGGAACTTAGACGAGGTTGAAGGCCTCATGGGAATCCTTGGAATCAATACAAGCTTACCTTTATGATCCTGTGGCAATTTCACATTGTATAATGTTAGGGGAAAATCCTTTGCACAATAATCTTGTTCCGTTGCATAGGCCATTGGATGGATCCAAGTTTCGTAGCAGCATAACTGGGAAATTCTTCTCCAACGATAGCTCATGAGGGCTAACTCCACTTGGTGACAATGTATGAAGAAATTCTTGAGGGTATGTTGCAGCTTGATCGTCTGTGACAGAGTCAAAGCTTTTATATACAATAGTATCTCCTGGAAACATTTGTATTACCTGCTTATTGACTGCATCGACTTCTTCATTTTGTGGAGCTAGGATTGCCTTGTTTGAGAAGACATCTGGTTCGATTAATCCATGATGTAGTTCAGGGAGTACTTGTTGAATCATTTCAGTTAGTGTTGAATCAGTCACTTGAATGACAGATAATAAATTATTTGGTAGAGTCATAAAACAATTTCCATCACCTTGTAGCAACCCATTGCCAAGTTGAAGTAGGAATGACGAGTACTCAGGGTCATCTTTTGCTCGCATGTTCTCTGTCAATGTGATCTTTTTTAACTTTGGCCAAATTGGAGAACTCACTAAGCTTGCTTCTACAGCTTCAAATTGTGTCTTTCTTGGCACCACAGGAAGAACCTGTCTGAAATCACCCCCAAAAATAATAATTTTGCCTCCAAAGAGCTCAATTGAACTACAAATGTCTTGTAGGGTAACATCAACAGATTCAATGTTATGCTTGTGTGCCATGGATGCCTCGTCCCATATCAAAACAGATGCTTGTCTAATTAGTTGTGCAAGGCTGGTCTGCTTTCCAATATCACATGCAGGCGTTGATTCAAAATCAATAGGGATTTTGAATCTAGAATGAGATGTTCTCCCAATGGGTATGTTTGAGGTTGCAATACCAGAACAATTTTCCCAAGTTGACGTAGTCTTGCAAAAAGCGCACAATAAAGAAAAGTCTTTCCACTTCCTCCCGGGCCATCTATGAAGAATGCACCTAGTTTATTGTTCTTCACATGATACATAATCTGCTTATAAGCTTTTCTCTGGTCATCATTCAGGTGCTTGCGAGCATTAATAAACTCCTGTGGTACAGAAGCATTGAGAGCATCCAAAGTATCCCTTGTGGAGTTGACGCAATGATCTAGGTGAGCCAACAAGAATGCCAAACCGAAATCCGCAAGTGATTTTCCCAAACTTTCGAGGGACTTTTGAACATCAACAATTGACAACTTGAGTACCAATTGTTTGTTGTTTGGCTCTTTGTATTGATGATCCTCAGAGAGATGTTGATAATATGTAGACCACAAGCTTGCTGGATTTTTAGGGTTCACAATAGACCAATAATTCTGCAAAAAGTTGTCATAGAGCATATGGTGTTTGATATGCAACACCTTCGGACAAGGACTGCTCCGCGAAGTTATCTGATTGAAGAATTCGACGTTTTACTGCAACTTCTTGAAATGAAGAACAAGTGTATCCATTCACTGTAAGTAAATCTTCAAAAGATGTTGGACCCGGTACATTTGCTAGGAGCAAACGCAGGTAGTACCTCTCGCCTTCTGAAGGCCCATCATAAGCAACTCTTCCTATAGCAATTCCCTTGCGACGGGGCTTCCAATCCTTATTTTTTGCATCCCATACAAAGTGCTCAGGATATTCAAACTACAAGTATTTTTTTTACCACTAAGTGTCGCTGCAGAATTAGCACTAAAGAATTGGAGCAACATTGTTTTAGCGCGAAGTTCATCAGATATGACATCTTGTAGAGATTTTGAATCTGCAAATTGAACTTCTTGCATTTGAGGTGTATGCACCGGCAATAGCATAACTGGAGGATGCATGTTATACAAATCAAATCCGAAAATACTCCATGCAGCTTCAAGAGGGGAAATCCATCTTGCTGATTGGAAGTTCTGAATTTCATCGTTGTTTTCACCACCAGTGATTGAAGAAAGTCGAAAAGAGATGTTGTCATGGCCCTTGTACACATATTTGTACAAATATTTCACTGCCTTTATAGTAGAGCATATTTCAACATTCAAGTGGCAATCAAACATTGCTAAGAGGTACGGATTATATGGAACAACCCATCTGTTATCCATGTCTATGCCACGCACTCGTACTTTCTTAGCATTATCCCTTCTTCTGTATATTGGGTATGAAGATTCACCAATAGTGGTGACATCAATGAACTGCCTTGGATATGAGTTCTTACACACGAGCTGTCGGCTTTTTAGTTTCATGCATGCACATTTCGGAAAGTCGCGACCACAGGGGCCATGCATCATGTGTTTAATTACGGCTGATCGAAGATGTGGTTGACCCTCACTTGGTAATTCTGCACATACATATTTGTCAAAATCACTGACCCTTTTGATCTTATAGTCACGTTGTAGAATGACTAAAATGTGAGCATGAGGAAGTCCCCTCTTTTGAAATTCAACAACTTGTATCTTGGCAGCAGCTTTTCCAAATATTTTTCCTTTCATTATCTCCTGAGATAGATGCACTAGTTTCGCTCGAAAGACCCTTGCCTCTAAGTCGGGCCTATCTTCAGCTCGCTCACCTGGTGCAAATTGCTCTTTTATTTCAGGCCAATTTGGATTACGTCATAGTAATGAAAAGATCTGGCTTGTCGTACTTTTGAACCAATGTCAAGGCATTCAAGAAACGTCGCTTCATGTCATGAGGACCGCCAACAAAAGAAGGCGCAGAATTATATGACGACCTACACTATTATTCGTCGTTTCTCCTTGGCTGACACTATCAAGGATTCCTTGGTAAAGTTCAGCTCTGATTCTTTGCTGATTGTTTCTGAAGAAGTCTAATCTTGTATTTTCCAATTTGACATACATATCCACAATGTATTGTTGGAAAAGTCTTCATATCCTCAATAAGTAAATATAATCATCAGCTCTTATTTGAAGCTTATAAGCATAATATTGACGACAAGTCACTCTTCTAGCCTCGCTTGTATCTGCATCCAAAACATCAAAGGAGAATGATAATTGGAATAAGGAAACAAATGTGGGGCTGTAAATTTAAAAGAAAAGCTGAAGTTTAAATAATGTTTGATGGTAGAATGAGTCAATTGAAGTGGACCTGCATTAGTGGACAAAAGGATAAGTTGTTCATTTTCTGTTGTTTCTGGGAGGTTAGCACCTTTTCTTGGAGGTCTTGGCACTCTAATGTTCTCTACTACTTTTTTTAGCCCTGGATGCCACCCACAGTCTCCAAGTGGAAAGATGATCGGGTATTGAAGGGGATCATAACATCCATAATAATGCTTGATTTGATAGCTCTTATTAGACTTACCATACACAAGGATATGCGGACCGCTGTCACTTGTTCTCGATGAATTGTCCAACCATATACCAGCAAGCTCATCTGATGTTGGAGCATTAAATGTCCTTTGATCAAGTACTGCATTTTGATTGATAACTATCCTTGTGTTATCTTCTATGACAAGAGACTGAAGTGAGCGGAAGAATTTTGCGTATGGATTAGCTTGCACAACAGCAAATAACTTGGCAATAACATCTCCTCTTAGATTCTTAAAGACCCCAGCACAGTTCTCCATTTCATTATGTGAATCATAAAAGTACAGTTGTAGATACTTAGGAGGGCCATCTGTCTTTGGTGTTAAATCAGGCACATAATGGTATAATTGCCCCTGAAGCTGGAATACATACATTCCTTTCTCATATGTATGCTTGTAATTACAACCCAATGAGCTGAATGCAAAGATATTATTGTACAAACGAATATATTGGCGGAAGTAAATCGCATCTTCATCATTTGTAGTTAACAACCTAATCATTTCAGTTGGCATAGGATTGCTTACTACCTTTATAGTGTCGTTAGAGCAACAAAACATACAAGATTCATCCTGGAATAATCGAGCACCACAATAATTACATGGGTTGCATTCCTTTAGCTTCGAAGCAGAGTCATGTATAGAATGCAAGTACGTTGCAGTTGGAACTCCTGTATGAGCATAATCACTTTCATTTGTTAATATATAGAGATTCATGATGTAGTACAGATTGAAATATGTAAAATGTAATACTAACTTTTCCTTGTTGTATACTCTTGTCCATATGCTAATTCCCCAGTGCCTGCAAAGCATATTGGTTGGTTTAAGAGTTAGGGTTTAAGATTTAGGACATGGCCTTCAAATAGCTTAGGTTAATTGAAAACAATAATTTGTGTGATTTTAAGTAGTTGAACTGGTTACATTTTTACATAGCACTATAAACAATAGGAACTTCTGATGATGGGAATGCAGTATTGCTTGATTCCCATTATATTTACGGTGGGTAAGCGTAGATGACTAACTTTTAATTATATTAATGTGTATGTTCATGAAATAGAATTACAAAACACATGGACATTATCATTAATTTCACTTTCATTCATGTAACTTGCTAAGAATAGAGTAAATAAGAAGCAGAAATGGACTAATCGTCCTTGTCAATCACAATTGGCTCACTTGGTTGAGTTTCACAAGAAGTAATAACTCGAGGCTTTCTTCCGCGTTTTTTACCTGTGTATGATCTTGCAGAGGTCCCTGGCGAAAGATCCATGTTAATATTATCAAGTCTTTGGCTGCAATTATATGTCAATGACTACAAGTTTCGATGATTAGTATGCATGTCTTTGGTCTCAAGGAGAAAAGATTAACAAACCTAAGTGAATAAATGTTATTTACATATAATATAAAATGATCACATTAAATATGTTTGTCCCCCGTATTTTCTTGAAAAGAAATTGTGGAAAGCTACTTTATTGTGTGTTTCACAAAGAATAGAATGAAGTGAAATTAAATGGAATAACCTTCCTTGTTGAACACAACATGCTCTCTTGGGTGAGTTTCACCAGACACAACTTGATTTTCTTTAGCCCTTAAGGAGCTCGTATCACCATGTTCACCATATTCAGCTGCATGTTGACTGTGTGCTCGCTGATTACTTTCTGCAACTACAAGAGCCAATGGATAGTGTGCAATTTATGTTACGACCCAAGAAACTCTAGAATGCAATTTCCTTAGTGCCAAGGTAATAGATACGAAATACATGTTCATATGATTAGTATTGCTTGATTTCCTTCATATTTACGGTGGATAAGAGTAGGTGACTAACTTTTATTATATTAAACTGTATATGTTCATGAAATAGTCTTACAAAACACATCGACTTTATGATTAATTTCACCTTCATTCTTGCATCTTGCAAAGAATAGAGTAAATAAGAAGTAGAAATGGACTAACCCTCCTTGTTAACCATAATCGGCACGCCTGGTTGACTTTCACAAGAAGTAATAGCTCGAGGCTTTCTTCCGTGTTTTTTACCTGTGTATGATCTTGCAGAGGTCCCTGACGAGAGATCCATATTAAACTACATGTTTTTGATGATTATTATGCATGTCTTTGGGCTCAAGGCGAAAAGTTGAACAAAGCCTAGTAAGCAAATGTCATTGAGATATAATATAGAATGATCACATTAAATTTGTTTGTCCCACATTTTTTCTTAAAAAGAAATTGTAAGAAGCTACTTTATTGAGTATTTCACAAAGAATAGAATGAACTAAAATTTGGATGGACTAACCTTCCTTGTCAACCATAATTCGCTCGCTTTCATTAGCTTCACTAAAGATAATAACTTGGCCTTCTTAGCCCTTAAGGAGTCCGTAGCACCAACATGTTCACGTGGTTAGTTGCGTGTTCGCTGTGTGTTCGCTGACTTCTTTCTGCATTTGCATGAGCATAATAGATAGCGTGTAATCTATGTTACAACCCATGAACTTTAGATTGCAATTTCTTTGGTGAAAGGTAATAGACATGAAAAAGTAGATAGACGAATAGAAAGACATAAAAATATGAAATTATCGTGGAATTTCAGCATTGCAACTTGTAGCTTTCTTTAAAAGAAAAAGAATGGTCTTTAAGAGGCTTTTCATGTTTGATCTTCATTTATCCAATAATTAATTAATATAGATTCAAAATCAAGAATCTAGAAACTCCGACTTGCAAAAATCTTTAATATTTCAGAAAATTATATTTACTCGTATTGTTATGAATACAATACTGTTACAAATACCAAAAAAATCCTATTATAAAATTTAACAATAGAGGTTGTATATTAATTAATTTAGATATTGGACATCTATATTTTGTGCTTTTTGCATCCACCTTCATGCAATTATAGTTAGACATCCTTCGACGACTATAATCTGAAGAAAGAAAATGAAAGCAAAAAGTAAACAGTGGAAATTCAATTTTAGAAGGATGATAGAAAACAAAAAGAACAAATACCCCAACATGAACAAAAACAACCTTTCGTCTACATTTAGATAAGTGAGCACAACTGCACAATTGAATGGAGAGAGGAGGTGGGGGGTGAGTAGAATATAATGAACATATGTACCTGCTGCAGGAATAACAAGAAAAGAGAACCAATCTTTGGATACACTACCTAATTCAGCCCTTCTAAAAGCGCCCAAATAAGGCACTTTTCCTGTCAAGAAAACTGTAGGTGTAGTAACTAATGTTGCTCCTGCAATTCATTTATATTATTGACATGACCATGGGCACCTACCCAAGCCAAGCATATATCTTAAGTGAGATCCCAAACCTTAGGGATTGGGGATGAAGACTAAGGGAGGTAAAGAGCATTAGAGTAAAGTGGGGGACAAATAAATGTAATGAACAATAAGATCTCAAAATACAGCTATTTCACAGATAAGGATGAAGATACTAAGGAAGTTTGAAAGTACAAATAACAACCAAACGCATGCCATAAATTGCCCAGATAGCCTCACTCTTCTCAGGGGTCATTACCTGAGTTCCTGAGACATACAGTGATAACATTATCAAAGTTCAGAATCTAATCTCAACAAAAATAAGTACCACCATAGCAAGAGATTATTTTCGCCTCTAAATTTCATTTTTTTATTAATAAAATATTCATCTCAATATTGAATGCCCCCAACATCAAACAAAATTTGTTACCAAGGAAGAAGATGGAGAGCCAATTTAAGGAAAATGTCTTGGCATACCCAGGACAGACCTTGCCACAATGATCATACGTCTCATTAAGCAAACTCAAGGTACCTAGAACAACAATATCAGGCCTCACATCAAGATCATATCTTTCCCTATTCACCAAGACGACCTGTTTAAGATGACATCACAACCCTTCTGATATGATTAAACAAGATCAATTCATGAACAAGACAACTGATCCAAGGAAAATCAGAGCATCTTTCCTCAACCACCAAACTTACATATCCAACTCAGGTAGCCTGAAAATGAGAATCTTCTCCTCATGAACCAACTCTACAGTGACTTGATGTTTCCACAAGTTGTGCATATTAAATGTATTGACCAAGCACTACAACTACAGAATGTCAAATTGGAGCGATAAATGCATATTATCTACTCAGAAATGCCAAATGTTGGATTTTAATCACTGTCAAATGTATGCCACCTTGGTATAGTAACAAAATTGTCATACGAACATGTTCTTCAGGGGAACGTGGTATGCCTTAGAGATTTCTTATAAGTTGGTCATAGCTAAAATCATTAGACACAAAAATGGCAAGATACACACATACCGTAATGTAAATTTGGAACCTCAAGTTTTTTCATGCACCCATCCCTAAGGACACCAACCTTATACACATTAGTGCTAAATCTACTTTCATCATATTTAAAGACAAGTTACAATGTTACTATATATATTGGATCACAATATGACAAGTGCAAGCCTAACTCCAGAATTCTAAAAATGAATGCTATATTTGTGAGCATCCAAGCCTAAATAGTTTAATCCACTATCTGATCATTTCCTCAAATAAGGAAGCTAACTCAATATTGTCATGAGACCAAGAGGAACATATGAAGAAACCAAGAGATAAGATAGTGGCACATAACATATACCTGCTAAGCCATGCGCTAAATGACAATTGCTTCCAAATGGACAGTTCCCAATCGTCTCCCAATTGTTACAAATCTCGGTCTTCTTGTTAGAAGGATTTTGGCTAACGAAACTGGTACCTTCAAACCCACCACCAACAATTGAACTAACACTTCACTCGAAACATAATACACATAGGTACAACAAAGACTAAATTAATAACTTTCATAATCTAAATTGTAATGCCTTAAAATAGATACATAAATATTAACTGGAAAGTGGAAACATAAAGTGCTTATATTTAGAACTCAACCATGGCAAGAAAGCCTTGTCAAATGCGATTACATTAATTCATGAGCTTAATAAGCCTACATAATCATATTTGTAGTACAAAGGAGGAACTAAACGGAGAGAGGCATCTCAACACATATGGCCCCCACAATTACGACATGTAATCAAAGATACATGGAAATCACAAAAGGTTTGAGCAGATATAGACGCTCAACTGTTAAGAACTACATTGCTTACATAAAAACTAAAGATAAATGACACTAATTGTCCAAAATACATGGCCTCAAGTCCCTTGAACTGACGTGCAGCTTATGTGTCAGCACCCTCCCTCGGAATTGAAGAAGAGGTGCCCAACTTTGAGTCAGAGGCGGGCTCAATGGGAAATTTTCTTTTCCTAGGTGGCAGCGGAGGAGCATTACTGGATGTCTTTATCGTTCCAAGAGGTCCAGGTGACCAATTTGCAAGCTGCTTCAGAGCTAGCTCATTTGCCGCTGCATCATTGGCCTCCTTATTAGTTGCTATTTCAGCTTGTAATAGGGTGCACTTTTTCTGATTAGCTGAGCACCTTAACCAAGCTTGAACCATTGGCTCAAAGTTTACATCACGAACAGTGAACTTAAAATCAGATTGGAGCTGAAATAATGCTCTTTTGGCAACATTATTAGTAGCCTCCGCTGTACAGGGTAAAATATCACCTAAGACGTACTGAGAAGTTTCGCTACCAGTTGGATATTTAAGTTCAATGCATGCTTGGAACAAGTCCGGCTCAATTGGCATGATGTCAACATCGCCCATCAGAATTCCTAGTTTGCCTATCATATGTGTCAACGCCTTGAGAAAGTCCAATTCAAAGTTGAATGAAGGTTGGACATGGTTTGATTGAGTTGGTTGAGGCCTCTCAGGCAACCCAAGGGTACTCTCCAACTCTCTAGCACGCATCTCATAGAAGTTAGCACACTTTCATACATACATGCTTGATCATAGTTAATGTCTTTGATTTCAAAGCCATGTTTCTTAGCGAGAAACCGTATCGCTTTCAAAGCAGCATCTTTTTGAGAACGAAGTAATGACCCTTGCTCGGCTCCCTGAAAATAGTATGCTTTGGGCGAAGAAGCATTTAACACTACCACAAAGTAGGTTTTTTCTGATTGAATTCCCTTATGATAGATGGGTGGTAAGTAACCAAGCATTTCAACGACCCTTGCTAACAATGACATGAAGCATATCGGAAATTCGGACCATGATACATCCATATCCTGGTGACAAGGGCCAACACTTAGCCACTTTTAAAATTAAATTAAACTTTCTAAATGTAATGAAGTGATATTGTCCTTTCACATAAGAGTTTCACATAAGAGTTCCTAACAAGAGAATGTTGTCTCATGAAAAATAAAATAAAAGGTATCAAAAGCATGCATGTACATTACATTTATGGTATAGACCAAAAAAAAAAAAGATCATCCATGACTAAACTTAGATTTCTATTGAAAAGGTTTGTAAACCTAGAAATTTATATATATTTATAATTGTAGAAAATCATATACTTTACAAATGTGTCCAATGCATTTTATACAAAATAAATAACTAATCAGTTCATATAACAAGCCTCCAAATAATAACAACAACAACAAAAGCATCATTTATACATTATTAAACATAGAAAAAACTCGCTAACATATGTCCAATCACATTTGAAGAGTATTCACAGACAATAAAGGAAGTTCATGGACTCGAGTAACTCCATATGTACGTTTAGTCCCTTTTGAACTTCTTTGCTTCTTTAAATTAAACTTGCTAGCTAATAAATATGTAAAAAAAAAATGGTAAGCACATGTGGTAATATAATCTTATATTTATGGGAGAAAAAAGCGAATGAAATCTATATTTCTAATTGTAGAAAAACATGCATATTAAGTGAAATACAAGCTTCTTTAAGAACTAACATGTGCATATCTAAAGAGTGCTCGCTAAAAAGGAAATAAAGAAGACTAAACATCATGCACAAATTGTAATGAACTATGATGTGAAAAGATGATTGAAAAAAGAGCTCACAATTTTTAAGAGGAAAAAAAAGTTGTGTCACCCATAAACTAATTCTTAATAAATAGAAGTTGACAAAAAAAGAGCTACTGACATTGCTAATAAATCTATAACATTATTAAAGCTTGAATGATTTACTGTAGCAATCTACAGTGTTGGCTACCAAGACTCCACCCCAATAATATCACCTCCTCGGACCCTCCATCTTGCCAGCTGCCTACCGCTTCGGTGTCTCCATCTCCGATCAATCACAGATGTAAGGACCTCTCCTCTCTTCTTAACCCTACCAATTCCAGGTAACTTTTGGTTTCGAGAATGCAATTTCGTGTCTAATTTCTAGATTTTCAAATTCTAAACTTTTAGGGGTTTACTCTGTCACAAGTTGAATTTCTTCAAGCTTGAGAAGTTCGAGATCTGATTGATGCTTCAATTTCGTATGAAGCCAAATCATCTTCCAGGTAAGTTCTTTTGTAGTTAATTTGAGTTGAATGGTTTGGGGAATCAACTTCTTGTCCAATTTCTGGATTTTTACAGTTTATATTTTTATTTAAAAATTTAGGGTTTTAATGTGTCACAATTTGTATTTGTTCAAGCTTGGCGCTAGGAATTCTAGATCTATGTTTGATGATTTCTATACTGTTTATACAATTTTTACATTCTATATTTTTTGGCTTCTATGAGGTGTGTTGGCTGACTGCTATTATTACTCCCAATCCCATTTCCTCTATTCGGCTTAGTAGGCTTCTACAGTGCAAGGAAGTTGTAGTTGTTTTAACCAAAAACCCTAATTCTGCTTCCCCTTCTTCAACTTCACCCAAGCACCTTACATTTCAGGTATGTCTTTTTCTTCTCTCTTCTATCTCTTTTAGCTCTTCATAATTAATCCAAACTGTGGTTGTAATTTTGAAATTGCAGGTGCTGAAACTTAATTTTAGATTGTTTATTCATTTTGTTGCTGGGGTTTTAGTTTTGTAGATTGTGAGTTGTGAACTTAAATTGATGAGCGGTAAAAAAACCATCAATGCATGATGCTAATTGGTGTACCCTTTTAGTTTATGAAATTGTTAGATAAGGATAAATATGTGTTTTGAATTCTACAACATTTTTCCAACCTGTTATTGGGCCTCTTAATTGACTCCTATATTCCACCTGCTAACTAATCAAATTGAAAGACAATTAATTAAACATCTATACATTACATCTTCTTAATTGACTCCTAGCTAATCAAATTAGAAGAAAATTTGAGCACTACAATGCAGAATTACTAAGCAGAGATTACATAGTCTAGAGTTTAGAAGGATACATTGAGTTATTATTTTGATGAAATAGGCCACATAACATAAGGCTTAACAAGATACAAGTGCCCCCTTAATTATTGAGGTGGTCAATGTGAAACATTCCATCAGTGTTTCTGGCCAATGAACAAACCCCATCGTTGCTCACCCGATTTCGTCCTTACTAGCTTTGCCTTCCGTCCATTAACAATGTCATCATAGTCTTCCTGAAAATCATTATTACCCAACAAAATTAACCCAAGTAGGTAATTGTTACATTGCAGGTAAGAATGGGTAGTGTAAAAGTAATTGATTAAGAATGTGAAATAATGGGCTCCACATCAAAAATTTTCTATATAATATGGAAAACCAAACATGGGGAAGTTTGTCAACTTAAAAAAGTTAACCAACTTTCCCGGTAAAGTTTCTCAACCAAATGCCCCATAATATATATGAGAGTTTTGATGTGGGATCCATTATTTCTCTCACAAACTCAGGAAAAAGTTTCCATGGGGGAAAGTTTTTCCTGAGAAAGTCTTTCCCAGGAAACTACCAAACGCACCATTAAAGTTAGCCAGTTAAGGATAACAAACCTTGGAGAAGTTATTGATGAACTTGTCCTTGTCATTCTCAATTGTCTCCAGTTCTTTCTGTAGGGCTTTAATGAACTGATAAAAAAAAAGAAAAAGAAAAAGAAAAAAAGGCCCAACAAAAAAATTCAGCCTCAGAAAATCCAAGTAATTTGCAATTTTCATGGTTCATCTGAGCAGAGTGATTAAACAGAATGAGAGTGCACAAGTTTGAAACCTGATGAGTCCTATCATCAGCAATAACCTCATCAAATCTTGCATCTCTAAGCATCTTCATGTATAATTATGCATGATGATTATATTACTGCCAATCAAGGGAAAAAAATAATAAATCGAAGAACAAATATAAAGTGATGAACTGGTGAAAAACACTCGCCTGGTCGTATGCTTGAAGATCATGGAGATCATAGCCCCTCTGCTGAATATATTCAGCAAATTCCGGTGAAGGTTCACCCACATTCTTGCAGTAGTCACTGATCAGAGCTTTGCCTCCCGGTTTTAACCATTTGTAGAAGGATCTAAACAGTGCTATGATGTCCTGAAAACATGTAAGAAACACATGTTACATAAAGCTTTTTAGAATCGGGATCCTACTTAGGATCGATAGGGATAGTTATAATCGGAATCGTAGAATTAGGAGCAAACATAGGGGTCATGACCCATGTTACTAAGATAAATGTTGGGAGCTTAATGTCAGTCTGACGCCATATGCAGGGGGAAAAATTTCATAAACCAGAACTTTTTTGAGTGTGAATTCTTGGAAACAAAATTTAGTTGCATATTACCCGAATATGAAGGATGGTGTCGCGACTATAGATGACATCAAAAGGGCTATCAGGGTAGACAACCTTGGTGCAATCTGCTACGTGAAACTGAACGGGGAGTTTGACTCCAACAGCGCGTTCAAGGGCCAAAGAGATCATGTTTATCAAGAGATCGATCCCAATAACCTCGACACCGTACGTCTCAGCCATGTAAAAGTTACCCCCTCCAATCTCGGAACCCACATCTAGCACCTTTTGCCAAGGTTTTAGGTCAAACTTTGAGAGAAACTCTCTTGTTGTGTCTGTGAATACATGACATGTTTCTTCAGTCAGTGTTGTTAAGAAGAAATATACTATTTCTAGAGACCCTTTTTGTCCTGAAGAGAAATACTAGGAATGTAGTGCAGTGTAAAGAAGAAAGCGTATGAACCAATTCCTCCAGTGCTCACAAAGCCTGACCCAAAGATGTGTTCGTAGCGTAGAGTTCAAATGTACTTGTACTGCTTAGTGTCTAGAAACTCTTGAAATCCCTTATCACACTCTGATGCAATTTTCTGCCATAGCCAGCAAATCTGCACCTAGAAACACAGTTGTCAGTGTCAGCAAACATAAGCGCGTATTATGTAGTGTTAGATTTTGGAGATGGACCTGGTTTTCGTTCTCCTCGTTTTTGCCATAAACTCCAATACATTTGCCCCCAACAAGGGAGTGTTCATAGGAGCCCCCAAATTCATCTTGCATATGACCTAAAACCTGGATAAAGATCCTGATAAATGTGTGATAGGGAGTTGACTTATATTGGTGGGGTGTTTTAGATATAATTGTACCAGGTCAAGGCCGAATTTCAGCCTAAGGCTAAGGGTTGTTTAAATGTTGAAAAAAATAACAATAAAAATTAAGGGATTGGGTGTTAGAGATATAGCTAGCACTTGAGGTTTGTTATTACTGCTCCATTGGTCATAACAACTTCATTGTTGACTACTTAGCAGGTGGTTAAGTCGGTTGTATCCATTTGCTGCCTCAGCTATCTGTACATAGTATATATGTAACATGTATCCCTCTGACAATCACTACAATTTACACGTTGATCATTTCCATCTCTCTCTATGTTTTCTCGATTGTTAAATCAATGTTAACACTAGGTAACACAGGGCTTACTTGAAGCTTAGAAGGTTTACAGTGAGATTTGTAATCACAGAGGCCATACCTTCTTCCTCTCCTTATATCCTATCAATTCCAGGTTAAGTTTTTTTTTAGTTAATTTAGATGGAAGGGTTTTCGGAATTCAATTTC
Source organism: Portulaca oleracea (assembly GCA_029582165.1). NCBI lineage: Eukaryota > Viridiplantae > Streptophyta > Magnoliopsida > Caryophyllales > Portulacaceae > Portulaca > Portulaca oleracea. The sequence continues at coordinate 32,592,345 of CM055868.1, read as the reverse complement.
TTGTCTAATTTCTGGTTTTTCATGAAATTCTATATTTTTATGTAGAAATTTAGGGTTTTAATTTGTCACAATTTGAATTTGTTCAAGCTTGAGGTATTCAAGATATAAGTTTGATGATTTTAGACTGACTGATTTTATAAATTACTCAGTTACTTCACTACTTGTTAATTTTAAGATTATTCCTTTAATCTTATTTGAGTTTTTTTTTAGGGTTTTTGGATGCTAATATATTGAAATTTTGAGGTATTGGACAATAATGCACTGAACTTTGACCTTGGATAATAATACACTATACTTTGGGGGTGTCGAACAATAATGCACTCAATATGATTTTGGCAATGGCTAACTTTGTGGCAGTCTTATGTAGCGGGTGGAGGAGATGAATTGGTCCAAAAATATTTGTCTTCTTGGTCTGTCACGTAAGATTCCGTCGAAATTGTCTCAAGTGCATTATCGTCCAACACCCCCTAAAGTTCAGTGCATTATTGTCCAAGGTCAAAGTTCAGTGTATTATTGTCCAATACCCCAAAATTTCAGTATATTAGCATCCAAAATTCCTTTTTTTATTTCTGAATTTCAGTGCTTGATTGTTGTATGTTCAAATTTCTTTGTTAATGTCCTGATTTACTACATTTAAGTGAGTTCTTGAGTTTGATTTTTCTGGGCTGCTCATTTTGGTTGAGTTTACGTAGTCCTGATTTTCTAGATTGTTACATCTCCATGCCTTCAAATTTTAGTCAAATTTGGAAATCTTATTTTCTTGTTTATGTTATTTTGTTCTCTGTTTCTCTTGATCTTAGTTCCGAAATATTGAGTTTAATTTTGTCATTTCATTTTAACTTATGAAAATTCTTGAATTTAGTTGCTTGGTCTTGTTTTTTCTGATTTTGTTTTATTTTGTCCATCCTCGTGGTTTTTCTTTCTCTCTTTGTAACTACTTTTTTTTAAAATTCATTTGCTTAGTTTTATATGACATTCAGAATTCTTTTTCTTTTGATTTATTTTTTCCAAATTGGGTTTGATGAGGATTTTGGAGAAGAAAGTGCATCGGATACTCTTGAGAAATTGGTCTTATGGGCCGCAATTGCAAAAAACTGACCCCTTGAAATTCTTTCTGGGCTGTTGGACTATGGTGAGAAATAGAATGTCACTATCCACTACTAATTGTATGAACATAGTATGACCAGATGCCATAAATAGTTTATGACAACAACTAGCAAGCAATTTTTGGCACAACTACTTATCTAACTTGCATGATATACTTACAATAATAATTGAATGATCCCTCGCATGATACGTAGATATAATTACAGTCACAACCACCAAAGAAATGGTATGATGGTATGTGTGTCAAAATGCTAGGTTCTTTCTGTGTTTTCTTGTAAATGGCATGACCCATTGGCTTATTTGAATGTCGACGCTTGTAACACCCCAACACCCTTAATCACAAGATTAACATAATACAAACACTAAACCTGTGATTAGCGCAGCGGAACACCTAGGGTGGAGGTATTACCGCCGTCCCCACTCGAGACAAGGCAACAAACCCAAATACACCATTTAAGAACACAAAAGCCACAACCAAACTTGGAACAAACACTTCATACTAAAACCCACCAAAACATAAATAATTCAACTTATACAACCATTAGGGAAAACTACATCCCAAATTTCATAACCAAGGGGTCTTTTAATCACAAGGAAAGCACCGGAATCGGCCAAACTTCCATTCGAGACTACCTTGCTTGGGTACACGCCTACTTCTGCTTATCCTTGCCCTTAACCTGGGAGCTCGGACAGCCTAAAACAAAACATTAAAACATACGCAAAAATGAGTGGGGAAACACTCAGTACGTAAACCTCCAACACGTCAAACCGTTCAAAAACGGTTTTAATGTCGGCATTTAAATTCATTTTGAAATCGGGAAAGGGGAAAATAACCATGATCGAATGAACTGGATTGTTGCATAGATAAATATGTACATACATAAAGGAGTTAAACTTGTAATAATTGAAAACGAGTGGTATCCCTTACGATCGATGCAAAGCACCTCACACACGCGCATGCCCAAATCGATCTAGATTTGGATTGGGTGACTGCTAGACAGTCGACACTGGCCAAGTCATTAGGACACTTTGATCAGGAGCATCTAAAAGAAAAGGCTAGTACATCACGTAACTAGCTAGCATATAATAAGGCGGGACCACTTTTGAAAAATAATGTGATAAATGATATTAGGTCAATGCTTTGACATGATGATAATATATATATACTGAATGATAAGAAAAATGTTAAACGTTGGACAATTTGCGTACCTTGGGTAGAAGAAAAGGTCTAGCGACGTGCCTCGAGCTTGGGACGGTTTGGGCGACTTGGAAACTATAATAAGAGCATAAGAAAATTGAGAGTTTAAATAAAGTCCTTGCATTTACAAGCTAGGATGAAAGTATTTAAAACTTGATAACTTAAAAGGAAATGAGAAAATATAAATTTCATTTTTTGATCAATCAAAGATTTGGTGATAACTTGAGCTCGGAACTCGGATTTTTGCAAACGAGTACTTTTCGGAAAGGGAAAAACACGTCCTATAACTTTGTCAACTGGCCCGAAGGCTAAGAAAGATAGGAAGGGCTCGAAAAAAGGCCCGGATAGAAGCAGAGCACTTGAAATTAATCATGTGGCTTGGAAATTTAGGCGAAACTTAAATAGGATCAAAGAAAGCTTGTGATGTATAAAGCATCCTTAACAAACAGCTTAGATGAGCATAGAATTGGAGTCCTTGAAGGCTTAAGAATAGAAGCTATTCGATTAAAGAAAACATGAAAGAAACGTTGTCAAGTGACGGAACTTAGAAAAGGACATGATTATGAATTTTGGAAAGTTTACGAACCAATGATCGGTGAATTGAATACATAGAAGAGATGGTCCTTGGGCTATTTAGACATCGAGGAAACCCATAAACTTGTTAAGAAGTCAAAAGTACGACTTAGCCATCAACAACACTTACACAAACCTAAAACCTCATCACTTTACCCCATGGTTTGCTAGTATTTCCATAAACCTTTAGGAGGTAATTCCCAAACACTAACATAGCTTAAATCAACTTAGAAAACCTACTCAATCCATCTTAACAATGACACAAAGGTCGACATCTCATTAGAGCCTCCTAAGAGATCAAAGTGTAACCTTAAAGTTAGAATTAAGGAAATAAATTCTGGGCAGAAACTTTGTTGACGGCCCTCGAATACAGTCTCATATCTTACTCTCCCGATATCGTATGGACGCAAACCTTATGTTTCCGGAAAGCTTGAAGAACGGCCTAAAACTTTTATGTTTATCACTTAAGCCCATAAAGTCTCCAAATGGACGAAAACTTAGCAAGAAGATACTGACTCACAACATGTATATAATTGCACCCTTTCACGGTTTTGCTCATATCTCGGGCTACACATACCAGATTCTCGAAATTCCAAAGCCTAGAGTTAGATAATCACTTGGGCTATCATTTCCAGTAAAAATCTGGGTAAAACTCACATTTTACAACCTCTATAAAAATCAGATTCTTGGACAGAAACTTTTTATGTCTTTGATTCTTACTTTGGTGCCTCCTTTTGGCCTCTAACTTATACTAATTCACAACCAAAGACCAAAATTAACAATTACTCATGGTTCTTCCAGAATTGAACACTCAAGAATACCCCAAATAAGATGGAATCTTTCACATGCATCCATAGATAACAATTGTAATTCTAATCCAGGTTCAAAATAGCACATCCATGTCAAATTCACACTAAATCATATCATCCAAGTGCTGAATAACTTAATTAGCATACTAACCATTTCAAAACAGTCCTTTAATCACCAAATTACTCATCAAAAACCACATGCAAGCAAGATATCTCATTACTCATAAAAAAAACTAACAAGAAGACTTCAAAATTCTTCAAATTTCACATGTATCCACCCCCAAATTCAAACCCTAACATAACCACAACATAAATTCATGCTTAAAGATTATAAATGAGATGAAAATAACAAGAATAACACTAATACACAGATAAAATCAGATTAGGGTTTGGTAAAATTGAAATAGGGGTTGGAGAGACTACCACTTGAGGGAGATTGGTGGAGAAAACACAAGAGAGGAGGGAGGAGGTGGCTCGGCCACCACCTGGTGGTCGCCGGTGAGCCCGCCGGCGCCGGAAAAACAGAGGGACGGGGAGGGTTTGGCTGGTCGGACGAGAGGGAGGAGAGGGTGAGATGAGTTGGGTGTGTTGAATTAAAAAGAAGAAAGAATTAAAACCCCCTTGGCCTAATACCCTCATATATATATAACCCAACTTAATTAAATTAGATGAGATAAAATAAATAAAGCTAGGTAAAAATAATTGGTATTGGCTAAATAAAATTAATGAACATAAACTTGGTAAAATAATTTAGTATACGATTAAATAAAATTTCTTGGAAATAAACTGGGTAAAATTTACTAGTATTGAACCAAATAAAATAAATTAGTAGGATAACACTTATTAAAATAAATTGGACCATAAATGTAATTAGGAAGGTTGGATAATATAAATCGTAATCGAAATGGGAATTAAAATTAATATAACCTTTTTCGGTTACAAGCGTAAAATTGAGAACGATAAAATGAATTATAAAACTTATCATAAAAGTATTCATAAACTCGTAATAATAATTATAACTTTAAATTCGAGGTAACATAAAATCAACCCGTTTAACCATCGCCTTGCTCGAGACCTGTCGCGCATAAAAATAAATAATAATAATAATAATAACAGTAATAACCATATTAACGTAAAAGAAAGAAAATTTTTAACAGCGTAATTTAATTAATCACCGTGATTAAGGCCTTAATTAATACGGGTTTAAGGCGGGTCATTACAGCGCTGTACTTAGAGGAGAGCAAACAATTGATTTTGGCAACCATGGAGAATCAAAATTTAGGTATATCAACGATTTGGCAGCATTTGTTGAAGATTTGTGACATAATTTTTCCTTTTGTGATGGAAGGGAAGGTGAAATGGATGTACTAAGTAAGTTGCATACTAGCTCCTTCCCTCCTCCCCCCCCCCCCCCAAAAAAAAAAGTGACTTGCATACCAGTTTAATTGAATGGTTTTTCATTGATGAAGGTTTGCGATATCGTTTTCTTGTGTTTGACTTGGCCATTCTTTGAAAACTTCATGTGTTTTAAGTCGATATTAACTCCTATATGCCTGTGACTATTTAAGGTGCATTTAGCAAGCAGTGCAATATGGTATAGGCCAAGCTTATTAACTGATTGTGTTTTTTTTTTTTTTTTTTGGCAAGCAATTATGAATACTGAGTTCCAATCTACTAGATCTACTTTGATGTTCTCTAGAATATCATTTGTTAATTCCTCTGATTGAAAATTGAATTAAAGATTTGTCCGCTCGTTTTGTACGTCCTCAATAACTGCCAAGTCGTTTGATTCTCTGTCAGTTACTTAGATTATTGAGTGTTTCACTTCAATTGTTGTTGGTTGTAGGAGGTAGCACTTATTGATATAGATTGCCTTTGATTTTGACTTGACGATGTGCTCGATCAGGAACACAAATTCAAACACTAGGCTTTGCATTTAATTCATGGGTATTTCACCTGGATTTTCTCAAATATGACCTTATGCATCTTTATATTTTCACTCATAAGTCAAAGTACAAAATCTGTTTAGGGCCGGGGTTGTTTCCTTGGTCACTAGCTTGTCACCTTTGCATCATTACTTGTTGCATTACAGTCCTTATAGTTTTTTTGTGGGTTGTTGATTACACTTGCATACCCACGTTGCTTGATTTGATGTGATTACTTGGCAGAAAATTTTGGTTAATTATAATAAATGAGAGTAGTTTTTGCTTGGTTTCATTTTATGATTACGTACTTGATCTTCTTTTGTTCTATTAATGATAGTAAAAGGATTACGTGGATTTTTTTTTCATAAGTTCTGACAAGAATGAGTAATAGCCAACAATTTGGTTGACTTCAGTTATGGTTGATCATCTGTCGGGCTAATTTGATTCACCTTATCGAAAATGTATGTTCTTTACTGGAATTTATTGTGTTCACTTTTCCCTTCGTGCATGCATTAGAAAGCAAATTGCCCATTTTGTTGCCTTCATTGTCAGTGTGGACGAGGGCTTGTTCGCCAACGTAGAACATATATGTCGCCTTTTATTGTGGCCTTGTATGCAATAATAATGTGTTTATTGTTGATGCACTCTTACTTACTGCATATTACCAAGATGCGTCTGTTTTTTTTTTATATATTGGTTTTACTTCTTGGCTTCTACAGTTGTCTTGTACTTCCCATCTTTTCTTTCCCCAAATTTCTTTAGGTTTTCAAAGGCAAGCTGAATGAATGCCTTACTATATTTGCTGGAGTTAGCAATCTAATGATTGCATCAAAGGCATATATTCTTGTTTTCTGACCTGTATAAGAGGTTAAGCTAAAACCATTTTGGCTTTTCGACTATTATGTTCGTTAATTATTGATGCCTATTTTGCACCTTTTATGCCTTTTTGCTACAGAAGCATCAAATTGCTAGACAAGGTATGTCTAGGGAGGACAAGACACTGAAAGTTGTCCCAGAAAGGAGACTGAAATTACTTCGAGCATCCATATATCTTAATAGTTCAAGAGTTTCAGTGGATAGAGGAGGTTATTTATTTTGTCGTCTTTGCAGAAAGACCTTGAGATTGTGGATTAAGTTGTCATATATTTTTAGGTTCAGAGATGAATGGCTAGCAAAATATGACATCGCTAGCAGAATATATTTTCAGATTGTGGACTAAGCTAACTGATTTGTATTGCTGCTCTTGGATGAACTTCTATCTGGTCCGCTTTGATACTCCTTCATGACAATCCTTTGGAGGAAGAATCCCCTTTTGGATTTGGGGTTGCATGTTTCTTTTTCCTTTTATGTATTTTGATATTGTTTCACCATTTTTATATTTCGCACTAGGGTTCACCATACTCATCTAACGTCTAACGTTTGAAAAATAGATGATCTGATTGATTGATTGTTTCGAAGCCTGCTTATTTGGGTTCATGAATATACTCTATTAAGCCTGGCTTTGGGTCCACTGCGTGCAACGCGTGCACCCTAAGGCTAGTTATCAATAAAAGAAGCTTTAAAATGTGAATTGATTTGCCTCCGTTTTGCCTTTACCACTTTCAATATAAAACAGTAAACTTCTAAAACAATAGACTAATAAAATAGTAAACAGACCTAGAGCAATAAGCACTGCAGTATAAATCATTTTTGCACATTCACTACCTTAAACAGTAATCAAGATTTCACTATTGTCCATAGACAAAGAGAATAACGTACAAAAAGTAATAATAAATGTTGTTGCAATGTACCCATTTTAAAACACCATATTTATTGACAACATTTATTATGATATGATTCAGCTATAAAGATTGTGTTTGACTTAAATTAATATGCATGAGAGTAGAAGATACCTTTCCTTGTGCAAAAAGTGATGAGGCTCCAATTCAACTCACATGTAGGTTAGAAATACACATGCTATTTATAAGAAAAGAAACAGTGTAGGAGAAGAGTGTAAAACAATGTCGAAAAAAACTGGAAAACATGTGTTAATATTATATTAAAAAATATATATCAAGTAAATAATTATATTATAATTATAAATTGTAAATGAGAAGGAAAAAAAGGTGAAATATTGAGTAGCTAACTACAATCCATCTCTAGAAATAATAGAATCAGATTAGAATCATTAGAACAGAAAAACTTTCTTTAGCACTGTTTCAGTGCCAGAGTGCTATTTACCACATTCTGGAATGCAGCTGTCTTGATCCACATTAATGGCTGATTTGCTATCCCATTAAAAAGCTTCCCTGCATTGCTAACCTGCTACTGATACAGTATAAGAAGTCAATCAACTCTTACTGTGAATACAAATGATCAATTACTAGCTACTATCAGTACACAAAATATACATTAGTCATAATCTTTAGAAAATGACATAGTCTTTTTCATAGATATCAAGAAATAATATGTATTAAAAATAATCAAAAGAAAACACTGGGTAACTAATAGACTGGGTAACTAAAAACCTTTGCCAAGCACTGTTTGAGCAGCAAAAAAAGCCACCAAGGTATTTTGCAAAAAAAAAAAAAACACATGTCACAAATATGTAGGTTCACAATTAATCTTAAGTTATTTTCAAATCCAAACCACCAAGGTATTTTACAAAAAAAAGTTAAAAAAAAATAAACAAATAGAGAGAGATCCATAATTATGGTATTAATTAGTTACGTTTAATTAAATGTACTATCTTATTTTTTTTCGATTATTGATTGCCAAAAGGCATAAAAGTTCAAAGACAACAGCGATCAACAAACAAAACAGCAGAACAAACACCTCCAAAAGAAAGGTTACAACCAAATAGCTAAATATAATTAACACAACAACTACTTTCGCGACCACCACAACCGAAAGAAATCTTCACATTTAAACGCGATGCAAGATCAGTAACTTCAATTTGGTGGGTCTTCAAGGACTCGCACGCCTATATCAGGTCCAATAATCTCAGCCCTTCGGTCAACTTTAGCATCAAAATCATCCAGGGTATCCACTTCCAACAAGTTCGCACGCCTAGTCCTCTTAACTTTCTGACAATCCTTTTGGCCACGAACAAGTCTAGAAGTTGCTTCTCTCACAAGCTGCCACTTAGATTTCATCAAAATGTTCTGCTTTCTCTTACTCTTGACTTTTCCTTTTGAAGCCTCAAGAATTGAATCCTCAAAATCAGCAAATAGCTCATGCGCAGCCGGACCAACAAAGGAATCCATCGGGTTGCTAAGGGTACGATCACTGTCAGAGTCGGTCCTTAGATTCCTAGCCGCCACATGATTGGTTTTGGAGCCACTCAAAAGAGTATTCTTGTAAGACAACCTGCCAGCATGTTGTTGCTATTCATAACAGCCTTAATAGGGTCCGTAATAGTTTTACTAGAAGCATTCACAAACCCGTCACAAACGGAAGCCACAAGAGAGTCAGGTACAACCGTGTCATCTCTCCCCATATTCCTCAATCCACTGTTAACCTCACGAGGGGTGGAGATGTGTAAAGCATTTGAAGCAAAAGCACCATCATTCTTTTTGGGGGTCCACTTCAGGGAATGTTTTGCATCAGCAGGAGGCCTACCAACTTGCTTTTTATTGAATTTAGCCCACGAAACAAAGAGTTTCATGTGATCGACAATTCTAAGGTTCATCTTGCTAATAGCTATTCTCCCATCGTCCTTACTTGTATACCAAACAAAACCAAATTTCCTACCATTTCTTCCAACTTTTGCGGGGATATACGCATCAATAACAACCCCAAACTTGCTAAATAAACTTTTGAGCCTCGAGCTACCCATACTGATAGGCAAATTATCAATAAAAAGGGAGAACTACCGATTATCATTACCACGCATGACAGGAACAAAACGGTTGTCAACCTGGGGGGGTAAATCATTGACACCAACACCATTGCCATTATGCTTGTGATTTTGAAATTGAGAAGGGGAGGGCGTCCACAACACTTCATGAAACTCCCCCAACTCCTTCAACATAGCAATAATCTCACACACTCTACTCAAAGAGGCTCGATACACAACCTTTGAAGACAAACTTTCCAAAGAAATGGAGGAAATAAGATTTTCAAGTTCAAGCTTCAACACCTTAAATCTATCAAGAAAATGGCTACTTAGATCCATGACAAAACTAACGAGTGAAACCCAACAAACAGAGCCAATACCATTTTCCAGCTGCAGCATCCGATACACAACAAACCGTACCACTCTCAACAGGCCCCAAATCAAAACCCAACAGCAATGGAGGAAAAATTGAAGAAATCACCTGGATGCATGAGAAGAAGCATCGCCCAAATTGTATTACAACTGAAGAGCGAAGAACCGACGAACTTCAACCCGGAATGGACTCCGGCCACCGACCAGAGAGGAACGAACCGAGCAACGAAACGCGGACCACTAGACCTGTCAATACGGGTGGGCGGGCGGGTTACGAGTCGGTCGTATATCGGGTTCGGGTAAATACGGGTCGGGTGTATTTCGGGTTCAGTGCATCTGGTCGGGTGTATTCGATTTGAGCGGTAGGTCGGGTTTACGGGTCATGACCTCCCTTTTTCTCAGTCACTTACAACTAATAAAATTGATTATAATTAGTCAAAGACACCTGTGTAATGTACCATTCTCTTCCAAGTTCGACCACCACGATATGTCATAGTTGTATATACATATTACTATACACCTAAGGGACAAAATTTGGCAATCTTCAAGTCTACAAGTATTATGCGGTTTACGTTAACAATCCACGAATAACAGTACTTATGAAATATATAGGGTTTTTCCATGCTAATATACTGAACTTTTAGGGTATTGGACAATAATGCACTGAACTTTGACCTTGGACAATAATACACTAATTCACTAAAAGAGAGGAGAGAGGCGGGACTGCAGGAGTTTGAGGGTTCACTGAAAGAATGAGTGAGTGACAGTGTTAGGGTTTTGTTTTGGTCATTCATTATTTGATTATTTCATTTGTATGTCTCTTTCTACGCATAGCTTTCCAAAGCCACCCAATATTTTACTTTTGGGCTTTAATTTTCATGAAATGGACCCATTTTTTTGCACAAGGCCAAAGTAGACAAAACACTTAAAATTAAAGTGTCTGACCCAACGGGTCGACCAAAACTGGACCCGCTTTTTACTGGGTTCTTATTCTTGATGGTTACCTTGTTTAGTGCTCTATAATCGATGCATAGCCGAAGTGACCCATCGTGCTTCTTTTGGAATAGGATCGGCGCACCATAAGGAGACTTTGAAGGGCGGATGTACCCGGCATCCAACAATCCCTTGAGTTGTCTCCTTAGTTCCTCCAACTCTGGTGGTGCCATTCGGTAGGGAGCAAACGCGGGTGGTTTGGCCCCCGGCTCCAACTCGATCTCGTGATCTATTTCCCTTCTTGGGGGAAGTTTCTTGGGCAACTCTGCAGGCATGATGTCCTTGAACTCGTCAAATATCTCTTGGACGGCCTTGGGTACTTGAGCTTCCTTTTTGTTACCCTCTTCCATCTTAAGAGTGGCTAAGTAGGTAGGCTCCTTCTTCTTCACTCCCTTAGAAAGTTGAAGGGCGGATAACATCCTTCCCTCATCAATGTCCGTCCTTACCGGGACGACACACGGTTGTTTTTCCTCCATGATGCACATAATGTTGGCGAAAGGGATGGGGAAGGCCTTCGCCTTGACAAAGAAATCAATTCCCAAGTAGAACTTCTTGTCATCTAAGGGAGCGACAGTGATATCGACCTTACCTTCCCATTGCCCAATGTGAATGGGTGTGTCCTTGGCAACTCCATATATCGGGAGTTTTTCAGCATTTACTCCCTTGACAAAACCGTTGGTTTTGGTGTAGGAGAGGCCCACCTCATCAGCAAGCTCCTTGGCCATATAGACTGTATCCGCACCTATGTCCAACAACGCTTGGCGAGGCTTGCCGTTGATGTGTGTCTCTACGTACATGCGCCCATGGGATCCTTCCTCGACCTTAGCTTGGACGGCGCTAAGGAATTTTAGAGAAGATATCTTCTTCTCCTTTTCCTTCGTTTCTTCTTCCCTTACGAGGGAGGCAATCTTTCCCCTCATAGGACAGTCGGCAACCCGATGTGGCCCATTGCATAAGAAGCATGAGTACCTCCTCGGAGCGTCATCCCTTTTGCCTTTACCCTTGTCCTTGTCGTGGCTTTTGAAGGGTCGATCCTTCTTGGGAGACTTGTCTCGATCTCCCCCACCTTTGCCATTGTTACTTGGCCTCGTACTTGGTCCCTTGGAGAACTCTCGCCTACGTTCGGGCAGAGTGTCGGCAGCGGCAATTGCTTAATTGATATCATTTACCCCTTGTCGCTTCAGCTCCATCTTAGCCCACGGTTGTAATCCTTCAAGGAACATAAACAACTTGTCCTTGGTACTCATGTCGGAGATCTCCAGCATGAGTTCTTGGAACTCCTTGACGTACTCCCGAATACGTCCATCCTTGTGTTGGAGATGTCGAAGCCTAGTGCGAGCTTCAAATTCGGCATCCTCTGGATAGAATTGCCTCTTAAGCTCCCTCTTAAGTTATCCCAAGTAGTGATGGGATCGGATGTGCCGGTGGTGGCATCTTCACACCTGCGCCGCCACCATATCAAGGCAACATCTTTGAAGTAGCGGGAAGCGGTGTTTACCTTCTTCCTTTCGTCTAATATGTCATTGGACTCAAAGTATGACTCCACATTCCAAATGAAGTCATCAATCTCTCGTGCATTCCTCGACCCCTTGTAGAAGGGAGGAGGAGGAGTGTTATCCTTCTTGGAGACGGAAATCTCCCGAGCGCCTCCACCATTAACCAACAGGGCCATGCAAGTCTTCAATTGCAACTCGAGTTCTTCCACCTTGTTGGAAAGAGACTCGATTATTGACTTGCAATCAGCCAGCTCCTTCCTAAGGGCTTTGTTGGAATCCATCAACTCCCTTTTGAGAGCATCATCCCAATGAACAAGCTCCGCCTTGAGAGAATCGAAGGCGCTTTGCACATCATCCTGGAATTCCTTCATCTCATCCTTAGAAGCGAATTCCTCCGTGTCTTCGGCCTTTCCCATTAAGGCCTCGACTTCCTTCACTAGGTGGGACATGGTGTCCTCCACCTTGGCCACCCTTTCGTCAAGAGTGACATGTCCCGGGTTCTCCATGCTCTCCTCATTCCCCTTGCCCTTCTTGGAGCCTTGCTCGGCCACACTCGACATGACTTCTCCCGCACACGAATTTCTTAAAACCGAGGCTCTGATACCAAATGTCACGGGGTGACTTTAATTTGTACAACACCCGTGCGGCGCTAGCAAACTTTAACCGAATTTTATATTAGAAGTTTGCTAGTAAGCCTTTCACAAGCTTAACTTAGACTATGAGAGACTAAGAAAGTTTTGAAGACAAAGAAGAGAGACAAGAGAGTGTTTGGGAGAATGCTTTGAGTAATGCTTCCAATTGTTGGTTGGTTACAAAAAAGACCCCCAAGGGGGTATTTATACACTTCCACCTCATCAATGGACGGTGGAGATTGATTTGATCTAACGGTCCATATTGTGCCTCTAGAACCTTCTATACAAGTATCTAATAATCTATATAAGTGTAGAGTACTCTAGAATATTCTAGGACATTCATGAGTAGTCTAGAGAACTCTAGGGAATTCTAAGGAATTCTAGAATAGTCTAGAGAATTCTAGAAACCTCATGAAAGATACGGAATATTCCGGATATTTCTAGAATATTCCGGGACATTCCAGATGGTTCCGGAAAATTCCGTGACACTTGGCACTGCCACAAACCATTCAAATAATAATTACTTATTTGTCATTATTCATTATACTTAATATCCAACCTTTTCATATGATCAATAATTATTAGTATTAGGGTAAATAATTATTAACCATCACATAATTTAAAGACGATGTACGAAAAGAGTTTAAAACTATGTCTAGAATAGTTGAAAACATGTGTTAATATTAAATTAAAATCAAGTAAATAAAGAAATTATATTATAAATGAGATGAAAAAAGGTGAAATATTGAGAGAAAATGCAATCTAGCTGCAGATTCAGATCTGAGTATTCATAAAATTTCCAAAAACTTTGTCCAACGTTGCTTGTATAGAAGAAAAAACCACCAGAAATTTTAAGTCTTTAAGTAAATCCCAAGAATTAAATTAATTTTACCTCATTCCCCAATGCAAGTGTTCTAATCCACATTAATGACTGAGTAGCTATTTCATTAAAAACTACCTAGCTGCACTGCTGACCTACTACTGTCACAGGATAAGCAATCAATCAATTGTTGTCATATCACAAAGGTTTAATTAGCTTTTGTTGGTACACAAAAGAACCATCAGTCATGACCTTTAAAAAATGATATATTTTTTCAGAGATATCAAGAAATAATTATATAAGTGTCATTATAAATATTTCAGATTTTTTTCATATAAACCCTAAACCCTATACTGAATCTAAATAATCTTAAACTTGGATAACCAAGTTGATGGATGATTATGACGAGAAACAAGATGGTGAGACATTGAGAGGCAATAGTAATCTAGCTAAAGATCTAAATAAGAAATTTTTTAAAGATTTCAAAAAACTTTGACAAGCATTGTTTTAATAGCAGAAAAAAGCCACCATAATCTTTTCCTCCTCTATGTAAATTAAAATCAACTATTATAAATTAAATCAGCAGGTACTGTGAATTACCAGCTACTATCAGTACATATGTGAAATATATCTTTAAAAAAAATAGATTCTTCTTCATAGATATCAAGAAATAATATGTGGTAAAAACAATCGGTAACTAAAAACATTGGGTAACTAAAAACCTTTGCCAAGCACCGTTCCACCATAATCTTTTCTTTCTCTATGTAAATTGGAAGAATTAAGTTTAGTATGTGCAGAATAGCTGAAAACACTGTTAATATTAAATTAAAATCAAGTAAATAAAGAAATCATAAATGAGAAGGAAAAAAAGGTGAAATATTGAGAGAAACTGCAATCTAGCTGCAGATTCAGATATGAGTATTCATAAAAATTCCAAAAACTTTGTCCAACATTGCTTGTATATAAGAAAAAGCCACCAGAAATTTTCCCTCTTTAAGTAAATCCCAAGAATTAAATTAATTTTACCTCATTCCCCAATGCAAGTGTTCTAATCCACATTAATGACTGAGTAGCTATTTCATTAGAAACTACCTGGCTGCACTGCTGACCTACTACTGTCACAGGACAAACAATCAATCAATTGTTGTCATATCACAAAGGTTTAATCAGCTTTTGTTGGTACACAAAAGAACCATCAGTCATGACCTTTAAAAAATGATATAATTTTCCAGAGATATCAATAAATAATCATATAAGTGTCATATAAATATTTCAGATTTTAATAATAATATAAGTATACGTATATTTTTTTGTTGATTTTCGATCTCAGTGAAACATTCATCATGTTATTTAGATTTGCAAATTTGAGATTTTAGAGGAACAGATAGAGAGAAATTGTAACATTTAACCTGCCCACCAAAAAATATTAATTTCGAAATATTCCCAGATATTAATCTGACATTCCCAAATAGCAAAGAAAGTGAACATATTTTAGATTAGAGCTAACCCCCAATGAAAAAGATGAATTCAGATACATACCCAGCTTCAACAATCGAGTTTTATTTTTCAAAAAAATTGAGATTCATTCATTATTAAAATAATTTAGTTAGAAATTATCGGTACTTCTCGAGATGTTCTTGAAGATGGAACTCCTCAAATATTTGTTGCTTTTCTATGGGTTTAGCTTAATTCCTTCATTGCCCCTGCGATTTAGCCAAAATATCATCTTAATAACACACTAATGACATCAATAATCAATCAAGAATTCAATCAAACAAATATTATATTTTCAGGGGAACCGTTCTCTTAGTTTTACTATCATTAAAAGGTTAAATTTTGCTTAGTGTTATCTTTCTCAATTTTTTCTTACAATTGCTTGTTAGATGTTAAGCAATTCAGTCAAATGTAATGCCATTTGTTAGCCCGACTCTTAACATTGCATGTATGATATGTGAAAACGTAATAAAGCAAATTCCCACCACCATGACCAAGTTCCTAATGCGATCCATAATTTAGATGTTTAACCAGCAATAGGATTTAAATGCATGCCCAAAACACTTATACTAAATGTAAATAATCTTGAACTTGGATAATCAAGTTGATGGATGATTCTGACGAGAAACAAAATGGTGAGATATTGAGAGGCAATAGCAATCTAGCTAAAGATTTAAATAAGAGTATCTTTAAAAATTTCAAAAAACTTTGACAAGCACTGTTTCGGTAGTAGCAAAAAGCCACCATAATCTTTTCCTCCTCTATGTAAATGGGAAGAATTAATTTAGCTATTATATATACGTATAATTTTAAGACAATGTAGGAAAAAAAGTTTAAAACTATGTCAAGAATAGCTGGAAACTTGTGTTAATATTATATTAAAATCAATTTAATAAATAAAATCAGCAGGTACTGTGAATATCAATGATCAATTACCAGCTAGAATTAATTTAGTATGTGCAGAATAGCTGAAAACTTGTGCTAATATTATATTAAAACCAAGTAAATAAATAAATCATGAATGAGAAGGAAAAAAAGGTGAAATATTGAGAGAAACTGCAATCTAGCTGCATATTCAGATCTGATTATTCATAAAAGTTACAAAAACTTTGTCCAACATTGTTTGTACTATAAAAAAAACACCAAATAGTTTCCCACTTTAAGTAAATTCCAACAATTAAATTAATTTTACCTCATTCCACAATGTAGGTGTTCTAATCCACATTAATGACTGAGTAGCTATTACATTAAAAAGCTTTCTTTGTTCCATTTGGTCTACCAAGTTGCACTGCTGACCTACTACTGTCATAGCACAAGCATTCAGAATTTATCAACATAATCAATCTTCAAAAATTTAGAAATTGACTTTTACTTTTAGATAAATTGACTTTGATCAGCTTTTGTTGGAACACAAAAGATCCATCAGTCATGACCTTTAGAAAATGATATAAATTTTTTTGGGGATATCAAGAAATAATTATATAAGTGACATTATAAATATTTCAAAATTTTTTCATAGATATCAGGAATTAATACCATAAGTATATGTATGATTTTTTGCTGATTTTCAATATCTGTGAAACATTCACCTTGTCATTTAGGTTTGCAAATTTGATATTTTAGAGGCACAAATAGAGGGAAATTGTAACTTTTGATGTGCCACCCAAAAATATCAATTTCAAAATATTCCCAGATATTAATCTGACATACCCAAGTAGCAGAGAAAGTGAACATATTTTAGACTAGAGCTAATCCCCAACAAAGAAGATAAATTTAGATACACACCCACCTTCAAAAATCGAGCTTTATTTTTCAAAAAAAAATTGAGATTCATTCATAATTAACATAATTTAGTTAAAAATTACGGGTACTTCCCTGGGTGTTCTTGATCATAGAACTCCTCAAATATTTGTTGCCTTTCTATGGGTTTAACTTAAATCCTTCACTGCCCCTGCAATTTAGACAAAATTTCATCTTAATAACACACTAATGACATCAACAATCAATCAAGCATTCAGTCAAACAAGTGAAATATTGAGAGAAACTGCAATCTAGCTGCAGATTCAGATCTGAGTATTCATAAAAATTACAGAAACTTTGTCCAACATTGTTTGTACTGTAAAAAAAACACCAAATAGTTTCCCTCTTTAAGTAAATTTCAAGAATTAAATTAATTTAGATTCGAGCTAACTTCCAATGGAAAAGATAAATTTAGATACATATCCATCTTCAAAAATTGACTTTTATTTTTCAAAAAAAATGGGATTCATTTATAATTAACATAATTTAGTTAGAAATTACCGATAATTCCGGGACGTTCTTGATCATAGAACTCCTCAAATATTTGCTGCTTTTCTATGGGTTTTATCTTAATTTCATCACTGCCCCTGCAATTTAGCGAAAATCTCATCTTAATCACACGCTAATGACATCAATAATCAATCAAGCATTCAAAATTTTAGTAGTTAGGTCCAATGTTATTAAAAACACATGTACATCATAATATATAAGCTTATGTGTGCCATGAGTGATGAAAATAGATATCTATTGCAAAATTTATCAGTATAATCAATCCGTTTGGATTCTTTTATATACCTAATATTCCCTTAAAAGTTGCATTCTTTTTATCAAACTAAGGCTTCCTTTTCTCCACAAGACGACTTAAAATAATAACACTTCAAATGGACACTCACCAATAAAGACCGCCCATGCACCTCATCAACTATAACATGGGTGATTCCAAGAAATCCCATGTTCCACTAAAAGTACAATAAAGAAAAATAAGAAAATAATCAAGGAGATGAATGTCATTGTAAACAATGAGTCAAAAGGTTGCCTAAAAAATAGGGATAATTATGGTTGGTTTAGTGCATTTTTTCTTACTTCAAAATCCCTTTAAACATGCATTCTTTCCTCCTTTCTATCAATAAAAACTCTACTTAACAACCTCATCATCAAGAGAGAAAGAGACAAAATCCTACCTCAGAAGATACTCAAATCTAAATCAGCAGGTACAGTGAATACCAATCATCCATTACGAGCTACAATTAGTACATATATGAAATTTACATTAGTCATAATCTTCAATAAATGATCGATTCTTGATGATAGATATCAAGAAATAATATGTGGTAAAAAAAATCAAAAGGAAACAATGGGTTACTAAAACACTGGGTAACTAAAAACCTTTGACAAGCACTATTCCACCAGAATCTTTTCTTTCTCTATGTAAATTGGAAGAATTAAATTAATATGTGTTAATATTATATTAAAACTAAGTTAATAAATAAATCATAAATGAGAAGGGAAAAAAAGGTGAAATATTGAGAGGAACTGCAATGTAGCTGCAGATTCAGATCTGAGTATTCATAAAAATTACAAAAACTTTGTCCAACATTGTTTGTACAGTAGAAAAAGCCACCATAAAGTTTCCCTCTTTAAGTAAATTCCAAGAATTAAATTAATTTTACCTCATTCCCCAACGCAAGTGTTCTAATCCACATTAATGACTGAGTAGCTATTTCATTAAAAAGCTTTCTTTGTTCTATTTGGTCTACCAGGCTGCACTGCTGACCTACTACTGTCACAGCACAAGCATTCCATCAACTGTTGTGATAACACAAATGTTTAATCAGCTTTTGTTGGTACACAAAAGATCCATCAGTCATGACCTTTAGAAAATGATATATTTTTTCAGAGATAACAATAAATAATTATATACGTATCAACATAAATATTTCATATTGTTTTCAAAAATATCAGGAAAAAATAATATAAGTATACGTATTATTTTTTGTTGTTTTTCAACTCATTGAAACATTCACCTTGTCATTTAGATTTGCAAATTTGAGTTTTTTGAGGCACAAATAGAGAGAAATTGTAACATTTAACTTGCCCACCAAAAAATATCAAATTCAAAATATTCCCAGATATTAATCTGACATACCCAAGTAGCAAAGAAAGTTACCATATTTTAGATTAGAGTTAACCCCCAACAAAAAAAGATAAATTTAGATACATACCCACCTTCAAAAATCGAGCTTTATTTTTCCAAAAAAATTGAGATTCATTCATAATTAACATAATTTAGCTAGAAATTACCAATAGTTCCCTGGATGTTCTTGATCATAGAGCTCCTCAAATATTTTGTAGCTTTTCTATGGGTTTATCTTAATTCCTTCACTACCCCTGCAATTTAGCCAAAATTTCATCTTAATAACACATTAATGACATCAATAATCAATCAAGCATTCAATCAAACAATAGTATATCTTCAGGGGAACCATTCTCTTAGTTTTACCATCATTAAAAGGTAAAATTTTGCTTAGTGTCATTTTTCTCAATTTCTTTCTTACAACTGCTTGTTAGATATTAAGCGAATTTCGACATTTTTTTAGATATTAATCTCACATACCCAAGCAACAAAGAAAGTGAGCATATTTTAGATAAGAGCTAACCTTTAACGGATCATAGAACTCCTCAAATAATTACTGCTTTTCTATGGGTTTTATTATAATTCCATCACTGCCTCTGCAATTTAGCCAAAAGCTCATCTTAATCACAATAAGCTTATGTGTGCTATGAGTGATGAAAATAGATATCTATTGCAAAATTTATCAGTATAATCAATCGGTTTGGATATTTTATATACCTAATATTCCCTTAAAAGTTGCATTCATTTTATCAAACTAAGCCTTCCCTTTCTCCGCAAGACGACTTTGAATAATAACACATCAAATGGACATTCACCAATAAAGATCGCCCATGCACCTCATCAACTATAACATTGTGATTCCAAGAAATACCATGTTCCACTAAAAGTACAATAAAGAAAAATAAGAAAATAAGCAAGGAGATGAATGTCATCGTAAACAGTGAGTGAAAAGGTTCCCTAACTATTGCTGGTCTGCTTACTTATAGAAAGAATTGGGTATGGTAATAGATATTCACTCCAAATCATGAGGTTGACCAACTTGGTCGACACAAAATTTTTGTGATTGCTATTTCATGAAATAGATATCTGAAATAGATATCACCTAACAATTAACCAATTCAAATTTTCAAACCTCATCAAACTAATAAAAAACAAAGCACCTAACAACAATTACACAGGCCAATTTTAACATTTAACAGTCAACCCAAGTTTAACAAGGTAAGACTGGTTATCTACTTGAAGTTGGGCAAACTTTATTTTTTTGAGTTAATCACTTGCTTTGATTTTAGGTGAAAATAGAGGCAAACTGATCTCTTGACCTATTTGTAAAATAAGTACTCACACTAATATATTCATTTAACATCATGGCATACTTGGTAGTTAATGAGCAAGTAATGTGAAGTTCCAAAAAATATCCTATATCGTAAATCGCAAACAAAACAAAAGTCAATATTTGTCCGTCCATGTTTTTTTTCATACTTTCTCAAAGGTTTGATAGGATCAAAACTGGGAAATTTGAGCTAGATGATTTCATTTCTTGGTTTATGATTCTACAATGAGCTTGGTACACTGTTCCTATTTCAAAGGGTTTCTTATTTGAAATGGTGCATCAGCTTGGTAAGAGACCTTCATAGTTGTTTCATATCCACGTATGATAGCGTAAAACATCAATATCAAATTTATAATTCTGATTTGCCTTGTCTTGTGTTTACTGAGACAATTAACAAGCACACATTGTTTTGCAAAATTTAACAACCAACTGAAAAGTTTGGAACTAAATTCTGCTCTAGCCATGAAAATTCCCCAAAATAAGCCAAGAAAGTCACCGAGCTCATACAAGCACATACAAACACAACCGCCTTTAAATTTGAAATGTCTTTAACACAACAACCTTGATGCCTTAATCAACCACAAACATCAAGCTAGCATCATATATAAGCAATTCTTCATAGCCACCTTACAAAATACCCAATAATAAACCAAGTCACCAAACTCGCTCAAGCACATAAATATGCAACCACCTTTAAATCTAAAACTTCAAACGCATAATCATACTCAAGTCTAAATTAGCCACAAACACCAACTATCAAATATTAAGGACACCATAATAGCCACCCCAAGTAAACAATCTAGCCTGTTCCCAAAATTTTTAGACTCCAAGATACCCTTACAAAGCCTTAAAACTTGTTGAAGCAGAGGCAATGCGCAAAAAACACCACCAACCTTCCTAAAAAGGTAGCTATCATTTATCCGCCATCATATTGTTCCCCCTTTCCCCTCTTCTATTTCTCTTCTATTAACCTTCATATCTCCAATGGTGAATCGAACGTGACACGCTTTAAGGACCATTTAAGAATATTGCTAATCGCCATTCCAGGAGCAGGAACCACTTGCACATAAAATGTATTCTTCAGCAATGCTTCACCATTCTCATGTAAAAATTTATCGCGTTCCTATATGACATTTTTCACAGTAAAATACAGAAAAGATGGCCTACAAGGTTTACGTCAATTAAACATTCCATATTCCCACCCATAAAATTATAAATGGTTACATAAAACCAAGGAAACCAAATAAGCATTTCTCCATATATCCCTTTAGATTTCAGAATACTACAGCATAACATATTTCAGTACCAATGCATGGACACACAAGTTTTAGTAGAATTTTCCAAAAGGAATTGAGACATGTGTCTGCTCGAGCCGTGCAAAGAGAAAAATAGCAAACATATTTCTCACAGGCGATTAAATAAAATTTATGCAAACATAAAGCAGTCTGTGTTACAAGTATTTTCTGACTTTGCAATCAGTTTATTGTGACACATTAATTATTTTGGTAATTTCTTGTAATTGAACAAGATTACATGCCTCCTTCAATGTTTTATTAGGTCCTTTACAATTTCATGAAAGTCACTTTCCACATCATAGCCCCACAAAAAGAAAATACAACTAATGAAAGCAAATGATCAGCAGTGGCCCCAACAATTTTTGAAGCATTGTCCATAAAGGCAAGTAGGTTTATAGAGTCAGTTTCATCAACAAAGTCAAACGTAAGAGTCATCCTGTTTTACTCGCAAAAATAGACAAATCACTAATAAAAATATTTGCCTTCATTCAATCAATGTAATCCAAATAAAATGAGAATAAAACGTCCCCAAAAACTATAATACCTGGGAGTTAATGTGCAGGACTTTACTCGACAGTACTTGCTCATGCACGTGAATTGGATGCCCAGATCCACGTCACATTTCTGCCCGCAAGAATCACATCCTAAGTATAACCGGACCATTTTTTTCTCAAATTCAACAACATGACCATGCAACCAGACTTCTTCATCGAGCGTGGTATCGTCCACCTACATATTCAACCTTGGTATTAATGGGCAAATATTTTGCCCTACTCTTTGGGGGGGGGGGGGGGGAACCGGTGTGCAAAATTGGATTTTTTATTTAATTACTGTAGATAGAAGCATTGTCAGAGTTTCTAATTTCTTTATATTTTCATTTAAAGACAATGAAAACAATATGGAAGGTCTTCTAAAACAATGAAGATAACCCAATCAAAGAATAGATTTATATTCAAATTTCAACCCAGGTTTAGAAAAAAAAATTAGAAAAAAAGAGTGGAACCTGTTTTTCCTTTAGTTCGCCTATGTTAACTAACTTTGGTACAACCATAGATAGGCGTAAAGCCAGAACTTTCTCTTTCTTTGAATTAAGAAAATCAACATTATCATTGGCCCTGCATTAACAGAAGAGGAGTTAATTGAAATACAAAATTTGCATATCATAAAATAAACGACCTTTAAATTAAATGCATACCATTTAACCAAAGATGCAGCTTCTTCTCCGGTTGGTTCAAAAATAAATCGTGAAGACAATGATGTTCCCAAAGTGAAAATTGTAAACATAAAGTATATATTTCAATAAAATCCAAACCTAATCATAGAGCTATGTAAAAACATCAATCAATTAAAGGAATAATTTGTCCAACAGACCTTTATAATTTGATACTTTCAAAGATCTTATTCCAATAACCATTTGAGTACGAATTGGATCACATTCTTTTAAAGTCAAATCACCCCACAGAGACACTGTCATTGAAGACTTGATGCTTGACACATATATTGCAAGGAAAAAGAATTGGTTAAAGACAATAATATCAAATAGTAAAAATCAGTAAAACAAAACCCGTCCAAGAAAGATGTGACAAAACCAACCTATGATCAATAATGACCAGTTCACGAACATCAACTTGAGAACCATCTCTTTTGGTTTTAGTCCTTTTTGGTTCAATGAAGAGGACAACTCCCAATATATCTATAATCAAAAAAAATTAAATGACCATCGAAAACATTTTAATTAACAAAACCTAGCTTACTCTTTGAAACAAGACCAACCAAATATTTTTGCCACTAATCTTAGAAGATACATCATGTGAGTTACATGCTTTTAAGTAGGTCGTAGAATTTGCAATGAAAAACACTTTCAAGTTAACTCTATCGTTTAGAAAGGACTCACCATACAGTTGCTTAGAATCAAAATCTGGAGTGATCGATGAGAGGGCACAAAAGTCAAGGCATGGTATCACCGTTTTGACAGTTGAACAATGGGCGAGTGACTGTATAAGAATTGAACACCATCTCAAGTTCATTAGGTATGGTTTGATACTCTTCTTTCCTTAGCTTTAACTTAGCATTCAAGATCTCATATTCTTGATGTTGTTTTATAGCCTTGTCATACGAATCAACATCCCCACCAAAGACAATGGCTTGAATTTCATCACCCTACAAAAAGCGAACATAAAGTAATTCGACATTATATATTAGATATTATAGATTATAATAGATAACATGTGCACAATCAATAATCTCATCACTATTTAATCATTTGCGAACCTTCTCATCTTGCATAACATATCTTTGATACTTCATCTTTTGTGGGGAATTTATAGGCCTCCATTTTTCAACAAACCTTGAGTTTGTATGGTCAAGGCTTCTCCGTAAGTTCGCCTATGAATTTCTTCGAAGGACTCATCTGATTCTAAAACAAATCATTACAATCAGCAGTAATAATAACAGAACATTAACAATTACATCAGTATCTTAAAACAACTATCAGTAGTAACCACAGAAAGTATAGGACTCATTTGGTTCTAAAACAGCAGGTAATTGGTGTAGAAGACAGTCACAAAGCATATGAACAAAGCCATGAAACATATAAGTCAAGAAAGTATATGCACCAATTTTACAAATTAAATTGACACCTATGTACATGCAATAGCTATATTCTCATATAATTACGGGGTTATGGCCGCATAGATATAGGGTTCATGGCTCAACCTCCTCTCTGCCATGTGAAAGTCTCAAAGATAATAGATGCTTAGACAGTCGACAATCAACAAAATTAGAAGAAATGCAGAAATTAATACGACTTCTTAATGACAAGAAGACAACCACCATAAACCACTATAAAAATATTTTTAAATTGGAGTTTGGTATCATTTTGGACTCAATTAACAATAAAGTTAAACTAAAAACAGAGAGAACTAAATAATTTCAAGTATTAGTCAAACTAAATTGGATAATTGATTAAACTATCCAAAAACCAAATACTCCAGTACACCGTATAAATTAAACAGGACACAAATAATGAGCCACCAGATCGAAAACAATATAAAGATAGGGAAGAAAAAGCAGACCTTATGAAGCTTAGTTCCAGAGAGAAGAGAATCAACCTCATCCAAAGTCCAAAGGAGAGGTTACAATTAATACTTGAAATTGATACTCGAAATAATGCAACCAGAGAGAACCAAATCATTTCAACTATCAATTTGGACTTAATTAAGGAATTATTTCAAGTATCAATTTCAGATCGATGAAGAAGTTGCGCGCCCAGCCATAGCCGAACCAAATTGAATCGCAACAGAGGAAACATAAAGACAAACCAAAAAAATTGAATCTCACCGGCAACTGGACTGTTGAAGATCATCTGAATTTTTTTTTTGATTTTCCAGTTTTGATTGGTTTCCTATTTCATTTCCAAGCATTCTCGTTGTCCTCTCGGTCGTCTTACTATTGTCGCTGATCTTCAGGTGTTCCAACTTCCGGTGGTCGTGAAGTACTTACAGTTGTGCATCTTGTGGCCAGGTGAGATTTAGATTTCTGTTTTTTTTTTTACCTTTACTCTCTTTGAATTCAATTGATTGGCGCACATATTCACGTTCTCTCCAATTATTTATGCACTGCTACTATGGGGTTTGTCCAATAGTTGTTTTGGAAAGTCTTTGGTGCTAATTCGATGATGATTTGTGTGAGTTTATGGGGTTTCTCTTGGTAAAAAAAAGAAACGGTGGACTTTTTTTTCAATACTAAAATGAGAAGTTTGTGCGTTTCTTTATGGGTGCACTCATGTAGTTGTGTACTTTTGTTATAACAGTAAATAAACAATGTTAGGAAATCAATTTTGAGATTTTGAGAACTGAAGGAAAGAGAAGCAGTGCAAGGCGAGAAGATTTGGGAAGAGTCTTTATCTATAAGTTTTTGAATTGGTGGTTGAGTTTTCATCTGTTTCTTTCGGGGTAGATGTAATTTGTGGGGAAATTAATTTTCTCCAGTTTGTGGCCAGGCTGCGTCCGAACCAAATTGAATCACAACAGAGGAAACATAAAGACAAGCCTAAAAAATTGAATGTCACCGGCAATTGGACAGGTGAAGATCTCCGGGCCACATGAGAACAGAGGAGAAGTGAAGAAGAAAGAGATCAACCCATGACTCACTAAACCTAGAATCAGCAAAAAATGAAATCACAGAAGACAACCATCGTATTAGCGCAAAGCAAGAACATAACACACTACCACTTGTAGCCCTTCGAACAAGTGACTAATCGAAATCATACGTAACCCAAAAGATAGAAATCAAGCACCAAGTTAAGCTCACATATTTAACATGCAGCAACCAAAAATCGAAGAACATAGAACATCTAAATCAAGCACCAAGATTAAGCCCACAGATTTAACATGCAGCAACCAAAAATCGAAGAACATAGAACATCCAGTTTGCATTTAAAATAAAAAACATACCTGTCGCTCAAGAAACAGGTCGAATCAGAGAGTTAAAATCAGAGGGAAACAGCTAGATAAATCTGCAGGGGTATGAGAATCAAACTTAGGTCGGAAAATGTAGAGACAAACAGATCGATAGATGGAGAAAGAGAGATAGGTTTGCCGCTCGAGAAACAGATAGGTTTGCCGCACGAGATAGAGAGAGAGAGAGACGTAGAGAGAGAGATAAAGAGGGGAGGGAGAAAGACACTAAATAAACCTCCCAAGTATAGAATGTGGAAGAGGTGAACAGGAAAATGAGAAAACAACAGCGCAATTTATGAGGCAGAAGCGGTAAACCCTAACCCTTAATTTACTAAAATGCTATTTGAACAGTGTTCAAACACAATTTGAACAGTAACTTGGCATTTTGGATTTTGAATGTTAACGGATTTAACGAATGTTTACAGTACAATAACTATTTGTAGAACTAATAATTATTATAGTTAAAATATAAGGTTTTGGTTTTAGGGATAGTTAATTTACTATAAATATACTTTTATATATATATATATATATATATATATTCTATCAAAATATATATATATATATATATATATGTACGTACGTTAAAGTGATGTGTTACAGACTATAGTAAGACAAATGTGATAGAGAACAAATCATAAAGAAAATATTATTAAAAATATTTTAAGAATAAACTAAGAAATAAAATAAAATAAAATTTTACAGAGAAAACATAAAAAATTTAACATTACTTTATAAAATCCTAATCGTAAAAAAGATTACAATTACATAATTTATAAAAAAAAAATTGTACGAACATACGAATGTTTATAGTAAAATAACTAGTCGTAGAACTAATAATTATTATAGTTAAAATATATGGTTTTGGTTTTATGGATAGTTAATTTACTATATATATATATATATATATATATATATATATATATATACATAGGTAATAGATATAATGAGAAGAGAAGCATGGGAAATCCTAGCCCTTGGTACCAAGATCTAGGGTGGATATAAATAGTTAATATATATATATATATATATATATATATATATATATATATATATATATATATACATAGGGAATAGATATAATGAGAAGAGAAGCATGGGAAATCCTAGCCCTTGGTTCCAAGATCTAGGGTGGATATAAATAGTTAATTTATCTTTATTTCAAATATCTGTTGTTAAAAGAATATTATTATTTTTTTTTTTTGCATTGTCACGTGAGAAGAGAGAGGAAAGGCAAGGATGATCTGTTTCTTTTGCATGCTGTGGAGAGCGCATTTACTAACTTCAGTTTCCAAAACATACACAATCATTTTACAAAATCTTGAAAAAGACAAATTGAGAAGAGGAAGCCATAACTGGGGTAGCAAAAGTTGGAGCTTTTGAAGAGAAATCGTCTTGTTTTTTCTGGCGAAATCTAAGGTAAAAAAATAGCGGTTTCCGGCGAATTTTGACAACACTTAATTCACGATTCCAACGACGATTTTTCGGGCGACGATTGCTTGAAAGGAAACCCAGGCACGGTGAGTTCTCCAGCAAAGGGTGTGTCGAGTTTTCTAGGGTTTTTCGCACCGTTTCATTTTTTCAAATTGGGGTATCCGGTGAATGTTTGACGTTCAGTCTAACAATAGATGGTGTTTTTTTGACAGAGTACGAAGGAAATTTGATCAATTGGTGATGGCTTCCAAAGGTGTGTGAGAAGCAGAGGTTGAAGAAAGGAAGAAGGAGATGTAAGTCATTGTATATATTGCTTGAAGTAACGATATTATGGGGGCTTGTTGTTCATGTCAGCGTCTAATGTTCATTTGTAGTTATCTTTATGATCTTTTTTGGGTGCATCCTGATGGTTATTTCAATTTGACGTCGGATGTTCCTATTGGTGTTCATACAATGGTGATGTTTATTGTTAGATGTTCTTCAGGTTTATTATTAATCGTATGAGTTCATTGTATGTGGATGCCTATTTTTGACTCTATGCAAGTTGGTGTTCATGATAGAACAAGTGTTCGAGAATTGTGTTGGTGTTCATTTTAGTTATCGTGATGTTATTGTTTGGGGGTGCACCCTGATGTTCATTTCAATTTGACGTGATGTTCATACATTGTTGACTTGATGTTCATTTTTTGATGTCTTGATGTTCATTTCAGTTTGACTACATGGTGGTTGTTTTATTGGATGTGTAAGGGAGGGGAAACAGATGCAGTCGGGGCAAGTGTGCCGATGTAGAGCTCTGATGGAAGGACTATTGTCTTCGTGCCAAATCCAAGGCCAACGTGAGTATAGTGACAAAATAATGCATTTTGGGTGTGTTCCATATTGATGATCGCTAACTGTTTAGACCCATTTTGTGTCTAAATACCGCCTAAATCCTTAGGCTTTTAACTCGTTTTGTGGTTTATTTTAATAGCTTTTAATGTGTTTTTGGTTATCTTTTAGATTTTCGAGTTTTCACCCGAAAACGTTGCAAAATGGGCCTTTTTCGGTGTTTTCCCGAGCCGAGCCGGAATGAAAACCGAGGCGGAGTCGACCCGAGACCACACTGCCAACCTTTGGTGCCAATTAGTGAAGTAACACATGCTACGACCCTCGGATCGAGCGTTACATGCGTCGGAAAGAAGGAAGAACAAAGGGAAGGAAAGCCGAAGCGTAGCCCCCGCCACGGCTGTGGTCGTGGGTGCTACCCTCCCAAGCCCCTTGGCTGATCGACGCACGCCCAGGCCTAGCCCCCTCCACGAATGGCGTAGCACCCGCTACGCCCAGAAGTAATGGGAGCCGAGCTAGACCGTGGCCACGGTCAAGTTGACCGTAACCACGGTGGGTTCATGACTTGTCTAAGGGAAGAAGTGGTCGAGCAAGACCGTGGCCACGGTCTTGGGAGACCGTAGCCACGACGGTGCGAAGGAGCGAAAACTTGTCTGCCCTAAATCGCCATACAGATTTCGCTGGACAGAACGAGACCGTGACCACGGTCTCCTTGACCGTGGCAATGGTCTCCCTATGTCCTGCGTGTGTTTTCGGCTTGAAGTGCTGCGTTTTGGCCAACAGTTTTGCCATGTATATATACTCCATGTTGACGATTTCTTAGGGGGCATCTAGGGTTAGACTTAGACATTATTTCAGCTTGTAATTAGTGGATTTTAGAGGGAGATTAGTGAGAGATTAATATAGGGTTTTGGAGATTTGTGTTTATTATTGAAGATTTGGGGATTCAATCAATTGAAAGATTGTTGGATCATCTTTTTACTTCTTTCCTTTGTTCATCTACAACATTTTGATAAGTATTATCTTCCCTTAACTCTTTTATTAATTACTTTGCTAATTACTTTGCTTGTTCTTAATTTCTTTACTTGCTATTTCATTGTTCTTGCTTGTTTATGATTGTTTGATGTTAGAAATCATGTTTAGGTTTGGGTTGGATGTTGTTAGCTTAGTTTTTGTCATGATTACTGGCTAGAAACCCTATGGGTTAGGGAGTAATTAAGGGTGTGAATGAGTGATTAGGTTTGGGTTAGCAATATTAGTGAGTAATTAGTTGGGAAATCAATCTCCCACTCCTACCCTTCCCTCAAGTGGGATGTATTTGGGTGCGAAAGCATCCCGAATATATCCAACACTTGTGTTGGAAGGTAGGAATTGGGATAGTTAGTATTCTAGTTCGCTAAAGCGAATAGAAACGAACTAGGAAATTCTGTTTCATAAACCCCCCGGGTTTGTCGATGGACTTTGGGAAAGTTAATCCAGACTATCCTTGAAAGAGGAAGCCCGGTGGGTATTTTCTAACGAAATTTCCACTTAATTCTCCCTTCTTGTTATTCCTTTGTTGCAAAACCCATTTCCTCATCCCCGTTTGCATCCCGAAAAGCCTCTGAAGCCCATTTTCCATTCCTTGACCGACCTTAGTTTTATTTGTTGTTTCGTGACCGCCTTTTCAAACCGATATCCTTACCTTAGCAATCTCGACCCGACCTTTGACCTAGTTCCTTTGACCAAGGCCGCCAGCTCCCTGAGAGAGAACGATAAAAACCGAGGTCTTACAAACCACGTTACACAAAATGGCGCCGTTGCCGGGGAGCCAGCGCCCCTAGTTTTAGTTTCTTGATTTTTAGTTATTTGAGATTGCTTTCACGCTAGAAATTAGTTTGTGCTAATCCCGATGAATTTGATGCTTCTGTTGGTTCTTGTTGGTGCATGTAGGTACGCCCTAATGTTCTACCGAGCATTGTAGGAGGCCTTGAGTCCAATGGGTGAAGTCCAAGATGATTCACCTCGTACCCTTCTATCATTTGTCGTTCCATCTTCGGGTACGGGAGGCAACCCAATCATCTTACCACCATTACCACCTGACGCGGTATTTGAGTTCAAGCCGTGTCTTCTCGATGTTTTTGAAAGTAACCCGTTTCATAGAGATATTTCCGAGAGTCCTCTTGCTCATATGGAGAGATTCGAAAAGCGCATTAGTTTCATGCATATACCTGGGATATCTTCGGAGTATCTAAAGTTGAAATTCTTTCCTCTGACTTTGAAAGAGAAAGCTGAGATGTGGCTTGATATATGCCCACTTGGATTTTATTCTTCATGGGAGGCTCTAAAGAAAGATTTCCTTCAAAGATTTTTCCCAACCGACAAAACTTGTAGACTCCGGGAAGATATTATGAGTTTCAAGCAAAAAGCCGGAGAGTCTCTATTCGAAGCATGGGGAAGATTTAAAGGTCTCTAACGTCAGTGCCCGCACCACAACTTACCCAACTGGATGCTTCTTAAGACTTTTATTGTGGACTCTTTGCTTCTCTCAAAGAATCAATCGATATAGCATCCGGAGGGACATTTTTGAAGAAGACTGCGGGGGAGGCCGAACAATTCCTTCATGAGCTTATTCAATATGCTCCTGATTTTGGAGGTTGCAAATCTAGTGGAGGAGATTTATCTTTGGAGCATCATCCTATTATTGCACTCCTTTTGGCTACTATCTATGAACTGCAAAAAGAAAAAGTGAATGAGGAGACTTTCAAGCATTTGAGAATGGCTCAAGAAGCGCAAGTGTTCAATTTTCAACAATTAGAGCAAGTGAGTGCCATTATTTCTACCCATGTTGAACCAGGTTCCATTTCTTATGATTTTACCACCGACCAACACCCTTCTACTTTTCTACCCATTGACCATCACTCATTCATTCAAGAAGAAACCTTCCATCCAACCCAACAAGACATTCCGCAACCTCAAGTTTCTCAATCACCCCAAGGATCCTCATTTGAGTTGATGTTGGAGCGAATCATGGAAGACCGAGAGGAGGATCACGCTTATATCCAAAGTCTCGAGCTCGAATTGGCTCAGTCCAACCAATTTCAATTTGCACCTATCCAAACCACTTCTATCCAAGGGGTGGCGGTGAATGTTATTACCATGTGTGGTGGAGGGGAAGTTGAGCAACCTGAGTTGGTGGAGGAGGGAGTTCTTGAAGAAAATGAGGGAGATATTGAGGATAAAATCGAAGGAGAGGGTATGGAGGTTGAGCAAGTGGTAGATGATGAGAAGGAGAAATTGATTGGCGAGGAAGTTGTAGGACCCCGGAAAAAGTGACCCTTTTTACGTGATGCGCTACTTAAGTGATCGGGAGCCGACTAAGGTTGCTTAATCCTTAAATAAGGATATTTTTATTTTCGAAATTCATTTTCGGGATGGTGAAATTTTATTTAATTTACAAATCCGTTTTTTATTATTTAAACACTTGAAATTACACAAAAATATATTAATAATGATTCAAAATCAGCCCACACCACATTCAGGCCCAAAAGGAAGCACGCGGGCCGCTAGAACAAACCAAAACCCGCGCGGGTTTTGAGGTCTCTTGGGCCGTGTCGCCTGTTTCCCTCGGGCCAGAGAACATGAATCTGAAATAATAAAACCCATGTGAGTTTTATTAATTCATACACATTTTCTCTCAATTTTTCCACTTTAAATTGGGTGTGAGGAAAGATATTAAATCATTTCTTAATTATTTTTATGTAAATTTCAATATTAAATAATCAAACAGATTATAAAAGAATAAAGCGTCGCCAGCCGATTTAAGAAAACCGACAAACCATAAAAATAATAAGAATAACTCCGGTCTACGAAACCTGATTCTAGGTTCGAGGGTAAGGTTACGAATTCAAGAATTATAAGAATTCTTGAATTCGCCCGTTAGAAAACGGACTCTACTAAAATCGACATTAAAACGAAAAAAAGCGGGGAGAAGTTTAATTGATTTCGCTAAATTATATTCTTAACATGCAATATAAAGAATGGAGTTTCTGGTTTACAAAATATGCACATATAAATGAATTAACGTACAAATTACATGATTAAACAACGATAATAAAGAAAGCAATAAAGCGAACCTCTTTTGATTTAGGAGCCCAAATGTGCCGGTTTGAAATCCTTGACTTTGCCTTGATTTTAGGATTGGAAAGAATGAAAGTGTGAGGGGGATGGAAATGTGATATATGGATAGTGGCTGGATAGGAATTTGGTAGAGTGAGGGTATGATATTATGAGAATGCTTCTAGAGAGGGTTTTAAGAGAGGGTAGGGATAGAATGATGAGAGTATAATGAGGGTGGTTTTATGAGAGTTGTTGGTGAGATGAAAGGAAGGATGAAGGGGTATTTATAGGTGGTGAGGGTAGTGTTTAGGAGGGAAAATGAGGGAGACACATCCCTTAGATCATGCCATGCAATCATGTAGTCAAGGCTAGGGTCAAAAAACACATGGGGCTAATATCAAGGGAGGGTGATCAAGGTGATTTTGGTGCCGGATTTTCGAAGATAAAACCCACGCGGGTTTTAAAACCTATATACGCGGATCGCTGATGCCGGCACGGCAAAACGGCGCGTTTTGGGCAAAGAAAACCCGCGCGGGCTTTGTCTTTGCACGTCGAGGCGCGCTGGGCTGCGCTTTGCTCGGGTCGTTTTCTTCAAACAAAACCCGTGCGGGTTTTGTTATTGGACTGGGCCAACTCTTTTTGTTGTTTCGCTTGCTTTGCTTATTGAAACGATAATCCATCTTGGTATCGGTCCAAATGTTTTATCGATAAATCAGGTACAAATCTCGGTGTCTATAGAGAGCCCCCACTTTGATCGAGTCCGAATAGGACGAAGGTCAAAGTAGACTTGATGTCTGTCTTGATGCTGGCGGTGCTCTTTTCATATGGAGACCGGCTGATGACGTCGTTGGTAACCTTTAAATGGCGACCGTTTGGACGACTGCTGCTGTAGATGTCGTTGGAGACCTTTAGGTGGAATCCATCTGGACGACTGCTGTTGTTGATGAAGAGGTCGTCGGTAACCTTTAGTTGGTAACCGTTGGACGACTGATGCTGACGACATCGTGGGTAGCCTTTAGGTAGCAACCGTTGGATGACTGTCGTTGACGACATCGATGGAGGCCTTTAGGTGGCAACCGTTTGACGACTGTCGCTGTTGGTGCTCTTTTGTATGGCAACTTGATGATAGATGGTCCCTTTTTGGCGGCGACCGGGTGATGGTGCTTTTTTATACGGCAACTTGCTGGATGGTCCCTTTTGGCGGTGATCGGATGATGGTGCTCTTTTATGCGGCAACCTGCTGGATGGTCCCTTTTAGCGGCGACTGGATGATGGTGCTCCTTTATGTGGCAACCTGGAAATCATCGCAAAAACAGATGTTAGCTTTCACGAAAATACAAATGGGTTCAGATTTTTACCTGAATATTGGAGACTCTTGGGCCGCTGGACTTGGGCCGCTGAGATGAAAATTTCTTGTTGATATAAAACCCGTGCGAATTTTATATCTTCTGCTGGGCCGTTGAAAGCGCTGGGCCGTGAAAATGGGTTTGTAGGGGGCTCAAAACCCACGCGAGTTTTAGCCTTTATTTTCTTTATTTTCTTTTTTTTTTCGTGAAAGGAATCAATGGTGGGCCATGCACTTATGTGGACAAGAAGAGGCCACCCAGCTTGGTCTCCTCTTTGGGTGGCAAAGGGATGACCTTTGGATTTTCGGCCAATGAAACGCATTTGGCATCTCGAGGCGGGTCCTAGAAACGAATGGCTCACATTCACTCTTCATTTCTATAAATGCCAAGCCTCATTCATCTCTTTCATTCACACATTCAACTTCTTCTCACCATCTCCCTAACTCCTCTTTTCTCTCTCTAGAAAATTGCTTTTTGGAGATAATTCAAGTTCTTGAGAAAATGCATCGTAGAAGTGGCAGAAATCCTCCTCTTCCTCATGCGGCGACATGGCCTCATGAGATGTCTTCGAGGCGCAATTTCATCCCGGGTGCAAATGCCGACCCTTCGGATCTCACTATCCAATCTTGGAAGCATGCTTGGTTCTACCGTTTTCATGGCAAGGTAACCTGTCAAACACTCCTCTTTCGATGCTTAGCTTTAATAATGAAAAATGAGCAAGCACGAATTTATTTTTCATGTCTTGTCGATTTTTATTATTTTTAGCATGCTTGTATGTCCTCATGATTTATTCGCAACCCTTTTTGAGAAATGGACCACACTCGACCCAGAGAAAAAAGGAATAGGTCGTATGCATATTCGGCCCAAAGGGAACAAAAACACACGGCCCATTTGAATGGAGAAAACCCGCGCGGGTTTTCTGGACCATATCCCGGAAAAAGAAATTGGACCTGGATGGGCGGCCCACTTGCGGAGCTAAAACCCGTGCGGGTTTTTTGGACCATAAACCCCAAAAGAAAAAGAAATTGGGCCCTGATGGGCGGCCCACTTGCGGAGCTAAAACCCGTGCGGGTTTTAACTCTCTGGGCCGGTTGATTTGGGCCGGCAGATTCTTTTTGCTAAATTCCTTTATCTTGCGGGCCATGGCTGTGGGCCCAGTGTCAGTGCTGGGTCCAGCTAGGGCCCGAAACGCTATGCATGTAGCCAATGCCATAGGTGAGCCCCCGACTTTAATTTTGCACTGTTTTGTCATTAGGAGGACAATCTGAAAACTCCCGGCGTCCTAAAGGATCTCCTTAAGGTAGCTGATTTGATTCCCGGGGATTTCGTTAGAAACACCCTTACTGCAGCAGGAATCATGCCGTTCTGGAAATGCGTGGTGACCTGGAAAGGCAGTACATTTCACGTGATAGGCCGCGCTATGGCGGAAAGGTTTTGGGACACGACCAACTCCTTCCATCTACCTGTGGGGGAGATGACGATTACCCCCACAGATTTTGTTATGATCACTGGTCTTCCTTGAGGTGGGCGTGACATAGTCTTTAGTGCTGAGGTCCCGCCTGGTTACGGACTTCTTGGGTCCATGTCGGCCGTTGGGCCCAGTCGAACTGTATCGACCTCGCCTATGCGCACCTCGAGGCACCCATCTGTGATGCCAACTTTCAGAATTTGCCTGGAGATCAACGTCGCTTTATCTTTTTGGCTTATGTTATTTCCACCACTCTTTTTGCCAATCGGGGAGTTAATATTACTTTGACCTGGTTCCGGAATCTCCTGGATTTGAACGAGGTTCGGAACTTGAATTGAGGCAAGGCTGCGTATACGAATTTCCTCCTCTGGCTTCGTCGCGGTGTCAGACTGACACTGGACGATGATCCCGTTTACCTCCACGAGTCTTATACCCACTTTCAGTATGGTCCTTCTTTGTGGAAGGTGCTCGAGGTACGTACCCGAGACTCTTCTCTTTGTAGTCTAGCTACTCTTTTGCTGTTTCTTTTGACTTTATAATCATGCAGTCATGGGCATATGAGTATATCTTGTCCTTGGGCATTCGCTCCAAGAGAAATAGGACGGTACCAGCTGCTGAACGCTGGATTACTGAGGGTATACGAGGGAAGAAATTTCAGTCGGGCAGCCTTGATCATATTCATCGTGTACTAGATGACCTCACCCCCGTATTTCTTTATGCCTAATATCTTTATCTTATTTATGCCTCTATTCTTGAAATGACTCTCTATCTTTCACAGGACCACGTGAACTGGCGTCCATGGGCGGGGTTTGACTTGAGCGGGCTGCCCACCCCTTTGCAACAAGTGGAGCACGATACTCGCTTTCGCATCCTGATGGAGAGACCCTCGGGCTTCATATGGTACCTGGGGAAGAGAGCTACGAGGCAGATCTTGGGCGGATATCCTGGCCTTATACCCCGGGACCCTCCAGAGCACATGTTCGAGCCTTGGCGCGTCATTCCGGATGTCTTAGGAGATTGGATTCGGGGTCGAGATTTTCATAACTTCGTGCATGCCGTTCCTCTGGAGCATTTTAATGAGGAATTCCAACGCTACTTGAGTCGTCTAGTGCCCCGAGTGGTAGGTATTTCTCACTTTTCTTTATGTTGTGCCTTTGATCGACTCCTAACCATAAAGTCTTGTAGTTGGGACCCTATGCTATGGCTGCTAAAGTGGAGGCCCAACCGGCGGGAAGAAAGATCGACGATTTCTTGGAGGTTGAGACTAGCAGTCAGTGCTGCGAGCTCCAAGAGTTTGAGCGGAAACCGATAATCCCTCATCCCTTGTTGCTTCCTTTTACCTTATTTGCCAATTATGCATGTGTAACCTTTATCTTTATTGCCTTTCAGCCACGATGGTCTGTCTTCAGGCAAGTGACCAAAGAATGGAGTACTATGTTGAAATACGTCAACCGGTCATTTACGGGCTCAGGCAGATACCGCGGTAACACCGCCAGGTGTGCTGATATGGAGGCTGACGCTGAGTCTGTTCCTCAGGAACCACCTCGACGCTCTACTGCGGGAGTTCCTCATACCGAGCCCCCACGTCGCTCTTCAGCAGGGGAATATTCTTCCCGGGGTCGATCACGGGAGGAGGTTGGTGGGTCCTCTCGTCCTCCTCTAGCAGCTGTGCCGGAGGGTTGTGGTAAAGGTATCATGGCCGAAGGTCATCATTCTATGGGATCACATCGTAGCGGTTCTGGTAGCAGAGGTCGTCGACCTGTGAACGAAGACATGGCTTAGATGTCCCTGGAAGAGCATTCTGGCCAAGGGGGGTCACATCACAGCATTGGGTACGGTGGTGATACTCAACCTCACTCTTACTGGGTGGAGGATGCTTCAGAATCGAGTGCTACCAACCAGCCGTCTCACTCCCGTCGCACTCCAACTTCAGTGCGTTCTGCTCGTCGTGGTCGAGAGATTGTGGAGAGGGACCATGACTCAGGTGCATCCGTAGGGTATCCTGAAGGTCAGGCCCTAACAGATGACGCTACCTCATGTCCTGCACCATACGATGCCTCCTCATTTGGTTCTAGCTCTTACTCTGCTGGATGGCCAGTCCCGGCTCCTGGAATAGGTCCTTCATGGCCTGTGGATACGCAAGAGTGGTCTATACCCCAGCACTCTTGGCTAGGAGGATCTACTTCTTCTGATTGGCCAGCCCTTGGTTATGGAACTGGTTTTGTATGGCCTACCCCTTCTGTTGAGTGGCGTGTTCCTGACCATTCATGGCTAGTTGGTTCATAGGAGCACTCCATTTCATCACCGTCGAGCGTGCATCCTTCCGAAGTTCTCCTGTCTGGGGCGACTCAGACGGCGCCTGGTTCTGACTACTACTCCTGGGACACCTATTTTGGTACAGCTGGCGCTTCTAACCCTGGGACTTCTCATGCTGGTGCCGATCTAGTTGAGGACAGTGGTGATTCGGGCTCCCTGTGGTGATCAAACCAAAGACAAGCAAGACTCTATGCATCTTTTTTTTTATTTATTTTATTAAGCGAAGCTAATTTGTACGACTTTTTTTTTTTTTATTTTAATGCAAGACTTTTATGCATTTTATTTCTTATTTTTATATGTAAGACTTGGTGAATGCACAACTTTATTTTATTAATGCATTTCTAAACGACTCACTACATGACGGGATTAATCCCCAACTTAATCCCGCTTCCCCAAAAAGAAAAGAAAATAAAAAGAAAAGGAGAACTTAAGTGTCAGAGTAAATTCGGGCAAAGAATTTCAGAACCGAGCATCATTGAGTTAGGATCTGAAGCATTAAAAATACACAAATGGGCCAATTTTGATTCTATAACCCAAATATAATCAGAATCGGGTGGCTGGACCGCAGACAGGCGGGCCCATCTTGTCGAAAAGCCCGCGCGGGCTTTCTCCTCAACAGGCCCGGGCCTTGGGCTTGGGCAAGCGCGTAGGCGGATCTAGGCACATCAAAACCCGCGCGGGTTTTGATCTATTTTCTTTTTTTTTTTGCTAGTCGTTGTTGATGGGCTGAAATCATGGGATATGGAGGGCAACGGCTATCTGATCGTTGCTGGTTGTATTTCTCCATTTTGAGCTTGAATGGGGGTGTATAAATACCCCATGTTATGCATATGATCATTACGCCTCATCATCACTTCAAAGTCATCCAAAAACACAAAGAACATCCCCTACTTGTAACTTGCCCTTTTCTCATGGCTTTCGAAAAGAAACTTGCAACTTGGATGAGCACCTTGTCCAAGGAAGAAAAGAAGGAGCTCGGAAGATACAAGCTGACGAACTTGTTGACAAGTGAGGATTAACCACGATTTTCTCCGTGTGGCGGAGACTCTTTGGGATCCGAAGATGCATGTCTTTCGCTTCGCGTGGAAGGAATTTTGTCCGCTCCCGGAGGAATGGTCCTCGATCCTAGGGACAAATCATTTTGCTCAGCCGACGTCGCCTCCAACGCCAATGGACACCCCCAAGCAATACAAGGAGCTCTTATGCCTTCCGTCTCGGGTCATCGGGAGTGCGATATTCGGCGAAAAGGTACACTTCCAAACTATAGTCAAATATTTTCAATCTCCTGATACTTTTGAATATGGTCCCGTGATACGAGTGCGAGCGCTCGTATTATGTCTCCTCGGCGAGTTTTGCTTTTATCATGGCGGCAAACGAACCGGCCAGGCGAATTTAATTCAAATTGTCGATGACATGTCCCGAGGCTACAATCCCGTGCCTCTGATGTTAGTGGAAACCATGATGGGCTTGGATGATCCGAACCCAGAACATGACTTCCGAGGGAGCCCGCTGCTACTTCAGGTATCCTTTCTGTCACTATCTGAGTTGCTGGCCCTACTGTTTGCAAAACCCGCGCGAGTTTTCTCCTCTTTTTTTTTTAGTTTGGGAGAATTGGTGTGCAATTCTGACCCAGGCTAACTGATGGAGAGATCTGGTTAATGGAGCACTTGGGCCTTATCGACCAACCCCGGACTTCATCGGCGTTGGCAAACTATTGTCAAAGAAAGAGAAAGTACACTGACTTCCGCTCGGTAACGGAATGGATGGCGTTCTTAAAGGAGCCTCGGAAGATCGTATGGTGGATCGAATGGTGGCACATTTCTGAGTATGTGACCCATGATTTCCGTAACGCTTATGTGTGCCTCGCTGGCTTGACGCACATGACTTTTTATTTTCCGGCGCGAGTGAATTGCCAAATGGGCCGCAAGCAGGATATTCCCGAGCTTCTGTGTGAGACCCCTGATCAATTGAGACTTCGAAGTTCGATGATCGAGTCATGGCTAAAATATTGGGAGAGAAGACCAAATCTCAAATCTCCGCCAAAAGCACATGTGTCTCATATCGCAGATGCCAGTTATCATGGATGGCTGATTGCTGCTATTGAGTCTCGCCGTGCTGGGGAAGCGAGACGAAGGCAAGCACCTGTGAAGGAAAGGTTGGGTCCTCGCACCTCAGTAAAAGACCGTCTTGGCGCGAGAGACTCAGTAAAAGATAAACTTGGTCCGAGAGTTGATACACGGAAATCAGCAGGCGGGCCTATAAGCCCAAGGAAAAAGAGAAAGCAATTAACGGACCCAGAGACATGGAGATTGACCATGAGACAACTGGCGAAGTAGAGAAGGTGAAAGAAGATTAGAAGATCGATGGAGTGAAGGAACTAAAACTGCTTTGCCAGAATAGTCTTTTATTTAATTATGCCTTTTGAATTTTCTTATGTTACAAATAATGTATCTGCATTTTCAATTAATAAAGGAGGAATATTGTTCACAAATATTGTGTTCTCGCAAACTTTATTTTTCCTTAAGTACATGAGCATTTATTAAATATATCCTAAGTGTCTAAAAATTGGTTTTTCAGTTGCTTGGTGATATTAAGCGTAATATCGCTTTAGTTGATCCAAATATGTGGGCTGAACTATATTTTCTCCATCCATGGTGGCGAGCCGAGCTGCTCCTCCTGGAAAAATATCCTTAATCATGTAAGGACCCTTCCAATTAGGTGCAAATTTTCCCCTTGGATCTTGTATAGGTGCCCTCATCTCCTTAAGCACCAAATCACCTACTTGAAGTGAACGACTTTTCACCTTCTTATTAAAAGCTCTAGTGATCCTGTTTTGATATACGTGCACATTATGTAATGCTCTCAATCGCCTTTCATCCATCAACATCAGCTCCTCGAACCTTGCCCTTGCCCATTCGGCTTCTGGCAACCGACTCTCGGCCACTATTCGTAACGAAGGGATCGCTACTTCAATTGGTAGGACTGCTTCCATCCCATATACCAGAGAATATGGCGTTGCCCCTGTAGCGGCTCGTATAGAGGTTCGGTATCCCCATAGGGCAAATGCTAATTTGTCTGGCCAATCCTTGTAACTGACAACCATCTTCTTGATAATCCCTGTCATCGTCTTATTGGCCGCTTCCACAGCTCCATTGGCTTGAGGCCGGTATGGCGAGGACCGATGATGCTGGATTTTGTAAGTGGCGAGCAAGGCTTCCACCTCCTTTCGAAAGTGGCTTCCGTTGTCACTAATGATCTCATGAGGCACTCCTTATCGACATATAATGTTTTGAAGAATGAATTTGGGAACATGTTTGGATGTGAGTTTGGCAAAAGAGGCTGCCTCCGCCCACTTAGTGAAATAGTCGATGGCTACCAATATGTATTCATGTCCTCCTGTCCCGGTTGGGTGTATCTTGCCAATGATGTCAATACCCCATACCGAGAATGGCCACGGAGATGTCAAAGTAGTCAGGTATGACGCGGGTTGATGCTGTAGGTTGGCATTTTCTTGGCATTTGTGGCACTTTCGAACGAACTCTAACCAATCTACCTCCATGGTCCAATAGTAACCAGCCCTCTGAATCTTCTTTGCTAACATTCGTCCATTCATGTGGGGACCGCATTCTCCTCCGTGTACAGTAGTCATGATCTCCTTGGCACTCTTAGCGTCAATGCACAACAAATTAATGCCCGTAGGTGACTTCTTGTAAAGTCGATCTTGGATTAAGCAGTATTGTGCTGCTAAAGACCTGACCGCTCGCTGTCCTCGAACATCCAACTCAGCCGGATATTCTCCTTTTCGAAGAAAATTGTATATGTCATGGAACCATTCCTCAGTTTCTTCCTCTCGTGCTTCCAAGTGGCAAACATATGCCGGTTTAGACTGCCGCTCCACTACTACCGGTAATTGTAGCGTGCCTGATGGTATGGATATTATTGAAGACAACTTGGCTAAAGCGTCAGCTAATTCATTGTGATCCCTTGAGAGGTACTGGAAACTGATTTTCTCAAATTGGTCGGCAAGTCCCAAAAGCTTCCGTTGATATTCCATGAGACATTCATTCCGGACCTTCCATGTATTTTTAGCCTGGTTAATGATGAGGCTAGAATCCCCAAAGACTTTTACATGGCGTATGCCTAAAGCCAAGGCGGCTTGCAAACCCCTGATACATGCTTCATATTCTGCAGCATTGTTTGTAGCATCAAAGTCCAACTTCACAGATACAGGGACATGTGCCCCTTTTGGAGAAATCAATAGTAATCCTACTCCGCAACCCATTTGGTTAGAACCTCCGTCGAAATACATTTCCCATGTGATTTCATCGGTGAAAAATACGTCATCATCCGGGAATTCCAAGTGAGTGCTTGGAGGTTCCTTTGACGGAGAAGCGGCTAGGAAATCTGAAACAACCCGTCCTTTGATGGATTTCTGAGGCAAGTACAGAAGATTGAACTCCGAAAGCATGACCACCCATCGAGCAATGCGATTGTGGATGGTAGGTTGTTCCATGATAAACTTGATAGGATTATTTTCGGCTATGACATATACAGTATGTGAAAGCATGTAATGTCTTAACTTCTTGGTGGCCCATACTAACGCAAGAGCCATTTTCTCTATGTCTGCATATCGACTTTCGTAGTCCAAGAATTTCTTACTCACGTAATAGATGGCGCTCTCTTGACCTTTGACCTTCTGAGCTAGCATAGCTCCCATTGCAGAGCTAGTTACAGTAAGGTAAAGGAGTAGAGGCTCATCTGGTACTGGTGGCATGAGGACTGGAGGATGTTGCAAATATTCCTTGATTTTGTCGAAGGCCGCTTGACATTGATCGTCCCATTCTATTTTGCTTCCCTTCTTTAATTTTTTGAACAAAGGTTCACAAGTCATGGTGAGCTTCGAGATAAACCTACTGATGTATTGGACTCGTCCCAGGAAGCCCCTTATCTCTTTCTCTGTCCTAGGTGGCTGCAACTCTTGGATAGCCTTTATCTTCGAAG
Organism: Portulaca oleracea; assembly: GCA_029582165.1. Taxonomy (NCBI): domain Eukaryota; kingdom Viridiplantae; phylum Streptophyta; class Magnoliopsida; order Caryophyllales; family Portulacaceae; genus Portulaca; species Portulaca oleracea. Next base: position 32,549,602 of record CM055868.1, on the reverse strand, counting down.
GGTCAACCTCAATGCCTCATTGGCTAACCACATAGCCTAGCAGCTTCCCAGAGGTGACACCGAAGGTGCACTTTGCTGGATTAAGCCGCATCTTGTATTTGCGAAGTCGGAGGAAAAACATGCGAAGGTTAGGAATGTGTCCTTCCCTTGTTCTTGATTTCACAATCATGTCATCCACATAAACCTCTACTTCTACATGCATCATATCGTGAAGTAGGGTGTTGGCCGTCCGTTGGTATGTTGCCCCAGCATGTTTGAGACCAAAAGGCATAACCACATAACAGTATGTTCCCCATGGCGTAGTGAATGAGGTTTTCTCCATGTCTTCTTCCGTCATTTTGATTTGATTATAACCCGCATATCCATCCATAAAGGATAGTAGCTCGTGTCCGCAAGTGCTATCCACTAATACATCGATGTGTGGTAAAGGGAAACTATCCTTGAGACTAGCTTTGTTAAGGTCTCGAAAATCTACGCACATGCGCACCTTCCCATATTTCTTGGGTACCGGGACAATGTTAGCAATCCATTCGGGATATTGGACTGCTTTGATGAACATAGCGTTAAGCTGCTTAATCACTTCTTCCTCAATCTTCTTAGCCCATTCAAGCTTGATCCTTCTAGCCTTTTGTCGAACCGGCTTTGCGTCAGGAAGTAAAGGGATGGTATGCTCCGCAATTTCCTTATCAATCCCAGGCATATCTTCGTAAGACCATGTGAACACGTCCACAAACTCCTTGAGAAGCTCTGTAAAGGACACCCGTTCTTCTGCCGTGAGCGAGCTTCCTAACTTCAATTCCCGAGGTTGTCCTTCTGTGCCCACATTTATGGTGATGGTGTCTTCCAAAACCGCCATCTTATGCTCATGTTCATTAGAAAATTCTTTTAAGGGTTCATTAAATTCCAGATTATTATTGGTGCAGCAGCTCAGGGAAGAGGGGAAAGAAGAATCAGAGTAAGCAGAAAGGTTCATTTTATTGAATGCAGAAAGGAATACATCGCCAACAGACTCAAGACCAGACTCACTTGACTCCAGACCATTAAAACCTGACTCTATGCCCTTAGGAACAGACTCTCCTACAGATAAAGAAAAATTATTCTCCTCAGCGTCGACCCATGAGACCGCCTTAACCTCTCCGTCTTCAGCAATCATAAGACTTGGATCAAAGCTTGGGTTAGACAGCGCAACAATAACAGCATCAGCTTCAGATTTCCCCTGGACAGCTTCTTGTCCAAACAGCATGCCGAAGATGTTGCTTCCAGCAAGATGAGTCCATTCTAATGGAGGGTGTTTGTCCCGAGCGGGAGCAAAGACAGTAGCCATATTAATGGAGCAATCATTGAAGACTTCCAGTCCAGCAACTTGAACTCTTTTGTTCTTCAGATAGAATGGCTCAGGAAACCCATAGTAAGGGAAGTCATCACCTTCCTTGACAAATTGTCCATTCAGAGTGAGTGGATAGGGCTTTACTTGGAACAAGGTGGGAGGATTGTTTATTCTTTTATGTTCAATAATAGCCATTTTTGCGAACCTAGCATCTTTCTCAGTGGGCTTATAGCCTAAGCCGAACCTTCCCTTCTGCTTAAAAGTCTTGAACACAGGAGGGATTTTATTCTTCGGGTTCTTTCCTAGCGGCATTCCCGGGAAACGTTCTTGTTTCTTGAGCACAACATGTACCTTGGGGTTTGAGTAGGGATCGAAGTCAAAAGGTGCTTCATCCTTGCTCATCATTGCTACGAGCTCAAAATTAGGGAGTTCTTCGTCCATTGAGTTTTGCTCCACCTCGAGAGTTGACTGTTTAGGAGTGAAAACAACATTGATGGTTTCTCCTGAGATAGTAATCACATGTCCCTGAACCAACATCTTTACCTTCTAATGTAAGGTGGATGTTATAGCATTACACTCGTGAAGCCAGGGCCTCCCTAGTAGCAAATTGAAGGAGGCTGGAATTTCCAGCACCACAAACTCCACATTTCGGGTGACACTACCAGTAGTAATAGGCAATACTACAGATCCGACAGATTTCCGGGGCGAATTGTCATAAGCCCTGAGTTGTACACCGTTTTGAGCCCGGTGTTGTTTTTGTACTCCCAATTTCTGTGCCGTCCTCCAAGGGCATACGTTTACAGCCGACCCATTGTCCACCAAAACCAGTGGGATAGTTTTGTTGGAGCATTGCACTGTAAGATATAAGGCTTTGTTGTGAGATGCTCCTCCTTGAGGTAGGTCTTCAGTCCCAAAGGTGATCATTTCTTGTTGGGTAGTCACATGAGCAAGCATAGTTTCAAGAGTTGTTGCAGGTGATACTGTGAGTGCTGTAAGGGGATCCAACATCTTCTGCCTATGGGCATGTGAAGTGCATATGAGTTGCCATATGGTAACCTCAGCCCTAGTCTTTTTGAGTTGAGAAAGGAGAGGATCCTCAGGAGAGGTCTGATTGTCACTACCATTTGTTGGTGCAAGGTTATGAACAGCTACTGGGATGGTGGTATTCCTGTTATTGTTGTGACGGCCAGATCGAGTAAGGAATGCTACATCCTCCGACTCATCTTTCTCCATCCACTCTGTCTCGGAATGCTCGTGCTCATCATCCTCGTCGCTATCCCAAATACCATGAATGAGTAGACCTTCGGGGAACCCAACTATTTCAGGGACAGGTTGACCTGTTTCTACAATCAAAGCAGAGGGGTTGAAGCTGAAATCCCCACATAAAATAGCATTTGCATGCTCGGTCATAGGATTACTTTGCTTGTTTGGTTTCTTGGCAGCTTTTGGCATTGGTAACGTCCCTGCCCTTATCATATACTCTATCTTGTTCCTTAAGGTCCAGCACTTCTCGGTGTCGTGACCTCGGCAACGGTGATAGCGGCAAAATTGGTTGGAATCCCAATTTACGCCTTGATTCAGTTCTTCCTTTGGTAAGGGCAAAACCAGGATACCTTTTTAACGGACGGTCGAGAGCACGAGAATAAGGAACATCCAATGGCGTATAAGTCTCATATTTGATACATACGGCCTCATACGTTTGGATAGAGTTAGTCTCCATGATTTTAGGAGGGCGGCTAGCCGCACTAGTAGCCCTCCTGTTGGAGCTGGACCCTTTCCATCCAGGCGAAGTTGTCTTATCGTTCTGCATGGCTTCTAATTGGACACAGATGTCCTTCAGGTAATCGAAGTCTTTAACGACATGATACCCCAAGTGTTTGGATAGGCTGCTCTTGAGTCCTTGCTTAAAGGTGGATAATTGCAGACGGAGAGGAATTTCCTCATTGATGTGGGACAATTTCGTGTGCCACCTCTCGAAGTAATCCATAAAGGACTCGTCATCCCGTTGCTTCATAGCGGTTAGATCATCCACTGTAGCTTGTTTCTTCTGGATGCGTGTGTAGTGGTGGATGAAAGCCTTGAATAATTCAGTCCAATTGGCTTTGATTTGGGGCAACAAAGCATGATACCATACCTTTGCTTCTCCATCTAGGGTGGATGGGAAGATGGTAGAGTATAGGTCAGCATCGATTCGGTTTAAAGGTGCCAGCCTCATGAACTCCTCTACATGATGAATGGGGTTCTCAGAAGGTTTAAACCTAATATTTGGCACTTCAACTTTGTCAGCTACCTTCAAAGTCGGTTGAACAGGCAGTGGAACCGCTAAGTACTTGTCAGCAAAAGCCGGCACGGAGCTCATTGCCTTGGTGAGGTTTTCTAACTTCTGTTCGAGAGCCTTAACAGCGGGGTCCCTCGTAGGTTTTGCTACTTCAGGTGTATTAACCTTAGTCTTAGATATCCCTGTTTCTTCAGAATTTGGGGATATCTTGATGATTTCAGGTTCAGACTCGTATCCCTGCATTTCTCCGTCATCGTCCTCAGCATTCAATCCTAACTTGGTGTTGATCTTAGTGATGGCCTGTAGCATGGCATCCATCACCTGTTGTTGTTCATTCAGCCTTTTGCCCATCTTCTGCTCTTGCTCTAAGGAATTAGCGAATACCAGACCCTGCATCTTGGTGTAGAGCTCGTCCAATGCTTCGTGATGTTGGCTTCGGCGCTTTGGACCGGGATCTCTTGGAATTGCTCTCCAGACATGGTACTGTCGCTAGTTGCAGATGGATCGTAATGCGGGTTCGGAATCAAACGACTAGTTCGCGGATCTCGAATGCGGGCTCGAAGTCGATCACCAATGATGCTTGCATGGAAATTCAAAGTTAGAACACTCGATGACATACTCTGACACATGCTACTCGATGCATGCATGCCCTAAAGACCTACATGATCCTACTGACTCGACACATATATGCTGACACAAGAGACTCACCCACTTTTTGGGAGTGCATGACGTAACTCTATATGGACCTATGGACGAAACATTATAGAGGGCCTCACAAAGTCAAACACAGCGAGCAGGTCGTAAATCGATAGGCTCAAGTCAGTGTTTCTCAATTCGGATGGGCCTAATCCACTGGCCGACCGTTTTAAGGAGAATCCGTAACTTGGCCTAACAATTCAGACGGCTCAAGCCATAATGACTATTATGCGGACTAGAATAATGCTTGACAAAACCGACGACCCAACTTTTCTTTTTCTTATTTATTGCATTTTTTTTAGTCGAGGGAAACGGATATTATGAAGGATTGAATAAAGTCAACAATAAGCGAGTTATAATTAATTTATGGGCTTAATTGACAAATCCAATATGGTTGGGCCTATCGATGGGTCGGCCAAAAATGTGATGAATTTATTAATTAAATCGACAAATTAATTTACTCAAGCCTAGCGACTATTATGCAATCTAAAATGCCATCCATTTACTTTGTTGGATTTTTAATAAATTTTTTTTGGACTTTCGTTAGGAGAATTTTGTAAAGGGCCATATAATATCATCAAAGGTGAGTCGATTTTTATTTATTAATCAAAATAATCATCTTTCAATCATAAATGGGCCCTTCCACTTGGGCTAACCCTGATGCTTTTTGAGTCAATTATTCTAATTAATAAATAATCATTTTCTCAACCCAATGAATTTTATATAGACTAGAACAAAACCGCTAAACTAGGGTCGGCTCTAAAACAAAAAGGAGAAGGGGAAGGGGTACCACATAGCACATAGCATACAACATGAGGGGATACCCTAAACCAAGGTTCTATATTCATGGATTTTTCTATGGTTGGATTGCATGGCCTACCGTACGTTTTCATCTCCGTGCTCCATACCCTTAGGTAAGGAGTGTGAGGTATTGCTCAAAGAACTTCAAGGAAGCCCTTTGAGTGTAACGCGGGGAGAGGAGAGACCAAATGATTGGCGATGTAGAGTGCATCACACAAGTAGTGGCCTACCCGTTCTCGAGGGAATCACCTAAGTATAACTTAACTGTCGCCTTAGTGCTAACATGTCAAAAGACGCGATTAGTGGCCCGGTATGCAAAGGATGCCTAAAAAGAATTATAAAATCGCGAAAATAAATCAACTTCTCCCTTTTACAATTTCAATTTAATTTGATTTGTTCAAGTTTTACCCTCTTTTTAAGTTTAAGTCCCCAGTGGAGTCGCCAATCTGTAGGACCCCGGAAAAAGAGACCCTTTTTCCGTGATGCGCTACTTAAGTGATCGGGAGCCGACTAAGGTTGCTTAATCCTTAAATAAGGATATTTTTATTTACGAAATTCATTTTCGGGATGGTGAAATATTATTTATTTTACAAATCCGTTTTTTATTATTTAAACACTTGAAATTACACAAAAATATATTAATAATGATTCAAAATCAGCCCACACCACATTCAGGCCCAAAAGGAAGCACGCGGGCCGCTAGAACAAACCAAAACCCGCACGGGTTTTGAGGGCTCTTGGGCCGGGCCGCGTGTTTCCCTCGGGCTAGAGAACATGAATCTGAAATAATAAAACTCATGTGAGTTTTATTAATTCATACACATTTTCTCTCAATTTTTCCACTTTAAATTGGGTGTGAGGAAAGATATTAAATCATTTCTTAATTATTTTTATGTAAATTTCAATATTAAATAATCAAACAGATTATAAAAGAATAAAGAGTCGCCAGCCGATTTAAGGAAACCGACAAACCATAAAAATAATAAGAATAACTCCGGTCTACGAAACCCGATTCTAGGTTCGGGGGTAAGGTTACGAATTCAAGAATTATAAGAATTCTTGAATTCGTCCGTTAGAAAACGGACTGTACTAAAATCGACATTAAAACGAAAAAAAGCGGGGAGAAGTTTAATTGATTTCGCAAAATTATATTCTTAACATGCAATATAAAGAATGGAGTTTTTGGTTTACAAAATATGCACATATAAATGAATTAACATACAAATTACATGATTAAACAACGATAATAAAGAAAGCAATAAAGCGAACCTCTTTTGATTTAGGAGCCCATATGTGCCGGTTTGAAATCCTTGACTTTGCCTTGATTTTAGGATTGGAAAGAATGAAAGTGTGAGGGGGATGGAAATGTGATATATGGATAGTGGCTTGATAGGAATTTGGTAGAGTGAGGGTATGACAATATGAGTGCTTCTAGAGAGGGTTTTAAGAGAGGGTAGGGATAGAATGATGAGAGTATAATGAGGGTGGTTTTATGAGAGTTGTTGGTGAGATGAGTGGAAGGATGAAGGGGTATTTATAGGTGGTGATGGTAGTGTCTAGGAGGGAAAATGAGGGAGACACATCCCTTAGATCATGCCATGCAATCACGTAGTCAAGGCTAGGGTCAAAAAACACATGGGGCTAATATAAAGGGAGGGTGATCACGGTGATTTTGGCGCCGGATTTTCGAAGATAAAACTCGCGCGGGTTTTAAAACCTGTATACGCGGATCGCTGACGTCGGCACTTGAGGAAAGGCCTAAGTTACTTCTTCATCCCCATCACCCAATCAAACCGCTTGAGGAGACCCTTGTTCTATTTGCAGAGGTGATGAGAAGGTGTTGGAGAAGGAGGAGGAAGCGACATTGGAAGAAATCAAAGACATCATCACCTCTTCCCCGCTCATGGTCAACCAAACGACCGGAGGGACGACCTAACTTGAGGTTGTCCAAAAATGGTAGGAGTTGGAGAGGAAGGAAGAAGAAGCGATCAAGGTGGAAGAAGCTGATTATGTACCTCTCATGTGCACCACGTCTCTCCAGAATTAAACAGGTAATTAGGTCAAGCTAGGGACCTAAAACAAGCACTACATGGGAGGTAACCCATACTTCCTTTTTGATTAATTTCTTTTCCTTTCTTTATTAGTTTCTTTTTCTTGTTTCTAATCTTGCATGCGGATCTTACGAGCCTTGCTTGTTTTTACTTGAATATCCTAACCCTTTGCTCAATTATCACGGATCGCGGATGGAGTAATCATTTGTTTTGAAGAACTCGAGGTAATATCTCTCTGCTCTTCTCTTTTTTAGTTGAATATCCTATGATCCATGCTGCATGCTTGATTTTTCTTTTGGGTGGCGAACCCCTTTGAGTGTTTGTGTTGGGATATATTGTTGTTGGAGCCGTGTGGGCTCAGGTCGCCACCATTTCTACTTGCTAGTTGTTTTTGTTAATTTGTGTTTTGTACGTTCTCTACCCTATTCATGTGACACCTTCCCACAATGAGGACATTGTGGAGTTTTAAGTGTGGGGGGGGGGGGGGAGATATTCTGTTTCAAGGGTAGATCACCTAATAGTTTTGTTCTTTGTTTTCTTAGTTTTTTGCATAAAATTTGAAAATTTTCGTGTGAAAAAGGAGAAAAAAGGGTGTGAAAACCTTTTCAATTTTTCTTTTAGTTTTGTTCTTGTTTTGCTTTGTTTCCTGGATCTCGTTATCGAAGTTGAGAAGCCGTTCTTAAGCTTCTTTAAAAGTAACCGGTTGGAGTATTTTCGACCCTATGTCGGGTTCTGGTCAAGACTAACCCTTAATAGACTCCCTTCATTAAGTGTCTAGTGAGACCTCCGTTCCTTTCACGTTTTGGTTGGAACCGGGAGGTTCTAGAGGCTTGTATTCGAGTTTGTTTTGTTTCTCTTTTAGCAAAAGCAAAAAAGTGCAAAAAGATAAGAAAGAAAAAAAAAGCTTTCATAAGATACAATAACCTGAATATTTGGAGCGTGTCGCTGAATGACACTAACCACCTACACTTAGCCAACCTACACGGGCCCCGTATTCGTGGTACGGCACGGATACCCCTTAACCCTCCTCCTATATCGCTTTGCGACGGAGAGGTGAATGGAAATGACCGTGTTGAGAGGGTATACCCCTTATATGGGCCGTCCAATTCGCGAAAGTAAGGCTAATACCGACTTGTAAAAGAAAAAGAAAAAAAGGAGAAAAGGAAAAGCAAATTTCGTTGGTAAATCCAACCCAAAAAAAAAAGAAAAGAGAAAGTTTTTGTTTCTAAAAAGAGTGGGGCCTCCCCTTGCATCACCTACGGCCCTCACCAAGCTAAGGGCGACCAAATGCGAGGGAGGGCAACGCTCCTCTTGGTTGTTTCGTTGTTTTCAAGTTCGGACACGAGTCTTTAGAGTCTTTTGGTTCCCGTTAAAACCCATTTGTGCTTTTGCATGTGGGGTTTCGCTTGGTATAAGGTGTAGGGAGTTGAATATCTTAAAGGGCTTGGTGCATACGCTAAATGCACTCGTTTCCTCCCACGACAGAAGAGTTGGTGTTTAGTTTTCTTATTTGTTTTGTTTAGTTTTGCTCGGGACGAGCAAAAGCTTATTGTTCATGTCAGCGTCTGATGTTCATTTGTAGTTATCTTTATGATCTTTTTTGGGTGCATCCTGATGGTTATTTCAATTTGACGTCTGATGTTCCTATTGGTGTTCATACAATGGGGATGTTTATTGTTAGATGTTCTTCGGGTTTGTTATTAATCGTATGAGTTCATTGTATGTGGATGCCTATTTTCGACTCTATGCAAGTTGGTGTTCATGACAGAACAAGTGTTCGAGAATTGTGTTGGTGTTCATTTTAGTTATCGTGATGTTATTGTTTGGGGGTGCACCCTGATGTTCATTTCAATTTGACGTGATGTTCATACATTGTTGACTTGATGTTCATTTTTTGATGTCTTGATGTTCATTTCAGTTTGACTACATGGTGGTTATTTTATTGGATGTGTAAGGGAGGGGAAACAGATGCAGCCGGGGCAAGTGTGTCGATGTAGAGCTCTGATGGAAGGACTATTGTCTTCGTGCCAAATCCAAGGCCAACGTGAGTATAGTGACAAAATAATGCATTTTGGGTGTGTTCCATATTGATGATCGCTAACTGTTTAGACCCATTTTGTGTCTAAATACCGCCTAAATCCTTAGGCTTTTAACTCGTTTTGTGGTTTATTTTAATAGCTTTTAATGTGTTTTTGGTTATCTTTTAGATTTTCGAGTTTTCACCCGAAAACGTTGCAAAATGGGCCTTTTTCGGTGTTTTCCCGAGCCGAGCCGGAATGAAAACCGAGGCGGAGTCGACCCGAGACCACACTGCCAACCTTTGGTGCCAATTAGTGAAGTAACACATGCTACGACCCTCGGATCGAGCGTTACATGCGTCGGAAAGAAGGAAGAACAAAGGGAAGGAAAGCCGAAGCGTAGCCCCCGCCACGGCTGTGGTAGTGGGTGCTACCCTCCCAAGCCCCTTGGCTGATCGACGCACGCCCAGGCCTAGCCCCCTCCACGAATGGCGTAGCACCCGCTACGCCCAGAAGTAATGGGAGCCGAGCTAGACCGTGGCCACGGTCAAGTTGACCGTAACCACGGTGGGTTCATGACTTGTCTAAGGGAAGAAGTGGCCGAGCAAGACCGTGGCCACGGTCTTGGGAGACCGTAGCCACGACGGTGCGAAGGAGCGAAAACTTGTCTGCCCTAAATCGCCATACAGATTTCGCTGGACAGAACGAGACCATGACCACGGTCTCCTTGACCGTGGCAATGGTCTCCCTATGTCCTGCGTGTGTTTTCGGCTTGAAGTGCTGCGTTTTGGCCAACAGTTTTGCCATGTATATATACTCCATGTTGACGATTTCTTAGGGGGCATCTAGGGTTAGACTTAGACATTATTTCAGCTTGTAATTAGTGGATTTTAGAGGAAGATTAGTGAGAGATTAATCTAGGGCTTTGGAGATTTGTGTTTATTATTGAAGATTTGGGGATTCCATCAATTGAAAGATTGTTGGATCATCATTTTACTTCTTTTCTTTGTTCAGCTACAGCATTTTGATAAGTATTCTCTTCCCTTAACTCTTTTATTAATTACTTTGCTAATTACTTTGCTTGTTCTTAATTTCTTTACTTGCTATTTCATTGTTCTTGCTTGTTTATGGTTGTTTGATGTTAGAAATTATGTTTAGGTTTGGGTTGGATGTTGTTAGCTTAGTTTTTATCATGATTACTGGCTAGGAACCCTATGGGTTAGGGGGTAATTAAGGGTGTGAATTAGTGATTAGGTTTGGGTTAGCAATATTTTTGAGTAATTAGTTGGGAAATCAATCTCCCACTCCTATCCTTCCCTCAAGTGGGATGTATTTAGGTGCGAAAGCATCCCGAATACATCCAACACTTGTGTTGGAAGGTAGGAATTGGGATAGTTAGTATTCTAGTTCGCGAAAGCGAATAGAAACTAACTAGGAAATTATGTTTCATTAACCCCCGGGTCTGTCGATGGACTTTGGGGAAGTTAATCCGGACTATCCTTGAAAGATGAAGCCCAGTGGTATTTTCTAACGGAATTACCACTTAATTCTCCCTTCTTGTTATTCCCTTATTGCAAAACTCATTTCCTCATCCCCGTTTGCATCCGGAAAAGCCTCCGAAGCCCATTTTCCATTCCTTGACCGACCTTAGTTTTGTTTGTTGTTTCGTGGCCGCCTTTTCAAACCGATATCCTTACCTTAGCAATCTCGACCCGACCTTTGACCGAGTTCCTTTGACCAAGGTCGCCAGCTCCCTGAGAGAGAACGATAAAAACCGAGGTCTTACAAACCACGTTACACTAACGGTGTTGTTTGGGGGTTGTACGGGAAAGGAGGCGGTTGTACCAGATGAAAGTGCACCTGCCGCAATCGGCCATATTGTGGTGCACGAAGAAAGCACCAGAGAGTAAGTTGGTTGATGTTCATAAGATATGCATAGTGTATATGTTCATTACCACTAAGTGATTATGTTGTATTGAAAGACCACTTGTCATAACTTCTTGTTCATCTCAATCAAACTTGATGATCATTTAACATTAACTTAATGTTCACAAATATAAATCATGATGCTCATTATGGTCACATTGATGCTCATTGTCATAAATTGATGCTCATAGCATACATTTGGTGTTCGTTTGGATCCAACTTGATTGCTAACGGTTTAGTATGTACTGTAGGGGGAGCAAGCTGCTTGTACAAGAGGAAAGAGCACCTGATGCGGTCGGTGATACGGTGGTGAATGAAGAAGGCACCGAAAAGTAAGTTAATGGATGTTCGTAAGTTATGTCATGATGTTCATTGCAAATTGATTGGTGCATCTGATGCTCATTTTCATAAACTTGATGGGCAGAAGATATATATTTTTATGTGTACTGTTGGTTATGGTCACATTTGGTTACAACTTGATCGCTAACGGTGTAGTATGGACTGTAGGGGAAATGAGACTTGTACCAGAGGAAAGGGCACCAGCTCTGCCCGGGGATGCTGTGGTGAACGAAGAAGGCACCGTAGAGTAAGTTAATTAAAGTTCATAAGTTAGGCCATGATGTTTATTTGATGTTCACTAAAAAGTTTGTTATTTGAGTCACTTAATGTCATTTCAATTAGCTTGATGTTCATTTGATGTATACTGGATGTTCATTTCACAATCTGGATGTTTATTTTATGTGTAATGGATGTTCATTTCGCTAACAGTGTAGTATGAACTGCAGGGGAAATGAGATTGTTGTACCCAATGGACTGCAGAGGAAGCCCAGTGGGTATTTTCTAACGGAATTACCACTTAATTCTCCCTTCTTGTTATTCCTTTGTTGCAAAACCCATTTCCTCATCCCCGTTTGCATCCCGAAAAGCCTCTGAAGCCCATTTTCCATTCCTTGACCGACCTTAGTTTTGTTTGCTGTTTCGTGACCGTCTTTTCAAACCGATATCCTTACCTTGGCAATCTCGACCCGATCTTTGACCAAGTTCCTTTGACCAAGGCCGCCAGCTCCCTGAGAGAGAACGATAAAAACCGAGGTCTTACAAACCACGTTACACAAAATGGCGCCGTTGCCGGGGAGCCAACGCCCCTAGTTTTAGTTTCTTGGTTTTTGGTTATTTGAGATTGCTTTCACGCTAGAAATTAGTTTGTGCTAATCCCGATGAATTTGATGCTTCTGTTGGTTCTTGTTGGTGCATGTAGGTACGCCCTAATGTTCTACCGAGCATCGTAGGAGGCCTCGAGTCCAATGGGTGAAGTCCAAGCTGATTCACCTCGTACCCTTCTATCATATGCCGTTCCATCTTCGGGTACGGGAGGCAACCCAATCATCTTACCACCATTACCACCTGACGCGGTATTTGAGTTCAAGCCATGTCTTCTCGATGTTTTTGAAAGTAACCCGTTTCATGGAGATATTTCCGAGAGTCTTGTTGCTCATATGGAGAGATTCGAGAAGCGCATTAGTTTCATGCATATACCTGGGATATCTTCAGAGTGTCTAAAGTGGAAATTCTTTCCTCTGACTTTGAAAGGGAAAGCTGGGATGTGGCTTGATATATGCCCACCTGGATTTTATTCTTCATGGGAGGCTCTAAAGAAAGATTTCCTTCAAAGATTTTTCCCGACCGACAAAACTTGTAGACTCCGGGAAGATATTATGAGTTTCAAGCAAAAAGCCGGAGAGTCTCTTTTCGAAGCATGGGGAAGATTTAAAGGTCTCCAACGTTAGTTCCCGCACCACAACTTACCCAGCTGGATGCTTCTTAAGCACTTTTATTGTGGACTCTTTGCTTCTCTCAAAGAATCAATCGATATAGCATCCGGAGGGACATTTTTGAAGAAGACTGTGGGGGAGGCCGAACAATTCCTTCATGAGCTTATTCAATATGCTCCTGATTTTGGAGGTTGCAAATCTAGTAGAGGAGATTTATCTTTGGAGCATCATCCTATTATTGCACTCCTTTTGGCTACTATCTATGAACTGCAAAAAGAAAAAGTGAATGAGGAGACTTTCAAGCATTTGAGAATGGCTCAAGAACCGCAAGTGTTCAATTTTCAACAATTAGAGCAAGTGAGTGCCATTATTTCTTCCCATGTTGAACCAGATTCCATTTCTTATGATTTTACCACCGACCAACACCCTTCTACTTTTCTACCCATTGACCATCACTCATTCATTCAAGAAGAAACCTTCCATCCAACCCAACAAGACATTCCGCAACCTCAAGTTTCTGAATCACCCCAAGGATCCTCATTTGAGTTAATGTTGGAGCGAATCATGGAAGATCGAGAGGAGGATCACGCTTATATCCAAAGTCTCGAGCTCGAATTGGCTCAATCCAACCAATTTCAATTTGCACCTATCCAAACCACTCCTATCCAAGGGGTGGGGGTGAATGTTATTACCATGTGTGGTGGAGGGGAAGTTGAGCAACCTGAGTTGGTAGAGGAGGGAGTTCTTGAAGAAAATGAGGGAGATATTGAGGATAAAATCGAAGAAAAGGGTATGGAGGTTGAGCAAGTGGTAGATGATGAGAAGGAGGAATTGATTAGCGAGGAAGTTGTAAGACCCCGGAAAAAGTGACCATTTTTACGTGATGCGCTACTTAAATGATCGGGAGCCGACTAAGGTTGATTAATCCTTAAATAAGTTTATTTTTATTTTCGAAATTCATTTTCGGGATGATGAAATTTTATTTATTTTACAAATCCGTTTTTATTATTTAAACACTTGAAATTACACAAAAATATATTAATAATGATTCAAAATCAGCCCACACCACATTCAGGCCCAAAAGGAAGCACGCGGGCCGCTAGAACAAACCAAAACCATGCGGGTTTGAGGGCTCTTAGGGCGCGTTTCCCTCGGGCTAGAGAACATGAATCTGAAATAATAAAACTCATGTGAGTTTTATTAATTCATACACATTTTCTCTCAATTTTTCCACTTTAAATTGGGTGTGAGGAAAGATATTAAATCATTTCTTAATTATTTTTATGTAAATTTCAATATTAAATAATCAAACAGATTATAAAAGAATAAAGAGTCGCCAGCCAATTTAAGGAAACCGACAAACCATAAAAATAATAAGAATAACTCCGGTCTACGAAACCCGATTCTAGGTTCGGGGGTAAGGTTACGAATTCAAGAATTATAAGAATTCTTGAATTCGCCCGTTAGAAAACGGACTGTACTAAAATCGACATTAAAACGAAAAAAAGCGGGGAGAAGTTTAATTGATTTCGCAAAATTATATTCTTAGCATGCAACATAAAGAATGGAATTTTTGATTTACAAAATATGCACATATAAATGAATTAACTTACAAATTACATGATTAAACAACGATAATAAAGAAAGCAATAAAGCGAACCTCTTTTGATTTAGGAGCCCAAATGTGCCGGTTTGAAATCCTTGACTTTGCCTTGATTTTAGGATTGGAAAGAATGAAAGTGTGAGGGGGATGGAAATGTGATATATGGATAGTGGCTTGATAGGAATTTGGTAGAGTGACGGTATGATATTATGAGAATGCTTCTAGAGAGGGTTTTAAGAGAGGTTAAGGATAGAATGATGAGAGTATAATGAGGGTGGTTTTATAAGAGTTGTTGGTGAGATGAGTTGAAGGATGAAGGGGTATTTATAGGTGGTGAGGGTAGTGTTTAGGAGGGAAAATGAGGGAGACACATCCCTTAGATCATGCCATGCAATCACGTAGTCAAGGCTAGGGTCAAAAAACACATGGGGCTAATATCAAGGGAGGGTGATCAAGGTGATTTTGGCGCCGGATTTTCGAAGATAAAACCCGCGCGGGTTTTAAAACCTGTATACGCGGATCGCTGACGTCGGCACGGCAAAACGGCGCGTTTTGGGCAAAGAAAACCCGCGCGGGCTTTGTGCTGCCTAGGTCGGGGCGCGCTTTGGGCCTGCCTTGGTTCTGGGCCGTCTTCTTCAAACAAAACCCGTGCGGGTTTTCTTATTGGGCTGGGCCGACTCTTTTTGTTGTTTCTCTTGCTTTGCTTATTGAAACGATAATCCATCTTGGTATCGGTCCAAATGTTTTATCGATAAATCGGGTGCAAATCTCGGTGTCTACAGAAATCAATTGTGTAGAAGAGAAGGTAGAGGAAGAACAAGTTATAGTTTTGAATGAAAATGCTAGTGAATGCCCTGAAGAGCAATTTGATTCCCACCAAATGCAAATTCCTCTCCCAAACTGGTTGATTCAACACTTGATTGATGAAGGACATATTGAATCAAAGTTTAATGTCCCTACTGAGACGCCTTGTTCCATGCCACCTTGTGTTGAAGTCAATTCAGTGACCACGATTGTTCATGAACATAAAGAAGAAGTTTATATTCTTGAAGTGGAACCTGACAATGAGCATGAAAACGATCATCCCAAAACCTTATGTTCTGGACCCGACGTAATTGAAGATGCATCCCGTGATGATTCCCTCAAGATTGTTCCATTGAGGAGGAAGATCTCATTGGATGAAGTTTATATTGAGGACATAGAGTTTGAGAAGATTGTTCCCAAGTGTCTGAAACTTGGAGAACCACTTGAGGAAAGGCCTAAGTTACTTCTTCATCCCCATCACCCAATCAAACCGCTGAAGGAGACCCTTGTTCTATTTGCGGAGGTGATGAGAAGGTGGTGGAGAAGGAGGAGGAAGCGACATTGGAAGAAACCAAAGACATCATCACCTCTTCCCCGCTCATGGTCAACCAAACGACCGGAGGGACGACTCAACTTGAGGTTGTCCAAAAATGGTAGGAGTTGGAGAGGAAGGAAGAAGAAGCGATCATAGTGGAAGAAGCTGATTATGTACCTCTCATGTGCACCACGTCTCTCCAGAATTAAACGGGTAATTAGGTCAAGCTAGGGACCTAAAACAACACTACATGGGAGGTAACCCATACTTCCTTTTTGATTAATTTCTTTTCCTTTCTTTATTAGTTTCTTTTTCTTGTTTCTAATCTTGCATGCGGATCTTACGAGCCTTGCTTGTTTTTACTTGAATATCCTAACCCTTTGCTCAATTATCACGGATTGCGGATTGAGTAATCGTTTGTTTTGAAGAACTCGAGGTAATATTTCTCCGCTCTTCTCTTTTTGAGTTGAATATCCTATGATCCATGCTGCATTCTTGATTTTCCTTTTGGGTGGCGAACCCCTTTGAGTGTTTGTGTTGGGATATATTATTGTTGGAGCCGTGTGGGCTCAGGTCGCAACCATTTCTACTTGCTAGTTGTTTTTGTTTGTTTGTGTTTTGTAGGTTCTCTACCCTATTCATGTGACACCTTCCCACAATGATGATATTGTGGAATTTTAAGTGTGTGTGGGGGGGGGGGGGGGAGATATTCTGTTTCAAGGGTAGATCACCTAATAGTTTTGTTCTTTGTTTTCTTAGTTTTTTGCATAAAATTTGAAAATTTTCGTGTGAAAAAGGAGAAAAAAAGGAAGTGAAAACCTTTTCAGTTTTTCTTTTAGTTTTGTTCTTATTTTGCTTTGTTTCCTGGATCTCGTTATCGAAGTTGAGAAGTCGTTCTTAAGCTTCTTTAAAAGTAACCGGTTGAAGTATTTTCGACCCTATCTCGGGTTCTGGTCAAGACTAACCCTTAATAGACTCCCTTCATTAAGTGTCTAGTGAGACCCCCGTTCCTTTCACGTTTTGTTTGGAACCGGGAGGTTCTAGAGGCTTGTGTCCGAGTTTGTTTTGTTTCTCTTTTAGCAAAAGCAAAAAAGTGCAAAAAGAAAAGAAAGAAAGAAAAAAAGCTTTCATAAGATACAATAACCTGAATATTTGGAGCGTGTCGCTGAATGACACTAACCACCTACACTTAGCCAACCTCCACGGGCCCCGTATTCGTGGTATGGCATGGATACCCCTTAACAGTCCTCCTATATCGCTTTGCGACGGAGAGGCGAATGGAAAAGACCGTATTGGGAGGGTATACCCCTTATATGGGCCGTCCAATTCCCGAAAGTAAGGCTAATACCGACTTGTAAAAAGAAAAAGAAAAAAAAGGAGAAAAAGAAAAGCAAATTTCGTTGGTAAATCCAACCCAAAAAAAGAAAGAAAAGAGAAAGTTTTTACTTTTAAAAAGAGTGGGGCCTCCCCTTGCATCACCTACGGCCCTCACCAAGCCAAGGGCGACCATATGCAAAACTAGGTGATCTACCCATGACAAATGGAAGTATCACCCCCCACTCCCACACAAAACTTCACAATGTCCCCATTGTGAGAAGAAGGGTGTCACAAATAAGGTAGAAAACCTAAAAACACACAACAAATACATAACAACAATAAGTGGTGGCGACCCGAGCCCACACGGCTCCAACAACAATAATATCCCAACATTCACACTCAAGGGGTTCGCCACCCAAAAAGAAAATCAAGCATGCATCATGGATCAACAATATATTCACAATGAGAAGGCTGGTTAAAAGATGATACCTGAAGATCGCCAAGTAAAGCACATCCGAGCACACGATCCACGAACGCAACATCAGAAAAAGAAACTTCAAATATTCACAAATGTACATGATCACTGACTAACCTCAACCCCGAATCTCACTATATGAGGCGGGAATCAAGGGTGAAATGCCTTGCCACTGCCCAGAAACATCACACAACCCCTCGCGCATGTATATCTCAAAATGAAAACACACAGCTAATGTAAAATAATAGAGGGAAGTGCGGAATGCTCACAATCACTGCTCATTACCTCCCGGAGGAGGGTACGGATAGTAGGGAAGTAAGTCGGGTATCTTGGTTGACATAGTCGGTTTGGCGAATGGTGGCGATAGCATAGTGATAATATCCCCAATCTCTCCAATATTGATTCTTGATGGAAGTACTCGTCATAGTTGAAAGTATCCTTCGTGCTGCTCAAGAGTCGATCACTGCGACGAAGGAGTTCTGTGACTCTCCATCAAGTTGTGCGTATTTGTAGCAAAGTTCTGCTCACTGAGGTCAATACTCGATTGGTCCAATCGGCTTGCCAAGTACCCCATCGTAATCTCTGGGAATTACTACCACTAGCTTCACCTTGGCTCCTCCTCTTCTTCCACATTTCC
This sequence comes from Portulaca oleracea, assembly GCA_029582165.1. Classification (NCBI taxonomy): domain Eukaryota; kingdom Viridiplantae; phylum Streptophyta; class Magnoliopsida; order Caryophyllales; family Portulacaceae; genus Portulaca; species Portulaca oleracea. The sequence goes on along the minus strand of CM055868.1, from coordinate 32,531,362 downwards.
ACAAATGGGTCATCGCCCCCAACTCGACAGGTGCTCGGATTTTCGCCACATGACCAGTTGTGTTGATTGGTCACATCCAACCAACGTGCGGCTCGCGCATGGTCCAAATGAATGGAAGTTGCATACTTATCCGAGCCGTGCTTGTATATATGCTTTGTGTTGTGACGCTCAAGGATACCCATGCGTTGCAACCTAATACCGTCGATGGGGTCGGGAAAATATCTCGGGGTGAACTTGCGGATATATCCTCCAAAACCTTTCTTCATCAAGAAGTGGCAAATAATATGCCCCATTCCAATTGTAGAGGTAAGGTGTTTAGAGGTAATGTCTTTGAAGCAATGCAAAATGCACGACCCTGTGTTCACCCGCTTCCCTTGGAGGGTGTTAAAGATGATAAACAAATCATCCCTCCGCACATTTGCCCTCCCATCATCTCTTCCGAAGACCGAATTTGAAACTATGCGATGAAAGATTCGAATCGCTAAGTTACAAAAGTCACGAGACTTGGAATTTCTGGTCAAGAAGGAGCAATCCTCAAGAGCATTTGACGTTTGGTGTTTCCGACGCCAACAAGTAAGACTCTTCATAGCGGCTTGTTCATCAAAATGCACACTCTCCTCAAAATACAACCCATCCGCCGGTAACCCAAGTGCTTGACAAAACTCTTGCACCGTGCAAGTTTTCTCCCTGTTGTCCACCTTATAACGGAACCTAGCGTGGCGTGTATCAACATCCTCAACTTGGAAAGAACTGAGGAACTCAAGAATCGGTTGATCGTAAAGAGATTCGTCAATCTTAAAGAAGGATTCCCAACCCAAGACCCTTATAATATAATCAAAACTGGGGCCACAATACACCCTCTTCACTGTGGCTTCATCATAAACGTCCGGAGCACAAAGTTTCCGGTGTTGATAAAGCTCATATCTCTCTCGATGATGCTCATCCCTGAACCGAATTCGCAATTCCGGTCACCAAGAAGCGTGGCGGTTGGGCCTCAGAACGATCTTTATCCACCGCCGCCGATGAAGACTCGGACGGTGGTGAAGGTGTACCTTCCTCATCGGTGCGGGCTCTCTTAGATCGAACCATTGTGAATTTCAAAACACACTAGCAACTCAAGAATCCCCAAATAGGAATCAATACACACAACACTCAAGCCCTAAATCTGAGAAACAATCACAAGTAGCACCCAATTTAACTTTGAAATCAAACTTGAAAACACTAATTGTGAATGTTACCTCCCAAATAGGCACCAAACACCAAGTGGCAACACGAATCGGGCAAAGAGCAACATACAAACAGCAACTTGGGACCTTGAGACCTCCCCCTTGGCAAAAACCGTCTTTCCCCCAAAAACTCAAGATCGCACAAAGCAGCAACACCACTCACACAGCACGCACAAAGACGCATGCCCTCCAACGTTCCAAAGAAGATGGCGCTTCCACTCGCCAAAGAACTAACGCAGAATCATAGCTGACACAAAGACTTCAAAGAAGAAGAATAGCACAATTAGGCATGTAACCCAGACCCAATATGGAGAAATTGAAGAGATTAGCAACGATTTAGGAGTTAGGGTGTGATGCTAGGGTTTAGAGGAAGTGAGAGAGAGAGATGAGAGAGAAAATAGGTGAGAAAATATGAAGAAAAGGAGAGAGAATCGAAATAAAACTCCCGACAGAAAACAGATCTGTCGCCCGAGCAGGGATTCTGGATGCGAACACAGATCTGTCCGAACGACTGCTCGACCGAGCAGGCAGACTCGCTCGCCCGAGCAGCTCCTCCGATACCGGGCGTGTCCGCCGACTTCTTCCCTTTGGCGCTTCAGTGGACACTCTCGCCCGAGCAAAAATGTTGCTCGCCCGAGCAAGGGTTCTGTCGGCCGCCTTCCTTGATGCAGGATTCACACTCAATTTAGGCATGATGACACGCCGCTCGAGCAAAAATGTTGCTCGCCTGAGCGATCCTCCGAAATATTTCCTTCTCTTCCTTTACTCGTGAAAACTCCTCGATGCCAAATTTCTGCTCGCCCGAGCAAGGGTTCTGGCCAACAATGCAAGGAGTTAAAAATTTCTCAAAGAAATAAATCTTCTCACTTCTACTACAAACATGTTCAAATCCTCGATCTCTCAAAAACCTCCCGAAACATTTCAAAATAAAAAATCTAAAAAAAACCTTAACCTAGACAAAACAAAATCTTTTGGTTTTTTCAAAAATTTCAAAGAAAAAGAAAAGAAAGCCGGCATGCATGCCTCCCCACTCCCACACAAAAAAGTCACACTATGTCCTCATTGTGGCATGAAATAAAGGAAGACAAACACTCTAAAAGAATAAAAATCTAAAATCTAACAAAAAGAATGAAAAAGAGTCTTCTCACCAACTAACTCCAAAGAAAAAGAAGGATAATACCTGATTAGATCTCAAATAATCATCACATGACTTGTAAATGGAGATTGAGTATGCAAGCCATGAAATGGTGAATATATGTGAGCAATAAATGATCCTTCCTTCTCGTTAGTGCATAGTTAAGAGAATTAAACAAAGAAACAAACAAGAAAAATAAACTAATTTACAATATATACAAAGATGTTACCTAAATGTTCTTCAATCAACAGATGGAACATGGAATGTTACACACTCCACATCCACTTTCTCTGGAAGCTCCAAAAAGGGTTTCAACCTGTGACCGTTAACTTTCCACATTGATGCATTAGTGGGGTCCTTGATTTCAACAACTCCCGAGGGAAACACAGCGGTCACAATGAACGGACCGGTCCATCTAGACTTCAATTTACCAGCAAACAAATGCAGACGTAAGTCATAAAGGAGGACTTTCTGCCCCGGAACGAAGGTTTTTCTAAGGATCACTTTATCATGTAAGACCTTCGATCGCTCCTTACTTAATCTTCCGTTTTCGTAAGCTTCTCTCCTTAACTCCTCTAGCTCACACAAGGTCAACTTTCTAATGTCCCCAGCTGCCGACAGGTCAAGGTTCAAGGCTTTCAAAGCCCACCACGCCCTATGCTCGAGCTCACGCAAATGACAAGGTTTCCCAAAGATCTTCTATACGGTGACATTCCTATGGGAGTCTTGTAAGTCATCCTATAGGCCCATAAAGCATCGGTCAATTTAGTGGACCAATCTTTCCTATTCTTTGACACTGTCTTTTCAAGAATTTGTTTAATTTGCCTATTGGAAACCTCAGCTTGGCCATTTGATTGAGGGTGATAGACAGTAGTCATTCTATGCTCAACAGAGTATTTCCTAAGCAAAGCCGCGAAAGAACGATTATTGAAGTGAGTCCCCTGGTCGCTAATGATGGCTTTAGGCACCCCAAACCTAGAGAAAATGTTTTCTCGAAGGAACCTAGTCACAACTTTAGCGTCATTTCTTTTCGACGGAATTGCTTCAACCCATTTTGACACGTAGTCCACTGCTAGAAGAATATACTCATTCCCAAAAGAGGTAGGAAATGGTCCCATAAAATCAATGCCCCAAACATCGAATACATCCACAAAGATCTCGGGTTGTAAGGGCATCATGTTTCTCCTAGAGATTTTACTCAAACTCTAACATCTAAAACAGCTCTGGGCATAAGTATGGGCGTCTCTAAAGATGGTAGGCCAATAGAATCCACTTTGTAAAACCTTATACGCTGTCTTTTTCCCACTAAAATTTCCCCCACACGGTTGGTCGTGGCAAAACGAAAGGACATCCATGATAGACTCATCCGGAACACACCTTCTAAGAATTTGATCAGGACAATACTTAAACAGATAGGGTTCATCCCATATGAAATTTTTGACAATGTGAAGGAACCTATCTCTATCATGCCTATTCCAATCATTGGGCCTTTCTCCCGTGACTTTAAAATTAACAATGTCAGCAAACCACGGTTCTACTCTTATGCTAAGAATGCGTTCATCATGAAAACAAGCATCTATAGGAGACTCTATCACATGTTCAGGTGTTATCCTAGAAAGGTGGTCCGCTACTGGGTTGTCAGATCCTTTCCCATCACAGATTTCACAATCAAACTCTTGAAGTAACAACACCCACCTAACCAACCTAGGCTTAGACTCTTTTTTCTCCATCAAATAGCGAATCGCCGAATGGTCAGTAAAAACAATCACTTTAGACCCCAACAAATAAGCCCGAAATTTTTCAAATGCATAAACCACAGCTAGAAACTCTTTCTCAGTGACAGTGTAATTCAGTTGTGCTTCATTTAAAGTATGACTTGCATAGTGAATCACGACAGGTTTTTTGTCAATTCGTTGTCCTAAAACCACACCTATAGCAAAGTCGGAAGCATCACACATCAACTCAAACGGTTCCCCCCATGTGGGAGGTTTGAGAATAGGAGGCGATATCAAGGCATCTTTAAGTGTATTAAAGGCCTTCAAACACTCATCAAAAAAATCAAAAGTCACCTCCTTGGCCAATAAAGCAGAAAGGGGTTTGGCAATCTTACTAAAATCACGAATGAATCGACGATAAAACCCAGCATGTCCTAAAAAGGACCTAACCTCCTTCACACAGGTGGAGGGGTCAAGTTCCTAACTAGGTCAATTTTCGCTTTATCCACTTCGATTCCATCTTTTGAAATCACGTGGCCCAAAACTATGCCCTTTCGTACCATAAAATGGCACTTCTCCCAGTTTAAAGTCAAGTGTTTTTCTTGGCACCGACTCAAGACTCTACTCAAATTGGACAAACAATCATCAAAGGTGGTGCCAAATCGAGAAATCATCCATGAAAATTTCAACACCATCAACAAGGTCCGAGAATATAGACACCATACACCGTGAAAAGTGGCGGGCGGCCAAAGTCCGAAGGGCATCCTACGGAAAGCAAACGTACCAAATGGGCAAGTAAAAGTCGTTTTCTCCTGATCACACGGGGCTATAGAAATCTGAGTATACCCCGAATAGCCATCTAGAAAACAAAAGAAGTCATGCCCCGCCAGCTTTTCTAACATTTGATCCATGAAAGGTAATGGAAAATGGTCTTTTCTCGTAGCCTTATTGAGTTTTCTGTAATCTATGCATACTCTCGATCCCCATGGAATGCGGGTCGACACTAATTCGCCCCTCTCATTCTCCACCATTGTCAACCCGGCCTTTTTAGGGACTACATGTATAGGACTAACCCACTTACTGTCAGAAATCGGGTAAATGATGTCATTGTCTAACCATTTCAGAATCTCCTTCTTAACCACCTCCTTCATTTGGGGATTGAGTCTCCTTAAAGGGTCCCTCTGGGCTACATTATCATCTTCCAAAAATATCCTATGCTGCACAATAGATGGACTAATCCCCCTGATGTCTCCAAGCGTCCATCCCAAAGCCCCTCTATTTATCCTAAGAACCTCGACTACACGGTCCTCTCCTAGGTTCGAAGCTATAATAACCGGGTAAGTCTCACTAGGGCCAAGGAAAACATACTTTAACTCGGAAGGAAGAGGTTTAAGTTCAAGGGTTTTAGAAGATGGTGGCTCAGGTTCTATTATGTCAGGCACATGTTGGGAGGCAAACAAAGACTCATAAAGCAATTCACCGTCAAACACATCAGAATCACATAGTGAGGTTACGATGCAGGTCGAATCCTAACTCAACAAGATCACTCACACAAGGGGCAACATCCAGATCAGAAGGGTTACCACTCTCAAGGTCACTAATCCAATTCACAGCATTACACTCTTGCTCATCATGTCGTAATGGTGACTTTTGTAGGTCAAAAATATTCAATTCCATAGTCAAATTCCCAAAAGTCAGTTTCATTCTCCCATCTTTACAATTAATCCAAGCATTAGATTTAGCTAAAAAGGGTCTACCTAAAATGACTGGAATCTCGTCACGAGGACTCTGAACCCTAGCTGTTTCTAACACAACAAAGTCTACAGGGAAGACAAAGGTTCCAACTTGGATCAACACATCCTCAACTACCCCCCTAGGCACTCTCGTAGACCGATCAGCTAATTGGAGAACCATTCTTGTAGGTTTCAATTCCCCCAACCCCAAGGTCTCATAAACATGTAAAGGTAGCAAGTTGACACTTGCCCCTAAATCAAGGAGGGCTCTCTCAATCTGATTGTCTCCTATGGTGATGGAAATAGTTGGGCATCCTGGGTCCTTATATTTCACTAGAACCTGACTAGACAAGATAGAGCTCACATTAGAGGCCAAAAAGGCCTTCTTAGGAACCTGAGTTGCTCACTTCGTTGTACACAATTCTTTGAGGAACCTAGCGTAGGAAGGACATTGCTGAATAGCGTCCAACAAGGGAATGTTGACCTTGACTTGAGAAAAAGTTTCCCTAATCTTTTCAAGAAATTTCTGGTCCTTAGTTCCCCTCAACCTTTGAGGAAAAGGTGGGGAAGGCTTATATGCCACAGGTTGAACAGGATTGGAATTAGGAAGCACTCTAGGTGAGGTCTTAGGACTCGGGTTGTCACCTAAGTTGGTCAACCTCTCTTCCTCACACGGCTCATCCTCAACTAGCTCATCACAAGGTCCAACACTCACATGTTGTTTCCTAGGCGAATCTGAAGGTAATTCTCGGACCTGATTGTCTACTTCCCTTCCTGATCTAAGAGTAATCACCGCATTAAGCCCCCTAACATGGTTTGGGTCACAAGAGGATGAACTAGAAGCTTTCCCCTTAGGGTTCGCCTCCGGTTGTCCAGGGAAAGTTCCCCTATCCCTATTAGACATCATGAGTTGGGCTACACTCTCATTCAATTGTTTCACCATTTTTGCCATGTCACTCATCGTATCCTCAACCCTACTCAAACCAGACTCTAACTCTTTATACTTCCTATCCCCCTTGTCCTCACTTTGGTATCCTGGTGGAGGTCGGGTATGGGCAATCTGGGGATGGATGGTCTGCCCTCGAGGTGCTTGATAAGCAGCCTGAGGTGGTGGTCTTGGTTGGGTTTGATGTTGGTGAGGAGGAGGTGGGTTTCCTTGGAAACTTCCTCCCTGGTGCATCGGTGGCCTCAAAACATTTTGATTATCCGGCCCGTAAGACAAGAAAGGGTGTTTTGGCACCCCAGGAAATTGGTAGGGCTTGATCGTTAAACATAGCATTAACATTTTCCACGTTAGTTGACACATGTTGCAAATACAAAGGGCAATTAGCATATACATGGTCAGGTCCTTGGCACCGAGCACAAATCAAAGAAGATTGAGGGTTCGGAGACATGGGTTGCTCTAAAGAATTCACTTGTACGCAAGGTTGGGTCTTAGTAGATGCTAGTTGCTGTTGGGCTAGGGTTTTTATCATATTCTCTAAAGAAGCAAACCTAGCTTCGTACCCAGTACTCTCACTCACCGCGTGAACCCCTCCCCGTGCATTGGACAACTGTGCTCCTATGGACTCATCCTTAGTGTTTCTCCATTGCATTACTCTTTTTGACATACTCTCCAAGAAATCCCAAGCTTCCTCCGCAGTTTTGTCCATAAATCCCCCATGACACATAGACTCTAAGGTTACTCGGGTCTCCTGATCTACCCCCTCATACACTATTTGGCACAGTCTCACTAGGTCAAACCCATGGTGGGGAAATTGAGACAAAAGATTCTTGAACCTCTCAAAAGCTTTCCAGTAAGGCTCCCCCTTATCCTGTCTAAACTTCAAAATGGAGTTTCTCATTTGAACTGCCATGGAATTTGGGAAATACCTCTTCATAAATACCTTCAACAAACTATCCCATGAGTTTATGGACCCCGGTTTGATACTATACATCCACCTCTTTGCCGAATCTCGCAGAGCGAAGGGCAAATATTTCAACAGAACATAATCTAAAGGTACCCCAGGTGGTGTGACCGTACTAAGGTACTCCTTATACTCTGCTGTCCAGATAAGCGCCAACCCCGTCCAAAGAAAAGAGGTAGGTTTTGAGTATGATCTTATGCAGGATCAAAAGTAACTCCCTGAGGTAGGGTCGGTAACACAAAACACGATGGAGGCGGGTCATAAGATGGATAGAGCTGGTCGCTCAAGGTAACCCTCGGTCCTTCCTCACCCATGTTAGGCAGGTCGATTAAAGGTCTCTCTACCCTAACCAGTCTACTAGTTTCCGGTTTTCGAACCCATCCTATCGAATGACGCACTTTCTCCTTTTTAGTTGGTTTTTCTATTTTTCTTAATTTTTAGTGATTTTTTTTTAACTTGATGCTAAACAAGCAAAGCAATTAAACTATTCACACTATTCACAAACAAACCAATTCTAAACTCCCAAATAACGCCATCCCCGGCAACGGCGCCATTGTTCGGTTGCGTATTTTGTGGTTTCTAAGTAAGGATGTCGAACTCGAGGATGGGTGTGAGGGTTGTCTAGGTTTTTTGGTTTGTTAAAGGTTTTCAATTACGGGAAACATTAAAGTATGAAAATTAAGCGATTAAACTATCCCTAAGCATGATGCTAAACATGACCATGAAAAAGAACACAATTAAACAAGCAATTACTACTATAAACGTAAGAAGTCTATAAGCTTATCAAATGAACATTTAATAACATCTAACTACCACTAAGATCAAAGCAAGCAATAGCAATTAATTAGCACTAATTAATCTAAACAAGATTAAAATGTAGTCCATACCCTCGATGACTAGTTAAAACCGATCTCCATTCTTCATTCTTCATCTTCAATTGCAACTTTCCCCGAACAAAATAGAAAGTTGTGAATTGAGTTACTAAGAACCCTCAAATCCTCACTCTAGTAAGATTTGTGGCCCTTAATCCCCCTTTTCACTAAAAGATTGATTGTTTGTGGCTAACACTATGAACCTTCAAAGGCAAAATTAAATGAAATCTAAGCATAAGGTAATGAAGATTAAGGAAGGCTGAAAATTACTTGAAGAAAAGTTGATTACATTCAAAAATCTCAAGAACTTGGAGAACAAGACAAGAGAAAACCCTTAGAGAGAGAAAGTAAAGCTTAATTATGAAAGCATTAAAACCCCTAATTACAAACTAAAAACTTTAGCTAATTGTTCTCCAAAAGGAGTCGCAGCTAATTCTCTTATAATGACCTAAGTTAGTTGCACAAAACGCAGCACTTCATTTCCAGACTGTACGCAAAAAATGGATTTGGCTCGGGCGAGCCAGAATTCTGCTCGGGCGAGCAGGCATTCTGGTCGCATGTTTCTCGTTCCTCGGCATTTTCTCCTCGGCAGCTCAGAAGCTCAGCTCGGTCGAGCAGGGCCCTTGCTCGGGCGAGCTGGCCCTCTGTTCCTTCACTGCCTTAGCCAAATTTTTCGACCTTTTCCTAGTTGTTGTGCAGAAGCCTGGCTCGACCGAGCCAATATGTTGCTCGGTCGAGCAGACCTTCTGACTCTCCTCCTCTTGGCCCAAATTCAATCGGCCATTTTTACTGCTTTTCCAGGAGCGTTGCTCGGGCGAGCCAACATGCTGCTCGGTCGAGCAGCCCTTCTGCCTGCACTCCTGATTTGGCGAGTTTTTGCTCCGTTTTGGCGCCTTTTTAGATCACTTTCTTATTTTCCTACAAAACTACAAAAATCTCATAACTCGAATAAAATACGGGGTTAGAACATATAAAAACTCCCTAATAAAGAGAAGAATTCGGCTCGAAACGAGACCGAACAGGAGGGCAACGCTCCTCTTGGTTGTTTCGTTGTTTTCAAGTTCGGACACGAGTCTTTAGAGTCTTTTGGTTCCCGTTAAAACCCATTTGTGCTTTTGCATGTAGGGTTTCGCTTGGTATAAGGTGTAGGGAGTTGAATATCTTAAAGATTGACCTTTATCTGAGATTGATGTTTGTGAGATGCTCCTAACGGTTACTTTTGGAGGCTTAATCATGTTTTCTTAGCTTGGATTGCGAGATCTTTTAAATCAAAGCCTTTGTTTTTCTTTCTTTTTGTTTTCACTTTCCCTCTCTCCTTTTTCTTTGGCTTTTGTGGGTACAGCCGCTACAAACCCTCACAAGTCCATCTCGTCCACCCAGGCTGCCGGGGGGTTCAACGGGCTTGGTGCATACGCTAAATGCACTCGTTTCCTCCCACGACAGAGGAGTTGGTGTTTAGTTTTCTTATTTGTTTTGTTTAGTTTTGCTCGGGACGAGCAAAAGTTTAAGTGTGGGGGGTGTTTAGACCCAATTTTGTGTCTAAATACCGCCTAAATCCTTAGGCTTTTAACTCGTTTCGTGGTTTATTTTAATAGCTTTTAATGTGTTTTTGGTTATTTTTGTAGATTTTGGAGTTTTCACCCGAAAACGTTGCAAAACGGGCCTTTTTATAGCTTTTTCGGTGTTTTCCCGAGCCGAGCCGGACCGGAAACCGAGGCGGAGTCGACCCGGGACCACACTCCCAACCTTTGGTGCCAATTAGTGAAGTAACGCATGCTACGACCCTCGGATTGAGCCTTACATGCTTCGGAAAGAAGGAAGAACAAAGGGAAGGAAAGCCGAAGCGTGGCCCCCGCCACGCCTGTGGTAGCGGGTGCTACCCTCCCAAGCCCCTTGGCTGATCGACGCACGCCCAAGCGTAGCCCCCGCCACGAATGGCGTAGCACCCGCTACGCCCAGAAGTAATGGGAGCCGAGCTTGACCGTGGCCACGGTCAAGTTGACCGTAGCCACGGTGGTTCATGACTTGTCTAAGGGAAGAAGTGGCCGAGCAAGACCGTGGCCACGGTCTTGGGAGACCATAGCCACGACGGTGCGAAGGAGCGAAAACTTGTCTGCCCTAAATTGCCATACAGATTTTGCTGGACAAAACGAGACCGTGACCACGGTCTCCTTAACCGTGGCCACGGTCTCCCTATGTCGTGCGCGTGTTTTCGGCTTGAAGTGCTGCGTTTTGGCCAACAGTTTTGCCTTGTATATATACTCTTTGTTGACGATTTCTTAGGGGGCATCTAGGGTTAGACTTTGACATTATTTCTGCTTGTAATTAGTGGATTTTAGAGGGAAATTAGTGAGAGATTAATTTATGGTTTTGGAGATTTGTGTTTATTATTGAAGATTTGGGGATTCAATCAATTGAAAGATAGTTGGATCATCTTTGTATTACTTTCCTTTGTTCATCTACAGCATTTTGATAAGTATTCTCTTCCCTTAACTCTTTTATTAATTATTTTGCTAATTACTTTGCTTGTTCTTAATTTCTTTACTTGCTATTTCATTGTTCTTGCTTGTTTATGGTTGTTTGATGTTAGAAATCATGTTTAGGTTTGGGTTGGATGTTGTTAGTTTAATCTTTATCATGATTAGTGGCTAGAAACCCTATGGGTTAGGGGGTAATTAAGGGTGTGAATGAGTGATTAGGTTTGGGTTAGCAATATTAGTGAGTAATTAGTTGGGAAATCAATCTCCCACTCCTATCCTTCCCTCAAGTGGGATGTATTTGGGTGCGAAAGCATCCCGAATACATCCAACACTTGTGTTGGAAGGTAGGAATTGGGATAGTTAGTATTCTAGTTCGCGAAAGCGAATAGAAACCAACTAGGAAATTATGTTTCATTAACCCCCGGGTCTGTCGATGGACTTTGGGGAAGTTAATCCGGACTATCCTTGAAAGAGGAAGCCCGGTGGTATTTTCTAACGGAATTACCACTTAATTCTCCCTTCTTGTTATTCCCTTATTGCAAAACCCATTTCCTCATCCCCGTTTGCATCCGGAAAAGCCTCTGAAGCCCATTTTCCATTCCTTGAGCGACCTTAGTTTTGTTTGTTGTTTCGTGGCCGCCTTTTCAAACCGATATCCTTACCTTAGCAATCTCGACCCGACCTTTGACCGAGTTCCTTTGACCAAGGTCGCCAGCTCCCTGAGAGAGAACGATAAAAACCGAGGTCTTACAAACCACGTTACACTAACGGTGTTGTTTGGGTTGTACGGGGAAGGAGGCGGTTGTACCTGACGAAAGTGCACCTGCCGCAGTCGGCCATATTATGGTGCACGAAGAAAGCACCAGAGAGTAAGTTGGTTGATGTTCATAAGATATGCATAGTGTATATGTTCATTACCACTAAGTGATTATGTTGTATTGAAAGACCACTTGTCATAACTTCTTGTTCATTTCAATCAAACTTGATGATCATTTAACATTAACTTAATGTTCACAAATATAAATCATGATGCTCATTATGGTCACATTGATGCTCATTGTCATAAATTGATGCTCATAGCATACATTTGGCGTTCGTTTGGATCCAACTTGATCGCTAACGGTTTAGTATGTACTGTAGGGGGAACGAGCTGCTTGTACAAGAGGAAAGAGCACCTGATGCGGTCGGTGATACGGTGGTGAACGAAGAAGGCACCGAAAAGTAAGTTAATGGATGTTCGTAAGTTATGTCATGATGTTCATTGCAAATTGATTGGTGCATCTGATGCTCATTTTCATAAACTTGATGGGCAGAAGATATATATTTTTATGTGTACTGTTGGTTATGGTCACATTTGGTTACAACTTGATCGCTAACGGTGTAGTATGGACTGTAGGGGAAATGAGACTTGTACCAGAGGAAAGGGCACCAGCTCTGCCCGGGGATGCTGTGGTGAACGAAGAAGGCACCGTAGAGTAAGTTAATTAAAGTTCATAAGTTAGGCCATGATTTTTATTTGATGTTCACTAAAAAGTTTGTTATTTGAGTCACTTAATGTCATTTCAATTAGCTTGATGTTCATTTGATGTATACTGGATGTTCATTTCACAATCTGGATGTTTATTTTATGTGTAATGGATGTTCATTTCGCTAACAGTGTAGTATGGACTGCAGGGGAAATGAGATTGTTGTACCCGAAGGAAGGGCACCTGCTCTGGTCGGAGATGTTGTGGTGAACAAAGAAGGGACCGAAGAATAAGTTAATTAATGTTCATAAGTTAGGTCATTATGTTCATTGCAAATGGATTTGTGCTTATTCTCATGTATGCAGATGGTAATAATCAATAATTGATCATGTAGTATTGAAAAAGGCAATTAATATGAACTGATGTTCATTTCAGTTCATATTGCTGATCATTTTATAGTACCTTGATGCTCATAAGACACGCATGATGCACGTATTCAGAATTTGGTGTTCATTGAAAAGTTTGTTATTTGAGTCACTTAATGTTCATTTCAATTTAGCTTGATGTTCATTTGATGTATACTGGATGTTCATTTTCACGATGTGGATGCTTTATGTTCAGGTGTGTACTTGACTTAGCGGACGACAACACGGCACGCGTCCTCACATTGGACATACTGACCAACGTTTTGTTTGACATGGTGAATAAGACAGTCGACATGGCAGAGGAATCAAGCCTAGTGTTGGATCACGTAATGAGAGACGTGGACCGAGCTAGGGGGGATTGGCTGAACGAGTCACCCTTCGAAACTCTCCAATTGGCACAGAACCCCCGTGGCCCCCTAGTTATTGAGGCATCTCCCACTG